>OX467308.1:20000000-21260000 GCA_950108535.1 Agriphila straminella
TTCTTGTCTATTTGCCCAAAAATGGTAACATAAATTGAACAAAGTTTAATGTACCTAAAGATACTTTATTAATGACATTAATTATACATTATACTGGGTGCAGATTCTGGTGCTCTGTCTTAAAGGGCAAACCAAGTTTTCCAGATACCAAGCTTTCCGCTAAAGTATTTCTAAACATTACTCTCGTGTGAATGTAAATTTGGAAAAAAGTAAAAGATTTTGTAAATATTTTAATTTAAAACCCAAAAATAAACAATTAAAACTCAATAAATAGATTTTTTCTGTCTCTTATTGAAAGTGGTAGCTAAAGATATGATGAGGGACTGATATAAAAAATCATTTCCATAGCTATGAATTAAATTATCAATTAGGCACTTCTAATAACATTGGAATATAAGACAAAAGAGCCAGATACAATAATATCTGATATGACACACACATAAGGCAAGTAACAAAGTTCTAATACTAATAATTTATTCATCTGCAGTGTGGGCAGAAACCAACTTCGCCCACTGTCTACCTTGGGTTATTTATCTATGCCATTTGAAAAGTAGCATAGTCCTGTAATTAATATACCTATGGGATCCTGGCTAGCTTTGAATCAAACAAGTGCCTATTTACTTGAATCAAAATTATGATGCAGAGTAAACAACTAGACACTGGATGAGTCAGGAAAGTAAATGACACATAATCAACATATAAGGATAATTCAAGGCAATCCAAGTATTCAGAAGGTTAATTTCACCACTACATGCTACTCTGACCTGGCCTGGTATTGACCAACCGGCAATTATAAAGGTATACGTGTGGCGCTCACCTGTTTAGTCTCCGCATAGTCTGCAGCCTCCATGTTGGCATGTGCTCTTTCCTGCCTCTCCATGACTTCGAAATCATCAGAACAGTTTATGCTGAAGTATTGTAAAACCGCACAATACAAGCTCAAACATAACAATCGCGATGGACAACTGCAATTTCCAATGAAACAATGTCAGTGGTTTCACTAACACGTACAACACTTTATCTTCCTTGCGTTATTGACAAAAAAGGTACAAGGAACGAAATCACATGAATAGATACATTTCGGTTGTTTTAACACAATCACAAAGCACCAGCTGTAATTTTATCGAACAATTTTTGAAAAACACAGTTCATCACCATCTTAAAAATTTCACACATTCCGTCATCGAGGCTGACTGACGGTCGCTGCCCTACGAGACACTCCAATTTACGCATACAGTAACTGGATATAATAGTCATAGTGCCACAATAAGTTTTTAGGCAATAAATACTAATCCTCAAACTCTAAGTACTTATTGAATTTAAGATGTATCAAATTATAGCGCGGTCTATAACTAAATAACGTTTTTCTTTCAATAATGTTAGTAAATTTAATTTACAATCACAACTTATAACATAGAGTAACTTTTAAAGCGTGAAATGAAAAAACACCTAATAATTTTCAGTAGTCTCGAGCATTAGCGCCATCTTGTAGCATTTATTGGAAACTGGGCCCTACCGCCTTTAGGTCCCCTTATGGACCCCCTAAACGATCAAAATTGCTTGTCAATCATTTACATTGCATTGCTTGTCAATCACATTTTGATCGTCTAGGAGCGATGCTTGACAAGCACCACAAAATATATAGATTACCGTGGCCAATCAAAAGTAGGCCACTCCCCCAAATGGTAAATGCAATGTAAATGATTGACAAGAAATGCTTGATCGTCTAGGGGCTCTATAAACGATCAAAATTGCTTGACAATCATTTACATTGCATTGCTTGTCAATCCCATTTTGATCGTCTAGGAGCGATGCTTGACAAGCACCACAGAATAGATAGATTATCGTGGCCAATCAAGAGTAGGCCACGCCCCCAAATGGTAAATGCAATGTAAATGATTGACAAGAAATGCTTGATCGTCTAGGGGCTCAATATCTCAGAGCGAAACGAATGGAGCCCCTAGACGATCAAGCATTTTTTGTCAATCATTTACATTGCATTTAACATTTGGGGGCGTGGCCTACTTTTGATTGGCTACTAATTATATATTAATCTATCTATTCTGTGGTGCTTGTCAAGCATCGCTCCTAGACGATCAAAATGTGATTGACAAGCGCAATTTTGATCGTTTAGGGGGTCCATTAGGCCTTACCACAAAACACTCTTACCACACTTTAACAAGTGTTTAACTAACACTGTTTATCCTTTATTACGTCGAAGGTATTTTTTCAAAATGGCGTCGTTCGACTAGCGGGTCTGTCACTTCATTTCTAATTGCATAATTAGAGCAACCCCCCCTCAAAAAATATAAAATTCTTTAAAATATGAAAGAAGACCATAATAAATGATATACCGTTGAAATCGTCATTAAATAACCAAAAAAAAATATTATACATAAAAATAACCTATATTTGATAATTAAATGACAATTTAAAGGCAAAGTACGAGGATTGAATTTTTCGACTTTACCTCACTAAAATTGTGAATGACAAGCCACAGAGGAAATAATCACTACGTTTTATGACAAGCCTCCAGGTGACTTTTGACAGCTAAGGGAGTTGATTTTATTTCTAGATAGTCCTCTTTACAATTTAAGACCATAAAACACTGCCTCATAGACATATTTCATAAATCACAGACTAAACAAAATGCGCGATCATATACATCAATCGTGTACGGATCCGAAAAATCGTATGTTGTAAAAAACACATAGATATAGTATAAAAAACATCGGTTGTTTATGGCGTACTTTTATTTTTAATTTACATCTCTGATTAACTAGCTTCATCTTAAATAAGTTAGAGTAGGGCAAGAACAGTTCGCACCGACTAAATAAAATACGCAAAAAAATGTAATTTGACACGACCTTAATAAGGTCGCCGACAGACAAGGGTATGAAAATGTGAGGTCTTATTAAGGCTTTCGCCCGACAAGGGGTATGTGATGTTGTCACTTTTTTGACAATATTGTTTGAAAGAGACGGCAACACAGTGTTTTTATTAAACAGTGTTTTAAAATCTTTTGTGGTAAGGCCAAAAATTGAATGAACTATAAAAATAATGGTTGCCACTTTAAATATGCTAAGCTTTAAAATTAATACTTTGCACCATACAAATTAATTTTATAATTTTAGTGCTGGTACACTACACAGATGAATGGGCGGTTTTCCACTTACCGGCACGGCGACGGGACGGCGACGGCGACGGCCCGGCGACGGCGACGGCCCGGCGACGGGCCGGCGCTCCGTTTTTCCACTAGACGGCGACGGCACGGCGACGGCGACGGCGCGGGCTACGCTCAGTACAGACACGCACGCCAATTGTCTTGTAAAGACTTAAAAATGTCCTCGTCTAGTCGTCGTACTATTTATTTGCTCTACCTTTTACATTTAAGGAGAAAATATCTACAACGTAGAAAAGTACATTTTTGGGTCGATCCACTTATTAAACTTAGGTATTTAAAGGGTTCTTACTATACTTTATTTGATAAACTAAAAATGGACAATACGCAATTCTTTAACTATTTTCGAATGACTCAAGAAACATTTAATTATCTGTTGGAGAATTAATGTGAAACAATCCAAAAGAAGAATACTAAATTTTTTCAAAAACAGTTTTCGACTGAACGCACCGATCGAAAAACAGTTTATCCACTAACGCCATCTGTGCAATCAGTTGAATTTGAATATTACGTATGCCGTACCGTAGAGTTTGCCAAAACTGTGTTGGTATGGCTTATGCAGCGAATAGAATAGATGGCGCTAGCACAATAAAGAAAAAAAGATATCGAAAAAACTGTAAATCTACAGTTGAAACTATATAGGTACTAATAATTATTACCAATTTTTATTATATTTGGAATTTATCAATTAACCTAACTATTACAATAATGTACCTACGTACAAATGACTTTTATGTTGTGGTATAAATAATAAGAATATCTTGTAATATGCTGTAAGTATAAAAAAAAATAATATGGTAATTTGTAATTTATATCACATAAAAAACAATATCAAACTTATGTTTGTAGTTCATTTCATACAAAATAAGTGCATACAACCTCAAATGTAAGCTTGTCAACAATAAGGTTGCGTTCGCGACTGTACAGGCTGAACCCTGCCCCGCGCGCGCACACACGCACGCACACGGCTACGTACGTATACAAAACACACACAGATTTGCCGGCCGGCGGCGGCATCGGTGGGGGTCAACGGGCCGGGCCGTCGCCGTCCCGTCGCCGTGCCGGTAAGTGGAAAAGCGTGCCATATAAACTCATACATTTATGCTGCCACGGCAGCCGTCGCCGGGCCGTCGCCGTCGCCGTCCCGTCGCCGTGCCGGTAAGTGGAAAACCGCCCATTAGGTGCGACGACGAGCAGGCGCAGCGAGAGAGGAGCCGAGGAGAAGGTTAGGTAATTTTTTGTGATTGTGACCAACAACGCCACAGAACCGACCTGCGGGGGCCCTACCGCCTAACTCAAAGCTTTAGCCAGGCCAGAGCGATAGCAAATGCTCTGTGCGTCCTTGTCAGAGGTGGTTAATATAACGTCTAGCGCAATATTCTAGCGCGCTATCTATGCATAGCGCACATCGCGTGCTATGTAAGTAGTCGTTATGACGCTAGAAATATAACGAGTAGCAACTAGCAGCGGGGCGTTGGCCGGCAGCGGGCGAGAGGCCGCGTTGGGCGCGCGCGGGCGGGCAGTCGTCGCGTAAGCGCTATTGGTATCGGTTGCGTTATGAACGTTATTCTCGCAGCCAGTCGCAGCACGCTAGTCGCTAGGTACTTATCGCGCGCGAACTTATTTGTCAGTGACTTTGTGTAATGTGTATCTAACACGTTATTGTTAAATAAATTAGGAATTTTGGGACACATAACAGTTAACTAATTATCAAAATAAATAACGTTTTTTATTGAATCTTTAAAGTTAGTAAACGAGAATACGGCAAAAAACAACCGAATTTCAAATGTCAATAAGGTCGAAAATCGCTTGCACCGGTTTTTTAAACTAGAAAACATTGTCTAGTGATCACAAGTAAAAAAAATGTGTGCAAGTGATTTTCGACCTTATTGACATTTATCAAAATGACGGTTTTTATTGAATCTTTAAAGTTAGTAAACGAGAATACGGCAATAAAACAACCGAATTTCAAATGTCAATAAGGTCGAAAATCGCTTGCACCGGTTTTTTTAAACTAGAAAACATTGTCTAGTGATCACAAGTAAAAAAAATGTGTGCAAGTGATTTTCGACCTTATTGACATTTATCAAAATGACGGTTTTTATTGAATCTTTAAAGTTAGTAAACGAGAATACGGCAATAAAACAACCGAATTTCAAATGTCAATAAGGTCGAAAATCACTTGCACCGGTTTTTTTAAACTAGAAAACATTGTCTAGTGATCACAAGTAAAAAAAATGAGTGCAAGTGATTTTCGACCTTATTGTTATTTATCAAAATAACGGTTTTTATTGAATCTTTAAATTAGTAAACGAGGATACGGCAAAAAAACAACCGAATTAAAAATGTCAATAAGGTCGAAAATCGCTTGCACCGGTTTTTCTTAACTACAGATCACTAGACAAACTTTTCCTACCTTCACTTGTTTTTCCGACATACGTTTGTTCTTCCGAAATCGTATAATTCAATAATAGACAGTTCTCAGCCCGAAAAGTATGAAAGAAAGTTCATTAGTTTACTGCTTTATTTTATTTAAGACTAAACTGCCCACATAGTTTTGGTTTTCCTATTTTTGTTCTGACGTTTCATGTTATATAAACCTCTGTTATATTATAAAATAAATGTTTTGGTAAATGATGTTTTCTTTTATTATTGCACTAGCTTCCGCCCGCGACTTCGTCCGCGTGGACATTCGATAAAATACTCATGTTTAATTTCATTAAATTCTGATCAGCCATTTTTACGTGATTAGGCGGGTTCCCACCAAGCGCGCTGCCTCGCGAGGCAGGACGTTTGCCGCACGGGCCTAGCACGAGGCTGCTCGTACCTTATTTTTGGGTTTTTTTACCCCTTTTCACACCCATAGGGGTTGAAAAAAAATGTATTAATTTAGTTTTATCACACGATGAAGTCAGGGGAACATAAAGATTTTTTTTTCATTTTCTTTATGTTCCCCTGATTTCATCGTGTTTTTTTTGTTCCATCATGCTTACGTGTCCGCAGCGATCAAGCTCAAATTTTCTATCAAAATTGCTGACTTATGCATATTCCCTATATTTGTGTCTTGGAAGCGTGAAGTTTTTCACCGTATCACCGTACGAACTCGTTCAAGGTTGAAGGATCCTGTTTCTGTCATAATAAGCGTCAGAGAGACGATCTTGCCAGGTTGTTACAGCCGCCCACCGCACCCTTAAACGCCAACTCGGCGCTCCAACCTCCGGCTCCTACCACGTTGGCTACACTGCTCTCTACGAGTGACACGGTGAACCCTTCATCAAGCAGAGCACACGTGTTAAAGTTGCCTTCAGGCCCCTGGACGGTTACGGGAAGCACCTTCAATAATCACCACTCATCACAGGCAATAGGTAATCTGATGGACCGTGTCATCACAAAAACGAACTTAGCTTATTGCTTGGGTTTTTTCTTGGTGTTGTTCGTCAAATCTACCTTTTCGAACGAAATCGGTTTGAAGGACTTCGGTGGTTGTGGTTCTATGCCGCCTATCCGATCCCGCAAGCGGAGCGCATTGATTTGTCATTACAGGCGGGATGAAACAATTTGGGCGCCCTTTTATTTTTAGCAAGCGGGGTGTAAGGGTGGGTACCCACGATCAGGATCAAAACGCCCAGTGCTTCCTTTGGAGGGTAATGGAAAGAAAGAAGCCCTCAGAAACTTATAAGATCACCTCGATGACCTTTGGTGCCACATCATCTTCATGCACGGCTACTTGTATTATTCGTCGTAATACGATACGTCGATTTTGTTTCATGTCATCATCCACAAGCAGTCAAAGCCATTAAGAGAAGGCACTACGTTGATGTCTATCTCGACTCCACGGATAACGAGAAGGAGATGAAGCAACTGGTGAAAGGCGTGATTGTGATTCATAAGGCAGGAGGTTTTGTCTTAAAGTTGGGCCTCTAATAGACCCAACATTGTAAACCAGCCACAGACATTTTAGGGTTTGATCTCGGCTTTAAGAAGGTGGACAAAGAGATCACCGAAGTTTTGCGACCGCCAAGGAATCGCGAGTTGCTAAAAATTTTGTCACTGGGTATGTTTATGCCCCTTACTGTATCCTTAGCACGAACAGCTATCGAGAAAAAAAACGCGCGTAAAATTACTCGATAGAGAATTATCTATGGAAATTTTAATTTCGCTATTCGGCGGTAGATGGCCATGTACAAATTTCCAATACAAAATTGCACTATCGAAAGATTTTACGCGCGTTATTTTTTTCGATAGCTGTTCGTGCTAAAGGTACAGATTAATTAAAAGATATTGCTGCAGGAAGTTTGGCGATCTTCGATCAAATGGGATGATCAAATCGTTGAGAAGATGAACAAAGATTGGTATTTATTTTCAGTACTCAGATGCTATGGTTTCTCACAGATGACTAGATTTAGATTACACATTTTTGTTGACGCCTCCGAGCAAGCATTATGCCGCTGTCGCTTACTGACTAATTATGACGATGTGGCCTTTGTAACTAGGAAATGTAGAGTTGGCCTGAAAACTGTAACGATCCCTAAGCTGGAGCTGCAGGCTGCTTAATTGGAAGCCCGTTTAGGTCACACCATGAATTGTGCAACTCAAAATAGCAAAACGATTAAGTTAAATAGCCGAGCCGCACTCGGGGATTATTAGAACCCCTATGATTTGATTTGATGTTTCACATAGTAGTTTTATATTAGTTTCTCTATGATTTAAATATCAGCCAGCAAAGTTTTTAGAAAGATTAATAGAGCATTCATTTTTACTACGCATCACAACACCGCCCTGAAACTTGCAGACAAAAGGCAATGTGATTTGATCGGATGGCAATATGGCTATTCGACAATTTGCAGTCCAACTCTTCAAAGTCCACCACTTACAGCCCGCGCACCAGGGCGAAATACTAGTTTTATATATATAGATAGATTTATGCTATTTTTGCAATAACTTTTTAAATCATAGAAGAGAAATGGCATTTTAAATCGGACTTTAAAAGTCAAATTGAAAGCAAAAGAATCATAGTTTATTCTGCCAAGTTAAACAAAAATACATCCAACCAACTTGCTTAGCGAAATTCAAAATATCTTGTTGGCAACACCGTTTGTGTTGCGTTGTGATGTGGGTCTGTGCTGTGGTGATTTGTATTCTGTTCTGTTTGATTGATTTGAGTTTGACATGACAGAAGAACTAAAAAAAATCCATCGATTCGATAATAAAATTATTGATCTTGTTTTTGTGGAAATGGAAATGGTGGATTTTATTATGTGTTGAACGATGAATGAAAAGAAAGTCCATCGTCCTTCCTGCATCGTTTAATATGGATTTAAAATAATGCCACGTGAAAAAAGTAGGTATCGTGAAAGAAGAAGTTGTTCTCTGAGTTCAGACTCTTCCTACGAAAGGAAGAAATCAAAAAACAAAAATAAACGACGTTCTCGATCAAGGGACCGGTCGGAATCTATCAGCCACAAAAGAAAGCGTTCTAGTTCTCGCTCAAGGCATAGAAGGAGGAGCTACTCGCGAAGTGCATCTCGGGACCGATATGAGGCCAAGGCGAGGAAAAGGTCGCGGTCGCGAGGTAAGCGTTCTCGGAGATCTGTGTCTAGAGATCCCTCGCACTCGAGATCTAGTTCCAGAAGCAGAACTAAACATAAGAGCAAAAAATCTACAAAGCGGTCGCGTTCCTCTAGTAGCCGATCTAGCTCTTTTGATATAGGTAACATTTAATTTTTTTACTTCCATGCTTATGCCAATCAATTGCTGCATTTTGCATTTATCATCCAGCAATCTTTAATGTTTTGTACCTATTACAGAGAGACCTTTACCGTCAAAGCTAGTTAATTTGGATGACACTGAAATAAAGTTGGAAAAAGCTATTAAAGCAGCAGAGGCTGCCGGTCTCACCATGACTAAAATTCCTACTTATGAATACAAAGAAGTAGAAATAAAGGAGGACATGCCCACAATACATGATCGCAACCTGCTTGCCGAGCTCAACAGCGATTCCTTTGTGCAAAAGACATTCACTTCATCCCGGAATAAGAAACAGTCCCAAAATATAGTGATAGACTTGAATGCACAGACTGTAACTGTTCCAGAATCTGACATAAAAGTTCAAAAAGATGATTCCATTATAAACTTTGATGTAAGTATGTTTAGAAATAGAAAAAAAAACAAGAGAGAGAACATTATTTAGAAATAAATACTTTTGCTTGTGAATAAAGTAAAGCTAAGAAGAGTAAAAGTCTATCTACTATCCCTACAAATCCAGGCCGTGCCATGTCTGGGGCCAATGCTATGTTGGGCGTCTCAACATACGTACCAACTTATTTTGAACTCCGGATCCTGAATGAAACCACCAATGACGGAGCATAACATTTATTTGTTTCACATACAGAATCTTAGCACAACCAACGTAACTTGGGCCCCTGACACGTCATGGCCCGGATATGTGTAGATAGTCCATGATGATTTCTAGTCACTATTAGTACTTGTACTAATAGTTGTTATTTTGTGCTATTAGTAAATATTGTTAATCATTAATTTTTTATAGCTTATTCATTATGTTACCTTTAAACTCAATTTCATTTTTATTACAGGCGATACCTAGTGAGGAAGAATTAAAGGAGATGTGGATCAAAAAATTGTATCAATATAGAAAGAAAATGTTGAAGGGTGAATTATGAAAATAAAGTTTGACTTGCATAACTTTTGTTTTATTAATCACATGCTTTTGTCTGTCGCCTTCTGTGTATAATGTAATTTCAAATAGGTATTTTGGGAAATGTTTTCCAATATCTCTATACCTTCCCAAAGGTGCATACATTTTGTATTAGCCCCCACACTTAGAATATGAGGCCGCCTTAATACTTCATGCCATAGTCATACTCAAACTTTTTTTTATTGGGCCACTTTCAGATTTTAGCTGTCGTGTGGGCCACTACATAAATCACAACATTATTTTTAGGCATTAAATAAGAAAACCTATTTTGTTTAGTAAAGTTAATTAAAATTTTCCTGTGTAGTGTCCTGAATATATTTTTCCTGCGGAATTTTTAGTAAGTAATTGGCTTGGTAACTTCATTAACTTGTTCGTTGAATTTAAAGCTACAACGGGAGAGCTTTTTAAAAGTCTGGCGGCCTGTATGCAGCCTGTAAGTGGGCATAGACTGCCGTCCGTTAACTAAAAGGGCGCAAAGCCACAAAATCAAATTTTAACTAATTGTATTTAAACATGATTATGATCATAAGTTTGTAAATTTAACAAGCTTTAATTGAACGTTTAATTTTATTTTGTACGACCTATGGTTTTCAAGTGGCATATTTTTCAAATATTTCCCGCGTTTTTCGCTTATATTTCAAAATTTGATTTTGTGGCTTTGCGCCCTTTTAGTTAACGGACGGCAGTAGAATACATACAGTTTGAGTATGACTGCTCTATGTTAAAACTTTATAATAGCGCTTCTGAGGGCTTCTTTTTTAGCTCAAGTGACATATCCATATAAAAACTCTATTGAGATGAAGAAAGGTTTAGTTAAAGACGAGCTCAAATAATAAATAGTTTAAAGATGACTGTTAACAACCTAAAATATTTTTATTGAACACATTAACATAACATTTGCTAGTAGCAACCCACAATTTGAAACATACTCTGCATCTACTAAGTAGTTTATATTTACAATAACGCTATGGTTTTTTTTAATTTTCCCACAACACTGAACAGGCTTTCACATGTTGTTCCTTTCACGTTGAATACGAGTGCTGTACGTCCGTGACACCAGGTTCCAGGCATCCATATATCTGTCCATACACATGGCTATACATTTCTGCTCAGAGTTGTCTAGAGCTGTGCCTGGTTTATTGATACACTTCTTGAAGCATTTTTCTGACATCTTCGTGAGGAGTTCTTGTGCATTTGCTATTGCTATCTGCTGTTTTACCTGGTCCATTAACTCCTCTTTCTGTACACCAGACAGTGAGCCAGTTGATAAGCTATCCATGTTATTTTGTAAATCAGTACTTGATTTGTCAAATTATAAAAAAATTACTGAGTTAAAATGAAATTAACCTCAAAATCTACCCAGTCCAGTCAGACATAGACAAAAAAGTAAAAAACGAGAAGAAAGTGTCAATGGAATTGAATAGGGACGTGGCACGATATAACGGATATTTTGTATATTCGATTATTCGATAGAAATCGGTAGCTACGTTTTCGCTTTAATTAAAAGAATGTTTTAGCTTGCTACTCTGTATGTATGTCTTGTATTCCTGCAGACTAATCAAGGAGTTATTGATCGCCTTATAAAGATACTTTAAAATAATAAAGGTGCGGGCACATTTGTCTGACGCCACGCGTGTTAACACGCCGTCAGATGACATCGGTTTTCATAGTAAATGTATGCACTAGCATCAAACTTATAACACGTCCATAGAAATACGGCGTGTTAAACCGTGGTGTCAGACAATTGGTGGCAGCACCTTTATACTTTCCATTTCCATGGTTAAAATTGTATAATGTGGTGATCGATGACTTAGCGGTTGGTCTACTGGAATGCTCTTTGCACTTTGCACTATTGTTTTCTTTTGTTGCTCTTTGGTTTGTTTGTTTACTAATTTTAATCGAGGTTTTTATTTTATTTTAGAGATGGATATGGATCGAATTGCCGATACGCTTTCACATGACGATCTCATTGAAATTAGCAACTCCGCTATTAGTGCCTTGATTAATTCTAATCCTTTATTATCTGATCTCCCTGGTGATATAATATTAGAAGAAGTGAATTCTCAGGTAAAAAATTTCTTCGCAATTTTTTGGTGTATCAAGTTTTTGAGAATAGAATAGAAAATAGGGATAAAAGTATTTTGAGTCAACCATTTCCTTAGTCATCTTGAACTTATTAAATGGGAGTACTTTTATAGATTCTGGTATCTTATTGTAGATTTTTATACACATTGAGTAACAATTTCTATTAAAACACACAGTTCGCGGCGTAATATCTAATACCAGTCTATGAGGGTTTCTAGTGTTACTTTTATAGAAGTCCTTTGCTTCAATGAAAAATCCGTACCTAGTTAAGTTTGACGAACTTTGCTATCTCAAGTATATATATAGAAGGCAGCGTCAATATGCCCAATGAGACGAAACAAGGTCGGCATGATGTATCCGGTGTTATACCACATAGAGAACGAACGCACCGTTTCTGAGCCAAGAATACCTTTTTAGCATCTACACTGTTTCCCCAAACTATGACGCCATACCTCAACAACGACTCAACGTATGCGAAGTACGCTGTGAGAGCGGTCTCTCTACTAGCAATTTTCGTTAATTTGTAAAGAGCGTAAGAAAAACTATTTACTTTCTTTCGAATCACCTCTGATTGTGACTTCCAATTCAATTCTGCATCCAGGAGAATACCTAAGAATTTTACATGGTAACTGCTTTTAAGCAATTTACCATTATAATTTATTTCTGCATGTCTATTTTTAAAATTATTAAAATTAATTAAATCAGTTTTATTAATATTTATTTTCAAATTATTATTATTTAGCCATTCATTTATTCGTTGTAATGTAATTATTATGTCAAGATTATGCTGTTCAATCGAAGCATTTTTGTTAGTCGTAACTATGACTGATACGTCATCGGCAAACAGAATAGACTTATGCATTATATTTTCCGGAAGGTCATTTATGTAGAGCAAGAACAAGAAGGGACCTAGTACGCTACCCTGTGGCACGCCAAGTGTGTTTTTCTTTGAATTTGAACTACTACAGCGCACTGTGTCATGCTCATCAAGATATGTAATTTCTACACATTGTCGTCGATCTCTCAAGTATGACTGAAGCCATTTTTGTGCTGGTCCTCTGACACCGTAGTACTCTAGCTTAGATAAAAGGTTTTCATGTGTCACAAGATCAAATGCGCTTGTCATATCTAGGAACAGTACTTAGGTGTATCTTTTGTCACGCAAGATTTCATGTACCATATGAAACATGGCCTGGGAAGTGCTTTTGCCCTTCTGAAAACTGTATTGTTCTTGTTTTATTATACCATTCTTATTAAAGAAGGACATTAATCTGTCATGCATAATCTTTTCAAAGATTTTTGACAATATTGAAATCATAACTATTTGCCGGTAGTTTGCAACATTTGTTTTGTCACCTTTCTTAAACAGTGGCTTTACAATGGAGATTTTAAGTTTTTCTGGAAATGATCCGTGAAAAGAGAGATTTATTAGATGGGCTAAAACGGAGCTAATTTCCTTTCTGCATGATTTAATTACTTTGGTAGCAATACCATCGTAACCCTCTGAGGCAGTATTGTTTAGTGACATTATAACTTTTTCAATTGTATCTGCATCTACTGGTGATATGAACACAGAATTACATTGTCTCTGTATGTCAAACCTATGGCCACAATCTGAGATTTTCTCCTGTGTTTTATCAACAAAGTGGTCATTAAAAATTTCAGCAATAAGAGTAGGATCATTCACTATATTATCATTATCATATTTTATCTCATCAATATAGCTAACATTTCCTTTTGAACTAGTTTCTTTTCTTTGCTTTTTTATTTTTTTCTTTGCTTATTTAGATGGTGTATGTAAATTGGTATGTAAGCGAACAAGCTTTTTGGGATGCCCATATTTGAGTGACCGTACTGAGGGCCTAGTATGAGTTGGTTTTAGGGTTCCGTATCAAAATGGTAAAAAGGAACCCTTAAGGTGTGACTAAGTCTGTCTGTCACATCACAGCTGGATATCTCGAGAACTACTAATGGTATCAACTTGAAATTTGGAATAGTTTAAGATGACGTTTTCCCAACTATTTTGCAAATAAGAAAGAAATAAAAAAAAATTTTTTTTTACAGCAAGGACTGAAAAGGGGTCTTAAAAATTTTAAGTGGGGCGACTAGGGCATGTGGGGTATCATATGAAAGAGCACTGTTTGCACATTTTAAAACATTTTTTCTTTTTTTTAGGCCGCATAGTTTTCGACTTATGATGAAAAATGTAAAAAAAAACCGTTCCCCCCCCTTTATCTCCGAAGTTTGCAAAGAGAAAAATCTGAAATAATTCTATGTGATAGTAGTTTATGTAAAGATTACAGGAAAAATAAAACAATGTCTCAATATAACACACTTTTTTAGAAATACAAAAACAAACAAAAAATTATTTAGTTTCTCTACCAGTCAACAGATGGCCCTGACATAAGAAAAAAATATTTAGTTCCACTATCGGCCAAGAGATGGTGCTGACCTCATACTGCAATAATAATTTTATTATTCTACACGTCTGCAGTGTATTTATTATGATGCACAGTTACTTGTATGGTCTGTTATGTATGATGGTACGGAAACCCTCGGTGCGCGAGTCCGACTCGCTCTTGACCGGTTTTTTTGTACTCGCGTCACTCTGCGAATAGTTAACTATCGTCTTCTCTCTTTCACTCACTCGCATGATTTTATCTCTTTCACCCAATACTATTCGCAAAGTGAGGTGAGAAACACAACTCGTACTAGGGCCTCTGACTGTCAACTCGAGGAAATATAATTTTATTTATTACCTAGCTCAATACTGCTGACAAGCAGTTTAGTTTATTGTCCTTTGTCTTATTTGGTAAACAATCTTCACCCAACTCTGTATTAAATAAAAAAAAATACAACAATGGTTTTCCACACACTGATTACGAAAGGAATTACTATTTATTAATGACAATTTGATTTAATAAGACAACATATTTTTAAACAGTGATTTATATTTAAAACAAGTAAGGATAAACAGACTAACTTAAACATAACTAAAGTGCAGTATACTAAATTTAAGGTCTCGTCCCAGAAAGAATGGGCCGATTTCTTGACATTGTTACGTACAAAATATAGTAATAAATATATGTGAAGAGGATGTGGATGGGACTGGGACGGGGAAAAATGTATGGCACACAGCTTATCCTCGTCCGTGAGGTATTTTTCCATGAAATATACATATTTATTATTTAGAAGGGGGGATGCCAGTGAAGCCGGACGGGTGATCAGTCCCCTTGATCGGAACCATTTCCCCAAATCCCCTGAAAGCTGAGAGCAGGGGAGGTCAACAAATCTGTTGATTACCTTGGTAGTCTGCCTAGCCTACACCTACATTAAGCCCCTCCCAAACCAAAATCCGCCAACTGGAGGTGGGTTATCGTTTACCCCACCGGCGTCAGACCATACAGCAACCTTTATATATATCATAATGTGGTGGTACTCCTCCATTTCTTGTTACAGATTGCTGTTGAGCATGGTCAAGCAATAACTATTGTAATATCTAGGGAAGATGAGCCTCCATTGAAAGTTATTGTAAGTGTTTAAAAATTATTTGCTCATTTACTCGGTCTCTAGCAATGTTAAAACAAAAATCCTTTATAATTTTTTGTAGGTTCCACAAAGTGCCAAAATTATTGATTTGAAAAATGCAATAGCAAGACATTTTGAAATATATCAAAAGAGAACTGGGAACAAAGTGAAGATATCTTGGAAATACATATGGAGAACTTACGATTTGCATTATGATGGTTTAATATTAGACAGTGACTGTAGCCCTATTGAGGATTACGGAGTTTGTAACAAAGTCAAGTTGCAGTTCAAGAAAAAACGGAAAAAGAAAAGATAGTTCATTTGAATGTAAAACTTTATTTGCTTATAATACTATCTCATTGCATAAACATCAAGAGTGTTATATTTAGAAATGTATAAACTAATCATACCATTATATGAAGTTTCAATCGATTAAAGTTTAATATTATTCCCATAATGCCAAAGTATTATTGTGAACTGTAATAGAAGCACATAATTAGAGTTGTTCAAAGTCTGGTTGCGGCGGTGGCTCTTGCGGCAAGGGCTCGAAGTCACCGAGCGTGTAGTGCGGCTCCTCGTGGCGCGGCGTCGCCAGCGGACGGTCGTACGCGTCCTTTAGCAGCTCTTGATCATTCTGCGTAAAAGAGTTCGTTTTAGACAAGTTAATGACATAATCACATGGAACAGGAGTTTATACAGCTAAAAAAACAAAAAACCGACTTCAAAAAACCTGAAAATGAAAACAAAACAGCTTCAAAATTAAATACCTCTAAAAAGCAAGAAATAATATTCAAATCACTAGATATATCATTGTAATAAAACACATCTATTGAAGTCGGGTGGGGCTGAAGTTCAACTTCTTTTATTTATTCTGAAAGCCCTTGCTTGTTATTATTATTATTATTTTATTTAAAGGTACTCCAACAATGTACATACAATAACGTAGATAGGTATAAACAAACATTTGCCACTCGAATGCTTGTATGACATCAATTACAGGTGTACTCAGCATGCATAAAAAATAAAATGTTGGCCTTTAAAACTAATTAATAACAACAAGTTGTGCTTACAATAAATAAATTCCTAACAATTGACTTATGAATATAAAAAGAAAAAGGTAAGTTAAGGTAAGTTAAGTAAATATATTAATAATCCGGTTAAACAATAAATTTTTAGGTACCTACATAATATTATAATTATAAAATTTGATAATTAAGTTACTGTAAAATCCTGTGGCCTGAGGCATTTAAGTTTAAATATTCTATGGCTATCAGCAAAAACATCTAAATTTACATTTTTATTGTTATTTAATTTTGAAGCTGTTTTGTTTTCATTTTCAGGTTTTTTGAAGTCGGTTTTTTGTTTTTAAAACATTTTTTATTTTTAGTGTATGTATGTAAGTTACCTTCTGTACCTATTTGGTAGATAATTACTTTAGTTTTAAGATATTTAGTTTATTTATATTAACTTATCCAGTAGGTATATTATCTAGGTAGATAAAACTTGGGTAGACCCATGAAAGGTGCGGCATGCACGCCTTTAAAAATATCGGTCTTAAGATTTTTATAAGTTTAACTTTTTTGTGGTAAGTATGGTATATTTACCGACGATATTATCTAAGTTACAATAGTCTTATGTCAATGGCTCATCACCTTTTACAAAATACTGGTTTTCCCGACGCAGGGGCGTCAATTCTTGAGGAGTTCTCCTGGTACTTCACTATCAGCTCCACTTCACCATATGCATTATGACGAACCACATAAATAGCCTAGCAACCATATTAAAGTAATCGTATCGCACCAGTGAGATACTTAGTTTAGTACCTATTAAATAGTTCCGGTGATCATCTATGGTCTTCATCATCAGTTCCACTTCACCAAAATGGTACTTTTCGAAAGCAAATGCACGAGTTACTTAAGAAAATAGCAAAATCGCTATAGGTGTGCCTATAATATTTGAAGAGTTCCCTTGATTTCTCCAGGATCCCATCGTCCAATTTCAAAATTTAAAAAAATGGGACCAGCTTGAAAACATACCTGATGATATAACGTTTGAATCATTTCAATCGGTTCAGCCGTCTTCGGTGTCGATACAAATATTGTATTTTGTATCGGTATTGTTTTTTGTATCGGTGTACATACAAAAAACAAAAAAAAAAAACTGGTCGAATTGAGTACCTCCCTCCTTTTGAAGTCGGTAAAAAGGGGCCACTATATGGTTTTCTATACTACGAGCTAATTTCTGAAAGGAATTTTTAATATAAATTTTATTTGAATTTGATATTGTTCGAAAGCCGAGTCAATTTGCGGATTTTACTGTGGAATTTGCTGTATAATTTCTCCTATTCGCAGTGTCAGTTAGAATTGAAAAATGTATGAAACTCCAATTCCTTTCTATTCTCTAACTGACACACGGCGAATAGGAGAAATTATTAAATATAATAAAAATAAATAAAAATATTCCTTTAACTTAACAATTAAAACACAAAACAGTGATTGATTCCACCTTTTAGGTGCTTAGGCACAGGCATTAGACAGAACCGCTCATCTGCGCTCATCCTTAGCGTAAAGAACATAGCAATTACAGATACGATAAATTATTATTACAGCTTTTAAACAACATCAAATTCAAATAATATCAGTTTGAATTTACATTATAAAACCTTTTAGAAATTAGCTTGTTTGTATGGAAAACGCTATTTTGTTTTGAGTAGAAATAATATTTTATAGTAGGTACCTGATCGGACTGTAAGACCGAGGGCGGCGCCAAGTCATCCAGCGATAGCTGCGTGTTCAGCACCGACGGCGGCGCGTAGTCCGATATCGCCGGTACGTTCTCCACCGCCTAGTTATTAGTGAAAGTGAAAGTGAAAGTGAAAAAATTTATTCAGCGTAAAGGCATTTTTACAAAAAATCAACACAATTTAAAAGAAAATTAGCCAAAATGGTCTCCAACCTCAGCTATTGCCACATCCTGTGCGACACTGATTTTCAGGTGGAGCCAAATGTTTTTTATAGCGACAACACTCGCCAAACAATGCAATAACATAATAAATCAATTTATGCTAACTTAGAACAGACATTTAGAACAGTTTCGCTTCAGTAATGAGATAGATGAGCATCGTTATATAAAAACAAAATATTAAGCTTATACAATAGATTAAACATATTCAAAAGTGCATAATTTATTAAATTTATTATTTAAATAGATCAAAATTGACTTTGAAATATTAATGCAGAGGTTCCGAAAAGTATATAAAGAATGGATAATTTATAATTATAGTAGGTCAAACAGTGTTCATTAGGTAGCGCTATTTATCTGTTTATACAGAATCAACTCTTTTATTTTTACCCGAAAAGAAGTCGCAGAAGTAAGGAGACGCAGGGGAGGTGGTATGTCGTTCCATATTTTGGTTGCAGCAAATTTAAAGCTACCCCTGAAAGCGGCGGTGCGGTGGATGGGTACGTCAAGCCTAGCTAAGCGGGTGCGAGTAGACCATACGAGTTTCTCATACAAGTAGAGCGGCTTACGATTTTTGACTATACCAAACAAAAGCAGAGCTAAGTGTACATCCCGTCTAGACCGCATATTCAGTGTGTTAGTACCATTAATATAGGGGGATACATGGCTTCTAGGCGGAATATTATAGCAAAATCTGGCACAAGCATTCTGTACCCTCTGTATCAAATTTATCGTTTTTGACAGCAATCTAGGGCCATACACTACATCCATATAATTAAATTTTGATAGCACCAGAGATTCCACCAAAATTTGTCTTGTTTTGGTGCATAAAAAATTTCGAATTTGATAGAGGACCTTCAGTCGGTAAAAACAATTACGGACAGTTTCCTTTATATGTGATTCGAACCTCAACTCTGAATCCATTACAAGACCTAGATTACGCGTTTCCAGAGTAAAGCAAATGGTTTCATTGTTTATTTTAATAATTGGATTAGCCGAAACAATTTTCTGCACCTGTTTTTTGGAGCCCAAAACCATACACTTAGATTTGGAAGGGTTTAACGTTAAACAGTTATCAGTTGACCACTTAGTAATACTTTCCAAATCTTTATTAATCTTTTGTACTGTACTTTGGACATCGTTTGGGTGACAAGGCAAATAAAGCTGAAGGTCATCAGCGTATAAGTGGTAGTTACAGTTTACAATATTATTTATAATGTCTGCTGTGTACAGAATGAAAAGTATAGGACCCAAAATGGAACCTTGAGGCACACCTCGGGTGACTGAGGTGACAGAAGAAGTAGATTTGCTACCATCACTATTTAGAACCTCAACATACTGATACCGATTACATAAATAACTGTCAAACCACTTCAAAGTAGAGCTATCAAAACCGTAATAGGACATCTTAGATAAAAGTAAAGGTATATTAATTGTATCAAAGGCACGCGAAAAATCTAGTAAAACAAGGATAGTACCCATACCAATATCCTGTGATTCCAAAATGTTACTAGTAATGTCCAATAAAGTAGTAGTTGTGCTTCTATTTTTGCGAAAGCCTGACTGAGCTTGAGGTAGAATGTTATTCTGCTCAAGGAATTCCACAAGTTGCAGCTGCACAACTCGTTCTAAAACTTTTGATAGGCAAGGTAAGATACTGATGGGGCGTAAATCTTTATAAGATTCTGGACAAGTAACTTTTGGAATAGGCTGTATTTTTGCAATTTTCCAAGCTTCAGGAAAGGTACATGTAGTTAAGGATCTATTGATTAAAGCAGTAATAGCATCAAGTGAGTCAGGTAGGGTTCTGATTAACATTTCCAAAGAGACACCATCATCACCCTGGGCATTAGATTTAAGAGAATGAATTATTTTTGCTATGTCCATTTGTGTAACACATTTAAGATGAAAAGTGGATGAATTATACCTATGGAATTCCAAAAATGTCAAACTTGAAAGATTCACACTACCATCACCTGGCAGATCTAAAAAATGGTTATTGATCAATTCAGCTTCACCGAGATGTGAAGGTAAATCCTTTTCAGATTTAGGTGGGAGTATATCTGACTTAAGATTTTTCCATAAAGATTTAGGATCTTTTATTTTATTATTTATGTTATACCTAAAATAAGCATGCTTTTCACGTAAAAATCCAGAATTCACTTGGTTTTTCAGATCCCTATAATAAGCATGATGAGTATCTTTTTTTGTACGTAAATATCTCATATGCGCCTCATTTCTCAAACGCATCATTAACTTAATAATATCTGTCACCCAAGGATAAAAACGCTTTTTTATAACCACAGTTTTAATGGGGGCATGCTTGTCAAATAAGCTTATCAAGCTCAGGTTGAGGTTCCTTACAATTTCGTTGACATCATAGGAATAACAGATCTCGTGCCACGGAATAGACTTAACATCACAATCTAACAAACAAGAGTCAATATTTTTCAATGGTCTATAACTAATTGTTTTCGGTGGTATCTTAGGTTTCTTAAAGTCAAATTCACAGCAGACTAATGCATGATTTGTTAACTTAGTGCCAATGACTTCATTCAATACACTACGAACATATGCATCTGTGCAAACAACATCAAGGAGCGTTTCACTATGATCTGTAAAATGCGTTGGAGACGTAACTACTTGGTTTAATTTATGGATGTCAATAAAATCAGAAAATTTTTCATAGTCAGTATTATTTTTATTCAGTAAGTCTATATTGAAATCGCCTAAAATTATAATTTTATCAAATGAGCCGAAACTACTAACTGAATCCGTCAAAGCGTTAAGAAAAATGTCAACGTTGACCCGGTGAGGACGATATGCTGTTCCTATAATAATACTAATACCATTGATACATAATCTAAGCCACATCTGCTCGACAGTCATAACTACTGGATGTTCACAAACCTTAACTCGCATACCTTTTCTGATGTAAAACGCAACCCCTCCACCACGACCACCGCGTACACTGTCCGGCCGCGGAACACTACGGATAGTGTAGCCGGGGATGGATGGCGCTTTCCCCTCCTCATTTGGCCTTAGCCATGTCTCATTTATTGCCAATACATCTACAGAGTGACGCTCTACTGCCATAATGAGATCATCATGGTGACTGCTCAGAGAACCAGGGTTATAAATACCAACTTTAAACAAATTTTTGGGCATCATTTAGAAGAATAAAATAAAAAGCTAGAAATACTTATAAGCAGGGCATAATGATCTCCTTCTGACCGTGAGACAACAGCAGATAAGAACACAGAAAACAAACATAATACAGAGATACAGCAACACACACGCAAAAACGAAAACCGTTTGACCCGATCAAAGACTTTGGAATATAAAAACATATAACAAAACATTAACAATGACAGGTAGGATAGGACCATTAATGTGCTAGTCAACTTATACAAAATTGAAACAAAAAACAATAATATTTTTCTGACATTGCTCATTGTGTGCACACATATCATTCCAAAGAAACAAAATAAACAGTAGTAATATTCACTTTGGCTTAGGAGGCATTTGCAGACTCTATTACAAAAAATGTTTAGCCCAACCAGAGACTCCAAAATATAAACATATAACAAAACATTAACAGGTAAGACAGTTAAGGTGTTAATCAATTGATACAAAATTAGAATAAAAAATAATACTATTGTCATGACAATGATCATTGTGTGTACACACATTATTTCAGAAAAACTATATAAGTTATAGTAATATTTGTTTTGATTTAGCAGGCATCTATGCCCTCTGTTACACCAAAGACTAACAATTAAAACTGAATAAAAACTTGGAAAAGTAATAAACAAACTATAAAGAAACAAACTTCCTTCCAAATGAGGAAAAACTTGAATTACCTTGGAAATTGAGTAAGTAAGCATCAGTATAGGGACGCGGTGCATTTCTTGTTTATGAAAGGAATACCGTTCATACAAATCACTAATGCAATTAATAAAGATACAAACCAAAAGTATACAAAATTCTAACACTAAGTATTTCCAAAAAACTTTGAAATGTCTGCTTCACAACGCAAGCGATATCTGGGTGAACCATGTTCCTTACGAGTGTATATTTTTCCTTCATTAGTCCAGACGTACTTCCAGTTCGCTCTTACTCTTTCAGTACGCGCCTTACACAACAATACAATTATTATATTGTAATTTTTTACTGTTTAAGTTAGTATAGACGTGTGTCTCGTTCTCATATGCCCGTATAATTAATTAAAAGCAAAATTAAGCCTGATGCTGACCAAGAAAAAAATAGAAAACAATAATACAATAGTATTATTGGCCCCGAAATCGCCAGCATCAAAAGCGAGCAATGCAACTGTAGGCTTATTATTGTTGTTTATTGTTTATTTATTCAGGTAGCAAACAGTCATATACAAACAGTCTTAAGATAAGGTATACAATTAGACCTACAGTACCATAAATTAATGTATCATTAAACTAAGTAAGTAGTGCATACAAGCGACGGATATACAAGAGAAAAAAAAAATATATTACAATTTTAATGTTCTTTTAGGTAGATAGAAAAAGAAACAGACCACTTTATGCGCTAAGAGGCTCAAATTTAACATTACTACAAGGTAGGTACATGAAAATATATAACCTACAAAAACAATAACTCGCCCACTTTCCTTCTAAAAACGTTAAGTGAATTAGAGAAGATGTCCACTTCGTTGAGTGACTTATTGTATAAATTACATGCTCGCCTAAAAAAGGTATTTTTTGCATATTTTGAATGGCAAAATGAAACGTAAAATGTATCCTTAGAACGTGAGGAGAATCGAGGGACTTTCAAAGCAATTTTTTGTAATAGATCAGCAGAGTCAATATGATTGTTAATTAATTTAAACAAGAATATCATATCTAGGAACTGGCGTCTATGGACTAATGATTGAAGTTTATGTCTTTTTGCGCTCACTTCATAGTCATTATAATAAAACCCAGCACGATAGTCAAGAGATTTAAGAAATTTTTTCTGTATTCGTTCTATCCTATCTCTATGAACAATATATTGGGGGTTCCAAACTACGCTACCAAACTCTAAAATGCTACGAACGTAGGCATTGTACAGTATCTTAAGTGTACTACCCTTAGTAAAAGGTTTTCCAAGGCGGAGGATCAAACCCAGCTGTTTATATGCCTTAGCCACGATATTATCTATATGTGTATTGAAGTGTAACTTCGAATCTAAAGTTACCCCTAGATCGCGAATCGAATTTACACGGCAAATGCTCCGATCAAAGATTTTATAGTCGAAGCTGATGGGACAATTTTTACGAGTAAAGGTGATGACGTAGCACTTGTCAAAGTTAATAAATAAATGGTTTTTTTCACAAAACCTCTCAAAGCACTCAATATCTCGCTGGAATTTTGTACAGTCATCCACAGTTCGAATAATCTTATAAATTTTGGTGTCATCTGCGTACAAGAGATGGTGTGAATTAGGGAAGCAGAGGCCTATATCATTGACATATAAAGAAAATAAAAATGGTCCCAAATGGGACCCCTGTGGTACCCCTGATGGTATATTTAGGAATCTTGATCGGTAACCTTTAAGCGCCACAGCCTGGCTGCGATTACTAATATATGACTGTATCCATCTAAGCAGATCACCATGAATACCGATTCTCGAAAGCTTATTTATTAGTACCGAATGATTTATTTTGTCAAATGCCTTCGAGAAATCGGTATACACGGCGTCTACTTGACAACCAGCATCCATTGCATTCAACAAAAAATCTGTGTATGTAATTAAGTTCGTGTTGACGCCGCGACCCCGGAAAAAACCGTGTTGTTCAGGTGCTAAAGCGTTATTCATTCGACTAGACAAAAAGGAAGTGATTATTTTTTCCATTATTTTGGCAAACACGGACAACTTCGAAATAGGCCTGTACTGTTTGACGTCATTCCTATCACCGCCCTTAGGGATTGGTGTTATTAGCGCTTTTTTCCAAATTGTAGGAAAACAACCTTCAGAGAGAGATTTCCTAAAGATAATTGTAAGAGGTAATGACAATTCCTTAAAAAGTTTCCGAGCTATAATAGGATGAACATTATCAAAACCAGCACCTTTGTTGATATCTACTTGTTCGAGTAGCTTTTCGACAGTTTTCTGAGAAATGGCTACAGAAGATAAGTCGACTAATGAAGATGTGCTACTATTTGGTAGGGGATCGCTCCCGTTGGTGTTACTATCCGGGACAAACACAGAGTTAAAGTATTCATTAAACATATTAGATATGCTATCAACATCAGACGATGACTCATCATTGTAATTCATGCAGGCAGGAATATTACGACTCGCCAACTTAGACTTAATGAATGACCAAAAGTATCGTGGGGACGTTGCGATTTTCTCCTCAGAGAACTTAATGTGGTTAGTGTAACATTTTCTTTCGAGTTCTTTCTCTATCGAACGCAAGCGAGAAAAGTCTTGATAATCAAGGTCACACCTATATTTTTTCCATTTAGCATGCGCTTTCATTTTTTGCCTAATTAATTTAAGTAAAGCTCGAGAGTACCAAGGGGGGTGGTTAGATTGCGGTGCAACCAACTTTTTGGGAATGTGTTTGTCAATTAGTTCATTTAATACATTATATAAGTAAGATGTACATTGTTCGGTATTTAGATCACTTAATTCATTTTGCCAATTGACATTCAACAATCCACCACTAATTGCTTCAAAGTTAGCTGCGTGATATAACAGTTTTAAACGTCGACATTCCTTAATGTAAGCTATAAATGGTAAGGTAAAACAAATTTCAAGAGATTTATGGTGGACGTCTTCGGGAGTAAGGGGAGAGCAAGAGCTATTGACATTACAATTACCGTTGCTTAGCACTAAGTCGAGAGTACGTCCATTAAGGTTTTTACAACCATTAAATTGCTGCAAATTGCATAAATTCATAAACTCCAGCAAACACGATGCCTTGCTATCGTTATTAGTATTTAATCGGAGAGATGAGTCATCGTCATTATTCCAGATAGCGTTGGTTATGTTAAAATCTCCTAATATCAGAAAGGTATCATTAGGATTGTGTAAAATGAGCTCGGATGTGTTTTCATAGAAAGATTGTAGTGCAATAGAATGATTACTATTATGCGGGAAGTAACAACACGCTAAATGTATAATATTTGAGTGCAACGCCGGCGCCGCGCCGTCTGCTTCAGCAGTAGTCGACAGTGTATTGCCGGCGCGAGCGCACGGAATGACAAGTGTAAGCCATAGCTCGTCGACGCCATTTGCCGAGCGCCACTCGGGCTCATCACGGCGGCGCGCACACAACTCACGGCGAATTGCAATGAGCACACCTCCGCCGCGTGATCCGCGCCCATCTATTACGTCTCGATCTCGCCGATAAACAATATAGTTGCTATAAAAATATTCTTCGCTATTGAAGTCCCTCGTCAACCAAGTTTCACTTAAAAATATTATGTCATAGTTGTTTAGTAGAACATTAGCTAGAAAGGATTCCGATTTCGTCCGTAACCCTCTCACGTTCTGATAATATATATTGAGTGATTTAAAAGAAGACATCTTTAAAACGTTCGATATTATAAAAATAAGAAAATTTACTAGGGAAATATAATAATACCTTTTTTATGCAGTGCATAGTGAGACCCAATATAAATGATATGTAAGCGTGAAAAAATATCTTTGTAACCTTCTTAATTTGGACGTCATTGGATGAAATCAATAAATTTAAATGAAAGAGTGAATGAAAAATACATGCAAACAATATCAATAAAAATAATTTGTAAACATGCGAAAATATCGTAGTTTTATTAGTATGGTCATGACTGAATAAAATAAATAAATCTAATTGAGTAACTGAATGATAACAACAGGTAAGGCGTAAAACAATTATTGCAATTATTACTTTGCAAACCATTAAAAAATCTTGTAAATTATAATCGGCACAAAAATGATAATGAGCGGGTAGTAAGTGTAAGTAAACAGCTAGAAAAAACATTATAATGAAGTGTGTTTTGAGGCAGTAAAGCGCGAATTCAGCACAAAAAAATAAAATGGATTTATTACAAAGTCACTTGATTTTATATAAATCAGAATCTTTTATAATACGAATGACACTGGACGTGTCCGTCTTACGAATAAAGATTTTGCAGTCCTTTACCCACACATATGAATAGTTTTTTTCGGCTTTAAGCTCACGAACCCGTCTGAGGAGAAGTTTATTTACTGGAGTTAGATGGTCACTAATATAAAGATTGGAGGCAGGCCCCGTAATCCCAACATCAGCGGAGGTGAGCCCGCGGCGAGCACGCACGGCTGCGATCAGCTGTTCCTTGCGTCGGCGCTGAACAAAGCGCACTATCACGGACGGGTGACGTGCTGGTTGTTTATCACGTTCATTATTATGGGGATAGGGTCGCACACGATGAATGGTGTCAATATCGGTGTCCATAAGCTTGAATCCCACAATGGTGCAAAGGTTATTCAGCAACGAGTATAGATTTTCGCCGCTAGTTGGAGGTAGTCCGGAGATTTCTATATTATTTTGTCTGGAGAATTGATCATGTGCATTGTTCTCAAGCTTCAATTCTGAAATTATTTCGTATGCTTTGGCGAGTTCTTTTTGGGTATCTGACAGGTTGGATAATTTACTCTCGGCAATAATCAATCTATCTTCTATTCCTGAAAATCTGTTTTCCATCTCGTCCCACTTAGTATTTAAATCTTGCATAGATTTTTTTGTACTGCGGACATCCGATTGAACGTCGTTAAAATCCATTTTCATTGCGTTGAAGTCAACACGAAGGTTTTTGATTTCTTTTAACACTTCAGCCATCATTGCCCCTCCAGTTTCAGTGGGTGGTGCACGGCAAGAAATACAACGCCAGGCTGCTTTCTTCTCCTGTCCCATTCTTCTGTAGCTGGATTCCGAGACTCCAGCACATCCATAGTGGAATGTACCTTCGCACTGGTTACACGACACAAAATCAGTGACGGTATCGTTACACTTAGTACAAAACATGCTGATTTATTAATTTACGCAAAAGAAAAACACTTTTTGACGAGTTAATTATTGTCGTTACGGTCGTAAGGTTATTTGGTTTTATATCCGTCGGGAGCTGCGAAATAGCATCCGTCGCCTATGAGCGCACGCGCCTGATTATGAGTTGACGCTTACTATACTGAGGCCCTACTGGCAAATTTTTCGAACTTCGGCGGGTCTGCCGAGCGAGCTTTAACTTTAACACCGTGTTCGGTGTTGGTTTACGCACGATCTAACTCCTGAGGATGCTCCGGGTTGGGGCGAAACACGTGTAGAGTAGCCTAATAGGTGAAGGTGCAAGGTGTGTTGCTGTCTTGCTAAATGCAGGTATTGTGCACTTATATTTTGTGGTGTGCTTGTGCATATTTTTGCGGGCGGGCGGGCGGTGCATCTTGCATATTTTGTTTGCGGAAGTAAGCTACATAATTTTCTTTTTTCAAAATGGTTTAGGACTTCCGCCAAGTGACGCCTGATTCAATCAAATACTTTAACTTTAAGACAGATAAATCGAAGTAAGGAATTTCGTATTGTACTATTTGCCGAAGTTATTTGGAAGATATCGATGTTCGTGTGACATCATGAATTGGAGTTCTCCATTTTGGTCCAATTTGGGCTCGACTTTTGAAGCCCGTCAGACATTCCGAAGTTCGATGCGTTAGCCGGTACGGCCCCTGGATAGTAGTCGATTACGTCCAACACTGCTCTGCTTGATAGCGACTGTAGTTGACATTTTTATAAAAACTTTTAGTTGAGTGCAGATACCGCCAAAGGCGTTGTGTTGTGCCATATGGCATACGTTTCTAACTACAGTCGCTATCGAGTACAGAAGTAACTGTGCAAACTGATAATCCAGGCACTGACCGTGTCGGCGTGGGTGTCGTCGGCGTGTTTGTGCGCGGGGTCGTCCGCGTGCGCGCCGACCGTGTGCGCGCGCGCCTCCTCCCCCGACGCGTACGCGGACTTGTGCTCGCACATCAGCAGGTGCGTCAGCATGTCCGTACCTAACGATTACACTAATTATCATTAAATACCTTTGTTTCTATCTGCCTGCCCTTCGAGCTTTGCCACCGGGGTGGCGGTTGGCACTCGAAGCTCGAAGGGGCAGATGAGTATAAAATAGCAATTAAATAAAGAATTAAACAATTTCTTAATTTAATTGAAAAAATTGTAGTGCTCTAACGGGGTTCATGATGATACTATTAATATTTACCACCATGTAAAACTCATGAGACAATAAAGATATTTGTATTTTTGTATTTGTACGCGCGGCGCGTCCTCCAGCGAGTGCGGGCCCGCGCAGCAGCCGCTGTGGTGCAGCAGCGCGCGGTAGCACGACGCCACGAACGGGCACTTGCTGCAGCGCGCGCTCCCGCTGTGCACACACACGTACCTATGCTGGTGTTGTACCCGCAGACGCAGTGCGTGCGGTAGGGCGCGGCGCGCGGCGCGTCCTCCAGCGAGTGCGGGCCCGCGCAGCAGCCGCTGTGGTGCAGCAGCGCGCGGTAGCACGACGCCACGAACGGGCACTTGCTGCAGCGCGCGCTTCCGCTGTGCACACACACGTACCTATGCTGGTGTTGTACCCGCAGACGCAGTGCGTGCGGTAGGGCGCGGCGCGTCCTCCAGCGAGTGCGGGCCCGCGCAGCAGCCGCTGTGGTGCAGCAGCGCACGGTAGCACGACGCCACGAACGGGCACTTGCTGCAGCGCGCGCTCCCGCTGTGCACACACACGTACCTATGCTGGTGTTGTACCCGCAGACGCAGTGCGTGCGGTAGGGCGCGGCGCGCGGCGCGTCCTCCAGCGAGTGCGGGCCCGCGCAGCAGCCGCTGTGGTGCAGCAGCGCACGGTAGCACGACGCCACGAACGGGCACTTGCTGCAGCGCGCGCTCCCGCTGTGCACACACACGTACCTATGCTGGTGTTGTACCCGCAGACGCAGTGCGTGCGGTAGGGCGCGGCGCGCGGCGCGTCCTCCAGCGAGTGCGGGCCCGCGCAGCAGCCGCTGTGGTGCAGCAGCGCACGGTAGCACGACGCCACGAACGGGCACTTGCTGCAGCGCGCGCTCCCGCTGTGCACACACACGTACCTATGCTGGTGTTGTACCCGCAGACGCAGTGCGTGCGGTAGGGCGCGGCGCGCGGCGCGTCCTCCAGCGAGTGCGGGCCCGCGCAGCAGCCGCTGTGGTGCAGCAGCGCACGGTAGCACGACGCCACGAACGGGCACTTGCTGCAGCGCGCGCTCCCGCTGTGCACACACACGTACCTATGCTGGTGTTGTACCCGCAGACGCAGTGCGTGCGGTAGGGCGCGGCGCGCGGCGCGTCCTCCAGCGAGTGCGGGCCCGCGCAGCAGCCGCTGTGGTGCAGCAGCGCGCGGTAGCACGACGCCACGAACGGGCACTTGCTGCAGCGCGCGCTTCCGCTGTGCACACACACGCATGTTATTGCACATCGCTCAAGCGGACGACCCAAATACTGGACAGGACATGTATGAACGCATCTGGAGAGGGCGCAGGCACTCTCTACTGTGCACTACCGATTGCCTCCATGGGCGAACGGAGGGGGGGGGGGGGCGGGGGCGGATAGGCTGTATAATGTAATGTGGCTAATATACAGTAATGTAGTTATCAATAAAAAAGATACCGTTTTAAAGACAATATTTCTAATAAAACAGTTTTTTTAGGAATGATTGGTTATGTATAGTGCTCACAGGAAGTGCTTGTCGCTGTCGAGCGGCGTGTCGCACTCGCGGCACAGCCAGCCGTCGGGCAGCACCAGCGTCACGTCCTCGTACGACTCCATAATGTTGTGGCTCGCCGTGTCCTTCACCGGGGGGCGCGCCTTGTTCTAGGAAAACGACACAAATAAATAAACAAATTAACAAATAAATAAACACTCTTTGCAATCATGGCTTATCATAACATTTTATATGTATGTACCGTTACAATACTGTTCATTGATAAAAAGTATAAATGTGATAGTAATACAAATAATTTCTTCTAATTGTGAAAACTGTTTAAGGCTTTTTGTTTTTTAAGAAACACTGTACCAATGTTTAACAAAAATAGCCGTTTGTTTTCCATGAAATAAAAAAAAAAAAAAAATAGAAAAGGTGACCGAGAGGATGCCTTTCTGTCAGATTTGTCAAGTTTGTACCATAATTAAGAAATAAGTGAATGTAGTGTAGTGTAAACTGAAAGTTACTAGTCAAAGAATGTGTGCCTTTTCTGGTAGTCTTACCTTGGGTTGGTTGATCAAATGTTCTTCTGAACACAATGGAGTAGCATTTTCAACCGTGTTGTGGTCGCGCACTTGGTGTTCTTTCATTTGACCTAAAAAAACGTTGTTTGAAAATATGTTACTGAAGCACATCTAGTGGTTACCAATAACAAAGGGATATCTACGAACAAAGATACTAGGAAGCCTAACTCCTAACAGATATTGCTTAAAAAATGGCACCTTCACATATTCTGTAACACAAAAGGTCGCAAACTCAACAATGAACTAGTAAAAATATACCTTATTAAAATGCACGCATAATCGGTATTAGGTTGTATTCTAACGCATATCACGTTTTCTATTGGCTGGGGTTTGAACGCAGATCAAACATGATTGGATATTTGGCTCGCGTCGTGTCACTCGTTGGGCCGTTGTCGTGCCTTTGTCATTGAAGCGAGGACGGTGTAATGTAGAATGTAGTCAGTACACCTAACCAGCTAAGGGCACTACGGCCGCGGCGCGGTGGGCGGCATCATAAATCATAATAGTAGTTTATGAAACTGATGCATAATACCTAGTTATGTGCAGTTTCATACACTACTTTATCTACACTCATACATTTGGGATTGAACCTACTAAATAAAAGATCAACGCTAGAAAAGACAGAGAGACTTTGTTTGTATTAGCTAGGTAACTACCTTTTATAATAAGTAATTTCCTTAGCTGCATGCAACTAAAACATCGGGCAGAGTCAATTTTTTCACATTTTAAAGCAAGAATAAAAAAACCTACGAAATTCAGTATAACAAAATGTTTAAATTGAAATAAAAACTTGGAATAAAAACTTCCAGTAGAATGATCCGCGAATCAAACTCCATATTAAAACGCTGTTTTCAGAGCTGCATAAAAATCATAGTTTCTGGAAATTGTCATTACTGTGTTCTGACGGTCGTGACCTCATGACGTCACTACTTGTCGTGCCGCTGCCTTCGGTGTTGCAATGTGTAATTTTTAACCAGGGATTTTTTAACTCGTTAATCAAAGAGGATTGCGTGAATAGAATCGAAACTTTATAGGTATCTACCTAATCAATCATCCCTTCACGGATTGGACAGAGTTTTTGTTACACCCTGTATAATAATAAAAAACAAGGAGATTACCTACATCAGATTACTCGTTTTCTATGGATTGCATATTGCAGGACGCGCCGTTTTTATAGCATTACAAAATTCTGATTTCAATTTTCCTTTTTTTTGTTGTACTGAATTTCATGGGAGAGTTCTATTCTTGTTTAAAAATGCACCAGTGAATGTGAAGATTTGACTGCCCCACAAAGCGAATGAACACTTGTTGCATAATAGCGACCATAGTTTGTATGTATACGCTTAGTCGCTCATAGATATTTCTAAAATACGAAAAACATTTACTTTCTTAGATATGTTATGTCTGTATTTTTTTGCTGCATCCTTTTGGTCTTTTGCACCACTTGACCACACATGACGTCATTTTTAATCACTTTTTTAACTATTTTTTTGTAGTATCGTTAACGACTGTCACCGAGCGCGTGGCAGATATGACTAAATGGTGCTTCGGTTGTACTTTGTGTGGTGCTCTTTTTTGAGCGGAATTACACTTCCTTAGTATATTTGTTCGTAGAGGGATTTATTTAGTTATTTATTATTCGGTGAATCATCAGCTTACACAACAATATCTTTAAATTACAAAGTATAAACTTAAAAAGCTAATAATAGATTCACACGGTTAGCGTAAGTATAGCTAAATCTAATGTGAGCTTAAATCTAAATTAGCATAAATGAATCAAATACAATAGTTTAAGATTTGACAAAAAATTAATAACCGACAAAAAATAACGGAATTAATCGCCATTGAAGAAATGCTTACTAATGAGTGTCTTCGCCGCACGGATACTGGTGTTAAATACGTCCAAATCAAAATTATTTCATAAAATATTATATTGCTGCATTGACCGGTAGATAAAATTATTTTTTCTGTATTTAGTGCTACAAAAAGGCAAGTTAAATGGTGCAGCTCGCCCGCGAACTATATAAACACTACTACCACAGTACATATATAAGTTTTTCAAACAGTATAGGAGCTCCATAGAAACGGTCGAATTTGACGGCTGACGTCACTCTAAGAGCTCCTAAGCAAAGTTCGCAGTACTTTAGTCGGGGTTGTCACATCGCGTGGATTAGTTCACCGAGACTATTGTTACTTACTTTTATTGATTCGCTAAAATGATTCGTCAGAGTAAACGATATTGTGCTGTCTACGGATGTTTAAACTCATCTGAATTTTCATTATTTAAACTTCCTGCCGATGTTGAAAGGTAAAATGTTTTAAATAATCGAACCTGTAAAATATATCATCGATTGGGTTTGTGTGCTCGACTTGTGCTCGATTAAAAATCTCAACTATTTACTTAAAAGTAATAAAATAATAAAAAATAATAAAATATACAGTAACGTTCAAATTATGAGCTCGGAATATAACCAACTGGATATTCCCGAAAAAAAAATCACGATTTTATGTTTCCGGCTATCTTTTGAAAAAATGTGCCGAACGTCACAACAATTGTTTAATTATTTTAAAATCTTATGTAAAACCGGATGAAACTATCCAAAACGGTTCTGAAAGTCATTACCCGAGGTACTTAAAAAACCGACGTCAAAAAACATACCTCTAAAAAGCAAGAAATAATATTCGTAATAATAAAAAAAGTCTATTGAAGTCGGGTGGGGCTGGAGTACAGATTCCTTTTTTTTTATTCTAAAAGCCCCACCCGACTTCAATAGACGAACGACGTACTGCTTCCCGGAAACATCGTTCGCTTTAGTGTAAATAGGTACCTACTATTCGACGAGACGGCCGGAGAATGCCAACCCTAGCGATCCGACGGAGTGCAATGACAAAAGGGCCTAAGTGACGTTAGCTCTTCTACTGTTTGAAAAACTTATATATGTACTGTGCTACTACAGTCATATTATCATACATATTTATCAAAATGGCACAATAACATGGATGTAGATAAAAAGTTTATGACAAATTCTTATATATTTTACTCAAAAGAATCTACATTTCACGTCACGTTGTTTGAAATCAGTATAAATTACAATTCTAGTAAAAATTCGTCTTTTGGTACGATTGTTTGTGTACTAAGCTTGGTCCTTCGCGCCGTATAGCGCACTCACCGATATGCACGAACCGCAGCACGCATCTGTTGCAGCGTATATCCAGCTGAGCTTGATGCTGCTTCAAATGGTCGATTTTTACAAGCAAGTTGGACGACACATCTAGTAACTATTCACAATTAGTTAATAACAAACTTGGTCCTTCGAGCCATATAGCGCACTCACCGATATGCACGAACCGCAGCACGCATCTGTTGCAGCGTATATCCAGCTGGGCTTGATGCTGCTTCAAATGGTCGATGTATATAAGCAAGTTGGACGACATCTCGTAACCGTCCCCGTACACTGTTATTACCTGCAGGCAAGTTTCTTTTATAAGATGTCATTCTTGTGGAATGTCGGTTGAAGTTTAATATTCACTACGCAATTTAGATAGAAAATACTATTATGTAATATCTGTTAATTTGACCCACACAGCATTTGACCATAGCAAGAAAAAGCTCGAAATTTGATATAGCAAAATGTCTGTTAAAAATGTCCTATCCTAGTTTGTTGTAAGAGTGTGTCATACCTTGAGACAGTGTGGGCACTGCAGAGTGTTGTGCTGCGAATGAGACTGGCGATAATGGTCGATGGCTGCGCGATGACTGGACGCGCGATAGTCGCACACTCCGCAAGCGTACGGCAGCTCTAACGGGACGTGGGACTTCTGCATGTGCGACGCTAGAGTCAGCACGGCGGCGAAGCGGACCTGAGCGGAAATTACGTTTGCTAATTAAAAACCATACCTAGAAGCAGAAAAGCCTAGTACAGGTTTTTTTCGATGATTGAGTTAGCGCATGAACTTTGTTTAAAAGTATAGAAATCGAACAAAATTAAGATCACTTGATCGGGCAAAAAATTATATTTTTTGCAGTTTTATGTGTCATCAACTTTAGTACCAGATGATGATAATTTATTGTACAATAGGTACTCTTCATTACTTAGTTATTATAAAAATTTACACGCAACCGAAAGAAAGATACAAAATAATACAGATGTAAAAGTAATGTGTATTAAAAATAATTACAGAAATAGTTTTTATAAGATTAACTTTGTAAGAATGCAGTAAATTAAAAGTTAAGATTATTTTACAAAATAATCACATTACTCACCTCGCAAATGAGGCAGGCGTACGTAAACATCTCCGCAGACTTAGTAGTGGCGGGATGTGCAGTGAGCAAGTGCGTGCGCAACTCGCCCGCGTCGGGGAACCGCTGCAGGCAGTAGCGGCACTGCTCCGGCGCGGCTGGAGTGTCCACGGCGTGCGAGAACACGTGGTACATCAGCGAGCAGTTGTCGAAGAACTGCGCCTCGCATAGCGGACACTGTTGGGACAATACCACTCCAAAGTATCGACACATAACACATTGAGAGCTGTAAGAACCGCTGCAGGCAGTAGCGGCACTGCTCCGGCGCGGCTGGAGTGTCCACGGCGTGCGAGAACACGTGGTACATCAGCGAGCAGTTGTCGAAGAACTGCGCCTCGCATAGCGGACACTGTTGGGACAATACCACTCCAAAGTATCGACACATAACACATTGAGAGCTGTAAGAACCGCTGCAGGCAGTAGCGGCACTGCTCCGGCGCGGCTGGAGTGTCCACGGCGTGCGAGAACACGTGGTACATCAGCGAGCAGTTGTCGAAGAACTGCGCCTCGCATAGCGGACACTGTTGGGACAATACCACTCCAAAGTATCGACACATAACACATTGAGAGCTGTAAGAACCGCTGCAGGCAGTAGCGGCACTGCTCCGGCGCGGCTGGAGTGTCCACGGCGTGCGAGAACACGTGGTACATCAGCGAGCAGTTGTCGAAGAACTGCGCCTCGCATAGCGGACACTGTTGGGACAATACCACTCCAAAGTATCGACACATAACACATTGAGAGCTGTAAGAACCGCTGCAGGCAGTAGCGGCACTGCTCCGGCGCGGCTGGAGTGTCCACGGCGTGCGAGAACACGTGGTACATCAGCGAGCAGTTGTCGAAGAACTGCGCCTCGCATAGCGGACACTGTTGGGACAATACCACTCCAAAGTATCGACACATAACACATTGAGAGCTGTAAGAACCGCTGCAGGCAGTAGCGGCACTGCTCCGGCGCGGCTGGAGTGTCCACGGCGTGCGAGAACACGTGGTACATCAGCGAGCAGTTGTCGAAGAACTGCGCCTCGCATAGCGGACACTGTTGGGACAATACCACTCCAAAGTATCGACACATAACACATTGAGAGCTGTAAGAACCGCTGCAGGCAGTAGCGGCACTGCTCCGGCGCGGCTGGAGTGTCCACGGCGTGCGAGAACACGTGGTACATCAGCGAGCAGTTGTCGAAGAACTGCGCCTCGCATAGCGGACACTGTTGGGACAATACCACTCCAAAGTATCGACACATAACACATTGAGAGCTGTAAGAACCGCTGCAGGCAGTAGCGGCACTGCTCCGGCGCGGCTGGAGTGTCCACGGCGTGCGAGAACACGTGGTACATCAGCGAGCAGTTGTCGAAGAACTGCGCCTCGCATAGCGGACACTGTTGGGACAATACCACTCCAAAGTATCGACACATAACACATTGAGAGCTGTAAGAACCGCTGCAGGCAGTAGCGGCACTGCTCCGGCGCGGCTGGAGTGTCCACGGCGTGCGAGAACACGTGGTACATCAGCGAGCAGTTGTCGAAGAACTGCGCCTCGCATAGCGGACACTGTTGGGACAATACCACTCCAAAGTATCGACACATAACACATTGAGAGCTGTAAGAACCGCTGCAGGCAGTAGCGGCACTGCTCCGGCGCGGCTGGAGTGTCCACGGCGTGCGAGAACACGTGGTACATCAGCGAGCAGTTGTCGAAGAACTGCGCCTCGCATAGCGGACACTGTTGGGACAATACCACTCCAAAGTATCGACACATAACACATTGAGAGCTGTAAGAACCGCTGCAGGCAGTAGCGGCACTGCTCCGGCGCGGCTGGAGTGTCCACGGCGTGCGAGAACACGTGGTACATCAGCGAGCAGTTGTCGAAGAACTGCGCCTCGCATAGCGGACACTGTTGGGACAATACCACTCCAAAGTATCGACACATAACACATTGAGAGCTGTAAGAACCGCTGCAGGCAGTAGCGGCACTGCTCCGGCGCGGCTGGAGTGTCCACGGCGTGCGAGAACACGTGGTACATCAGCGAGCAGTTGTCGAAGAACTGCGCCTCGCATAGCGGACACTGTTGGGACAATACCACTCCAAAGTATCGACACATAACACATTGAGAGCTGTAAGAACCGCTGCAGGCAGTAGCGGCACTGCTCCGGCGCGGCTGGAGTGTCCACGGCGTGCGAGAACACGTGGTACATCAGCGAGCAGTTGTCGAAGAACTGCGCCTCGCATAGCGGACACTGTTGGGACAATACCACTCCAAAGTATCGACACATAACACATTGAGAGCTGTAAGAACCGCTGCAGGCAGTAGCGGCACTGCTCCGGCGCGGCTGGAGTGTCCACGGCGTGCGAGAACACGTGGTACATCAGCGAGCAGTTGTCGAAGAACTGCGCCTCGCATAGCGGACACTGTTGGGACAATACCACTCCAAAGTATCGACACATAACACATTGAGAGCTGTAAGAACCGCTGCAGGCAGTAGCGACACTGCTCCGGCGCGGCTGGAGTGTCCACGGCGTGCGAGAACACGTGGTACATCAGCGAGCAGTTGTCGAAGAACTGCGCCTCGCATAGCGGACACTGTTGGGACAATACCACTCCAAAGTATCGACACATAACACATTGAGAGCTGTAAGAACCGCTGCAGGCAGTAGCGGCACTGCTCCGGCGCGGCTGGAGTGTCCACGGCGTGCGAGAACACGTGGTACATCAGCGAGCAGTTGTCGAAGAACTGCGCCTCGCATAGCGGACACTGTTGGGACAATACCACTCCAAAGTATCGACACATAACACATTGAGAGCTGTAAGAACCGCTGCAGGCAGTAGCGGCACTGCTCCGGCGCGGCTGGAGTGTCCACGGCGTGCGAGAACACGTGGTACATCAGCGAGCAGTTGTCGAAGAACTGCGCCTCGCATAGCGGACACTGTTGGGACAATACCACTCCAAAGTATCGACACATAACACATTGAGAGCTGTAAGAACCGCTGCAGGCAGTAGCGGCACTGCTCCGGCGCGGCTGGAGTGTCCACGGCGTGCGAGAACACGTGGTACATCAGCGAGCAGTTGTCGAAGAACTGCGCCTCGCATAGCGGACACTGTTGGGACAATACCACTCCAAAGTATCGACACATAACACATTGAGAGCTGTAAGAACCGCTGCAGGCAGTAGCGACACTGCTCCGGCGCGGCTGGAGTGTCCACGGCGTGCGAGAACACGTGGTACATCAGCGAGCAGTTGTCGAAGAACTGCGCCTCGCATAGCGGACACTGTTGGGACAATACCACTCCAAAGTATCGACACATAACACATTGAGAGCTGTAAGAACCGCTGCAGGCAGTAGCGGCACTGCTCCGGCGCGGCTGGAGTGTCCACGGCGTGCGAGAACACGTGGTACATCAGCGAGCAGTTGTCGAAGAACTGCGCCTCGCATAGCGGACACTGTTGGGACAATACCACTCCAAAGTATCGACACATAACACATTGAGAGCTGTAAGAACCGCTGCAGGCAGTAGCGACACTGCTCCGGCGCGGCTGGAGTGTCCACGGCGTGCGAGAACACGTGGTACATCAGCGAGCAGTTGTCGAAGAACTGCGCCTCGCATAGCGGACACTGTTGGGACAATACCACTCCAAAGTATCGACACATAACACATTGAGAGCTGTAAGAACCGCTGCAGGCAGTAGCGGCACTGCTCCGGCGCGGCTGGAGTGTCCACGGCGTGCGAGAACACGTGGTACATCAGCGAGCAGTTGTCGAAGAACTGCGCCTCGCATAGCGGACACTGTTGGGACAATACCACTCCAAAGTATCGACACATAACACATTGAGAGCTGTAAGAACCGCTGCAGGCAGTAGCGGCACTGCTCCGGCGCGGCTGGAGTGTCCACGGCGTGCGAGAACACGTGGTACATCAGCGAGCAGTTGTCGAAGAACTGCGCCTCGCATAGCGGACACTGTTGGGACAATACCACTCCAAAGTATCGACACATAACACATTGAGAGCTGTAAGAACCGCTGCAGGCAGTAGCGGCACTGCTCCGGCGCGGCTGGAGTGTCCACGGCGTGCGAGAACACGTGGTACATCAGCGAGCAGTTGTCGAAGAACTGCGCCTCGCATAGCGGACACTGTTGGGACAATACCACTCCAAAGTATCGACACATAACACATTGAGAGCTGTAAGAACCGCTGCAGGCAGTAGCGGCACTGCTCCGGCGCGGCTGGAGTGTCCACGGCGTGCGAGAACACGTGGTACATCAGCGAGCAGTTGTCGAAGAACTGCGCCTCGCATAGCGGACACTGTTGGGACAATACCACTCCAAAGTATCGACACATAACACATTGAGAGCTGTAAGAACCGCTGCAGGCAGTAGCGACACTGCTCCGGCGCGGCTGGAGTGTCCACGGCGTGCGAGAACACGTGGTACATCAGCGAGCAGTTGTCGAAGAACTGCGCCTCGCATAGCGGACACTGTTGGGACAATACCACTCCAAAGTATCGACACATAACACATTGAGAGCTGTAAGAACCGCTGCAGGCAGTAGCGGCACTGCTCCGGCGCGGCTGGAGTGTCCACGGCGTGCGAGAACACGTGGTACATCAGCGAGCAGTTGTCGAAGAACTGCGCCTCGCATAGCGGACACTGTTGGGACAATACCACTCCAAAGTATCGACACATAACACATTGAGAGCTGTAAGAACCGCTGCAGGCAGTAGCGGCACTGCTCCGGCGCGGCTGGAGTGTCCACGGCGTGCGAGAACACGTGGTACATCAGCGAGCAGTTGTCGAAGAACTGCGCCTCGCATAGCGGACACTGTTGGGACAATACCACTCCAAAGTATCGACACATAACACATTGAGAGCTGTAAGAACCGCTGCAGGCAGTAGCGGCACTGCTCCGGCGCGGCTGGAGTGTCCACGGCGTGCGAGAACACGTGGTACATCAGCGAGCAGTTGTCGAAGAACTGCGCCTCGCATAGCGGACACTGTTGGGACAATACCACTCCAAAGTATCGACACATAACACATTGAGAGCTGTAAGAACCGCTGCAGGCAGTAGCGGCACTGCTCCGGCGCGGCTGGAGTGTCCACGGCGTGCGAGAACACGTGGTACATCAGCGAGCAGTTGTCGAAGAACTGCGCCTCGCATAGCGGACACTGTTGGGACAATACCACTCCAAAGTATCGACACATAACACATTGAGAGCTGTAAGAACCGCTGCAGGCAGTAGCGGCACTGCTCCGGCGCGGCTGGAGTGTCCACGGCGTGCGAGAACACGTGGTACATCAGCGAGCAGTTGTCGAAGAACTGCGCCTCGCATAGCGGACACTGTTGGGACAATACCACTCCAAAGTATCGACACATAACACATTGAGAGCTGTAAGAACCGCTGCAGGCAGTAGCGGCACTGCTCCGGCGCGGCTGGAGTGTCCACGGCGTGCGAGAACACGTGGTACATCAGCGAGCAGTTGTCGAAGAACTGCGCCTCGCATAGCGGACACTGTTGGGACAATACCACTCCAAAGTATCGACACATAACACATTGAGAGCTGTAAGAACCGCTGCAGGCAGTAGCGGCACTGCTCCGGCGCGGCTGGAGTGTCCACGGCGTGCGAGAACACGTGGTACATCAGCGAGCAGTTGTCGAAGAACTGCGCCTCGCATAGCGGACACTGTTGGGACAATACCACTCCAAAGTATCGACACATAACACATTGAGAGCTGTAAGAACCGCTGCAGGCAGTAGCGGCACTGCTCCGGCGCGGCTGGAGTGTCCACGGCGTGCGAGAACACGTGGTACATCAGCGAGCAGTTGTCGAAGAACTGCGCCTCGCATAGCGGACACTGTTGGGACAATACCACTCCAAAGTATCGACACATAACACATTGAGAGCTGTAAGAACCGCTGCAGGCAGTAGCGGCACTGCTCCGGCGCGGCTGGAGTGTCCACGGCGTGCGAGAACACGTGGTACATCAGCGAGCAGTTGTCGAAGAACTGCGCCTCGCATAGCGGACACTGTTGGGACAATACCACTCCAAAGTATCGACACATAACACATTGAGAGCTGTAAGAACCGCTGCAGGCAGTAGCGGCACTGCTCCGGCGCGGCTGGAGTGTCCACGGCGTGCGAGAACACGTGGTACATCAGCGAGCAGTTGTCGAAGAACTGCGCCTCGCATAGCGGACACTGTTGGGACAATACCACTCCAAAGTATCGACACATAACACATTGAGAGCTGTAAGAACCGCTGCAGGCAGTAGCGGCACTGCTCCGGCGCGGCTGGAGTGTCCACGGCGTGCGAGAACACGTGGTACATCAGCGAGCAGTTGTCGAAGAACTGCGCCTCGCATAGCGGACACTGTTGGGACAATACCACTCCAAAGTATCGACACATAACACATTGAGAGCTGTAAGAACCGCTGCAGGCAGTAGCGGCACTGCTCCGGCGCGGCTGGAGTGTCCACGGCGTGCGAGAACACGTGGTACATCAGCGAGCAGTTGTCGAAGAACTGCGCCTCGCATAGCGGACACTGTTGGGACAATACCACTCCAAAGTATCGACACATAACACATTGAGAGCTGTAAGAACCGCTGCAGGCAGTAGCGGCACTGCTCCGGCGCGGCTGGAGTGTCCACGGCGTGCGAGAACACGTGGTACATCAGCGAGCAGTTGTCGAAGAACTGCGCCTCGCATAGCGGACACTGTTGGGACAATACCACTCCAAAGTATCGACACATAACACATTGAGAGCTGTAAGAACCGCTGCAGGCAGTAGCGGCACTGCTCCGGCGCGGCTGGAGTGTCCACGGCGTGCGAGAACACGTGGTACATCAGCGAGCAGTTGTCGAAGAACTGCGCCTCGCATAGCGGACACTGTTGGGACAATACCACTCCAAAGTATCGACACATAACACATTGAGAGCTGTAAGAACCGCTGCAGGCAGTAGCGGCACTGCTCCGGCGCGGCTGGAGTGTCCACGGCGTGCGAGAACACGTGGTACATCAGCGAGCAGTTGTCGAAGAACTGCGCCTCGCATAGCGGACACTGTTGGGACAATACCACTCTAAAGTATCGACACATAACACATTGAGAGCTGTAAGAACCGCTGCAGGCAGTAGCGGCACTGCTCCGGCGCGGCTGGAGTGTCCACGGCGTGCGAGAACACGTGGTACATCAGCGAGCAGTTGTCGAAGAACTGCGCCTCGCATAGCGGACACTGTTGGGACAATACCACTCTAAAGTATCGACACATAACACATTGAGAGCTGTAAGAACCGCTGCAGGCAGTAGCGGCACTGCTCCGGCGCGGCTGGAGTGTCCACGGCGTGCGAGAACACGTGGTACATCAGCGAGCAGTTGTCGAAGAACTGCGCCTCGCATAGCGGACACTGTTGGGACAATACCACTCTAAAGTATCGACACATAACACATTGAGAGCTGTAAGAACCGCTGCAGGCAGTAGCGGCACTGCTCCGGCGCGGCTGGAGTGTCCACGGCGTGCGAGAACACGTGGTACATCAGCGAGCAGTTGTCGAAGAACTGCGCCTCGCATAGCGGACACTGTTGGGACAATACCACTCCAAAGTATCGACACATAACACATTGAGAGCTGTAAGAACCGCTGCAGGCAGTAGCGGCACTGCTCCGGCGCGGCTGGAGTGTCCACGGCGTGCGAGAACACGTGGTACATCAGCGAGCAGTTGTCGAAGAACTGCGCCTCGCATAGCGGACACTGTTGGGACAATACCACTCCAAAGTATCGACACATAACACATTGAGAGCTGTAAGAACCGCTGCAGGCAGTAGCGGCACTGCTCCGGCGCGGCTGGAGTGTCCACGGCGTGCGAGAACACGTGGTACATCAGCGAGCAGTTGTCGAAGAACTGCGCCTCGCATAGCGGACACTGTTGGGACAATACCACTCCAAAGTATCGACACATAACACATTGAGAGCTGTAAGAACCGCTGCAGGCAGTAGCGGCACTGCTCCGGCGCGGCTGGAGTGTCCACGGCGTGCGAGAACACGTGGTACATCAGCGAGCAGTTGTCGAAGAACTGCGCCTCGCATAGCGGACACTGTTGGGACAATACCACTCCAAAGTATCGACACATAACACATTGAGAGCTGTAAGAACCGCTGCAGGCAGTAGCGGCACTGCTCCGGCGCGGCTGGAGTGTCCACGGCGTGCGAGAACACGTGGTACATCAGCGAGCAGTTGTCGAAGAACTGCGCCTCGCATAGCGGACACTGTTGGGACAATACCACTCCAAAGTATCGACACATAACACATTGAGAGCTGTAAGAACCGCTGCAGGCAGTAGCGGCACTGCTCCGGCGCGGCTGGAGTGTCCACGGCGTGCGAGAACACGTGGTACATCAGCGAGCAGTTGTCGAAGAACTGCGCCTCGCATAGCGGACACTGTTGGGACAATACCACTCCAAAGTATCGACACATAACACATTGAGAGCTGTAAGAACCGCTGCAGGCAGTAGCGGCACTGCTCCGGCGCGGCTGGAGTGTCCACGGCGTGCGAGAACACGTGGTACATCAGCGAGCAGTTGTCGAAGAACTGCGCCTCGCATAGCGGACACTGTTGGGACAATACCACTCCAAAGTATCGACACATAACACATTGAGAGCTGTAAGAACCGCTGCAGGCAGTAGCGGCACTGCTCCGGCGCGGCTGGAGTGTCCACGGCGTGCGAGAACACGTGGTACATCAGCGAGCAGTTGTCGAAGAACTGCGCCTCGCATAGCGGACACTGTTGGGACAATACCACTCCAAAGTATCGACACATAACACATTGAGAGCTGTAAGAACCGCTGCAGGCAGTAGCGGCACTGCTCCGGCGCGGCTGGAGTGTCCACGGCGTGCGAGAACACGTGGTACATCAGCGAGCAGTTGTCGAAGAACTGCGCCTCGCATAGCGGACACTGTTGGGACAATACCACTCCAAAGTATCGACACATAACACATTGAGAGCTGTAAGAACCGCTGCAGGCAGTAGCGGCACTGCTCCGGCGCGGCTGGAGTGTCCACGGCGTGCGAGAACACGTGGTACATCAGCGAGCAGTTGTCGAAGAACTGCGCCTCGCATAGCGGACACTGTTGGGACAATACCACTCCAAAGTATCGACACATAACACATTGAGAGCTGTAAGAACCGCTGCAGGCAGTAGCGGCACTGCTCCGGCGCGGCTGGAGTGTCCACGGCGTGCGAGAACACGTGGTACATCAGCGAGCAGTTGTCGAAGAACTGCGCCTCGCATAGCGGACACTGTTGGGACAATACCACTCCAAAGTATCGACACATAACACATTGAGAGCTGTAAGAACCGCTGCAGGCAGTAGCGGCACTGCTCCGGCGCGGCTGGAGTGTCCACGGCGTGCGAGAACACGTGGTACATCAGCGAGCAGTTGTCGAAGAACTGCGCCTCGCATAGCGGACACTGTTGGGACAATACCACTCCAAAGTATCGACACATAACACATTGAGAGCTGTAAGAACCGCTGCAGGCAGTAGCGGCACTGCTCCGGCGCGGCTGGAGTGTCCACGGCGTGCGAGAACACGTGGTACATCAGCGAGCAGTTGTCGAAGAACTGCGCCTCGCATAGCGGACACTGTTGGGACAATACCACTCCAAAGTATCGACACATAACACATTGAGAGCTGTAAGAACCGCTGCAGGCAGTAGCGGCACTGCTCCGGCGCGGCTGGAGTGTCCACGGCGTGCGAGAACACGTGGTACATCAGCGAGCAGTTGTCGAAGAACTGCGCCTCGCATAGCGGACACTGTTGGGACAATACCACTCCAAAGTATCGACACATAACACATTGAGAGCTGTAAGAACCGCTGCAGGCAGTAGCGGCACTGCTCCGGCGCGGCTGGAGTGTCCACGGCGTGCGAGAACACGTGGTACATCAGCGAGCAGTTGTCGAAGAACTGCGCCTCGCATAGCGGACACTGTTGGGACAATACCACTCCAAAGTATCGACACATAACACATTGAGAGCTGTAAGAACCGCTGCAGGCAGTAGCGGCACTGCTCCGGCGCGGCTGGAGTGTCCACGGCGTGCGAGAACACGTGGTACATCAGCGAGCAGTTGTCGAAGAACTGCGCCTCGCATAGCGGACACTGTTGGGACAATACCACTCCAAAGTATCGACACATAACACATTGAGAGCTGTAAGAACCGCTGCAGGCAGTAGCGGCACTGCTCCGGCGCGGCTGGAGTGTCCACGGCGTGCGAGAACACGTGGTACATCAGCGAGCAGTTGTCGAAGAACTGCGCCTCGCATAGCGGACACTGTTGGGACAATACCACTCTAAAGTATCGACACATAACACATTGAGAGCTGTAAGAACCGCTGCAGGCAGTAGCGGCACTGCTCCGGCGCGGCTGGAGTGTCCACGGCGTGCGAGAACACGTGGTACATCAGCGAGCAGTTGTCGAAGAACTGCGCCTCGCATAGCGGACACTGTTGGGACAATACCACTCCAAAGTATCGACACATAACACATTGAGAGCTGTAAGAACCGCTGCAGGCAGTAGCGGCACTGCTCCGGCGCGGCTGGAGTGTCCACGGCGTGCGAGAACACGTGGTACATCAGCGAGCAGTTGTCGAAGAACTGCGCCTCGCATAGCGGACACTGTTGGGACAATACCACTCCAAAGTATCGACACATAACACATTGAGAGCTGTAAGAACCGCTGCAGGCAGTAGCGGCACTGCTCCGGCGCGGCTGGAGTGTCCACGGCGTGCGAGAACACGTGGTACATCAGCGAGCAGTTGTCGAAGAACTGCGCCTCGCATAGCGGACACTGTTGGGACAATACCACTCCAAAGTATCGACACATAACACATTGAGAGCTGTAAGAACCGCTGCAGGCAGTAGCGGCACTGCTCCGGCGCGGCTGGAGTGTCCACGGCGTGCGAGAACACGTGGTACATCAGCGAGCAGTTGTCGAAGAACTGCGCCTCGCATAGCGGACACTGTTGGGACAATACCACTCCAAAGTATCGACACATAACACATTGAGAGCTGTAAGAACCGCTGCAGGCAGTAGCGGCACTGCTCCGGCGCGGCTGGAGTGTCCACGGCGTGCGAGAACACGTGGTACATCAGCGAGCAGTTGTCGAAGAACTGCGCCTCGCATAGCGGACACTGTTGGGACAATACCACTCCAAAGTATCGACACATAACACATTGAGAGCTGTAAGAACCGCTGCAGGCAGTAGCGGCACTGCTCCGGCGCGGCTGGAGTGTCCACGGCGTGCGAGAACACGTGGTACATCAGCGAGCAGTTGTCGAAGAACTGCGCCTCGCATAGCGGACACTGTTGGGACAATACCACTCCAAAGTATCGACACATAACACATTGAGAGCTGTAAGAACCGCTGCAGGCAGTAGCGGCACTGCTCCGGCGCGGCTGGAGTGTCCACGGCGTGCGAGAACACGTGGTACATCAGCGAGCAGTTGTCGAAGAACTGCGCCTCGCATAGCGGACACTGTTGGGACAATACCACTCCAAAGTATCGACACATAACACATTGAGAGCTGTAAGAACCGCTGCAGGCAGTAGCGGCACTGCTCCGGCGCGGCTGGAGTGTCCACGGCGTGCGAGAACACGTGGTACATCAGCGAGCAGTTGTCGAAGAACTGCGCCTCGCATAGCGGACACTGTTGGGACAATACCACTCCAAAGTATCGACACATAACACATTGAGAGCTGTAAGAACCGCTGCAGGCAGTAGCGGCACTGCTCCGGCGCGGCTGGAGTGTCCACGGCGTGCGAGAACACGTGGTACATCAGCGAGCAGTTGTCGAAGAACTGCGCCTCGCATAGCGGACACTGTTGGGACAATACCACTCCAAAGTATCGACACATAACACATTGAGAGCTGTAAGAACCGCTGCAGGCAGTAGCGGCACTGCTCCGGCGCGGCTGGAGTGTCCACGGCGTGCGAGAACACGTGGTACATCAGCGAGCAGTTGTCGAAGAACTGCGCCTCGCATAGCGGACACTGTTGGGACAATACCACTCCAAAGTATCGACACATAACACATTGAGAGCTGTAAGAACCGCTGCAGGCAGTAGCGGCACTGCTCCGGCGCGGCTGGAGTGTCCACGGCGTGCGAGAACACGTGGTACATCAGCGAGCAGTTGTCGAAGAACTGCGCCTCGCATAGCGGACACTGTTGGGACAATACCACTCCAAAGTATCGACACATAACACATTGAGAGCTGTAAGAACCGCTGCAGGCAGTAGCGGCACTGCTCCGGCGCGGCTGGAGTGTCCACGGCGTGCGAGAACACGTGGTACATCAGCGAGCAGTTGTCGAAGAACTGCGCCTCGCATAGCGGACACTGTTGGGACAATACCACTCCAAAGTATCGACACATAACACATTGAGAGCTGTAAGAACCGCTGCAGGCAGTAGCGGCACTGCTCCGGCGCGGCTGGAGTGTCCACGGCGTGCGAGAACACGTGGTACATCAGCGAGCAGTTGTCGAAGAACTGCGCCTCGCATAGCGGACACTGTTGGGACAATACCACTCCAAAGTATCGACACATAACACATTGAGAGCTGTAAGAACCGCTGCAGGCAGTAGCGGCACTGCTCCGGCGCGGCTGGAGTGTCCACGGCGTGCGAGAACACGTGGTACATCAGCGAGCAGTTGTCGAAGAACTGCGCCTCGCATAGCGGACACTGTTGGGACAATACCACTCCAAAGTATCGACACATAACACATTGAGAGCTGTAAGAACCGCTGCAGGCAGTAGCGGCACTGCTCCGGCGCGGCTGGAGTGTCCACGGCGTGCGAGAACACGTGGTACATCAGCGAGCAGTTGTCGAAGAACTGCGCCTTGCATAGCGGACACTGTTGGGACAATACCACTCTAAAGTATCGACACATAACACATTGAGAGCTGTAAGAACCGCTGCAGGCAGTAGCGGCACTGCTCCGGCGCGGCTGGAGTGTCCACGGCGTGCGAGAACACGTGGTACATCAGCGAGCAGTTGTCGAAGAACTGCGCCTCGCATAGCGGACACTGTTGGGACAATACCACTCCAAAGTATCGACACATAACACATTGAGAGCTGTAAGAACCGCTGCAGGCAGTAGCGGCACTGCTCCGGCGCGGCTGGAGTGTCCACGGCGTGCGAGAACACGTGGTACATCAGCGAGCAGTTGTCGAAGAACTGCGCCTCGCATAGCGGACACTGTTGGGACAATACCACTCCAAAGTATCGACACATAACACATTGAGAGCTGTAAGAACCGCTGCAGGCAGTAGCGGCACTGCTCCGGCGCGGCTGGAGTGTCCACGGCGTGCGAGAACACGTGGTACATCAGCGAGCAGTTGTCGAAGAACTGCGCCTCGCATAGCGGACACTGTTGGGACAATACCACTCCAAAGTATCGACACATAACACATTGAGAGCTGTAAGAACCGCTGCAGGCAGTAGCGGCACTGCTCCGGCGCGGCTGGAGTGTCCACGGCGTGCGAGAACACGTGGTACATCAGCGAGCAGTTGTCGAAGAACTGCGCCTCGCATAGCGGACACTGTTGGGACAATACCACTCCAAAGTATCGACACATAACACATTGAGAGCTGTAAGAACCGCTGCAGGCAGTAGCGGCACTGCTCCGGCGCGGCTGGAGTGTCCACGGCGTGCGAGAACACGTGGTACATCAGCGAGCAGTTGTCGAAGAACTGCGCCTCGCATAGCGGACACTGTTGGGACAATACCACTCCAAAGTATCGACACATAACACATTGAGAGCTGTAAGAACCGCTGCAGGCAGTAGCGGCACTGCTCCGGCGCGGCTGGAGTGTCCACGGCGTGCGAGAACACGTGGTACATCAGCGAGCAGTTGTCGAAGAACTGCGCCTCGCATAGCGGACACTGTTGGGACAATACCACTCCAAAGTATCGACACATAACACATTGAGAGCTGTAAGAACCGCTGCAGGCAGTAGCGGCACTGCTCCGGCGCGGCTGGAGTGTCCACGGCGTGCGAGAACACGTGGTACATCAGCGAGCAGTTGTCGAAGAACTGCGCCTCGCATAGCGGACACTGTTGGGACAATACCACTCCAAAGTATCGACACATAACACATTGAGAGCTGTAAGAACCGCTGCAGGCAGTAGCGGCACTGCTCCGGCGCGGCTGGAGTGTCCACGGCGTGCGAGAACACGTGGTACATCAGCGAGCAGTTGTCGAAGAACTGCGCCTCGCATAGCGGACACTGTTGGGACAATACCACTCCAAAGTATCGACACATAACACATTGAGAGCTGTAAGAACCGCTGCAGGCAGTAGCGGCACTGCTCCGGCGCGGCTGGAGTGTCCACGGCGTGCGAGAACACGTGGTACATCAGCGAGCAGTTGTCGAAGAACTGCGCCTCGCATAGCGGACACTGTTGGGACAATACCACTCTAAAGTATCGACACATAACACATTGAGAGCTGTAAGAACCGCTGCAGGCAGTAGCGGCACTGCTCCGGCGCGGCTGGAGTGTCCACGGCGTGCGAGAACACGTGGTACATCAGCGAGCAGTTGTCGAAGAACTGCGCCTCGCATAGCGGACACTGTTGGGACAATACCACTCCAAAGTATCGACACATAACACATTGAGAGCTGTAAGAACCGCTGCAGGCAGTAGCGGCACTGCTCCGGCGCGGCTGGAGTGTCCACGGCGTGCGAGAACACGTGGTACATCAGCGAGCAGTTGTCGAAGAACTGCGCCTCGCATAGCGGACACTGTTGGGACAATACCACTCCAAAGTATCGACACATAACACATTGAGAGCTGTAAGAACCGCTGCAGGCAGTAGCGGCACTGCTCCGGCGCGGCTGGAGTGTCCACGGCGTGCGAGAACACGTGGTACATCAGCGAGCAGTTGTCGAAGAACTGCGCCTCGCATAGCGGACACTGTTGGGACAATACCACTCCAAAGTATCGACACATAACACATTGAGAGCTGTAAGAACCGCTGCAGGCAGTAGCGGCACTGCTCCGGCGCGGCTGGAGTGTCCACGGCGTGCGAGAACACGTGGTACATCAGCGAGCAGTTGTCGAAGAACTGCGCCTCGCATAGCGGACACTGTTGGGACAATACCACTCCAAAGTATCGACACATAACACATTGAGAGCTGTAAGAACCGCTGCAGGCAGTAGCGGCACTGCTCCGGCGCGGCTGGAGTGTCCACGGCGTGCGAGAACACGTGGTACATCAGCGAGCAGTTGTCGAAGAACTGCGCCTCGCATAGCGGACACTGTTGGGACAATACCACTCCAAAGTATCGACACATAACACATTGAGAGCTGTAAGAACCGCTGCAGGCAGTAGCGGCACTGCTCCGGCGCGGCTGGAGTGTCCACGGCGTGCGAGAACACGTGGTACATCAGCGAGCAGTTGTCGAAGAACTGCGCCTCGCATAGCGGACACTGTTGGGACAATACCACTCCAAAGTATCGACACATAACACATTGAGAGCTGTAAGAACCGCTGCAGGCAGTAGCGGCACTGCTCCGGCGCGGCTGGAGTGTCCACGGCGTGCGAGAACACGTGGTACATCAGCGAGCAGTTGTCGAAGAACTGCGCCTCGCATAGCGGACACTGTTGGGACAATACCACTCCAAAGTATCGACACATAACACATTGAGAGCTGTAAGAACCGCTGCAGGCAGTAGCGGCACTGCTCCGGCGCGGCTGGAGTGTCCACGGCGTGCGAGAACACGTGGTACATCAGCGAGCAGTTGTCGAAGAACTGCGCCTCGCATAGCGGACACTGTTGGGACAATACCACTCCAAAGTATCGACACATAACACATTGAGAGCTGTAAGAACCGCTGCAGGCAGTAGCGGCACTGCTCCGGCGCGGCTGGAGTGTCCACGGCGTGCGAGAACACGTGGTACATCAGCGAGCAGTTGTCGAAGAACTGCGCCTCGCATAGCGGACACTGTTGGGACAATACCACTCCAAAGTATCGACACATAACACATTGAGAGCTGTAAGAACCGCTGCAGGCAGTAGCGGCACTGCTCCGGCGCGGCTGGAGTGTCCACGGCGTGCGAGAACACGTGGTACATCAGCGAGCAGTTGTCGAAGAACTGCGCCTCGCATAGCGGACACTGTTGGGACAATACCACTCCAAAGTATCGACACATAACACATTGAGAGCTGTAAGAACCGCTGCAGGCAGTAGCGGCACTGCTCCGGCGCGGCTGGAGTGTCCACGGCGTGCGAGAACACGTGGTACATCAGCGAGCAGTTGTCGAAGAACTGCGCCTCGCATAGCGGACACTGTTGGGACAATACCACTCCAAAGTATCGACACATAACACATTGAGAGCTGTAAGAACCGCTGCAGGCAGTAGCGACACTGCTCCGGCGCGGCTGGAGTGTCCACGGCGTGCGAGAACACGTGGTACATCAGCGAGCAGTTGTCGAAGAACTGCGCCTCGCATAGCGGACACTGTTGGGACAATACCACTCCAAAGTATCGACACATAACACATTGAGAGCTGTAAGAACCGCTGCAGGCAGTAGCGGCACTGCTCCGGCGCGGCTGGAGTGTCCACGGCGTGCGAGAACACGTGGTACATCAGCGAGCAGTTGTCGAAGAACTGCGCCTCGCATAGCGGACACTGTTGGGACAATACCACTCCAAAGTATCGACACATAACACATTGAGAGCTGTAAGAACCGCTGCAGGCAGTAGCGGCACTGCTCCGGCGCGGCTGGAGTGTCCACGGCGTGCGAGAACACGTGGTACATCAGCGAGCAGTTGTCGAAGAACTGCGCCTCGCATAGCGGACACTGTTGGGACAATACCACTCCAAAGTATCGACACATAACACATTGAGAGCTGTAAGAACCGCTGCAGGCAGTAGCGGCACTGCTCCGGCGCGGCTGGAGTGTCCACGGCGTGCGAGAACACGTGGTACATCAGCGAGCAGTTGTCGAAGAACTGCGCCTCGCATAGCGGACACTGTTGGGACAATACCACTCCAAAGTATCGACACATAACACATTGAGAGCTGTAAGAACCGCTGCAGGCAGTAGCGGCACTGCTCCGGCGCGGCTGGAGTGTCCACGGCGTGCGAGAACACGTGGTACATCAGCGAGCAGTTGTCGAAGAACTGCGCCTCGCATAGCGGACACTGTTGGGACAATACCACTCCAAAGTATCGACACATAACACATTGAGAGCTGTAAGAACCGCTGCAGGCAGTAGCGGCACTGCTCCGGCGCGGCTGGAGTGTCCACGGCGTGCGAGAACACGTGGTACATCAGCGAGCAGTTGTCGAAGAACTGCGCCTCGCATAGCGGACACTGTTGGGACAATACCACTCCAAAGTATCGACACATAACACATTGAGAGCTGTAAGAACCGCTGCAGGCAGTAGCGGCACTGCTCCGGCGCGGCTGGAGTGTCCACGGCGTGCGAGAACACGTGGTACATCAGCGAGCAGTTGTCGAAGAACTGCGCCTCGCATAGCGGACACTGTTGGGACAATACCACTCCAAAGTATCGACACATAACACATTGAGAGCTGTAAGAACCGCTGCAGGCAGTAGCGGCACTGCTCCGGCGCGGCTGGAGTGTCCACGGCGTGCGAGAACACGTGGTACATCAGCGAGCAGTTGTCGAAGAACTGCGCCTCGCATAGCGGACACTGTTGGGACAATACCACTCCAAAGTATCGACACATAACACATTGAGAGCTGTAAGAACCGCTGCAGGCAGTAGCGGCACTGCTCCGGCGCGGCTGGAGTGTCCACGGCGTGCGAGAACACGTGGTACATCAGCGAGCAGTTGTCGAAGAACTGCGCCTCGCATAGCGGACACTGTTGGGACAATACCACTCCAAAGTATCGACACATAACACATTGAGAGCTGTAAGAACCGCTGCAGGCAGTAGCGGCACTGCTCCGGCGCGGCTGGAGTGTCCACGGCGTGCGAGAACACGTGGTACATCAGCGAGCAGTTGTCGAAGAACTGCGCCTCGCATAGCGGACACTGTTGGGACAATACCACTCCAAAGTATCGACACATAACACATTGAGAGCTGTAAGAACCGCTGCAGGCAGTAGCGGCACTGCTCCGGCGCGGCTGGAGTGTCCACGGCGTGCGAGAACACGTGGTACATCAGCGAGCAGTTGTCGAAGAACTGCGCCTCGCATAGCGGACACTGTTGGGACAATACCACTCCAAAGTATCGACACATAACACATTGAGAGCTGTAAGAACCGCTGCAGGCAGTAGCGGCACTGCTCCGGCGCGGCTGGAGTGTCCACGGCGTGCGAGAACACGTGGTACATCAGCGAGCAGTTGTCGAAGAACTGCGCCTCGCATAGCGGACACTGTTGGGACAATACCACTCCAAAGTATCGACACATAACACATTGAGAGCTGTAAGAACCGCTGCAGGCAGTAGCGGCACTGCTCCGGCGCGGCTGGAGTGTCCACGGCGTGCGAGAACACGTGGTACATCAGCGAGCAGTTGTCGAAGAACTGCGCCTCGCATAGCGGACACTGTTGGGACAATACCACTCCAAAGTATCGACACATAACACATTGAGAGCTGTAAGAACCGCTGCAGGCAGTAGCGGCACTGCTCCGGCGCGGCTGGAGTGTCCACGGCGTGCGAGAACACGTGGTACATCAGCGAGCAGTTGTCGAAGAACTGCGCCTCGCATAGCGGACACTGTTGGGACAATACCACTCCAAAGTATCGACACATAACACATTGAGAGCTGTAAGAACCGCTGCAGGCAGTAGCGGCACTGCTCCGGCGCGGCTGGAGTGTCCACGGCGTGCGAGAACACGTGGTACATCAGCGAGCAGTTGTCGAAGAACTGCGCCTCGCATAGCGGACACTGTTGGGACAATACCACTCCAAAGTATCGACACATAACACATTGAGAGCTGTAAGAACCGCTGCAGGCAGTAGCGGCACTGCTCCGGCGCGGCTGGAGTGTCCACGGCGTGCGAGAACACGTGGTACATCAGCGAGCAGTTGTCGAAGAACTGCGCCTCGCATAGCGGACACTGTTGGGACAATACCACTCCAAAGTATCGACACATAACACATTGAGAGCTGTAAGAACCGCTGCAGGCAGTAGCGGCACTGCTCCGGCGCGGCTGGAGTGTCCACGGCGTGCGAGAACACGTGGTACATCAGCGAGCAGTTGTCGAAGAACTGCGCCTCGCATAGCGGACACTGTTGGGACAATACCACTCCAAAGTATCGACACATAACACATTGAGAGCTGTAAGAACCGCTGCAGGCAGTAGCGGCACTGCTCCGGCGCGGCTGGAGTGTCCACGGCGTGCGAGAACACGTGGTACATCAGCGAGCAGTTGTCGAAGAACTGCGCCTCGCATAGCGGACACTGTTGGGACAATACCACTCCAAAGTATCGACACATAACACATTGAGAGCTGTAAGAACCGCTGCAGGCAGTAGCGGCACTGCTCCGGCGCGGCTGGAGTGTCCACGGCGTGCGAGAACACGTGGTACATCAGCGAGCAGTTGTCGAAGAACTGCGCCTCGCATAGCGGACACTGTTGGGACAATACCACTCCAAAGTATCGACACATAACACATTGAGAGCTGTAAGAACCGCTGCAGGCAGTAGCGGCACTGCTCCGGCGCGGCTGGAGTGTCCACGGCGTGCGAGAACACGTGGTACATCAGCGAGCAGTTGTCGAAGAACTGCGCCTCGCATAGCGGACACTGTTGGGACAATACCACTCCAAAGTATCGACACATAACACATTGAGAGCTGTAAGAACCGCTGCAGGCAGTAGCGACACTGTTCCTGGCCGTCTAAACTAAACTGTTCGTCAGTAAACATGGTATGTCTTTGTTGTGTTGTATGAACTTGTATGGACCTAGAAAGACGCTAGAGGTCACAGAAAAAACAACCTAATAATTGAGATATATTTACATATTTCTTCAAACCCTGCAAGTCACAATTTCACAGGACTAAGTATGAAACAAATTTTATATTCTAAAGAAAATTATATGAAAAAGATACGAGTACTTTATGTAAAACAAAAAATTACATACCAAAAAGGCTATCAATTAAGCATATAAATAACAGCTGACCTGCACGTTGATGGCCACCCTGGGCGGCGGCAGGTTGCCGCCGGCCTGGCCGAAGTAGAAGCGCTCCATGGCCACCGTCTCCTCGGGCTTGGCCTCCTTTTTGATGGTCTTCAGTGGCACATCGTCTAAGTCGTCGTCCACGTAGCTGCGCACTGCCTTGCGACGCCCGCGCGATGGGGTGGGTTCCTCCTATTTATTGATACAAGTTTATAATACTAATTAGGCCAAAATATAATGATTAATGATGATAATAAATCAAAAGCTACGAGTAAAATTCTGTCAGTACTATCAAAATGTCAATGGCATTTTGTCCTATTTTATATAATACCGCATGCCCTATTTTCAAATAATAAAATAATCTTTATTTTTACTTCAAAAATCGGCCAAGTGCGAGTCGGACTCGCGCACGAAGGGTTCCGTACCAAAAACGGCAAAAAAAAAAAAACACTTTTGTTGTATGGGAGCCCCTCTTAAATATTTATTTTATTATTCTGTTTTTAGTATTTGTTATTAAAGCGGCAACATAAATACATCATCTGTAAAAATTTCAACTGTCCAGCTATCACGGTTCATGAGACACAGCCTGGTGACAGTCAGACAGATGGACAGCGAAGTCTTAGTAAAAGTTTTCACCCTTTGGGTACGGAAGCGGAACCCTAAATGACTGAATTATAATGGGACTGTGAATGGGGAAATAATCATGTTATAAAGAAAAATACCAACACAGTTTTCAGTTCTATTAGAAATTTAAATGGGAATCTAGAGAAGATTAGTCAAATAACACTTTTAATTATGGAATAAAATAACATCACACAAACTCCTCCGCCACATCTGTCTGTCTGTTCGCGATAAAATCAAAAACAATTGCACAGATTTTCATGCGGTTTTCACCAATAGATAGAGGAAGATTTATTAGATATACAACGTGCTACAAAAAACCCTAAAGACTATAGTGGATAGGGACCATCAAACCTGAATAACTTTTACTATGGAACTAACTCTGAAATCGCGAAATTTTTTTCTTGTCTTCTTGGGTATTGTTGGAAGGTTGCAATTGGCAAAAAAGTTAGTTGTATAATACACAGCACAGTAACTACACATACCTTGGGTTTATCTTTGTCCTTCTCTTTAGGTTTATCCTGCTCTTGCTTAATCTTGGTGCGACGTAAGGCGAGTGGAATCTGTGTACAATAAATCATTATTAACAAATAGTTTACAAGATAATGTATGTACCATACAACCTTCATTCTATTATCCTTATATCAGGGCTCTGTCACTCCGCGCGCGAGTCTGAACCGCTCGGCGTCCTCCGAGAGGACAAATTTCATACATCAGAAAAGATAAGACCTACGCGATAGAAAGAGAGGCAACTACTAAGTGAATGTTTTGGAGCGAAGGGAGCGCTGTGCGACCTGAATTGCACCTTATTGTGTCGGAGCAAGAGTCGCAATTTATTTAAACGGTTTTTCGGAGTGCAACTTCTGTACGTTAGTACTATTATCTATTCTGTGCTTATATACGAAAATGGAGCATAGTATTCGCCCTTGGTCTATTCAAGCATCGATAATTTTATTATTATTAATTAAACTGTAATAACCTGTGAGACTGTACCCTACCATACCACAAACTACTTAATGTAGTTTTGTTTTTGTTTTAAACTTTGTATTTGAAGATAAATAAACGATTCATTCATTCATTCAGTATAGTGTTTCACAAATGCAGAGAAAACAAAATGTGAAACTGTTACTACTTGACCACAGTTACTAGGAGATTAATCTGACAACTTAGTCGGTCCTCGGCCACTTCACTCGAGAATGTATAGTTCGCACTACAGACACAGAATATATAATAGTACTAACGTACAGAAGTCCGTCCCCGCGAAGACCATCAAATAATAAGCTACTCTCGCTGCACGGCAATAAAGTACAATTTCAAACTGCACAACGCTGCGTGGATAAATTTATATGCACCTACGAAGAAGAAAGAGAGGCGTCTCTTTCTGTCGCATAGCTCTGTCTCAACCGACACATTTCGGGGTTGCTACTCGCTAGTTACTGATATCATAGAAAACATTCGTTATGCCCATGAATAAACAATGAAATTACTAATAGGTACCTACTTATAAAATAAAATAAATCTACCTAATAGGTGAGCTGAGCATATTTAAAGAGCATAAATAATAAGTATTTCTAAGTAGTTAGAGAAGCTCGATGGCGCAGTGGTATAGCGCCTGGCCCAACGATTGCGGAGGTTAAGCAACTTTTGCAAGGGTCGGTTATGGGATGGGTGAAAAAAAAATAGTATTTTTTAGCTTTTTTCTTTACTGGTGCCATATTTCGAACTTCGATACAACTAAGTATGTAAATATGTATACAAAAAATACAATAAACTTTGGTAGGTACGTAGGTACGTTAGTAATTAAGTATCAAAAACGAAGTGCATGCAGTTTCGCATTCGGCGCTTGACTGACTCGTTTCGTTGGTAACGTTCACGCGCTGCGCTCTCGTCGCTTGCACACGCCGCGCGTTTCGGTCGGCGCGGTGATATCCCTCGACAATGGCCCTCTTGGAGTGGGCCGCGAGCAGTAGGCTAATATAAAAGTTTAAGCGCGGAGTGATACCCCCCTGCTACAGAGCTATAATATCACCACGAGCGCACTGAAGTGAAGTTGGTCACATCTCGTGCACATCAGATAAGGCGCTGTAGGTAGTGAAACTAGCGCCGCCACTACATTTATTTTTATTACTCGTAAACCAATATTTAAAAAGCTCATGTAATAATCTCTAATATTTTTTGAATAACTCTTCAACGGTTTTCATTCTTTCTGTAAGTTTTAAAATCCATGTTTGCTAAAAGTGGCCACTCTTCGCAATAAAAGTCAAGTCAAGTAAATTTACCGGTAAAAATAACGTTAAAATTTTTGTACAGGTAAATTTATCAATATTTTTACAGTTAATATAACGTTAAAATGTATCGGTAAATTTACCGGTAAAAATAAGGTTAAAATATTGTACCGGTAAATTAACTATTACCTCGATATAAATTATTATTATTGGAGTTTGCGACTTTATTATGAAAAAAATTTCGGTATTAAAAAGGTTAAATTACGAGAAGCTAGGTAGGTATACCTTATAAAGAAAATCAATCGCATAGAACTCTGTGTAAGTGGCAACGTCGCATTCGCAGTCAGGCATCGGAATAAAAATAACGTTTTTTTACAGTTTTTACCTTTAAAAGTAGGTAACGTTATTTACTGAATTTTAAAGTAACGATACAAAAGTAACGTTATTTATTAAAATACCGTTAATGTTAATATAGTGACGGTAAAAAAAGTGTGAAATAACGTTACATTTTAAAATAACGTTATCAATCACTGTTAACATACCTCCTCGTCGTCGTCGTCGTCGTCAACGTACATGGTCTTCATCTCCTTCTTCTTCTTCTTGGCGGGCGGCGGCGCGGGCGAGGGCTCGCGCTTCTTGCGCCCGCGCTTGCCGCGCGAAGTCTCTGGTTCCGGCTCTACTTCATCTTTCCCCTTCTGTTCGACAAATCAAACTTCAGTTCGGCTAATACATGAAGTACGGCTACACCTATGTTTAGCCGGCTAAAACTAGGTGTAGCCGGTAGCTGTTGGTTAAACCTAAGTGTAACGGATTAGTATGAGGCTGGTATAATGGTAACCAATTTTTATAATTTTTGACGGGAATTTGGAAATATATTGCGGCGCATGATGTCCATCAGCCATTTTTAATGTCCCCACTGCTAGGGCACAGGCCTTCCATATGGGTGGATAAGGAGGACGGGCCATAACCCACCACGCGGGCCCAATGCGGATTGGTGGGTGTTAACGACTGCAAATGCAGCCGGGACCAACGGCTTAACGTGCCTTCCGAAGCACGGAGGAGCTCGAGATAATAAATTTTTGGTCACCCATCCCATGACCGACCCTTGCGAACGTTGCTTAACTTCCGCAATCGCTGGGCCAGGCGCTAAACCACTGCGCCACCGAGCTCCTGATGAAACCTGTGCATATCGATAGGGGATCTAGACGAACAAAAAATGTCTTATGATATAAAGTGGTGAATATGTTTGGATTTTGATCTATAGAGGATCTTTAACATGGATTATCTCGGAAACGTTGCGATTTAGGACTTTATATCATTAGACACTTATTGTTCGTCTATAGAAGAAATAACTACTTTCTATACTTTTCGAACAGTTGATCGAGTTTTCTATGAATAGAAGTTTTTTTCTTGTCTTTTTCGGAATCATAGAACAAACATTGTCGTTTATGATGTTAGTAATCAGCTCATGCGAGGTTGTCGGTGCTATACATATAACCCTGTATGAATATCAATGTGGTATTAACCTTGGGATACTTCCACACTTTGAAGGGGTTGGCGGCGACCTTGTTGAGGCGCACCGTGATGGGCTCGCGCGCCTCCACCTTGGTCTGCTCCGAGATGTGCAGCACGATGTTGTCGAACGCCTGCCCCGACGATATGCCGTACCTGGTACACATCATACGTACACATGATGGCACATCACACGTGACACCTTGACCTTGAGACCGTCTCTAAGATAGGCCCTACGTAATAAGTTGTTTTGGCAGCTACATGTCATGTACCGTCGTGTGTACCATTATATGGTTACCTTTTGTCAATTTTGATGTCTAGTTTTGTGGACTAGTGTAGTGGCTTTCTAAAAAAAATAAGAAACCAAAACTGTCCTCTTAATTTCCACAATAGGCTAGTTGGCAAAATTTCAATAACTGCTTAATATTTTAGCTTATTAGGCATTTTATCGAAAAAAAAGGTTTATTTATTTTTAATCGAGCGTTTACATTATAAATTTCGCGTTTAAAAAAACCAATTTTAATTTGGTTCCAAAACGCACAAGACTGTCATGGCGTCTTGAATGACGTCACGCCGTGCAAAACAAACAAAAGAGCGATCGTGTCTTCGTACGTTATAGCTAGTTTTTATCGTTTAAAAATGAATTTCTCATATTATAAGTACTGTATAGTGCCCCAGTGTGATAGCACGACTATAAAAACGCCAAACCAGTTATTTATATATGTTCCAAACAATGGAGAAATACGGAAAAAGTGGCTAAAACTTGCGTTCGGTTGTGGTTAGGTTGCACTCGGAGTGTAGGTTTGGAACGCGCCTCCGGTAGTGATACTCGAAACGTCAAAGACAAGATTGGAGTTTCGCACGGCGTGACGTAACGCTTTCTGATTGGTGTTCACTGTCACGTGACTAAAGGTTTCATTTTACGAAATTTATTTTTTAAAAATATTATTAATCTTTAACGCTTTTAATAATTAAAATTGTTTGTTATTTTCTCCATAATATAATTAATCATTATAAACCCCTATCCATTATATTTATTCTTAATGGAAACAAGCCTATTATGTACAACTGTCATGAGTTTATTTTTTAATCAGACTTGATGGGGTACAATCAATTTTGTTGCTATTATTTGGGGTTGATGTTTTTGTTAATGATATTTTAAGTACTCTCTTTAAGTACTTACGTTACTTTTAAAGTATTTTTTTTATAAAACTTCAAAATTACACAGAAATAGGAGGTACCTATCTTAAGTAAAAATCTCACTCACTTCTCCCTCCACACCAGCTCATCCAAGAACTGCTGTATGATCTGCCTGGAAAGCAAAGACAGCGTGTTCTGGAACATTCTCGGCACAATACGCCTCAAGTACTCCATGATGTTAGCATTACTGTTCCTAGACGGTTGATCCGAGTGGGATGAAGACTGGTGCACGTGCTTGAAGCCCATAGAGACCAGCGTTCCTTTGTCTACGGTCAGGTCGGTCAGGATGAGGGACGACGGGTGGACCCAGCCTGTGATGGGCTCTAGAATCTTCTGGAACCGTTTCTTGTAGTTCTTTTCGTGTTCTGCTAGTGGTTCAACAGCTCTTAGGCGTATCTGTATAAGTAGAATATTAACGTGTTAAAAATCATCAAATGACAATAACTTATTGATGACTCGAACTAGTGAGTCATTTTTTTGTGACTCACTAAACGATTTTAATCCAACCGGCGCATGTCGGAGCTCATTTTACCACCTCTGCCAACGGAAATTCAAGCGTCTATACATACAGTAGTTAAACATGTTGCGGGCATGTAAATTGTCATGCAAATATGGAATTAGCTACCTGTATGGACGTTTTATTTTCCTCTGGCAGAGGTAAAATGCGGTCTGACGCCGGCCGGTTGGGTTGAATCGTACATAACTATAATAATAATAATAATAAAATCATTTAATTCTCACCATAATCCTTACAATTTTACATAAATGTACTTAAACTAATTTAGCAGTAGGATTTGACAGATTATGGTGGACTGATACCTGAACTAGGTAATACCTGTATCTCAGGTTACCAGCCCCCACCTTGTAAGAAGTATTACTAAAGAGCTAAAGTGAACACTAAAAAGAGAATTAAAAAACAAATATTTTCAATTAATACTATGTAGGTACAGTAATTATACTTTTTTTTTGTTGTTGTTAGTAAAACTTAGTATTAATACCTACGTGTGAAGTAGTGTGCATTTGAAGTAAGTGTACGTTTAGTGTAGGTAGGAGTACATTATCGCGTGGGTATGCGCCTAGATGGATGTGTGTGCATGGACGCGCGCTCGTATATTTTTTGTGTGCAACAGGCTTGGAACAGGGTATGGTTCAAGTTAGAGGAGATAGTTTTATTCCTTTTTTTGTTTTTATTTATTTTTCTAAATATATAATTATACAAATTTAGGATCTAATTAATGTATTGTATAATCTAGTCTAGTGTATAACTACGAGTATGACTACGTAATTGGTAAGATTGGGTCAGAACAAAAATATAAAAATAATAAGGCAACTTGTAACCATCCATCCTAACTAAGCAATAAATACCGGTAATTAGTTACAAAATATAATAAAATACCAACTCACAAATTTCTCAACCGGATCCAGCACCCCCAAGACCTCAACTTTGACTTGTCTCTGCGTGCCATCATGGCTCGTGGTCCCCAACGATATCACTCCCACTTCCACCTTCTTCCCCGCACCCCCCAACAACCCCATATGCTGATGGGTCGCAGAAGTACAAACCGCTCTCAACCACGTGAATAACCCTTTCACGTACAAATTGTCGACTTTCACCCACTGCACTACGTTCTGTACGTTAGTTTGACAAGCCCAGTGGTAGACTAGCTTAAGAATGACACTTGGAGGGAAAGTAGCGCCTTCGAATATGGACGATGAGAACACGGAGACGAAACGAGTGGGGCAGCATTCGGATATCCAGACGTAACCACCGGAGTAGGGGAACTTTGTAACGTCCGAGTACATGCCTGTAATAAAATGTGTGTGTCAATCAGTTTTCTCTTTATCAATAAGGTTGATTGTGCGGATGGAGCCTCGCGTAGAAGCTGGTGCGAGTTCTAACTAAACAAGTAAGCATCATGATGAAGTAAACGGTCGACCGATGGCTTTGTTGAGGCAGGACTGATTCTACAGGCGACCATAGCCTATCGGTGTAAAGGCCTACTCAAATCTGGCCGGTATCCTGTACCGGGGTGGCGGTAACGATATCCCGATGGGTATGCGGTAACGCGCTGTTCTTACCGTTACCGGACGCGATAGCGGTACTGGCGCGCTACGCGGACGCTGCGGGCGGGCGGCGCGGGGTGCGTCCGCGGGGGGGAATAAAAGTTTCGCCGAACACGCGGTACGTACAGCATACCCAACCCATCCGGTATGCGGTTCCGGTTTTGCGATAACTGCGAAAATTCCATACAAATTACCGCGCGGGATACCGCTCAGGTATTTTATTTATTTTTTATTTTATTTTTATTTCTAGTATACCGCTACCCACGGTGGTAGCGGATACCGCTCCGGTTTGAGTAGATCTTATGTCTCCGTAGCGATTTTGCCGCTAACTGCCGCTCTCTCGCTCGAACATTTAATGTTTTCTCAAGATTTCTTAAATCTGCGAAAAGTGGCCGATACACACTTTTCATTTACGCACTCAGATTTAAGAAATCTTGAGAAAACATGAAATGTGCAAGCGAGACAACTGCAGTCAGCGGAAAATCTCTACGGGCTCTTAAGTGTGTGTGTATCTCACCGAGTTTGAGTTTGTTCCCGCTGTGCACGGCGCACCACTGCTCGGAGCGCACGAGCCCCTGCTGGATGAGCCACTCCGTGAACTTCATCGGAGTGTGCATCAGGACTGACTTCACCTAAAGCACCAATCATAATGATTTAGGATCATAACAAGAGCAATTAAATTAAAAGTTATTACCGGAGAATACGCAATATTAACTGGGAAATATACTCATCAACTTTGTCTAGGGATACAGGTGTCTTTTTCATACAAACGAGGTATCTTTGAAGCCTTGGTTTTCTGCAAGGGATGTACCGTGTTGTGATCTGATGATGGCTATCCAGGGACTGAATGGAGGAGATTCAGATCGTTATACACACCCAACTGATCTGATCAGCATTTTAAAAGATAGAAGGGTCAGAGTTCTCGGTTTCAGTATTTCCATACATTTTGATGCTACTTTCGCGGTTTTTTTAAACATGTCATTTAATCTTTTAGAATGCTGATCAGAACAGTTGGGTGTGTATAACGATCTGAATCTCCTCCATTCACTCCCTGGATGGCCATCATCAGATCACAGCACGGTACATCCCTGGCAGAAAACCAAGGCTTCAAAGTTACCTCGTTTGTATGGAAAGAGCACCTGTATTGTATCCCTAGACAAAGTTAATGTGTGTAGTTTATACTTATCTGTAGTTTAAACATACTGCGGCGCTGTCTTACCAATGTGATATTAGTTCAATTCACACTGGTTAAGCAACACTCAAAACCTTTTATTAGTTTGGGCCCCAATTATTGCCTCAAGGTTAACCTGCCTTCTTATTGTCTAGTTTTCAAAATCTATCGCAATCGCTTTGATTTGACAGATGGATGTGACACATTGCTGCATTTCTTTGGTACGTTTTTATTTGTGCCAAAAAGAAGCAACAATGTATCACATCCTGAAAGCGATTGCGATAGATTTTGAAATTAGACAATTAGCCCCCATCTCTCGAACTGTACTATACAATACATGATAATTTTATTACTTACCCCTTTTCAAAATTAAATATGAGGTAAGTAGGTATAGGAAGTAATAAAATGAAAATTGGTAAGAAAATTATGAAAGATTTCTTTTTAAATAATTTACAGTTTGCAGCCACTTTTTATATCCCAAATATCCTGGCGCGCACGCTCACTCTCCCGCACAGCGCGCGAACGGGGGTCGGGAGGTGTGTTGGAAAAAGTTTGGCAAAAATATAAAAAAAAATGTATTTCATAAATTGATCATACTGACTGCTGTTATAGAATGATCTGACAAAATTCGATTTGATTTGATTCGATATGATTGATTCAATAATTTCATCAAAAAGCCATGAAAAGATTAAGTGTGACTGAATAAAGTAAGTTAGAGTTATGTCGTTGGATGAACATACCTTGCTGTCGAGCGCGGTGCGGTCGGAGGGCGGCGGCGCCTCCTTGGAGCGAAGGTACGGCCGAGCCACCACCACCAGGGATGGGAATGTTTTGCCTGGGAAATGGATTATAGTGCAATACGATTAAAATGACAATAGACAGTGATCCGCGGCAACAAACAATGACTCGAGTCTTTGAGTTCTACTTTTGAAGACTCGAGGCGGATTGGCAGGACTCAGTGAGCTTCGTAGGCTTGTAGTCCCCAGCCTAGCCGAGTCGCGAGTTCTCTAAGCCACGCCTCGAGGCTTCAAAAGAGTTCGAGCCTTCCAAAGAGCTTAAACCTACCAAAATAGCTCGAATCTACAAATGAAAATCAATGCAAGCCTTCAATAAAAAACGCCTCGAGGCTTCAAAAGAGTTCGAGCCTTCCATAGAGCTTAAACCTATCAAAATAGCTCGAGCCTTCAAAAGAGCTTGAGTTGTTTATTTAACACTGATTCCAATTCTAAATAAGAAATAAATAAAATATGATTTACAGTTTTTATTTATTTATTACCATATAAGACACATTACAAAAATCATAAAATCACTAAGATTTGTACTGTTTGTAGTTAAAATAATATTTGCGCATATCTTGAATATTTAAAATTTATTTCGCCTCGAGCCCTTTTTGAGCGTCAAGCTTTAAGTTGTTTTTTTAAACTCGAGCTATTCTTGAAAGGTCGAGTTCATTTAAAGACTCGACCAATTTTCATGGTTCGAGTTGTTGCTCTAAGAGCTTGCTATTGAGCTCACAGAGCCCTAAAAATCTGACTCGAGTCTCCAAAATTCGAACTCAAAAAGAAAAGGCTTCGAAGTCAATCAAACTTTTAAAAAGACCCCCGAGTCGTCGAGTGTCATACAAACGAGCCGAGCCCTGTAAAACGACTCCCGAGCTCTAGACAAAAGGACTCGGAGGCTCGAGTCTTGTACATCACTAACTTCACTCGAGAATGTAGCACGCTCAGATTAAAATACATTGTTTTGCGCCGCAAGCACTATGAAGTTGCCACGGATCACTGTGTATTGTCAATTTTATCACATTGTATAGATATTCCCCTCATATCAAACAAAAGGTCTTATTATAAAAAATCCCAAAAAGCAACACACTGGATTAGCAAAACAATCCATTTCTAAAGTACACTCATTATCATAGCAATATCATATAAATTACATTTTATTTAAAGTAGGGTTTCCCTAACTATTAGGGACGCACCACCTTTCCACACCACTTTGAAAACCCCTGTCTGTTTTAAAGTAAATATTTTTTAAATAAAATTTAATGATATCAAATAAAAACCAAAGAATTAGATCTATAAAACAAACTCTTTAGATTTAAAAAGGGTTTGTTACCTTGCAGCTTGTTGAATGAAACTTCTCTGGAGTCAGCAAGATTTTTGGTGCCATCTTCTTTAGTGAGGTCGACAATGGCGGTGGCCTTGGTGGCGCTGCCGGTGAGCAGGCCACCGATAGCTGTCGCTTCCGATGGCCGTACGTTAGTGACCACACTGTGGACGTCTGTAATGAGAAAATGGCTTTAGTTTACGTCAATAATAACAAAAACTAACTGAGTGAAATGAGTTTCCTTCCACAAACAAACAACATAATATTTGAGTACACTATGATCAGTTTATTTAACATGCTCTCATTTATTCATGACTAGCTGCCCTGCCCCGGCTACGCACGGGTAGCTCCATCTATTAGTTATATTGTGATTTAAAATTATGGGAAACAGAAAATTGGATTTTTTTTACGTCTTTCCGTAACTCTCATTTATCAATTCTTGAACAACTTAATATAATTCATGTTAGTTTGTATGTAAAGCAACTATATTCTTTAATTTATATCAGATTTAGTATTGTTTTAAGTCAATAACTAACTTTGAGAAATATACAAATTAAGTTGTGTATCAATTAGGTAACTGTTTTATTTTTCCATCTATTAGTTTTGGTTTACCCCAAACAGAACTATTGATAGTCATGTTGACACAAGTTACGACTATTAATTAAACCAGAGACATTTCTCTAGTTTAGCTACATTTAGCTGAAATTAAAGAAATACTTACTGGACGGAGCCAATGTTTTATCCTTAGTTTTGGTGTCTTTCTCTTTATTATTTTCTTTTTCTTTCTCTTTATATTTTTCCTTGTCTTTTTTATTCTTTTTCTTAGATTGTCGTAAATCTGGTGACTTTACTCTTTCAGGAGACGGAGAATAATTTCTATCTTCTTCTCGTGCATGTTTCCTAGGTCGACCTAGAGATATTAACAAAGTATTACTAATTTCATTTGAATCAGTTACCAACCTAATTAAAAATAAAACACTTTTTTATGGATGACATCATGTTTAAAATTGATTCAGGTGTTATTTTAGAACTATTTAGTTTAAGTTTAATGGTTTTTTTATTTCCTAACGTTTGGACACCTTTCCAGGAGTTGTGGTCATGGGATGTTGACTTAATTTAATTATTAAACAAGACAAAAAAAATAGGTACCTCTTTTTCCTATGGGTTTCTCTTTGGAAACTGAAAGTGATCGAGATCTTGATCTAATGATCTCAGCACTTTGCCTCTCAAGATCTTTAAGTACAGGTTGTCTGGAAAATATATAAGATAACGTCAACAAAACTTCTGATCTACCATTTGCAATACCGCGGCACTGCAAACAGTCTAATCTAAATTTCGCTTTCCGTAAGTTGCCTGGATTAAAATCCAGCCATCTTATGAAAATGTTTACTAACAAACCACACTCATACTTAACCCCAAAAGTACTTTCTTATTGCATGTTTTAGAAATATATTAATATCATTGATAGCTTATCTATGTTATCCAAGTTATATTTATTGTGTTAATTAACTGAAACCACGTATTAGTGGAATAATTACGAAAAATGTGCAAAGTTTTGTTTACATTCTTTCCCTAAGATGGCTGAAGGATAGGCTGATAGGTAGGGTGTCATTGGCGCACATTGACACAATTTTAAGCTATTATGAAGTTCTCCCACTCTGCGTTGCAATAGCGTGATGTGCATCCCGCGCTTAAATTACAGTATGGAGCGGTAATTTCAATTTTGCTACAGTTCGCAGTTCCGCTGTATTGCAAATAGTAGATGAGCGGTTTTGCAGAGTTGTGGACATGTTATGGCAATAGAAATGTGTCATTAAAATCATTAACATTGTTCTGCGTTAATGTAACCAATTAAACCAATCACTACTTTAAAACAGACACTACAAAGTTGGACCATGTTTATACACTAATCAAATCATAAACTTACTTTCCCAATAATTGATAAGCCGTAAATTGATCTCCATTGTATACAATTTCACCACCAGTGCTCTTCACCATATCATCAAGTTTATTCTGAATACTTTTGTATTCATCGTCAGCGTTTTTGTAAGCCTGCAATTGGGGTTCGGATAACTCTTCTTCCCAACATTCAAGATCCAATGTTGGCACATCAGGACCGAAATACGAGCGCTTGTATAAATCAGCCTCGATAATTTCAGCTTGTGGAGGAACCACTTCCTAAAACGACAGGTAGGTTTCATTTCAAAAGAGAGGAGCAAGTAATTGTCGAAGGAACACAGTGTGAAATAAAAGATTTCCTTTCTACAAGAAAAGCTAACCTCGGTATCAGACTTCAACTTCTTTAGTTTCATGTTGAAATCAATTCATATGTAGAATAAAAACACCAAATAAGTAGCCACTAAATCTTTTTAGTATTTCATTTCAAAAGAGAGGAGCAAGATGGAATGGAACAATTAAATTAGAACAAACGCCGAAAAAGCATCGTCCCAATCGCCATGACACAACAACCAAAGAGCAGGGGCTTTTCACTTGACTCACTACAAGGGAGCGCGGCCTAAGATTTTAGTTGCGGATTGATTTGATAGATGGCGCTCATTTTTCGTTTGTCAAACAGTCGAGAGATGTCGCTATCCCGTGCTGAATCGTGTGTCTTTCACAGTTTTATATAGTCAAAGCTGATTAGCTATAAAGTAAATTATTTTAAATTTATTTCATGACGTAGCAGCGGTTACCTCCCAAAAAAATTACAAGTTATAACCTATATTATAATATCGTACACTTTTTGTCACATTTCGTTAGATGGCGTTGATCATTAGGTCTGACTGATAACTCTATCTCTAGTATAATAATGTACTCTATGCCAAAGAGTAAAATAATATACAACAACACAACACAGACAGATTAAAAAACAAAAAAAAAACGTCTGTCAATGGGTGCATTCTGCCATACAAATCTCTGAGTCATCGATCGCCATAGAGTAAATTTTAACCATGGAAAGTAATTTCTAAAACTAAGCATTGGCTTTTGCTTCATCATCTTTTGCTTTATCTACAGCATTTACTTAAAAAAAATAGAATCAAAAGGCAAAATTTCCAAAATATTGTACTCTTTGCCGATCGATGTCTCAACGAAATTATGTATTCTGTGTCAACGATAAGTTTGCTGGAATGCACTCAATGTCAGATATCAGGGGCCCTACCGCCTAACTCAAAGCGATAGCCAATGCGATAGCTATGCTCTATCCGTCCTTGTCATATCCTAACACGATGACAAGGACGGACAGTGCACTGACGTCATAAACCAAAGCCAGAGTCAAAGCGATAGAGTTAGGCGGTAGCCCGCTGTAGGGAAGTGACCACAGATTACTAATTTGTAGGAAGTGACAAAACAAAGTAAATAACACGCCGTATTTGTATGGACGTGATATCAAATAAGTCTGATCCTAGTATTCCTAGTGCATACATTTACTATGAAAAGCGATGTCATCTGACGGCGTGTTAACACGTGTTAATGCGTGGCGTCAGACAAATGTGCCCGCACCTTTAGTATATATTCAATGCCTCTATTTCATAGATATTGTATATTAAACTGCATGGTTAAAAACCATAGCCAAACTTTTTTGGTTGCGCTCAAGAAAACCAATAGAGCGTGGAAAAGAGAAGTTCTCATAAAGGTGCGGGCAAATTTATCTGACGCCACGTCTTAACACGCCGTATTTGTATGGACGTGTATCAGATAAGTGTGATCCTAGTGCATACATTTACTATGAAAACCGATGTCATCTGACGGCGTGTTAACACGTGTTTACGCGTGGCGTCAGACAAATGTGCCCGCACCTTTATACGGACACGATCTTTGAAAAAAAGAGACAAAGGATCAAGTGACAATATATGTATGGAGATAACGTCAGAAATAAATGATTAAAAATTTGGTGAGGCAGTTGGTGAACTTGGGTCTAAAGTGTGGGGCTAAACATTCGCTATAAAACCGGCATAAGAAAATTTAATCAAACATTTTAAATGTTTACATTTTTAAGTTTTCGTAATCGTAACAGGGGGCTTACCATCAGCAAATAAGAAACCGTTCAGTTCAAAAGCAGGCCTTAAAAAGGACTGCTTTAGGCCTGCTTTCGCAGAATACGAAAAAGTAAGGCAGTTCAATATAAGCCCTGCTATAAGAGCTACATAGTAAGGCCCCATAGTAAGGCCCGATGAGCTTATAATATCCTAATATTCGAAATATACCATCACCTATATTTCTCATCAATAGAGAATGAATCTGAAAGAAAAAAAAAACAAAAATGACAGTCACAGAGAAAGCAATACACATGACAGTTGTCAAATACAATTACAATTTGTGATGAAATTATTTTACGTGCTTTGTGATATTTCGGCTCGATAAATCGCTGAAAAAAGATGGAAGCAGTTCCAAAATTACCATTGTTAAGTTTTGAATTAAAAACCAGCCCCGAAAACACTCATTTTGGACCGAAATTAAAACAGGTAAATAGGTCTTCTAATCTTGTAGAGATAAACTTCGTAGGCACTTCTTTGTCTTTAATTAATTTGTTATTTTACTCTTATAGTATATAGCAGAAGCTTACAGAGAGGACCCAGAAAGCTATAGCAATGAGATTCACCAATTGGAAGGCTTGCGTTCAGCAGCCGTGCGCCCCAGCTTGGATGCTACTGGTCTTGGTGCTCTTCTTAGATACTTCTCGCAATTACGAGCCATACAAAGTAGATTTCCAATGGCTAAAGGTCAACCTGTAGCATGTTCTTTTGCCTGGTAAATAAATAGTATTGTTAACTTTGTAGATAAGGATATTTTTAAGGTATTTGTGATTAGTACTGTTTTTTGTGCATAGTAGGAAGTTCGAAAGAAATCTCTTTAAGTTTCGGTGGTTCACTTCACTAGATTTAAATTAATCTTTTTTATGCTATTAACTTTGTTGAGATTATCAAACCAGAGTGCCTAGTACAAGTTGTGTTTCTCACCTCTCTTTGCGAATAGTATCGGGTGAAAGAGATAAAATCATGCGAGTGAGTGAACGAGTGAAAGAGAGAAGACCATAGTTAACTATTCGCAAAGGGAAGTGAGTACATCAACCAACTCATACTAGGCCCTCTGGGGGCTAATTATCTAATTTCAAAATCTATTGCAATCACTTTTATTTGAAAGATGGATATGACACACTGCTACATTTCTTTGGTAAGTTTTTATGTGTGCCAAAATGAAATATCAATGTATCACATCCTGAAAGCGATTGTGATAGATTTTGAAATTAGACAATACATGTGTTGAATGTTTCAATAACTGAGACTTATAAATGTATTTAGTATTGGGTCAAAGACTTGAGGACTTAGGTGGTTATGTACCCTACATTGATGAACCTAAGTAATATCTTGAATGTGTGATTTCAGGAAAGATTTATATGCCAATATGAGCTGCTCCCTATCTGATATAAGATTTGAATTGGCGTGCATCCTTTACAACATTGGTGCACTGCACACACAGCTCGCTGCATCCGAGCCTCGTACATCAGCTGACAGCCTCAAAGCTACTTGTACGAAATACCAGAATGCAGCCTGGGCCTTCCAGTACCTGAGAGAACAATACCCTCAGCCCCCTGGGGTGGATGTGTCCACAGATATCATGAGGCTGTTCCAAGAGATATGTTTTGCACAAGCTCAGGAATGTATACTTGATAAGAGCATACAGGATACTAAAAAACCTAGTGTTGTTGGTATGTTTTTTTTATTGTGTAATGTCATATTATTTCAAAAGTGTTGTGAAATTATTAGTGTATCTATTATAGGTTTTTTATCCAATTTGTGAACATTATAAGCTGGCAATAAATAGTATTAAATTTATCAATTTGGATCAGACCTGAGACATTAGTAAACAATCAAGATCTTTTAAATCAAACTTTTGTTGGTTATTCTATAATAAAAAAAAATACTTAAAGATTTTAATCATACTACAAAAAATGTTCTCAGTATCAAATGTATTATTATTGTCTCCTACAGGTGCAGTAGCCACTCAGGTGCTATTTTTCTACAGAAATTCATTAGCTCTTTTAGGACCTTCAACGGGCACAGACAACATTCACGAGATCATCGGAACAAAGCTGTACAACTACTGGCACCGGTACCTGTCCTTCAAAGTTGGCTACATTGGATGTATAGTCTGTCTGTATCAAGGTAATGAACGGCTGTGACTCATCTGTTTACTGTTACTCACTGAATTCAAAACATGTATTAGTAATTGACATTTCACTTTGTTTTCTTAGTATATTTTATGTGCATTTAGTATGAAACATAATTTGATATTACTATCTAGTCTAATTCTGCATTTCTTAAAATAAATTTGTCAATTTCTCACTTTCAAACACTTGCTGCTGACCTATGATTCTTAATACACCCTAGGTTGGCAGGAAGCAATCTCATTTACACATTGTACTTTCATAATTTGCTTTTGTATTGTTGGTGCAAATAAAGAGTAAAATAAACTTTTGCCTAAAAAGTATGCATCGGTATTTGGTGGGTTAAATAAGAATACTTTCTTCAATCAGGTATGAATGCTGAAGAGCATCAGAAAATGGGGGAGAGAGTGGCATTCTACCAGCAGGCTGCCGACAAACTTAATGACGCCAGGAAACTAGCGAAATACATTGAACCCACTCAGATCACACAAGAGGCGCTCAACTTCACCAACGATGTGGTGGAGGGGAAGAAAAAGGCTGCCAAGAATGAGAACGAGTTCATATACCATGAGGAGGTCCCGGATAAGGACCTCCTTATGGACCTCAAACCTGTGTGCCTGGTCAAAGCAATCCCTATTGATTTCAGTAGTCCAGAGGTTTGAGATTGGTTTTTAAATGTTTATGATTACAATTATTTTTTTAATTGAGTGATCCGAGTTTGAGTTCAATCATTGCAACTTTTCTTAACTTGTTTGGTGTGAGAATTTTAAGATTTGTGAATTTCTTTTAATGTTTATTATTTAACAGTGCCTTTATACAAAAGTTTCCATTTATGTGTTAGAAATAAGGACTAGGTAAATTCTCTGGTTATTACTTGCTTTAGAAAAAAAAACAATCAGAGTGCCCTAATATAACACAGAAGTGTTTTGATTTAATATTTTATTTATTTAAAATGATTGTGTGATCGAATTATTTATTGATCTTCCTCTAATTTTTTAGGTATCAGGACCAGATATATTTTCTCGTCTTGTCCCGATGGGTGCTCATGAGGCCTCTTCCATGTATTCGGAAGAAAAGGCTAAGTTGCTCCGGCACGTAGTCACCCAAGTGGAAACCAAGAACACCGAGCTTATGGAATTCATGTCTTCGCTGCAGCTCGAACAGTTAGATGTACTGGATTCAGACCAGAAGTAAGTTTAGTCTGAATAATAATAAAGCTCTTTAATTATGGTCAGTTAATGTTTAACTAATAATTGGTAAATTTATCTACTTTTGTCACATTACATAAGAGTATTTTCGGAGATGTATTTATATACATATTTTTTAATACATAAAGGAAAACAGTGTGTATAGTCACAGATGATCAAGAACACAATCTATTTCAGAACAAACAAATCTGTTTGTTTACATTGATACTATATTTATAATCTCTTATCAAATGATTCATCAATATACATAGCTAACAATTGTAATGACATTGTTTCTTTGTTGTTATGTAGATTTTGACTCTAGAAAAGACGTCATTTTATTGTATATTTATGTCAATGCTTGTTTCACAGAATTCCTCAAGAAATAGTAGATAGATGTGCAGCAATGAATGCTAAAACAGAAATAATACAAACCCTTGTGGATTCCATGAACAACTTGGCGGAGATTATTAGCGATGTTGAACATTCTTTGGCTGATATTAAAACACTCATACAGGTAAAACGTTTTAAAGATGCTTACATGAAATTATAACTTTTATAACTTAGCCTTTTGTATGAATTTGTAGAAATGAAGAAAAGTTAGTTACCTACAAATTCAATGCTCCTTTCTTACGAACTTTATACTGCCTTGTAAATAAATAAGTAATCTTTTTTAGATATGTGGCAGGATTAGTAATTTACTACAATTTCCTATTTATCAGTATTCTGGACGAAAACATTTTACTGTTTCATACTTTAGAAAATGCTCCCTAGCAAATAATTGTCAAGAGAATTAGATTGGATAGAACCTTATACATATACATAAGTTGGAACCAAATTATGTAACAATACTGAAACAGGTGATACTGTTGCTTAAACTGAATAACTTTCTCCAAGAAACATAGATCGAAAAACGAAAAAAAAGTAATCCTCCCGGTCAGCTGATCGACTTAGTATAGAAAGGCGAAAAAAAAAAAAAGTTTTTCTACCTACGTTCCTTGGAGAAAAATGTTCAGATCACCGGTTTCAGTATTGTTACATGATTTGGTTCCATCTTATATAAAATGTACCTGAACTGTAGGAGGAGACGGCGAAAGAGAAGGAATACCAAAAGATCATGGGCCCGCGCCCCCCGTCCATCGTGCAGACCGAGCTGTCGCGCGAGTTCCACAAGTACCAGGAGGCGCATGCGCGGACCAACGAGAGCAACCAGGTTGTTCATATTCTACTAATAAACTAATCTTTCTTTTTTAATGCACAACGGCATAGTGCTTGGTTTTCACCTCGCCTGATGTTAAGTGACGGTAAGGCCGAAGGTGGAAGCGCACTACACCGGGAATCCTCATCACTGAGGAACTGGCTATCTTACTTCTAACTGCCGGAACACAACAATTTTTAAATTGTTCTTATGGCGTCAGACTTAGGTAAGATGGTGGTAGCTAGCCAGGCCAGGTGGACTTTGAATAAGCCCTACCACCGACCAGACCGAGTACAAATTGTACCTCCCTGGGAATCGAACCCGGGCGGGACCCCTGCGTCTTATACGGGTGGGCGAACCACTAGACCACAGAGGCGATTATCTTCCGTCGAAGGCCCTTTTCAGCTCCTTTTTAGTCGTCTGACAAGGATTGTCAACCACGTGGTCTCCATACAATCGGCGACAACGTTTCCAACCCTCTAAACCTTAACCTACAGCAATGAATTTTTGGTATGTTTTTGAAATGCCTAAAAACTAGGGCTGTACGTTTTGATTTTTAAAATATACATTGTAGATTTGAAAATATTGGCACTTCTGTGTTTTGTATGTGTGTGTATGAAATCACTAAAATGCAAATATTTCGAAATCTATTATAGATATTTAAAAAATCAAAACGTACAGCCCTAGTATTTAGGCATTTCAAAAAAATACCAAAAATTAATTACTGTAGGTTAAGGTTTAGAGGGTGGGAAACGTTATCGCCGTTTGTATGGAGACCACGTGGTTGACAATCCTCTTAAGGGTAGGTTTAGAGCAGTGGTTCTAAACCTTTTAGTGATGAGGGATCATTTGATAAAATTATGTCTTGCCATTGACCACCCCCACTTTTTGGATTGGAAGTAAAATACAATTAAATGTAAATAAATGAGTCTTCGCGTCCGACTTACCTCAGTGTCTCAAAACGAAAGTCTATGAACAGTGTGCGTTGCCAGTGAAGACTTACGGCAGTGAAACGTGGTCGCTAACTATGGGTCTCATAAGGAGGCTCAAGGTCACCCAGCGTGCAATGGAGAGAGCCATGCTCGGCGTTTCCCTGCGTGATTGAATCAGAAACGAAGAGATCCGCAAGAGAACTAAAGTAACCGACATCGCTCGAAGGATTGCTCAGTTGAAGTGGCAATGGGCGGGACACATAGCGAGAAGAACCGATGGCCGTTGGGGCGGAAAGGTTCTGGAATGGCGACCGCGCAACGGACGGCGCTCCGTGGGTAGGCCCCCGACAAGGTGGACCGACGATCTGGTGAAGGTCGCGGGAAGCCGCTGGATGCGGGCAGCGCATGAGGAGATCCTTAGGGGAGGCCTATACCCAGCAGTGGGTGTCGTGCGGCTGATATGATGATGATGATGAAATGAGTAAAGGGTTGTTATTTTAGGATGGCTTCGCGGACAACTTTTGGTGCTCCGGGGACCACCAGTGGTCCGCGAACCACCGCACCGGTTACGAACCACAGATTTATTTATTTATTTTATTTTTATTTTTACAATCAATTAATTTAAAGAATAAAGCAGAAATTTTCAAACTTATTTCGTCTACTCATCTACTCGTCTCACTTGGAGAGTCAATTATTTTCTAGCCCCCCGCTTTCCACAACTTTTAACTGTATCACAATCACATTAGAATCAATTTTTCACTTTTAGAATCACTTTTTCTGAGTCCTTTACTGCAGCCTTCCAAGAACGCCTACAATGTGGACGACGAGGGCTGATTTTGTAATTTTGTTGCAATCAGATCTGAGAGAATTCGCAGTTACATTGCTGCTTTAGCGTGCCCGCAGACACTACCGAATTGTCGGCCGATAGTTGGAATCAGTATGAAGAAGTATGCAAATGCGCACACTACAACGATTTGGTGTCGGCCGATTCTTCATACAAAACCAACTATCGGCCGACAGTTTGGTCTGTAGTCTGCGGGCACGCTTAGTGAGAACCAATGTGACAACTATCTTACTTAAAGCAGCAATGTAACTGCGATTTCAATCGAGAATTGTTAGCAACAGAGTTACGTAATCAGGGGCAGAGCTTCGCAATTTAATATCGTTGTCTTTGGGGTTATTACATCAAAAAATTAAACATCGAATAAAATACTTAGACTAATTTTAATGGAATTTCCAAAACAGGTGTTGCACAAGGCGATGACACTCCACATCGCCAACCTGCGACTGTTGGCGCAACCGCTTGACGTGCTGCAGGCCAAGATACCTACCATCGACAACATCGGTGAGTCAGCTTGATGTGACTCATTTTAATTATAATTTTTTTCTTCCTGTCGCTTGCCAGATTTACGAACGAAGAGTTTATCAACATTTAAGTATGTATAGTTGTTTCAAATCACTAGTTGTTTAAAAAATAGAAGTAATCTTATTTTCAATACATACATTTGTTTCACGGGATGGGAGTTACAGTGATAAAATATAGCCTATCTCATTCATGGATGTGGCTTTCTAATTAATGAGTAATAAATAATCAAATAAGATCTACTAATGCATAACAAACTAAAGTGCGCTTTTTATATTTTTATTATTACGATAATAATTATAAAAGCGCAAAATGCCGTAGTTTCTTGAGGTTTCGAAGTGCTTGTAAAAGCCGAGACTGGATGAAAAGACATGTAACGTTTTAGTATGGAGCCCTGGTTTACCTATTCGAAAAAAAATCGGAAATTCATCGCAACTGGTGAAATTAGTTTTAATCGATGGAAAACGTCAAAATAAACGTCAAATTGTGGTTAAATGAATACTTTCGGATATATTGGGATATTGACGTTTCCTATCGATTGCCTTTAGTTTTATCAGTTGCGAAGAGTTTCCGATTTTTTCTAAATGGCGGGTATGCCAAAAAGGTTACATGGTCTTTTTGTCTTGTAGAGGGTCTAGATCGCTCCACGATGTCAGAGCTCCGCCGCGTGGTCGGCAAAGCGCGCGAGATGCAAACACAGCGCGACACTTTGGTGCAGCAGTTGCGCACTGCGATCACTGAGGACGACATTACGGCCAAACTGCTGGCCGCCGCCGAGCCCGCGGAACAGCTGTTCCGGCAACAGCTGGAAAAACACACACCCAAGGTAGAAATAGAAATATAAATATTTATTTGCTTATAAACATGGTATGATATCGAACAGATCTTAAGTAGGTGTTACATTGTTCAGCATGTTTTGCCAGTTGCCAGGCATGCAAAATTGTATAATCATGTCATTCATTATTAACCTTAAAATGTACTTAAATATTTCCATAATCAATATAATTAAGTACAAAAAAAAATTATAAAAATAATTCATATAATTGTAATTTAAATGTCAATTAATTTTTACATATACGTAGGGGACAGTTCTTGTCAAAAATTCTACTCGAAGGACAATTATTCATAAATCCACATATTAGGTCAATTTGGGGATAAAATGAATCACTCCTATTTTTTTAGCGTGCGTGGCGTGAAATAATTAAACAATTTATACTAATGCCGTAATCACCGATTCGCACGAGTGACGAGGCGAGTGGCGAAGCGATCAGGCGAATAGCGACCACGCATGCGTAGACATAAGCTTGCTTTTCGCTTCGTCACTCGCGCGTTCGTTCGCGTTCGCGTTGGGAGCGATATTTCGGGCGAAAATAGAAGCTATGCCTACACATGCGAGATGGTGAGATTGCGGCATTAGTAACAAACAAATCGAGTTATAAGAAAGAATTATGTTTAGGTGAAAATAATCGAGCAAAATCTAGCGGCTCAGGAGAACATAATCAACAAGCTGACATCTTTATACGCCTCGTACGGGGACTCGCGCCGCCTGCTGTCCGACGTGCTGAGGAAGCGGGAGGGGCTTATTAATGGTGAGATAGATATAACTAAGTAAATGCGATGCTGCAAATGAAGTGTCATTTTTTGATTGCTTGCTTGTTCTTCCAGCGAAATTTGAAATTTTTATGTATTTTGTTTTATTTACGTACTATGTCTAAAGACAGGCGATAGCTACACAGATATGTGTAGAAATTGCCAAAATTAACAGTTGACATTTGTCGACAGAAAACTACTATTCTATGTAATGGAGGAGTCCCTAAATGTGGTAAATGTAGACAAAGCGATAAATGTGTGTACCTAATTCCTATTGCTGCAAATGTGTATATTATGCTTTGGCGGCTGCTCACCATGAGTCTGGCTATATTTTTTAAAATTTAGGTAACAAACAGTCTTTAACAATTAAAGTAACAAATATTAGACACAAATAGACCTACAGTACCATTATATTATAAACAAGATTTTATATAAATGAGTACGTAAGAAACTATTATTTCCCACCTTTTATAACAAAAACTTTTCCTCCAGCGTTGATAACCTCGTACGACACGTACGAAGAACTCCTGGGCAAGTCACAGAAGGGGCAAGAGTTCTACAAGAAGCTGTCTCATAACGTGAACCAGCTGTTGGCTCGCCTGCGCAGCACCTGCCAGGTGCAGCAGGAAGAGAGGCAGCAGCTGCTCGCCACTAACACCAGCAAAGGTATTTTATATTTCCAATAACATTGTTGTAGTTGTCTAGTCCATTAAAGTCCGATTACTAGTCTCCCAGGAAAAATGTAAACAAAGGTGTTGCCAGAACAAAACAACACAAAAGGAAATAGTATATTGCTAACTCAAAAAATAAACACATTTACATGTTTTTTCACCGTTAACCTAATAAAAATATATTAGACAAATATTCTGAATCATACGTTTTACGACAAAAACAGTAATATTATACTTAAAATTTCAAGATAACAGTTTTTAGTAAAAAACATTTTTATGATGCTGTGCACGCATCAACTGCAAACCGTAGACGTCAACCTTTGGTTTATTTTATAAAGTTGTTGGTGTTTTCCAAATTAACCCTGTATAAAACAAAAATGGATTAACTGTACTTATGATATTTTAGCTGCAGTACCGACTACGTCGACGGTGTCTAAGACAGTTGATTCTGTCCCGCCGCCCTCTACCGGCGGCTCGCGGAAACTTAAAGACTACTTGCCGTATATGAAGAACAGGAATGCACCTAGAAGTGTCACCCCACAAGGTAATAGAAATGACCAATAATGAAGGTTTAAAAAATCACAAACAACATTTTATTGTACACTATTTATATTGTTACACTATATTTTTACACTATATTGTTATAGGTATATTTATGTCTATCTTTATTGCAGGTCATGTAGACCCCATTGCACCAGAAACATACTACCCTGAATCTATTTATCCGACGTCAGTAAGGCCAACTCCTGTCGGATCTGAAGGTAACTGTTTTGAGACTTTTTCTATCAAAATTATATCAAAGCTTTTAACGTTATGACAAATCCACGTTTTATTTACAGCTACAGACTTATCCCAAATGAAAGTGCCCGATGGCGTAGTAATGCCAGGAATGCAAAACCCTAACGCATACAACCGCTACGCCACTCCGTACGCGCCAAGCGAAACTGACCCTTATAATACGCAAAATAATTACAATTATGCCATGATAGGCAAGCCGGGGTACGAGAAACCTGAAGATAATTATGGGTATTCTACACCATACACTCCCCCACAGTATTCTACCCAAGTCGCCGACCCGCAGACTTATTCAAACCCATATTACAGTGCGACACATAACAATGGCACACTTATGACAGACTCTCAAACGCCAAACCAGTATATGGGTAACGTGCAGACGAATGTGAACCCTAGTACCAGTCAATACAACCCATACAGTGATCCGTACGGGGGTAACCAGCTAACCACTGTTCCGGAATCGACTACCTCAGTTTCTTATAATCAAAATCAAAACGATATGAATGTGAACTTTGCACAGATGCAAATTGCCTACCCTAAACAAGAACAGACTCCGCAACCCCAACCGAACATGAATTATGGGCCAGATTATTCGCAGACTTACTACAGCGTGCAGTATCCTCAATCCGCCACTCCCAACAACGCGACTTATAGCCACGCCATACAAAGCTCCAATACTAACATGACAGCCTCTCAAATGCCTACAGACTACACATCCTTGAACTACCCATACAGTAGCGATGCCTATAACCAACAGCAGATTCAGCCCGTAACCCCGGTCGATCCGATACCCCAGCCTACGGCTTACAGTAGCGCAGAATACAGCTACGCCACTAACGCATACACTAACATGTCCCAAGGATACACTATCTACACTAACTCGGAAAGCAACGTGACTTCAACTACCAGTGTCGCCCACCCGACGGCGACTACCCAACAGTACCAATATCCAGTCGAACCCGACCCGAACTTCCCCTCTACCGCGTTATCTCAGCTAGAGGCTTACGACAAACCGATCAAGTCCCACGTAACCGGCGAAGCGTTATCGACAAACGTTACATACCAACCCAACTACCAAAGCTTCGATCAAAACACCCCACAGGCTTACCCGCCCGATCACAACTCACAGCCCCCACCGAACTCCACTTATCCTTACCCTAATCAATCGCCGAATATAAACTACGTTCAGACCTACCAAAACCACCCTGGTTACACCTACAACCCTGCTACGGGAAGTTACGACTATGCATACGGATCTCAAAATTCTTATAACACGAATTATGGGAACGTTGAACAGCCAAATATGGATCATCAGGCGGTCGCAAAAGACGCAAACTTGCCTGCACACGGAGTATACACGAACGCTGGCTCTTGTGAGACAGTTCAATCCCCTTCTGAGATTCCTCAAAACACGCCTCCGCAACAGGCGGGGAGTAATCAGACGTATTATAATACGCCGTATGGATATCAGACCGCGGATCAGTCGAATGATTCCTTGCCCAGCTGTCAACCTGATAATACGAATTACGGAGCGAACATGAATCAGTCAACTTACATACAGTCGGGGCAAGGGCACGCTAGCACTGTCACGTATACCAACAATCAAGGTAAGGCTTCTTAGCTACGTGATGGGGATATCATAATATGTATTTTTTATATATTTCTTTAATCTATTTTTTAGAGATATTGCTAAACCAAATAGGATTTGGAGATCTGTCATTTAATTTGCATCTATTAACTTTATTTTTAATCTTAAGAGCTAACACTTTCTATGTTACTTAATGCTTTTACACTTTGGACCTTGTAACTAAAATAATAGAATAAGGTTTTAGTCAATAAACGCGTTCTTACGATATATGCTTTTTATTTATTTTTCATTATTCCTTTTCAGTGTCATCTCCGAAGGAGGAGATGCAAGAACCGAACTTCGACCAACCGTCGAATGCAGCAAATTCTAATAACGTCCAACCTGTAACGGTTTCTGTAGAAAACACCCGAAAAGAAGTTGAAAAACCGGTTGAGGTTAAACCAGAAGAAAAACCGGAACCGTCTGCTTTCGATCTTTTGTCAGACATAGATTTCAGCGTCGAACATAAGCCTCTCATGCCCGAGATAAAAGTGCCGCAGATTTCGGAGAAAGCGATTGTTAAACCATTAGTGGTACCAAAACAGGAACCGGTACAAAAGCCAGTGGTCAAAGAGGAGGTCCTCGAGCGACCGGCGAAAATGGACTTGTTTTCAGATCCTATGTTGATGAACGACTTCACGCAGCAGATGAAGGAACTGCGTGAAAAAGTGGAGAACTTGGAAAACAAGACGTCTAGGGAGAGCTTAGACGAGGAATGGAAGCATTTCCTGGTCGTCCAAGTAACTTATAGTTTTAGCATTACTTTAACATAACAGTCGCCTTCAGATATACAGTGGCGGTCAGATGATTAAAGACACCAGCCGATTTTCATACAAACGAGGTAACTTTGAAGCCTTGGGTCTCCGCCAAGGATTGACCTAGCTGTGATCTGATTATGGCCATCCAGGGACTGAATGGAGGAGATTCAGATCGCTATACACAGCCAACTGATCTAATCAGCATTCTAAGAGCTATAAGGATCAGAGTTTTCAGTTTCAGGATTTCCATACATTTTTATGTTACTTGCACGATTTTTAAACATATCCTTATATCTCTTAGAATGCTGATCAGTTCAGTTGGGTATTGGTCCCTGGATGGCCATCATCAAATCGCAGCTAGGTCAATCCATGGCGGAGACCTAAGGCTTCAAAGTTACCTCGTTTGTATGAAAATCGACTGGTGTCTTCAATTATGTGACCGCCATTGTATGTAGCAGACAAGGTGACCAAACATTTCTGATCAGTATAAAATGTTCATAATGTCCACACACCACAAGTAACCAATAATATCTGAACATTTATTACTTTCTGAACATTGATTATTATCTGAGCAGATGCTTGTCAATAATTTCAATATACACAACAAATTAGTTTGGTACGAGTATTTGGTGTGTTGTGTTAGTTGTGTGTATAGAAATTATTGACAAGCATCTCTTATAATGAAGTAATGAATGTTCAGATATGATTGATAACTTGTAGTGGATGGAACGTATTGACACTTTTAACTGTTCAGAAGTATTTGGTCACTTTGGCGAGTGTACATACAATAAGGTCATGCATTTCTCGTTTAGATTTAGGCAGACATATGTAGATTTCTTTCGCTTCATCTGATCTCATGGCTTTATACATCCCGTCAATTTTATTATCATCATATTTTTTAATCATATTAATAAATCCTTAATGGCTACTTTTACAGAAACAAAACGACTTATTTACACCGAAGCGTATAGCTATGCAGCACGGCGAGGGGCACAAACCGACTGACGTGGTGACTTACGACCACGCAAGGGTGACACTCAAATCTGACCCTAATGCGTATATCAACGCCTCTTATTATAAGGTTCATATTTGGTTTTACTTAGTAAATTATAGTTGTTTTGATTTAATTGCTATACTATTTTAGTAAGACACGTTTGTTGATAACTTGATTTGTTTGCAGCAACTAGAATCGTGGTGCATTCCGTTAGTGATCTCAAAAAATCCCTCTGAACATGAGCACGGCATTTTTTGGAAAGCAGTATTAGAAAACAAAATTAGTGTCGTCGTGTGTTTACTTAGTGAAATTGAGGTGAGTGCTTATTAACTGCCTCAATCAACTATACAGGGTTATTAGTAAAACACCAACAATCTCATAGGAGTAGTTTACTAACATCATAAACAACAGCATTTTGTTCTACTTTTCCGAAAACAGACTTAAAATCGACTTTCTATACAAATGTCCGAACAGCTGATTAGCTGTTTTTCCGAAAACAGACAGAAAAAACGACTTTTCGTTCGAAACTTGATCAGTTTTGTATGAAAAGTAGTTTTTTTCTGTCTGTTTTCGGAAAAGTTGTAGAACAAATGTTGTCGTTTATGATGTTAGTAATCTACTCCTATGAGATTGTTGGTGTTGTACAAATAACCCTGTATTAATCTAAGCGATTGAATAGCATTACTAAACAGAGTCCATCCTACTATCCTTTAGAATTTTAGGTAAGGGGGTCTCTTTATTGTTTGTTACCGTGCAGTGGAATAGGTCATTCGATTATATGTAATTCAATGTTGAATAATATTCTGGAGACTCGTGTTAAGATATCTGATCTATTGCTTTTTATTTACTTATCAAAATGTCTTTTTTTATTTGAGATATCGTTATCAAAATTTTTTGCAAATATTTTAGATTAAGTTTAGAAGACAATGACATAATTCTTGACTTATGCGAAAACGTTTGTCTCCGTCTTTTTCTTTACGAGTATGGAAAATAACCTCACTTCTGCACTTTTTTGATGTTTTTCGTTCTTTTTTCATCATTATCTTTAGCACAATTCTTTCTTAAAAAAAAAAAGTTATTAGAGCAACAGCTGCACAGTACATTAAAGTGTATTTTGATGTAGAATTCAATACGTTTCCGCTATTATCTACGCCAAAAAATTGACCCGCGACAAGCGCTTTTGATGATATTCAGATTGTTTTTACAATCATATGTGGGTTTATACTCGTACGCAATTTAAAACTTGTAGCTACTAGATAATCTCTTTAGCTTGTCGTATGTTTTTTTTGTGGCTACAACTTTACGTTTTCTATATAAAAATATGGCTCGCGCAAACCATGTTTTCCTATCATGGACCCTAAAATCGAGACCCAATCTGCCCACTACAACATACCAAGACCGTGCTAGGAACGTATCAGGCAAAAGAACCGCATCTTTGTGTAAAAATATTCCCCGCGGCCACCCTCGCGCTCGCCCGCGTCACTCACACATAGCCGCGAGCACCAGTACGCATGCGTAGTGTCGCTTCTTTTCGCGTAGTGTATATTTTCTTTGGTATCGGTCAGATGCAAGGCAGCTCGTACTGGCCGACGGCGCTGGGGCAGTGCCTAGAGCTGGGAGCTGTGCGAGTGACCTTGGAGGAGGTGCAGTGCACCGTGCACTGGACCGAGCGCAAGCTGGCGCTCGCCTGCAACAATGCCCACGCCCAAGTCACGCACTACCAAATTACGGTGTTCCCTAAAAAGTGAGTAATTCCTGAGTTATGCTAAAGGCAGCTCGTACTGGCCGACGGCGCTGGGGCAGTGCCTGGAGCTGGGAGCCGTGCGCGTGACCCTGGAGGAGGTGTACGGTGTTCCCTAAAACGTGAGTATAGTAATCTATAACAGGGATGGGCACATTTTTCCTTTGCGTTCCAATATTTACTAACGAAATCTATGGGGACAATGTTAGGATCAGTCTGTCAACCTCTACCATCAATCCATCCATCCTCCAAAATTGATAATAAACGAAATTGATAATGTCCATCAGCTATTTTTGATGTCCCCACTGCTGGGGCACAGGCCTTCCTTATGGGTGGTAAGGAGGATGGGCTATAACCCACCACGCGGCCCCAATGCGGATTGGTGGGTGTTAACGACTGCAAATGCAGCCGGTACCAACAGCTTAACGTGCCTTCCAAAGCACGGAGGAGCTCGAGATAATAAATTTTTGGTCACCCATCCCATGACCGACCCTTGCGAACGTTGCTTAACTTCCGCAATCGCTGGGCCAGGCGCTAAGCCACTGCGCCACCGAGCTCCTCAAATTGATAATAAATTGATAGTAAATCAATTTAAAATTTATAAGAAATGACTTGCTGTTGCTCGAGCGAGCGTAGTATTAAGCTTAACTTCTGTAGTCTCTATTTTGTGGTATTCAAGTGTATCGTTTGTCGTAGGATCGTTTGCCCCCCGCTAGTGCTACTAGCAGACCGAGTACTGCAGCAGACGTACGAAGGGCGCCTCAGCAACCAGCTGCGCGGCGCGTGGCTGCAGGACCGCGCGGGCGGCGGGCGCTGCTGCGTGTTGGCGCTGCAGCTGGCGCTCATGTGCCAGGTGCGCGCCGGCCAGCTGGACTTGTGCCGTGAGTACACTACCCTCAGCAACCAGCTGCGCGGCGCGTGGCTGCAGGACCGCGCGGGCGGCGGGCGCTGCTGCGTGTTGGCGCTGCAGCTGGCGCTCATGTGCCAGGTGCGCGCCGGCCAGCTGGACTTGTGCCGTGAGTACACTACCCTCAGCAACCAGCTGCGCGGCGCGTGGCTGCAGGACCGCGCGGGCGGCGGGCGCTGCTGCGTGTTGGCGCTGCAGCTGGCGCTCATGTGCCAGGTGCGCGCCGGCCAGCTGGACTTGTGCCGTGAGTACACTACCCTCAGCAACCAGCTGCGCGGCGCGTGGCTGCAGGACCGCGCGGGCGGCGGGCGCTGCTGCGTGTTGGCGCTGCAGCTGGCGCTCATGTGCCAGGTGCGCGCCGGCCAGCTGGACTTGTGCCGTGAGTACACTACCCTCAGCAACCAGCTGCGCGGCGCGTGGCTGAGGTCCGGGTTCCATCCCAGGCTGAGTCAGTTTAGAAAACCAAATTTTCTGTATTTGCTCAGGTTTCGGTGTTTACAGTTTCACCGTTGTCTCTGATTTCCATTACTAAAGCAAGTAAGTAGCTACTTAATTTCGAATCAAAGCAATATTTGTGATTTTGTCTGATATTTATTTATTTAACGGCTTTTTTGTCAAATGTCTGCCGTGGGCCCGTGGACTCCTTTTTTATTTTATTGATATGACAAAAAAACAGATAACAATTATATTACAAATCTTGCTTCACACAAGCCCAGCAAGAATAGCATTCCAGCGTTGCTATGATATTTGTATTGTAGCAACAACCCGAGAAAAGATCGCGATTGACCATCCTTGTTTTTTAAATTCCCTTGTTTACATTTTGCCTATTCTTTGATTAGAAAAAAAAAACGTCTTTTTCTCATAGTGTTTTAAAACTTTTGAGCTTGTGTTACAAATAAATCGGACGTCAGTACTAATGTTGATTGGTTGTTTGCAGAAATACTACGTTCGTGCTGCATAACCCTGTACGAGGACAGGTCAAATGTATTCCAACACAAGCAGTATTTCTTGGACGCCTACAAAACCGCCTTGTTCTATGTAACGGGTGTTTTCTGCTCTGGTAAGATTTCTATAAAAAATCCTCCTTCAAAATTCCTTTAAAAAAACTAACATAAATAGCATTAAAATAAACAGCTTTAAAAAGCAAAAATAATATACAAATCTGCATAATTATATTATAAGTAATTATGTTAGGTACGCTTAAGTCAGGTGGGGCCAAAGGATATATTAACGTTTTTTAATATCAGATGTGCGTACTTAACTTACATGGTTATTTTTAAAGCTGTTTTTGTTAATTTTTTCAGGTTTTTTAAGAAGTTTTTTTAAAGCTGCTATTTTTTTTCTTTGAACAGTCTTGAGTACTGACTTATCATGCTTCGTTAACCAGGTACGACAATGTTCAACGGCGAAGTAGTGTCAGTCCCCTCAGGGGCGTCAGTGCTCCCCCCGCCCCCCGCAGGCCCCGCCCCCGCCCACCAGTCCTCCCACAAGAACAAGTTCTCCCGCGAATCCTTCGAGGAGATGAAACAGTCGCCAGGACTCAAGAGCGGGGATATGAAGGACCCGCTTAACATCCTTGACCCACTGTGGAGTCTCAAGAAGAAGTAAATTACAACCTTATTGTGACTGAGGCAAGGTTCAAAGCTGCGCAGCTGATTGCGCGACGAATAACTGTAAAGTATGACCTTTTTTATCGTCAACCGTTTTTTGTATCGCATTTTTGAAATTATTTCTTATTAGATGGTTGATAAAGTCTGTGTAATGATAATTATGTGTGTATAAATAAAACAAGAAATATACGTTAATTACTAGCTCTTAATCTTTGTCGCTTTTAATTCGTTAATTTGAAAATGTAAAATGAAATTATTTTGAACTATGTCTAGCAAATTATTTTGTCTAATTATCGTTTGATAAATAAAGAGTAGTGCGATGGATTGGTGCATTAAATGAGCCATAGAAAACAAATATACTGACATCAACTATTGGTACAGATCTACTGATTTTGAGCTTTTGAGTAAACAATTAACAGATTTTGTTAAAAACATTGATTTCAAACGTAAACTTTACAATTAAAAAAATACAATTCATACAAATCAAAGAGATCATGTAATCGTTTAGTAAGGGATGATTAAAATTTTGATGTGTTCGCCACATGTTTCTTGGAGAAATATGTTCGGTTTAATGGACTGAACAGCCATAAAATTGGGAAAGTGAATAAAAAATAACCCTGTTTATATAAGTACTTCAATGTTTTGTTAAAGTTAGGTACTTACTTGCATGTTATTGTCAATACGAGCAACGGAGACGAAACTCTGGTATTCGAGGGAAAAATAACTCTTTGTTTATTCTATTTAGATATTACTTATTGTTAATAAAAGTTTGGAAGAAAATTGAGGCATGCTTGTGACTGATAAGGAAAGTATTTCGTATTACGAAGGTCATGACATGGTATAACGCACTTAACAGCTGACTGTTGCAGGTGCAATGCAAACATTTCTTATGTACTACAGAAACGTTTTTTAGGAACTTAAATGCTTTTTCAACACACTTGCTCGTAAAGTGAGCCCTAATACATCGCTTTTAGGGCCATAAACCGAGCTATAACAAACGCGTGCAATAATATATAAAACACTAGTTCGTAATAGAATTAACCCTACAAAGTTTAATTAGTACCTTACTGCAAGTTCTATGCGAGTAAACAGAGCATTCCTAATTTAGCCGGGTAATACAGTTATTTTTTTTGACAACAAAGAGGTTTTATGCTGCTGAAAATTCATATACATTTTTGGAATAAATAAATGTGTAAGTCCTTAATTAATTCAAATAAATATATATTTATTATCAAATTATTTATAATTCACAATATTTTGTTATAAAATATTAATATTTGCATTTTATCACTTAAAATTATAATTTTGAAGTATTAGTAGTAGGCTGTATGCTCCTCACCCCTTTGTTCGCAAAATATTCTTGCGTTGGGCGTGTGAAAAAAAAAACAAAAAAATATGCGCGCCTTTTCTCATAATTATCATATTTTGTTTTTGCCATATTTGTTGCTGTGTGATAAATTACTTTGTTTTTGCCTCGCAAATGTGTTGAAAAACGTCGTATGAAACTCGTGAGCTCTTGCTTATTGCACACTCGGCTGAGTTTCGCCCTCGCCTGCGGCTCGGGCTGCAACCCACAGCCTTGTGTGCAATGAGCAACCTAAGCTAACTTGTCTCATAATGTACTATAAGGGCTCTAGGGCTCAATGATGTTGTAAAAACGTTCTAAAATCTTTCGTTTTAAAGGTCCTTATCGCATACATAATACCCAGGTTATAATCGATAATGATATAGTTGTTTTATCTCACGAAGTCCGCTCGGCTATGAATGGTGGTAAGCGTGCACATGCATATTGTAAGAATAAGAAGAATAAGAATATTTTAGTTTGTATTAGTGTGCGTCTGCACGCTCTCGTGTAACGCACATTAAAATAATCTGCATGTGCATGCTTAACAACATTAATAGTTTCACACGATACTTACACGTTTTAAACGATAAACATAAGTAAGAAATCTATCTCATACACACATGAGTGTCGCCAGCCCATGGGCCAGGGGGGGGCAAGTTAATATTAAGGAGGATGAGAAAACAAAAATATGAATTGTAGGTACAGTCAAAAGAACCTATAAAATTTATTTAAGTTTGGAGATGAGGGATTTATCGGGCAAGCAAGTTGCACAACCTCAGAACTTTGGTTTCTTTGCAGTTCGCTACATTTCTTTACCTCTAAGGGGGGCAGCTGCCCCTCCCTGTCCACCCTTGGCGACGCCCTTGCATACACAGGTGTTATGTATGATCGATCATTACAGTCAAAATGGTTAAGTGAGTTCGTAAACTTTAGCGACTATTCGTAGCGTGTGTAACCAGCATAAGGCGACTCTTGCGATTTTTGCGTTGCTGTCAGCTGATAAGTGGTAGAATATCATGACATGGACATAATTATTATTAAATTGAACAATGAGTTTAGATTAGTTACATTCCTATGAAAATTTAAAGTTCCCCTTTATGTAATTGATATTATATAGATAAACTAGTATTATTGATTAACATAGAAAAAAAATATCACAATATTATTATTATTATTGTAATTAATTATTTATCTCTTCTGTATATTACAATATTGTTTTTAACTATTAAGAAATGAATTTTGACTCTATATTCATAAACAGTTTACTTATTAATACGATGAAATGTAACATTAACGTTTTTTGGAAAGTTTAATTATAACACAAATTGATGATATTATGATAATAATTAAGCCTCTAAAAATACGTAAAACAAATCACTTATTAACTCCCACATTAGCTTACGGTGTAACTTCTCTAATTACTTCGCTTATTGTATTTAATGTTAACACTATTTAGTTAACTGTTTATGAATATAGAGAATTATAATTAAAAATAGGAAGTAAATCTTTGATGTAGCTAACCGACGTTTACAAGGTACTCAATAAAGATTTTGACTGAGACCGGTGTTTGACTGGCTATCGCTGACGTAGCCGATAACCGAATCACAGTGCTCTAATCTTAATATATTATATCTTATAATCTTTATCTTATCGATTAGCCTGACGGTCGGTAGTGGGACGCGAGGAGAGTGATATTATGAGAAAACTTATTTCACCAGTTTCATATGTGTGGGAAAGTTTTATATTCAGTAGAGTGTTAAAATATAGTTTGAAACAATCTCAGCTTGACTAGGATTCGAACCTGCTATCTCTTTAATACCGCGGCCATGGTGGAGGTGCTTAATCATGAGGTTCCAATATTTATCTATCGCAATCTATACTGGACATTCTAGCTGCAACTGTTGAAGCCTGATACCCTGAGGGTGTAGGAAAATGATGCCATGTTTGGTAAAGAGAGGAGAAAGGGTGGAAGTGTTTTGGTAAGAAATATAGGAAGTGGTTCCGCAAGGCGCATCTCTGCGAGCGGCCGGGCGCGCGGCAGTGTGGCCCCGACCGCCGACCGTACGCCACGTGCGTTTACTGAGACTAGCACGCCGCGCACGCGCGCTCGAACTCGACTACGAGAACCCAACAAAACATTACAAATTAAAAAAAAATTGCTCCACCCGCTTTGTGAACGAAAACAGTGACAGTGACGTTTCTAGGAGCCGGGTGACATTAACGTGCTCCACAATAAAATGTTTGTGTGAATCAAAGAAAAAGGGATGATAATTGCAAAATTTTCAGTGTTGTGTGGATGATAAATTTCCGTGTAACGATCGATCGTGTCGCAGTGTTGTGTGAACGATGGTCGTAGTATCGGGGGCCGGGTAGCTATGATGCGTAAGGAGGGGGGAGGCGCGGAGTTCGCGCTGGATGGGGCGCACTGCATGAGCCTGCAGCAGATCCTGAAGGCGTTCAACTCCACCATCAGCGAGGAGCACGCGTGGGCGCTGTTCCACCAGGCCGCGCGCTGCTTCCACAAGTGCCTGGCCGAGGGCGCCCCCCTGTACCTGGCCACGGAGCCGAGGCACGTGCTGCTGCACAGGGATGGCAGCGTGCACCCCAACACGCTCCTGCACCCAGGAGGTCAGTTTCCATCATTCTTTATCGGGCCGCCGCATATTGTAAGAGATTTCTGTCAGAAAAATTCTGATGGTCGCTGGAAGGCACTCGGTGCATGCATTTTGTATTAGACCCCGCACACTGTTAGATCATTCATTCTAATTCTAACAGTGTGTGGGGTCTAATACAAAATGCATGCACCGAATGCCTTCAGACCTTCTGCACCGGCGACCGTCAGAATTTTCTGACAGAAATTTTCTTACAATATGCGGCTGCCCATCACATCATAATGCCATTTTTTGCTCTTTTGCCACTACTACTACAACGAAATATATTTTACAGAGGTTATTGTTTGTAAATAAACTACAGAACCTTAACTTAAATCTGGACGTTTGAATTTGTTACCAATAATCTATTTCCTAGTTGCCTAGTAACTTGTCCGTAGTAGACCTGTATCTTACAGAACAGGATTCCTAATGAATTGATAACAGCTTGGCCGTCTCCTAAATAAACAAACATCGATTCAAACGAAAATAAACGATAAACTATTATATGATGATGATAAGACTTGACCTTCGAACTAATACTTGCAAATATTTAGATGAAAAAACAAATTACTTCCAAATTACACAACGAAATTTATTTTTTCTTATCTTTAGTACTGCTTTGTACATTTATCATATCATACTTACACAAAAAATTCACGCAAAGATATAAAAGAAATTATTAGATGACTCTGATGATTGGTTAATGACATTGTGATATGATAAACTTTATCACAGCCATTTAATTTATAATTATAGATCCTGTATACATATTCGTCATAGATACTTCACTACTTTCTATATGATTGTGAAGGGATCACTTCTGCACCAAGGTAGGTATTTATCAATCTAATATGCATCTAGTCTTGACTACTCTTGACTTGATTTATACAAAAAATAATCTAAGTATGTATTGACAAATGAAAACACGTAAAATAGTAGAAATGTGGAAATAACAGTGAACCAAGACGATACACCTAGCTTAATTTTTAGGCTATCATTGTAATCAGTTCAGAGGCAGCCCATAGCGTTCTAGGTATCTACGTCGGCATTTTCAATTCCGGCAATCCTATGTATTAAATGACGGTTTCCATGTAAATCGGCTGCGCAGGCGCCGCCATATCCTATTCCCCTGACTATAACGAATTGAAAATAAATAAAACATATCTCAGTATAAACTAGTTCTATTTAGGAATAAATAAATATTGTACCTATACTTTGGAAAATTGGCACATAGCAAAATATTTTATTTATAAAATATTGCGAACCTTTTTGTTCCGAATAAATTCGTGGAGCAAATAAACCCAGAATGTGTTTCAATAAACTGTTTATCAATTTGAGAAACCTTTTCAAAATTACCTCTAACTCATTGCGCAAAAGTTGCTTCTGCTCGGTTCGAAATCGCTTTTTATTGAACATGCGGAATATTATCCAATATATCGTACTTAGTATTGCGCTCCGATTATCCATGCTCTTGTGAATAGAACCCAGCCTCCGACAGTGGCAAAAAAAATGTATCCACCACAAAAACTGCTTCAGTAGACACGTAATTCAAGGTTGATTAGCCAAACAAAACACGAGGCTTCTCCGCTGTTATGTCACATCTGAAATGCGAGCAACGGTTGTAATAATCAAGTTTTCAATGTCGTTTCCTCATTTCCTCTGCTATCTTAATAGTTTCCTTTGTTCGAAGTATTCGCTCGTATTGTCACAGTAGCTTGGTTCGACTATGTTTAAGTTACGGTAATTTTCTTTTCTTTTTTTTTTCAAAAACAAATATAGGATTAAAAAAGAAACTCAAATTAAATATGGTCGTTTTTCAACCACAATTATTTAAATTAATATAATAATTTAGCAGTTAAATAAAAAGTATTTAACTGAAAATGAGACAACTGTGAGCCATGTAATCAGTAAAAATAACCTATCTACATATATTTGCATTTTAAAAACCAGCTAAGGTTAAAAGATTTCAACGCAGGTCATTTGACTGACATCAAATGACGTTCGTTGAAGTCTTTTGTAAGAAAAACAACACAACAAAAATTCGTAAGTACAAAAGTAATTATAAAATTTAATATCTTTGATCTAGCGATTAATAAAGTGTTTCTCGTCTCGTCAATCGATATGGTCGTGAATTGTAGTTTTTGCTGATACCGTTTGAAGTATGCTACGCTTATTGTTCTGTCAGAAGAGAGGTTTTCTCTCGTGGGAAGCGGGCTCGCTCCCGGAAGGTTTTTTGCTGACACCGAGAGAGATTGCGTATCTTATCTTGTCCACTGCATTAAAATAGAATATCCATGAGCTCGTAGCGAAAACCTACCGTGTCGACCTTTCATGATGTTTCTTAGATATTTTTTCGAGTTTTGACTGAAGAATGAATTTACTTGATTATTTTTTGTTCTATAATGCTACGTTACTACATCGTCATCGTAGGTTAATAATAGTTTGTATTGATACAACAAAACTAAACTAAAGATGAAAAATTTAATACCCTAATGGCCTAGTGAGCATTTGCAATCTTTTTCTAAACGCTTCTGTGATTAAACTAAAAAACTACTTTACTTATAGCATAGATAATATTTTTGTATAACAATGGGTAGTAAAAAGTCTTTTTATTATATACTTAAATCTGTTATTATGATTAAGATTTACGTGCATACCATGCGAATCGGGATGCCTACGCGGAACGTTTGTGGCGGTTCCTTTGCGGGGCACTGTGTGGATTTACATGAGAATCCTTTTTGCAGCGGCCTATAAAATAGATTTGGCTTCAAAGAATTGCTTCCGATCTCGTAAAAAAGTGGACAAGTTCGAGTCTAGTACAGACGGGTTCCGTACCAAACATTAAAATAAGCTTATTTTGTACAAAATAAGTGATATAAAATGTGAGTTTGTACAAAATAAGCGGTGATTATGTACAGGACTCCCCAAGCATCCACTCATTTAAATCCAAAGTTAAATCGCACTTTTTATCACAGTTATCCCAATCAGAATCATGAGATACTTAGTTAACAGCATCTCTTATTTATTTATTTATATGTATGTATATTTATAATATAGGTTAATATGTATGTATGTATGTATGTATGTGTATGTATGTATTATAGGTAAATTAGGTATATTTATATATTGTAGGTACTATATTTTAGACTTTAAATTGACAGTTTTTCTTATTTAATTTTTGCACTTTATGTCACCCGCTTAATATTGAAATCTCGAACACGTTCTCAGGTTGGCTGGAAGAGATCTCTTTTAGAGATAAGTCCTCCTTTGTGTACATATCTCAATTTATTTTTGTGTAACTGTTTTTATGAGTGCAATAAAGAGTTTAATAAAAATCAGCGCCAAGTTTGTAAGAGGGACGCTATTTGAGGTGCCATTTTTACGTACTGTTTTAGTTCGTGAAGCGTCATCTAGGATATTCTTGATCGAAGATATAATATCAAATGGTGGTCTTAAAACATAAATGTTGTATTTACTTTATTTCAATGCAATTTTCCAGAGATGTTCTCTAATGTTACCTTTTTAATGTAGGACTGATAGTGATTACAATAACATTTTTTTTAAATGCTAAGTCAATTTCGTAACGTAGCAACAATCAAATGGATTCCCCATTCAGTGGATCGTATTCTATATAATTATATTCTCTAGATATTTTTGCTTTCTGTTGACCTAAACAATTAAACTTCGAAGCAAGAAGTAGTGTTTCGTTTTCATAAACCTATCGAGGTACCCCAAAACCGTCGACTCTTCTACAATAGAAAACCAGCCGTGTGTTTTTTTCAATACGACCGTCTCGGTTTTATTTTATTACAGACTTTAGTCCCTTGGGTTAGGGAGAAGTGTTTATGCTTGTATGTCAGCAATAGTCGGTTCCCAGAACAACTCGTTACAGGTAGGCAGCGGCAAACGAATAATAAACAACCAGAATAAAAGCTAACTCACGAAAAGTGCGGGTACTCTACCTAATAGGACCTAGTTGTTACACGTCTGTACCTAGGCTACTTAAGTTACTACCTAGTTACTAGGTAGTCTAGGTACACGCACGGACGTGTAATAAAATAAAAACCCTGAAAACCGCCACATGACTGAGAAATTTTGTTTTTTTATTTATATGGAAAACCGCAAAGTGACAACCCTAGGCGCAAATAGACCATTGTTTTTGATAATCAATCCAATTAATGGGTAAAAGCAAAACACAATTTCGGTCTAGGGTAGTTTAGTTTAAAAAAAATGCTTTACTGGGGTTTAAAATTTAGATTCGAACATCTTTGTAACTCTCTATGAAGCTTTTTCTCTGGTCTCCACAGAAGACATTTGTTTACTCTGTGACAACGGTGTGGGCGAACGACACCTCAATGTTTGCATTTACTCTTCAAATATGTTAAAATAAATAGTTAACTATCGGAAAATAAATATTATCATAAGACGCGACACTACCGAGGATGCGTGGCGAAACGTTTCGATCGATATTATATCAGAGGATGAAACACTCAAGAAGTTATAGGTATAACAGTGTTCTGTAATCCGATATCTTTCAGATAACGCAAAACATTGCCATTACAAGGCAAATGTAAAAAAAACATGAATGGCGTTATTATTGACATCTATTAGTTAGGTGATTCTTCGTATATAAATAAAATAATACATTGAACGTGATTTTAAAACAAGTCTCTTTACCAGTGTAATACAATACTGATTTCAATAAACAAATAGAGTAAAAGGCTTTACAATGTAAAGCGAAGACATGAATCCTGGATGTGATGGAGAGATGCGTCGGGTCACGGAATCGTGCGCACGGCCGGCCATGCATCAGCCCGGCCTCGATTCTTCGAATTTTAACGTCACAATCGTATCTGAATGGTGGTTCAATAGTTCTGCTTATTGTGTTTTAGTAACAAAAACTATTGAAATACCATTGATACACGATTGTTGTGTTAACATAAGCAGAATCGAGGCCCTGACTCCACTGACAATTTATACCGACATATGAATATGAATAGCTTCATTTATTCACGAATTGGAACATCACTAAGTTTAGTGTGTTAGAAAAGTTACGACAACAGACTGAGTTTTGACTAGTGTTTTGTTGAGTTGTGATGGTTTATAATCGACTTCAAAAAAAGTGGTTCTCAATTCGATTGTTTTCTTTTTGTTGTTCATTTGTATGTATGTTACTCGATATCTCCTCGAGTTATGTTGTGAACCGATTTTCAAAATCATCTTATTATATTTTCAAAATTATCCAATTATATTTTCATTCGAAAGCGATATAAAACACTCGAGATTGTGCCATTTTTAAAAAAAAACCTGAAAATAAAAACAAAAACTGTTTCAAAATTTAATACTTACGTCTAAAATGGTGAACTAAACAGCGAACTCTAAACAGCTTCAAAATTTAATACTTCTAAATGATAGTCGGTGGTGATTTTAGAATAAAAAAAAAAGAAGTTGTCCTCCAGCCTCACCCAACTTCAATAGACGTGTTTTATTAAAATTGAAAGGCGTACCTAATGATTTGAATATCATTTCTTGTTTTTAGAGGTATTAAGTTTTGAAGCTTTTTGTTTTTATTTTCAGGTTTTTAAGGAGGTTTTTCTGTCTTTTTAAAGCTTTTTTATTTTTTGAATTACAAAATTGTTTAAAAAAAAAACAAATAACCGACTTCAAAAAACCTACGGGTGGGGCTTTTAGAATAAAAAAAAGGAATTTGTACTCCAGCCCCACCCGACTTCTATAGACGTATTTTTATTATTACGAATATTATTTCTTGCTTTTTAGAGGTAGGTTTTTTGAAGTCGGTTTTTTGTTTTTTTTTAATCAATTTTTTATTTTTAGTGTAGGTACCTTGTAGGTAAGGTATATTATAGATGTAGAAAAATCGGCTCAGTCAAACGTAAGATAATCGCGGAGAAACATACTTAAATACGGGTCAAATAGAGAACCCCCTTTTTTAAGTCGGTTAAAAAACTACACTTAAGATATCCCTCTTCCTACAAAAAAAATATTATCTTATTCAGTTCATAAACAAAGAAGTAATACGACCAATCATCGAGGTAATTCACACGAAATCATACTATTTTCGTGCTTTTTTCAAAATTACTTGAAAAGTACTGAACCGATTTCCAAATTTTAAAAAATGGGACCAACTTGGGAGTGTACCTAATGTAATAACGTTTGAATCATTTCAATCGGTCCAGCCGTCTTCGAGTAATCGGTGGACATACACAAAAAAAAAAACAAATATACAGACGAACATAGAACCTTTTTGGAAGTCGGTTAAAAAGTGTGTTTGAATTTTAATTCTTTTAGTTTTAGCTATTATTATAATTAAGTACCTATTCAATCTTAAATTGTTTATAAATACGAAGAGCTACAACTATGCTGTTCTGTATTTTATTGAATGTAGACATTCCCATCGAATTTTAATGGCAACATTATAAATATCGTGAGTCGTGACGAACGAAAAATTACTAAATAAATAGCTTTACCGAAACTGCAAAAAATATATGAAAAACTAAACATTGTTAGAGGTAAAAAATATTTGCGATTGCTTGAAATATTTTCATTTATTACTTTGCGTGCAATGCACGGGCATTGAACCCAGTAGAAGGCTTGTTCGCTCATTTTATTGCTGCTTTTAAATTATTTGAAAACTAAAAAATGTTGGGTAGAAGAAATGCTAGGTAATAAAAATTTATTTACTAAATGTAAATGTATAGTACATTGTTCACCGAGAGGAGAAAAACACCCGAGATCGGGAATCGCACTTTCTCTCGAGTGATACATAGTGCTTTATACTACACCTACGAGGAAAATAAAAAACTAAATCTTTACTAATTGAAATTTATATTGAAATTGTTGCAGTTAGTGAAGCTTAATGTAACACTTTTTCCATTAATGTTTGTTTGAGATGTTTGCGACAATGTAGGAGAAATAACTGGCTGTGCTGTTGGCACTGCGGCGGAGTTAAAAAATCTTCATCATCACTATCACTACTTATCATTTTGATAGTTTTATTTTACTTTCTACGAAAACTGAATCCTCAAACAACACACAAATTGAAAATGGCGCCGGCGTCTGCAATGTTCACATGATCTTTTTTCAAATTGTTTATCCTGCCGCCGCAGGGTCGCACTGCCAGCCCGACACTATCCGACACACAGCTAGTGGCCAGTGTCATTTTGCGAACTTGGAGATAAAAACTCATTGAAAAACTTTTTGGCTTTTGATATTTAGGTTACCGGCGCATAGTCTTACCCAAAATTAAAAAAGAAAAACCACGTAAGAAATGGATTTTCATACACTTTTCTCTCCCGCTCAGATGCGTTTTCTCCCCGCATATTAGTTCGATATGCAATGACGTACTTTCTACCGTAAATTTGATAAAGTATCAAGGTACTTTCCGAGCAGGTGTAGTATAAAATAAATTTTCTAAATGTTTGCATAGATATTTTTTTCTTGGAAAACTAATGTTTAGGTAACCAAATACTTTGTAAGAGTAATTTTCCAATATTCGTTTGTAACCGAATGGAACTTTTTATCATTACTAAAGAAGAAAATGCAAAGAAAATCGTTTAACATTCCGCTTTGAAACGAAAGGAGGTTTCGCAAATGTTAATTTTAGTCTTTTCCATTGCTATTAATAGGAAATGGAAGAAAACTGTAAGATTGACACGTCCGTCACACCCAGCAGGCGGAGGGTGTCACGCCCTTGTTGGCCCAAGGTCGGAGGATCGATCCCCACGTGACGTCACGCACACCTCTCTGTATGACTGTGGTATGACGGAAACCACCCGGGCTATTTCTGTTACCACCTCATTGGAAAGGGTGCATTGAAATATCTTATTATTGCCGTAACTAATAGTGGGCTAATCTTCGATCAATGAACGTAGGGGCTAATAGCAAACAAACAGTGTTTACAATTTAATTTGATTTTTGTACTTGACTGTCCATTTTATTTGGAAAACGTTTGATATCAACTGTCTGAAACTTAGATTGACTATGAAAGGTCTAAATCTTGCAACAATTTTCATTGAAGATCCAGTGTTAGTTATATAAATGGTTCAATTCTTAATTACTATTTGTTGACGGAAAATTATTCCGAAAATAAAAGTTTACCCTATCACTGCAATTTTGGAATGTTCAAATTAAACGTCATTAAAAGTGTTGTAATAAAATATTAAGTAAAAGTAAGTTGCAGAGTGTTATCAAGCGTTTTGGGAGCTGTAATTCGTTCACCGACCTCATTATCTGTGACAAAGCGTGAAATGTCGCCAAGTTCAATGTTGTTTAATGAGGATACCAAGGCCACGTGATAAAGCCATAAAAATACTATAATTTATATTGTCACGATTAAAAATAAATGCACATGCATGCGTCAGATGCGGCAAAAGGGAATTCTCTTTATGTATGACCTAGTTAAGATCAGATTCTATTTTTTTTCTTAAAACCGCTTTACATAAGTTGCATCGACACTGCGAAGTATTTATTCTTTAATTTTAGTGTATTAAGGGCGGATTCGACCAAGTGAGAATAACTGTTATTCTTAGATAAAATGACCAGTTATTCGAGAGTAAACCGAAATTACGTTTTACCACATACTATTCCCAGAGTATTTTGCCTATTCAGGAATAATCACTATACCATCATTTCGCAGGAAATAACAGAGTTAATCCGCGAGTATTTTAATGGCATCCGCGTGCCATATGTCAGTGACATTTGTTTGACATTTGACTTTGACCGCTACAGATACGTACAAGGCGACAAAATAAAGTTGACAAGACTTTGCCTTTTGAATAGTTCGTTTATAGAACAATGACAATTGGCCGGATAATACGTTCATTCGCATAATTCACTCACTAATGAAGGAATTAGAATCCCAAGAGTAACTTACTTATCTTTGGATTGCATGGAAAAATGACCATTTCTTTACTCGAGAAAAAAATCGTGGAATAAATGTATTCTTGGTATAGTTATTCTCGTTTATATTGAAGTTTTGACGAATCCACCCTTAAGTGTGTAAGTACATAATTTTTTTTTTTTTTTTTTTTTTTTATGCCGTAGAAAAACGCATTTACGCGCTTCCCATCCCGCTGGTGATCGGGAAGGGGGTATGTGGGACTCGCCAGGAGGGGGCCGGCCCCCTCCACGACTGCCTCCCGTGATCCCACCCAACCAGAAGGTTCGGTGGGATTCCGGGAGGAGGGAATACCCACTAAAAAACTACGGCACTTGCCCACTCGCCACCGGTTGGTCATACGGGGGGCCATGGGTAGTAATCACCAAGTACATAATTTGCGTATAATATCACTGACCACAGGGTCATCATAGTCGATTTTGTGTGGGATCAGTGTGAAATACCATTTTTTATTCGACTGCCCAAAAAGAAGTGTAGGTATATATTATGTGTTTAGTTTATAATATTGTTTTAGGTTTTAATTTTTTTTTTTTAAATATTTATAAGTTGTTTCTGTAACAAAAGTTTTTGGTTTAGCTTAGGGTCGGAGCACTTAAAATGATGTCTTTTTCTAGTGATATTATTTGGAAGTTGGGTTGTATGTAATAGATGGCATTGTGAATCGTGAGTAAACACGTGAATCTTGTATATGAGATTATAGTAATAGGCAGCGGTGACTGCACAGACAACGGCAACGCTGAGCCACTGGATATCTACGTACGTACGTACCTACCTAACCTTTTTTTTATTTTTTTTATACGGTAAGTATACCTAGGTATGATGGAGACGAGTTAGTTAGACTATATTTGGTGGTAACATAGTAGGTACACGTACACTGGATCGCTGGTTCGCTTAATTACCTAAAAATATAGCAATTTTATACAATTAACATTGCGAGATATTTATTTGCTGAAACTATTATATAGGGATTTTTTTGGTAACTATGTTTTGATGTAGCGTACGAATTACCTACTTCAGAAGTTTACCTACGATTTGTTCATAAAAACCCCTTTTATGTTACTGTCGATATAAATACCACAGTTAAGATGATATTTTTTCGATTGAATTCGCAGAATTGATAAAAACCTCTCAATTATTACATGTTTAGTCATGACATGAAATTCAGTCAGTAAAATCATTTTTATCATGACAAATACTGTAGAAGCAACAGGTCGCTTTGCTTGTTGGGCGAGTTTTACTGCTAAATTGTTGTTTTCATTAAAATAATGTTTTATTTCAGTTAGTTTTACTAAAAAACGTAGAATCAAATCGGTTTCTTTTATGACAACATAATGTTAGATTGTATTCAACCACATGTAGGTATACGTATATAATATACCTTAGGTACTATGCTAGTCTGAGAGGTTGGAAACCTGATGACCTGACACTGCATGTCTAGTTTAGGCACATGACTGGTTTAGGCATCAGTCGCCCACAAAGTATTACTTTAGATAACTAATTAGTTTACATTGAAACTAACACTGGTAACATGTAAACTTTGTGGAAGAATTTTTTTTTTTTTAATTTCAATTTTTAAGATTATTATAATTAATCTTTGTACATATTTCGTCATTATATACTTAGTTATAAAATGCGCACGCGCGATTCTTAGCATTTGTATGACCCCAACCGGGACTCTCATTGTCACCTGTCGCACTCACGCACAGCTTCCAAATGCATTGCACTGTAATGTTCTTTCTACAGAAAAAACCAGCTTAATAAAATCATGTTTAATACGATTTCCCGCACAGTACGCTATTTTACGTCAATCCCTGCAACTTGAGGCATTTTTTTCGTACATTTTATCACGCTTAACACGATTCGCATCCCGTTTAAAACGCCGTCTATACCGAGAAAAGCCTAAGAAAAAATTAAGATAAAGTATAATTAAGTATTGAAAGATTTTGATGAAAAATTACCAGTTTCCACGTTACGTACCCTAAACTAAAGAATAGTGAAAAAATTCAAGAAAAAACAAATCGGGAGGTGTGAAGAGAAAAAGAGAAAAGTTAATCCTAATTACAGTATGTACGTATGTATGTAATTCAATACAGACACAAAATTTGTAAGAGTACATAGGTACAATAGGTTTTTTCTTTTTCCGCATAATACGATTTCCCGCTTAAGATGCGTTTTAGCTGGGTCCCACGTATTATTTGTTGTTATACTTCGAGACAGATAAGAGAATACTATTATACTGACAGGCTGTGATATTGATGAAAGAGTGGAGATGGAAGAGTTTTTGTAAAATGAAAATGAAATCGGATGCTAACTGCGACTAAAAAAACAAAAAACCGACTTCAAAAAACCTACCTCTAAAAAGCAAGAAATAATATTCGTAATAATAAAAATACGTCTATTGAAGTCGGGTGGGGCTGGAGTACAAATTCCTTTTTTTTATTCTAAAAGCGCCACCCGACTTCAATAGACGTATTTTTATTATTACGAATATTATTTCTTGCTTTTTAGAGGTAGGTTTTTTGAAGTCGGTTTTTTGTTTTTTTTAAACAATTTTTTATTTTTTCATTTTTAGTGTAGGTACCTTGTAGGTAAGGTATATTATATATGTAGAAAAATCAGCTCAGCCAAACGTAAGATAATCGCGGAGAAACATACTTAAATACGGGTCAAACTGAGAACCTCCTTTTTTAAGTCGGTTAAAAAAATAGACTTAAGAATGCCCTCTTCCAACAAAAAAAATATTATCTAATTGAGTTCATAAACAAAGAAGTAATACGACCAATCATCGAGGTAATTCACACAAAATCATACTATTTTCGTGCTTTTTTCAAAATTACTTGAAAAGTACTGAACCGATTTCCAAATTTAAAAAAATGGGACCAATTTGGGAGTGTACCTAATGTAATAACGTTTGAATCATTTCAATCGGTCCAGCCGTCTTCGAGTAATCGGTGGACATACACAAAAAAAAAAAAACAAATATACAGACGAACATAGAACCTCCTCCTTTTTTGGAAGTCGGTTAAAAAGGAAAAATGACAACTGTTTTATTTAGAACTAGCTGATGCCCGCGACTTCGTACGCGTGGACTTTATGACTCCGGCGTATTCTTCTTATTAATACGAACTAATGTAGTTACATAAGAAAATACTCGTAGCAGTGTTATATATAATGTTAAAAGTCACTAATTTATTTGATTTTTTACATAGCATAAGTACAACAATTATAGGTACATTTACGTAAAGGGTGTTAGAAATAATATTTATAATGATTCACTATAGAATTTCTAATCAAGGTTGTTTACAAGGAAAGTTACACGCACGATATGAAAAATAATATATTATAATAGAAGATGATGTGTTGATAAAACTAACAAATTCTTATCGTTTTAGATTAGTTTTGATAGCAACTAGTACCGGTACTGATCACAGCTGTTGACCATACAATCTGGGATAGCTATTTTTAATAAAATTTTGTTATTTGTTTTGAAAGTACGAGCTTTTCTCGGTAGACTCGCACAATTTTTTTTATGCACAACGGGATAGTGCTTGGCCTTCATTCACCTCACCTGATGTTAAGGCGAGGCCAGTTCACGATCTGATGAAAAGTCTGATTTTTGAACTTCCAATGTGAAGAACTGATGTAAAATTCTACTTCACAAAAATTACTGTAGACTGAAAAAGAAACAAAGGAGCAAATTAACCGAACAGAATATTGAAAAATGGCATGGTAACTCTGTAAAAAAAATCTGAATAACACCATAAAAACTTATAAAACTAAATTTCAAATCGTCAGATTTCGTAATTTTCAACGACAGTGATATGATTTTTTATGCAAAAAGGATAGCTTTTTTATCGATTAACACAATAACCGAGTACATTTTTAATTAATGATCCAGTATTTCAGAAATCAATAAAAATGTACTAAAATTCGTCAAATTTCTGACGAAGCGTCAATTAAAGTTATGGAATATTCAACCTTATTATAAAGACATAGTGAAAGAGTAAATTTCGTGAACTGGCCACGCCTTAAGTGACGATAGGGCCATAAGTGGAAGCGCACTACTCCCGGAATCCTGATCGCTAAGAATCTGGCTAACTTACCTCTGACTGCCGGAACACAACAATTTTAAAATTGCTGTATTGGCGTCAGACTTAGGTAAGATGGTGGTAGCTAGCCAGGTGGATTTGAAATAAGCCCTACCACCAACCAAACCTAGATTAGCTCGGAAAACCGTACAGTACTGCTGAGGGCACTTCGGTGAAAACTGCTCCCTACCTGGTGCTACAAGCCAACCTACAAAGGAAGAAACTGGCCACTGATGAACTTCTGCTAGAGGCAGCGAAGAGGAAAGCAACGATCGCGCTCGTGCAAGAACCGTACGTTGGGGCGGCTAGAAGTATGAGGACACAAAGCGGATATAGGGTCTTCCAGAGCGATGGTGATGGGACTGTCAAAGCGGCCATTGTGGTCTTAGATCCGGATCTGAGTATCCAACAATATCCGGATCTCACTACCAACAATATAGTGGTAGTTACAGCCCACACCAGAGCCTGGAGGACTACGCTTGTGTCCTACTACTTCGAGCCGGACCAACCCATCGAGCCATATATAGAACATATTAAGCGGATCGCTGCCGATACTGGCGCCAATAGAACCATATTCGGAGGTGATGCTAACGCCAAAAGCACCTGGTGGGGCAGTTCGAAAATTGATCACAGAGGGCAAGAACTGGCAGATACCATTCACGAGCTTGACCTTCACGTACTCAACCAAGGGGATTCTCCGACTTTCGATACAGTCCGGGGGGGCAAGCGCTATTCAAGCCATGTCGACGTAACCTTTTGCACCACGGACATGCTGGACAGGGTTTCCGACTGGAGAGTGATAGATGATTTAACGAGCTCCGACCACAACGGGATTTCACTTAATTTGTTGATGAAAAAATCTAAAGGAATTAAAATAGAGAGAACTACAAGAAAATTCAATACTAAGAAAGCTAATTGGGGCGAATTTCATGAGAAATTCGCCCAATTAAAAGAGGAAAATAATATCAATTTAATAGAAATTAATAACATTAAAACAGTAGAGGAGATAGATAACATAGTAAACAAATATAATAAAATAATTACGGAAGCTTGCAGTGCAAGCATGCCACTGAAGAAAAATAACTGCCAACTTACAATCCCGTGGTGGTCGGAAGAACTGGAGACACTAAAGGCGGAGGTCCTAACAATGAAACGTCGAATAAGAAACGCTGCCCCTATCCGGAAACAGAAGGTCGTTGAGGAATACCTACAGAAGAAAGAGCAGTACGAGGAAAAGGCGAGGAATGCGCAGACGGAAAGCTGGAAGGGGTTTTGCGGCAGACAGGACAAAGAGGGACTCTGGGAGGGAATCTACAGAGTAATAGGGAGAACGACGAAACGGGTGGAGGATGTTCCGCTCGAAGAGAACGGAAGAATACTGGACATCAAGGGCTCTGTAAAGTTGTTGGCTGATACCTTCTACCCTAAAGACACTACGGCTACAGATAGTGACGAACATCGTGAAACTAGAGAGAGGGCAGAACGGGTGAACGTTGGTGACCAGGATGAACCTTGCGACCCGCCGTTCACCATGACTGAACTGAAGCGAGCGATGGAGTCCTTCAACCCCAAAAAGGCCCCAGGTGCGGAAGGTTTTACAGCCGACATATGCCTTCACTCAATCAACGAAGACCCGGCCCTATTCTTAGCCTTAGTAAATAAATGCCTGGAATATTGCTATTTCCCCCTAGAATGGAAAAAGGCCACCGTGGTTGTTCTTAGAAAACCGGGGAAAGAAAATTACAGAATCCCTAAGTCATACCGGCCAATTGGGCTGCTACCCATACTTGGTAAAATTTATGAAAAGTTACTTGTAGCAAGACTGAAGTTCCACCTTCTACCTAACATGAGCTCGAACCAGTATGGGTTTATGCCTCAAAAGAGCACGGAAGACTCCCTCTATACACTGGTGCAACATATTCGTACGAAATTGGCAGAAAAGAAAATTGTTACACTCGTATCACTAGATATAGAGGGAGCCTTCGACAGTGCATGGTGGCCGGCCATTAGAACTAGACTGGCTGAGGAAAAATGTCCCATCAATATCAGGAGAACGATGGATAGTTACCTCTCAGATCGTGCCGTCTCAGTCCGATACGGTGGAGAAGAACATGGCTCGGAAACCAACAAGGGATGCGTCCAGGGCTCTATAGCGGGCCCCATCCTCTGGAACCTCCTACTGGACCCCCTCTTGAAGAGTTTAAACGCGAGAGGCGATCATTGTCAAGCTTTTGCGGATGACGTGGTGCTCATTTTTGAAGGGAACACGGCCCAAGACATCCAAAGACAGGCCAATGCCACCCTCGAACATGTTCGGAGGTGGGGTGACAGTAATAAATTAAAATTTGCCCCGCACAAAACCAGTGCCATGGTAATGACGAAAAAGTTAAAATACGACACCCCACGTCTGAGCATGGGCGGGGTTAATATTGCGATGTCCCGTGAGATCAAGCTGTTGGGACTTACCATAGATGACAAATTGACCTTTAACTCACACGTTTCAAATATTTGCAAAAAGGCAATCAGCATTAACAAACAACTCTCAAGGGCCGCGAAAGTAAGTTGGGGATTGCACCCAGAGGTGGTTCGTACCATATATATCGCGACCGTCGAACCCGTTATTTTGTATGCCGCGAGTGCTTGGGCTCCGGCCGCTTCGAAGTTAGGCGTCCAGAAACAATTTAATGCTCTGCAAAGAGGTATCGCCCAAAAAATCTGCAAAGCGTACCGCACGGTGTCCCTGCACGCAGCGCTGATTCTTTCTGGAATCCTCCCTCTAGACCTCCGAGTCCGAGAGGCGGCATCATTATACGAAGCCAAGAAGGGAGTACCCCAATCAGCGCTGGGTGACAGGGAGGTCGAGCGACCAGCCCCGGCGCTTGAGGCTCCGCACCCCGCGGAACATATTGCTTTGGAGTTCCAAACCCTGGTAAACCAGTCGCAGACAGACGCAAATAGCGACTACGACATACGCGTATTCACGGATGGCAGTAAGATTGACGGCCGAGTCGGTGCAGCTCTATCCTTGTGGAATAGAGCGACCGAAGTTAAGGCCGTCAAACTTGCTTTACCATCCTACTGCACCGTCTACCAGGCGGAACTCCTAGCAATATGCGAAGCGGTGAGATTAATAAAACAGCGCAAGGAAGCCACATTTGCAGTATACAGCGATTCCACCGCTGCACTACAGTCTGTTATAAGTCTTGATTGCCTGCACGCCCTGGCTGTTGAAACACGAGCAAACATCAAAGCAGCAAATGACCAAAACAAGCAAATAAGCTTGTTTTGGATCAAGGCCCATGCAGGGCTTGCAGGCAATGAACGCGCGGATGAGCTGGCTAAAGATGCGGCATTAAAGTTAAAAACAAAACCGAAATACGATCTCTGCCCGGTTTCATTCATCAAGCGAAGCATCCGGATGCAGACGCTTAATGAATGGAACCAAAGATACAAGACGGGCGAAACTGCCGCTGTTACTAAAACCTTCTTCCCAGACGCGATCAGGGCATATCGCTTGATTAGGAAAATTGAGCCAGACCACATTCTGACCCAAGCACTGACAGGGCACGGTGGGTTCTCCGAGTACTTGCATCGTTTCAAGTGCAAGGATAACCCATCGTGCTCCTGCGATCCCAATACTCCAGAGTCCCTCCTCCACCTTGTAATAGATTGTCCCATATACGCCAATGATAGATATGAGGCAGAACATGTACTAGATGCAAAAATATCTTTAAGTAACATTGAAGAAATAATGTTGAGCAAAAATAGAAATGCATTCCTTGTATTTTGCAAAACTATTGTCACAAAAACGAATAAGAAAAACAAGGATTAGGAAAGGATGCTAGAGCGATATTTGGAATATTGACTTTTAGCATACGAAATTGTACGTAAATAATATAATACTACTGTAAGATAATATGGAATGTAATAGTTATTGTTAGTAAGCTAAATGTATAACATGATAAGAAAAACTAGAAATAAGAAAAGATTAAGTAGAAATTAAGAGATAATGTAAAATTAAAATGAAAAGAAAAGCTATAAACTATTTAAAAAGATATAAGTAACAATATGTAAAAAGATAGTGTTTAAGAAATCAAGTGGTCTTGAATAAAGTTATATGATTGTGTCATGTTCACTCAGAACCCCTAAGAGAAATGAAAAGTACACAGATTAGACAGAATTAGGCAGTAACCCCAACTGCAGTAGTAAGAAAGGTGATGAATGAATGAGTAGTATGCGGTATGGAAGTACGAGAGGCATAAAAGCGAGAACTGGTATGGAAGTGTAAAAACAATATAGAAAAAACAGGCTTTGACCTAGAGTCAGAGGTAGTAGAAAAAAAAAAAAAAAAAAAAAAAAATACAAATTGTACCCCCCTGGGAATCCCCTGGGTGGGCGAACCACTAGACCACCGCCTTCCGTCGCTGAACATGATATTCGCTGAACATGATATTATCAAAACAGGATATTCTCAAAACATCATATTCGCAAAACATGATATTTCGCAAAACATGTTATTCTCAAAACAGGATATTCTCAAAACCTCTATTCGCAAAACATCATATTCTTAAAATCTAAATTACGATGAGGCGGTTAACGGTGATTATGTTCAGCCAGTATTCTTAAAAATTTCTATAATATATAGAATTAGATCTTACTAAATAAATAGTAAAACATTTCGTAATATTTTAAAATGACGTGGGAGTATAGTTGCGATTAAATCAATTTTAATTAGCATTCAATGTTTAATTAAGGGTTTACGTTAGCCGTGTTGTTTATTATCACAGAAATGTTATCGACTTTCTACCAAACACAAACGGGCTTAATTGTATTTTTGTGTAAGACTGTCGTTATCTCCGTGTTACTATATCGCTTGATAATAAATGTACTATAGGTTGGGGCAACGGGCTAGATAATACCTATCATAATAATTTGTTTCTTTAGGGAACTATTGGGAATTGGGAAACTTGGATTTATGGTGCTTGGTCAACTGAAGCAGTCAAACTTGACGACACTTCCAAGAGCGCCTTGAGCGACCCATTATAACGTTCATTAGAGCGTCGAGCTGATCCGCTATTACTTTGGAAGTCGATCAGTTACGCAAAGAACAGTCTTACGATATGTTCTACTTGCCATGATATTTCACTCAGAAGAGTCAACAATCAGGGAATATTTCTAGACTTTGTCCAGGACAAAAACATTTACATAGGTAATTCTGAAAAAACACCTCAAACTTCTCTATAATCTTACCATACCACGTCACGAGCTTTTACGGTGAAAATTGTTTCCGGATGAGGGAAATGTAAATGCCCATAGTGTGTGTTCGAGCTGTATGTAAATTTCAATTGTACTTAACCATTAAGTATAATTTCTTCCGTACTTACTGAGCACTGTACTGACTTACTTTCGATAATGTCCGACAATAATTGGTATTTGCGTTCTAAAGAGTAAATAAACGCTATGATTGGGTGTGTTACTTTACTTTGCAAAGTTGAAAGTTTGCATTGCGTAACTGTTGGAAATGTAACGATTACCTACTTACTTGAAAAGTAACTTCAAAAGTAAAACTGTTTAAATTTTCGAGGTCTTCGAAAATTTTGTTTTCACGGATTGTAAGAGATAAAAATACCTTATAGGTAATTAAGTATTAAGTAATATGTTTTTCAAGTCTGAAGTGATGTAGTGACCTAAATGTTATGTAGGTAGTTACCAAGTCCGTAAAGAAAATAAATTATTTCTTTTATTGTTTATCACAGATTACGAACTAATCTTTTTAATTGTTATTAGCTACCTACCTATTCAGAAATTATAGCTCGGTTTTATTTTTACATGGAAACAGGAAACGCCGTGTCTTTTCACAACATACGATTATTATCGATTATTATTCGAATTAGAAAAACATAGTGCCTTTACATGCACATAAAATAACAAGTAATGTGTGTGAAGCGATAATAAAGAGTTGTCGTTATTGGAAGAACTTCCCCTGGGAAATCTATTGTGCTAAATATTTGATGGAAGCGAGGAAACTGTGGATTCAATGTTTTACTTTGCCTTTCTTCTACATCTGAAAAACGTATTATCTAGTTTAATTTTGTTAAATGATGATGTCTCATGAACATGAGACACTTTTACTATTATGACTATTCGGTGATGAGACTGAAAGAAAACTAACTTGAGAATTATTTTGTTTTGCTTCTAAACCAACATGTTTGAATGTTTATATCTAAAAAAAGTTGTCAAAATGCGGTTACCGCAGTGACCACGACGCGTGAACAATAAAATTAACAAAGTTGATCCCCAAAGCCGGTTAACCACGGATTAATCTTAAGAGATTGTCTTTGATTGTTGTTTGAGACCGACACACACACTTTAATCATCCGAACGTGACCATCGATACGGCATTGAGTAATATTCGTATGCAGCGCATGCGCATCGATTTAAAAAAATTACACCCTACACTTGTTGTGAAATAGAGTGCGTTGAACCGGACCTTCATTTACGTAACGCCTTTGTGTTTACCGAGTAATGAGATTTTATATAAATTGATGATCCACGATCACTCTTACTCAATACGGATCCGAATTAAAATGAGTGATGCTCGAATCGGAATAATGTCATTTTTACAAGGCCCACTCCGCATGCGCCGGAGTTGCGTGCGCGCACGTTTCTAACTTACCTACTAGTAATTACACAAACGATGGTGTTGTGAGTTATTGATTCGACAGCTGTATTTCTCGTATCTTAATCAAAGCCACGCTGTACCGCCCTGGGGCATTCTATTCGATAATTTATGTATGAAAAGCTATTTATAAGTAAGTACATAAACAGTTTAAAGAAATTGTAAGTTTCGTAATATTTAAGTCTGCTCTCTCGTTATGGGAACGAAGAACAGTCAGCTATTGCGGTGCAGAGGTTGGACATTGAAGGCGTAATGCTGTGCTTATAATGTGTTGTTGAGATAAACACTGTATTTGTGTTTATGTAACATGCTTTTAGGAAAGATGATGTTACAGTATTTTTTTAATAAGGTATAAGAATGCAGACAGTTTTGTGTCAATTTACGAATCAAAACATAGTTATTGACGCCTTCAAAGATAAACTCACCTTAGGGTATTTCAATGAATCTTATCTATAAGTAAGAAACGAGACTATTTCATGGTTCTCAAAGGGTATAATTTTATCGTGAAGTATTGCGCGATCATTCGTCATTGTTTTTTTATTCTTTTCAGTGCATAATATGAAAGCATAGACTAACAAGCCCATTCTCATCCGTGGGAAAGGCGATGATAGGTGCAAATTTGAGCCAAAACGAATCAGCCGATCGCAGATAAACATTGAAAGTGCTGGCTGGCTCTCATAAATGGACCTCATTTGGGTTTCTTTTTTTGATAGGAATCAGTGGATCTTTTGCGTTTCCTTTTACATAATACAATAGTCCGTTGTGTAAGTTAACGACACGAGTGGGCGACAAAGGTGACCGTTTACGGGCGTATCCTTTTTTTTTTGTTTTTAATGTTCTATATTATGTCCTTATTCGGACTGTGACGCCATAGATTTACAGTTTCTGGAATTCACACGAACTTGGCTTTATTGGGGCTCGTAAAATTAAGCTATTGTTATCTTCTGCAGGTATTATGCTAGTACTTAATATCTAGTATTCATTTGAAAAGATCTGCACATATTGACTTGTTTTAGGACAATCTAGGTAAGTATCTGAATTCCATTTACTTAGTTCTAAGTTTTCATCCTCACTATCGTCAGTTAGAATAAATGTTCGGGTTCGATTCCCGTCTGAGTATTGATCTGGTGCAAGTCGTATTTTTTCTAGTATATTATTTAGTAGTATCAAATTTAAAAAAATAAAAAAATAGAATAAATGTGTTACACTGGATTTAAAACAAAAATTGTAATTGATCTTTCGTTCGGAGAAAATATTGTTGTTGACTGCAGGTCATTTTGCGAATAGGTCCTTTTGCTACTAAGCGTTGTTATCAGCGTTGATTCATTGTGTCACTTAGCGCAGACACTTCATCTTGGTTGGGTGAGACTAGGATTTACAAATAGGTTGGCGCGTCATGTGTTTATCGATAAGCTAAGGAAAAAAACCGAGCGTCCCAACCAAGCCTGGGTGGTCTTCGGAACAACACGGTTCTGACGTTAATATTACATGTTCTTGGGCTGTCCGTAAACAGGTTAGTTTCACAAAGCTATTATTAAATGCTAAGCTTAAATCAAAATGAAGACTAATACAAAGAAGGTATACTGAATGATAAATCAAAAAATATCGTAATAACCTAATTACCTGTTCTATATCGTATTTTTTTTGATTCTTTGTACCTAATGAACTCATTGATATAAGTATAATTGTAAAAAAGCTTAAATAATAGCTAATTATTTGGCAATATTCTTCTCTTGATTGACACTTAGAATTTCATGATCATTGGCATAAAAGGTGTCATTCTTTACAATTAGCAGTCATTCACGTCATTGACAGGTTGTTTACATGTTTCACCCCGAGTGCATGTTACATTAGAATTCAATAGAGAAATGTCGTAAGCATCGTCAAGGCCGTGCGCCCGCGCCGCGGCGCCACACGTCAACGTAAACGGGGGTGCGCGCTGATGGACCAAAGACACTCCGCAAAGTGATCCGCATCCTGCATAACTAGCTTCTGGGTAAGTAAAGGGATTTTCTGGAAAAGTTATAAACTTGCCAAGTGGTAAATAGTTACAATGGACCTGAATACCTGATGGATCTCTAGTAGCTCTAGTAGTTGACAAGGGTTAACAGAATTTGCTGGCCTAAATTCCGGGACAATACCAGAGAAGTGGAGGTTATGTTATAACAGCTGCACTTTTACTGTGATTGGACTCTTGACTTGATGTGAAGAAACGCAATGTTTGTGAGGCGCAAGACTACTCATAAATTCTGGGATATTTTTGGACATCCCGGGACTCGGGATATAGACTGGAATTCTACGACAAACCCTGTGGGTAACGGCCACCGCCCAACCCTACGCTTGACCCAAGTGAGGTCAGTTTTTCATCTCATTAAATGTTGCAACGTACTTCACTATACGCCGACACGAAATAGATTGGGACAAGGGCATTGGGAAAAGAATAGAAGAATAAGGTATTTTAGTTAACGCACATAGATAAAGATATCCTACATACCGAAAGAATACGTCATTAACCACACGCAATAAATCAAATTGAAAGGGAAACTGTACCCATTACGCCTAACGATAAGAGCCACAATGCAAATGGAATCTAATAATAGTGGCAATGTTCGGCGTGATTCAAGCACCACAATGAGTCCTTTCTCCGGGCTGCGTGCGGCGGGCGTAGGAGGACCGTCGGCCTTGGGCCGGTGCGGTGGGTGGCTCCGTTGACATTTGATATGTTGCCATTCGCACGCGCAGATTGAACGGTGACAACTCAAATTGATTGGATGCGATATGTCGCGGTATATAGATTAGTAGCTCCTAAGTTCTGCGTCGGTTGAGACATGACATTTTGTTTATCTACTTATCCTATCACAAAAAATGATATCCTTGGCTTTGGCTTGCTCGTCAACACTGTGAGATGCAGCGTAGCAAAGCCGTTAGCTGAATAAATATTTGCATATGGCTGAAAGTTTCTAACGTATTAACTATTGATGACTATGCGAGACCTTGGGATTATTGTTTGGTTAGTTTTGCTATCAGTTTTATCATTCATAGGAAATGTTTAGATTAGATATTTTTTTGGGAAAAGTCAATATAGGTAATGGAGATAAAACGATAGTTTTAGTGTACTTATACTTCGGACGGTACTTAATATTTCATATTAGGTACTTTCTTCAAGTTATACTTACATAAAATAAAATCATAATTTGTACACCATTAAAGTTGTTATAGCTAATTAGATCATTCAATCGAATATGGATCAAGTTATAAGCATTCTAAACGTCAGAGACCTATATCGTATTAACGCAGGCTGGACATGTAAATCGTGTCGATTATCATAACAACTTCCGTCGCGTCGTCGAGCGACTCGAGTAGCCGACCAGTCGACCGGCCAGGTGGAGGTTTTCTTCCTGGCCCTCAGGCTGCAATTAAGGCACTGCCCGAGACGTGTTAATCGCCCGTCTGGAACGATGTCGCAATGGCCTCTTGGAGCTCGATAATGTTTCATTAATTATTACATCATATGATGATCATTTTTCACGCAGTGCTTATTTATTAGGAATGCGAGAATAAACGTTTGACTTAACAAATGATTTAAAAAGATTATTAAAAAACAGAAACTTTTCAAGCATACTTTTCTGAATACCCACATCACCACTAAAAGGGTGGACGACATTTTTTTTGTTTTAAGCTCCAATTTGTAAAAAAAACTGTTCTCTTCTTCTATTAAATATTCTCCAGAAAATACTTCTTAGCTGACTATTGCACATTTTCCCTAATGGCCCTATGTTAATTCGACACAGTTTAATATTCTCAATGCTCCCTATATTATGGAAGCTGCACGGAGTCGCTTAATTGCCACTGGTTTGGTGCCACAGTACTTGTTGTATGGTCTGTGGGTGCCTCCAACCAGCACCTAGCACAGTTATGTGGCAGGCCGATGAGAAATTTTGAAACTGACTGCAACGTGTCAAAAGCAACATAATCATGAATGTTGTTTAGAAAGAAGAAGACAGTGCATTGTTGATACAAATACTACTCGTATTTATTTACAAGCATCAACTTGTTGTAGGTCATGAAAGAAAGAAAGAAAAAATAAATAAATATTAGATAACATCACAAATAATCATGAGCAACGTAATATGCATGACTTATGTATGTCACAACAACACAATCACAACAAAACGCATCTGTTATTATCTGATTCTTACTAAGACGGTTTACTTAGTTATATTAGTTATATGTGTTTTATGTATATGTTATATGTTTTAGTTGCTAATTAAACATATTGTTATGTAGGGAAGAGAGGCAAAAGTACACAACAGTACCAATACCAACATATAAACGCTAACTTAACTATACGTATCTAGAATTTTAAAAGGATTTAAACTATTTTAGAATTTCTCGTTGATCTGATAAGTTCTTGTCAAGAGAAGATGCCCATGTGCGTTAGAGTTAATTAAAATTCATAGATAAACACATTCTCAGTTCTCACGTTGTTATAAGGGGCATGCGCGCGGCGATGCGGCAAACCACTTCAAGATTTAGTGATAAATTGTTAAGAGTTTTCTTCTATTGAAGTAAACGGGTAATTAAGTACCTATATCGGAATTTATTTTTAGCGAAGGCTCGGCTCCGTATGCGGTTTCAGTTTTTAGTTTACTTCCTATGTTTTAAACACTGTTTGTATTTATCGATCGTTTTTATCAAAGGCCTTAGTCAGATCGGGGAAAATTATTAGATGTATATTCCCATAATGAAACTGGTGAAAACTCTGTTATCGTGAACTGCAATTTAAATCAAATAGAACGACTACTTCCTTACACTTGTTAAATATTAATGGCGTTTGCCTTTTTTATAGTGATTTAAAAATTCAGTCGCAAAGAGGACCTCCGTGGTCGAGTGGCTTGTACACTGGTTTTCAAGGTGTCGCCATCTCTGCCTGCCTAGCATGACCGATTTATATCGCGTGATATAGCGTTTTATCACGGTAAACTGTCAAAAAGACTAAGGAGTTTGACAGTTGAGTGTCGATAAAATGCTATATCACGCGATATAAATCGGTCATGCTAGGCAGGCTGGGGTCCCGGGTTCGATCACTGAAAAATAAACTTTTATATTTTGGGCCAGGTCTGGGTGTTTGTAGTTCCACCGTTGTCCCTGATTTCCATAATACTTACAAGTACTTTAATTAGTTATTTTGGAATCAGAGCAATGTTTATGATGTTGTCTAATATTTACGTATTTACTTATTTATTTAATGATAAAAATGTTAATAAAGTAATTTTTATGTCGTTGGCAGTTCATAGTACAATAACTATTCATCAAATTGCATTGTGTTTTTGCTAGCAATTGTTTCAAGTTCTTTTGAAAATCGCAATGAATAGTATAATTCAATAATTCTCGTTGGATCAATTAATCCAAAAATGATGTCACAAATGATAAATACAAGGTGTCGTTGTTTTAACATTCGGTGTTGAACTTAGAGCTTTTCAGTTTTACGAGTATAAAGTACACGCGTGATTTTATAACAAATATTTAATTTCTATTTTGTGGGTAGATACCTAATTAATTCTAAGTATGTATAGTGAGGTTATACAAATAGCTACAACACATCATAATTTCATAGAATACTCTTCTGCGGTCTACTTGGGTTGAAATCGAGATACGCCCAGTCATAACCACCGCCGGCGAGGAAAGTAACGCGATACGCGCGCGCGCAACCGCAAGGACGATCACGGGAAGATGATGCGTCGCAGACGGTCCTAGCCAATCATGTAATACTCTCCTCACTGTTGATGCACTTCATCTAGAGTCTCTAAAACCACTGTTATTTGTAGAAAATCTCATCTCATACCGTTACTCGCTACGTTTTATCAGCTATTTTCATTGTCATCAGATTTTTTACAGCTTAACATTAACATAATCACTCGTTGCGCAACCATAAGTAGATGACTTCTGTCCATAAATAAAAGTAGCATGACATGACGATGTTTTCTCGTGAGCTTATCATGGGTTACAGTGTCAATGTCACTGGTTCGAAGATAGCTGCCGGCTTGCATAGCGGCTTATGTCGGAGTATACACAATCGAAATTTCATCACTTTGATTTGAATTCTATCTGGTTGTGATAAGAATGTTCCGTTTTGGGGTTGTGGCGTTCCATTAGTCATTAAGTTGCGTTAAGTAATTAATCCTTCAAGGTCACGACCAGATTATACAATTAAATGTTTGTCCATGCGATAAGTTTCTTCGGCTTAAAATAACTTGTTGATTCGGGTCAATTAGTTGTTATGCAACCGAACGTTGTCGAGCTCTTTTGATTTTCCGATTTTGAATGTTTAACATATTTGTCATCTTTATCGAAATTATTTGATGCTGAAGATAAAGAGGATTCGATGTTAGATTGTTGAAAAAGTAAACAAATGTCGGAGTCATTGACCGCGTTAATTGTGAATCAATGTCAGCGGGCATGATGGGCTGGTGTTTGTTTTTGTGCGGGTGGTGGCCGGCCACCGTTACGTCATTGACGCAAGGCGACCGGCACGCTGGCCGTCGTCCCCCGTGTCGCCCGCGTTGCTCCCTCTACCGTGACGTCCCTTTAGGGTCAGGAGTAAGTCCCTGTCCAGAGCTATGCGCGAGTGAGACGCATTTCGCTTTGGCCCGAAGCGTCAGCAACGAAGTGTGCAATATCAGCATCTAACCAAAATTGCATGTGAATTGGCGGCGAATTTACTCTTTCTGGTCAAGGCTATAATGAAAAACCATTTTTTTAGCTGTCAGAAATGACATTCAGATGTAGCCAAAATCTCGGCTTCGCGTACAGAAACATTAATCGACTAAAGACTGTGTAGTGTTATAATGGTGAATTTACTGTTCTAATGTGTCAAAAAAAGTTGTAGTTTAATATCTACCTATAGTGACAAATAATTAGAAAAAAATAATTTCGAGCTACGAAATCAACTGGTTAACCTCAAATAAACCTTCGGTAGCCCTTCATTGTTAACCACATCAGTCGCGAGCCGCGTTTTTTCTCCTCGTTTTTGTCTCCATTCATCCATGAAAATTGGTGAAGCACTTGAGCGTACTCCACTAGCGCAGAAACTCTGACGACGGGAACTACACTCTACAATATTTCCAATGGACTGGAGAACAGTATTAATCGATTGTTGACTTTTCCTAGACAATTAGTTAATGATGTAACTGTTATCAATGCAATGACATCATCAATATCATGATTTTATTAGTCCTGCTGCGAAGATTCCTCGCACTAATCGGTCTCTAGACTAGAAAATGGCAAATGTTTTGAATGCTTAGTCATCTTAATAATAAACATTTCGTTCCAATCCAATTAAAATGTAAATGTATATCTAATTACAAAGCTTTCTTTCAAATCTTTAAGTGGATCAAAGCTCCCGCTGATGTCTGCTTGTCGCGTTGATGTTTCCGTGTCTCTTTCGATATAAATATTCGATTTCGGATAGCCTCAATTAACGCCAGTGATAATTCTCGTTCCACTCGTGTTACTTTCCACCGGCTGCCGGCGAGCGGCTAACGGTACGGCTGCTTTGTTTCACAGACAGATGTGTCTTTGAATTGGCCCTTGCTAACGAGCGGTTTGGGCAAATTGGACCGTCTTGGAAATTATAACTTCGCGATCTGATGAGGTGTGCCGCGAATTTGGCAAAGAACGTTAACCTTTAATAGAAAAACGTAAAAAAATAGATGTTTAGCATCTTGAAACTGTCACTCTAAATCCTCCTATCAAAAGAAGGTAACCTACTACGGCTAATTTTGATGCAGCAGTTATCTTAAAAATGTTGCGCTAAATGTTGCGCTACGAAGTGGCTGCATCAGAACGAATTCCGAATTCTTCAGATGTTATCCGTGTCAACAACAGCTGTAATTACGCCACCGGCGTAACAGTTTGGTTCAGTGTCAATGCCGCTGATTAGTGTACCGGTTGGCGACAACAGTTCTGTGACACAGTCTGGTTTCGGCTAATCAGCATCATCTCGGTTCGTTGAAGACTGAAGTTTGTTTGGAGTGGATGCGACGTCGAGACGTCGCGGGCAAAGGTTAAGCCAAACATGTTTTGCGAAATTGGCTTTCTGTGTTACGGTAATTTGACTCTTGTAAATTTACAAGACTTGAGTCGAAAGCGTTTTGGGTTTTACAACTTCGCTAAAACACAGTGGCCTAAAATTTCAAAATGCTTCATGTCTTTAGGACCACTTAAAGATAATACAATGTTTGTTTAAGTTAAAGGAAAGTAAGCAGATTTTCTTTTCTGTCGGGTCAGGCAATCCCAAATGAGGCAAAGGTCAAACAGATTATGATGGTATTTGTCGCCGCACAAACACTGCGACCAGTCGATGCGTTTGTTCGCGCGCCCACGCTGCTGTCTGCGCCTGCGCTCGTCGATACTCTCACGCTCTCTTACACTTGACATAGATTTGATGGAATTCAGTTCGATAGAAACCGATATTTCGTGCTTTGTCTTTTATGGTCCTTTGATTAATAAATAGTGGCCAGCGATGGTTGGTTTCAGTTTTTAATACGTTATTAGTTAGCTGGTTTAGACTAGATCTGGGACCCAATTCTAACGCAATAGAGACTTTTTCAGTGTGGTAATTCGTATACGAAGTTGCCCTTTCTACTGAAAAGTTCTAACGTTTCGTACAACTCGTATTCTGGAGCGCCATAGAACAATTACCAGTCGAACTATCATTTACTATCAAATCAAGTCAGTCAGAGGGAAATTAAAATATCCTCAAACTTCCTCGACGATTATAATTTTGACAGCTAAAGTCGTATATGAACTGCGACTTCGACTGGTCCGTACCACTCGTTGCGTTCGAGTGATGTTCGGTAGAATTTTTTCGATTGTGAAATTTTGGGAATTAAGTTCGATAAAAATTCGAATTTCGAACTTTTTTACGAATGTGAACTTTCTTCTATTGCGCGAGAATGGGGTTCCTGGATACTCGTAGAGATAAAAAAAATAATTTAAGTAGTAACTGTATAAAAATAAAAATGGTTTATGAATCAAGAGTAACATCCAACTGGAAAGTTCTCGGGAAATCTACTGTGGTCGAATCCAATATATTTTTGAAAATGTTGGTAATTTACAACATTTCTAACTTTCCATTACAATTAAGACACCTTATTCATGCAGCTGTATGTGTGTGTGCGTCGAAAAATGCTTTTGTCCATGAAATATTTTTTTAGATTGGTATTATTTTACATGCTTCTTCTCTCAAGTGGACGTTTGTACTTCGTTGCTAGGGTCGCCTGTAAATTGTAATAGCCCTGTGTCACGGCATCTTTTTGGTTGGCATTCGCGTTGCGGCAGAATTTTACTGTAGCAATTACTGTATAATCGCGTGTTGCTCAGCTTGGACATGCAACTAGCAACAAATTAGGCCCCCTATGAAATAATTTTGATTTTTTGTGACCAGAAAATTGCTTTATCAAATTGAGATGACAACACAGGTTACTTTAACTGCTACACTATTCAAGGTTGAAGAAACATTGACAGATTTGTGATGATATCTAAGTGCTATGTATTAACAAAAAAAACAAACATGCAGACGAACTGAGAATCTCCTCCTTTTTTGAAGTCGGTTAAAAACATTACTCTCTCTTGTGTTTCGCGTCATCTAATTTCAATACGTTTGATTTATGTTACTTGGAGGCTCATTTCCTGTTTGTTTGATTCTGCAGTCCTTCATGGTCAGTCGGCCGGTTAATGAGTGGTGTGTGTGAGCCCGGCGAGCCCCGCTGTGCGGAACGCAATGCAAGCGTCTGCGAAAGTTCCCATGGGATGCGCGGGCGCAGGTGCTATTGTTACGCTCTTGCCATGAATTATTTATGAACTCATTGTTACGTTTTAGGTCGTAAAATCTTAGTTTTTTTTTCGAACTGAAAAGATTACTGATATTATGGCCAACGTTGGTTGAGCAAAAAAGTTTCATGTTTATGTATGTTATATTACGGTCGGTACTTACACTATTTTCAATAAAATACGACTAAGTACAAAAGCTTGAACAAGAAAGAGACTAAAGAATACAGTTAGAATTACACCATTTACGCAGACTGGAATGATTTTTATTGAAACAGAGAACAACAAGAGGAAAAGAGGAAATGAAGTTTTCAAATCAAAACAAATGTGAAATAGTATAGCTTTACTATTTTAAATTAAAGTTAAAATTCGAAAATCGATGAAGTACATGCAAATGCACTTACCAGCTAACATAATTATAATAATGATGTGGTAAATGTTTGGTACTCTTAATGTAGTGAACAATTATTTAAATTTTGCACCGAAGAGCGTTAAGTTTTAATTAACAAGTCGTGATTCATACTTCTACCATAATTAATTTCTCCATTTGTGAGCATAGGTAGTACATCTTAACTGTGCGTTTAACATAATGCCTCGTCACGAAGACACTTCGATACTTAGATCTCTTCTGTTTAACAAATTAGCGAAATTGCTGACTCGCTGGATGAACTTTCCGTCTCACACTCGCATAGGTCCTTTGTGTTTCTGAATCGAAGTCACTATGTTCTAAGTTTTACAGTCCACAATAACTTGGTTTCTTGTTGGTGAATCGCAAATAGAATGTTTCCGTGTGTAGGTACACGTTTTGCGGATTAGTGTTAACATTAACATTTCATGCTCCCGCCAACGGTCCTATTACACTAATCCAGTGGGGAAATCTTCACTGATCCATCATGTCATTATTATTAACTCTGTGGCATTAGGTAGATTTCAGGAGATGTTTTATATAAACTACGAATAATGCCTTTCATAAAGCTTCGATCTTGATTTTATTATTATACTCTCAGTAATTCAAATAAAATAAAAAAAAAACAAGAATCATTTATTGCAGTCTATCGCGAGTTACAGCTTTATCTTCATTTCAATTATCATTTTAAAATACCATAAAACTTTTACCATAACTTTTATATATTTGAAATCTGTTATTTATCTCTAAATAATATACACAGGCACCACTATATAATATTTTTCAATACAGTTGCTCAAAAATGTAAGTTTACGATGACAGTCGAGCGTGCGGAAAGTTGATTTTACCGCACGCCGTGCGTTTTTGTTCACGGATTAGTACAGCGTGCGGAAAGTTGATTTTACCGCACGCCGGCGCCGTGCGTTTTTTTTTACGAACGTTTTTTAAAATTTCTACTAGTTTCCGCCCGCGACTTTATCCGCGTGGACAGTAGAAAAATAATGCAACCAGTTTAAATGACCCCTTTAGTGTATGAAAGCTAGTACTACGGAGAGTTCAAGCTGTTTCTCTGGTTCCACCCACCTGAATTTGATGAATTGGACTTCAATCTACTAAATTGTGAAAATACATCAAAATTAGTTTAGCGGTTTTTGCGTAATTCGCGCACAAATATTTATAATTTAAAGTTTTATTATATGTATAGATTACAATTTCAGTAGTACCTATAATGTTTTCTCGCAAATGTATTAAAAAACGTAGTATGGCACACGGTTGTTAAGGTTTTTTAAAACTCGTGACGATTACAAACCCTCGCCTGCGGCTCGGGCTTATAAAATGTCAACTCGTTTTAAAAACCTCCTTACCAACCTTGTATCATAAACTACTATTAATATCAAGAGATAATATTTTCTTATCGATCTTACTGATAGGTAGATACATAATCACCCTATATTTTCATATTATGATACATATTGATCGGGTTGTCTCGTGCATGATGTATAGCACCACTTTCAAGTTTTCTTTCCTTGACAGCTTCACTTTTCTCATGTAAGAGCTTTCTAACGATTTCTGATGAGTAATGATTCTGCGCGGACGTGAGGGATGATTAGATTATGAATAAAAATTTGCAGTATCTATACCACATACCGAGCTTGGCCTCAATTAACAGATCGTGTGGAAGGTGTTAACTGGATTGTGAGGGTCGTGTTTTTAGATGTGTTAATTAATAAGCGTTATTAATTTAACGGTAACAAATTATAATGAGCATAGAACCGGTGTTTTAATTTTCTTTGACTTATAACCATATAATCTGAACAAACTTATAAAGATATACGAAATAACTATACAGAGACCGACGGCAGCGCTACGAGCCAATTCCCAACTCAAAGCGTGTGATGACAATTAACCTCCCCGTGCGGTGAGCTTTTCGGTCGTGCATTAAAGCCTGATTCACACATATCAGTGAAGTCAATTATGAAAATATACATTCGATAGAAATATTGATTCACAAAAGTTAGAAAATTTACAGAAAATTGTATTAAGATTAAAAATGACAGAATCAGTGGCGTATCTCATTACTCATAAACCTGTCAGATAAGCAATGGACCAATTACGCAAATGAAATATGATATGTTCGCACTCGCAGTATAACCTGCGCGTTGGCAGTTGGCAGCATCACCGACGAGACAGATAAATGCAGCCTGATTAGCGCCGTAACTCGCCTCGCAATCTACCCGCAACTTGTTTCACACGAGCCTAGTCCGTTTCAATTTATTGCGTTACGTATTTATTCATTATTTCACTACTTTCATTACTAATGCTAGACTATTTAGTTTGAATATCTACTAGATTGCCTGTTTGTGATACAATTTCTCTTTCTCCGATATAGAGATACTTGTCTTGTAGAGATGTATTTGGTTTCACTTAAAATATAAGAACATTACCCCTGGCATTATTTCACTGTTTATTCCTCCATTATCTAACGATGTAAGATTAATGAAATTTGCTCGTAAATTTATTTCTATTGTTACCTTTGGTTTGGTACCCACCTACTCTACCTCTACACTGTTTTTATGTCTATTTTACACTTTCTTTTCTTATCACTCCTCATCCTGTCGCGTTTTCTTTTATTTTATTTTAATATTTCGCTGGCGATAATCAACCATTCAAGCGATTGAAAGCAATCAGGGCAGAGTCCAATGCCGCCAATCGCCCAGACTTCCATTGACCACCGAAATTACACTCATGATTCTTTTTCGTTCATGACCCATTGTTCATTCATTTCTAACGGTATGTTGCGTCTTATCAAATCAAAAATTATGATGTTCGGTAGCGAGCTTCGATCTTAATGGGTGAAATTTTTCAACCTCACCCTCGTTCTATGATCTGGTCTATGATCAAGTATAATAAGTGACCATAATTCTATGATTGCGTTTCGTTCGTCGAAGTACGCGGGCGATGCGATGACCCAGCCAGATAATGCGGACCGCAGAGTTTCGTTTTTAATTCTGAAGATGCTTGCAAGGGGAACACGTGTGAATGTTCTATTCGAATGTGCATTGTTTTATACTCTCACCTGCATTCTGACCGATATTTTTGACAGTGAAATATGTTCATTGTAATATAAGACGACGAGTGTATTTTAATTGTCTTCATTCGTATTCTTATTTCAATTGATATTTTCATTTCGCCATTTCTTTGTAGTAGTTTCTATCCTAGTACATTTTTGGAGAAACACTCTCTTTTTCTCAAAATTTCGCTGTAATTGTTTTACAATTATGGGGATTAACGAAAGTTTACGACTAATAAAAGGTGCCGGTCTGTTCTAATGTAGACGGAAATTACTGTTTTTGCTTGCAGAATATTGTTTGTTTTGCGTGCGGTGCGCAGAAGCACGGGATCGTCCGAGACCCCTGACCCGTCCAAATTATAGCGCTTTAATAACAACATCACAACTTTCTAAACGGTTTGATAAGAGTGGACCATCTCGTTTCGTGCACAAATGACGTGTTCGTTTTTGGCCGTGACGTGATGTTTTCGCGATCTCGCTTTCACGGTGCGTCCTTATTAGATTTTGATATTGTTCAAATTTCGTTTTCGCTGGCGGCCGGTTAGCCGCCCCGCCAATTATGATCGTAACAGTTACTGCGTGCGCGCCGGTTCAATGGCTGTCAACTGCTCTTGAGAAGTCAATTGAGCGTTTTTTTACTTAGTAGTAGATTTAAGTACCTACCTCTTAAAGGTTTTCAGAGTAAAAGGTATATAATTAAGTAGGTTAATTCATAGAATTTACTCAAAATCTATCAATATTGGAAAACGGCCTTTCATTGACCGCATGTCACGAAGAAATTCTCATGCGAGTTGCGTATTGTTTGATAACACTTATCAATCGAGTAGAGGACTAGGTATATAGTGTAGGAAAGGAAGGATGTGGACCCCCACAGTAAATCCTCAGTAGACGAAACTTTACAGTATTATAAAGTATCATAAATGAAACGTATTTTTGAAATTATCCAAATATGTTTTTTTGTTTTTGGATATTTGTACATAGGTTCATAATATTACATCCCTGTAAAGTTTCATCAACTGAGGATTTAATGTTGGGGTCTCCATACAAAAGATTGCTTCATTTCCTACACTATATATGGGTGACTAGTACCTAGTAGTTTATTACTTTGTTTGGATTAGATTTTCATATAAAGTGTTTACATTTATTTGGATCATCCTCAGCATTGAAACGCATACTTATTCTAAACCCTAATGTAACTATATCCATTGACTCTTCAAAAGGGTAAAAAACCGGTGGATATTTAGGAAACAACAAGACTATAAGGTAAGCTAAAAAAGCGTTATTGCACAAACGAAATTCAAACCACAAAAAAATTTAAATGAAAATTAAGTAAAGGGTATGAGTATAACATTACTTGCAGTAGAGGAAACGATTAATTACATATACGTACGTACCTACTACCTACTAGTAGGTAACCTTTGCAAGTAATGCCATTAGGTAAGTTCCATATTTAATAGTATAGTTCATTGATTTGTCTTAGGATTACTTGGTGTTGGTTATAACATCGTGGGAGTAGATTATCCTGCTATTATTGATCGTAAAGTTTAGAATTGAAAATTATTTTGTGGGAACCGCTTCAAATGCTTCGTATACCTGTGTGAAATGTATCACCTCAGTCAGTTTTCAACGGTATATTTAAAGCTCTCCATTCACAAGTTACTGGCGGCTGCTGATAGAGACTCCCCAAACTTCATCAATATTAAGTAGGTACCCAATTTCAATCAATGATTATAAAAGGAGTCCAACTGATTATTAGTTTCAAGAAGATCTATCGGGCGAAAAACCCTGAATTATCTATTTCAAAATGATGAGAAACTTCGTGAGCTTAATATTTAGAATACGCCTAGGTACTTGGGTGATTAATAGCAATAATATAAAATTAAGTTTGACATTTTAACAAACTTTTCAATTTGTCTCAGATTATGTGAGTGTGGGTGTACGTACAGTCAGTGGTATCGTCGTTGTTTCTGATTTTCATAACACAAGTGCTAGCTTCTCATTTTTGAATTGAAGCAATGCTTGCAATGCTATCAAATCCAACTTTTTTTTTACATTTTGATATTGTTCTATGATCTCTGTTGGTTTTTACATTTGCCACGTCTAGTTGAGAAACATTGTGTCTACGAACCCCCGGGCGCTATCTCTCGTGACTTATTCCGAATCTCCTCGTCAGCTCGCTGAAATGTGAGTTCGAGCTGAGACTTAACCTTTTGTAATCTCACCAGCATTTCGTAATCGGTGCTATAATAGATTCTTTCGTAATGTCTTTGTCCCTTGTTTTCGTTGAGAGCCTCGTTATTGTTATAATGCTGATTATCTGGTTGAGGATTCCGTAATTGTTTCGATAAAAAAGGCAAGACACATTAAATTAGAAGAGGCCATAATATATCAAGTCGGGTTTAAAATAACTTTATATCAGATTTTTATATGACGATTGTCTATGTAGAGACACAAATAAATTGTGTTCTCGGTTCTCTTAAGCTTTTCATGAAACAATCGTGTTTCGTTTCCAGATTGTAGCTTCTCGCAAACGCTCAATAATAAATAACATAGATTAGTGAGAAAGCAGCTTAAAAATATTTTTATTGGCAAGCTCGACCGTCACCTTAGTTAGACCACCAGTACAGTGAACGGGAGAAAGGGCAGCCTCCGGCGGCCTATTATTGATGCAACTGTCACTCATTAACTCGCTTCTCTTTGTCTACTGCTTTCCCATTTAATCTACTACAAATAACTAATAATATAATAATATTTCTAATCTACTAATTTTATTGCAATGTTTAAGGGACTGCTTAGGGTGTATTATCTCGTGGCGCCAAGTCTGTTGACCGGGTTTGTGCTTCGGCATACATTACACGTAGCACATTTAACACCTCGCCGATGTAGTCGGAATAGGTGTCATGCCATTACATTTGCAATGCAATTAGGTTAATTGTCGCTTAGTTCTATAACGTCATAATCGTATAGGTAATTAAAGTTGAATACAAGTTTGGTACTTACTAGCTTTGCGTCGATATCTAAAACGATTGATGGAAAGTCATTATCTGCCACTAGTTGAAGAGCTACGAGATTAAAAGGAGAAATAAATAATGATAAAGGAAGCATAGTGCCAAAATAATAAATTACATTTAAATTGCCTTATGAAAGGCCTATGTCAACTGATGATGATTACATTAAAACAATGGGCAATAAAAATGCAGAGAAAGAAGATCCACAGAAACTCATTTGTGCGCCTCATAATGACGTGTGAAGTTTACATAATTATAAGTATAGCTTAAAATATTCTAAGCTATCTGAAGGTAGTCAGGGCATCTCGATACACAGTTCCTGTAGTTCATTATCTCCGGAGGGCCGCAGTTAATTAACTGATAAAGCCCAGTTACGATATCGTAAATTAGCGATAGCGGTTACGATGTTGCATATGCGATTGTTAGCGGCCAGCGGAGAATTAAGTTTTATGTCTGTAAACCTCGTTAATGGCTCTTGAACAGAGGCGCCGAAAGATAAACAACTGCTGATACGTCATCTTTCTACTACGAAACAGGTGCTTGGGTATTTTTGCTGTAAAAGCTCTTTGAATTTACGTATAGGTATCGGAGGTTCTTGTTTTTATAACCATCTCATTTTTTGTATTCCCGTTATTGCTTTATAGTAAAGTTGTGTCTCCTATTAGAAGTGCCATTGATTTTATTCAATGGATTCTGTTAATCAGCAGTCGATGTTAATGACGGCTTAAGAATTATGTAAATGGATGTTCATCCGTGGAAGCGTTACGCCATTGTCAGTATGACAAGTGGATTCGCTTGATCAGAAACAAATAGGAAGTGTAGTTCTGCTTTAGCGGTAGCTATGCATAATGTAGACAGTGACAATCGGTTAATTTCCAAACCTGGCATTAGTGTGATAGCCTATATTTTCTGAATTGATAATCACGACTTTTCAAAGTTATTTTTGCACCTCGAATCTTATTGAGAGCCTAAGGCCTTGACTAAGGCTCTCAATTGGACAATTAAGAATCTTAAAAGAATGAATGAAAACTGGAGAAGCTGGTTTTTAAGAAGTTAAATGATTGAGAGCGATACATGATTGAGTATTAGAGATATTTTCATTACCATGATTAAACGTGCGAATGCCGACTGACTGGCTATGGCTCGCATGTAGCTTGTGATTGCACCGTCTCCTTTCTTCCTGCCGCGGGCTCGCTAACTGTTTCAGCTCGCCAGTTTATTGCCCCTTTCACTTCACATTTACTCCAGTTAATTGGCAATCGATTGGCCCATCGGAAGGGTCACACCACACCGTCATGCCACGGCCACTTATTTGAGTGTGTTTCCACAATATTGTTGCTTACTTCTTTTCGGACTGCCATTTTTACCTTCATGAGAAATTACCTTTATGAGAAATGTTAATCTGTGCCAAAAATCAGGCAGAACAAACAGTATAGAGCTAGAAACGCAGCGTATTTTTTGGTAGTACAAAATTGTAACAGACCTGCCTTGTTGTCCTTGAAACGATACCTAGTAAAGTTTGAAACGGCCTTGTGCTTGCTATCGACTCATATTCAAACATGTTTAAATGTGGAGCCCTATCTTATCACATTCGACGCAACATTTAGGTCATGACGAAATCACGCCCTACTTGGATCCTCTCGGATTAACGGATTAGTCAGTTTTTTTGTTTGACCTAATTTTTATAATATCGTTTTCGAATAGTTTATTTGCTGGTATTTATCTATACTATGTGAAGTAGCAAACTGATTTTCTTTAATAAATTCGTTGGCTCTTCTTTAAACGCACTACGTGATGTTGAATTGAGTATAAAATAAAGAAGATTTGCTTTCCTATATCACGGCTTGTGTTGTGTTTAACAAAAATATGGAGGTAAAGTTAATAAATCGGTATAGTACTTATAACTTATAACGGCACAATTTAGGCGTCTCAGCACGTGACTCCTGTAACACCACACAATAGCTGTTTGATATACTCGATGGTTGTTTTCAAACAAAGCTACACAACTTGCGTCTAGTTGCGGTGACAACATCGGTGTTAGAAAGTTGACGAAATGCACCAAAACGACATGTTTGACTAATGTATTCTATTTTCTTATTTGATTAACTTGTGTATCTTGGTAATTGGGCTTCAAGCTAAGTGGGTTAGGTGTGTTTTCCTTTCTAAATAGCTGAACGTGTTTGCTGATGTCTAAACCCAGGTAAAATGTGATTCCTTAACAACAGAGTTGAATGCAATTTATAATATTTACATGCGTTCTTATTTGCAATGTTATTGCTTCGTTGTTGTATTGTAGGAGATCTGGCAACAGTATGTGTTACATATAAACAAACGGAAAGATTGTAACTGATAAGTTATCTCCAAGGCAATTGCAAGTCTGATGCGTTTGTAAGACAGTTGTTTAATTTAGAGTTTTAGACTATATCACACGAGACCTACTGGCAGAAGCGACTGAGATGATTACGAATTTTGACGTGTTCCAATTAAAATTAAGTGATATGACAAGTATATCTGTTTTCAGAGCAGATAAAACAAGTTAAGTTCTTTCAAACACTGTTAATCTTTTCAGATATGGGTCACACACAATAAGCATAAATAAAGAAAAAAAAGCTGTATGCGATAAAACTGTATGCAGAAAATCGACAATCGATATTGAATCTGCTTACTGCTACGTAGGTTGGTACAGCAACACGGAAGTATCTTTTAAAGAAATAGTTTATTAAGTAATTGACCACCTACTACCATAATTATACGTTTAGCTACGTGGGCTGTAAACTGCTTTTGATAGACTGAAATTCCCGGGACCAATACTGATGACATTGTAACCCGATACGTATATGGCATTGCAAAAGATAACAGTGATGTCATTTAGTGGGGCAAGCATTGAATCAGAAATTATTATTAAAGTAACAGATAAAATTAATGTAACAAGTACCTTTGATAATATTAATGAAGCATTAATAAGAGATTGTATTGAATCTAATACAAATATCTTTATTATGTGCAAATGATTATATTATTATATTAATTGAAGTTTTGATGATTACGATTTCACATCCTTATAGAATGCCTTTTATGACATTAACATTATGAGAAGCAAATGTGGGTCGATTAAGGAAATGGCCCGTGTCGTTATATTCCCTAAAAACTTTAATCGCCATATTAGAGTGTACGTCACGATTTTGTGGGAAGCTTTTTATCCTCTGTTATAAAATATAATGTCGGTCCATTAATTTTTTATTGTCCAATGGACTATTTATCGTAATGGTGATGGCATCTAGGGTTTACTTTACTTTTCATTAAATGTTTTTATTCGATTTGTTTTACCGACGTTTGCTTATTATTTGCTTGCTTTGCTTTAATTTTTCTAATGACCTGTTATTTTCGCCTTTTGCCTTTGAAAGTTTCCTTTTCTATGAAATTATTTGTCATGTAAATTTTATTGAACTTGTCCGAAACCTGTGGCCCCAGTCTCATGATTTGTCTTCGATTTTTGTAAGAGCCTATCATACTTACTAAAGACACGTACACAGACAGCACACCTGTCGAAACTAGTTACACATTCGAATAGTGTTCGTTTTGTTATACCGTCCCTGGTAAGTACATAAATATTTCAACGAGTTTGATGGCCCATTTATTTATTTTTGAATCATTTTTTATTTAGTCGGCGTATCTGTGGTGATCACAAATTGATTAAGCCGTCATTACCGGCGACGTGCCTCGCACCAATTACGTGCTACAATTCCGACGCCTGCGCAGCGCAGGTTATTGTCGTTAGGGTTGTCTGTCATCCGTTTGGAATTCTCCGAACTTTTGGCCTTTCATCAATTTTTTAATATGTCTTCTTTTAGTTAGATTGAAAAATGTTATGTTCATCAGGTTCTTTCCCTAGAATATTGTATTTATTTTATTTAAAAATCTTAATTGTACAACATTAAAGTACAAAAGGCGGCCTTAATGCTAATATTTGATCTCTATCTAAAGTTATTTTGGAATGTCCAGCTTTACATCCAGATTTTTTATTTGAAATGGTAAGTAACCCTTTGTCATTTGTCACCCTCTGAATCGTAAGTTGAAAATCCTGAGCTCATACATCTCAGTGCACTATACTAGGGAAATTCGTTGGTGTACAAGAACATTACAGTAGCAGAGCACATAATTAATAATAGTAGGTCGAAATTATAAGTGGTTAATTAAAATACGTGTTTATCATGGTAAACAAGGCATTGAACTATAAATTACCGTAACAGCCTTTTGCACAACGCTTTAAGTACGTCGCTTGCTTAATTTTTTTGTAACAATCAAGGAAATCAGATTGTGGAACGGGCACCATCGGTCGAGGAGTAGGTACACATCTCTTGTAGTTACGATTATAACAGGAATTCGTTTCGCAAAGTTTGATATACTGTGACAAGAGTGTTGTCTTGTTGGAGTTTGCGTCTTGTTGTATCGTGCGGAAGGAAGGCTGCAAAAATCCCCCGATGTTTGCGGATGAGTGTGTGGTGTAATGTCACGGCGGATGGGTTTGTCACGCGCGGTGCGGGGGTGAATGCACTGCGCAAATGCGCTCGCGCAAAGTAAATCTCCTTATTTACTCACATCATTATCTTTTTAGAGCAAAATTCTTTTGATGTTTCCGCGAGGCTTTGTTTTGTGGTCCGTCTTGAATCGACTCGATCAAGAAACTCGTTGAGGTAAACTTTTTATTATTATTTACCTTACAATCTAATAAAACATAATAATATGTAATTGTTTGATATTAGCACTATTTAAATGCAAATAATAATAATGCCGAAAATTCATAGATCATACGGAAAAACTATATTATTCGTAAAACAGAGGAAAATTGACAGTTTTTTACAAATTGCATTCGCAGAGGCTCTCCAGAGTCCATCTATTTCCAGTAATGACGTATTGTTTGTCATGAACAGATTGAACAGTTGCTCTGTTCTGGGCGGTTATCGTGGTCTGTATTTACTTAGCAGATAAAACTAACGCAGTGATGCAAGTGAAGTGAAGAAAATGGACAGCAGGTAAAACGCTTCACAGACTCTATTCTTGCATGAAAAACTTGCAGTGAATTGTATAAAAGAAATTTTCCACAGGTCTAAAACCAAACATAATATAGGTGAAACTTGCAAATGAAATTAACTATGAATGAATTTTTATTTTATTCATAAGTATTTGAGCTTTTGGGTTTTTCAATGCTATTTTATTATAATATGTCACGCAAAACACAAAAGGATTTTTAAATTTATTTGTTTTAGTTTTTGCCTTGATAAGTAAAGTTTAATTAGTAAACATTCAAGAATTATTCCATCTGTCAGTATATTATTATATACATTGCTGATTATATTTTTTGCTTTATCTTCTTTATTATAGTACCCTTAGAATAATAACACCTAGTTCTCTACAAAGCGCACTGTCAAAAGTGAGGCAACTAAAACTGCCAAAATGGCTCCGTTTTCAGATTTTTTTACCTAATCATACCGAATAAGTACAAAATAGTTTCAATTTTCCTACATTTAAGGGATTAGTTACTATACCTATTTTATTGGATTTTAGTTACGATTAATTAGTAACGATGAAGGGTATAAATCTGAAAACTAAGCCAATTCGGCTTAGTATTAGTTGCCTTACTTTGCATACGAGGACACGGCTTCTATCTAAGGTGTTATTACTCTAAGTAAGTACGTACCTATACGTAACTTTTAAAAATTGTAGTTACTTAGTTATATTTCCTAAAATGTTCTGTGTGCGTGACTCACGGCATAAAAATATGAGGTTAATAGTAGAGCTTCGTATAAATCTTGTTGAAAATTGCGAAAACTTAAGCTAAATGAGTGCAGATCATTCAAAGTTAATTTTGACTCTACGTCTACGGCGATATAAAATGTTAAAAGTTGACTCCAAGAAATATTATGTAAGTACGTAATTACCTAGGATTTGGTGCAGTTAATGGAACACAAAACATTTAACGTAATGATTTTATGCGCATAAAGTTTAATGTCTGTCCAAGTTTTCCGAATAATCTAAAACTTTTGCGACCTAGGTAGTAATTAAGTTCAGCCTTAGCGGTTTTTTTTCTGAATTTTGTCGTAAGATCGCTAGTAAAGACTTCACATAGAATACTAAAAAGGATACCATACATTTTATTGTAGAATCAGAGTGAAATGTGGAACAATATTGGGCTGCCCTATGATGGGTGACCGTCAAATTGCGCGGGGTCAACGAACCGTGTCGGGTGGTTAGTTGAAGCGTCTTCCACTTGTCAACCAGACCATTGTAATCGTTCAGGTGATGAAGATGATGTGTAATTGAGTTAGCGATTACTCTGATAACTGGTGCTGTGATATTCGGCTTCAATTTAAGAAGCAGCTGTGTAATTAGAGTATCAGAAACTAAACTCACGTAAATACCTGAAAATTAAGTGACATCATTTTTACACTAGATTCAATCCGCGACGCTCATTCAGTTTAATAGCGGAATCAAAAATATTTTGCATTTTTTTTCATAAATATTGAACAGATTTTTTCTTTCTTTCAGATGATAGTAGCAGAGAAGAGGTCACTTCAGAGCAGCAGGTAAGTTTTTTTTTATAAAAAATAAAAATAACGTATGTGCTTTTTAGAAATTGTAACTTTATAGTCCTCCCCTTCGGTCAGTTCCTAACAGTTCAGATCACAAACTTGAGAATCTCTATCATCATAACATAGTATCGGGCTAAATTAAGTTGTTTTCAATTAAGTATGAAAATAATAGACTTTAACAAGCACAGTTATTGTGCGTGTTAGTCGAATAGCTACGCAGCAATGATAATATCCGGAAAGATGTAATATAAAAATACCTATGAAATAAATGTAACTTGCTCAGGATTTCCAATGCTATAAAGTATTGCGTAGTCTAGATAGGCTGGGCACTTGCGCCAGGATATAAACCAGGTCGGTTCGACGGGCATGGTTTATGCGCCGGCGCAGGTTCGAGCCACGAAATTTACGAGGCGACCGCACGCGCCCAGATCCGTCAGCCAAGTTACAAGTAGAACTACTGTAATTTGCTCGTCACCTCGCTGAAATGGGAGTTTAACAGTTTGTTTATGAATGTGTTTCGAAGAGATTATTCACGTTAAGGCTACGTACAGGTTTTGGGACAGGTCATCATTTTTGGTCATGTTGTTTGGCTTTTGGTTTGAGCGTGGAAAAAGTTGTAAAAATAAACAATGATCGATCATGTCAATCGTATTTAATGCATAATATGCACTATGTGCTTATGTAAATCTGTGAATATGCCCATTGAATTCGCAAATTAACAACTTTGTTTTTATTAATCGCACATTGTTAGAGAATACCTTATTTAAATTGATTACCATACACACATCATCATTGATCAATAAAATACAAAAGCAAATTCACTTTCAATTAGGCAGGTAGGTAAATGATTTGTTAAGGCGCTGTAAGTAGTGAAACTAAGCGCCGCCACTACATTTATTTTTATTACTCGTAAACCAAGTCAATATATAAAAAGCTCATGTAACTTAAATTGTCTTTAATATTTTTTGAATAACTTTTTATCATTCATTCTGTAAGTTTTAAAATCCATTATTGCCAAAAGTGGCAACTTTGAGCTAAAATGGATTTTAAAACTTACAGAAAGAATGATAACCGCGCCTTAATAAAATTGCCAATGCATTACGATGAGCAAATTTTAATATTCCTTAAGTATTATTGTAATGACTACGATAAAATCTCCACCAATTTACGATATTGATTCTAAAATAACTCCAACTTTTATTGTTCTAGATAATATTATGTTACATGACACAGTGACTACTCGTCCTGCAATTAAAGTGCACACAGTGGCTGTGCGCCGCGCGCCGGGGGGGGGGGGATGGTGCGCAAGAGCATCAATTGCTGGCTAATTAGATAATAAGCACGCCGCAGCCCCGCGCCTATCGAGTTTCACTGCGGCTTCTAAGATATCAATTTGCGATCATGACACGATTACCCTTTGAGTGGCGCGCGGGCGTTGGTGCGATAAGGGCAACCTGTTAGAAGAACGTCTTTGAGCTGATCTGCAACACCAAGAAGTGGAAATTCTGTATATATTCTTGTACTATTATGTATTCTGTGTCTGTTCTCTCTTTTTGCGATCTCTATAAACACCTTACTTATAGTTAAGTATGCATTCCTTCTTCTCAGTTGCTAGTATTTTTACTGGTCTTCTAATATCATTGTCTTTTCAACAAATGCGTAGAGCATCCAAGAATTGCTGAAAAGTGGAGAAAATGCGGCGTTGTCAATGATAATGTATTGGGAGCGTTGATGTGCGGAGACAGCTGGTGAGCGGGCCAGTTAGCCCCGTTGTGGCTCCCGATTGTTTGCTAAGCAGCCCGCTCGCAACGGGACCCGCTCCCGCCCCCATCCATCAGCGTGATCGATGCCTGATCGCGTCCGCGCTCACATGTGGGACTGATTCGTATTCCATGCGCCGACTATGGATGCAGCTCTTATTAGCTTATTTATTTTACCACTCCATAGAGGGCGTTATTATTCGATCCCTCTGAGATCGAGACCCTAGGTAACATTTGTTGCGTGTTGCATTTTACGCAGAAAATAAAAGTAAAAATATTGAACTGTAATTAGGAATATTTAGGCTTCTAACCTAATACTATAATAGTATAAAACCGCTAATGAGATGCGTATCAGCAAATGTGCAATCACTTCATTTTGGTTTAAAGTCAGGTTCATAATGGGTGGTATGAAAAACCTGAATGCAACTGGTCCTATTTCTATTTCACATAGGTGAAAAAGGATATATATACTTATTTTGGTTGTAATTTTAGTTTCCTATTAAACTTAAATCAGTTCAGCGAAACGTTCATATTCCGTGACAATACGCTCGGGTTTGTGAACTTTGTCGCTACCACGATCGGTTGCTAAGAATTTCTCAGTGCTTTATATAACACTATTCAATTCCAACCAGTTCTCAAGGATACGAGCAATCTGGGTTCAATCACATCGTTCTCGGTGAATGAAACACTACCCCGTCAAGCAAGAATAGCGCGTTCTTTTGTCGCGAGGCCACCGATATGGGTGCTTTGTAAATCGGTAGTGTTGCCAAAGAGGAACCTGCCAGGAAACAACAAGAGCGAGTGGCTCGGCTAGTTTTTGCGATAACAATCGACCGGGCGAAAGTGAATCGATTGTTGCCATCGTTCAAGATGAGATTAATGATTCCGGGCCCACTGGTGTTGATTGTCGAATCATTGATAATGTATTGTCATTTATTATGTCAAGTATCAGATGGAACGAGATTTTTTATCATGAGATGCTTTAGTTAATCTTTGATTATTTCGAATAGCAATGCCATATGGCTAGCATAAAGCTTTAGGTAATATACTTACTTTACATATCTTTGCAGAGATTTGCTGTGTTTATTAATCACTCGCTTCGACCGTGTAGAATTCCACTATGGAATAAATTCTAGTCTATGTCACTAAGAGATAATTTAACTTTGTAGTACCTACCGATTGTTACTATATTTGTAGAAAACTATTTTTTCCTATATATCAAAGATCAGTGTAAGTGTAAAACATAGTTCTTAAAATTTTGCATTGTTTTTTAAAGTGACATTATAATTGATCGAAATCAACACAAATTAAATACTTACAACAACGTTGCTAAGTTATAGCAAAAACGTCATTAATCTTTCATTAATCATACCGATGTGATCAAAGGCAATTGCCTTAATTAATACCTCAGTTGGAAGTCGTCTCATACATTACCAATCATGCTGAACTTGTTCTCTGCCTTCTGATGCAAAGCTCTATAATTGCAGAGACCGGCTTCCCTTATTTGACTAGTTGCTTGTCTTCTGTAGCACCTACACGATTAACAATTTTATTCTTGATCTTGTCTTATAAAGGAAGTACGTATTTGAGTTCCGTTTTTACTTATATCCATTTCAAACGGTGATTTCTCTCAATATTTTTTATCAATGTATCGCCTAATATATAAATGTGAAAGTCTCAGGCGTCGACAAGTTATCCGAGCTATCGATCGACAGATTGACAACCAGCAATTTCCATTCGCCAATGACTCTATTTGCACTATTCTTTTTTTTATTATTCCAGGGTCTTTCTTCACGTTTCTGCTTATCAGTGAAAAGTCTGTTACTAATGAAATATTTCTCGTTAGCCCCCATCTTGTAACTTCGCTTCGGTATCCATTAATTTGAGGAAATGTTCACTAACAACCGCATTTTGTTACGCGTCAGTGCCGTTATTATTCATCAGGTGAGCTTTTAGGGAGTGTATCAAACGCTTAGCGAACGAGCGCCTCCAACGATTACTCGCAACCAGCTTTTAACTGGTTTTATGCATTAGGTTTGACACAGAAGCCTTATTAGCTGGATAAATAACCTGCGCAAGCTACAAATCATTATTGGCATTATAGCTTATAAGTTTAACTAATCGGTTCATTAAACGGCTGTCGACTACACCGGTGGTTATTATTTCGTTGTAAATGAATAAATAAAACTAACAGTGAAATCTTCAATTTCTTGTACACACATCAACTTGTCTAGGGATACAGGTGTTATTTTCATACAAACGAGGTAAATTTGAAGCCTTGGTTTCCTGCCAGGGATGTACCGTGCTGTGATCTGATGATGGCTATCCAGGGAGTGAATGGAGGAGATTCAGATTGCTATACACACCTAACTAATCTGACCAGCATTCTAAAAGAGTAATGGACATGTTTAAAAAAACCGCGAAAATAGCATTAAAATGTATGGAAATCCTAAAACTGAGAACTCTAACCCTTCAATCTTTTAGAATGCTGATCAGATCAGTTATATCAGTGTATCGTCTAGTGTATAGCGATCTGAATCTCCTCCTCTCTCTCTCCTAATTGGTTGGTTATACGTAGTCCGCTAAATATTTGGTGGGCATGCGAGAGTGGCGCTCGCAGTCGCACTCGCGCTCGAGTGGTGCTATCTCGCCCGTGGTGGACCACCCACCACTGTGGTTAATGTGCATATTCACTTGCGATATTAGATCGCCCTGCAAATATTCACTTCATATCTTTACACTCCAACAGAATGTTATCAGCTGATGTTGTTTAATTAATTAGAATAATTGAAAGATGTTATCGTTGTTATTAGAACTAGAGTGCTTAACCAGAAATTGTATCTTAATGCAGATTGAATCACTTAGTTTACAATTTATGGCAAGTAATGAAGGCGGAAAATTAATTATTTTTGTTGTAAAGTCATTTCGGAATGGCTCATCTTGCCACATCATTGTCATCAATGCCTCATTTATTTGGTTGGACTTGACCTTTGAATAGCCAGGTACTTAGCCATTTTGATGGCTTCATCACTATGCAATTGTTTTATTTTTTACTTGGCATTATAATTAATGGCAGATGAGGTAACATTATCAACGGCAGCATCCGTTCCGGTGGCCATTTCCTCATTCCAATTGCTTCCGGTAAAATAATGTGTGCAGTCGCTTCGAAAATTCTATTTTCCTAACGCGTTTGGGTATTATTTATTTTGCACATACAAATGGACCTTCTATTTATAGCATAGGTACTTAATATTATTTCTTATTAGAATGTAACTTAAAAGCAAAAATACTTATAAGTGTTTTATTTGGTCACCAGGCTTTTTTCCATCTCACGGTTCACATTGTTGTTCCAAACGTTTTTTAAATGACATTTTAGGGATTCATTTCCACTAATTCTGCTCTTGCATGCTCGCCATGAGATAACTATTTAATGGATAAATGCCTTATTATTTTTATTACGCTTGTTTCCATTACACTGCTTCCAAGTTTTGATTTACAACTCACTTCTAAGCTCGCTATTTCTAAACATTCTTAGCATTTCCACTAGCATTTCTTCGAACAGCACATCGATTCTGAGGCGTGAGTGTTGCGCGGAAGCACTCGTGCGCTTAATCTGCGATTATCTTCGATTATTCATTGTTTTATTACCTCACACTTCGCTGGCCCAAATGCTTCACAGCATTTAAATGCTACTTTTATCAATGTTTATTTTCAACGAGCCTACTTGCGGTCTGCGGTCACATAATCACCGTTAATCTTGTGAGCGGTGCGAGTGAAAATCCCAGTGCGAAATCTTTTGCTTTTAATACCAAATTACAGATATTGTAAAATAGCTTTCCGTTCAATCTATCGGATGGTTTTATGTTAGCTCGTAGGTAGTAATTTATCGCAGTTTGCCGAGACATCGGAACCGCTAATCTCCAAATCGTTTCGCGCTTCGATCTAAGTAGGTCAACCTTGTTCATCAGTTTCTTGTTAAGTCAGTTCATTATCTAGCACTGGGCCGGTGGTTTCGCGGTTATCTTATTTTTCGATTAGTTTAGATTCATCGTAGCTGCGTGCGGTCATCACGTTGCAGGGCCCCGGGCCCCGGGCCCCGGGCTCGGCGGTTTGAACTTGACATTTATTACACGCCTCTAACATCGGTTCGCGATTCCTTCTCGCATCATCGACTCGCAGTTTTTATCGAGTTTTGTTCGACAAATTATATTTTACAATGGATTCATTTGAGCAAAATCATGTTAAAAGGTTTGGTGACTTGCAATCTTATTTAAGTTTGTTGACTCTGAGAATTTTTTATTCATGTTTCGAATAAAAAATGGATTGGGTTCGTTCATAATTATTCATGATAGATTATGGACGTTTTAGTGTTTTTACATGCTCTAAGTAGTAGAGTATTAGTAGTAAAGTGTTAAGCTCCACACAGTGAACGTAATAACGCTGAAACCGTTAGTCTTTGATAGGAAATTTCTAATAGGTTCTAGGGAATGTTTTGTAATCACACAAACAGTTACGTCGTTTTTGTAATATAAATGATAGGAGAAGAAGCACATTGGTTTTTTGGTTACAAATTGATTACATTTTAATGAATTTCTAAGTGATCGAGAGTTCTCCTTTGTGAAGTAAGTCGCGTGAGTTAATTGGCTAATAAATAAACAACAAAATACTGAAACTCCTACATAGTATCTGCGGAGAAACTGAATGAGGTATAAATCACTGACTTCATCGTTTCAACACGACCAGCGGCTGCGGGATTTGGCGAGGCATGATTAATTGATCGTCAAAATGTAGTCCATGAGCATCTGACTGGTGCATTTGTCACGGTCAGTCAGTCAGTGTTAATTGACTTCTAACAAAACACAGCTCACACCATTTTTGGCATCATAAATGTCGGCAGCTATGCTTGGACCATCTTCTTTTGTATTCTGCCCTACATTCCCGATAAAAACCGCTATAAGTTTATTTATAGGTTCGCGAGCTACAAATGGAATTGCTATAATGTTGTTGAGTTCCCATTGTTGTATTAAGTTTTGTCTAATCTCTCAATGTTCACTCCCACGATAGTGACTGCAAATGGTGATCCATTGTCCACTCCTGCCTGTTGAGACAATTCTTGACCTTGTTCTAAATTTTTGTCATTATTCACTAGTTTTGATTAAAACTTTTTGATGCTTTATAGGAGGTACTTGATTGTATTGAGCGATAGTTTTATTTGCATCGTGGTGGGGAAATTTTTGTACACGTTTTACTAAATATTATCCGACTAAATATTTGGTTGTAAAACATAATTATGCAATCTTTTATAGTAATAAAACATAACTATGCAAGCGTAATAAATTATTAATAAAACAATATTGTATGGTGGCTAGCCAAAGTAACATTTGCAAATTTTCGTTATCGCTTCGCTTCGAAACATGTATAGATTTGACGTTTTAAAATTCGATTGTTAACGATTTTTATTTTTTATTTTATCCCATACATGTTTCGAAAGCGATAAACGATAATGAAGATTTGCCAATGTTACTTTGGCTAGGCCCTCTGGATAGGTAAGGTACGTTGTGGTTGTTTTTTGTATGCACAACGGCCTTTACCTCACCTGATGTTAAGTGACGATAAGGCCGAAGGTGAAAGCGCACTACACCCGGAATCCTCATCACTGAGGAACTGGCTATCTTACCTCTAACTGCCGGAACACAACAATTTTTAAATTGTTGTTATAGCGTCAGACTTAGGTAAGATAGTGGTAGGCGGACTTAAAATAATAATAATAATAATAATAATAAAAACACTTTATTGCACACTAAGACAGGACATATTACAAAGAAAAACAATAAACAGAGAAAGCACACAAAAGGCGGCCTTATTGCTAAATAGCAATTTCTTCCAGGCAGCCTATACTTAAATAAGCCTTACCACCAACCAAACCGAGTACAAATTGTACTCCCCTGGGAATCGAACCAGGGACCCTTGCGTCTTACACAGGTGGGCGAACCACTGAACCACAGAGGCGGTCAATTTATATAAGAGATAAGTTGTTTGTATCCTTTTCTCCTACGAATACGGAATATTTTGATGGAAAAAATAAGTTTTAATCAGTTTATTCAATGTTTATATGTTTTTGGAAAGGATTTTAAGATCTGGAAATTTACTTAGTTTTACAGAAATTCGTATCGTGATTTACCTTGTACAAAATAATAATGAATCTACGAGTACCTACAACTAGTTTTCTATAAAATATTCAAAACAAGCTCAGCTACCATTGTTTTTGAATAGAATAGAAATCATTCAAAAGCCGATTATAGGAGTTCGACTGAGTGAGCCTTAATTTACTTTCGTATTTTATTTAAAACTGTCTGAAGCGTTTTAACTAAAAACTACTGTAAGTATACAATACTAAATAATACACCAAAGCTCTGACCTATTCATGATATTCATGATTATATCATAATTTACTAGGGTCTTTATTCAATGATTATAATGATTGCTATTTGGCAAATTATTTAAGTACCTAAGCCCTAAGGAGCAGAGGTAGTAGACCATTATTGTGCATATTTTCTCATTGCCATTAAAAGTGCAGTGGGTTTAGAAATTTAAGTTTTGATTTAAAACAGTTTTCTTGTAACATTAATATTTAATGTTTACTTAATACATTCTCTTTTACATTTACCATAAGTTTCTTGTATTACGTAGTTACAATTACAACGTTCCATAAATAGTTTTATTACTTATTTTATAAATACAGATACCTACTTATTTTAAATCACTATCTTTAGTACACTTATAAAACTACGCTATTCCAATAAATTGTTTGCAATTATTCTGCCTCTCTAAGATAATGAGCGCCGTGCTAAATTTGTGTTTTTATTATTTCATCATCATTATTAAAAATATTCTTAGGTAAAATAAATATCATTTCATTATAGGGATGGAGGAAATCTTGTTTTATCTATGCTAATCGCGCGGCGGCGTGTTTATCTATAATAAAAGCGCGCCTCGGTGAGGCTTGGGCGAGAGCGCTGAACTTGTGCGCGTAAAAAGCGAACGGTTAGCCTTGACCGTGGGCCGGCGCTTGCGCACGCCGCCCGCCCGCGCCGCCCGCCGCAGCGCTCAGCTCGCTCTTCCGTACTACTAGATGAGGGCTGCCATTAAATTCTAACATTGAGCGGAAAACTTGGAGGAAAAGCGAGTCATGTGACTTGACTTGAGAATGAGAATGTGGCTTCTAATTAGTCTTTCTGTAGAAATATTGATGGAAACATCGTGAACCTGGTAAACTCATTGCCGTGGAGGGCGAAATTGATATGAAAAATAACTTAGACAATTTCAACTTTCAAAGTAAAAGTCGCTATGTTTACGTAGTTTAAGAAAATGATCCGGTCAAATCTATCGTGTTTAAACTTTATCTCTCCCGAGTGAGTCATCTCCGTCCGTCCACGGGGCGGGCGCAGCGCAGTCATTACCGATTACACGGACGGCGCGCGACTGCACTGCATCCTAACCGATTTGCACGCGCGTCTGCAGCGTCACTGCACTTTACCTTATGACGAGCGAGTTTTATTTTTCTTATGATGGACATAATGTTTTGAAGAATGTGAAAAATGTTAGCTTTGTTCCTCTTGTAGAGTTTGAACTCGAACTGACATAACTATGTAAGTATCATTATTTTTCCATATTGATTAATGTTTTTGCTGTTTTTAACTCAAGTAAATGAACAGACTTATATCTTAGTTTTTGTTCCTAAAAATATGAACGAAATTGTATTATGAATAATAATATTTATAAGTTAAAGGGCGTCTGTGATTTTGAAACTATAATAACTTCATATAAATATGTACCTATGAAATAAACAGCGAAGATCCTAACGGCAGTATTAAGGAATTCCATCCCCTTGAACGTATGAATATTGATCACGAAGATAAACACTGCGGTGAGAATTCTCTGAATACTCCACACGACAGGAATGCAATAAAGAAAACAGATGAAAGAATAGATGACAAAGAAGGAATGGACAGCTTAGGTGCTAAAAATGTTAATGCTTATGAATACAAGGTATTGAACAGTCATGTAACAGGCGGCGAGGTTGATTTCCTCTCGTAACACTGACACAGTGAACTGGTGTGACCCAGGGCCGGGTTAGTCCACATTCAGTTCCCAACTCCACCCGAGCCGGTTCTGGGCTGACCGAGTCTATCTCGATTGTTTATGGCCCTTGCGCTGCTATTGGTTCATCTATAAACTTGGCAATTATGAATAAGGCGTAAAGGTATGGAATTATCTAGGCTTGCAGCTGCTTGTCGGGCAAATGACTTCCCAGTCTTCAGCTGTTTTGTTTATAAAAAAAGAGCTTAGTCTTTTTTTAAATAACCTTTTTAAATAAATGAAGCAGACAATTTTACGTGAATTGATTCCATAGATTTCATTCACGACTTTGCGATCTGAGACAAGTTAGTGTCGTGTCCGTGAATGAAACAAAGAACTGTGGTACGAAAAAGTCTAAAAGAAAATGTTTCCAATATTTCAGAAATATTTCTAATTTATGCAAAATTTCTACGTAAATAAAAGTAAGCCATAATTATGATAGTTCCTGCAAACGAGAAAGTTAAAACTGTTTAATAGCAGTTGATAGAATAATTTCATGTAATAAAACGTAAAACTGTTAAATAAGACCTGACTTGAACAGAACTAAAGAAAATGAGCGTAGTTTCCTAAGACCATCATTTCATCCGTCGTCGGTCGGGGAGACCGATAGTATGATGTTTGGAAGAAAGGCCTCGAAGCTCAAAACTGTGCATCGCCGGCGCTTTCCAAAAATGTGACTTCACTCATCTAATTCCGAATCAAAAGTATTATAATGCAAAAACAAACTTTAGTTATTTATTACATACTTTCGATAAAATAAATAAAATCTATGTGCAGAGGAGATAACGCCAGATACGTACGATGTTATTGAGTTACATTAATTTATCCCGTGATTCAACTAGAGGAAAACTGATCACGCATCTTCCGCACATATCGTTGTGGGCGACCACGTGCCGGTGACCACACTGCTTCATACCATATGACCACTCGACCACAATTCTCGCTTCCTACTCCAATGCACATAATTCCATACACTGCAATTTTTATGAGTAGGTATTCGTCTAAAATTGTCATACTTCATTGACTTAGGAATTCTAGCATCATCGCTTATCTCCGACGTTCCGGTACAACGATTTATTTTTCCATTACTTAGAGCATTGTGAGAGCTAATTACGAATCATCGGCAGCTTCATTACGGTAATAGAAAAGTTTTGATAACCCGCATCTGTCTAGTCACTTAAAGCCATTATATCAATAAACTTCATGAAGAAACGAGTAATACCTCTGATTTTACTGTCTGATTGCTATGGAGAGTACTCTTTGTTTCTTCACAGTTCGTGGATAGAAACAATAACTGCGATTTCATTTTGCATGCATGCTATGCAAATTAGGAAACAGTTGTCTGAATGAAATTTCTATCCTAGGTGTGCTTGTCAATTTGTAATGGAAATGGGGTTTTGAAATCGTTAATACAAGTTTTATTATCGATGATATTTTTTGATCTGATGTCATTTGATTGACGTTCTAGCAGATGGCTAAATACTAACCGACTTTTACGTATCATCGTTTCGTATGACCAACATAAAATTCCATGTTCCACTTACGGGCTCGGAACCTGTTCGATCAGACCGAACTTATTAACTTTGGTCCATGCTACCAAACGTGTTGCGCGCGTGATTTGTGTCCGCACTTCCAACGGTTATCGCCGTTTCGCTCGGTGGGGTTATTGATATGACGTCAATATATCACATTCATTAAAGCAAATGCCTCATATTTAATTTCCCATATCGATTACATGCATTTGTAATCAGTACATTGGCATAACTAATGAAGCGCAAAAAGTGTTAAAGTTGGTATCATCTTTTTAACGATCTTACTGATTATAAAAAGTGAATATGGAAGAATACAAATTAGTTTGGAGAAGATTTCTATTTAAACATTTCAGCGGATGTCATCTTTTCTTTATTGATAATATTTGTATTTTTCAGTTACATCATTTTCAAATACATTTTCTTACTTTCAACAAAAAAAATGTATGAAATATGTAGGTAAATTATGCAGATTCGCCGTACGAAGATTTATTGTAACTACCAAAGACAGCCGATATAGCCATATAATATCCGGCGTATCCAAACCGGTTTGCACTTGACCGTTAAACGGTCGGTGATCGTGCGTTAGCGCTTACGCGATAATTCGTATTTGATCGGTTTTAGCATAAGTTTAGTAATTAGCAAATGTTGGTTTTGTATCATCATCGTGTGTGCTCATTGAACGGGCTTGTTTATCTGTATTTACTCGGTAATCTGATACATTGTTGATGTTTGTTTAACTGTTGTCCAAGAAGTTTTCATTGGGTGTCGTATGGATTTATTAACGAGTGCTTATTAGATTGTGTACAGTAATCAAGATGTTTTGTAGCAGCAGATGTAATCTATTACAATATTAAGTAGGTATATGCTGGACGTAGAATTTTTATATTATTGATAGATGATAAATATGATGATCGATGGTCATGAAAACTATTTCATTTGCAGGCAATTTATCTATTTTAACTTCAATATTTACATTACAAAGTATTTAAATATAAATTAAAACTCTCACTCCATAATGGTGTTTATGTACCATCAGTATAGCTTGAGCTTTCCTTTATTGTGCATTCAAAAGGTTGAGCGCTAAACTTTCTATCGAATTATCGTGTGTCGTGGAAGCGCCAGCCGACATTACCGGCGCTTTATCTCCATCGACAGATATTTCCCTTTGTCTAGGACTATCTTTAAATCAGGCAGATTCTATAGTTAGCCTTTGAGTTAAGCTATCGAAGGTGCTTTAGCGAACATAGCATAAAATTATCAGGCGCCCTAGTAATTTATGGGAAGCATGTGTACCTTTATCTTTACGCCCGCTGTAAACCATGATATCTAGTTTTATAGACGTGTACTGCTCTTCTATCTTTATTTATGATTTACAAACTCGATTATCGCTTGCATACTCATCTTGGCGTTAAAGATTGTGTGAATTTTTAATATAATGAGTTTTAACGATGCATTGAGTCTTTACTTCATTACCAAACGTCCACAAATTGCAAAACGGTTACTTCATCGTGATGTCAAACATTTTTATCCTGATCCCAAATTACAGCTACTTTTCTTGTGTAATGTCGGTCATTATGTCGGCATGATGTAATTAGGCTCAGTTTTTAGTCTCGCGACAATGGTCTGGCGCATGCTCGGGCGGCATATGCGAATTTTTTTCGTGGCAAGTGTACGGCAGGTGAACTCCAGGAATGCAGTGACATTCGCGGGTGCTTGAGCATCTGCCTTCACGTTCCTATTATCAGTAGTGTTTTGTCTTAAATTATATTAATGGATCTTAATATTGTTTTGCTGTTTGTTTAGATTATTCAAATCCAGTGAAATTACAAATGAAATTGACAGATGTAGAACAAATTATAGTCAAAAAATGACTAGCAAGTAGGCGGTACAAAGATTTAGTGCCTCCCTGCTTTGTCTTGTCTTGTCTTGTCATTGTGTTTAATACTTTCGAAAACCAAGTGAGCAGTATTTCCTTTCCCGTCTTATTCCACTTTTATTCCGTCCCGTGTCTGAGAATGTTCATTAACAATTACAAGCGCTGACACTCATCGGCGCGCGCGCATACGTTTAATTCAATGAGGTTAGAACGAATATCTATAGGTCCATTTCCATTTTCTTGCTGAATCACTGTTGTAGGTATTTACTGACTTTAATATTTTCCAGCGAGTAGTATTTTATTTTGATTACCAGTCTTAGGATAAATCCAATAACTGCATAAATAGCTAGCGGCTTTCCAATTAACTACAAAAGTTTATGTAAAGCCTATATTTGAACGGGTCGCCCTAGAAATGCCGTTATAGTCTTGTTGAGGCCACAGTTCTAATTGTGGTTGTTTAGTTAATCGCTTAGAAATCGACCAAGGGGTGTTCAGGAAAATCATAGACAAGACACATATAAACGCGACTCCGGGCCCTCCGGTCGGCTCGCTTTTATTATTGAAATTACCTACCTGTCTCATTTACTTTAATAGTTTGTTACCGTTTTCACCTATTTCCCTAGATTTCAGAGAATTTTCTTAGCATTTGTTGCTGTCTGTAATAATTGTTCAATATTATCATGTCTCTTTCTTACAGCAAATATCGAAGTAATAGTTGTGGTCTTATGAGACACAAATTCTTAATTGAATTCATGTATTTAATTATGAGAAATATCGAGATTTTTTAAATTTATTTGTTTATTTAAAGAGTGATGGATATGATTTCGTAGCGGGATAGATACTATCGCACATAATAACACAAATGAAATTAATATATATACTCAAATAATCGTCGCGTGTAATTTTTGTATCTGCATAAAAAAGGGAAAGTCCAATAAAAATGTGCATATCCATTATCCGTAATACAAGGCGCTGCGCCCGCGCCGCTCTGGACCGTTACGTTGACGAGGAGGCTGCTGCGGCCACTTGTTGCCGAACGGGCCTTAATTAACCACTTTCCTTTAATTCATTGATAAGTTTGAGATCTTTATTCCCACCTTGCTCTCATTCAGATTGAATTACTGTACAGCTTCTTGGAATTTCTTTGCGGTTGATTTATCTTTGCACTCTTCCATAAATAAATTCGTTTTAATCATCTCGAGGCAAGAGCTAAGTTACTTACTGGCAATGCGTAATATTTTAAAAGCAATTAAAGGTCACGTTATAATAATCTATACCATAGTAAAATTGTGTAAAAACATAAACTATGTTGGTTACAAAGAGATGAGGAGTCTAATATCTCATAGATAATTGGAATGTTGATAACACAAACACATATGGGTATAATAATAGGTTGTATTACATGCATCCGATATGAACTAACCATAAATAAAACTACTCTTATTACTGCCCCGCTATTAGTAAAACACTTTATGGCCGGAATTTATTACACCATATAACACCATAATATTCAATAAATATCGAAAAGTTTAGAAAAGAGTGTCCATTATGTAGCGAGCGTGACGGGGGTCGGTGCGCTCGCGCAGCACCAGCCACAATTTATGGCTTATTTTTGTGTCCAATAAATGTGTGCCACTGAACCAAACGCGCTGCTTGACCTCATTTAAAACGTCTTTTGAAGTTGAATGGTAAACGTAGCTAAGCATTTTTGATGTGTTCCTACGTATTGTATAGTACGTCATCGTAATTTTTTTTTAATAAAAACTCGTACCTACCGAATTTTTTAATATTTATCATTGTTACGTACAGCACATTTTTTGTCTTTCTTCTACTTTTGAACTAACTTGTGTAATTTATTCGATCAACTTTATTTTGCTATTATTTATAATTATGCATTTGAATTTGCCTACATAGCTTGAATAATTATGAAAGTAGCCCGAACGGCAGCTTCTACAGAATGTAATCTATATGCCCTTTAAACCTTAATAGAATGGGCGGAACAAGTGAACAAAAAAAGCTTACATTCTTCGGAAAGAACCCATGTCGAATTAAATTATACCTATTCTATACGAATTAAGGCGTGGGAATAGCTGTTTTTTGTGTTTGTCAGAGTTTCTGTGGATTAGCGACCGTGACCGCTTTGGGTGTTACGATATGGTGCTAATTAAGCCTCTACAAGACACGAAGATTATCATGTGCAAGATTATGTAGCCTAAGGACATTCTCTCCACTTGCACCAAAAAAACACTTGTTTTAAAATATTTCAGTGTTTAAAATAAAAAAAATACGAAGGAAGGTTAGTTAAAAATTCTACCCTATTATCAGCACAAAACCTCGTTTTGATCTTTTTAGATACTGATTCTTTTCTTGAGCGTAGTGTTAAAATTTTTCAAACTTACACCATTGAAACTTATTCGTTTTCAAGTCGTTAAGTTCAACGGAGTCGAAATAAGAAAAAAACATCGCCTAAGTTTTGTAAATGATGTTAACAATCGTTGGAGTTGATGACAAGGGGAATTGGGTGGAACAATTTATCTTGAGAAGCAATCATCCCCTGTCAATTATTTTTTATCGGTGCTTTGAAAATAGTTGGTTCTATCACGGGATACAATAGTTTTGAAGGTTTTCTTCTTATTTGATACGTGCGTACGTGGAGCAATGAGATATCAGCTAGCTATTCTATTTCTATGAAGCTCTAATCTGTTTTGAATGTTTTGTTAGTAACTTGCGATGAGAAATGAATGTCTGAAAATTATATAACCACTTTATTCTATGCTCACGTATGTTTTACGCCAGTAAATGGGATATTACACTAAATTCCAATCTACACTATCCAATTTTTTAATCTTTGAATGATCCTGTACACATATATTTATATTCTTACTTAATTAAATTCACATCGTAAAGTTAGTAACGAAGTCGAAGAGACAAGTAATTTTGTGAAAAGATGCTCTATCTAGGTTAGTACCTACTCAGGTTTCATCTGGTTTATTCATTTAACTTTGAGATGAGATGAGATCACAACAATATATGTGGTTTTGTTACCGACTTCTTTTGTATTTGGACAAGTTTGCCGATCAATTCACTGGTCAGGGGCCGTATTATGACCTCTTATTTCCTGGCAGTTTTCTGACTGGCTATCAATCTATCTCTTTTATTTGCTATACAGCGAGAAAGAGATGTAACTATAGCAATTCATAAACCTGGCAAGTTTTAAGAGGTTGTAATACCCCCCCAGGTGCCCAAATAGTTGGACAGGTTGAAGTCTCACCGCTTGCGCGATCACTTGCATGCCACTTGCGGGATCACTTGCATGCCACTTGCGAGATAACTTGCCCGATACTTGCTCGACCACTTGCACCCTCTGTTGAACACTACTCGTATACTTTTGTGAATAGGTGATTTAGTTTTGTCGACAGATCTTTTATTTTCGAGATAGATCTATTAATATTTTGTTTTGAAAAAATTTGCAGGTGATTTTAGATAATCGTTTTGATATTGTTTGGTGATTCCATTTTGGCGACAGTTCTACTATTTTGAAGACAGAGACATTAGGATATTGAACGTGCATGTATTTGACTATAGCTAAAATCGTACCCGTTTTTATGGGACCTTAATAAATAAAACTTGGCATCTTAACTAATTAATGCAAAGTGAAATTGTTGCTGAATGTTTGTGCGAAGTCTTAGTTCATGTTAATCGTATTTGTTCGCTTCGTTAACTCAAACAGATTAGCCAACGTGTAACAGGATTAGCTCGCTGGACGTGGATCAGTAGCATTCCTGCTTAGCATCAAATGCTAATTCGATATTACACCGGCTTACAAAAATATAAAAGGAACTAAATGCATTTTTATTTGTTTATATAGACAGGTAGTTACTTTTCTTGTATAGCACGCTTTTGTAGCAACTCAATTTAGCAAAAAAACTTATTGGGTATCTGATTAAGTACCTACTTATTTTGTTTGATTTTGATTAATAGTCATGTTTCCAATGTCAATAAAATTTTGGGTGTTTTGCACAAAACATTTATCTAATTATATATTTTTATTACTGAATCAAGTTTAATAAAAGACGAGACCTTCCACAACTGACAACCCAGGATCAAGCGTCCTGGCGCAAAGGAACAAGGAGGCCAGACCCCAGCTGATCTGGGAAGAGGGCAGGACAAAGAAGACGAATCAAGTTTAATTCGAATTTAGAGGGAATCGTGTCCTCCACAAAACGAAGACCATGTGAACATCAAGTGCCTCGAAATTGCCGCTTACCTAAATATGGGTTTTAAGAAAGAGGGGCTATTCCGTATTGCTTATTAAGTACCCCTCGTAAAATGACTTTCCATATTTATTGTTGATTCCGGGCGAGACTCTCACCGGCGGAATCTGCGACCGGTAAGGTGATCTGGGTCAGCGGGCCGCGGATTGTGCGCCTGGGCAATTCGCTAATGGCCGGTGGATGTCACCTGACGCGGAGCCTCAAGTTAATGAAACATTCTTGATTGCATTCGGCAAACAAAAGGGAAATTATTCAGACAATACAATACTTCTCGCCATATTGTATTGTCTGAAGGGACCATTCTGAAAGTCTTAAGACGAGAGATTGCTTACCTAATGTTGGACATTAATTACGATAAATCGATACTTTTTGATTAGCTCATTATTAGCTTAAAATATTTTTATACTACTCCTAGGTTCAATGCAAGTAGTAAGTACGTAATGTAAACATGTTCACTCGTTCACTCTTAATCACTTTCCATTTCACCGGCTCCAGGCTGCTTTCTTAATCTCCTTTGTTTGCGGCCTCCGTCCGAAATTAAAGGTCATCTATCATCTAATGAGCCGCTGGTCAAACAACATTTTTTGTGCACTTTCGTTGTCGGTGGATGAGTCAGTGTGGTCTAATGCAAGTGTGTCAGGTGGGCGATGTCAACAGCCGGGGGTGCGGGTCACAATCGGGGACCTTGCGCGCTTCCGTCGCGGCTCACGCGACGGCAATTGGTGCGCTTGCGCATTGGTGTGTTATTGTGTGCGAATTATAGGTTGACAACACCTGCATTAGGATGTACTTGTAATTAAATGTACTGTTTTAAATAAACGTTTTTATGAGTACATGTCACCACTGTTTTCAGTGATGGGGTGCAGTATAGTTTAAAGGCATTCGTCTAGATCCCATCTTATTTCATTCGCTTTTACTTTCATTGCTAATTTATTTTCCAGCACCTTCTTAACCAGAACTCTAAGAACATATTTTACCAATTTCTTCTATGAAACGTTATTGTATCTTATCCACGTTCAATACGTTCATTTCAATTATCAAAGTTGGTTAAACAAATCTAATATCCTTCTCGTCGGCAAACACTTGCATCAAAAATCTTTGTTGAAGCCTATCAATATACTTTCATGTAAATTTTTTCAGGTTTTAATTAGTCCCATTCACAAGATATTATAATTACTTAATTCGCTCTTTGCCTCACCAATTATAATTACTTTATTCGCTCTTTGCCTTACCAATGTTTATATTGACCATTTTATTCTTTAACTAACAATCTTATTTTATTTATTTATTAAAAACGTGTTATTTCAATTTGTGTAACTTCTTCATTTGTATTTTGGACTGTTCTATAAGTGAAAACTGTTTAAGGCATTTTCATACTAAAATGTAGTTTTTACTGTTGTTACTTTTATATGCTGTTTGTTTTCCGTGAATATAAAATATATAATATAAAAAAATACTTTGTAAGCAACACCACTTCTATAAAATAAAATACCAGTTCTTGCGATGGTCAAACATTAATCTTAACATGCGAATTTCTATTTGCAAGTATTAAACACAAACAATCTACTAGCTTGTGGATGTACTTGTCTTGTCAATCAATCTATTATTGAAACACGAAATTAAAAAGCAAATCTTTTCCTGTGAGAGTAGAACAAAAACATCATGGCTGACATTGAAACAAGTGAAATGGTAACCTTCACACGAACTGTCAATAACTATATAGTACCTACTATAGATAGAACTATATATAGATAAAACATCGGCGTCCGGCCCGCACGAAAGTGAACTCGAGTCACTTTCATCTGTTCGAGTAATGAACAGTACAAAAAGATATTTGCATCTATGTGGTACATCGAAAATTTTTTTGCTTGTACAATTTGGGCACCTTGAAAAGTTGTATTAGGTTTGTGCACAGCAAATGCTATGAGATATAGAAGCGAAGCGATAAAGCTCTCTATGTTCCTAACTATATCTCTTACATAACAAAATAGTATTAGTAACTAAGTTTTGGGTCTAGGGATGTAGCATCGGTACAAGTCTGAATCGAGTTTAAAGTGATGTGAAAAATAATTGAATCGATGATGAATCTAAATCTACCACCATGAAATGTTCACTTATTTAGCACTACAGATTTATTTACTCAAATATAAATCCGAGTCACGTTAACTAATTGCAATTTAATTTTTTTTACATAAGCAAAGCAGTACTTATATACAAAAAAGTCTAAAATTAGTCGAGAACTTTAAATAAGTTGGCGAACGTTGCGCTTTAAAAGTTTGAATGTTAATTAAATATTATCCAGAATCACTTTCTCAGTACTTCTCGTATCGTGTAGTATAATATAGCTTCACCATAGCTTGGAGTATATATTCTGTGCCATAGCCGCCAGTGGGGCGCGAGCACACGACACAACAGGTTTTCTCTCAACCTGCGCCCGCCGATCAATCAAGTGCTGAATAAAAACATGTAATTTGATTACTCATCATTAACGTACGTTTGTGCACTCCTACGACGGCTGACGAATACACGCCTCAGCTGAAATTAAGTCTATTACCTAACCTTAAAGTCGTTTTTTGTGTAGCTGTGTCGTAATATATGTGTTTCCGTGTGTATCTATGTTGTACCGTTCACACATGCATTTCAATTATTTTCTGGTTTAAACTTTATTGTATTTTTAATCAACTAAAAAGTGTTGATACCGTTTTTTATTACTACCTAGTTGTAGGTATGTTATTTTGATTGATATAAAATGAATAAAAAGCCTTTATGACTTGAAAAATACTTGTTGACTATAATTAATTTAGTTTCTATAGTGCGATGATGTTAGCTCATTTGTTATCTTTTATACTACCAAAAAGTCCTTTCTTGCCATAAAAGTTGTGTAAAATTATTTTGTACTTGTAGCGTTTTTTTAACTTATCATGAACCTACTCCGGAAACCCATATTCGCTTAAATGCATGAAGAGATGCAATGAGAATTATGAAATCGAAAGTAATACGGTGCCCTTCACCGTGCTCTGAATTATTTTTAAATTTTGCATTAAAAATTTATAACTTCAGACACATCGAGTAAACAACAAGAAAATAGAAAACAGAAAGTAGTTTTTGATTTCCAATTATGTTTGTCTGGCCCATAATATTAGTTAAGTTAATAAAAATAAAAGTTTGAAGACTGCTGACGAACATTGCCATTGAAAATTATAAAAAAGAGAAAAGTAAAAAATTATAGGTAACAAAACAAGCTTATTACTCTGCACAACATTCGCTCTGAATTCCATACAAACAGGAAAATAGTGATCGAAACAAGCACAAATAGCTCCAAATACTTATTTATCTATTATCGCTTTAAAAAGTTTACAATTGGACCGATTTACCACCAATTTACAGCTGATCGTGAAAGTATTGCAACTTTTACGAGCTATGAAAGTTCGCAATTACACATTGCGAGGTACTCCGTGTGTTATAAAAATAGTGTTTTAGTTGATACAAATTGTTTTGAAAGTACGTGTAGATGATTGAAGAAGTACGTTTGTAGTTTGGCGTTTAATCGATGTGCTGAGAGCTGTTTGTGCTCGATGGATCAATTATAGTGCGCGTGCGTCGGAGCAACGTGTGAGATACTTATATTTGATATGGAATAGGGAAAACGTAGGTAGATGGTTTTTATAACCTTTACATAAAGGCTTACGGCGGATCTGAAATCAAAGCAGAATATACATATTCGATCATTTTTTTAGCATACCATCTCGTCAAAATAAATGCATCATTGAAGTCAACTTTAATAAGCTTATTTGTGGGATAACGTTTTCTGTTTACTTTATAAGTTTAAAACGTTTCTGTCGTTGTCCTGATCGAAATATAGAATGTATCATTTCAGTGTCACTTCCCTGTAAGATTGTTTTAAAAAATTGTGTTATTATAGGTAGTATCTAACAGAAAGAAACGAAAATCATTATCTATAACCACTATACCTATCAAATTGTACTCCAATCACTCAAGATCGCATCTCTATTTTGAGAGTAATTTCTTTCCTTTCTATCGAACAATCAAATGTCTCTATAATTGTTACACCACTCGAAAGTTTTAATTATCACTCCTAATATCATTTTCATACCTCATTACCAGATTAACATTTCGTTTTATGCGTTTCGAAACACCTCTGTCTCTATGTCATAGGGTTGAAATTTCTTCGACGCAGTTTTGATTAAAGATTGTTTATAGTGATTGCATTATTATCTGCGACGAAAGTGCGAGACGTAACGTTACGAATCTGCTTTGTGCGTGTACTTTCTTGCACTATTGTGTTCAAATCAAGAGCTAGATATAATGAACTTGCCAGGGGGCAGTGTGCCGTAAGAGCGTTGCGTTGCGAAGGATTGATAAAATGTTAATGAATATATTGATTGGGTCTAAATATCTGATACGTTTATCGAAATGTTACGGTGGAGAAACCGTAGTTAATTATGTGACTGTGTAATGTACATACATTGAAAAAGTAATTGTAATCAAAGAATGTCTTTTATTGGAGTAATTTTGTATGTTCTAACAAATATTTGACATCAGAGAGACTGAAATCATCTGGCAAGTAATAATTATTCAGTAATTATGTTACAGTGGTGGCGTGTTCCAGGTCAAAATACGGCGTTTGGTGATCAAAGAGATATATTTTAAGAAGGGTAGCCATCTTGGATTTTTGTATGGGTGGGAGTTATTATACAATCTTTTTTTTTCTAAAACCCATCGTGTGAAGAAAAAACCTTGTTTATTTTCTGTTCGTATGATAATGCAAAGTGCCTATTCCAGCGTTCTATCCACTAAGCTATGAAGGCTTCAGATACATTTGCATATTATTAGCTAAATCCAGGAAGATTTTGTACCCCAGTACTTAGGTACCCATTACTAGCTTTCTAAACATGTAGTCACATCTTGTCTTTACAAACACCAATTATAATCGAAAGTGATATGACGATGCAGCGATAACAAAGGTCAACCGTGCTTGTTAATACAACGAGCGGCGCAGGCGCATTGTATACCCTATCTATTCAACTCTTGCACTTTCTAACATAATGATTGTAATACAATACTCAAAAAGCAGTGTCTCTAAATATTTATAAAGATTTTAAAAGTTATACCTAATGATTAACAATAAAGTATAACAATAGATGTTCTCTTTCAGTGTCTCAGAGCCTAGGGTTGACAGCCAGCTCTTTGACTGGCTTTACGATGGGAGATAATTCCTTTGTGCCCATAGTACAGTTGAATATCGCAATTTTACCTGAACATCGATATTTCTTAACATGGTTGGTGATTGTCAATAATAATTTTGTTGTATGTCAACTGTACCCTTAGCACGAACAGCTATCGAAAAAATAACGCACGTAAAATCATTCGATAGTGAAATTTTGTATTGGAAATTTGTACAGCGCCATCTATCGCCGATAAGCGAAATATAATTTTCCATAGAGAATTGTCTTTCGAGTAATTTTACGTGCGTTTTTTTTCTCGACAGCTGTTCGTGCTAAGGGTACTGATCATGATGACATCTGACTACCTATACAGAAAATTTGAAACGAAATAAGCAATCTTAAACTATAAAAAAACACCAAACTTCCGTTGAAGTTCAAGTAAGATAACTGTTGTCGATTGTTTTTGCCAGCTCTGTACCCTTAGCACGAACAGCTATCGAGAAAAAAAACGCACGTAAAATTACTCGATAGACAATTCTCTATGGAAAATTTCCAATACAAAATTGCACTATCGAATGATTTAACGCACGTTATTTTTCTCGATAGCTGTTCGTGCTAAGTGTACAGTACCCTTAGCACGAACAGCTATCGAGAAAAAAAACAACTCGCGTAAAAAAATAACTCGCGTAAAATCATTCGATAGATACATTTTGTATTGGAAATTTGTACAACGCCATCTATCGCCATCTATCTAAGCGAAATTAAAATTTCCATAGATAATTTTCTATCGAGTAATTTTACGCGCGTTTTTTTTCTCGATAGCTGTTCGTGCTAAGGGTACTGATCATAATTAATTCTTTTCTAAAGTGTTAATAATTATTTTCTAAAGTATTAAGCATGTTTGAAATGACCAATCTTATTAATGAATTACCCATTGGCACATAACGAAAAATGGGTATTTTATAGACTATTGTCTGTAAACGTTAACTTTGATAAGTTTTAGTTAATTTATTATAATAAATACCCATATTCGTAATGTATTTTTCAACACACTTGCTCGTAAAGTGAGCCCTAATACATCGCTTTTAGGGCCATAAACCGAGCTATAACAAACGCGTGCAATAATATATAAAACACTAGTTCGCAATAGAATTAACCCTACAAAGTTAAATTAGTACCTTACTGCAAGTTCTATGCGAGTGAACAGAGCATTCCCAATTTAGCCGGGTAATACAGTTATTTTTTTTTGACAACAAAGAGGTTTTATGCTGCTGAAAATTCATATACATTTTTGGAATAAATAAATGTGTAAGTCCTTAATTAAGTCAAATAAATATATAATTATTATCAAATTATTCATAAATCACAATATTTTGTTATAAAATATTAAAATATTTGCATTTTGTCACTTAAAATTATAATTTTGAAGTATTAGATAGTAGGCTGTATGCTCCTCACCGCTTTGTTCGCAAAATATTCTTGCGTTGGGCGTGTGAAAAAAAAACAAAAAAAAAACATGCGCGCCTTTTCCCATAATTATCATATTTTGTTTTTGCCATATTTGTTGCTGTGTGATAAATTACTTTGTTTTTTCCTCGCAAATGTGTTGAAAAACGTCGTATGAGACTCGTGAGCTCTTGCTTATTGCACACTCGGCTGAGTTACGCCCTCGCCTGAGGCTCGGGCTGCAACCCACAGCCTTGTGTGCAATGAGCAACCTAAGCTAACTTGTCTCATAATGTACTATATTTGTCTAGACTTTGGGATTTATAATATTTAAGTTGAATTAATACTTACGAGCTATAGTTACAAAAATTAAATGTAAAGGTACGTTTTCAGTTAGAATGCGTTTACTATCGGTGGTGTGCCAAGGTGTAAGCACTAAAAACACATTTTCTCGTGATTCTTGTAAAAAATGATTGGAAAGGCTCTGCATCACGCGAACTCCTCATCTCCTTGCCTAATTTCGTCAGTCTGTAGTGTTTGTGTCGACATGGTGGGGAACTTTAGTGCGAGTGTGGCAATGGCGAAGTGTGTTTATAGCCGATGACACTTGCTCAATAGTGTAATAAACAAAAGTATTTCAAACAACCGTTTGATGTAGCACCAAACTACTAAGAAACTTAAAGTTTGTGTGTCCTTTATTCCTGAGATCAGTATATTAATCACCAAAAGCTTTCACACGTCAAAAGTTACTTAGTGATTTACAAATCTAGAGTTTGAACAGGTCCAAGTCCCAACTGCTACTACGTACTATGAATATGTATAAGAAAAAAATAATGATTTCTTAACGTCTTTTCTTGTGCTCTGGAATAAAAAAGAAGTTTGATCTGAAAAATTGCATGTTATATCACAGAATACATAATAGTACAACTAATATTTTGTGTCATTTAAATGCATATACATAAAACACTGCCTACACAACCGAAGGTGAAATTACTACAACTACAAGTCTAATCTAACTACCTAGATATCTCAGATACAGATCTAAACCAGCATTAGCAGGTTGTACGCTGTTATTAAACAAATCATAAACTGTAGAAATAACTAGTATTACATTTGAATTCGAAACCTTATAAAACCTTGTTGACTGTTGTTTATGCACCTCTATGTTTCCGCGACACGATTCTATATCGATTCAACAACGCCAGATTCGGACAGTCTGACATAATATGGATAAAGTTTCCGGTTCCCGTTTTCAGGTTTGTACGTAAACGTGGGCGATTTGCGAGGACATCGATTATTTGGTATCGATCCGCCCACGATCTATGCTCGCTGATCGTTCAGATTAGATCACGATTTAGGTTGGAAAGTGAAAACTGCTTTCGCTGTCTTTGAAATTCGCGGTGTCTACCCGAATTTGTCGATGAGTGGGCCGTGTGACGCGGGCCATACATGATTAAGTGACGTTTGATTTGACCAATTTAATCATACTTGTTTCCTTTTTGAGAGGATATAATTGAAAGTCACTATAAATAAAACGATAGACTCTAATACCATAATATTGATTTTAACTTTCTGAATTTAATTAGTGTAAATTGCTTAAAAATAAAGATTTACAACTACTTTGGAAACAATTATCCAACACACCTATTCTACGCGTCTAGAGCACGCGTACGTATCTTTTTAGAATTCTAGACACAGCAAGTTAATTATTTTTAACAAGACCTTCATACTATTTACTGTTAAATTACTTAGTTATCTATGTAATTTAGCCATTTAAGGTCAATAACTACTTTGTCTCCAATCAATTCAATTTATTGGAAGATAGTATAAAGCTTAAACGTTCTTGTTAGTAGATAAAGTCTTAAAAATGCCAGTTACTTAAGTGTCTGTCCGAACAACAAAATAAACGTAATTGATTTAACGAAGATTAAGTTCTGTGGCGGAGTTGAACCGCAGTTGAACTGTCGCGGCGCCCCTGCTGCGCGTGCGCATAGGGCTGCTACCCATGTATTAAAATAATAATAGGTACACTACAGATATTTTCCATTATTCTTCCTTTTGATCAATTATTATGAAACTGTTAAATCAATTGCATGGTGTGATTCCTTCAGAATAAAAATATTCAGAATGTATAAAAATATCCGTATCAATCAAAAACACCCCTGTGCTTACAAGGCTTATTTCTATAGAAATCATTTTTCTAGTTATTTTATTATTTAGGAGCTTTTAACACACTAAGGTAATGTCAGCCTCATCATAACCTTATATCGTATTTACTAACCTATTAACTTTACTTGCAACACTATTTAGAGCGAAACAATATTCTAGCTTTATCGCTTGTGGGAGAGGAAGCTAGAATATTTAATCAGCATTTGATTCTGTGTACATGTCAGCCCTATTAATAAGATGTCCGTTGCGTAATCGGTGTACATAATAAAACGACTATTAGCATAACGATACACTATGCGTTTGTTGTTATTGCAATGCCGTGTGCAGACTTTTTTCTCGTTCTTTGACTCGGTTTTATACCTTTAAAATTATTTAAAACAGCTGCTTGAGACTCTCCAAGTTCTGCACGTATGTCAATTTAGAGCTCTGTTTCACATATAGAAGATGCTGGTCCTGAAATAGCTTTTGATTTGAACTTGGTATTTCATGAATGTTTATTGTTTTATGCTTTATATCATAGGCGTTCAGCAGAATTGAAAAAAAAAATGTGATATTGGTTGCTAGACTGTCGTACGTCGGCTACACACAATAGGCAAAGCTATTTCTCAACCGTAGAAATTAAACATTACATTTTTCTATACTTTTTGTGATAATATTACGGAAACACATTACATAAAATTCAAATCAACAACAAAATCATCTTAAGATTGTTCCACACGATGTTTCTTTCAATTCTGATGTAAATTGTTATGATAATGATCTATTATCTCATTTGTAATTAAACTGTAATTTGTTGTGTAATGTTGTTTATAAAAATTGAGCATCCGCCGCGAAAGAATGGGAAAGCGAACCGTAGGTACTGCGAAAGCGCTGCATATTATGTTATCAAAATATTTGGACGTAACGCGCGTTAAGTGTGAAAATTCATAGTGCGCGTAATGATTCCGTGCATTTTATAGCGCACAAATTGATCATTTTAGCTTTTATGATTATAATAAATATTTCATCTGATTCAAGTTGTTAAGACAAACTTTATAACATTTTCTACTTCCAACATCAAATTAAGTATATTGACGATCTGAGTGGTGCAGTGGTCAACATGCCAGGTTCGATTCCCGGCCGGGCAAAAATTGAAATGATTAATTTGAATTTCTGTGACAATTCCGAGTGTTACTATGACGTATAATAAGTATATATTTAAAAAGTATTATATTATATCAGTTGTCTAGAACGGACTAGAACCCATATTACAAGCTTTGCTTAGTTTTGGGCTTGATGGCGCTGTGTGAGATGGTCCAAGCATTTATTTATTTATTTATATAAGTAACAATTATATTATAAATTCCATTACAGAAATGTGGTAGGTATAGGTTTTAGGTAGGGTAGGTATCACCAGTTTTGTTTGATTTTTCAGTTATCTCAATTCTGAAAATTAAAGGTCTATCTAGCCAGAACTATACGGACTCCTAAAATTCGGATGAAGCTATTCCATCTGCGTGTAAACTAATAAACAAGTAATCCGCAGCCTTTCCCTGGGCATTGTTGCACAACTATTCGCGCGCCACCTCGTGGGAGCGCAGGCGCAGGGAAATGAGATATTGCTGCTAATTCGCCTTTATTTTTGAATGTTCATTGTGTTTGCGCCATTACGCAACGAATTTCACTTGAGGAATCACTTTTTTAATTGAATCGCCCTTTCGCAGCGGAAATATTGCGGTGATTTGTATCGCAAATTTAGCTTGCTGGTGATTAGAAATGAAAATTACTAATAGATTTATGAGACTTTTTCCCTATATAACAGCTACTAGGATTCATACCACGCTGGTTCATGATTGTTTACTACATGTTTGTTCCAGGTTAAAAACATATGTGATTGTTATTTCTATATTCGAAACATGTTTTCGGATAAGTATCACTTTAAGATAACTACGTGTATTCTTTATCAAAATCAAGATTTATTGTAAAACGGAATAAGTTAATGTGTGAGAAAATTGTCCATCGTAGACTTTAATGATTGTCGTAAATATCTGACGACGTTTGTGAGGCATTTTGATGGCGTGCAGCCGCCAAGGTCGCTCCCGTCGATGATAACGCAGATTTATGGCCACAAAATTAATGATTATGATACCGTGCCGTTCTACGCTCGCTGATAAAACTAATGATCGAATTTGAACGAAAAGTTGGAGCAAAATTTGTTGACGTGCCCAATGAAAACTGCGAAACCAGCGAAAAGTACAATATTTATTAGTAATAATCATTCGCGCAGACTATGATATGTCATGCATGATTGTCCACTGAAAATATTAGGTTGGTTTGCTAGTCCCAATAACACACGTAATTAGTTTGATTATAATTTTTTTTATTTTTATTTAAACACAACTTTATATCACATTGTTCATAAATAAATATCTATCCACTTTTGGTGTCGACTGTACCACTTATTTTGCCATCTCATTCAGAGTTACCATGAAAACTAATTCTAAATTCTAAAACTGCTCATTCGTGAAACAAGTTTTTGTACAGATTATTAAAAGCAGAAATGTATTTTTGTATATTACTTAGTTTTGCAAAAGTTGTTTTAACCGTTTTTTATAGTTTTGCAAGACCAAATAGACATTAACACAAAAGGATTAATATCGTTATCTTTTTTAGTTTGACAACTGATTAATGTACCGGCAATAAGTACTCGATATCGAAAGCAAAAGAGAAGTTTGGGAACCGGAAAGATAAATCTCGAACATTTTGTCGGTTATTAAATTGATGACGTTGAACTCTTTTGCATGGGATTAATAGATTATGACCCGTTTGAGTAGCATTTGTATAAAATTCTATTTAAATCGTGTCAAGTAGTTAGTGAGATCATTCAATTATTTAACTTTGAGAGCTTTTCTCCAGACGAGCGCTTAATTTGTGTCTCTTTAAAACTTTTAGAATACACAAATACTCAGGATACTCAGAGAACAAATATTTCTATGCGAAAGTTTGATATAATCTACTTATTTACAAAAATAGCTTTAAAGTTTGTATTATTTGCCTAAAATATCAAATATGGTGGGTGATTCATTGATGATCAATGGTATCAGAGGTCGTCGCTCGCGCGGCCGTTACGGATGGTCGTCAGTTAGCTTTGCTTGTGATTATGTTAGTTTTTGCGCGTGCGCGTGTTTTTGTGGTCATTATACTCGTTATAAGATGTAGGAGTAGCTTTAAACGAAATATGTAACGGCTTAAATGTTTGGTAATTTACCTGTCATTTTTTTTACGTGTTCATTGTTTGTATACGAGTGTAATGTTGAAATGCGAAGAGCCAAGATTTTATTGAAAAATTTTCTCATTCAGAAATATTTCAGGTTCATATTACGACGAAAAACTCGTAGAATCTTCTACTTTTATAGCAATAGGCTGCATCACTCATGTTGAATCATACAAATGTTTTTTCAGTTAAAACAACAGGTTAATTTCAGTTTAAAAGGTCAAAAAAATTGTTTTCTAGAAGTTGGTTATACATAGATTATTACATAAATAAAGAATCACGCTTGATATTCATTCATAAAGGCATATTGAAGTGTTGTCAGTGTTGCGTATGTTACCCTGCATTACGCAAGGGAAGCTCGCTGAAACATCGTGCAAGTATGCGCTCGCCGCCGCCGGCCGCACTAAAGCTGGATCCAAACTTGTATCATACATCGTTCGTTTTGTTGGGCGTGCGCTGTGGTAATTCTGTATTACAGTGCGATTGGATTTCATTAATGTTATTTGTTTAAAGATTTGGTGTTATTTAGATTTCTCGGGAGATCTGGAAAAACTTAAGATTCCGTTTAAATTAATCGCATTTCAAAGACGTCCTAATGGGCGGTAGGGTAAAAGGATTGACGATTTAAAAGTGCTTAGTTATTTGAATAAATATTTTTTTCATTTATTCAACATAAATAATCTGATTCTATTTCGATTTATTACTTATCTATAATAACTGGTATAGGTACAGTCGGCAATGAAAGTAACTTAACACTTTAGTGCTTTGTCATAGCAACTTTCTTGACAGATGTCTCACAGTTTGAAGCATTCATCAAAAAAGTTGCTACGACAAAGTACAAAATCGTTAAACGACTTCCGTTGCTGACCGTACACTCTTGTACCTATATTATTTTGTAACTATAACTAGGTGTTCATAAATGGATGCGTTGCATATTATGTTATTTAGGCGGTTTCAATATCACTAAAAGCTCACTTACGTCATATAGGGCATTCCATAAACGTTAAGTAGGTGGCACGATGCGTCCAAACACTGACGGGCAAGTGTGCTGAAAAATTGCCAAGAGTATTGTGTCGCAGCCTAATTTTTTTGTTGCGTTATGCAACGTGACGTGCGGGCACACTCGCGGTCGGCACGGTGCATTACTCGCCTTATATGTTGCTACGTTTGTCATAAGCTCTCCCATTGAATAGGTTTAGCAAGTTAGGTAGGCCTAAGTAACACACGCGCGGCAGAGAGAGCGTATATTTTTAATTAAACTTTTAGATAGGTAGCGATGATTAGAGTTAATCCTTTTGAATATCCTTCTAAGCTTGAAACGAAACAATTTAACGGACACTAGCGTGGTTTTATTGCAAGTAGGTACTTTGGTAATATGTTGGTACTTAAATTCCTTTCAATAAAACCGCGCTAGTATCAGTTAAAAGTGTTTTATTTCATGTGTAGTGAGCGCGTAAGCTTGAGAAGTGAATATCCTTCTAAGCTTTTTGTATAAACTTAAAAAAGTTTCAAACTGAGATTCTTCTTAACTGAAGCACAGTTTAACTAGCACAAGGCCTCCCTATCGTCGTTGTTTGTTAACACTAAACTATTACGAGTTTGCGTTTTACTAAACTAGAGTTTGTAGACTGAGTTGTTACATTTAGAGTTATCGTTAACGTATATTTTTATCTATTTTGGTGAATATTATGAATGAATGAATGAATGAATAAAAAAAAAAACCCTAATAATATAAAACCCTAATAGTGAATATAAAACCCTACTAGTATTTGTTCCGGTAGTTCTGGTTATTGTTTTTGTGTCTTGGACCACTTGTGTGTCCACTATAATAGCAGTTCCCACTCCCACATCGTGCCACCAGGAAACGTCCCTGCGCCGGCGCCGCTCTGACGTACATTTGCATAGCACTTTCTACTTCCGCTGGGTGGCGCTGCGAACCTCTTACGCAACCTCATTAACTTGCCATATTGTTCTGTGACTGACAAATGCTAGGTTAACTTTGGACTTTTCTCGAGATTTAAAAGATCAAGATGTGATTGTAATACAGACTCTAGAGTATAGTAGAGCGTCTAGAGTAGTCAAAATGATCTGAAAAACAAAAATCTATTCATTTGATCTACGCAGTTAGAATCATCATAATATTATAGTACTCATTGTTTCATATTTATATGAGCAGTCAGAGTGTTCAAAATTACATTAGCAAACAAAGCTGTCAAAGTTATCTGTGCACAATGTAATAAGATAATTTTGAACACTTTGACTGCTCAAATAAATATAAAACAATGAGTTGTAAGATATTTTGAACACCTTGTGTGCTTACAACAATATGATGATTCTAACTGAATAGATCAAATAGGTTTTGTTTTTAAGATCATAACTACTCTAGACGCTGATATCAATTTGACCCTGACTGTACATAAGGAAACAGGCACGGAGGTATGTGTAGATGTTTAACATAATGATTTGTATATGCAGGAAGATTTTATTGTTCTTATCTTAAACTATAGTTCCGAGGAGGACATTATTTTGCCTAAGATAGTTAAATAAAAAATCTTTTTTCTTAACTTTTTAAGATGTTTCCCTAATGTTACGAAAAGTTAAAAGAAAGAAATTTCATGCTTAGGGTAAACTTCAGTAAAACACCACTAATCTGCAAGTCACTTATTGATACACGCAACAATCAATACAAATTTTACGATGCAAAACAAAGCTACGCGCTCGGCTCGTCTCACCACATGATATAATTCAAATCATAACATGCTTAAACGCTTTAGCCTTTATAATGAAATATGAGCCTTGTCATTGCCATGATGAGCAATATTATGACCGCTTTATGATTTTATGATCGGTCCGGATCATAACTGTAACGTACACGTTACATAATTGCCGTGTGACCGTCGTCGTGCTTGTGTTACAAAACGTTACAAGGCGACTTATGGCAAGAACGTGGCAAGTGACCATTTTCTGATTCGACACATCAAGGATTGATGATTTATTTGCGGCCACATTCCCTTTCTTGTTCCCAAGTGTTACAAATCAGTAGCAGCAATTCCTTTAGAAGCATTAACACTTGGGTTATATTAGTATCCTACAAAGGTAATATGAATTAACGAGTATCTTGCAAAGAACTAAAAACAGACCTTTGCAATGTTGTGATAGACAATTAAAATTAAATTTTAACGATGTATTTAAGAGTATATATAATTTTTTTAATGAAAATTGTTACTAACACTAATATGGGCTTTGCCTGAAATAAAGAACTATAATAATAATAATAATTGTTAAGTACACTTATTGACAATATGTCACCGTTAAAGCATGTGTAAAAGGTAGGAAATGTTATTAGCTTTTCTATGCTGCACACCCGTCGCAGCGATACACAAAATACAACTAAAGTAATAGTATCACATCCTGTTGTCACAGGTCATAAGTACATTTCCTGGGCTCCGCGGTGGCATGGCGACATGGCGGCACGGTGTCATGGTGGCGTGGCGTGGCGGCATCTCGCATTCAATCACGGCCATTGTATAAACATGGGCTTCCTCGTAGGCCGCCCGACGCGCGGGAGACACTTCCTCGGAATATTCACCAACGCGTCCCCGACTACTGTTAGCTAAATCACAGTTGCAAACAATGTCATCTTAATCTTGAATAATGTTGACTTTTATAAAGTAATCCCTCAAAATATCAATGAAATGCATTTTAGTGATAGATAAACTAGGAAAGATAATAATATTGACGTGGGAGACACTTAAAAGTCGTCATTACGTTGGTAGATTATTTACACATATTGCGTAAAAGCACTTGACTAAGCGAATACGTAAAATATGATTGTTGCAAGTCCAATAAACTAGAGAATAAACGCCAATTTCATGTAAATCCGATATGTATGAAATTCATATGCAACTTCACTTTCAAACAGGAGTTGCGCGTAAGCAGCCATAATAACAACATAAATTAGCGATTTGCAAAACACGTGTTAATTTAAACACGCGCGTGATTACCGGATGTTACCAGGACATTATTTGTGACAAGTGTGACGTGAAACCGCCTCTGAAGGCTTTGTTTCCGTCGCTTCTTTCGCATTTGCATCACAAATGAGACGTTGGAAAGATTACTTGTTATAAACAAGAGAGACCGCCTGAAATTATTTTAGGAGATTTCTTAAGTTATGTAATTTTGCTTTAAATGGTCACGCAACACTAAAAATAGGTTACGAAAAATATTCCTCAAGTATTGCTCGCTACGAATTTTTCGTAGACAGTGCTACAGCTCGTAGTACGTATATTAGCTTTATGCACAAATTAATTATACAACCGGATAGACAGTTGAAATTTTCACAGATGATGTATTTCTGTTGCCGCTATAACATCAAATTACTAAAAACAAAATAAAATAAATATTTGACAGGGGCTCCCATACAACAAACGTGATTTTACCATTGAAAATAGTTATCAGATGCAAATCGCCTAAAACGTATTTTTGGCCATACTTCCGAGGATTTTTGGGAAATCGAGATGGGAATAGTACCTACCAAAAGTTGAGGAATTTATCGAGACACGTGTAAACAGTTGAATTTTGAAAATCGGCCGCGTCGAGTCAGTCAGCAGGCGCTTTTGTACCTATTTATTTTCACAATCGTAAAAAAAATTAGGTACTACCTAGGTAACTTCAAAAATATAATAGGATTTTGCATTTGTTTTGATTTTGGTTTTTCGTAAATTTTTGGGTTCATTTTCAATGCTCCGATTCTTGCGGGGACTGTAAAATCTGTGATTTTTTATTATTATGGGATCACTAGTATTGTTGTATGGTCTGTGAAAAATGTGTTAAAATTCATAGCTCGATAAGTTCCCGTATTATGGGATCACTATTATTGTTGTATGGTCTGTGTATGGGATGTATTTGTTACAAGCACATGTTGTACTGCCCTCTGTAGATGCGTGAGGGCAACTCGATCGAATTGTTTGAGTTCGTTTCGTTTGACACTATACAGGCTGTTTGTTTTGTGGGAAATTCCTTGGTTCGTAAATAAGTTAGATATTATTAACTTTTTCAGTATAGAGTTGATTTTTCGGTAAAATATTATCATGTAAAACGTTTATTATTTATGTTCTTTGAGATATTTTAGACACGTATTACGAAATGAGAAGCTCGGTGGCGCAGTGGTTTAGCGCCTGGCCCAGCGATTGCGGAAGCTAAGCAACGTTCGCAAGGGTCGGTCATGGGATGGGTGACCAAAAATTTATTATCTCGAGCGCCTCCGTGCTTCGCAAGGCACGTTAAGCCGTTGGTCCCGGCTGCATTTGCAGTCGTTAACACCCACCAATCCGCATTGGGCCCGCGTGGTGGGTTATGGCCCGTCCTCCTTACCACCCATAAGGAAGGCCTGTGCCACAGCAGTGGGGACATCAAAAATGGCTGATGGACATTACGAAATATAGACATTGATCTATTGGTTCGATGACATATTCACAATTTCCAAAGGTGTTAAAAAGTATTTTTTTTAGGTATTCATTATAAAACACGTAAAAAAACTTTTACGTATTCGTAAAACTAACATCATATCTGACGTAAGTTTTATTCCAAAAATGAATATTTTTTTTATTTCGACAAACGTTTTGAACCTATGTGAGACTTGCATCGAAATGTTTTTATCATCTTTTAAGTGATTTGTTATTAGTAAAAAAAATAAACAATTCACAAATAAAAGCAACACGCTGCACATGTGGGTCGGTCCCGTTCTGACAGGCGACAAATCAAATTAATAAAATGGCCGCGGTTAAATTGCGTTAGAATTGGGCACATATCAAAACAACAACGATGTTTGAGAATTGGACACGTGCCTTCTGCTCCAGAGAAGGACTTAAATGTACTAGGCGTTCTGATGCGAAGGCGTAGCATCATACTTTAGGAAGAGATGGCTTCAAAATTATATAAATACTTTAATGTAGTACTTTGTTACACCCACTATACGGCTTGCTCTGTTAGATGCAATGTTACCATGCCATATGGTATGAATAGTTCAACATCACCAATTTTTTTACCCTGTGCGCGTGGTTCAATTATTGTTTCTGAGGCCAACCTTACAGTGGATAATACCAATCGCGTTGGAGCTGCCAGGACTTGGGTACCCTCATACTAGGCTTGTAATATAGCTCTATTTTAGTATAGAAATATACATATTGTGTCATCACAACACAACGATATTTACCGAATAAGTTTTTATTTTATAAAAATATTTTGAAGAAAATTCCCACAAAAATATTGTCCAAATATTCATTCATATTCAAACATTCAAAGTTACTATTTTATTTCGTATTGTTTAAAGAATCGCCTAATAAGTCTTTAGATGACTATTCCACCACTTAATCTTGGCAAATCTTTATCGACCTTACACCTCATAATCTATAATAAAAAACCTCAGCTGCAACGCGTCGATACCAAGGAGACTGTCAACACGTAACGCGACGCGTGCGGCTTCCTTCCTTTACAACTCGGAAACACATTAGGCCTTCGCTTCAAAGAAAACAAGATAAAAACTTGACTTACCTTCTAATCTTCGCATTTTTTTATGTTCTGCATTATGAATAATTCATTATTGTTGCTAGTGACGAAAACATATCAATTGGTGTAAGGACAATCGCGGAACAACATTATTATTTAACTTGTTTTCGCCCGCGACTTCATCCGCGTGGACATTTGGAAAATCCCTAGATAAACTTTGACCGGGATTAAAAGTATCCTATGATTTAATCCAGGCTATAAATTATCTGTGTGCTTATAGTGGCTGATTTATAAAAACTTAAAATATCATCTTCCACTTTGAAAGACAAACATTTTTGAATCTAAAATTAAAAAGAGGCGGGGAAAATCACGACTACGGCTAATAGGTAACTAACGACGCTCAGATTTTACACCTGTCACGAATCTAGATTAGGGCACGGAGGTTTAACCCTGCAAGAGCGTACTTTCACCCGCCTGTGAGGCCCGTACAAGGGAAACCTAATGCGGAGTTCTCACGGGACTTAGACAATGCAGGGCACAATGTGTCCCTGACCACGCAAATGAAAGTATAAGGAAAGTGAATTTTGCATTAAACTGTTGGAGAGCAATTTCTCATCTCTTTCCTTATCCATTTGAAATCGACACATTATCATACGTGTGAGTGTGACTCGGTAAATCACAATAATTTATTCAGTTATATAATAGGCTGAGTTATGTGGTTATCGGTTCGCAAATCTACGTCATGTCGTCTTTAGATAGGAAAATGTCTTGTGATAGCTTTGGAAAAAGTGGAAGTGGAAGCAAAGGAAAAAAAATAGCGCCATGAACTGAAAAGAAGGCGCATAGTTTAAGCATTAACCAAAAATAATTACACCCCCTTCTAGGCTCTGATAAGCCGTGCTATTAGGCAGAACATCGGTTTCGTCTGGCTTGCCTTTGGGCGGTAACCGAGTGGTGCAGCACAACCCTAGCAGCGGGGTTATCAACACATCTTGTTCCAATTGAATTACATTTTATGGCTGCCTGTAGCTGGTTAAGAATACACGCCAGCCAATGTTTATGCGATGGCCCTATTACTAAAAACAAGGTTAAAAGTGTTTTATTTCAATTAATTTGGTCGATCGCTATAAAAATGTTTAATTACGAAAAGGCCCCAAAACCCCGAGTTCCAGTTTGTCACGTTCTTGGTCTAAATTGTGGTTTTAATTATGCATAGGTTTTATGTTCTGATATAAGTGAAAACATGCCAAATTTTAGAAGCAGTTTTCGAATGAATTGGATACGTACATAGTACAGAAGTTTAATTTGATAAATGTGCCAATGTATGAATGTATTATAATAAGGTGTAATATATTTCGTTATTTTTATTATAAGTTTAAAAATATACAAATAAAATTTACCTACTTACTATCTGTTAAGGATCAAAGAAGTAGAATTTGCTCTGTGATCATTTTGTGCACAAAAAGCTTTTCTTGTGTCGTTAGCTTAAAAAATCGAACGCTCAAGACATGCTAACAAAATGTTGATTGAAAACGTTAAAGAAAAATTCATATTTTGTAGTTTCTTTGATTACAATCATTTAATTGTTTTACATAATTATTGATACTATAAATAGTTATCAAGTTATGATTTATGATAGAAGATCGAAAGATAATTAAACCATTCGGATAGTTTGTTAAAAAATTATATTGATAATATTGCGAAAAGCCTATAACTGATTGGTATTCATAATATTATTGACCGTTGACACAGTTAGCGGTGCGCGCGCGCATTAATTTTATTGACACTGATTCAGCGAATCAAGCGCTGAATTAGCATTACCTCGTCTTGACAAATAAAGCAATGCTTAATGCAAACAGTTAGCATCTGTCTAAAAAGTTTGTTTATTTTCGATAAACTTATATTAATTATTTATACATTAAGGGCTGATTTTTTAATGCCTAGAGAGCTTTATCCGTTTGATAGCGTATTATACTTCCAAATTGAAAATGCTTGTCATTAATTTGTCTGTCACATTTTTGAATGACTTTTATTAGATTTGGTTAATATTTTAACTGACTGATATCTGTTATCTGAGGATTGAAAAATCAGCCCTAAACAGAGTAACTTATGAATTAAACTTTGTCGTAATAGATTTAATTTATCGTATTTTTTTAAAGTCCTGCGTATTTTAAAGAATATTAATATAAATGCAGGATAGAATAAAAGTAAGTAATGGAGTTATTCATTATTTACACGATCTATATTATTAGCGTAATTTTAAAATCAAAAGGAACCTCTAACTATGAATAACAAAGAACTAAACATTTTTACTTTATTTTTGTACCATTATACCTCATGTCTAATAAAAAAATAGCAGTGTTGTACACGCCCGTAGATCCTGCGCCAAAGTTTATGTGAATTTAATAACGGCCGCACAAGAAGACCATAATTCATCGAGTGACGCGGTTCCTGTTCAGTAATTACTGGTGCGGGCGGCGCCGGCGCAGGTTCTCCGGCCGTTTCTGTATCATAATCAGGAATGCCACTTAATAATGGTTGTCATTGCACAAAGTAATACTCACGCCCAACTATTCATTAATAGCACTGTAAGAGAAGACGACGATTTTATATATATTTCTTTCACTTACCAGAAAAACTTCTGATTTTTTTGAAGATTCGAGTATCAAATAAATGCTATACAACGTGTTATAAAAACCCCTAATGTCGAATATGGTAGATAGGGACCATCAAACTGAACAACTTTTACTATGGGACCGACTCTGAAATCGCGAATAAAAATCAGCTGTTTCATACAAAAATTAATAACGAAAATATCAAAATGTATGAAACAGCAGTTTTTTTTTTGCGCGATTTCAGAGTTGGCCCCATATATACTAGGGGGTCACAACAAGTTTGGTAACGATCGCATAAGTGGCTGACTCTGGGTTCACAGGATGGAGAAGCACGAGGCACTCTCTGAAGAACGCAACCACTTCACGCAAACAGACCGACATATTTAGCATCAGAGAGTGCCTCTCCATCCTGTGAACCCAGAGTCAGCCACTTACGCGATCGTTACCAAATTTGTTATGGCCTCCTAACCTAATCTAATAGTAAAAGTCCCTTTGTTCAGGATGATGTATCTACCATATACGGCATTACGGGGTTATTTTGTAACACGTTGTATAAAAAAAATATTCTGATTTGGTAAAGAGGACAATATACAGAGAACCTCAAGATCAAGCTTAAAAATGCTATATCTCTTTACGTTTAGTTACCCTCTTGCAAATGATTTGAGCTATGGCGGTACAGTGGAAAATATTAAAGAATAATGCAATAGTATTGTACAACCTGCTATTGTTTGGGTGAAAAAGATATTAGAGGCGAAGATAGAGACGAAAATAAAACGCATCGATCAAAATCAAAGTGAAGTGGCGCTGACGTCACGACACTGATGGATGTTGCCGAATTTGAATACGAGCGATAAAACATAAGTTTAATACAAATTACATATTTACTTCTGCTAATGTAACTCCACTTATTTTATCCTATTTTCTATCTTCACTTGTTATTGTTTCTTTCCATATTTTTCATCAGCATCACGCTATTGGTTTTTACTGGTGAAAATGTTGGGAAATTCGCAAATAACAAAATTATAAAACATAATTGAAAATCCCGTTGTTTATTTACCATGTAGCGAAGGAGGTGTCCGAGTGTGACATATTGAAATATATTAAAGATAAAACGAATATAAGTGTGTTAGTCGAAAAAATCGCCATGAAACAAGTGAAAGATTATAATGCTTTTAAAATCTGTGTGCCAAAACATAAACAAGACACCTTTATGGAGGAAAATTTCTGGCCGGAAGGAATAGCATTTCGTCGTTTCTATGAATTTAGGCATAGAAATACCCAGGTTACAGGAAGCAATAAGCCAATGCCGAATGATAGCGAGACTGCCACGAAATAAGTACGAATTACATACATTTTACTATGAATAATACACCCATTATTAATATGATAACTTTTAACTGTAAGGGACTTACGAGATCCATGGAATGTATAAGGCAACTGTGTTGTGATTGTGACGCGGATGTGATTGCGCTTCAGGAGACCTGGTTAATGCCACACGATATACCTAAACTCGGCTAAATAAATTTAGATTATGCATACACGGGCAAATCTTCGATGGATACTAGTGCCGGCATCACAAGGGGGCGGCCCTATGGTGGGGTTGCTCTGTTGTGGAAGAAGAATATGTTCCCCGTAGTGACTGTCATCAGCTGTTTAAGTGATCGTTTGACGGCAATAAAAGTGCAATTAAGTAATAGTGAAATATTAATATTTTCTGTGTACATGCCAACAAATGATACCGAAAACTTAGTGGATTTTACCGAGTGTTTAAGCGAAATTAGTGCGGTTATAGATACTACAGGTATCAAATCTGTTTGTGTACTTCAATGCTCATCCGGGTGAGTTATTTTATAATGAATTATGCTCGTTTTTTGATGAACAATTATGGCTTTGTGTGGACACGGACTTTTTACCGGCGGATAGCTACACTTTTGTAAGCGACTAGCTTCTGCCCGCGACTTCGTCCGCGTGGATATTAGAGAAAATCCTTAGGGAACCTTCAAAATCCTTAGGGAACCTTCAACCAGGATCTGACCAGCCATTTTTACGCATTTAGGCGGGTTCTTACCAAGGGCGCTAACTGGCAAGGCCTGTTCCGGTTCAGGTTCCGGTTCCGATTCCCGTTCCCGATCCCGTTCCCGTTCCCGTTCCCGTTCCCGTTCCCGTTCCCGTTCCCGTTCCCGTTCCCGTTCCCGTTCCCGTTCCCGTTCCCGTTCCCGTTCCCGTTCCCGTTCCCGTTCCCGTTCCCGTTCCCGTTCCCGTTCCCGTTCCCGTTCCCGTTCCCGTTCCCGTTCCCGTCCCCGTCCCCGTCCCCGTCCCCGTCCCCGTCCCCGTCCCCGTCCCCGTCCCCGTCCCCGTCCCCGTCCCCGTCCCCGTCCCCGTCCCCGTCCCCGTCCCCGTCCCCGTCCCCGTCCCCGTCCCCGTCCCCGTCCCCGTCCCCGTCCCCGTCCCCGTCCCCGTCCCCGTCCCCGTCCCCGTCCCCGTCCCCGTCCCCGTCCCCGTCCCCGTCCCCGTCCCCGTCCCCGTCCCCGTCCCCGTCCCCGTCCCCGTCCCCGTCCCCGTCCCCGTCCCCGTCCCCGTCCCCGTCCCCGTCCCCGTCCCCGTCCCCGTCCCCGTCCCCGTCCCCGTCCCCGTCCCCGTCCCCGTCCCCGTCCCCGTCCCCGTCCCCGTCCCCGTCCCCGTCCCCGTCCCCGTCCCCGTCCCCGTCCCCGTCCCCGTCCCCGTCCCCGTCCCCGTCCCCGTCCCCGTCCCCGTCCCCTGGATGTGCATGTCCAAGTCCAATCATGGCCACCGTGTTAGACTTCAAAATAAATGTCATTTTCATTTTCGCAACCACCATCACATTAAACCTCAAGAACGACATCCACATCGATTTTCATGTTTACTTACCCCATTTACACCTTAAGGGAGGATTTTCAAAGTAACAAAATATGTGTTTGCCTATTTATTTTAAGACATGCTCCTACGAATTTTAAAGTTGTAATGTCTATTTTATATTATTTTTCCATACAAAATTTAAACCCCATTTTCACCCCTTTAGGGGTTAAATCATGTCCACCGTGTTGGACTTCAAAATAAATCTCATTTTCGCAATCACCATCCCCAAAAAACCTCAAGAACGACATCCATATTGATTTTTATGTTTACTCACCCCCCATTTACCCCTATGTGGTTGATTTTCGAAATTACAAAATATATGTTTGCCTATTTATTTTAGATGTGCTCCAACGAAGTTTAAAATTGTAATGTCTATTTTATATTATTTTTTCATACAAAATTTGAACCCCATTTTCACCCCTTTAGGAGTCAAATCATGTCCACCGTGTTGGACTTCAAAATAAATGTCATTTTTGCAATCGTCATCCCCGAAAACCCCAATAACGACATCCATATCTATTTTTGGGTTTTTTACCCCCTTTTCACCCCCATTTCATCCCAATAGGGGTTCAAATACTAACAATAACAATATACGTTGCGTTAGATGTCTATCCGTAAGCCTAAATTATAAATTTAGCGATTTTTACTTCGAAAATAAAGGATTTTCTTCAATACACAACTTCATCCTCCTTTTGACCCCTTCGGGGGTAGAATTTTGAAAAACGCTGAGACCCGTATTTATTTATTTTCAATGGTCAGTCTAAACACAAAATTTGAAGATCCTAGCTTCAAAACTGAGGGACTTTCATACAAACTTTGATCCCCTTTTTTACCCCCTTAGGGGGTGAATTTTGAAAAACCCTTTCTTAGTGCACCCCTAGACCTCATAAGGAACCTACGTGCCAAATTTGGAATCTCTAGACCCAGCGGTTTGGGCTGTGCGTTGATAGATCAGTCAGTCAGTCAGTCAGTCAGTCAGTCAGTCATTCAGTTTACGATTTTATAAATATAGATGTATACGGATGCAAGCGGTGGTTAGACCACTGCCTAATGACTAAAACTGCCCATAAATCATTTAATTCTGCTGAAATATTGTACGGTACATATTGGTCAGACCATATGCCGTTAAAAGTTGTATGTCATATGAATACAATGAAACTCAAGATTGTTGAACCAGATATTATTAGTAATCAGGTTTCTTGGGGGGAAAGAGATCAAAAACAAATAGATCAATATTGCAATGAGTGTGACAGTAGGTTGCGAAATATTATGTTTCCTGTACAATTAAGCCAATGTGGCGACTCCATGTGTACTAATAAGGAACACACTGTTATATTGGATGAAATGTATAATAATGTTGTTAGTATATTACGTGACGCAGCAATTAATAGCAGTAGGTTAAATAAAAAGAAAAATAAATGTAACTATGTATGTGGATGGAACAAATATGTTAGTGAGGCCCACAGGACGGCTAGGCAATACTTTGAGCTATGGACAGTACATGGTAGACCAAGTTCTGGTTATTTCTATCAACTAATGAACGATTCTAGAAAAACATTTAAAGATAAATTGAAATGGTGCCAAAATAACCAGAACAAAATTAAGATGGACATCTTGGCTCAAAGTCATGGTAAAAAAGATTTAAAAAAAAAAGGCTGGAACGGGTGGTAGGAAAATATAGACGATTCAAAAGTACTTAACAATTAAGTTTATTTGAATAAAGCTTATTTCACATTTCACTTTCAGGGAGAACTTTCCGAGGAATACAGGTTGGAATGTGGAGTGAGACAAGGTGGAATCACATCTCCTCGCCTTTTCAACTTGTACATAAATAAGCTGATTGTTGGACTCAGCAGTGCCAATGTTGGATGTCATATGGACGGTCTATGCATTAATAATATCAGTTACGCAGATGACATGGTGCTGCTGTGTCCAACAGTCAAAGGACTCAGAAAGTTACTCGATATATGTGAGAGATATGCTGTGGCCCACGGACTCAGATATAACGCTAGTAAGAGTGAGTTAATGATATTTAAAGCAGGCACCAATCGTTACTCTCACGTGCCACCAGTGACTTTGTCTGGGTCTCCTCTAAAAGCAGTGGAAAAATTCAAATATCTGGGTCACTGGGTCACATCAGATCTCAAAGATAACGCTGACATTGAAAGGGAACGAAGGGCGCTATCTGTCCGCTGTAATATGCTGGCCCACAGATTTGCACGATGTACAAATGAAGTAAAGGTGACTATTTTCAGAGCATACTGCCAAACTTTCTACACGTGCAGTCTGTGGGGCAGATATACGCAGGGGACATATAGCGCACTTCGTGTCCAGTATAATAATGGATTCAGGGTGTTGTTCGGGCTGCCACGGTCATGTAGTGCCTCCGGTATGTTCGCGTCGGCGCGAATCAACGATTTTTACGCAATAATGCGAACACGCTGCGCCTCAATGCTTGCAAGACTGCGGGCCAGCTCGAACAGCATCTTGTCAACGATAGCTGCTAGATGGGACAGCTTAATATTGCGCCGCTGCACGCAGTTGCATGCCCGTTAAGCTGCCAATTGTACCGTGCACCATATATGAAATAATGTTACTAACACTAGTTATAAGTCATGATTGTTACTAACAAATGATATGGACTATGTCTGAAATAAATGAAAATTATTATTAATTATTAATTATAATGTTGTAAGAAATATTTACTAAAATTACTAATAAAAACAAATCACAACATTATCAAAAACTATTTTGTAGGTACAAGTAAATTGTGGGAAAAAAAGTGACGGCTTACTTAATATGAACTTGGTTTTGGCACTATTCATCCGTATGAAACAGATACTATAATATTGCTCAAAAGTGTTGTAATCTGTATTGTTGTAGGGCGTTATAATGGCAGCACAAACTATAATAAGTACAAGCATAGTCAAGTCTACGGCTAGCTCGGGTCATTACTGCGGTTCCCACGGCCGCTTGATTAATACTCGCAGATATTTTATACATAGCCCAGCCTACTCTTACTACAACATGTTTTTACGAACATTAATGTCACCATCTCTCAAAGGCATCGACAAAAAGTAACTTAGTCTTAGGCCGGCGGACGATTGAGACTGCCATTAGATGCCACAGCGTAAGGTCGCGTAATTGAATATATTTAATGGCATTATAAGAGTTGGTGTTTTGACAACGGCCAAAAAATGAAATATAGGTATTTATTTATTTATTTAATCTTTATTGCTTATATATAAAAATACAGCAAATGGCGGACTTAATGCTAAAAAGGCATTCTCTCCCAGTCAACCAGAGAGGATGTGACAATAAAAAAAATGTGCAGGCAATAAAGCGGATATGAAAAATAATAATATTCAAATTACACATAAGTACTATAACATAACATAATATTAAATATATGTTATAATATAAATATATAATTATATACATACATATGCAATAAAAATATTTATTTAAGTAGGTAATAGAGGAAGTTAGATTCCAAGGGAGCTAGCGTAGAGAACCAAGATAATGTTCTCGAACCAGTCTCTTAAAAGTGAACTTGCTGGGGGCTTTCCATATATGCGTGGGTAGGGCGTTCCAGAGTCATATAGCCGTAAGGGTGAAAGAGTAGGATACGAAGCCAGAAGAATGAGCAGGTGTTTTTAAAAGAAGGTTGTCACTAGACCGAAGATCACGTTCATGAGACGAACATGAGGTATGCATGTTCCAATTTCCAAACATCCATATCCGTCCGTAGTAATGATTAATGAATGTGAAGATTTGCATATCGGGTTATTGAGTGGATAAAAATAATATGAAACAATCTACGGACCGGCAGATTTTGGAGTGTATTGTACTATTCTCAGTTTTCGAAAATGTGATAAGTTTCGGCTGATTTTTATTCAACAGGAAAACAGTTGAAGTGTTTGTCAATAAATCTAAAATGCCAGGTTAAAATATTATAAATAGAATATTAGTTAAGCTCGCAAATAGTCTTGCGAGGTAACAATAATACTGATAAATTACTGATTGGAATATTAGCCACGACTAGTCTAGATATTACTCGTGCGAAATTGCTTTTGTATGATACAAAAACTTGACGTCTTCCATCTCAATTTAAAATCATGCCTACCTTTAATTAGGTCATTCTCTACAGTCTGCACCAGTGTTTCTTAGACTTTTTGCAATCACGACCACTTTCAGAATTTAAAAAGCTACACGGACCGGTCAAAGAATATTTGTAAGAAAATTTATAAGAAAACAAGCCATATAGCCATGTATAAACGAAAAATACTTTTAATTTCAGTCTCATTACGGGAAGATTTAACTGCAGACCCCTGATACACATGCTCCTGGGGTCCTGGGGTCCTGGGGTCCATGGACCACACTTTAAGAAACCCCGGTCTATATGTACGATGTCTCAATAACTGACCTTAATTAGTTTTTCCATAACGATTACTATCATTTGAATGATCGGAAACGTTAATATTGACCTTCTAAACGCTTGCATCCTGCAAAGTTCAAGATGGTATCTGTAACTACCAACCTACAGCCTCTTGAGCCAGTGAGCCTCAAAAGGACTTTCATTGTACTCATTCATAGCTATTTGTAACTGGCCCATGGTACAGTGAATAAGAAATCAGTACAGAACTTACAACAGTATGTTTCAACATCAACAGCAGTTCAAAGTAATGGCAGCGATTTTTTGAACTCTTTTGGAAAGTAAAAAAGGAGGTGTACTGTTTTCTTTTGAACTGTGCCGCCATCTCAGTTGCGTGCGTTGACGCAATACAATGCAACACCATATTGCACGCGATTTGCATACAATGCCTCCGATAAAAGATGACTGCCCGATACATTGGGCTATTGGATAGAAATAATAGGATGGCGCTCCGCTAAACATTTGAGACACGCTGATCTAATTTCATCGGTTAATGTGTTGTAATTTGAGAATTATGGGTAACATTAAAAGATACAAGAGGTACCTAATGAAGTTGCATAATACAAGGTATATTATAAAAGGCTGTAAAACGAACTTTAATGGAGAAGTAACTATTGGATTAAAATATCAGCGCGTGGGTTCAACTGTTAATTTTAATAAGGTATCTTATTTTAATAGTGATAAATCTGTCTCCACTGTACTAAAGGGCAATAACTGAGTATTAAATTACCGATAAAGGTGGTACCTACTCGTATAATAAATATTCGTATTTTCTTATAAATTTTTACCTTACACAAACGAGTTAGTGTTGTCAATATATGCCGAATGATATCCATTTCAATTTGTTTATACTTTAGTAAACATCAGTGTCACCATTTCCCACCATAAATTCCCAGTCGCAATAAATTCCGAGTGGACATACAAAACACAATTTATCATTTCAAAAATAATTGTTCTAAGTTGACCTGTTTATTAGAATTCGATAAATATCTCTGACGTCGCGGAAACCCGCGATCGCTCACACGGGGCTCGCATTAATCTTGTTTCCAAACGGTAAATGGAGTGTGGAGCTGTTGCAAGCTGGGAGCGGCTGCATTCAGACCCACTGTTGGGCAACCACTAGAGCTGGGGATGTTCCGCCGGCTGCCTCTGATAGTCATGCTCGGTGCTCGTGTATAGTCTGCTGAAACAGTGGTGTTAAGGTATAAACTTCTGCAACGATTTATTGATTAGTGTTTTGGTTTTGTCGTGAATATATTTGTTGTTGTACTTATAGGTATTGATTTTATTCAAGGTTTGTCGTACTTGATTGAATTGGAAATATACTTATTTAATAACTAGTTAATTTAGCTTACCTTTTAATTTTAACGAACGTGAAACTAAAACTAGTTTAGTAAATTCATCAGCTGAATATTACACCTGATTTAAAACAAATAAACTGACCTAGATGTCTACAGCAGCCCTTTTATTTTTTAGCCGCTTCAGCTCTTGTGTTGTACCACAAAGGTGTGTCATGTTATGCAAGAGTAGGCGTAGTAACGGTAGCTGCGCCAGGATAATACAATCGATGGTTTATGTCCCCCGCATCGCTATCCGACGTCATTCGTCAACATGCCTCTATGGACCCATCCATCTCCAAGCTCTAAATGTGTCTGTTGTTGCGCAAACATAAATACTTGTAGCTGATTCATGAAAATTCTAGGCGGTTGAGGTTAAGCTACCAAAACATTCTTAAATACTTGTAGCTGATTCATGAAAATTCTAGGCGGTTGAGGTTTAGCTACCAAAACATTCTTAAATACTTGTAGCTGATTCATGAAAATTCTAGGCGGTTGAGGTTTAGCTACCAAAACATTCTTAAATACTTGTAGCTGATTCATGAAAATTCTAGGCGGTTGAGGTTTAGCTACCAAAATATTCTTAAATACTTGTAGCTGATTCATGAAAATTCTAGGCGGTTGAGGTTTAGCTACCAAAACATTCTTAAATACTTGTAGCTGATTCATGAAAATTCTAGGCGGTTGAGGTTTAGCTACCAAAACATTCTTAAATACTTGTAGCTGATTCATGAAAATTCTAGGCGGTTGAGGTTTAGCTACCAAAACATTCTTAAATACTTGTAGCTGATTCATGAAAATTCTAGGCGGTTGAGGTTTAGCTACCAAAACATTCTGAGGCGATTCACGAAATTCTGAAAAAGTCAGCTAAAGTGCATGTAAATACATGTTTTCATTTTGAATGAAGCTGACTTGTAAACGGATATGGTCTCAGAACACTGATCTGTGGATATAGTCAAATCACTTTTCAACAATATAAAAAAGACTTAAAAGAATTACATCAAGAATCACATCAAGAATTACATCTTTTAATACACTCTACTATACTTCCACTGAACAGGAAATGATGTTATGATGTTTTATTTCTGTGTTATTGTTCTAGTTGGTGGTAAACTTGGCGCTGGTGATCTACCATGCCCTGGACTACCAGCATGCGGAGGATGAAGAGCGGCTCATCTCGCCCGACCTTGAGGGCCTCATCACCGAGATGACGGCCTGCGATGACGTCGGTGAGTCACTCTATGATGACGAAAATGATGTTTCGAGCTTAGGGCCTACTCCGAAAACCGAGACACGATATCAAGACAACTCGTACGTTCCGTGTCATTATTATCTTATGATAGCTCCATTTTTTTTGTAGTTGTGCCCTTTGGATCGACATCGTGCTGGTAAATGTAATCCTATGCTTATTGCTAATCCAAAACAATACACCGTCTTATCTAATCCGTATTTAGCTATTATCAAATTCCAGGTACCTAACTCATTAAATTAGTTATTTTCCTTGTTCGTTATTTTCTTGTTTTATACAAGAGCCTATGAATACGCGACATTCTGTTTCTTGACGAAAGATTCAATATTGGCCAGCGATTGGCTGCAGATACTTACAAACGTTTCTTTGAAAATCAAATACGTTACGCGTTTCCTACGTAGCATTGAAAAAGCGCGTTGAATTTGTATTAAAACAGCATTATTTGCACCGCAGGAAGCTCGATCGGGTGACATTTAGTAGATAATAGTTTGAGCAAACTGTGATAAACCGTTGAAAGTGCGTGACATTTGGATATTCGGGTTGCTATGTTAGCTTAATAGAATTTATCAGTGGTCGGGATATTATGATACAGAGTTATCAAAATCCATAAATGTTTCTTATTGTTACCTTTTGACATTTCTTTCGTTTATCTTTTGTTATTTTTATGAGATTCTGACGTCTAGCACTAGTATTACGTGTACAGAAAGCGAGCGCGGTTTATAAGATTAGTCGACAATACAGAGTGTCACAATGGAGTTGGGCTGCGTTACAGTTTTCTCCGGTGGGGGGTGAACTTTCACCCCGCTGACCTTTCCGCGGCGTCTCGCCGACGCGACGCTGCGCGGGGTCTCTCGCCAGTATTTGGATTTCCTTATATTGGTTTATTGCTGCAAATCACTCAACAAACACATTTTTATCATACGAGTAGTTCGCGAATGCTACGATAACCATAGGAGAAACGAATGATTTTTAGATTTTTTAAAGGCGACATCCAAATCGTATTAAAACTGACAAAACGAAACAGTCAGAACAGAGAGATTTAAATTATTCAAAGTATAAAACATAGTAATGATTTAGTTTTTGCGGATTCCAAGCGGTGATTTTGTGTTTGTTAAGCGTTACTGTTGTCTATCGAAGTTATCAAATATGAAACGTCCATGTAATGATGAGGTAGCTTTCTTATTACCACCGATTTGTCTTGGTGGAGTGCCGCCTGCACGGAATCATAGTATAAATAAGTTACAGAAGCAGTGGTTTAGCGCCTGGCCCAGCGATTGCGGAAGTTAAGCAACGTTCGCAAGGGTCGGTCATGGGATGGGTGACCAAAAATTTATTATCTCGAGCTCCTCCGTGCTTCGGAAGGCACGTTAAGCCGTTGGTCCCGGCTGCATTTGCAGTCGTTAACACCCACCAATCCGCATTGGGCCCGCGTGGTAGGTTATGGCCCATCCTCCTTACCACCTATAAGGAAGGCCTGTGCCCCAGCAGTGGGGACATCTAAAATGGCTGATGGACACAGAATATTCATATATAAAAAGGCCAAAAGTACGCTGGAACGAGGAGTCTCGGTATACTTCGGGATACTAAGTTGCGATTGCATCGTGTGAGAGAAGAACGGCGGCGGCGTGTGTGACGTCAAATTATGGCACAAAGTTATAGAACTCTGTGAAATAGACCTAATGAACCGACTGGGCATTCCTGTAATAGGACCTAACATGCCTAAAGGCTGAGGCTAAAATTCATGAGAATCTTTAGAGCGCCAGTAGGCTATTGGACGATTTAAAATACTGCCCCCTAAACTCTCGACGGGAATTAAAGAGATCGAGTTCACATCATGATCGAATAAACGTCAAAAATCTGTTATTTTGTTACATTGAAAACGGGTTCCATGGTTTTCATTGTACCGTTTTTACGTTTACTCGATACCAATTTCGATCTCAGTTTCTCGTTCTCGTTCGGGTGTAAACCCCTGGTTACTTATTTATTCTATGACAGAATCAGCGGAGATTCGGTCGCGGGTAAGGCGAGTAATTGAAATGCCATTTGTATCGTGCTGAGTCGCTGATGGCCGGCGCCGAACCTGCGTGCTCTTCGGTGCCGTTACTTCGTATTAACGTTGGATTATATTTGAATCGGCTGAAACAACGGACGCAATAACATCATCGATGGGCCGACTATGGAGATTTTCAATGTTAAGCTGAGTGAAATTTATCACGCAGAAAGAATTGCTTTTGATAAGTTTCTCAGCAGTTACGCTCGCGTAGTGTTTCATGCTGAGAAAATCTGGGGATTTTAATTTAGTAGCATTAATTTGAAAAATGTAGAGTTATTATTGAAGACCTCCGTGGTCGAGTGGTTTGTACGCCGGTTTTCAAAGTGTCGCCATCTCTGAGGTCCCGGGTGAGATTCCTGGCTGGGTCAATTTAGAAAACGTACTTTTCTGTATTGGCTCAGGTCTGGGTGTTTGTAGTTCCACCGTTGTCTCTGATTTCCATAGCACAAGTGCTTTAGCTACTTCTGTGATGTTGTTTAATATTTATTTACCTATTTATTATTATTTACTATATACCTATCAAAATTTGTAGCAGGTTTCAAAAAAGCACCTTAGAGTAACTTTGTCTGTGGAACTTTTACTTCTGCGATTATTACCTGTGCAAACTCGTGCTTGTAATACAAACCTTTAATTAATATACTAGTAATAGTACATACAGACACAATCAGACAGACATCTGAATTTAGCCCGTAAGATAGACAAACGCGAAGGGGCACTCATCATGATGTGTAGTGATAGTGATTTTATCATAAGGTCCATGTACTACCATTCACGTTATTAATGGTCCAATATCTTGTCGGTGGTCCATGGGAACTTTCTATGGTCCCATAGCCGGTGCGTCTGCGCACAATGCCCCAGGTTCGAATCCAGGTCGGGGTTAATTGTGTTTCCACCGCTAATTGTATTGTGCGTATTCTGTGGCGCTCTGTTATATGTACCGTGTGCGTAATTATATTTTTTGTATGTAAATAAGTTATGTGAATAAAGTTTATTGAGTAGTATTGGTTCTGTAACCGATTTTATTTATTTCCTCATTTATGTTATTTTTACAATAAGAGTGAAAGTGAAAGTCAAATAAGCTTTATTCAAATAAACTTAATTATTAAGTACTTTTGAATCGTCTATATTTTCCTACCACCCGTTCCAGACTTTTTTAGCTGACAAGAAGAACGGGCGCAAGAAACTTATCAGCTGTAAACAGCCATAAGTAACGATATTTACAAACTTGAATATATCGTTACCAGATAATTACAACAGGGTGACAGGATTATTGGCAACAACATAGACTTATTATATTACTTCAACAAAGTTCTTATATTAGCAAGTTATGTGTTACATCATTTCCACGCATTTTGATCTTTAAGATAATCGTCAACTTTATAATAACATTTACCCATGAGCGTTTTTTTAACATGGTTTTTAAATTCATGCAAAGGAAGATCAATCACTTGTTGTGGAACTTTATTAATAAAGGCTATGCCTTTCCCCATAAATGAACCATAAGTAACAACATTTTAAAGCACTTAATTACCCCTTTATAATTTTTTATTACTCCATGGTGTGTAATGGCTGCAATCTGCTTTATGGCAAAATTCAAATATGAAGAAATAGCTACCAATTTAAAGAGATATATTATATTTATCTATGAACATCTAGCAGTATCGTAATTATAACATAAATTAATATGAAAATTAATTCAGTTTTATTAAGCTGTGCTTGATGTGTGAAAATGATAATTTTTTAATTTTATTAGTGATGTTTATCAAAATTTAGTTCATTAACATTTTTTTTAACGTTTGGCGATCGATATACCGGTTTTGGAGGAAAACTTGTTTCAGGTTGATGAACCAGGATTTTCTGAATAAACATAAATATGTAATAGTTCGAATCAATTGATCTCATCTCTATATAGTATTCTTTGTAGTTTTAAATGTCATCATAACATTTAAAAGATAGTGTCTAAGGTCAAGTAGGAAGCAGGCAGAAACCGTTTCAATTTAAAAATAAAAGTACTAACATAAAGTTGAATTTCATTTCTCCGTTAAGTATTTTTATTTTCTCCATCTCCGCTATTCGGATTCACTGCGATTTTCACCGGCCACAATAAAATAACAAACAGGTACCGCAACTTGTGCCGGAATGCGGTGGGAGTATGTAAATGCACAGAGATATTCTCACTATTGTTATTTTCTTGAAATAATTACGACACCAATTAAATACTACTTTATTATTTTAGTGGTTGTCCGCGATAAATTTTATTAAAAACCTCTCGTTGGTTTTTAAGCAGCCTACTTGTCGACTGTTGTCAGTCTGTTGAGGTATGGTACGGTATCATTAGTAATTTCACATTTGGTTGCATTCGAAATCAATGCAGTTTTAAAAATATAATACCTACGAGTATGTATAAATCTGAATAAGCGCGAAGCTTAGTTAAAAAATATAGAGGTTAGGTACCTGCCTGAATTTTTTTCCTTATTTTGGTGGTTGATGGGACCGAATTTCTGCGGTTGTATCTATGATGTAACTATACTAGACTTTTTCATTCTTTAAAGTAAAAGAGCAATAGTTAGGGAATAAAGTGGCGGAAATATTATGACCATAACATGATATTAACTTTGCATATAAAGTGTTTCTGACGTAAACGCCACAAAAGGTGCTCCACAATCATACAGGTGATTTTTTTCTGATCACATAGTTTCTGGGCTGGCGTTTTTTACTGCAAGCAGATGTTCACCAACACGTATTACATATTTATTCCTGTGTTTAAGAGACCGTCGTCGGTGAACAGTGAACTTCCTATACAAACGTAATAGATACCAAAATGATTTGCAATCTGAGCATAATTAATTCTTCTTGTGAAGTTATTCGGATTATGTCAGTGTATTTGTCTAGGTTTCTATTAAATAAAAAAACAAATACTAAATCAATTTAAAATAAATGCCAATTAAATTATTTCATACAAATCTGTAAATTGCATTAATTTTTAATTGGTTTGGTATTTTGGATTTTTTATTCAATAGAACCCAAGACAAATAGTCCTTATCGGAATACCATCACAAGAAGGGTTAGTTACGCTCAAATTGCAAATAATTTTTGTATCGTTATTATAGAAAGTTCACTGTTCGGCCTCTTAAACGGGCGTGATAAAATGTTTTTCTTATTTTCATATTAATTGTTTTTTTGAGAGACCGTAGACAGTAGTATATCTATAAAGTTACTTTACACGAACTGATGTTAAAATTAAAATAATAAGCGCTCAATAACGGATACAAAATTTTTCTCCCATATCGCTTTGTAAAAATATGAAATCGAACAAAATATTACAATTGATCTTTACTTTGATGGCTAATTATAGTCTTGTAGCACAGAGTAAAAATATAATTCATTATTCCTGTGCTTGTAGACGTAAGAACTAGCAGGCGTAAGCTATACTTACGTACAGTTTTAATACTAGTACTTACTTACTATGTTTCATCGTACCTCATTTTATTTTTGTGCGTTTTATTGATAGGCAGAAAATTACGAGCGCTACCAAACGGTACATTTTCCGGTGCGAGCGATTATAAGCAAATAAATTCTTCCCGTAAGATATAGGCAGTGTTCGAGGAAGCTATAAATAAGTTTAGCAAAATCGCTCGCATAAAAATGCAGAATATGACAAGTTAATTTAGATGGAGCGCGGCTGACAGTCGGAATGGAAGGTGAAAGACAGGCGGAACGAATCGTCTCATTTCATTGTGAGTTATAGCGCGGGAGAGCCGCACGCGCAGCTCAGACGCGAAAGGCGACGGAAACTTAAGATCTACGTTTTACGTCATTCAGACTATAGCTTTTCCTCTATAATGTCACATCGAGGCCTATGTTTCAAAGGTTCCATCTATCTTTTGGTTTGCAACATCAGTTCTACTTGGCATGTCCAAAAACTCTCCACTTTCGTAATATAGATTTACTATAATATGCATAAAGGCTTCACTCAATCGGTTAAGTTTGCATAAGGTGAGAATGCATATAACTGAACATTATTGTCAATAGATTCACAATTTTATGCAACATCTGTTAGTGACGCCGCTCATTACATTAAACATCGTCATCTAGCGGCGTTCCTGACCCCAAGAAATTTGAAAATCAATTACCGTTTGAATGTAAATCTTAACAATAAATCGATTTTCACTCCCACGATGAAAGTAATTCATTGCCCGATCCTTAAGAGCTGGTTGCATAATAAAAATTCAATATTCTAGAAAAATTCAGTCGTACGTTTTCCATTTTCACTTTCACTATCATTTATCTCAAAATCTTTACATGTATACTTATTAGTTAAAATATCTTGTGCCATATAACTTTCAAGGGAAAATATATTTTTCTTCTCCCAAAGATGTTTTGAATTATTTAGGCTATCATGATAGTAAGCGTAAACAATAATACGGACACCAAAATCGATTTATTCGTTCGATTGTAAACATGAAATGTAGATTTGAAGTTCACGGTTAACACGTTTAGATAACTGTAGTTCGGTCGTGTCGTGGGTCGTGGGCGATGGGATCGAATCAGAAGTATCGATATTCGATTGTATCGTATCGATCGATGTGAAACGGGTCACTCGGTCGGGTGGCAGGTGAGCACAATGCAGGGTATGGCTGGTGCCATGGGGCTATTGTTTAAATCGATAGGGTAACTATTATATACCAACAAAGTATTTTTTTTTCTAAGTTTTGAGGGTGATAAATGTGATAATTTCGTCAGCAGCTTGCATGTAGAGTTGGTATCTTTTAAATAGTTTTGAAATCAATAATTTTATGTAAATTCAAATGTGTAACTCAACAACTGCATTTTCCTGTGCAAATGCTAGATTGGCTAAAAAATTGCAAGTGTTCAATACTGACAAATTATAAGTGGCGCCGCGGTGAATTATATTTAATATTATAATTCTAATACACAATTTAAAAAAATGTTTATCGTGGAGATTTTAGGGCCCACAGTTTAGTCTTTTTAGACGGTATCGTTACATTCCCTCGTAGTCACTGCTAGAAGTAGATAGCAAAACTGCTAAAAGTGGCCGCTTTGACACATTTGCTATCTACTTCTACGAATGACTACGAGGGCATGTAGTGATACCATCTAAAAATACTAGACCATGGGCCCTAAAATCTCCACGATAAACATCATTAAAATCTTTTTTTATTAATAACTTATTAAATAAGAACCTCTGAGGGATACAACCGCCTTAATTTAGACCACAGGTTACTAAATAGTTACTACGTCTTACTGGTTTTAACTAAAAAAGCGTTTGTGTTTTATTCAACATAAATTCATTTCTTAAGTATTCTGGTATTTATAATATTCTCCCAGACGTTCTAAAACGCGTGGTGACCCCAGTGGTGTTTGTTTGACGCGCACGCGCATCGGCCGTTGACGTTATCAAATCATCTGAGTTTGATGAATGGTGCCGAAGCTGATTCGAGGCTCACTTGACACTCTTATCGATACACACTATATCCAGTCACTTTCTTTAGGGAGGCCCGCAAAATTATACTAAAACATAGCCCACACTATCATGTGATATAATATGTTTTCGTATACACTGTAGAATTAACTAGTTAATAGGTATTTTTAATGTATTTTTCAATGTGAAAAATTCACAAATGTAAGTTGTAAGTAGATTATCAGTTGCAACTTGTTCACTTTAAAGATGCAGACATTCCTTAGAAAAGATATCAACTTCAAAACGAACTGTTGGGCATAAAAATGCAACAGCGACTTTTTGACGAAACTCCTTGCAATTCAAATACACAGTACAAATAAGCGTGACCTTGTATAATAACAATATTATGGTAGCTTGGTTGACGTATTTGACGATAGGTGGCTCTACCGTGACATGAGTTGTTGTAAATTATTGTCGGTATCGAAATATATCGGATAAACGGCTCATAGTCAATACGAGTGAAAGTCTCATCTCTTCTCTTGTATTTCTGGTAATGGTGATAAATTTTCATTGATATTAAAACAATCAGTGACTCTCATTCTGAGTGCGTCTCTTGATTTATTACATTTAGTTCCAATTGCGGACACATTTAATAAATTGATATTGAGTGGGTATTGAGCTAAATAATCAGATTGGATAGTGGATAAATGCAGAATAGGTCGATATAGGTAATTATTATTAAAACGTATTTATTTTATTTTATTTTATTTTATTAATTTCATGGAAAACCAGCAGCTGTACAAATAGGTGTAGAAAAAGCGTAAGAAACAATAAGCTAATTATAGGTTTTCGCTTATAGTAACAATATAGAATTTTTTAAAAAACAATAATGTTATGAACCCATCCAAACAAAATAAAAGTACTTAATGCTATGTGTGTGTAATGCTCACCAGCATGAACTTATTCAGTAAATAGATATAGTATTGTAAGTTTGCATGGCGCTTGATTTTGATTTGATTTAAATCGACGTTAATACCTTTGATGTAGCTTGATTGTAAATTTAATATATTTTGTTGATAGAAATATACATTTTTGAACCATTTATATTACTATTCAAAAAAAATAACTTTGATTAAAAACCCTCTTAATAAAAGTTGAGTTTTTTCCCATTGACACGGCCCAGCAACAATAATTTTCGCGAAAATTAGTGTATTTATTTTTCGCCGTTAAACTTTATTCTAATGTGCAATACAATTAGTTAACGATGTAGGTATCAATTTTCATGTTATTACCATGTTATCCATTCGGAAATTGGCATCATTCAGAAACTTTTCTCTTCATTTGCAACAACTTTCATATGCGCGTTATAAAATGTCTCTTACTTAATAACGATAATTTTCTTTCACTATTCCATAATAATGATCTTTCTTGTCGACTATTACCGCAAAGGCAGATACAATTTAATTACATAAAGTGTCTTCGTTGTATCATTCTAGATGTTCTACATTTTCTCCGCTTTAATTGTGGTTAGCAATATGCGCGCGCCTGCGCAGCCGCAGACGAGTAACAAAGCCGGAGAAGAAAGTAACTTTTATTATTGAAGTACATCTAGGTAAGCATCCTCCTTCAACTTCTCACGGCCAACAATGACAACTCAGCCCAGATATTATCACTATCATAAAATTAGATCGACGTGGTTTATTTTGCCGAGTACAAAAATCACGAAAGAAAAGAGTACCTAACTAGAAAAATCAATGCAGATAAGTACCACCGATAGATTTTTTATGAAACAAAAAAAAACAATGAAGGAAATAGAATACACAATTACACACTATGTAACTAACTGCCAAATACTCAAACGAATCTTAAAGTTAAGGCCACCTTAAATTCAAAAAAGTTGCCAGATTTTGCAGAAACTCTTTGAAACTGACAGCTTCCTTAAAGTTAAGGAGACCTTAACTTAAGCTAAGAAGCCTTTGAGTATTCGGCCTTTATAGACTTAAAATCCCAAATTATGTTTGTGTTTACCGATGTAATTAATTCAATCCTATGATCAAATTGATTTGTGATGACTGGTTTAAAAACAAATTTAATTCATCGTGAATTCGTAGCAGTTGCCTAGTCTTACGCGATAACAAAAAATATAGTTATAATTGTATACGAAATTGAGTTTGGTTGTAATGACATTAAATAAATATCATAATTGAATGAGGTATAAAATATTAAATTCGAGATTCCCACAGTTGTAATGTTAGTAATGATGACAGCAAGCTATAACCTAAGTGTATGGACCACCATAACGTTAAAACAAGATGCCAATTAAAATAAGAATCTACTTCTCAAAGGCACCTTTTATGAAACTTTCACCAAAAACAATTTCAAAACGATCGTAGTATTGGGTGGCCGGACCATTTTACTAATGAGCATATTTTACTTTATTATCGGATTTGGAATATCGTTAAACAAACATTTGTTTTACGATTTATAATTGCTATTCAAAATTATGTTTTATGATCCACTTATCCTTTCTTTTAATATTATCGTTACGTAGGTACCTTACGACGTTAAATATTGAAAGAAAGATTAACGTGTTTTTTATTAAAAAAGAATTATCATTTAAATACCGTATTAACTACATATATATTATAAGGATGAAAACGAAGTCTTGGCAATATTTTAAACTAAGAATCTATCTGCGATAATAGGGACGTTGACTATTTTTTTTATTTTATGTTACATAAATTACCTCTCAAAAAAAGAAACATTGGTAAAAGAATTAATTCGCTAGCATGAAAACTGCCCGATATATCACAGTGTGAAATGCACACAAATGGACTCGATCAAAAACGCTCCATACTAATGGCTTGCACGTTATGACGTCACGCCTTGCAAGTTTGTATGCAACGCATAGGAAATTTGTTCAGCAGCTATATTAAATATTGTGTTTATCAAAATGGTTTCTTAGACAAATTTGCTATACATTTTACGGACTAATAAAAGGTATCATTTATTTTAATAAATTTTATACTTTTTAAATGGACTTGTCCACCCAACTTTGAAGGGTCATAAAACAAATAATATGCAATATATAAAACCAAGAGGTATACAAGCTACTCTAAAAGTTTAATATGTTTACGATTTTTATTAGTATTTCGTTAATTTATTCATTAGTCAACATCCCTATTGCTGCGATATAACTTTAGGACAACAGTTTCTTTAAATCAGAGTGATCAAAATTCAAGGTGAATTAACATAAAAAAATACAAAAATTATGATGCTAAAAACATGAAATGAATGTAATATGAAATGAAATGAATAGTAACAAAAACGTTACTTTCATGTTTTTAGTTATGACTTCTTGTGATTTTTTTTGTTTATTTCACCCTGGGTTTTCATCACTTTGATAAAAAAACAATATAGAGTTATCAATATCGCGGTTGCGAATCTATTCTGCTATTTATATAATTTTCTTACTTCGAAATAGAGTTCAATTTCTAACAAAACAGAAAGTCAAAAGTTGCTTCAGCTTCTGTTAGCTGTCGATGCTTATTACTACAGTCTTTGTTTACGTTTACAACATTGAAAACAAAACAAAAAATAAATAAATTCCACCTTGATCTTAAAATGGTGTCATTTATAAGCGGAAACAGTTAAGTTCTAACTGTGATCTAATGAGGAAACATAAAAAGCGATCGAAGTCTATTGTTTTCAGAAAATAGTTTAGTTCGAGATGGGATCTTCATTTTAACTGTAATTTTGTTGTTTAAATTCTTAATGCACTAATGAATCTATTTCACACAAATAGACCGTGTTAATTTTGTATGGTTGTTTTGTCATTCTTTTTAATTATTTTTCTCTCACTTTTGCTGCAAGGTGTTCCAGCGGGAAATAATAGATACAACTTAGAAAAGGTAAAGTGTGCTGGTCAAGAACATCCGCCTATCCCATTTTGGAAGGCATAAAATTTGATGGCAATTCGTAACTTATCGTGTACACAATAGCTTTCGAATTGCTTTGTCCTATATTTTCAGAGCCAAGAATGTAGGATTGACGGGGTCACTTTAACAACTTCTTTGGATTTATTGCGAAATAAAGTTGCGATGGACAACTTTAAACGGCTAACATGATCGTTAATATAAGACACTTTGAAACAACAACAGTTTAACATCATCCTTTAACTTGACATATAAACATTAACAAAATAATAAAATTAATTAATTTAGTAAGGAATGTTGGATTTCATAGATTTTTCTGATATTTTTAAGAATATATTGACTAAAGAATCCTAAATAAAAATATTATTCAAAAGTGCTTTGCAATTTATTTAAGCATCTTCAAAACTCTTAAGAGTTTATTATTAAGATAGAAAGTTATAAGAAATAAGAATAGCGGTAAAGTTATTTAGGCGAATATTAGGCACTAGGGGCTCACGGAGCTAAAAAAAGCTATAAGCGGTGAACGTAGCCAAGTTTTTGGTTTGTATCAGCGATTATTCCGTAGTTGATCATCATATCAGCCGCACGACACCTGCTGGGTACCCGTAGAACTCCCAAAGGATCTCAACAACGATCCAGCGGTTTCCCGCGCCGCGTCGTGACATTATGCACCAGATCCTCGGCCTACCTTGTACTCACGGAGCGTCGTCGCGTCGTCCGGTGCGCGGTCGCCATTCTAGAACCTTTCCGCCATCGGTTCTTTTCGCTATGTGTCCCACCCACTGCGTCTTCTGCGCCAAGCAATTCTTCGAGCTTCGGTTAGTTTAGTTCTCCTACGGATCTCCACAATTCTGATTCGATCACGTAGAGAAACGCCGAGCATGGCTCCGTAGTTAACTTCAACTATGAATACATTATGCAAACTGTTTACAAATTATTCAACTATAACCGATTGGACTGGTCCATTCCCCCATGAAAGTAAATACTGTTATAACTCGATCGGACAATTTCCTTGACATACGACGAATATAAATTTCAACACTACAACGGGGCGCTTGCTCGCAGAGATTCTACGTTAAATGGAAATTATTCGCCAGATTAGAGAAGCCATCAGAATGGCATTGTCGGTTCAAGCGCTGGTGGTGAAAGCGGGGACTGCGGGCCTGCGCCTGCGCCGACAATGATATAAATTGTTATTAATGGCGTGCATTAACACCTCTCGACTGACGGATGGGCACTGCGGGCCGGTTAATTGCGAGCTACCTGATTATTTATGGGAGCGTTTAATGAAGAAAGTATTCGATTTTCTTTTTATTTTATTCTTTGACGAAGATTTATTGGTTTAATGTGTAGTTTGATTTGGTGTAGTGTAGGTGTTGTACTTTTTTCATTTTACTGACTGAATTTTGTTGCACATCTGGTTAGATCCCTTATTAGAACATTATTTTTAACAAAATCCAAATCATGTAATTTGATTATCGAGAGTAGAAAGTAAAGTAACTCAAACGTTACATTTTACCTTCAAATAATTCATAGAAAACTATTTCTTTAAAAAAACTCTATCATCATTGTATTCATAGGTTTTATACGTATCAAAGTATAAAACTTACGATTATCTGAATATGAATCTATATCAAATTAAATACCTATGACATAAAATTATATTTTCAATCTGCATCTAATACTTATTTCATATCCCACTTGTTGATTGTATGGTATTAGTTCTCTAGTAAAGTTAACCCTCTCTGGTTCCTATCAGTTAGCATTTCTTAATTCTAAAAAAAACGCAAAAAGTCCTCAAGCGTCACACAATGGCAGATCTACGAGTAGTTACCGTCGTCGGCGCACGCGCATGGGAGCCGGCGCTATCTGCTACAAGCCAACACAACAGCCAACGGTTAACAGTTATTCACCTACTCCCACGACAGTTCCCGGGTTAACCTGCACGATACGAACCGTTTGCGAACGGAGCTTTTTTTATGCACAACGGGGTAGTGGTTGGCCTTCATCTCACCTGATGTTAAGTGACGATAAGGCCGAAGATGGAAGCGCACTACACCCAGAATCCTCATCACTGAGGAACTGGCTATCTTACCTCTAACTGCCGGAACACAACAATTTTTTAATTGTTGTTATGGCGTCAGACTTAGGTAAGATGGTGGTAGCTACTCAGACGGACTAGTCCTACCACCAACCAAACCGAGTACAAATTGTACCTACTCCCCCTGGGAATCGAACCCGGGACCCCTGTGTCTTACAAGGGTGGGCGAACCTCTAGACCACAGAGGCGGTTAAAAGAGCTTCTGCGCAGTCGCCAATTACTGAACGCCTCGGAATGGTTAAAAAGAAATACATTACCGTTCGTGTTTATTAGCTTCTTTTTTTTTCTTGAGATAATTAAAATATGCCTTTCGAAGACTCACTCAACAGACCAGCAAGGTGATGTCAATCATAGACGGTTTTACAAATAATAATTACCCACACGTGAGCTTTGACTTAATCAATGCTAATTCTTAAATATATAAAACAAACTGTTTGGTCACTGTCGATCAAATTACTGTCGTGTTTAGCAGAAGTTATAAATAGCCCATTCGAGCAAATCAATTGTTTACCTAATACGGTGTGCGATAAACAATCCCGAACTAAACTAATATTTCGCAAGTCTTTGTCTGCGGGGCAACAGTTCAACTGCAAAGTTCACAGGCCAGTAAAAGTGGCGGCGGGTGAGTCACACAGCTAACGGCTATTCGTATAAACCCCTTGCGCAAGCGCGGACGGGTGCTTTCCTTCGAAGCCTGGCCTGGACAAAGCCAGCGATGATGTACACTCACGATCAAATATGCCTTCAACACTATTATGTATTCTGTCCTACTACCTACTTGAGATTTACCCCCAGATCCAATAATCAATCCACAGATAGGGATACGCCTAATCCAGATTAAATGCTAAGCAACTGTCGTTATTTTTCAATAATATCAACTGTTACATAGCAACTAATCTGGTTTAGGTCTATCCCTATCTGTAGATTGATTATTGGGCCTGACCGTTAATACCACAAGACGGCATGACAAATTCTCTAACACTTTTGGCCGATGCTTCAAAAAGCTTATTAGCGTGAATAAAAAAAAATAACAAAATGTTTTCATATTTTGTTCTTAACGAATATAAAAAAAACACACAGGAGGTAGTAACTAGCTCTTCTCTGGAACTTTTCCTGATAGAAAACTCAAGTCATTAAACATTATTTTGTGAGTACGGAAAGGGTCAGAAATGTAGAGCTGGCATTGCGCTCACTCGGGTAAATTTTTGGTTTTAAAAATGTTGACGTGTAAATCTGAGAAACTTTTATTCGCAACTGTACTACTATTTGCTCAGCGCGCTTGTTAATGTGGTAAGCGTTCTATTGATCAATAAGTTTGCCACAGAACTACCGTTTGCGAAGCGCAAATAAGCTTATGATGCGAGCTAGTTGGTGTAACGATATTGCTTCTGGCGCCGGGCGCCTGCGCACCGATCGACACCGATTTGGCGCCGCTTTGAAATATGGTTTGCTTTCCTCGTGTCTCGTGAGTCGTGATATTGAAGTATTAGTTATATAAAAGCTTGCAAAAGATGAATAAAAAGTTAGGTTATGAATATTACTCGTTTGATGAGAAAAATATAATACCTATATCAATTTATGAAGTAAAAAAATACTTTCAATATACATATCTAAGTAGTCGACTATTAGAGCAATGAAAGCTTTAAAACAACTTCCAAGTACTTCCCACGGCATGAATCATTATGGCACCCAGTTCACTAGCAGCAACATTCTAATAAGCACTTTACGATCTACAACAATAGGGTATATGTTTATAGCTCATTATGGCCGCGGCAATAAATGAATAACGATAGCAATAAGGTTCTGTTCATGAATACTTCAGTTTACGCCTTTGCGACTATAGACTGCTAAAATAATGTCTTTAAACATAACTACTCACTGCTTACCTATTGCAAATCATGATTATTCATTATTCAATTCAATTAGGTTCATATTTTTATTCAAATTGACTTCAAACACATAAATAACGAATAAATTAGATGGGAACTAGGCCACACTTTTATTAAAACGTAGAACTTCAGACAAAAAATGATTTGAGTTTTCCATTAAAATTCGCCCAAATAATTCAATGTCAAACAGTAGCTCATTAAACGTCAATCACCGGAATGGGAGTTAAACTATTAATCTGCATATTAATTAACGAGTAATGCTCCATTGAGCGGACCAATGTCAGGTATTAGCCGACACAAAGCGCGCAGATATGCGCTTGCGCAACGCGTCAACCGCGTCGGTGTCAACTGCGCGCTCGTGATCGGCGCCGGCGACGTTAATCGGACCACACGTGCTCCTCAAGGCTGCTGATTAACAATGAGCTTCAATTGGGGCTGGCGATTTGTTGGGAAACCATTCGGTGAATGAAACAAAAGTCAAAGCTATCGATCAGTGTTTCATGGACATTAAGCACAGAAAATAAAACTTTATTTTGTAAAAGCTCCGAAATTGAAAATGAGCTCATTAACCTACATTCGTCTAGCACTCATGTTCAGCTGGATCCATCCTTATAATTATATGAATACCTAGTTGAAACATAGTTCCAAGACCATTGCAAGTAATTTTTTTTACATCATCCATCACTCATCATCATCCATATCTTAAACCAAACAGATACCCACTTGAGAGAAGCAAAAGCTCTATCAAAAAGATAGCATCGTGAATATCGTGATGCACTTAAAATCTTTAAAATTTGTGTAACTTGGTTTACTTGTGTGCTAACTAGTTATATTGTTTGCAGCATCGTTTTGTGCTTATCATTATTTAGTGAAGGTATGTAATATTATAAAAAACCACGATAGATCCTTGAGGTAAAGGCATCGCTTGGCCTGGTTGTGACTTCTGACTGAGCATAAGGTATGCCATCACATGCGCGGCTGCCCTCTCTTGAACCCAGAAATTGGGTCGCCAACAAAATGTACTTCGTATTAACTCTAGAAAAGAATTGTTTGAATGTTTTCCATTTAAGTCTGTGATTTAAGTCCCTCGACTGTCGTAAACAGTGCTTACATTTTAATGAAGTTATTTCAGAAGCAACCTTCGTGCAAAGCCTTTATTATGAGCTGCCGCATTTGGCGAAGATCCAAAAGTCGCAAGTTGGAGGATATTTTTTTTGTATACCAGTTTTTAACTCTACCTAGAATAAAACTGTGGGTGAACTTACATCGTAGGTAGTCAGTTTGTGTAACATAACATTTGTGAATAACATGTTGAGTCAGAACCACCCAAAAGCGTTTTAAATTCGTCCCAAATTCTGATTATTTTTTTCATTGCAGACGACGACGAAGAGTGCGGGCTGCTCTCGGAGGGTTCAGAGACGTCAGAGGGGGGGCGCGCTGACACCGACGACGAGGGCATCGAGCGCGACGCCGAGCCCGCGCCGCGGCGCCGGCGCATGCGGCGACGGTTTATGCTGCGGGATGTCATTGAGGTGGGTTGCTCACGGATTGTTCAAAGATCTCGGATGAAAAGCTGTTAAAGAGCTGTTGAAAAGCTGTTTAAGATCTGAGGCTTCTCGACTATGGTGACGTGTTTAGATACGATGAAATTCTACTTAAGAAGTACGATAGGTACTGTTGTATTGTACTTGACTTGTTATTGACCGCGACTTCGTTCACGTGGACATTTTAGAAAATCTTTAGTATCCTTTATAGCTGGTAAGTAGTAGGCGTTCCTGTCCTTGTTCAGAATTGGGTCCAGAGATATTAGTTTCCCTTTCCCTTCTCCTTGCCCTTTCTACCTTCTAGCTTACAAAAATTGTGTTTTTACCGTCAGCCGGTAGGGCTCTATTAAAAATCCTTTCTTAATGCTCACCTACCTACCTATACCATGAAAGGTAGGTATCTACCGTCCAAAAATGGTGTCTCCACCTTCAGCCGTTAAAGTTCAGCCGTATGCCAACAATCAGCAATCATGAATGAATGTGTAGTATGCTGTATGGAAGTACGAGGGGAATAAAAGCGAGAACTGGTATGCAAGAGTAGCAAAAATTAAAATTGTGAACATAGGCTCTGACTATTGTTAGAGGTAGTAGCAAAAAAAAAAAAAACAATCAGCAATCAATAAATTTAGATTTTTTTAAGATAGATTATAAATGTACCTTTTTTCACACGATAAATACACGATAATTCTTACATTCGCTGTGATAAGACGACGTCACTCCTTAGCTGCATGCACGTCACTTTATTTTTTGTCCTTGTCTTGGTACATTCTTCCATACATATCATTGCATTGGGTCCAGCGCCCGCCGGAGACGCTCGCTACAGTGACTTTCACTCTGGATGCGATCCTTATCTCGGTTTCACCTATAAAATGTCACTTCTTGGAATAGCATCTTCAAGTAATATTTTAAACTGACATACCTTGAACATTTTGTAGTAATAAACAGAGAAAGTATTTAAGTGACTTTCTTTACTAATGTGTTTACTTGTAGAAAATGCGTAATGCACCTATTTTATTTATACTCATGTATCATGTATTAGATTGTTAGAGGTACTGCATTTAAAAAATGCATTCGTCTGGCTGTCCGTTTATTCTCCTCTACCTACAGGTCGCATTACTCAATCGATTCTCTTGAAATTCTTTGAGCAGGTTTGATAATTATATAGAATTTTTTAGTCGATTCAGTTTTTCAATTTTTTTCGAAAAAAAACGTTGGTATTTCTGCCATTTAGAAAAATGTCACAAATGTAAGGTCTACAGCTCACAGAGACAGTTTTCATATTCTTTTACATTCGCGTTAGTAATTTAAACAATTTTGTGCTGTTTTGTTTTTTGTTGTTTTTAGAATTTAAATATTTATTGCTACTCAAGTCAAGATAACCTTTTCGTTACCAAAATTCTGTAGGATATTTAGGTTCACTCGTTTCATTACAAAGGTAAAATATCAAAAGAGCCTTTTAAATTCAATTTGAAGTGGGGCTAGAGTGGCTCGTCTGAGTGGGAGCTCAAGACGTTGCGGAGGCGAAATGTTATTTTATTTTAACCGATAGAAATACAATTTCTGAAACATATTATTTACTAGCCTCCGCCCGCGACTTCGTCCTCGTGGACAGAAAAAAAATGGCGACCAGTTTAAATGACCGAATTCCTTAGTGTATGAAAACTAGTACTAAGGATAGTTCAGGCTGTTTCCCTGGTTCCACCCACCCGACTAAGATGAGACATTGCTTGCTTAGATTTAAGGTTGGACCCAAGTTACTAAATTGTGAAAAGCCCATCAAAATCAGTTCAGCGGTTTTTGCGTGATGCACGCACAAACATTCATAATTTACAGTTATTACACACCAACATATTGTATGTACAGATGAGCATTTGTTAATGCCATTTGGAAGATTACAATTCTACATTATATGTAAGTAAAAAATAAAAGACGTAGCGAAAAAGTGTAGGAAATAGGTATGTGGCCAAAATTCAGGAACAATTTTTCAAGAGATATTAATGTTTATAAAATAAACTTTGCATTGCATTCTAAGATGTGTCACACACATGCAGTATCATTGCATGAACATTAAAAAAATATCTTAGATTTTGAAATAGAAACTGATCTAAACAGGAACCAGAGCACTGATTTCTGATGCCTGTAGCTGCGCGGGAAATGGGCCACTGGAACTCATCAATATTAGAGCACGTAGCCTTTACTGCTACTGCTCATATTTACTAACTGGTTCCTAGAACTATTTAGGTCACAACCTGGTGAAAGAACTCAATTGAGTTGTTACGGTGTTCATTACGGCCTTTTCATGTGGGCAGCAATTTTTAAAGTTCCATTAATCAATGTCATTAAAAGCTTTTTGAGTGCAATTCATATTTTTAGCTATTTGCATATTTTGTTGAGCTCATTAATCTTAATAACACAAAACTAAACCTAAACAATATTATAATATATTACAATTAATTTATATTATATTATATTGTTTTTGATTCATTTATGCTAATTTAGATTTAAGCTCACATTAGATTTAGCTATACTTACGCTAACCGTGTGAATCTATTATTAGCTTTTTAAGTTTATACTTTGTAGCTGATGATTCACCGAATAATAAATAAATAAATAAATAAAAGTTACAAGAATATTGAAGTATAATTTATATATGAGAAATAACAATTCTCTTTACGATACCTACTAGCTTTTGCTGTCAATCCGTGTTTATAAATCCATAGGAAAATTATTGCAGTTTTACACATTCCAATGTTGTTTCTTAACACAAAACATGCAGCAGCATAAATTATTCGCACCATATAAAGCAAATCATTAATATTCATACCGAACTTTAAGAACATGGAATCAAAGTAAATAGTAGTCGTTTAATGTAGAAATGTTGACAAGTACACCGACTGTTAATCGTCGCGCGACTGTCCGGCGACCTGCAATCTCACGCACAAAATGAACCACAATTAACAGTTGTCAAATTGTCGGATAGCGGCGCGATAAATCGCCATTGATTTGCGATAACAGCTGACTGCTACGATCGGAGATTTAAGGTAACCTTACAAGCAACGCGACAGCGACAGGCGATTGCGATAACTGACTTACCGATGGGCTTTTCGAGTTTACATAATTGTATGTTGAGAGTTACTTAATAAATGTTGGGAATGAGAGAGTAAGAAGTTCTTACTCATACTCAGTAAGAACGTTGAGACTTGATTTACAACAAATTTACAAAATTACAATACAAACAACTAGACTTTTCATTTAGTATTTGTTATAAAAAAGGGACTAAATTATCAGATACGGAATAAGTAAAATGTTATTAAAACTTTGAACTGAATGATGAAACGTCCTTTCATTGAATATGAACGAACTTTTTTATTATTATTATTTTTTCGGTGAATCATCACTTTATACAACAATATTCTTTAATTCATTAACGCCGGAGCGGTCGCTGGCGACCGAGACACAATAGATTTTCTATTGTGTCTCATTTTCCGGGCGTTGAAGAGTTAAATTACAAATTATAAACTTAAAAAGCTATAATAACAGATTCACACGGTTAGTTTGAGTTAATTTTTAGTTAGTTTTATTTAAATTGCCGATCGCTGTCGCGTAGCTTGGAGAGCTCCCTTTCATTGTTCCTTTGCTCTAATAATTCATATTCGTTAGAACGTAATTCACAGTTTCTGCAAGATTTATGAATCAAAAGCAGAGCTACGGTAATGATAGCGCTGTGTGCCGGCTTCAGAAATTGTAAGTAGGTTGACGGTACGGTAGTCAAAGTAATAATCTACCTTGATTAGGCCAAGATATACAATTTTGATCTCAAGTAATCAATGATTATTGAGTTTCCCATTACATTATGTAAATAGGTAACTTTTTGTCAGTATTTTGAAGATATTTTTTTGGTCGAAACTGATATCGTTAATTTTAACACCTGTCGCCTGTTAATAGCCTTGGTGTGTAGTAATTATTTGTGAAAGTGTAATAAAAATAATGAATTGCATTCTACTGAGTTGTAATGGTTATGCGAAACACATACAAAATAATATTACGAAATCATGTTAGATTGAAAGCAGTTAGACAGAAATCAAAGCGCTGCTGATATTAACATGTCAATATGAACGACTCTTTTAGAGACCTTGTAATTGTAATTAAATGATGTTGTTTTGACTGCTACGCAATAGCTGTAAATAATGAATATACAGGCAGCTAATTAATATAAGCACTTCATTAATTTGGCTCCCCCATAACACCTGTGTAACCCATCAACGCCCAGAAAATGTAATACAGTCGCGGGCATTGGTGAAATAAGAAAACTAATTAATGTGGTAGTATTCCAGTTCCTTTCTATTACAAACTTAACAAAAACCAGCCAAGTGCGTGTCGAGCCACGCGCCGTAGGGTTCCGTAGTTACCTTATACCATACCATATTTTTAATACCACTATCATTTCATCGTATTCACTCGTCTGTAAAAATAACTTTGTTTTTCACAGTGTTGGTATGAATGACAAAGTTATATTTGCGGTTTTGGAAAATATGATATATCTCGAAAACTAATTACTATATCTCGTTCAAACCAATTTTCGATGAAAGTTTTTATTAAGATCTATAGCACATATTTTTTTAGATTTTTCACTCACCTATTTCAAAAGTTAGAGGGGGGGGGGGACACATTTTAAGAAAAAATTGTTTTAGGAACCTCAATGTCATTTTTGAAGACCTATCTACAGACACCCCGCACGTATTGGTATGAAGAATTTTTTTTTCAGTTTCAGTTCCATGTATAGGGAGCCCCCCCTTAATCTTTTTATTTTTATTTTTGTGTTTAAATCGTTAAGCGGTTAACAGAATACATCTACCTCCTAAGTTTCAACTGTGTTATCCTAATACTTTCGGAATAAAATGGCTGTGACATACGGACGGACAGACAGACAGACATACAGACAGACAGACATGACGAATCTATAAGGGTTCCGTTTTTTGCCATTTTGGCTACGGAACCCTAGAAAGTGATACACCGTACACGAATTTTCATTGCAGAATCTATACAATTTGATACCGTTAAGATTAGGCACCATTAAGAAACAGCGCTCTTTGCATTGATATATCAAAACAAAGTTTAGATGCGTTACCCGCACTCCACAATGGCAAGACGAAAGTAAGGTAATTGCCCGACTTTCAATTAGTCAGACACAGGCTCGTGACACGTAAACACACATCACTCTCGTCAGACAGACACTAAAAAACCGTGACATTCTGATCAAAAATGCCTTCCTGCGTCTATAAACGATGTGCAAATTATACAGCAACAGTCAGAGATCGGAAAAATGTTTTATTTCACACGTAAGTACTGTATTTAACCGTAAAATGTATTTTCGTATTTTGTATTACTCTAATCGGACATTTTTTTACAAAGAGCGAGACGCGCCAATGAGAATGCAGCGTATCAGACGAAACTTATGATGTCTGTTTATCTCTTTCTAACGACAGGGATTCCGTATGGTGGCGTTCATTTTTGTCCCACTATTGATGTAATATGTCAATGTGTGTATCTGCCGTACCTGTCGCTGTTTTAAATTGCATGATGTTGGCGCATAACGCATCTAAACTTTGTTTTGATATATCAATGGCTCTTTGTAGGTAATAGACCGCTTCTGGGTGAAGTATAATAACTTAATTTCTATAATACCTGCACCGAATATTTTGTGTAATGAGTACGGTAACAAGTGGAGTTGCGACAGATCGAATGCGACAAATGTGTAGCGTGGATGAGCGACAGGAATGCGACGGTGGCTCCGCCTGGCGGGGACTTGTTAACAAGCGAAACATTTGGCATAACATCGTGTCACTGCAACTGCAACATAGGCAGAAAATACCGGAGTGCCTTGTTGAATTTGTATTGACAAAATGTCGTAATATGCAAAGTATTTGATAAGTATCTTGTATTGTCATACAATGGAATAATAGAGCGAGGCCACTATCGATGATGATATACTTATTGTTTCACAGCAAGTTCCATTTTCTAAAATCTTTAAAATTAAGCATATAACTAAAAAAAAAAAAAAAAAAAGTTTATTTCTCCTCACAAAAAAATAAATTATACAATTACTAAAAGACATTATAGCAGACTTGTATTTGAAGAGCTGGTGTCTGTAATGGGAATAACCTGTTTTACAAATCACCAGGTCCCCACCCCTGGGTACAACTGTGACAGATATATTGAGTTTCCATACTAAAAAAAATAACCAGCATATAATTAGGTTAGGGCCTTATTATGAGATATATTTACGACAAATCTCACTTTTTCTTTCTAAGTATGCATTTTTTTCATTTTTTTTTATCCTGGGGTCTTCAAAATCTATCGCAATCGCTTTCATTTGACAGATGGATGTGACACATTGCTGTATTTCTTTGGTAAGTTGTTATTTGTACCTAAAAAGTATCAAGTATCAATATTCTGTCAAATAAAAGCGATTGCGATAGATTTTGAAATTAGACATAGACAGTACCTAAGTAAGCTGGTTGGATTAACTCAGTAACATGAGCAAAAAATGTATTCTGAATCTGATGTTAATGTATGTTTCCAGCGATGTGTGTGGCACTGCGGTGGCGGCGGGCGCAACGTGCGCGAGGCGGCAGCGGCGCACTACCGCGCGGTGTGTCGCGCGCTCGTCGCGGAGGCGCTCGAGCTCGCCTCCTTCCTGGCGAGGGTGCGGGTCGGAGGCGCGCGGGACATGGGCGCGGCGGAGGACTCCGCCACGCACCTTGATACCCTGCACTTCTCCGACTGGGTAAGAACTTGTATGATTGTTATTTGCAGCAATGAGAGGCTCGAAGCCAACCTCCTTCCTAGCCAGGGTGGTGGCAGAGGACTCAAACACGCAATGCGGTACCCTGCACTTTTCCGACAGAGTACGTACTTGTAGATTACGATTGGGGACATTTGGGGACAGCAGTGGTAGGCTCGAAGCTAGCCTCCGTCCTGGCCAGGGTGGTGACAGAGGACTTAAGACGCACTGAGGTACCCTGCACTTTTCCGATTGGGTACGTACTTATGCGGGCAGCAGCGGTAGGCTCGGAGCTGGCTTCCTCCTTGGCCAGGGTAGTGGCAGAGGACTCAAACACGCACTGCGGTACCCTGCACTTTTTTGATTGGGTCCGTACTTGTATGATTATATTAGGGGCAGCAGCGGTAGGCTCTGTGCTGACCTCCTCCTTGGCCAGGGTGGTGCCAGACGTCAAAACCACGCACTGTGGTACCCTGCACTTTTCCGACAGGGTACGGACTTGTGTGATTATATTGAGGACAGCAGTGGTAGGTTCGGTGCTGGTTTTCTCCCTGGCCAGGGTGGCGGTGGAGGCCTCAGTCAGGTACCTCGATACCTTGCATTTCTTCGCTCCTGGGGACCCTAAAGACTTCTTATCTGTAAATTACTACTCCTATTCACTTTAGCTGGTACGGTCCAGCTCGAATGCGTTGGAGAACAATGATTTCGAGCTGGTTCGACCGGGATACCACCACGGACGACTTTGTGTCCTGTTGCACCGACAGCGATATTAAAAACTTAGCTCGCCTGAAAAATTGTTTTTTTTTGCAATAGGGATGTTGACTATTTTTTTTATTTTATGTTACATAAATTACCACTCAAAAAAAGAAACATTGGTAAAAGAATTAATTCGCTAGCATGAAAACTGCCCGAGTTATCACAGTGTGAAATGCACACAAATGGACTCGATCAAAAACGCTCCATACTAATGGCTTGCACGTTATGACGTCACGCCGTGCTAGTTTGTATGCAACGCATAGGAAATTCGTTCAGCAGCTATATTAAATATTGTGTTTATCAAAATGGTTTCTTCGACAAATTAGCTATACATTTTACGGACTAATTAAAGGTATTATTTATTTTAATAAATTTTATACTTTTTAAATGGACTTGTCAACCCAACTTTGAAGGGTCATAAAACAAATAATATGCAATATATAAAACCAAGAGGTATACAAGCTACTTTAAAAGTTTAATATGTTTTCTTTTTTTTATTAGTATTTCGTTATTTTATTCATTAGTCAACATCCCTATTGTTTGTAATTGGACCTGAGTGACCAAAAAACATCAACATACTCATAGTTTTATCAGTGCGAAATATGAAGGCTCAATCAACGGGAAAAATAGTATTAATATGTGCGCTGTGTTGTGCACCGCACAGGACTTGCATTAGACATCATAGTGCATCGAGCCCGGCGCTTGCGCATGCAGATCGGCAGTTACCTAATGTACGATGAATTATTATTAATGAAGTTCCGCTCAGGAATGTAGTATCAAATTAATTGCATTAACTAATCGCATACTAACCAACTGCAGTTACTTATTTAGGATAGGAATTTCTCGGTACGCTGAATGTAGGTAGGTAATACCTACAGCTGTTATTATCCCGTTTATTGGAACATTAAATATGAGCTAAGATTTCTTGTTTTTGAAAGTAGTTTCAACACGTATCTGTTTACCACTTTTATGACGCTCATCTATCGTTTCTATGTGCAATTACAGCAGTCATAAAACTGAATTCGATGAAACTAAGAAGGTGTTATTACTTTTAATGTACTATTTGCAATTAAAATGTCTACTTTAGTATGCTATTGATTGCACAAGAATTAATGACGTTGAAAATAATAAGGTGAGATTTTACCGCACTTTTATAAATACCAACCAACAACTACCATAAATAGTAATAGCCTTTTATAATAACCTTTTATAGTTATTTTATATTTATGAAACTTTAGTACTAAGCCGACTAATTACCTATCTAATTTTAAAACTTTTTTGATCATAGTCTAACCGAAGGATTTGGAGAGCTCTGCAAGTACGTAGATATTAGAATTAATTCCCAGTAACTAAGTAATTGAGTTGTTGGTATGAATAAATTAAATGGAGTCAATTTCATTACAATGCATGTTGTGGAATACTTTCCTAGACATCGATACGCAAAAATAGGGTAGTTAATTACCTTTTAACATAATCCGTTTAGTTTTCTATCTCAAACTTCGCCATTCGTTCAATGTGCGCCTACATTTTTATTACCAGCAATTTTGTTTCCTTACATCTGATTGCTATTTGGAACTTTCAGGCACGATTCTGGATGCAAGTGATAGGAGAGCTGAGAATGGGGGTGAAGTTAAAGAAAGTGAGCTACTCCAGAACCCCCATCGAATATGAGATGACCCCATATGAGATCCTCATGGATGACATTAGATCTAGAAGATATACCTTAAGAAAAGTTGACGGGGCGATACCTCAAAGGTAAGACGTTACAACTCTACAATAAAACTCAATAAGACATTATATTGAAGTAAAAAACTCTATAGTTGTCTGGTTAAAATCGTTATCGTATGACGATATTGAATTGCTTTTAAAATCTGAAATTTAATTCCATTTACGCGTATTTTTCATAAAACACACCCTCTCTACACACACACACACACATTCACTTTACACACCGTGAGAGGATTCACTACACTTTAGAATTATTTTAAGTTTTTGGCAATGTTAAACACATTCTTTGCGTTGAACTATTTCCATCTAAGTATGTAATCGAGTCCTAATAAGAGCGCTGCACCTGAGATACAGTTTTTTACTAGTTTGGGTGCAGATGTCATTAGATCGTCACACAGGATGTCTAGTTTATTTAAGTAAGATGTTTAAAAACTTGTATTATTTATGTCAATAAATGTTTTATTATTATTATTATTATTATTATATTATGATTATTATCATCTCGTTAACGTTATGGTTCAAAAAAATTATGAATATGAATATAATAAGCTTTTTTAACTATTTTTTCATCAAAGTATTAAAAAGCGGTTCGGTAACGATCATTTGCGATTGTCAATTTTTACGTAAATGACGCTCATTGATGCGAAAAATGATCGTTTGACACGTAAAATTGATAGTCAATTCCTCCGACAATGACATTGGCGTAAAAATTGACAATCGCAATTGATCGTTACCAGCGGCCTTAAGGTTTAGTAATTATCTATTTTTAATTTTTGGTCCAAAAAGTTATTTAAGTATATGTCAATTAACTTATCGAAGGAAAAAAAGATGATGAATCTATGTTTGGTTGGGGAAAATCAACAGTATTTTTACTTTATGTAGAATATAATTATAGTACTGGCGATCGATATTATAAATTAACATTATTTACTTTACCCACAGTGTGAAGAAGGACGCGCACGCGATGATTCTCGAATTTATTAGAAGTAGACCTCCACTAAGAAAGGTAAGTGCCACTTTATTTAAATAACTTGCGTAGAATCTGAGACAGAAATTATTTTAACCCACGAACTAACTTATACCTATTTACTTAAATTCAATTGTCAATAGCAGTTAGGTATAGTTACCTAAACACGTAAAATATCTAAGTAATTAATTAAAATTTGGTAAGTAGTTTTATTGATGATTAAACGAACTTACCTTAAGTGAAGTTCAATCATAATTATACGAAGGATTCGTCCGAAGATATTAGTATATTGACTACTTGTAGTATCGCTCGTATACTATCACCACTTAGCACGTTATTTTAGAGTAATAACCTAAAAAACCTAAAAAGAGTAGCTTTTTACTTCAAATTGACAGATTTGACATTTCCTGTACGAGTTCTCCCCGTCACTACTTGGCGCCAACACTTCATTTAGTTCAGAGTCCAAATCGTATGATATTTCCTCAGTGGGTGAATATTGTAATTACAATTTATCAGTAGGGAGGGTGGGACTTTATACTAATATCTTCGGACGAATCCTTCGTATAATTATGATTGAACTTCACTTAAGGTAAGTTCGTTTAATCATCAATTATACTTGATTCGTCCTTCGATATTAGTATATTGACTACTTGTAGATGTTGAGAGTTTTATACGAGTATAAGAAAAAAGGAAATATCATCTTTTGTGTCTTTTAAATTTAAAAGAATACCGTTCATATTTAATATAATTCTGAATATTTTGTTATACCTATGTACATACGGTTGGAAAACTCAGTACTTATAATTATCATTAATCGAAGATAATGTATTTGTTTAAATATCTTGGAGAGATAGTGGAGTGTCATCGACCATCTCGTACTACGTGGAATGTCTCTAATAACATTTATGTTATAGCTATAAGTAGGTAATGGGTATCGGCGCACGTCGATTGCTACAATTTGGTGACGTGACAATGGACACGAATCTTTTCCACTATCAATAGATGTCAGCTTTCTAATAATATTAGATATTAGGAATTAGGTTTTATTTTATTTTTATTATTTAAAATTATCTGCAATTGAATAAAATCTGTAATATTTATGACACAAATGGTGTAGGTAATATAATTCTCTTGAAATTCAAATACTTGAGATCAATTACAAAATGTTTATATTATACGCTGTGTATAAAAGCGGTTCTTCTTGAGAAAAACAATTGTAAGATGATTTGCGTCAAATTAGGTAGATTATGTTTTATAATTGAACTGAACAATGAATTGTTTATAATTAATTGTAAGTATTGTTCACATATTTTTTTTTTTTTTTTTTAACTAGGCGGTCAAGGGTTTTTTTTTGTTAATTGTATCAAAGTTGTAATAAATTAAAAGAACCATATTAGGTAATCTAAACTGTAAAATGCTGTATTTAAGCAATGGAAATCTGCGCAAAAAAACAGTTTTTTTTTGACAACACTTACTAAAGGTTAGCTCAATTTTGTACATTCATTAATGAACCCAATATTATGTAAGTAATGCTGGTAAATTTGTTCTACACATCCGTAGGAAAAATGAGTTTTTTTTTTTTGTCTAATATATATTACGTCTATAAAAAGTCTGGAACGGGTGGTAGGAAAATATAGACGATTCAAAAGTACTTAACAATTAAGTTTATTTGAATAAAGCTTATTTCACTTTCACTTTCACTTACAAAATATATAATGTATTTACTATATATTTTGTTGTTAAATTATCAAACCATTTTGGTGATCAAACTCTGTTCAGTCTGATAGTATTAACAGGCAGGAAAGCTAATAGCATAATATAAAAAAATAATGACATATATGTAAGTTTATTTGATGAATGATATGAGTTTATTTGTGCGATGAATATTCCATCCCTGAAATTGGGAATTATAAGATGTTCAAGGTTTAAATCCTATTACTTTACATAAGACACTAATTATTACATGTGAACCAGTGGTACCAAGGTTCAAGGTTGTGACGGTCATGATGGCATGATCGTTACACCTCTAGTATAAGAAACTGATGGAAAATAATAAAAAATAAAAGTTTGCCCGACTAATAGTAACATAGTCGTTTTTGGCATCCAAGCTAGGAAACGAAATCATTAATATTTCAACTTATTCGACTTGTATTCGAATTTACTCAATTTTATCTAAGAAAACTGAAACTGGTAATTTTTTTATTTTTTATTATTATTACTCAGTATCAGAATAATTCCGTATAGAAAACTCTACCCAGTAATGCGAAAAAACATGTTTTATTTAATATATAATTATAATTCATATATAAATAATATGCAATCATGACTGACCACACATACATGACACACATAAGTGTCCCAGTCTACCCCTTTGTTGAGAGGCATCAGACAAAATCTATCTACAATAATATGTTGTATATACATAACCATACAATATATTTGGTGTAAGTATTGATCACAATTACCATGTACAATATTATAATATCGATAAAATATCGATAATATACCGATATCTACCGGTACAATGACTTCATAAAATGGTCGTAATTTGCGTAATTTTGCAAATTTGTATAAGTTTTGTCTTGAGAAAAAACTTAACGTTTCAAGCCCGAAAAAATGTGACACAACGGATACTCTATTGTTGTGCGGCCCCGTGAGGCCACTCGGGGTTAAATGAATATACCATTACATTCGTGATAGAATGGAAAGTTATGAAGGTAGGTGTAAAAAAAAAAATACCGTGACATAAAAAAGCAAAAAATATTCTATAGACCCACTATTATATTACCTATGTACTTAAATATCATGTACAAGGAAATCATGATGTCTAAACACTGTCTCATAGCACAGATAATATTATACTATACTAGCTAATAGTTTTGTTAAATAGGATCCAATGATAAGACTTTCTTTATCTTTCCATTATGGAAAGAAAGTCCCATCTTTCCATTCAATATTTCATATCCGTATTAAAACCTTAAAGGAGATAAGATCTCTTAGATATATTTTTACAAACAATAAGCATTTATATTTTGTATTATTATTATTTTATTAATTATTATTACTATTAATTGTATAATAGCTAGATATACGACAACGACAACATATAAAAATCTATTATAGTTAACTATTTTGTTATACATATACAGTATACATACATTCTGTTGAATGTTAAAGGTTAAAGGCGTCACTGTTAAGTACTACGATCTATTCTGTGAATGTAACATTATGCCTGAATTTTGATCATACTATTAGTAAGAGACTATAATATCTCTGGGTGTGATACGAAAGTGAATCTTTAATTACACACTCTCGTATAGATTTTCCACCAAAAAAATATACTTCATTATAATAAAATATAAATGGTACTTCCACACATATGACGGATATATAGATGAATACCGGCGCAAACGATTGTGTGGACGCACGGACCTGTGGTTGGCGACCACTACCTGTATTTACCGAAAAACAGACAAATGCCGCACCAGCGCGCACCCTTACAAGTACTTACTCGTACGAGTGGCCTTACCCTGCGTACGATGAAGGCGAATGTAGACGAATCGATATATATATGAAACGCCGCCTATCGCCTGTAGGTCTGCTGCGGTCAACAAAACAAATCGCTCGTGTGTGTTCCTCGCCGGCGGCGTCCTGCTGTTCATATGTCGTTGGAGCTGGAGCAGGCTTCAAACGTGGCTGCGTGTTTCATTCGTTGTTTTCCAGTTTGATTATTTTTAAAAACAATGTCTAATAAATAACTAAATAAATAAATTAAAAAATGTTTCATTTGAGTTCTGCGCCCGATTTACTTGCAGTTTTTACGTTGTAAGATATTGACTAATGGTGCATTCACTTTAGGCCCATGGCGAATGCATCAACCGTATTCGACTAAACTGTCGGTGACGGTATGTGTGAATTGCATCAGATGCACAAAATTTGACCGTATACAGGCTATAACCAAAAAACTGTCTGCCCGCGTAATGTAAAAAAAAAATATACATTTACTGTCTTAAACTGATATTAAAAAGGTGTTATATAAGTTTTATTAATACTTTTTCGCTAATCATTATCATTAAAATCAATGAACATTTAATTTGAAAAAGAAATAGACAGGTAATTTGTATGGACAATCCCAACTGTACTACGGGCATGAAGGGTACAAAGGGCGCACAGTTTAGAAATAGAAATACATAGTTAGTGATTTGATTAACTAGTTTTTAACATGCTAGTTCTACTCGCATGAAACACAGCATCTTCTAGTTCAGGTACATTTAATGTAAACTTAATTGTACCATAAACACTAACTGAATTTATGGATGATAAACTAAGGAGTTTGTTATTCTATTTCATATTGAAATTTCTATCAGCAGACTCATGTTTGAGGCTTACCTAGATTATAAAAGCTATCACATTATAGGTGTGAGGCATAAGGTATCAACTAGTTACATAACTCATTATGTGGTTCCATGAAGTTGATAGGTTTTACCTATACTGGCAGTTCATCATTGGTTCACATTCACATTGTTTTTAACAATGAGTACAATGAATTAATCATACATAATAATATTATGTCAATCTGAGAACCAATGGTACCCAAGGATATTTAAGATATCAAAATGCATACCTGATGAGCAACGCTGTTGTCGAACTGCTGCTGCAGCAGCAGCTCTAGCACAGCAGCCGCCTCGCCTGCCTGGGAGGCGGATGGCGACGGATTCGGCGGACGGCGGAGTCACCCGAGAGGTGTTGAGCAGATTGATTTTTACACTGTCGCGTCGTCACTGTCGTCAGCGGCGCTTTGGGTTGCTTTGCTGTGCTTGTTACAGTTGCGTTGTTGAACCGATCTATGCGGTGAAATAATCCAATGACTATCTCGATTTCAATAGATTTTTGGTTCATGCGACAAAATAATCTTCTTTTTCATTGTAGAAATAATAGAACCTATCCATGCGGTGAAATAATCCAATGACTATCTCGAGTGCAATAGATATTATTGGTTCATGCCGCAAAATCACTGATGCCGCCGAATACTAAACCGACCTATGCGGTGAAATAGTCCGTTTGACTATTTCGATTGCAATAGATCTTTGGTTAGTAACATTACTTTTATTAGTCTTTCTTCTTTTCTTCACTAAGCATTTTTACTTAACTTTAAATTAATTTTCACTGAATATATTATATCCTAAAGAATTCTCACTTTGAGACTGTACGTGCGTTCGTGGCGAAGCACAAAAAGCGAATGAAGTGTTGGCGCCAAGTAGTGACGGGGAGAACTCGTACAGGAAATGTCAAATCTGTCAATTTGAAGTAAAAAGCTACTCTTTTTAGGTTTTTTAGGTTATTACTCTAAAATAACGTGCTAAGTGGTGATAGTATACGAGCGATACTACAAGTAGTCAATATACTAATATCGAAGGACGAATCAAGTATAATTGTAATGTAACCCCTTCGTGCAACCTTGATTATTAGTCGCATTAGTCATATGGGCACTCCACATGCATTGGCCTGGCCTGCAGGATCGTATGGAGAGGCGTGGCCTCCCGCGGCCTTCCGGCCAAATCTCTACATGCGAGGGAGACGAGAAGGCGCGGCCGGGTGTGTCCATGTGGAGGGTCCATTATAGCTGATATGATTTGTTTTTGCAGGCGTCAGAACGGAAACTCCCCCCACCGCGACGAGAAACCACCCCCCGGGAGCAGCTGATGGCCTCCATCCAGGTCGGGCGGCAGCTGCGGCCGACGCCCTACTCTCGAAGACTATGTAAGTACCCTACTTGCTTTTCATGTTCAGCCAGTAACCATTCCAGCAAAGAAAGGAACAGGGGTGCCTGTAAATGACGGGCTCGAGTAGCGTTTTGCTGGTATCGAAGAGTCAAAAAAGGCATTTTGATATTGATGACATATACCTACGACAAATCTTACGCTAAATATTATGTTCTGTACCCTTAGCACGAACAGCTATCGAGAAAAAAACGCACGTAAAATTACTCGATAGACAATTCTCTATGGAAAATTTCATTTCGCTTATCGGCGATAGATGGCGTTGTACAAATTTCCAATACAAACTTTATCTATCGAATGATTTTACGCGAGTTATTTTTTTCGATAGCTGTTCGTGCTAAGGGTACTGATTGCCGATAAATGTTTTCTCGGGCATGCTACGTCTGCAGGAGCGTAGAACCCTTCACCACAGACAGAATATGCATATTTGAGACAACATTAATTATTTGGAGTCGGCGCAGTGCATGAAGTGCACCCTTTATTCATTCCCTTCCATTATACAAGTTACATTAGGCAATCTAAATGAAGGATTTCAAGCGAAAAGGTGACCTTAGAATAAAATTAGTTATAATAACAGTCATTGTAAAAAAAATATTAGTCGCTCAGAGGGACTCACTCCAAACATAAGGGACCGGAATTCTATCGATTTTGACGATGATGAGGTATGATAATTACGTTTTGTTTCAAAGATTAAAGAAAAGAATCACGCATGCACATTTTTTTTTGTAATTTCATTCTGTAAATACTTACTAAAAACCCAAACAAGTAAGAGGTTTTAAGTAAGAATAAGCGCTTATTCCGGTCCCTGATATTAAAATAAAGGTATAAACAAAAAAAAGTTAGTCAATAGTTTTGGAGAGCAACCACGCAACTTGTTATTAAAAAATCGTAGTCACGTGTTCTGAGATCTTAGTCAATATTCCCACAGATTAATATAATACTAATATTTCTTAGAACTTGACTGGTTCAATCTTAGTTTATAAGTCGCGCAGACAGTAACTTTGCTAACAATACTCTGCTAGGCACTTCGTCTCTACAACAAATACATTTAATGGCCATGGTTGATTAAAAAAACTTATTACCGATAATTGCAACAGAAAGCACTCAATATAAAAAAAAAATATTGTCGTCTAAAATAAAAAGTCAATTATCTAATTTTCTATAAATGTCATTTTATCTTTTATCCCTCTTTTACTCTACCTCTATTACTTTTTTTTTATTCCTTTTTTACTTTTTTTCAGACCCTCTGTCCTTACCGCTGGTCCCCATCCTTGAATGCCGAATCCTCACACTCCCGAAATTTTGTGAAAAGTGATGTCATGTTTTTGTGTAGTCGCTATTTTTGTCACTGTTTATTTATTTATTTTAAGAAAAAATAAAATTACCTACTTTACAATGTTATTATTTGTCATTGAATTATGGATAAATATTAATTACTTTAATGAAATTTTTGGAAGTCTATAGTAAAAGAAAAGGTTTCTTGGATTATCCTAAGTTTATAACGTAACGTAAAGGTAACGAAAAAAATATCTGGCTAGCTAAAGAGTTTGACTATGGTGACTGTGTTGCTAATAAAATCGAATTGAAGATAGACCTTGTAGATGGATGTAATAAAAATTTTAAAAGACACAAAAAGGACTGTCGTATCGTCATAACTTTGGCATAAATTAGAACAAACACTTTAATGAATTTTATTTATTTATAGACAACAAAGACCAAAGAAGTCGACGTAGAATTCTGTTATCCATAACAATACTTCTGTTCTGAGTAAAAAATTCGCAAACATGCAGATTTTTTTAAAATAGCGACTTTTTTACACAACTAAAGAAGAAAAACATAAATATTCAGGGAGTTCATTGTTTTTTGTTGTCCATTCTGCCAATTGAAATTCAAAATTTGCGGGCGCCCGCTACAAAGAAGTATAAAGTCTAAAAAGAAGTATTGTCCTCAAAAAATGCGCAAACGCAGCTGCGCCTGCGCTATCTCGGGCGTTCCAATTTCGTAACGCTGACTAGAGATACTGTACCAAGATTGGAACAATGCTGTTTTTAACATTCTCAGGGTAACGTAACATTTCTATTTTTTTACTACGTACCTACTTATATTTTTTCTAAAGCGGCTATCTGTGGATTTCGTTCTCTTCACAAAGTTGCCTATTCTCGTGCTCTTTTGTAGAGAACGAGAGAAATGATATTGTGAATTAGTTTTTATTTATAATCAAAGTGAAAGTGAAAGTGAACTTTATTCAAATAAACTTAATTATTAAGTACTTTTGAATCGTCTATATTTTCCTACCACCCGTTCCAGACTTTTTTAGCTGACAAGAAGAACGGGCGCAAGAAACTTATCAGCTGTAACAGCCATAAGTAAACTTAATTGCGTAGGGACATTATGTGTCTGTCTGCCTCTATAACTTGCGAAATTTTACCATAAAAATAGAATAAATACCTAAGCCTATCAGTTATAAATAAGCTATCCAATTCGGCAGCTATTTATACTTGGGGGATGAAAATGTTTTGACACAAAAATAAATGAAGTGGGTCAGTCTCCCGAAATGGAGCGGCGCCGGGTCGTCTGCGGAGTTTGCCTAGGTCGACTGAGCATCGATCTCTCTATTACGTCACGTTCGTACCAAATCTGGATAGCCTGGAAAATGAGATACTTGGCCTTAAGGCCAGGCAGTTCACGAAATTTACTCTTTCACTATGTCTTTAGAATAAGGTTGAATATTGCCATGGCTGTAATTGACGAAATTTAGTACGATTTTTATTGATTTCTGAAATACTGGATCATTTAATAAAATGTACTCGGTTATTGTGTTAGATCGATAAAAAGCTATCCTTTTTGCATAAAAAATCATATCACTGTCGTCGAAAATTACGAAATCTGACGATTGGAAAATTATTTTCATAAGTTTTTATGGTGTTATTCAGGATTTTTTAAACAGTTACCATACCATGCCATTATTCAATATTCTGTTCGGTTATTGTGTTTCTTTTTCAGACTACAGTAATTTTTGTGAAGTAGAATTCTTCATCAGTTCTTCACATTGGAAGTTCAAAAATCAATCTTTTCATCAGATCGTGAACTGGCCTCGCCTTAACGCGCTTTCCTGACCAAAAGTTGCGCCGCGGTGAATTTTATTTAACATTGTAATTCTAATCTAATACACAATTTTAATAAAACTTCTCGTGGAATTTTTAGTGTCCATAGTCTAGTATTTTTTGACGGTGTCATTACATTCCCTCGTAGTCACTGCTAGAAGTCCCCTTTTAATATACTATATCTATGCTAGAAGTAGATAGCAAAACTGCTAAAAGTGGCAGTTTTTGACACATTTGCTATCTACTTCTACGAATGACTACGAGGGAATGTCTACGAGCATTCCACGAGAAGTTTTATTAAAATATTTTCTATTAACAACTTATTAAATAAATACCTCTGAGCTGAGGGCGCCACTTTCGGTGGGGTATTCACCATTATGTACAACTAAAGGAAACTGGGTCTTGTCCATCAGCCATTTTTGATGTCAAATTGAAAAAAAATTTTTAAGAAAAAATTATTTGCTATGAAATTAAATATAACTTAAATATAACTTTTTGCCCGTAATTAATTTTAAAATAATACCTAATTGTATGTTTGTTTCTTCTGTTTGAGAAGAAATAAATATTGCATTAATTTACAGGACACATTTTATTTAGGGCTGACGAATTCACGGTATCTTGCAATCCTGACAAATATTTAACACTTTTACAGTTAATTGGGAAATGTGAAAGTTTGGATGCTTGTTCCTCAATTACGCAAAAACGGCTGAACAGATTTGAATAAAATTTGACACACATATAGTTTATAGCCTGGCTTAAAACAAAGGATACTTTTTATCCCGGTCAAAGGTTCCCTAGGGATTTTCCAAATATCCACGCGGACGAAGTCGCTGGCGGAAGCTAGTAAGTATATAGCCATATGATTATGGTATAAATAAGGCAACTACGGAACCGTACTGTGCGTGAGCCGACACCCACCTGGCCTGTTTTTTTTGCTAATTATCCAAAACTAAGAAAAAAATAAGTATTAATGATATTAATATTAATCTGTTTTCTTTAAAAAACAGAATCTCATCTGATTATTTTGAAAACATAAATAACTAAATAGTAGGTAACATTACTCGTGATTGAAAATGGTAACCTCAATAAACCAATCAATCAATCACTTAACTGACGCAATCTGCTTCCACCAGATTGAATATGATGAAACAAACGAAAGGAACTACGAAAGAAAAAAATAGAAATATTTTGAACATCGATAGTTCGAAAATGCGCAAAAAGATTAAACCAACTTGCTTTACTACTGTAAAAACACTAACGTAATACTTATTGTCTGCGCTTCCCAAAGTTGCGTAATTTGTTTTTCCTAATTAATTTTGATAGCTCACGTCATTTTATTGTTCGTGAAAATTAATTGAGTCTTGCAGGAGCAAGTTGTTCTGTTGTGAAAATAGTAAAATAAAATGGACGGTCATTGTAAAACACAATAGCCTGGCTAAGAATAGCTCAAGTCTTGTGTTGTATAAATCAGGTTTATTGGTCTGAGGTTCGTTAACTTTTCAATAGTGATTGGATGGAATATTGTTTTTGTACTTTTAAATAAATAAAATAAGCCTTTTTTTCTTGCATTAACAGTATTTTTAACAACAATTAATTTGATTTCATTCATAGTTTCATAGTTGAATGAATAAATGAATGAATGTTTGTACTTAATTGAAATATAATATTATGGTAGTTATGAAAATACCTACTACAAAATATTAACATAATATATCTGCAATTTACTTTAGGCTTTTGGAAGCGTACTATTATTTTCAAGAAAGTTACTTAGTAGTTTGCATAATTTAATCCTGTTAACATACTGTTTTCCAAGTGATCGTGAGTGGAAACCCATTACTAATTCTAATATAAACACTGTTTCGTATAAACAAACAGCATTGAAATTAGCTAATCAAACAAGTTAACAATAGATAATGACATAGGGCACGTTTGTTCTGAAAGGGAAACCCGACAAGGTTTGAGAAGCGCACGCTGTAAGCAAGACTCGATCTTACGCAGTCTCTACTCAGCATTGCTGGCGCGCGGTACTGTCTGTGTGATAAAAAAAATAACAAAACCTTTTTTCTTCTCTTGTTTTTGAAAGTGCTAGTTTTTTATTAAGGTTGTGGTCAGATTTTCGAACTAGTTTGCGAGCTTTTTTCTGGGTTGATGCAAAGGAATGTGAACTTAAATTAGATTACTGGAAGTGCGTGATTTGTGTCCGGCTTCCTTTTAACCCTTAGTGTGAGGTTACAATGTGTCGCTAATAGGATTGTGGTTTCATACTGAGTTTTCCTGGTTTAATTTGAGGTGCTAGTCAAATTCAACCTCTAACACCGCGCCGGAAGTTCGTGTTTGGATTGCGTGTAACATTTTTGATAGTTTTCCCCGATTTTGAGATTTCTTCGCAATGGGAGTGTGTGTGACTAACACACTGGCCATGGAAATAAGCCGTAAGTGATTTTTTACTACATTTTCTTTTCTAACGTTACACGTGATTACGATAAGATTGTTATCATAGATTTTGCCCATGAATCAGAAATCGTATTGAAAAAGTTGGGTAGAATAAAATTGGCAAACGCAATTTTTTGTCCTTTGAAACTGGGGCACTGATCTGACAAAAACTTATGTTTTTTCTTAGTTTTTTGACCAGATCACAAGACATTATATTTTTTATATTATTGCTCTAGATAGTATGTACCTAGATAATAGTTATAAATGTCCGTATTTCTTGTACGCAAGCTCTATATTATTAAATATTATTATTAAGAACATTAAAAAACTAGCAGCCGCTCGCGAGATTATCTGCATGGACCTTATGAAACCTTTGACTAGGATAAAAACTATTATAAACTATCTACGAGTATGTGCCAATATATAACGATTTCATCCGAATCTGTCCAGCCGTTTAGGCGTGAAGAGGCAACAAACACACACAAAACTTTCGCATAATAATAATTAATAGGATAATTGTCAGCCTGCCATGAATCGCGAAGATACAAACCCCACTGAAATAGGGCTAAACATTATTTTGTGTTTTTTTAGAAAAGTGTTATTGGCCAATACACGCGTACATGCTCCATTTTTAAAAGTGGATGCAGGAGGTCGGTGGCGTGGCGCAGTGGTTTAGCGCTTGGCCCAGCGATTGCGGAAGTTAAGCAACGTTCGCAAGGGTCGGTCATGGGATGGGTGACCAACAATTTATTATCTCGAGCTCCTCCGTGCTTCGGAAGGCACGTTAAGCCATTGGTCCCGGCTGCATAATTATGCAGTCGTTAACACCCACCAATACGCATTGGGCCCGCGTGGTGGGTTATGGCCCATCCTCCTTACCACGCATAAGGAAGGCCTTTGCCCCAGCAGTGGGGACATCAAAAATGGCTGATGGACATGCTCTATTCTATTTATCTGGAGATTAGAACCGTGTTAAGATCTTCGATTTTTTGAGCGATCTGCCTTGCTGGGTAATCGCTTCTCTCCGGGTTAACATCGCTTGTTCGATGGTTTCGTAAGCAAATCGAAATGCAGCCGATTATAGAATTACTTACGACGATTAATAATTTATACGCTTTTCTTTCTCGGTAGCTTAGCAGGGCTTCTTAAATCAATTAGATTCTTTATGAAAAGTTTTACGTGATGCCACTGCCAAGTCTCTTCAGAATGCACCATAAATAACGACCCTGGAAAACAGCAAAATAAATTGAATTTGCCTGACTTTTTAACGAATGTCATGTCATATAGAACAACAATGGACAACCTTTCAAAAATATAATATGTCGTTTTCACTTTGTATAATCAAAGTAGATACAAAATTAGGGGACACGTATTTTTTATTTAAACTTATAATTGTTTTTTTGTATATTAAATCACTGTTTGAAATCTTACTCATTCTAAAAGAGCGTAAGTACATCGTCAGGAAGTTGAATGTGTAGCTTTTGCCAAAAAAAAAACAAAACTGAAAAGAAAAATATGAGCCTAGAACACTAAAATCTCGAAATGGTTTTCTAATTTTAGTACTTTCTCAAAATGAAATGTTGTCCATTGTTAGTGTTTTTAAATTACTAGTAAGTGACTAGATGTTTTACGTTTGTATTTTGTCGCAAGTCACTTTCAATTTTTTTTAAGAATTTTTAGAGGAAATAAAACCTTTCGAAGTCTGTTTTTTCACTAAATCTAAAATTTTGCGAGTATTTAAGTTACTTGTAAGGTCAATTATGATCGCTAAAGGAATGACGCACTATTTTCATACCGCGATATGCTAATTGATATGAATTCGCATGTTTTATAATGCAATTGTGTATTTTAACATTTCCATTTATGTGCCACTTACTTTGCACTTAGCAGTTAAATGACAACGTTAAATAAAATGTGCAAGCGCAGCCATAAGGTATTGGAATGCAGCTCTCGCAATGAAAACCAAACACTAACTTTCTTTTTAGAACCAACTTTATATTTAAAATAATAATAATATGATAATGATAAATTACAAATTTAATTTTTATATCTTCTAAAACAGTGTAACTAAAACTCGAGTAACTTTTCCTTTTACAAAGTAACTAAGTAATTACTCGCAATCACAGTAAGTGAAACGCATAGTATTATGATAGTAAATAATTAGAACATCTAGTAATCATAACATAACTTTATAAGGTTTCATAAACAGGGGCCTAATCGCGCTAATTTTCAACGATAAAACCAAAGCTAAATCGTTACCGTTTCAGTTTCGTTTTAAAAATACTCGCTTTAGTTTTGTTAAAATTGTTGAATACTCTGCCTAAAGAGTCTAGGATTACAATCTGGGACAATTTAAGTGAAAATTATGAATTTAAAACAAAGATTTTTAGGTAAAGATAACCTAAATGACATCGTAACGTTTTTGGTTTAATCGTTCAGAATTACCGCGATTGGGCTATTCTCAATGTGAAACCCCAAAAACTGCTCATGCTCAATCAACTTTACATGTAGTCGCCATTTTATAAGTAACTATGGTGGCCATTGCATTATTGAGAAGCAATTGGTTAATCAAGTTATGTAACATTACGTTCACCTTATCTCAGTACCCATTGCAACTACTTTTATACAGGTTCCATAATTCGTAGTTTTTTTTTTGTTTTAAAGTAAAAGTAGTATTTACCTATAAGACGTTTCGTATTTATAAATAACTTGGTGACTAAAGTCAGCGGAAAATTACCTATATTTTCTATCCTTTGGTAATAGTACATTTTGTTCTGGATAAATGGTACCCTATGTACTTTTCTGTACCCCAAACAACGTGTATGCAAAATTTCATAAAAGTTAGAAACAAACAAACTCACTTTGGCATCTATTATGTTAAAAGTTATGATTTTTACCATCCATGTCCCTAGGTCTAAGTACCTATAAGTTCTTCATTCGCCTTCAAATTTTTTTTTCAAGTTTTATTTTCTTTGCAAGTTAATTTAAAAACTTTTTAAGTAAAAGTTTTCATTTACTACATGGCTATTTACAGCTTCAATTCCCTTTAGGGTACCGTTAGCAATTTTTTCAAAAGTTAGAATATTTATACTCGTATATTTGGACTTGTCATAAAGGCTATTGAAAAATGATTGATTCCTTAACGAGAATTTCGGGGCATGAACGAGATTTCGGTTGAAAGCAACTTTGAATTATTATCAGATCGATTTGATATTTCAGTTAAATGGTCTCAAATATTTTTTTCGTGTCATGTATTAACCCGTGAACTGTACATAGAAAATTTAACAACAGCGAAAGAAACTAGTATTTTTTGTAAACCACCACAGCTTCGAGACTAGTTATTTGCGACCAGTAATTTTGGCCCACTTATTCTTCGTCGTGACCGGAGACGCAAAAAATACAAAGAAGATAGAAGAGCGCTCGGAACAAATTGTGGTTTACTGTGCAAGCACTCATATACATGACTAACAGACAATCTCAGGCCAAACCAAACTACAATCGGCACTGTAGCAGTAGGTACCCAAACAATCAATGACGGAAGTGTTTTTGGCCAGACCCGCGCTTTTGTTAAAAATACATAGATGTAATATAAGATGGAACCAAATAATGTGATGATACTGAAACAGGAGATTTCTCCATGGAAATGAAGTCGAAAAACGAAAAAAAAAAATCATACTCCGATACAAAATTAGCTGACCGACTTTATACCATGGAAAGGCAAAAATAATTATTGACCTATGTTCCTAGGAGAATGTTGTTCAGCTGTTTCATTATCATCACATCATTTGGTCCCACCTTATATTTCTATAGACGGTTCTGCTTGCGACACAGACGATCGGATATGATAGACCTCTAGCACAAGAGGTGCGCGTGAGACACGCGAGAACATAGTCACGCTGAACGATAATTTGTTTACACGGGATCATTCAATTGTTTATGTGTAATTGAAATGAATTAAACATACGGTCAAAAGAATATCATAATTATTTTGATAGGGTATAATTTATTTTATGAAATGTAAGGATTTTTTAATATTTACTAAAATTCAGCATTATTTATGTTACTGCAAAGCCCGTATATTGGCAAATCTTAGTTGTTGCTAGATAATTGGTAAATGTAAGAATTTTATAAAAGAGAGACAACTTTTCGAGCTTTACCATTAGCGTTTGGCACATGCTAGGTTTCACCAATGGCGGTTGGTAAATGTTTGATTTTTATTTCCGTTAACAGTGACTTATTGCTTGACTCAAGTTTGTATTCGATGAATTGTATAGATTTAGAATATTCGCAAATTCGTAAGGAAGTTTAATTTAACTCTTCAACGCCCGGAAAATGAGACACAATAGAAAATCTATTGTGACTCGGTCACCAGCGACCGCTCCGGCGTTAATGAATTAAACCATTCAATAATGAAGAAACCTAATAAATCTTTATTATAAGTGAACGACGTGTAGTGGAATGTTGCAATGAGATGGATGACCCACTTTCCTATGGACACTTTGAAATATTTATTACCCTTATACCTTATGCCACTTAGTTTTGCATACAATTCATTTCAAAATTACATCATAACTATTGCATGAAATACACACATTATACTGCCCATAAACATCCAATACATCTGCATAATTATTTATTAATAATTTGACGACCTCCGTGGTCGAGTGGTTTGCACGCCGGTTTTCAAGGCGTCACCATCTCTTGAGGTCCCGGGTTCGATCCCCGGCTGGGTCAATGTAGAAAATTAACTTTTCAATATTGTCTCAGGTCTGGGTGTTTGTGATACCACCGTTGTCTCTGATTTCCATAACACAAGTGCTTTAGCTACTTACTTTGGAATCGGAGCAATGTATGTGATGTTGTCAAATATTATATTATATTATTAATATATATATAATGCTGTTTATTATTCTGTTTTTTAACAAAGTAATGGTCGCTTTACATAGTTTTAATTATATTCAGGCATTTTTACCAATGGTAGAGTATGCAAATGTACCTACAAAGGAGACGTTTAAAATAATATTTGTGTAACAGCAGTTTTCTAAGGAAACTGGGCTATAACGTACCTAATAATTTGACGTGGTTCAGTTGCCAGTTTGCTTGCGACGTATTTCTCAAGCATTTTTAAACCTATATTAGGTATAAATGATAGATACACACGATTCTCTTATGCATTTTTATTAAAATGCGAATAGTTTAATGTAAAGGTGCTCTACAAATCGTCAGTAACATAAGCTGTACGAAAATTACATTATAAAAATGGAACCTAATACCATTTTTGATGAATAGGTACTTATGAAATAATTGATTTATTATCATTTTTACCCATTTGAGTTGACTATTGTCTTGTCATTTTCTTTTTTATTCCTTCCTAAGCAAATAGTTACTAACAATCTTAACTATTATTACAACATAAACTCATTTCCTATATTATATCATTATTATCTAGTACTTAGCTTAATTTTTTATTAATATTCATTACAAATAGCATTTACGAAAAAGCTGCGAGCTAACGGGAGTCTGTTGCGCACCACGTTCAGTCACAATACAATACAAATTTAAAACTTCTCTTTGACTGAAAAATATTTACTATCTGATAACAACGACGGCTTAAGGCCACTAAATAATATATTTTAAGAAGTTGCACATCAAGTCGTGATCCGACGATACGATTTCATTGATTTTGAGGTCTCAACCAACCTTGGATTGATGAAATGGTCGCGGCAAACCATCACAATGATAATAAAAAAAAATGAAAAACCTTAAACGTCATGTCTTGTTTAAGATTTTTTTATTATATTTATTAACATAAACACAATAGGGGCCATCCATAAATTACGTCCCACGCTAAGGGGGAGGGAGGGGTCAACGAAGTGTGACAATGTGTGACAAGGGGGTGGGAGGGTCCTAAATTTCGTGACGTCACATTTCAAAATCATTAAAATTGAAATAAAACAAATTTCGGAACTGCTGTTTTAATTCAATAATTAGTTCTAAAAACTACCATCAATATGTTTTAAGTTTGCCTTTAATCTAAACACTACCATCAATATGTTTTAAGTTTGCCTTTAATCTAAACACTACCATCAATATGTTTTAAGTTTGCCTTTAATCTAAACACTACCATCAATATGTTTTAAGTTTGCCTTTAATCTAAACACTACCATCAATATGTTTTAAGTTTGCCTTTAATCTAAACACTACCATCAATATGTTTTAAGTTTGCCTTTAATCTAAACACTACCATCAATATGTTTTAAGTTTGCCTTTAATCTAAACACTACCATCAATATGTTTTAAGTTTGCCTTTAATCTAAACACTACCATCAATATTTTTTAAGTTTGCCTTTATATATTATCTTGTTTCCATCTTTTCAGTTGACTTGTTTTTTGATGCATGTGGGTTTTTTAGTTTTTCTATTTTATTTTTCTGTTGACTTGTCCTTTTTTAGGCAGGCGGGTTTTTTAAGGGTGAACATCAACGCTTACCAATCTTTGTAACTTACATTGGGGAAAAATTTTCGATGGGTAAAAATGCCTTTTGGTATCGAAAATGACTAGAAATTCATGATTATGTGGAAAAATGCTGTAGGAAATTGTTCAATTGGTTAAAAAAAAAGTTTGGGGAATAAAGCGAATGGAAATTAAAATAATAGGGAAAAATAATTTCGGGGAATCTGCCTCTACAGTCAATACATAATCGAAGGTAACTTAGTCGATATCTATTTGAGATCACTCGATTTTTAACGATCATAAAAAGGAGGAGGTTATATCAATATATTTAAATACCTATATTGAGATTACCTCTTGTTTGGTGGTAACTCTATACTTTATATCTAAAGCTTAATCCGGTCAAGGCGTTAATATTGGATAATCGCTCTATCCTAACGTAATCTTAGCTCTATCTCATCTTTTCTTCAAAGAGAAAGTTGTATTCCACACATGATAAAACATTAAAAAGCTTACATACATATATCTTGCAAAAAGTCTAACTTGGAGTTTCAAGTTTTCACTTCTTGTCCGTAGTTAGCGCTTTCGAAGTTTTTTGAGGATCTCTAAAGACATGCATGTTTAGACTGCTGCACGTTTTTAGTGTCCGTTAAATACACTTAATTAAAGTGATGGACAGTTACATTGAAACTTAAGTATTCGTTGGCTGTAAGCTTGGACGTTGTCAAAGCTTAACTTCGAAGACTAATAGGATTTTAAGTCACGAACGTTGCGGTACTTAAATATTGCGATATTTTAACAGTCCATCAGCCATTTTTGATGTCCCCACTGCTGGGGCACAGGCCTTCCTTATGGATGGTAAGGAAGATGGGCCATAACCCACCACGTGGGCCCAATGCGGATTGGTGGGTGTTAACGACTGCAAATGCAGCCGGGACCAACGGCTTAACGTGCCTTCCGAAGCACGGAGGAGCTCGAGATAATAAATTTTTGGTCACCCATCCCATGACCGACCCTTGCGAACGTTGCTTAACCTCCGCAATCGCCGGGCCAGGCGCTAAACCACTGCGCCACCGAGCTCCTCATTTATTTATTTTAACAGTATGCAAACGGAAATAGTATATATACATAACTACATTTTGAATTTATTAAAGTTTCGGTGATAGCAAATACAACTCATTTTTGTCAATATTTAAAAAATCATAAATGTTACTGTATAAATATTATTTTTTATCACTTAATTTTTCTGTGACGGCTGCATGGAAATCCGTTTGTTACTGATTAGTATATTGTTGTTATTCTACAAAAATAATTGAAAGATAAAATTATTATTAATACATATTGGATACATTTAATAAAGATTAAAGAGATATTTTTCTAATAGTTTTAAAATACTTAAATCATAATTCATATGAATCTGAGATTCAAAGGTAAGCAGGCATAGGCACATAGGCAGGCACACAGTACTACTACAAAACAATATGATATCTAATTTTATTGTTACTATGACTTACATCCTTCTTACGTCATACGTAAATAGTTTGCGTTCTCGATATGGAATGAACGTTCTAGATTTTTGACGATGATAAATGCATAAAGTAGGTGAACCATTTAAATATGAAGTAGAAGGCCGCCGATGTAGTGCCGCCACTCACTTTGCTCTCAATATCCTGAGAGCAATTGGACCGGACTATAAGTAAATTATTGTCACGATTTGTTCTTAGAGTAACTACAATCTACTTATCAGAATAATAATAATTATTTTTCATACTATACTATACTATAGAATTTACTAGGTAATACTTGTGCGAACAAAACCACAATGATTTTATTACGAACCACTTGAATGAAAAGTGGTACGTGTGCCGTGTTTTTAAAAGTTCGAGATGAGCTGTCTGTATTGCCTGCAAAATGCTGTGGTATAGTCATTGCTCACAAGTTCCATAATCATAATATAATCTTGGTAATAAGCAACCAAAGTGATGTTGTCCAATGTTCATATTTATTTGCATTTGCCAACCACAAACACTCTAATGCAATTCTCCGCATGAAATGTTTAGTTGCAATTTGTTGAATAATGCACCGCAACGCAACTAAAAGTTTGTGTCAGTGGTTCAGTGAGGAATACTCACAGGTGTAATTAGAGGTTTTACAAAATAAGTATGTAGGTGCAATACCTTCTTTCATTATTTAGAATAGATGTTGATGCATAGGCATTGTATAATTGCAAAGACTATTGTTTAAGACAAAATGCTGTCGGTATAATTTTGTTTACATATCAACAACCTAATAATGTTAATTTGTTTTGTTTAATTTCTATTGTCTTATATCGTTGAATTAAAAAGGATAGTTAGCATTGTGTTTTAATTCATAAACTGTATTTGAATGCAATATGCATAGGCTTAGCTTCCATAACCTTAACCTAAAACAGATACAAACCAAATTGTGTAAAACTAAACACTAAGCTGTAATTGCTAAGTACACCAAACCTGAAAATTTTGTAAAGGTAAAGTAACTTATAAGATATTGATACTTTTACATTTTTAAATATCGTTACTTATAAGTTTCTTGCGCCCATTCTTCTTGTCAGTTAAAAAACTGTCACGGGTGGTAGGAAAATATTGACGATTCAAGTAATTTAATTATTAAGTTTATTTGAATAAAGCCATTTTGATTTTGACTTTGACTCCCACGGGAAAAGGGAAATATTTCAATACAAAGGAAATACATTTTATTATAGAGGTTGGTTTAACGGATGTGAAAGTTATCATGAATTTATGAATGAATAGACACAATAATTTAAATATGACAGTGACATATTCGCAGAACAAATCAAGTTGTGCTGACATTTTTAATGCGCCTACGCACACGATATTCCCACAGCGAATTGAAATGTATCTGGGCTGTTGTTTAGCGCAATTTGTTCGGCCAGACATACAAAGGTATGTTTGGCATACAAACATCCCGTTAGATTTGGCGTTTCTTTCTACTCGATCTCGTCTTGTTACGACATCTTTATGAGTGCTCCGTTTTAAGCCTCTTTTTTATTTTATTGATAATAGGTACCAATGAAAGTCGTATGGAATTGACTCACAACGGTGCGGTGGCGTGTGTTATCTAAGATTCTTCTTCATTTTGTCATCTTTATCTTTTCGCAATCAACGTTACAAGAGATAAGTAGTGTACACCTGGTTTTAGATCTTAAAATAACGAACGCCAGTCTGTTTTGACGGTTTGTTTGCCAAAGGATGTCTTGTCTGGTAATTAAAGAACATCACAATCATAATTTACGTTTTCAGATACCTAACCTACTTCAACCTACAAGTAGAAATACGAAGTAGCAAGGTTTATGTGTCGTGACATTGCTTTTATCAATATTCAATCCTGCGTGTTTAGATTTCATAGTTGGTGTAATGTGGTATTTACACGGGTCCAGCAAGTCGCCTGCCAAGTCGACCCGTGTAAAAATACCACATAAGGAAATTACCTAGTGTTTATTCAATGCATGTGAGTGATAAATAATTTAATCTCAACACGATCCTTTGTGATGTCGTGTTTAATCCTGATAGTAGCTCCGACCTTTATTGCAAATGCCAGCAGCCTGGACAAGGCTAGCGGCCAACTTGAAGTGGCCTTAATTAACGATTATAACCTATCGTATTGCAATGGAGTAAAAATAATTTTGCTGTGGCAAGTAATCTTGGTCATGTGCACTTCTGTTGTCATTAGTTATAAGTAATAATTCTGAAAGCTCTCGTGAAATTCTCGGTTATTTAGTTGCATGGCCTTCAATTGATAATTAATTAAGTGCAAATGTATAAATAAAGAAATAAGGGTCGATAAGATTGGATATTGTCCACCTAATATATACTTATTAGTTTTTTCTTGAATATTTTGCAAGTTGAATAAAACACATTGTTTGTCCATCAGCCATTTTTGATGTCCCCACTGCTGGGGCACAGGCCTTCCTTATGGGTTACCTTACCACGGCGGGCCCAACGGCTTAACGTGCCTACCGAAGCACGGAGGAGCTCGAGATAATAAATTTTTGGTCACCTATCCCATGACCGACCCATGCGAACGTTGCTTAACTTCCGCAATCGCTGGGCCAGGCGCTAAACCATTGCGCCACCGAGCTCCTTAATTGTTTACTAACGTATATTTATTAGGTCAAACGTAACATGATTGTAATGATAACATAATAATGTGTAATGTTTGCTAACGTCTTAATTTTACAGGAACTATTTTATTATAGCGAACCTTGTAGCAATTTTACAAAAAAAAAAAAAAAATTTTACTCACGTAGCGAATAGAATAAAAAAAAAGTGTTACTTTTTGGATGTCGGTTAAAAAGACGTCACTATTTGAAACCGGTTGTTCCTTTCAAGAAACAAAAACTTTTTGGATTTTGCGTTTAAAATGATCATAAAAAAAATTAAATCGCAATTTTATTCTCAATTATTGACTTCAACGGAACGACCGCCGCCACAGACTAGCACCCTGGGTTGGATAAAAAACAGTTTTTTTAAAAGAACAAAACATCATGTTTAATTTAGAATACAAAAAAACACATTTTTTAAATCAATTTATCATAAATGTTTTTATTGATTGTTGTAATTGTTTTTTCTTGTGATGGGGGTCATAAAGTAAGGGGATTCTTTTAGGAAAGGCAGAACCAGGGCGATTTAAAAAAAAATGAAACGAAACTCAATCGGATTCAATCACTCACTAGTCTCACTAACTCACTACATACAGTTAAGTCTACACTGAACAATTAAACAATAACAATAGCATTAAAAATACACCGCAGTATAAGCGAAGTGAACTATCTTCCCCGAATTCCAAATTCAGAGTTGCCATCACAATCTACAATACTAACGGTTTATTAATTGCGGAACAGACGATGTAAACAAATAAATCACTTCCGTCTGAGAACATCACACATATTGGATCTTAACGCGCGAGAAGGGCAATGAGTCCGGTGTGTATATACAGCACAACTAGTTTTGCATCCTACACAAACAGTACCGTGTAGTGACCCCATTATTTTAAAGTGATCGTTATTTTAAATAAAATTTCTAAAAATGAAAATGTTTGCTTCAACCATTTAGTAGCATAATGTAGTGGTCCGAGTATAATATGTTGTATGTGATGGTGTGGGAGAATTTATGAACGATGACAATTAATAAATGTGAGAGAATAGACAAAAAAAAACAAACTAAAGAAATTATTTTTTATTTATCGTGGTTCAAATTACGACATTATATTAATATCAATCAATTTCATTTCTTAATGCTCTTTCTTGATATAAGAAAAATCTTCATAAGTTATACTTTGTCACCCATTGATGACGCAAACAAAACTTAATGAAGCACTTATTTAACATCAACCAATTTCGATTCTTCATTAACCGTGTAATCTCACTTTCACGCGCGGCATGCAAAAGACATGGGAATCCATGTGAATTCATCTTTCAATCTTTTTATAACACCTTGCTTCCGGGCGATAAGGCAAGGTTTCCCAAGAGCAGCCGTATTATAGCCCGCACAATGCCATTACAATACTTCGCTCCGATGTAAACGAGTCAAACAATCGAGATTTGTGGAATATATCGAGTGGTAATGTATTACGGTATTACGTTTTTTGAATGCTGGATTGTGTGGCAAACGTCGAAGGTTACTGAGAAATATAATACATTAAATGCTCCTATCTAAGAAATAATTGCCAATACATTTCTTATTGTATATGCTAAAGAATGGGATGCGCGGCTCATGTGTTCCCCGATAGTTACAACTTTGGTCTCTTGAAGGCAAGATTTCCTGGGCAACCGTGCTACCAAACAAGATGGTGATCAAATGTCTGCCCGGTTACCTATAAAAAAAGTCCTGATATTCACTCAGTTATTCCACAGATAGAATTTGCAACGCAATGCATTGATTGGTAGGAAAACAAAATGTTAATCATTTGTTAAACGTGGACTTTATACTTAAAAAGTTTCCTTGCTATGAAAAAAATATTACTTTTATTTATTTATTTATAAATCTTTATTGTACAAATACATAGAGTAAGGTACAAATGGCGGACTTAATGCTAATAGCATTCTCTACCAGTCAATCAACAGTAAACAGATTTACTTTTCTTTTCTGCGCAATCAACACTTGCTAGATATTTACCGAAATTAAGTTCTAAGACGTTTTTCCTGTGTTCGTAGTTAACAGCTATCTTGATAAAAGGCATTCAATCCGTTAACAGTTTGAGTAAGATGACGAAGTAAAAGTCCGAGTTTCTTACAAAATACAGACCGTTACATTTCCGCGGATAATGAAAAGCGTCGAAAGAATTTGACCAGCATAATGTGGCGTTGATTGATTTCACGCGGGCCTAGACACGTAGCGAATGTTGTTCGAGCAGGCCTTATTTTATCAAAATAATTTGTAAAAATATTTGGTAGTACCTTTTGGTCGTATTAAAAATGGTGAAAAGTAAAGATGTTGCCAATAAATGGAATGAGAAGACTAGTACTTTTTTCTCACATATTATATTAATGGTGATAAGTAATGGGTTTTATTTTATTTTATTTATTTTTATTTTTCGAGGAAAACTTACAGCTACTACAGATTTTAGTATATAATTGTGATTACAGTAAAGCCAATTACAAGTTTTCACCTATACGAAAAACAATAACTATATTTAAACGCAAGTCGATATCGTGTAATATAAGTGTTACAAAAAACTATCAGCTATTATTATTAAAAAAATCCATTGTTATACAACTTTTTGAATCCGGGTATGCTTGTGTTAAATATGTCAAAGTCTATGTTATCATTAGCAGAATTGAAAGACCTAGGCGCCCTGTTAACAAATGTGTTCTTTAAATAGTTAGTTTTTAAGGGGGGTACATAAAGTAACTTAGTGTGACAGTGGGTTGCTATAAATGGCGCGAAAAGGCTAGCCCTTCCTGACCAGAAAAACAGGACTAGATCTTAATTATTTAAGAAATACCTATATAATTTTCTGTCGACCTTCCATCTACTAAATCTTTTTAAATTTAGTTATACAAACAAGTTCAATGCAATTTGTATTATAATCTGAACTTATTGTAAACTCAACGATGTTGGCTACATTTTAAATTTATGTTACTAATTGAATCGATAGTTTATTAAATCTATCGTATGTTTTATTATATCGATTCTTATGAAATAGATAAATATATTTAAACTTTCATTTTGTGATAATACATATTCTTATAGTATCGGGCTTGCTGATGTTATATAGCAGTAAATAATTAAAGTAATGATCTCTAGATTTGTTTCTTAAATTGTCACCCTTAAAAATATGTTTTCAATGCAACATTGATCGATAGCTTTTTTATGGCGGGTCAGCTAGAAGTGCGCAGAGGTAGTCGCAACGGGATCCTAAAATATTGTTTGAAGGAAAACAACTTTAAAGTCTTACCATTAAAGACTATGTTGCTCTACACTCTGGACATAATACTCTAATTGTATGAAAAGTTTGCGAAAACAAATTCCATTTGAATAATATAAGTGCTGTATAATGTTACTCGTAGCATACTGAGACTGCCATTATGGGAATTATAGGGGAGTTTTACATGTGTTTTATGAGACAGACATGATTGTCTTAAAATCGATCATTATTTTATTAGGTAATATTTTTTAAATATATTTACTTTTGCCGATTTTTTTTACTTAATAAACGTATAAATATTTAAGTATAACTTATTTTACGATATAAGGATATAGTAAATCGTTTTATTTTATTTTAACTGTTGCGGTTATTGTTTCTGTTTACATTTTTTCAGGATTCAAAATACATTGAAATCTATTCCACGTTATCATTAACGTTTTGTTCTAATTATAATTACTAAATGGTATCCAAACAATAGCCTTAATAACTTTAAGATTTTATCTCAAACGGCGTAGGTACATTACTTACGGCTCCATCAGTTCAACTTCAAGGCCAGGTTGCTCAAAGCTATTGTGGTCCTAACAGCACTTCTAACTAGACTTATTCTTGTTGTTGCATTGTCGCAATCGCACTACGAAACGTAAAAGAGACGGCTTTCAACATTGTGAGAACTGATCGTATCGGTTCGAGAGATAATAACAATTTATATTCTTTGATTTTGTTCCTCTGTTTTTGAAGTGTCTTGCTTCACTCATTGAGTTAACTGCAGCTCAGATTTTATGTTCATAAAAATCATGAGTTTTGTAAGTAAAAAAACTAACAAGCGTAACACACACATAAGCAGTTTTCCTAACTTGACTTTGATTGACGTAGGTCCGTGGGAGTTGTAAACAAATCAGTGCGAACTTTTCTTTATGACGTCATTCGGACCTCAGTTTTACGAGTGACGAAATGCGGAGAGCTATCCAACGATTTCTTTGTTTACACAAACGTCAACTCTTTCGGAGTGCCACAGAAATGGATACGTTCCATGCTTTGGTCCCGTTTACGACTTTACAGTACCAGGGGTGGCATTTTGTACAATATAAAGAACCTTGGGGGTGACAGCGCATGCGTCAACAAGAGCACCCCTAGCTTTCCAATATGGCGTCGACCGCCACAAGTCAAGCACGCGTTTACATTTGATTGGCATGGCTTGTATTAAAAAAACGATTGTTTTTCAATTACTCTGAATTAACAGCATTAGACACTTAACAGGTTCTGTTAAAGTTAAGTTTCTTTAGTGCAAATTGTATGTTTGTTTAGATTGTGAGCTAATTTGTGTGTAATGGTGACGCAGTGCGATCAGATGTGTTATGTTGTAAGGTGCAGGCCAATTTATTAGCTGGATCCAACTGTGTTGCCAGTTATTATAAGTGTCAATTAATAACTACTAAATCTACATGAGAAACTAGAAAATATACTAAGTAGTTATAATAAATATTTAACTAAAATGTTGACTAAAGAATCATCTAAGTATAAAAATTTTATTGTGAGTAGATAAAAATATTAAAATAAAGTTTTAACAAAAGCTCAAAATTCCAATAAGTTTTTATTTGTTGTCGAAGCTGAAAAGGTGTTAAATACAATCAAATTAACAAGCCAAACGCAAAAAAAAACTTTACCCTGTCTGTGCCAAAAGCTAGCTATCAAAAACAATCCCTCATTCGTAACCAGTAAAACTATTAGTGGTTCAAAATTTGAAATTTGGCGGGAATAATTCTGCGGCGCGTGCGACAGCATCAGGCAAGCTGCGTCGGTCGCGGGTGTCGCCGGCGGCGCTGCTGCTGGGCACGCGGCCCGTGTCGGGGCTTGTGGAGCCCGCGCGGAGCCCCGACGAGCCCGCACTGGACGTCGCGCAGGACAAAGCCTACTGGGGCAGTGTTGCCACCACCATGACCAGTAATACTACTTTATTGATATACTTAAACCTCTTTTTTATGAAAAAATATTATAGGTTGGGTTAATGACTTAAGGCCGATTTCAATAACCTATCCTTTTTTATGTACATAAAGGGATAGTGCTGGCCTTCTCATTTGATGTTAAGTGACGATAAGGCAAGGTGGTAGCGCACTATATCCGGAATCATCACCGAGGAAACTGGCTATCTTACCCTAGAAGCAGTTAGACTGCCGGAAAACTTAGGTAAGATGGTGGTAGCTGGGTAAAATTGGCTGGTAAATTGTACCCCCCTGGGAACGAACCCGGGACCCCTGCGTCTTACACGGGTGGGCGAACCACAATACCACAGAGGCGGTTATAAATTCTCAAATATAAATCTTCTATAAGAGATAGCTTACTAAAGATTTATTGCATAGATATGTCCACTGAGCAAGTAATCACTAGATATGTCCGTTAAATGATGGAAAATAACAACAGTTGCCTAATCACAGATCCATAGAATATCTATTACTGAAGATAGATTATTGAAATCAGCAGGAACACCTTTGTTGATCAGTAAATGGGCAGTAGCGTCATGGTAGCGTTTAGGATGAAAACTACTAAACACTGCTATAGAATTACAACTGAAAACGATGGCGTGGAAATTATGGCAAAATCCTCTCTCAAAAGATACCTACGTACTTCAGTGGATTATAATGGCTGCTAAGATGACGATGATGATATTACTTGGTACAATTTGTTCTCATAATAATCTGTAAAGATGTACACTTTTGTTATAAGATTTTTTTGTTTATCACGAATCAGTTCACTGCAAATTTCACACACCAAATCAACGATGAGAAGCGAAGAGGAATATAAATATTCTCACGACACGTGTCCAAAATTATCTGTAATTATATGGATTATTCCCATCGGCAAGAGCCTTAAATCAAAAGCCTAAAAAAACATTAAACCATCAGTCATTCAAAAGACAATAAAATCTTCAAAGCATCAGGTAATTGGATACACGTACCATCGAAAACAATTTGTTTTATACAAAGTGAAATAGCGTCTGAAGGGAAATCAGACAGAAGTTTCATATTATAGTTAACTGAATGAGACTTTTCTTGTGGCTATCTCGTCTCCCAGGAGACTGTCGGCTTTCTTTGATCAAACAAAAGACACTTTATTTTTTACTTTACACATAGTATAACTTTACTATTATATATCATTTGGAAACCAACTGAAATGTAAAAAATTCACAGATTTTGCAGTCCCGCAAGAATCGGAGCATTGAAAATGAAAACAAAAATTTACAAACAACAAAATCAAATCAAATGCAAAATTCTATTATTTTAAGGTACCTACGTACCTATTTATTTTTACGATTGTGAAAGCACCCGCTGACTGCCTCGACGCGGCCGATTTACAAAAAACCAACGAACGCACTTCTCGTCTGCTTCCGCATCTTTCAATACCATTACCATGACGATCGGTCAATAATCATAGAAGCTAGGTACATCACTTTTATATACGGAAATACCCGTTTTTCTACAATTCCAAATCTAAAGGGACCACAGGTCACAATTATTATTAACCGATTTTCAAAAAAAGTTCGCTATTTTGTAGCTAAACTAATACCCTAGGACCCATTTTTTTATTTTTTCTTAAGTCGTTTTTTTTAAATAGTAAACAAACACCCCCCAAAAACCCGAATTTTTCGAAATTCCAAAAAAAGTTACCACTCGTTTTTCAAAATTCAAACTCGATAAATTCCTCAACTTTTGGTACTATTCCCATCTCGATCCTTCCAAAATCCTCGGAGCTATGTTCAAAAATGCATCTGATAACCATTTTCAATGGTAAAAACCGGAGAAATGAATATTTTCCTAAATGTTTATTTCAATAAGTCGAGTAATGAAAGATAATTAATATGGAAAGTAAAAACCAACAGATTTTAAAATAATAGGTTTATCATTCAATCTTCTTAATTAATTTCCAAACATAATCTATTGGATAAATAAAACAATCCCAATATTACCCGGAATATCCACTCCAAATTGCCCTTCGCCAATAAATGCGTATGATTCATGCGTGTCCTAGCAACAGAATTAAAAACTCGAACAGGGTTGTCTGTAAACCACCAACAATCTCACAGGAGTAGATTACCATCATTATTGTTCTACGACTTTTCCTAGAACAGGCAAAAAATTCGACTTTACATACAAAACTTGATCAGCTGTTCGGACATTTTTATGAAAAGAAGTTTTTTTTTGCTTTCGGAGAAGCCATATAAACAAAATTGTTGATTATGATGTTAGCAATATACTCCTGCGAGGTTGTTGGTGTTTTACAGATAACCTTGTATACTCAATATTCTGTGATATTACGTTCATGTTTCAGGCCATTTATCACTGCATGTTGTCTCTCTCTACAATTTAAATACTTTTAATTACATACCAACACGAAACTTGCACGGACTTTTACTTATTGTGTAAAATATGCAGCAATTTACATACTTACTTATTTTGTTCCTTTTCAAAATACAACAACATCACGTAGGTATAAGTTGTATAAATAATTAACTTGGTCCTTCATGTGATGACAGACTGACAGTGGATTGCAAAAACTGGATTAGCTTTAATTTCGTCCAATGCTGCGGTTACCGATCTCACTTGGATCTCACGGATTATAACCACAAAGTTGAGCAACGCAAAGGACACGATAAAAATTAAACTGTGCTGACGTTGTAACGAACCATTAAAACATTTTTTCACTCCTCTTGCTCAAAAAGTGCGTCATTGTAACGTACAAGAGTCGAGATAAAATAGCATAATAAGCCCTAGGGGATAAAGTTTTTTCTTTTTTAATGTTTGTCTATTACCAATGAGCGTACTAAAACGAAAAAGTCTTTATTCATAATCACGAATAAAAACTCGCTCGACTTAATACTGGGGGCCTATTACGAAAAGTTTAATGCGATACACGCGGCTGCGTTCGTGCTTCGTTCTGATTGATTCCTATTACAAAGCACTTGCGTATGCGATATTGCAAAGTGATTGCGTAAATTTGACAGTTTCTCTCTAGTGGATCCGTCATTATTCGTTCAATAGACTATGGACTACGATAGCTACATTGAAAATATTTGTAATAACTATAACCGACGAACTGCGGACGACTATCGTCGTGACCAAGTTTCGTAAAAGGCCCCTAGTTTCTCATTATTATTTTTGAAAATGGAACTAAAAGCATCTCTTCGGTAAAATCATAGACTTATTTAAACTCTGTGTACAGAGTGAATAGTAGAATGCGTGTTTGTGTTGCTTAGCTGCTACAGCAGAAATTAAAAAAAGGTACCATGGCGCGAAATCATTAGATTTTTTTTATAATTACAAACTGATTGAATTGTTATTGAATTGTGACTGTAATAGGAAAGAAATAATTTTAATCTTCTGCCGTCAAGCACAATCATTTATTTAAATATTGTACAAAAAGTTCATAAAGTGGAGGAAAGAAAAACGAGTGGATTCGTTTAAGGAAGTAAATAGGTATAAACTATTTAATATTGTATTTTATTTTCTCGCAATCGTAGTGAAAAGTATAGTGTAACACACGACGCTAAAACCCATTGTAACTCGGTTTCTATTTATTCCCTCGCTAAAGCTCGGGAATAAAAATACCTCGTATGCAATGGGTACTTTTAGCGTCTTGTATAACAATCTACTATTGTTGCTATTTTTTTACTTTTTGTGTTTTTTAATTTATTTTATTTTACCTCTAAAACGTTTTTGATCGTTATATCATTCTAGCTTCTTATTATTCAAAAGGGGCTTAAATATTTTTAAATTGAAATGTGTCTATACTTAGATATTCCTCAATCTCTCTTTGAGGCGCATAAGCAGGAAAAGTGCCCCAATCACAGTAGCACTCAAATACTCGAACGAATTTAAAATATCTTTGCAAAAAGCCAACCCTTCGTCGTTCCAAAAGCAATTAACGTATCAAATTGATCGCGAACTAATCATTGAAATGCTCCTGAAGCCCCATCTACCTAAATGCCAGGGGTCGTTCCCTTATGAAGAGGTCTATTTTAGAACCATTCGTATGGCTTTTACTGAGTGAATACGGCCCCGTACAAATGAAATAAATATATTTATTTTATCTAGATTGACTTACAAAAGTGGTTATTGACCGAGCTAGCACGAAGCGCGAGCGAAGCTTCTCAGCAGGCTTACGCAACAGCACAATTTGACGACCGTCGTGATCGTGATCGTAAAACAGTGTAAGATATAGTCAGCGAGTCAAGCTTTCTATCGGCGTTTTTCGTTGCTCTATCTAGCAACTAAGATCTTATACCGCGAATTTTTATTTCACTATGAATAACTGACACCGCCTGTCAAATTGGTACGCAAAGGCACATTCGCAAAGTAAAGATAACGACGAGCGACCACATAGACTTTTTGTCTTTGCATCGCAAAAGTGACAATTTGGTGTCAACCAGGTGCAAATGTCAGCTTCAAACAAGTTTTGAAAATTATTATTTAAGTAAAGTTTTAATTATATGTTGGTTGTTTCAGCTCGAAAATTTATGAGAATGATTTGTGATTAAAGCGCTTACAAATGCAGAGACAGGAAAAAACAATTTATTAATAAAAAAAAGTATCAATTGATATAGATACAAAAGATTTATGCTCCAAAGCGGCATACCTACGTATAATTTATCAATTAAATCGCAAAATCCTACGAAAAAGTGAGTTTAATAGCGCCGAAGAAGAAACTCTTGAAAAATGTATACCAAAAATCTTGTATAAGTACAATACAAGGTATTAAAGAGGTACATTGTGAAATTTTTTGAAAGAAAGTACTTTATATCAATTAAATTTTGTATTACATGAATAAAACGTTTCATTACAAATCTGTGTGGTATAATTTGCTGGGATAGTACTTAGGTATGTTATTTAGTATTGTGTTTTTATACATTGAGAATCCTAAATCTCAAATTTAAAAATGAAAAAGGTATGACAGCTCGGCTGCCCTAAACCAAATTATCTTAGATACTTGTATCTTATTTCAGACTTATTTTACAGGAGAGCTTGAGATATTCTGAACACTAAAATGTTAAAATAATTGATATCATTGGTAAAAGGGTGAACAATGACAAAATATGCCTATTATTAGTATTATAATATTATCTGAGCTTTTATAGAGGTACCTAATAAAGTTCTCTAGGTATCTATTATGTAGGTACCTATAATGTTGATATTCCTGTTTGTCAAAATTCGAAATTCCCTATTGTATAAAAACCCCCAAGTTATTAACGCCTGGCACTCTTGAGCTCACATCGGACCAAAGTAGTCTCATTCCGTCAAGCCCCGGCAGCTCACATAGGACCAAACGGCCGAACAGCTTGCAGGCGATGTTTTGTTTTATTGTGAAGAAGATATGGTTTAGTTTTGTTTGTAATGTTCTGTGACTTATATCGTTATGACATTGCCTTTCCAATGACGTATACACAGACCGCATTGAGTAAATGGATTAATAATGTTTTACGTGGAATTTTTAGGGCCCACAGTCTAGTAATTTTAGAGAGTATAATTAACTGCTTAAACTGCTAAAAGTGGCCTTTTTTACATATCTGCTATCTATTTCTGCGAATGACTATGAGGGAATGTAGTGAGATACCTTCTAAAAATACTAGAACATGGGCCCTAAAGCTTCCAAGTTAAACATTATTTAAATCTTTTTCTACTAATAACTTAATAAATAAAAACTTCTGAGGGCGCCATTTTCGGTGGGGTAGCCACCTTAAGGGAAAAGTACGAAATGAACTGCAAAATTCCCTAATTAATTAATAAAAACCCCCAAGTCATGAATGAATACCATACATTGAGGGAAAAATACGCAATAAGGGTAACATTTTGACGATAACTACAAGGTTTTGGATAGTGGTATTTATTATCTGTGGAATTCGTGATCTTTTACGAAATCGTTGTCAAAATTGTGCATTTGCGTAAGCACTTGCGACCTAATATACTATATCTATGCTTGCGACTGACCACTCCCACATGTTGTCTATGACGAAAGAGGCCGCGAAGATTCAAGTAGACATACACGCTACGACATTTTTCAGAATCTTATGAATGTCTCTTTATTTAATGTAATATGGTTCCTTTGATTTAAAACAATATTTGCATTGTTTCGGCTTAAAGATTAAAGTTTACGACAATCCATTTGGTTGTAGCTCTTTATGTCGTTGCGTGAATGGTGTGTTTTGTCTTGGCTATGTCATTACCATAGAGTTAGAGTAATCTTGTAAGTCAAAAATATAGGGTGACTATGAAAAATACGATACTTTAAATTTTAAGCGAGTATTATTTTTTTATAAGAAGTATCGAATGGAAAGTTTTCCTACACATTTTAATTAAAATGTGTAAAACGACTTATATACCTATAACACTTATTTTTTCAGATTATATAGAGTATTTCGTAATTTGTTAGCTCAAAAACACTTTATAGGTATTGCGATATACTTAAATAAAAATAAAATAAAAAAGCCTTTTATTACTTCCCATTAAATTGGTTACATCAATAATAATATATTTCATTTACATTTTGTTACTTAGATAATTTCATTAAAATTCATTCTTTCAAATTGTTTGTTAATTTAAAATTTTCACTTTCTCTTTTCCAATTTCTTATATTTATTATTATGAAGTTAATTAATTAATTTTATTGCATGCATTTATTATTATTATTATTATTATTTGATTAATGAGAATCCCTCGGGAGGGTAAAGGCCTCCTCCATCCCTGCCCACTCCTTCCTGTCTTGAGCCTTGATGTGCCACTCCGCTCCTGCTTGGTCTTTAATGTCATCAACCCATAGTCTGTGCGGTCTGCCGCGCTTTCTCTTCCCTTTTGGACCTTTCCATAAGGTAATGTTTTTTGTCCAACGTCCATCATCGAGTCTCGATATATGGCCTGCCCATTTCCACTTAAGTTTTAAGGAGTGTTTTAGAAAGTCTCTTTGCTTGGTTTTCTTCCTTATTATACTGTTCCGAATTTTGTGTATCCTGCGAATTTTCAAAATGGATCTTTCCATAGCTGATTGACATGTTTTAATTTTGTTTCTTGCTTCTTTGTTAAATACCCATGTTTGTGCTCCATAAGTTAGGCAAGGGAGGATAGCAATATCTATGACTTTCTTTTTCAAGGACAATGGGAAGTTACCTTTTAGTATTTCTTTAAGAGACCAAAACTTTTGCCATGATATATTGATTCTACGACTGATTTCTTCGATGTTGTTGTTTTTGTGGAAGGATACTTGTTTGCCAAGGTATATGTAGGTATCTACGTACTCTAGAGTGGATCCTCCTATTTTTATTGGTGTATGTTGGTAGTTAGTCATCAGCTTTGTTTTTTGCAGGTTCATTTCAAGTCCGACTGCAGCGCTTTCCAACCTTAAAGTTTGTAGCATCTGATCCAATTTGTCGCCTGACTCTGAGAATATTACTATGTCGTCAGCAAAGCGCAGGTGGCTCAAGTTATTACCATTCACTTGGATACCTAGACCTTTCCATTCCAGTTTCTTGAAAAGCGTTTCAAGTACGGCTATGAACAGCTTTGGGGACAAGGGGTCTCCTTGTTTTACACCTCTTTTTATCTTTATTTCTGGTCCTATTGTTTCCAGCTTGACTCTACTTGTACTCTTCATGTATATATTTTTTATTATATTCGAGTAAGTATGATGAAGTTTTACGTCTTCAAGTGCGTTCCAAATAGCTGTATGTGTGATAGAGTCGAAAGCCTTTTTATAGTCAACAAAGGCAAGGTAGAGTGGTCTTCGAAATGTTTTGTATTTCTCCATTATCTGCTCCAAGACCTGAATATGATCTGTTGTTGAATAGCCCTTCCGGAAGCCTGCTTGTTCTACTGGTTGCTTTTCGTCAATTGTAGGAGCTATTCGAAGAAGAATACACGACGAGAAAAGCTTATATAGACTTGGTAATAGACTGATCGGGCGATAGTTTTCTATGTTGTTTGGATCACCTTTTTTATACAGTAAAATTATATTTGATGTAGTCCATTGTTCCGGCACTCTTTCTTCTTTCATAATGAGGTTAAATAAATATGTTATAACGGGCACTAACAGGAAGCTTGCCAGCTTAATCGCTTCGTTTGGGATCCCGTCGGGACCTGGGGATTTTTCAGATTTTAGTTTCATTATTTGTTGGTCAACCGCGGTTTCGTTCCAGTCACCAACAGGTTCCATTTCATTGCTTTGAGTATGGCTATAACTTGTTAGATCTGCGTCTTCATGGTCATAAAGTTTTTTGTAGAATTTTGTCGCTATTTCTAATATTTTAGGTCTTTCAGTAGTGCACTCAGCGCTACCTTTCAAGCTTGTGATCCAAGTTTTGTGGGGGTTTAATTCTCTATAACTTCTTTTGCAGCTTCCTCTTTCGGTTAGATGTCTCTCTAATATTTTTGATCTGTACTTTTTATAGTCTCTCTTAATACTCTTGTTTGTTTCTTTATAAATAGAGCTAAGTTCTGTTTTGACTTCGGTAGATTTTGGTTTCACATTTAAAAGTTCATGCCGTCTCTTTATTAATGATATGGATTTTTCGCTAAGTATGTCTCTTGTTTTGTTATTATTCTTGTTTTTCTCTATTGCCATACTATCTTTAATACATTTCTCTAGTTTATTATATAATGTTTGTGCTGTGTCCGAGTCACTTGCTTCTATATATTTAATGTTTTCTTTTAGATTAGTTATGTAGGTATTGATTTCCATCTCAGTTTTAAACGTACATGTTGAGCCTTTATAGTGTTTTCTGCTCTTTTTTCTTTGCTCTAGTGATATTTTCGCTCTAACAAGCCTGTGATCTGACGGACACTGTACGTTATTTAGAACCTCTACATCTTGGAATCGTTTTGGGATGTTTGTAAGAAAATAATCGATTTCATTCTTTGTTTTGTGATCAGGTGATCTCCACGTCCATTTTCGAGAAGGCTTTTTCTTAAAAAAGGTGTTCATGATGGACAACTTGTTTTCCTGTGCATATCTTATAAGCATTTCGCCCCTAGGACTCGTAGTTCCAAGGCCAAATTTGCCTACGAATATATTTCGGTCTTGTGATGGTTTTCCAACTTTTGCATTAAAATCGCCCATGATAATTTTGTTTTCACCTGCTGCGTCGTATGCTTTTTGTAGGACCTCATAGAATATTTCTATTTCTGATAAATTTGACTGTTCAGTGGGTGCATATACTTGGATTATAGAAATTGCTTGATCTTCGAACTCTACATCCAATAATGCTACTCTATCTGAAAATCCTATAAAGTTCTTTATGGAATATTTAAGCTTCTTCTTTATTAGGAAACCGACCCCATAGAGTCCCTTTATTATACCATTATAACAAAAAACAAAGTCGTCGTATTCTGTTATTTCATATCCTGCTCTTCTTATTTCCGATAATCCAATGATATCATACTTTATATTCTTTAGTGCGTTCATTAATTCTATTAATTTCTCGGGACTTGCCAATGATTTCACGTTGTATGTACCAATATGTAGAGTTTTAGTATCTTTCACCTTTGGGTCTGGTTTAATTTGGGATGGGGGTTTTTGGTCATACTCCTCCACGGAGACCACCCGGATTGGAGGAGGGTGGCGGAGAGGGCCTTCAATTAGTTTTTTTGTAATTCTTGCTCAACTGTGTTCGAGGGTATATCAGTTGAGTTTGATTCTGGGGCTTTTTTCTGAGCTATGGTATTCATGTAAGAAGTAATATTATTATTAGCTGTTTTATTTTTCTTTGGTATTTGTTTTACGCTTCTGCCACCTATGTCGCTAGCTCTAGTATTTTGTTGTTCAGGGGATTCGGGCAAATTTCGTTTTTGTTTTCGTGTATCTATTGATGAGTTTCTATAATTTGGATTACCTTTCAGGATAACTATTTTGTCGTAGCGCAATACGGCATTTTTACCCATTTTACGTTCTTTTTCTACTTCTTCTTGCAATTTTTTTCGTTTCAATACAATTTCTCGAGGAAAGTCTTCTTTAATACCAATTGGTGTACCTTTCAATGTTTCCTTTTTCCTTAAAATTTCTATTTTCCTTCCCATAGTCGTTAGCGTAACAGATAAAGGCCTAGTATTGTTGCCTTTCTTGCCTAATCTTTTCACCATTTCTATTTCCGAGTAATGTATGTTAATGCTCATTGTATTGTTTATAGTACATACCAATAATTTTTGTAAGTCGTCGTATCCACGCTCAGTCTCTTCAACTCCATATATTATTATATTTCTTTTTCTGAACTGTTGTTCCAAATGGTCAATTGTTTTTTGCTGCTGATTTATTTTTTCTTCCAAGTTAAGAGTTCGATTCTCGATCAAAGTAAATTTTTCGTTAATATTGTTGTTAATAGTTTGGGTAATATTTTCTTGCATGTTTTTTATTTCTTGTTTTTGTGCGTTTAAATCATCTTGGATTTGTTTCAAAATTTTTATCATATCATCCATCTTATCGCCCTCTAGCGTCTGATAGCAGTAATAGTTTCTGATATCTTGCTTTTACCTTGCTTTTCCCGCACTAAAGCGGACTTGATGCGCAGACGCACTAATATTTTAATACCGCAATCTGACACTAGATGCCGTTAGTACTTTTTACGTGATGATTTTGCGAATTTTTTGCAGGTTATAATTATATTTCCTTTTCTTGAATGCGTTTGATTTCCCTGAATTAGGAATTATATTTGCAGACTAACCTTCAGTGACGGCAAATATGTGTCTTCCGCGATATTCCTGCTGATAATAATACTATTAAACACTTCGATTTCCACCACCGGTTTTTTCCTTTTATTTTCAATTTCTTCTTGATCTTTTGCTGAAATAAAACGTTTTTCACCACTTTTTGGTGTTACGGCACTCGGTTTAAACTTTTCAAATAGTAATAATCACTTTATACATTATTATTTTGCAAAATATTACAGAGCTGATGTTGACACGAGCACAGTAGCGCCCTCTCTTATACTTAGTGAGAAATAAATATTTGATCTTTATGCAAATTATTCGAAAAGAAAAATAGCCGAGGACCTATTTTCAAAGACTGAAAGTGAAAGTGAAATAAGCTTTATTCAAATAAACTTAATTATTAAGTACTTTTGAATCGTCTATATTTTCCTACCACTAACTAATAAATATAGGTACTCTGAGTGCCACTTACGTGGTTACCCTACATGAACCATAAACGAAACTATGATATTTTTTAGAACCACGCACACGGGCACTAGCATGTGAAATAACGATAGAAATAAAGAAATAACGACACTCATGTATTGTAAAGCCGTGGTCGTCGTTAACGTTGTAATATCAAATTGACGATCACGAAACGATCGCGATGGTGCTGTTGCGTAAGCCTGCTGTTTCGGCTTGGTTAAAAATGTTTTCGTTATGTCCTGCTCTACATTTCACATTTAATTTTCTCAATTTTTTTTTTTTTCGAAATGGCTGAGATATGTCTACACAGCTCACAGAGCGTGTTAAGTACCTATGTATGTGTGTAAGGAAGTACCTACCAAACGCAAGAAAACAAACTTAATTTGTAAATGTTTAATCTTCTACGCGCCAGTGTCGACGAGTGATCTAGACCACTTCTGTCTATGTTACTAAAATACGTTGTCGAATGATAATATAGCGTTATTCGTGAGACGAGCGATTCAAGATCCTACCTGAGCGCATTTCCACGCTTCATTGCGACAGCCCGCCTATCACTGCCGCGGATTTCTTCATACAGACTACAGCCCGTAATAAGATAAAAACGTTAACAATACCCTTCTTTTATTATCTCTCGTACGTTTCACAATAAAAAAAGTAAATCTTTATAATGCTTGCTCGTCGATATTGCTTTTTATGATTGATTCATTGTTGTGGCAATAAGATTGGTTGATATCGAAAATCCTTATGAAACATTTTTATCACCGTAAAAAAACTCGGTTTATACGAAAATTTAAGATACGTCGAATCCACAATATCTTGCAGTGGTGAAATCAATTGAGGTAATTGACAGATAACCGTCCTCCTTTTTTGAAGTCGGTAAAAATATGATTGCTTCCATCACCAAAAATGACGTGTAGAAGGCACATAACTCCGACAAAAATAAGTTCATAGTATCATAAAAATTTGCGATAAAGGTGAAAGATACTGAAATTTCTTAAACGGCTTCAATCTACCAACACGCTTATTTATAGCAAAGTTGCTTCTCACGGGTGTTTTTATGGGGCTGGCGAACACGCAACGTGACAAATTATGCCTTGTTATGTAACCATGGGGTTTACGGTGTGAATCAATAATTATATTCTATAGGTTTACGAACTTTGGTAACAATTTTTTTTAACGTTTTGTTGTTATAAATCCAAAAACGTGGGTGTTACTTGTTACGGTATCCAATTTCGATAGTGCTCTTGAAATAATAATGCTGAGGTTTGTTTTTTATGTTCGAACTTACACAACAAACAAGTAACTTTTAAAAGTAGAGTGCGAAATAGACTCTAATAATAGATATACTTGTTTTAATATTTTTTTATAATACTTATTCCGGATAACACTATCTTCTGCTTTACTTACAAATAGAACTTAACTATGAAATTATCTGTCAAACAAGTTATTTGAACTTAAGTAATCAAAACCTTAAGTAAATAATGATTTTCAGATTTATTTATACCCTACAAATTCCCTATTGACGTTTTCCAAATGTAGGTACTACCCATTTCTTTTACAAACAGCTCAGTCACAGTCACAGGCCTTTATTATGTAATAAACAGTGACTCTATTCTCTTTACCCCGACACTCTGTATGCCAGGGGTTACGGCGAGGTATATTTAGATTCGCCACGAGCGACCTGCGTTCCACGAGACCTTTCGAGGGAAGCTTATTACGTCGCTTAAGGTCAAATCTTTTTGATAATTTATCTTCATTTTATTAAGTTTAATACAGGCAGTGATCGTGTTTAAATATGAATTTTTCTTTCGAAAATATACACAGTTAAAAATGCAGTTTTTGCAATAAACGTTTGATATGAAAACTATTCGATTTTTTTTAATGTCATTTCAATGTTTCTGTTAACGGTGATGCAAAACATCGTTGTTGCTTTTGCGATTAATATAAATTAAAACCCCACATTCAATGTACATTTCAGTTCTCTATCACTTATTTGAACAGCAAATAAAATGGCTTTTATTTGATATGAAAATATCAATGGGTATTTGCGATGAGATTGAGAACGCTGTGTTTGCGGAATCACCCCACCTCGGATATCAAACGGGAGGAAAATGAGAGAGAACCTCGGGATTACGAGCTATTTCAATATTTTGATTGATATTTTCATCAGAGATTTTTAATGACACTTTTATATTGAACTTTTTTGAATTTTTATAACGTGATAAATGCTTTTAATGACAGTTTTTTACGTGTTTATGAGAACGATAGTTAAACAAAACTACCGCATAAGTTTGACAGTTTTGGTAGCCAAGTTTAGATCGTACAATATGTCACTGAAATACTGAACTATCTTGTAGATTCAACAAGAAAGTGCTAAAACTTTTTTTCTTTTACAGCAACCAGTGGGTCCGGTAGCGGGCCGGGAGGCGGGGCGGAGGCGCGGCGCGGCGGTGACGTCACGCCGCACGCGCAGCCCCAGCGACGGCTCATCAAAGTCGACTTTGACAACTTGGAGGTGAGTTTGACAGTTTGACTTGACATGAGCATCAAGCATCATGTTTTGTTTGGTGTGTGCAAAATATTTGAGTGCCAGGCCAGCACCGAATAAAAGGTATTGTTCTAAGGATTATGTTGTTGAAACGAAAACAAATAACTTCAAATGTTTTTAACTATTCACTTCTTAATTTTATCAACTTCAGAAGTTTAGATACAAAATAACTCATTATTTTAGACGTAAACTTTTCGATTCAAAACTATGTTATTTTCATTCGCTTATTGGCTAATAATAAAAAAGGTTTACATGTAGGCCATGAATAAAAGTACGGTACAACAGAACGGTATTATTATGCTACCTACTTCTCAATCAATAGTATATTTAGAAAAAGCTAAAGTCAGTAAACTCTACAAAATTATTACTTAAATAATAATTTCCCAATATTTTCGGGCACGACATCCAAAAAACCATAGAATTTCAGTGGAGTGAAAAAATAAATTAGTTTTAGCGCCCACGTTCGTCCATAACAATGGATATGACTTGCAGATACTTTGGCACGTCTACTAAACATTTCGACCGTTAATATTGTTGTAGAAAATTTAAGTGTTATTTAGCTTTGATTACAAAAAAGTACTCAACGCAACAACTTCAAAATGAAAAAGCAGAACTACTTTTTCACTTTTAATAGTAGCTTAGTTTCGTGTTTTTGTAGTACCTATTTCATTGAATAAACATTTCCCATTTAAGTATTCAAAAGTGGGCTAAAGTTAGACATAAGTAGTTTAAAACTGATGCAGTTGCTTTTATTTGCTGGAAGGGAAACAAACTCACACTTTAGTCCACGTATTAAATTACTTAAGGGGAATAAAGTTCCCCAATGAAAACTAGGAATCTAGGATACTGCAGTGCAGACTAGAACTTGAGAAACGGTAAACATGATAAGTACCTACTTATTGTTGAGTACCACTTCATTAAAACTAGGTTTGCGATTCGATTTTACAAGCGATTGTCAATATAGTCAACTTAAGTCGAAAATCGCCCCGTGTAAGTGCCCCCACCGGTCGATTTTCCGGGCAACAGTTATCAATAACGCGGTTAGATTCTTATTGTTAGTTTAAAAGATTGCCAATGACTTCGATTTCACCCTGTATTGTCTTCTTTTGGCATAATATTTTTCAGTTTCCATCGGTAAAACCATCTTAGAGGTTTAAATCCACTACCTTTGAGCGCTCTTACAGGCTGAAAGCTTGCTTTGAAAGCTTTTAAAGCGGTCTAGATCTGAGGTGCTTACTACTACTCTTATAACACGAGCTTAGATATTTTCTACGAAAATCTTGATAATATAAATGAAGTAGTAAAGCAACATCCATCTTGTGTTCGTAATTTCAAAAAAAAATTTGTACACCCTCTCTAATAAGTTATTCTTGGGGAGAATCAGTGGTCCGCCAAATATTTTATGTACTCTTTATTATAAAGAAATACTTGGATAAACATTGACAAAAAATATTGTAAGTATTGACACTTCATGAAAACTTATGGAGCGAATAAAAAAGTATAAGTTTTTTATGAAAATTGCCGGGACTTAACTACGAGTCTACAAAAAAACCTCTCAAAAAACGAGAAAGAAACAATCACTTTATCATTTTGTTTGTTGCAAAAAAAGAAATAAAATACATTTTAATGTTTGCTTGCTTTCTTGAAAATCGTTAGAAATGACATATTCAGACGCAAATTATAGCATAGGTACTCGTACGTACAATTACAAATTGCAGTACTTACTTGCGTTTTTCTCTGAGTGTGGTTAGTCTTAATGGCCGTTTTTACAACCAGTTCATTGCTGTCTTATTAACAGCGTTTTATAACGGTACGTAAATATCCTTTAGAAAGAAGACACACTTGTGCTAACCGTGGGCTTCCGTGCCCTGGTTACGGTAAGAAGAAATGTAAGACTATGAATCATGAAATAGAACTGTTAATTGTGTGACACACTTTTCATTTTCACGTTTCTTGACATTGCTTTGAAACTTGTGTAAATATGATGTTATTAGAAAAACGATAGAATCTTGAATGTTTCGACCTTAGAAATAATAACGGCAAAGGTTTTAACAGTGATTTCAGTTAATGAAGGTATTTTAATTACTGTCTTATGTATTAAAAATTAATCTAAGAATTTTCTCTTTACTTGAAGCGTAAAAATTACGTAAGGCGGAAAATAGTGATGGTGTGGAATTTCTAAATCTTGAATTTACAAAAAGTTTGTGCCCTCTTACTATGTCTAGATATATCGCAAATGTTGCATTTTCGCGTTTAGTCCTGCAGATTTTGGCTGGTACCGTGTTTTCGCGTCCGCATAAGTTTTTTTTTATTTTCATGATATTTCGACATTACTGAACAAGATAAGAAAGGGTGTCGCGCCGACACCCTTGAGCATTTTGTAAAAAACGTTTAATAATCCAAGAAGCTACCGCCATTAGATGAACCTCTAAATTAAATATTTTATGAACCCTATATACAAGTGTGGGGTGTCTAATGAAAGGGAGTTAAGTGTTCTATGATTTTATAATACACAACATTGGCAGACTAGTACAGTTTCGAAGATATTTAAAATTTTATGAAAATTAAATCTATAGAAACCCTGAATATTTCGTTTTATGTTTCCGTAATTTTTAAATTTTTAACGTCGCGCGCCGTATATTTTTAACCGACTTCATCAAAAGGAGGAGGTTCTCAATTCGATTGTATGTTTTTTTTTTTTTTTTTTTTTTTTTTCGTTGTTCGCGCGTATCTTCGACATTTATGGACCGATTTAGATAATTCTTTTTTTGTTCGATTGAGTTTTCTTGCGAGATGGTCCCATTTATTTTTTTTTCAAATCGGTTCAGTAGTTTACAAGTAATCCTGAAAATACTATGATATTAAATCAACTAACTTGACAATTTTGTTATTTTTGAACCGAATTAGTTGTTTTTTTTTGTTGGGGAAGGGATACCTTTGTGTAATCTTTTTAACCGACTTCAAAAAAAGGAGGTAACAAAACAATAACATAAAAGTATCATAATGTATATATATTTGAAATTGGCTTTCTATTAGCTTTCACCTGATGCCCATATTGCTATACCTAAAAAAAATTTGTTTATTCTACATATAAAAGAAATTAACGGCGCGCGACGTTTAAATTTTTTTTTCGCTATTTATTGTTTGTAAAGGTACTTGAAAGTTTTTTTTTTAATCTGCGTTAAATGGGCTTTGTTAATGCACCAGTTTAAGAATTACGGTAACTTAAAACAAAGAAAATAGGGTTTCAACAATAGATTAATTTTCATAAAATTTAAAATATTTTCTGAACTGTACTACTCAGACGATGTTGTGTATTATAACATTATAGAACATTTAATTCCCTTTCATTAGACACCCCACACTTGTATATAGGGTTTATAAAATCTTTAATTTAGAGGTTTATCTAATGGCGGTAACTTCTTGGCATAATTATGCGTTTTTTACGAAACGCTGGGTGTCAGCGCGACACCCTTTCTTATCTTGTTCAGTCCCTACTGAACAAGATAAGAAAGGGTGTCTGGACCCTTCCAAATATCACGAAAATAAAAAAAAAACTTATGCGGACGCGAAAATACACTTCACCCTCATTTGTTCTGAGCCTCGCTCGGACTAGTTCTTATGTTGAGGTAAATGTAAAATTCAGAAAAATATCCAAGGTCTACTATTTTTTTCTCTATGTCATGAGCGAATACTATTTTTTATGCATCAATCTTATTTTTTTCTGCTACGGTCTTTTGGTTGCTTGTTTTTACGAATGTGATACAATACAAAGCATGCTTACATCGCAACTAAACTGTAAAAACTCAAAAGTATACAATTTACCAATGTGTAGATATTTTCGAACGTCAAAATAGCTTACGAGTAGGTACCTATTTATGCGAATAATTAGTGATGCGTATAGTCAACGCGTGTAGGCGCCAACTAGTTAATTAATAACCTGAGGCAATTTTAACAGTAATTGAGAAGTGGAACTCAGTGAGCTGTGTGCTATATTCTCATTTCTTGTCAAACCCGAGAACAACTTTTTCGTAAGGGAATTTCAAACATTATATATTTTTTTTAATTTCCTTACGAAAAAAATTGTAAAACTGAATATTGTGGTGAAGAAGACCTTTATGGAAAACTGTTTACATGACATGGAAAAGTCACAACAAATTGTTTATTTATTGGATAGGTCAGTCAGCATTTAAGTTACAATATCTTTGTAACTACTCAAAATATTTTTTATTTCACCATTGTTAAAGGCTGTATCTCGAAAGTTATTTCTCAGTTCTAATTGGTTTGGCTTACTTTCTTCTAATCGATTACGTGATCTCATCAAATCTTTTAATATTTTTATTTACACCGCAATTTCATGCCTTAAAACCATGAGGTATGCAGTTGATTAAGCTCGTAAAGCTACTTATGTATTTTTGTAAACAATCAAATCAAGTAAAAAATATTTATTTCAATAAACTTAGAAATTAAGTGCTTTTGAATGGTCTATATTTTCCTACTCGGGACTTTTTGGTTATCAAAAATCAGAATTAACGTGTGTAAACTTGTGAATGTGTTGTGAACTTGTGAATAACATCATAAGTTGCTTACCTTTGTGAGCATGTTTATATTAATTGATGGCCTTGATTTCTGATATTTATTTACTTAAGTACTTATCTATTTATTTTTTTAATTAACATCATAAATAAGCGATAAGTGATAGTAATTCCGATACATACATTAATTTGAAATGTAGGTTGTATAGTCAGTAACCACATCAGGGCCACTAGCCGACCAGACAGGGATACTTTACATAAAGGACACCTTATTAACCGACTTCAAAAGAAGGAGGAGGTTCTCAGTTCGTCGGAATGTTTTTTTTACTGTTGGCAATGTTTTAACTGCTAAACATTAAACAAAAGTCAATTCAATTTGATGCCTTTGTTTAGAAGTTTGACAATTCATATTTGATGCCTTGATGTAAGTATAGTCGAGCTTTTTTAAGTAAGTGCATACCTAATTAATAGTAGATAACTAAAAAATAGTAGATTGTTGTACGAGGGTCAAAAAAAGGAAGCAATTCCCATTCGAGATATTTAGACGCCCGAGCATAGCGAGGGCGAGTTCGAGAATGGAATTGATGACTTTTACCCGTGTTAAACACTCTACTTTTCATTTCGAATTTCAGGAAAGTAAAAAAGTCTTAGTTATTCCAAAATGTTTATTAATAAAAACATATACCTACTTAGTAACTACATTGGTAGACCTTATAATTATTACCTATACCAACTTACCTTTAAAAATTTAGAAAAATTAGAACAATTTGTGAAATTTAAAGTTAAATTCTTGCTTGGAATATTTACAGTTTGATATAAATTATTATGATGACAGATTTGGCTTTGTTGGATGCCTGTAAAAGTTGGAGATATTCTTTGGTCTTTGATAAGACGGTAAGTCCATGGCAGAGACTCTCCTGAAGTAGTTGTTTCCTGTAGGCGAATTACAGCGTAGTTTTATTGTTCCTTTTATTTGAACTTTTTGTTTTAGTTTTAACTCATTTTTAGTAAATACAAAATCAACACAAAACTTTAATAACGGCACACACAGCTCAAAGTCACAGAGTTAGGTAAGTCTCCAATACAAAAAAAAACACAAAAAAAAAAACCGCCCAATGTTTTTAATTTTGCTCTGGCTGTTTATACCATGTTTTGTTGTTGTTCGTGAATGCGCCCTACAAGGCTGCAACTTTTTTTAAACCATTTGTTTTTAACTATTGTAAACTTTTTCATTGCCAAATTCAGTTCTATTTTTAAATTACTTTTCCACCCTAGGGTGGAACGAAGGAGTTTTGGACCCGCTGCTCAGTTTATACATCACTTTCCGAATATGAGAAATGAAAAATACTTTTGCAAGCATCGTGAGTAAACAATAACATTTTGTGTCTGTTTTGTACTCGTGACTCCCGTGAGGCTTTTCATAAATGTAAATCGTTTACCAAACTTCTCAAGGTCTGCGCGGTTGCGTTAAAAATTAAAAGTGAGTCTGTCAGTAGAATATTCAAAAAGGTTTGCTGGCAAAAGCCCGTGCATATTCAGCTTGTAATTAAAATGTATCTTTTAAATCACTAATGGCAGTCAAAATATGGTGTACCTACCTACCTTCAGCGCACACGATACGATACGGCTCATAATAGTGTAGCAAACACATCGTTTGGCTTTGTTCCAGCTCATTAACTAAGAACTGCTACATAAACGTAAGCAGTACCTATACCACGTCCTTTGAGGCGAAGGACATACGACATGTAGCTTTTAGACGGTTCTGATCGATTTGTTTTGGGGAAGGTGAGCAATATTTAATAGGCTCCAGAAAGCTTAAAAAACTGTGATTTTCTGTCTTTTAAAAAAATTATCGCCTGTAATTTTTGGGATTATTTACTGTATGTCTAGTTCGTGCATAAACCTGAAATTAATTTCAACTAAACGTAAGATATATAAGTGGAGTGGCCCACTCGGTGGCGCAGTGGTTTAGCGCCTGGCCCAGCGATTGCGGAAGATAAGCAACGTTCGCAAGGGTCGGTCATGGGATGGGTGACCGAAAATTTATTATCTCGAGCTCCTCCGTGCTTCGGAAGGCACGTTAACACCCACCAATCCGCATTGGGCCCGCGTGGTGGGTTATGGCCCATCCTCCTTACCACCCATAAGGAAGACCTGTGTCCCAGCAGTGGGGACATCAAAAATGGCTGATGGACAAACGTAAGATAGATAACGCAAAATTTCTCCTTTTACATACCTAACTGTTAGATACTTTTTATGTGGCCCACTTGTGTGGGAAAAGGGCGAGTTAATTTAATACCTTTATAAAGGTATTTCGCAAAAAACCTTTCAACCAATGATTCGTTGAAGAGGAAAGTCCGTTCATGCGCAACATGCATACTGCAGTGCTTGCTCACTTGATTATTTTTTTCAACGTAAAATGAGATTTATCGCATTACAATAAGTTTTTTAATGCAACTAGCATTTTATGGTCAAATCGGAAAGTAAAAGATTTTAGCACTTTTCTGTGAGTAATTTAATATGTACAGTCCTCTGAGTTACCGAGTAGGTATATACCTAGGTACAAATTATACCTTCATTTCAAACGTGAAGCCAGTTGAAGTGAAAGTAACGGGTAAGGCAAGGGTCAATCGATAAAAGTAGGTAGGTACCTACATCTCAGATACATAGTCGTTTGTTGTTTGTGTACATACATACCTACCTGGATCTTCATTATATAGGATTCTTCTTCGATGAATAAAATAGGATAGGTAGGTTGGTACTTACAGTCGAGTTCGATAATTGTTAAACACCTTTGACAGTTTCTCAACCTTTGCCTTTATATCCTGTCAAAAGGGGTCGGTCCTGGACTGTCTAGAACACAATTTGATTTACGTTATTTTTAATTTAAGAACGGTGTATTTTCTTGCGGCCGCTACAGAGGTAGATAGATAGATAGATAAAAAGTTTATTTGCTAAAACACATACACATTCATACAAATAACATGACATAGGTAGGTACATTAAGTTAATAACTCATAAAAAGAAAAAGGACAAACCAAATGGACATATTAAAGAGATAATCAGAAGAAGGCATGCACGTGTGTGCAGCAGCAAGAAGGTAATAAGGTGAGGTAATAGGCAGGTTTGTTGCATTTGACTACATTTGATATTTGCCTAGACCTTAAACTGACTATACTAATACTACCTACATAATGGGTCGAGCACTTAAATCTCCGAAACCACACATAGACTACTGCATTATTTTTCCTACATAGCATATTGACATGAACATGCATGAACCCAAACTGTCGGGACATTCAGAAGTGCCAACATAATAATGAACTCGACTGTACCAAAAATATTTTGTTTTATACACCTATCAATAATAACAAAAACCAACTCTTTATAATAGCCTTTGCTCGATTATAAATAGCTTCAAATGATAAAACACGTGTGGTTGTGGTAAGTAAATATTTGAATTGTTCTTAGTATGTCGTGAAATAAGTAGAGCAGATAATTAGAAATAATTGCAGCGAATAATCAAACATTTGAGTGAATTTACCGCTGCCTTTCGTGCCGGATCTCCTAGCACGCTACATCCGGCGAAGCGGCCTAAATACCGATAACGTAAAGAAAAAGTTTCAAAATAATTTGCGAAATGGAATTTTTGCAAACAATTTCCGTACATACATAGACATGAAAATAGTCAAAACCGAAGCTCGAAGGACCAGTGCAACGTAACCAAAAGATAAACTTATCCCCTAACTTCCTTTTCGAGATTTTTCATCATAATGAAAATACATTAGGTAGGTAATCCAACTATCTACATATTTGGATGAAATTTCAATACAAGTAAATTCCGTTTTAAGCTTGCAATTTCAGGTGATACAGTTAACCTAGTTTCAACAGTAAAATTGTCGGTATAGTCTGACACTAGGCTTTTATGTAAGCGCGGAAATAAGCCACCACAACATTACACCGCACCGAGCTTTTGTTTTTGTTTGTCTATTGCTATCATTATTGATGTCTGCGGTTAGAGCTTGATGAATGAGTAGAATGTAAGACACGTATATAGAATGTCATAAAGTTCTCTTTGGTGGATCATTGCATGATATAAGGTGCTTGCCGTAGCTTACAACTTGCAATACTGGGGTCAACACATGCACATACCCTTAGAAAGTCTTTTATACGGAAGGGAATTTCTTATCATTTTTATTTAGTCCATGCATTATTCATCCACTAAATAGTTACATCAACCAACACGGCTAATGCCTTCGTGGAAATAAAGATGTGCGCCAGGTTTGCGGTAAAGTAGGAAAATATATTTTTTTTTACATCGAATACGCATCTTAGTCCTAGGTCCTAAGTGTAGCCACTTATATCTTTTTCCTAGATAACGAGAACATATTAAAGAATTGATTTTCATGTCTTTTCCCGTGGTCCATTAACCGTAGATACTCGAGTGTACTTATAGACCTTTCTTTCTTCAATATAATGGCATTAAAGCTCGAGTAGATACTTAGATAGATAGAGAGATAGATACTTAGATAAAAAGTTTATTTGCTAAAACACACACATTCATACAAATAACAATACATAGGTAGGTACATTAAGTGAACAACTCATAAAAAGAAAAAAGGACAAACAAAATGGACATATAAAAGAGATAATCAAAAGAAGGCATGCATGTGTGTGCAGCAGCAAGAAGGGTCCAGTCTCGGTGTGTGAATTTTGCCTTTCGGCAAAACACCGATTTTCAGCCATCACCCAGATGAAACGCGGGTACCAGCACTACTTGCTGTCACCTCGAGAAGTACTTACTCATAGGTACTTTATTAAAATCCGTCGTATCAAATTACCGTAGCTGTATTTAATACAAAGCCTGTGAAATGGAAATTAATATTTAACTTAGTTTATGGGAAATCAACTTCGTCGTTTTGAACTAATTAGATTGTCAATGGTACCTAAGTAAGTTAGTAACGACGTTGGAAACTAGGTCGCGTGTTGGTCGGATAGCTTTATCAAGCACAAATAATTTTAATTTGCAGGTAAGTATTTTAAAATATTTAACTTTATCGCGAAATTAAGAAAATTTAAAACTAACTTTTTGTTAAAGCTTATAAGGCTCCCTAAGCTTGGCACTCATTTATTAACATATCAATATTATGATCATGATCAATTTCAACAGCATTACTTACTCTTACGATTGTGATCGATTTAGGTATTATTTTCTGATTAGTAATATCGTTGTTACTATTTTGAATTTTAGTTTTTAGGGTTCCGTACCCAAAGGGTAAAAACGGGACCCTATTACTAAGATTCTACTGTCCGTTGTCTGTCACCACTCACCAGGCTGTATCTCATGAACCGTGATAGCTAGACAGTTGAAATTTTCACAGATGATGTATTTTTGTTGCCGCTATAACAACAAATACTTACTAAAAACAGAACTATAAACAATATTTAAGTGTGGCTCCCATACAACAAACGTTTATTCTTGCCGATTATGAGTACGGAACCCCTTGTGCGCGAGTCCAGCTCAGTGTTTCTGCCACAAACTGTCCCTTTGTCTGACTCCATTCACACAATCGCCTGATTCATTCAAACTCTTTCAACATTATTGGATAAATTGTTCCGTGTTTGTTTGCAGGATGATGAAGACGATGAAGAGACGGAGACGTGCGCGAGCCCCGAGCAGTGCGCGCCGCAGCCGTTCCCAAGGCACGTGGCGCCGCTGCAGACCCCCAAACCTTGGAAGAGAACTGGTGAGTCTAATGGCCGCATCTAATCCCACTAGGGCATGTCCTCATTAGGTCATGTCCTCACTAGGTCATGTTGTCATTTTGTTAGAATGAATCAAAAGAAAACCAAGAAGAAATTAAAAGATAAAATAAAGAAAAAGCAAAACATCTTATTCATTTATTTTTTCATTCATACATGAAAATATAAAAAAAAACATTTGTGAGTTTAATAATTATTGCTCATTAACGTACGATTCAATTACCTATATTAAGTAACTAAAACAGAGAGTATTTAATAACTAGCAATTTAATTCGAAAAGCAGTAATCAAATCACGATGTCTATCGTATAATAGATAATTACATTTGAAAATAATTACACGCGTGTAATATACCTATATATATTTTATGACATATACCAAAAAGTTCCTCATTGCATTCATAGAAAAATATCAGCGTAACTTCAAACTCTGAATAGTTTTTACCCTGTGGCATTGCATCATCCACAAAATTCGTTAGGCATGACTAAATTGGAATACATTGGATTCGCAGGAGATCCTATCTTTATCTATCCACCTTGTGGCAACCTCTATCTTTTTCGCCTATACATCTACACCTAGGTATAAGGTACATACATTTTTCCGTGTCTATATTAAGTACTTGGTAGGTACTAATTTATTATACCTACCTACCTTACCTAGGTAATATGCAAAAACGAATTTCACTAATTGATTTGACCAAAGAAAGTATTTTAAGAACTTTGTTAGATAGCTGATAAGTTACAACATAAGTAGTATTAAGCACTTTCTCCTGTCCATGCACCCCTGAAGCAGCGGAGGAAACACCGCGCGCACCGCCGCGCACGCGCATCTCGCACGACGAATACCACCAGTTCTGCGACGAGACCCTCGAATGTATGGCCGCATGTCCTCGTGTCTATAGCATGCTGTCACGCTTTCACTGTTAGAAGCTTACTCCGGAAATTGATAGGATATTGCTCTGGCCGCTCAACTTTCGGAGAAAGCTTAAATTGATTTCTTTGTGAAAATTTATTGTTGATTATTGTTAAATAGAATTGTGTTTAATATACTTACAAGCTTATTAGAACTTAGGACAGCTGAGACTTCTTATGACCAACTCCATTTTGCAGTTTATTTCGGTACTTTACTTTAATTTACTTTGTTTAATATCAAAAAAGGCTCAGTCGTTTTAAGCCTTTGTGACTAAGATTTTTCGTTTATAAGTACAACAAAATGTTGGAGTCTGGCGGACTCGGAAATACTTTAACATTGAATTAACGCACTTACCATCTATTTATGACTTTTTGAAATTTACTTACTCCATTTTCATTTAATATTAAAAGCTAGATTCGTACCTAATCCTAATCTTTTACTACCATCATCACTTTTGTTATTTTGCCTCATACACTCATACCACGTTTTTATATTAAATCTGTTTTTATTAACTTAGTACTGAATGATTTTTTAAGTTCAAAATGAGTTAGACCTAGGGTAGGGGCTTACCATGAGCTCCCCAACTGCTTTGAGGCCCGTATTTATAAACCGCTCTCAATGTTGAGAGCTATCTTGAGATTACCTGAGATGCTCTTCTTATAGGAACATATTATCTACCTGAGATCTCAAAATAGCTATCAATGTCTCAATGTTGAGAGCGGTTTATAAATACGGGCCTAATGGTTTTTAACCAACTTCAAAATAAGGAGGAGATTCTCAGTTCGGCGGAATGTTTGTTTTTTTTTTTTATTGGAATTTATCTAGTTGTGTGTATGTTGCAGCGTATGATCTGGCGACGCAGTGCCCGTCGCGGCGGGCGTCGATGAGGCGGCACACCGTCACGCACGCCTGCGCTCCCACCGACGGCGCTCACTCTCTGCCACACTCGAGGTAGGTATGCAGCATCTAGCCAGGTCACTATGTATGGGGACAAGACAAAGATGGTGTGTAGGTGTAGGTAGGCCCTTGATCATTAGGTACCTTTGGTGGATTACAAGAGCTCGTCGTGTTCGAGTCGTGTTGCTAAGTTTCAGTGACTCTTATTTACAGGCGGACCCTTTGTTGTTAGCTTTGAAAATAGGACCTGTTATACTAACAAGTTCCACCTAAGTTCAGTTATTTTACTTAACCTAACTAGAATAGACATCCATCTAGTGAGGTCTGTATTCAATTTTTAATAAAAAGATAGAAGAAGGGCTCAACTGTAGACTATGAAACAGGCTTGTAGGCTCTAAAAACACTTCTCGCTTGCTTTGCCAAAATTTAGATCAAATTTATAGTGTTCTCATCGCCATTTCGTACCAGTTTTTGACACTTAGAAATAACTGCTAGTTTTGAACCGCCTCCGTGGTCTAGTGGTTCGCCCACCCGTGTAAGACGCAGGGGTTGAGAGGCAGATAGTCAGTTCATCAGAAATGAAAATTCCGGGTGTAGTGCGCCTTCACCTTCGGCCTTAGCGTCACTTAACATCAGGTGAGTGAAGGCCAAGCACTTTTTCGTTACCTATGTAAAAAAAAAGAAACTATCGCGATACTAATGAGCACAACGTGTTTAGGCCCGGTTCGCGCGCGTCGTGCGCAGGCGCAGCGTCGCTGGCGAGCAGCGAGGCGGACGCGCAGCTCAACGAGCTATCGTGGTCGCGCTCCTCGCTGCAGGACGAGCTCATCAAGTCGGTTAGTGGCAGCCCCACACACGCCCCGCATGTGAGTAGCAGCTAGCCTAGACAAAAAGACGTGCACTGTAAATAGCCCTTTATCATACTTCGCATCGATAGAGAGGGATCTAAGTATGCACTGCATTTTAAAATAGCATCAGTATCAGCTAATCATCAGCTTTGAATCAAGGCGAAAGTCATGGATAGAGTGGGATGGTGTCTAATGCATTTATGGTAAGTCTCTGACTCTTGTAATCATTATAATTTGCCACAAGTGTATCAGTGAAGTGTAGAGTGAGACTCGGAGAGTTTTTCAGCTTGGTAGCAAGTAATTTGAAATTTACTTTCTAAAATTTCTTTATTTGTTTACCTTTGGAGATCACTAGTCGGTGTACAGCAGTACAGTACATACCTAACTGCCTAAACTACTCTTTGAATGTAAGTAGCAGTAAGTACATAGCTAAAACGATTAAGTATAGAAGAATTAAGGTAAAGGGCCATTACTTCGTGATAGTACATTATTTCGTGAGTTTTGTTTCTGGCGCGAAAAACAAGGAATCTATATATTATTTATTTATATTATACGTCAGTAAAAAATCTCTATCATTTAAACTGTCGAAAAAATCAAACACCAACATTTTGGCGGCTAAACTGAGAGCAATGTGACGTTTGAAACTCTGCGTTCGGCCACGGACAGTTGTGCGGCGTGTATTCCTTGTCACCACTGTAAGGTTAGCACTCGTACTTCTTAAGCTCATAGAAAGGCAACGGCAAGTCCATTTGAATAAAACTTCTTGAAATAAGTATATAATTCCTTTAAACTTGCAATAAATTGACTCACGAAATAGCGATCATGTTATTTTTCGTGTGTCCCCTAGTTCGTGTCACTACCGAATCAGGGATATTATAGAGAAGTTTTTCTTGCTTGTTTATTTATATAATACTTAATTAAAATAATTTAAAGGTTATTTAAAAAACAAATAATGTATTTAATTAAGTTTCTTAGGAGCTAAATTCGGTATAAGTATGTTTTGTTCACTAGAATTCTTATAAATTCGAGTTTGAAGGTGACCTAAATTTACGATTTTAAGTTAAATTCGGATAAGTTTGTACTACCAGAATAACTTTGCTTGTTATTAAATTGATTTTATTTATTTTCGAAAGTATATTTTTATTATATTATAATATTAATGTTTTTATTAAAAAACAAAAATTTCAAACAAAACGGATACTTATTAAATTTTGTTTTAATTTTTATTTTGTAAGTAATACAAACTTTATTTATTGCCCACGCATCTTTTTTATTTTAAAAATATCTTCATATTGTTTCTTATTATGAAATCCTTCAAATATTTATGTGTTTTTATTAATAAATTATCATAATTCAATATAAATATTTATCCCGAAACAGGGGACATGAGCTCGCGAACTTAGAAGCAGAGCCCAATTTTTATCACGAAACAGGGTTTAATCAAGAGGTCTACAAATAAATTAATATAAAAATAAATTTAAGCTAAAACTACATAATTTATGCATTGAATTCCTGTCAAAAGACTAATATTCATGAGACAAAATATTTCAAACTGATATCATGTTTAGTTAAATTTATAAAAAAACTCAAAGTCTTAAGAGCCTTAACATGCCGAAGTATGGGACATTTACCTTACCTATTGATATTTTAATAGTGTGTTTGTGCGTTAATAAATGTTCTATTCTTTTCTAATTTTCTTTTTGCACTTCTTCATATAGTTAAGTAGTTAGATATTAATTTAATATTAATTTTATTTATTATCTTTAGATAGATGTCATAGAAAATGTCATAAACTAAGCGACAGCCGTTTGATTCATAAACTTGCCATTTGTTTTTGGCAAAATTTTATTGTTTGCTTGTTTAACTAGCAGTAGACGTATCTTTGCCACAACAGAACCTATGGGCTATTATTGAAATGTGTGCTCTTTCCAGAAACAGTGGCAGGAGGCGATAATGTCGGACGACCGGCTGTCGCTGACGCTGGAGGAGATCGTGCACATCCGGTCTGTGCTCACCAAGGCCGAGCTCGAGGTGCTGCCCGTCGAGGGCCGCGTCAAGGAGGACGTCGAGAAGAGGAGGGTAAGCCACTAGTTACATACAGCAAAATGAAAGAAAGAATGGAGAAAATAGAGCACAAAAACAATAGCATTTGGCTAATAATACGTACGATCTTTCCCACGTGAAAAGTATAACCCGCGCAGATAAAGAGAAAAAGGAGAATGAAAATGGCGGCTCACCGCGCTTACCATAACGAGTGCGAGGTGTGGGTGAGAGAGCGATAGAAGGGCGTTTAGTGTGCGAGCTTCTTTTTCTCTTCTTTGAGCTCTAGATCAGAGCTATTAAGAGAAGAGAAATTGTGCGAGCGAGAAGTGAATACCTACCTATTAACGACGCCATCTAAGCGCGGGTTGTAGGTCTTTCCGCAATCCTGGCGCTCCTAGAAGCGCGATAGAAGAGTCTAATCTGTAACATCCAATTGTTTTGATATATCGTTGGTAACATCTCTTTATTTTCGCAGGTATGCTTCCTATGTTTGAAGACGAGATTTGGCATTTTTGGTCCCTGGGGACAGAAATGTAAACTATGTAAAAAGACTGTTTGTCAGAAGTGTTGTTCAAAGGTGAGTTAATTAATAATACTTTTGTTTTTAGTCATCTTTTTATCCTTTGATCATCACCAGGCTGTTGTTGTCGTTAGACTCGTTAGCATGTAGGTATCGCAATGTTTTGCTACTTGGCCATAGTATTTTTTTGTGTTACAACCAGGTTTATGAATTGCTATATACTTAGTTATATCTGTTTCTCGCTGTATATATATAAGTAATAAAAGAGACGCAATGATAGCCATTCAGTAAACTGGCAAGTTTTAAGAAGTTGTAATACTGGGGCTGATAGTGATACAGATAATTCACATTTAATATCATTGGATAATTCCTACTCTACTACCTACCTACTCGCGCGTAGTTTTGGTCAGGGTTTCAAGTTGACCGCTTGGGATTGCTTTATAAAAATGTATGTGTACTTACAGATGCGTATCCCGACGGAGCACTTCGCGCACGTGCCGGTGGTGCTGCTGAGCCCGTCGCTGCTGCCGTCGCCCGAGGACGAGCACGCCTCCTTCCCGCGCAGCCTCATGGCCAGGCTCGTGTCTCCCGAGCACGCGGTGAGTGTCACATCCCTACTTACTACCTAGTACGCATCCTGCGTCTTGGCAACCACTTGCCAGTCACTTCTCAGGGCTCGGACACGTAAGTAATCATTGCTCGGCGCCGCCCGTTGCCGTCACCGTTTCAAGATCCAGAGAACGCATCGATGTTATCAGCCAATTTTTTTCCACGTAGGTACCTACACGATCTTAACGACAGCGAATCATCAACTGCCGAGTGTCTTTGTCAGCCGTGAGCCGGCGCGGCTGTGACACCGCCGCGTCTTGGGGAAGTGTCTGAGACCTCAGCTTGCAGTTGCGATGTCGTAGCCGCGGCCTTAATAAGTGTGGGCGGGGCAATAGCCAGCCGTTCAAAAGCATTTAGTTTGGAATGTGGCTAGGCGGCAACTTTTGAGTTTGTGAACCAGCCTATCTTTTGTCCAATTTCAAAATCTATCGCTATCGCTTTCAGGATGTGATACATTGATACCTACTTACTACGCGTTCACTTCGTGATTGCCGTCCACGACCGTTATGACGTCACAGCTAACGGTACTGTAGACAAAAAAGTAATCATGTTTTTCATTTTTTTCTTGTTCAAAGAGTGTCATTAATTTATATAACAAGTTAGGTTCGCCGTTATGTAGGAACTTTACTATTTTAATCATTATAACAACATAAATAACGAACGTAATGATTAAATCAACAGAAACAAAAATTAAGCTTTGCATTGCTAGCCGTACCAGAAAGGCGACGCAGGGGGTGCGGTATGACGAAGCGGGCCGGGAGGTAGCGGCGTAGCGGCAATGATGAAGTGAACGCGTAGTATTTTGGCACAAATAAAAACCTACTTACATAAGAAATGTAGCAATGGCATAAGAATTTATTCTTAATGGCAATGGTTTACATCCATCTGTCAAATGAAAGCGATTGCGATAGATTTTGAAATAAAAAAAATCTGTTTTGTAAATTTTAATTAAGTAGATAGGTATGAATAATTAGTCGTTTTAACGTGTGTGTTATCATTTAGAGCGCGGGCGCGGTGGAGAACAGCGTGGGCAGCGCGCCGAGCAGCCCGGCGCTGGCGCGGCGCGCGGCGCACGCGCACTCGGCGCCGGGCTCGCGCGGCGGCTCCGCGCTCGGCTTCAGCCTCATGTCGCGCAGCATCGACGGGCCCGGCAGCATGCCGCTGCACCTGCCCCCGGATGACCGCAACAGGTATGGCCCACGTTGTCCATGTTCATATGTCATAGAGTTTAGTTGTTTCGTTTCCACTAATGGAGGTGAAATTGACGTTTTTTCATCGTTGTACGCTAATGTGATGTAGATACTTTTGCTATTCACAAAATAAAAACTAAAGTCAAAGACTAAAGTCCGAACGTCAAATTAATTTGTGCCAGTTTGTGTAGTCTATAACTGAGACGGCTACCCGTTGGCCTCACTCCGCACTCGTAATTTTTTGCACCTTTAAATTAACTTTACTCCATCTCTTTTCTTTTTCCGTTTTTTTTCTAGTTGAGGCCAATAAATGTTTCTATATCTTTATCTAACATTGTAACTATTGCAGCCGGTCGCGTGCGGGCAGCGGCGGGGGCGGCGCCGCGTGCGCGGGCGCAGCGGAGCGGCTGCGCGGCGTGCAGATGGCGGTGTGCCTCGACTGCAAGGCCATGGTGCTGCAGATCATCAAGTCCTCCCGCGCCGCGCGCTCCGCCTCGCGCGACCGCGCCATCAGGCACCTTACGCTCGACCTCGCGCCCGTATACACCGCCGACTGCTAACCTGATCACTGGTCGATACTACGCTGTTTATCCACTTATCACCGCGCCGAGTGTTTAATATCCTATCACAAGACGCGCACTATGTTACCACGACGATGAGTACTACGTTACTACTGACCACGCCGGAAAAGTGATAATAACCAGTTATGCAACCGGTGACTTCTACGCAGACCACCGCAATGTCGATTGCTACGCCGGATTTAATGCAAACAAATGACTAAAGGCCAAATACTCAAACGAATCTTACAGTTAAGGCCACCTTAAATTCAAAAAAGTTGTCAGATTTGACAGAAACTCTATGAAACAGCTTCCTTAAAGTTAAGGAGACCTAACTTAAGATTTTAACTAAGAAACCTTCGAATATTCGGCCATAAGTCCAATCTACACTATGCTTCGAATCGTTTCGATTGCCGACAACATCAACAGAAATTAGAATAGCCATCGGTGTTAACTGCGAATACTTATCACAACGAGGCAGTCTCAGCAGCGAGCAACCTGCGCGTATCTACTCAACACCTTGATGTTCAGGAATATGTATAACCTACATTGCTATAGCTAACCTTATGCACAATAGAATAGCTAAACCACCGAATATTGTAAATTGGAGTTTAATCTCTAAACAAAATAAAAAGGGTTATTATAGGGTCGCATGCAGTCTGCGTGATTTAAAATAAACTGTTCTGAATCTTTTTTCACAGCACGACAGGTTGATAAAGCAGCGCATTGCTTTTGAAGTCTGATTGCAAATAAGAACCTTCTGTAATTTTGTTTTGGGTTCATTTTAACTAGTTTATGTAAAGACTTATTGCAACTAATAGTTTGGATTGATATCGCCATTAATGCTCAGCAAATACGGTCTAAAATATTAATAAGTTATTCTTTCGGTGTTAGATCTGCTAATATGAAAGAAGCAAAGTCGATTTCATAAGACTCGAGTCATAGTTTACATATTGACAAAACGTAACTTATGTAACACATCGCTTACTTAAGTATTGATGGTATATTAAATTTATCTAATAAAGTGATTTACTAGAATCCTTTCAGAGCTCAAGAATTGTGATCGAGTTATTATAGAACGCTTTAGACGCATTTTTTTCGACACAGATTTCAAAATTATTTATATCCCAATATTAATTAATTATATCAAATATCAAGAAATAACGAAATTGTATCCCATTTTGACATATTAAATTTAAATCAAGACATTTTTGACATCTAACTAATACAGTTCAAATATTTTGGCTCAATTGCATATTATTTCAATCGATTACTTATAATATTATACAGTTTATGTTATACAATATGTATAAATAATAGATAATTTAGACTCTGAATATCCTCCAATGTGACACAAACTGTAATGAAAATGAACAGGAAAGCGATTCCAATATTTCCACAAACTTAAAGTGCATGATCGACTAATTATCAATGCATTTTCAACTCTGTTCACAATAAAAATAAAACATCAAATTCTTTGACAAAATTTCTGGGCATGTTACTTTTCTACGTTAGGAAGGTGTTGGAAACCACAAATTTATGAGCTTCCAAGGTTGTGTGTAGTACTACTTCGTCGGGTGGATAGTTTCTTATTAAATAGACAACAGACTCATTGACAATACTCTAGAAACTTTGACAGATGATTATCATAACATAATACATAATGTGTTTCTTTATCGCACAAACGATTTATGTATAAACAATCACGTAACTATTTACTTACGGTACATACATTGTATCAAAAATCATATTAAAATTAATATTTATATAATAAAATGCTAATAATATATTCCACAAAATTAATATTTTCTCACTTTATTGTAATAGATGTATTTATATATTTCCGAATGTTTAATAAGTCTACAATTTGAATGTGAATCAAGATAATCTGTGTTCAAGAATATACTATGAATGTTATTGAATAAGAAAACATATTTATATGAATGTTAAATCTCAAACAGATTCTGTATTCAATTTAAAACTTTCAAACATGAAGCATACCACCGCTTTTCCGTTGACCGACTTCTACAATATGTACCGTACGGCTTAGTTCACACAGTGCATTTTTATTATTTTAGTAGTAACTATTACTAGAAAAATAATCATTTTTGTGTGATTATTTTTAGTAGTAACTATTACTATAAATATAAGCATTTTTGTGAGACCAGTAAGTCGCTCTATTCTTTTACTTTTCAATTGACGTTTATCGCAAATGAGTTTCAAATGATAACAAAGTTAAGTTTTCTGTGCCATAAGTTTAAAATCGTATATACCAGTCTTAGTAATCTCAACTGGCGGCTATTTATAAGAGTTTCACTGTATTATGTCCCGTCGCATGTTGTCATTATGTTTATAGTGTTTAAACTACATAATATAAACTTTAATCTGCGTTACTCAATTGATATCTCCTTTGCATCGGATAGTTAAGTTGTACCAACGAACACATTTTTTATTAGTTAAAATATTGCCAGGCCATATTTTGTTAGTATCTTTTTATTTATTGCGTTCTATAAACAGTTATAAGTACTTACTGCTATGTGTTTTGCGCAGGTTGTATATTATCAACTAAACGCTTAATGGATCAATCAGTTTGGTGGCCAGTATACACCCTGCCTTAGGTCAAGTCTGATTGTGTGAGGTTGTCTGATGATTGTTTGTGTTAAAATATCGCTCACCCCTTCATCATACTTAGATGTAATTAAATTATTTTGCCAAATATATAACCACTTTCCATTTTTACTTGTAAATAGATAGATTACATGTAAGTTTCATCTTTAAATCGGTTACTTAAATCCTAATTAGAATAAGTTTCAGTGTTTACAAGTTCAATAATTTACAGCATTATCATGTGCTACATTATGTCTTCAATGTTTCATTATATTCCCTATTAGTTTATTTATAGATTTATAACAGAATAAAGCAGATTAAAACGAGATCAGGCCTAATAATTGTTTAAAAAAAAAAAAGTGTCGGTGAACTTTAATGGCACTTCTGGCATATAAAGATAATTATCTATTCGAAAATATTTATTTTGATAATAAATGAAAAGAAAACCTACCCCAGTAACAAGTATTTGTAAATGTGTGTAAATTTTAGTAGTCTATATTAGATGTTACGTAGATTGTACACGTCTAAAGCATATTATATGAAGTAAAAGAAGTAAAAACTATGAACGATAATAAAAATAATTACAAATCGTTGCTGTACTGTTTTATTTTACCTACCGATCAAATACAACCGTCTATGCACGGTACTAAGAATAAATAAAATATAAATAAAGATTTCGAAAGACGGGAAATAACTCGAAACGGTAACAATATCGAATCGCATTTATTGATCTATACATTTACGCTTAATAAATATTTTGTTTAAATTTGCCTAACCTACGATGAGGAGTCCGTCGGTGTATACGTGGGGGGGTACCTCCAGGTTAAGGGGGGCGGGTCCCTTCCGGATGCGGCCGGAAGCGTCGTAATGGGAGCCGTGGCAGGGGCAATAGTAGCCACCGAAGTCGCCGGCGTTGGCGACCGGCACGCAACCCAAATGCGTGCACACTCCAACGATCACCAGGAACTTGGGGTCTTGCACGCGCTGGTCGTCCGTTTGAGGGTCGCGTAAAGACTCGAGGGGAACCGCCTTCTCGGTTGCGATCTCATCTGCTGTCCTAAAGGGATGAAGTCAAATATTATTATCACATAGGTGTTTAATTCATCAACGCCCGCGCAGCCGGACAAACAATAGAAAATCTGTTGTGTCTCATTTTCCGGGCCCTGAAGTGTAATACACATGGTATGCTAGGGTAGTACACAGCCGATTGTTATCTTATCTTGTATCGGTTAACTTTATATGCTGCTGACTGTACCTTTGTACTTATAAAAGAAGGCGCAGTCTGCACACTAGCGCCGCCATTAAAACAAGAATCATTGGGCTTTTATTGCCAATTAGAAAATATTGTTTAAGTGATAAAAAGTACCACAAAGCTAGTTCAGAGTACACTACAGAGAAATAATTCACAATTCCGTCTTTATTTAAACACTACCCGTGTTATTACAAAAGATTTTAAAACACTGTTTAACTAAACACGTGTTTAAATGTGATGGTGTTTCTGTCAAACAATATTGTCAAAAAAGTGACAGCATCACATTTAAACACATGTTTAGTTAAACAGTGTTTAAAAATCTTTTGTAATAACACGGTATGATTCTCGTTTCAATGGCGGCGCTAGTGTGCAGAATAAGCCCTCACAAAAAATAACATTAATATTACCTGTGGCGGATGAAAAGAGGTTTGCCCCTCCACTTAAACACAACGGACTTGCCCTCGGGGATCTCAGCCAGGTTGATCTCAATCTTGGCCAAAGCCAAGACATCGGCGGCAGCTGACATGGAGGAGACGAACTGTGTGACCACAGACTTGGCTGCGTATGCTCCAGCCATGCTGCCCGCTGTAAATACAGTATGATATATAAATAATATATAAATGCTTGGACAATTTCACACAGCGCCATCTAGCCCCAAACTAAGCAAAGCTTGTAACTGATATACTAGTTTATATACTTTTAGCTCCTTTCTAATTAAGATTGTATAGCAGATGTATAGTTACACAATGGTTACTCTCTGTCAAACTAATTGAGTTTGACATTGAAAAGAAAGTGACAAAACACTGTGTTTCTATACATCTGCTATACAATCATTATTTGTAAGGGGGTTAAAATATAATCATACCCCCTTACTAATAAAGATTGTATAGCAGATGTATAGTTACACAATGGTTACTCTCTGTCAAAATATTTGAGTATGACATTGAAAAGAATGTGACAAAACACTGTGTTTCTATACATCTGTTATACAATCATTATTTGTAAGGGGGTTAAAATATAATCATACCCCCTTACTAATAAAGATTGTATAGCAGATGTATAGTTACACAATGGTTACTCTCTGTCAAAATATTTGAGTATGACATTGAAAAGAAAGTGGCAAAACACTGTGTTTCTATACATCTGCTATACAATCATTATTTGTAAGGGGTTAAAATATAATCATACCCCCTTACTAATAAAGATTGTATAGCAGATGTATAGTTAGACAATGGTTACGCTCTGTCAAAATATTTGAGTTTGACATTGAAAAGAAAGTGACAAAATACTGTGTAACTATTACATCTGCTATATAATCTTTATTATGGGGGTTAATAAATACATAGTAACACCCAGACCTGTAACAGAAATTAAATTTCATAATTCCCTTTTCTGCCCGGCCGGGAATCGAACCAGCCTGCCTAGCATGACTGATTTATATCGCGTGATATAGCGTTTTATCACGTTTAACTGTCAAAAAGACAAAAGAATTTGACAGTTGAGTGTCGATAAAATGCTATATCACGCGATATAAATCGGTCATGCTAGGCAGGCAGCACCTCTTGCGAGGTAAATCGGCATTGGCACCACTCAGGTCACCAATGATACCTCCTTAGCATATAATGTAATGTAATAATTCTATAAAAACACCTTAGTATATCAAATAATTCATTTCTTAACCTCCAATGCAAAAAGTGGGGTGTTATAACTGTTTGTATGAGGCGACGATGCTCTCAAACGAATGGACCAAATTCGATGCGGTTTTTGTGGTGTGTAGAAAAGTAAACTGACTACAATCAATTAATACATTGCTACCATAGTACTACGTAGTAGTGGCACCTGTGCTGCTGAACGGGGTCGCTCTCGGTAGGGTGAGGGAGTTCAAATACCTCGGCCATGTTGTCACCGAGGATTTGAAAGACGACAGAGATATTGAAAGGGAAAGGAGAGCGATGGCAGTCCGCTGTAATATGTTGACACGCAGATTCGCACGATGTAGCGCAGACGTAAAAATCACGCTTTTTAAAGCGTTCTGCCAGACTTTGTACACGTGCAATCTGTGGGTCAACTACACCCAGCGGGCCATTAACGCTCTCCGAGTACAATATAATAACGCCTTTAGGGCGATGTTGGGGCTCCCGCGCTACTGCAACGCGTCAGCGATGTTCGCGCACGCGCACACAGATGGATTTCACACGGTGCTGCGACGCTGCATCGCCTCCCTCCAGCGCAGAGTACGCGGGAGCACCAACGTCATCCTAAAGGTGCTCAGCGAGAAGCCGGACTGTCCGCTGTGGAGGCACTGGGTACAAGTACATGTGCTGGTACCCGGTGTGGCCACGGGGGGTTGCTACTTGAATTAATTGACAGGGATTTTAATGAAATTTTATTATTATTTTAAAGTTAATTGTGATTTGTATTTTGATGTTATATTGATTTTATAATTTATAATTTTATTTTATTTTGATTTTATTATGAAGTTATTATTTTATTTTATTTTAGATGATATTTTGATTTTATGATTCTATTTTGATGTAATTATTTTATTTTGAATTTATGCTTTAGTTTTGATTTTAATTATTGATGTACTTGTTTTCTTTTTCGATGTGTAATTATTTATATTGTATGGACACTGTCTGAAATAAAATTATTTTATTTTATTTATTTATAGTGTCCATAACCACACATAAAAATGTTTGAAAAATGTTTGCTTCTTCCTAAGTTACCGAAAATTAAAGTAGTATGATTGCCTGAATGTAAAGAGCAATATCAAAGAAAATGAAGAGGTTTTATATTTATTTGCCTTAAAGAATGATGATGTAAATAAGAACCCAGGCGGTATCTAGTCTTTTATAATATGACACTGTGTGCAACAGACCAGAAAGACATGAAATAAAAAATTGCAGAGACAAAGAAAATTTACTAAATTAAACTACCTATTTCATGAATTCGATCAATGCTGTATGTATGTTTAAATGTTTATTGCTTTCAGAATGCTTAACATTATTAAAATTTATATGAGACAAACAATCTGAATTCTAAAATTTTAAACAAGCTGTAGGTGTATTAATAATGAAGTTTTCTTCACAAGATTCTAATCAAGATCTGCAAAATGTGAACAAGATGTAGGTAAACATAAGACAACAACCAAAACACAGGAATTATACTGACCTCCGGCAATAAGATAAGTGAAAGAGGTACGTTGATCGTAACTCTCGTTGGCCTTAGTCCTCGGATCCTTGGTTTCTTTGCGGCGGTAAGGAGTGAAATCAGGGATTGAAATATCCGTGTGTGCGAATCGTACTTGGAAGGGAGCTGAAATTATAAGTGTTATGTAACGTCAAAATTTACAACCACCAAAACGAAGGAATCAAGCATTTAAATAGGAGTTGGTACTCACCACGGGTGCTGCATTTTGCCTTCAACCCCTGAACAGGCAAGGCACCGTGTAAGGTTTGAACGGTGGAAGTGTTCGGTAGAGGCTTCACGACCAACTTGTCAACGGGTGTTGGGACTGCCGCCACCAATTTCAACCCATTTGATACAACTGGAGATGATCCTTTGAAGTACGGAGCTAAATGTCCAGCTCTCACGACAGAAGTCATTTTGCGCTTTTAGTACCTACGCAGGCAATAAATAAAATTACTTTTTTCACAAAGGGTGCTTCCAGAGAATAGAAGAATACGTCTTGACTTGACAATGACAGCTGTCAGTGTCAGTCAGTTGTCAATGGAACTATTAGGAGTTGCCAGTTTATAAATTAATATTCCACAGTCGTCCTTTGAGAGAGAGCAAGGCGTTTTGTTTTTTTTTAAACAATTTTTTATTTTTAGTGTAGGTAAGGCTCAGCCAAACGTAAGATAATCGCGGAGAAACATACTTAAATACGGGTCAAACTGAGAACCTCCTTTTTTAAGTCGGTTAAAAAACTACACTTAAGATATCCCTCTTCCAACAAAAAAATAATTATCTTATTCAGTTTATAAACAAAGAAGTAATACGACCAATCATCGAGGTAATTCACACAAAATCATACTATTTTCGTGCTTTTTTTCAAAATAACTTACTATTAAGTACTGAACCGATTGCCAAATTTTAAAAAATGGGACCAACTTGGGAGTGTACCTAATGTAATAACGTTTGAATCATTTCAATCGGTCCAGCCGTCTTCGAGTAATCGGTGGACGGACATACACAAAAAAAAACAAATATACAGACGAACATAGAACCTCCTTTTTTGGAAGTCGGTTAAAAATAAATGTATTGGCGGCGCTAGTAGTGGTTAGTAGGGCGTCTTTAGCGCCGCCAATGAAAAAAAAATCGTAGTGCTTAAATAAAGTAGAAATTGTGAATTGTATTCTTCTAGTAAACTCCGAAGAAGCTTTGTTGTACTTGTTATTGTATAAACAATATTTTATAACCTGTCGTTTAGTTGTCGTTTAGTTTATTGCTAAAATTGGCCACTTTTAGCAATAAAACTCCATTAAACTAAACGGCAAACTAGAAAATGATGTTAAAATTATAAAAAGTACCACAAAGCTTCTTCGGAGTACACTAGAAGAACACAATTCACAATTTCGTCTATATTTAAGCACTATGTTTTTTTTCCATTGGCGGCGCTAGTGTAGCGCATAAACCCTCTTAATAAAAAATAGTTAATAAATCCCATAGTGTGATTATCGAATATTGAATTGACCACCAATGAATACAGAGTGATATCCATTGACGTAGTAAGGGGGGTGCTGGGTGGCGTGCTCAGCTCACCCCAGAATAGTCTAAAAACGCGGTCTAGCACCCCCCCTCGTAGTTTTGCCTCGCCTCCTGACTGTCCCCCTTACACCTACCAAAATTTGTATTTTTCACTTTGGCTTTAATGTGTACGTGTGCAGCATAGGTGTTTATCCGTATGGCTAGTCAAGCCATCCCAGCTTCTTCCAGAAGCGCAGAAGCCTCCTGGGGCGTTCACAGGCTTCTAGGAGCGACCTCAGCTCTGCCCGTTGTGCGGCCAAACCCATGCACTTCAGGTTTACGTGGGCGGCTGTTTCCTCTGCGGCATCCTCTACATAGTGGACTGTCTATCTGTTGCATTCATGATGAATGGTTGTCCGTTTAAAGCTAAGTGACCTGTAAGTGTACTCGTACCTACAACTATCCGGAGGTCTGGACGATTAAGGCTGAGCAGTCTACCATGAGTGCAGTTGGCTGAATGGGAGTGGCAGAATGGGTATGGGTCCTGCCACTATTGTGGAAGACCCCATTCTAGCCAGCTCATCGGCGGCGTCGTTCCCGTGCTACCCACTATGCCCTTTAATAATACGTGTTTACTAGCGTACACATTATGGCGTACGTACTGTTGCAAAAAATATTGGTGCAGGTTCGCGGAGCACATGTTCTCGAACCTAAGTGGATACCCACCCTAAGAAAATGAAGAACAAAAAAGACAGTGTTTGAAACATGTTGATGACGTCATTAAAGCTCAGCTTAAAAACTTTTGTGCCTATACTCCGACTTTTAATTCGGTGCAGTCATTTGACAACTTGCGTGGTGAGTTGCTAATCACCCCAGTGGGCACACTGGAGCTGTCAAATGACTGCACCGAATTAAATAAAATAATAATAATAAAAAATAAAAATGTATGTGTCAATGTAATTTTTCTTAAAGCTTCGAAGAGTACTCATGTAGGCAGGTAGATGTAACTCTTAAATGTTTCTCTTTGGGCAGATGTCAGCCAGCGATCACTTAAGTCGCAATTACATACGCCGATTTAGCATCCTTACTGGGGATCCAATTTCAGATTGAAGACGATGCCCCGAATTGGATCCTTATTGGGGACTTGCAGGGCTACCTCCCTATCCAAGGCTTTTTCTCTAGTGTACGAAAGGCAAATGACATTAAGACTAAAAGTGATTGCAGGTTCTTTTTTTGCTGATTTATTAAGGAAAAGAAACAAACTTCGCAAACATAAAGGAGCTGGTTCTCATAGTTTCTGTTGCTGATAATGGCAAAGTTATTCACCATCTAATTCGGCTATCACATTCACAAGTCGACAAACTTTGAAAATGAAATTGCTGCGAAAATAGGCAACACTGTCAAAAGAATGTGTTGCCTACTTGAAAAAAGAAGATTAAAGAAGAACATTTTTTTTATTTATAAATAGGTACGTTAGAAAAGGTATTTTTTAATGTTTGACTGTTGTTTCCACCACCCAGTTGCGAATCACCCCAGTTTACCGGCATACTTTTAAAGTTACTAAATTAGTTGTACGAACCTGCCCGGACCAAAGAGCATATCGAAAAAAAACCTATCCGTTAGTAGTGTAAATTCATTGTTTAATCTATGTACATTAAGTTATTGTCAAGAACTGGTGGCAACCCTAATCGGTGAAATCAGATACTAATTGGGGCATAGTGTGATCGCTACATCCAATTTGGGTTCCTAGATTGGATCCCCAGTAAGGACGCTAGATCGGCGTATGTAATCGCGGCTTTACTTTCCTCTTTAGAACAGGCCGTTTATTTTTAAAAGCCAATTTTGACACTTATCTTTCCATCAACGCCATCTAATGAGGCTAATAGTTACTATTTTTATTTTTTAAATGTCACTTTGAAAAGCCTTCATTAATTTCACATAAAATTTTGCATACCGCTGTTGTACAATTCTACCACCTTAAATTACAAAATATTTTATATGGTAACATTCACCATCTGCCATGTTTCATTTTATGCAGAATTCTGCTTGTCCGTTGTTACAAAATTACTCCTATGTTACAAAGTCCTCTTTGTGAGTGACTGGACTGCGTTCCGTCGTTTTGGGTGGTAGTTGCTTGGAAGTTTAACCCGTTTGAGTTGCAACCAAACCACGGAACGATCGAGTTATTTATAACCTCTCCATGTACAAAGTTTTGGTTTTCCATTTGGAATACGAACAATTATTCAAAACTAAATAAAAATCTGTTTCATGAAAAGAAACCATGATGCACTCGATGAGGCTCGAGCGGCGAGCCATAAAATTAATTTAACTTTGACTCGAGCGAAACCTAGGAACGCACCCCTGGAACGGACATGGGTGCATTCCAACACAACCAAGATCGAGCCTATTTCAATGACTCTGAGATGTGTCTGTTGGAATTTCCAACAGACACATCTCAGAGTCATTGAAATAGGCTAGATCTTGGTTGTGTGAAGCTGAGACTTTTATTGTAGTGGTGGCTACCTCGACAGAACTAAAGCCGCGATTACATACGCCGATTTAGCATCCTTATTGGGGATCCAAATTCAAATTGAAAACGATGCCCCGAATGGGATCCTAATTGGGGACTTGCAGGGCGGCCTCCCTATCCAAGGCTTTTTCTCTAGTGTAGGAAAGGCAAATGAAATTAAGACTAAAAAGTGATTGCAGATAAGTTTTTTGCTGATTTATTAAGAAAAAGAAACAAACTTAGCAAACATAAAGGAGCTGGTTCTCATAGTTTCTGTAGCTGATAATGGCAAAGTTATTCACCATCTAATTAGCGATAGCCGTATCACAAGTCTACAAACTTTGATAAATGAAAATGCTGCGAAAATAGGCAACACTGTCAAAAGTATGTGATGCCTACTTGAAAAAAGAAGATTAAGAAGAAGAATTTTTTTATCAATAAATACGTTAGAAAAAGGTCATTTTTAATTTTTTGTTTGCGGAAGTAAGCTACATATATTTCTTTTTTCAAAATGGTTTGGGACTTCCGCCAAGTGACGCCTGATTCAATCAAATAGTCATTTTTAATGTTTGACTGGTTGTTTCCACCACCCAGTTGTGAATCACCCCAGTTTGCCGGCATATGTGGTTGTACAAACCTGCCCGGACCAAAGAGAATATCCAAAAAAAAACCTATACTTACAATACCCCGTTAGTAGTGTAAATTCATTGTTTGATCTATGTACAGTCAGTAGCATATCAAGCTATACAAAACTGTCAAAAATCTACAAAGAATTTTGAATCTTATACTGCTCTACTTAAAGTTTAAAAATGATTGAAGAAATTTGATGAAGGTTGTGGAAGCCCAGCGTACCTTGTACCGTACATTAAGTTATTGTCAATAACTGGTGGCAACCCTAATCGGTTTTAATGAATTGACATCAGATACTAATTGGGGCATAGTGTGATCGCTACATCCAATTTGGGTTGTTAGATTGGATCCCCAGTAAGGACGCTAGATCGGCGTATGTAATCGCGGCTTAACCGAGAAACTGTCTTGATATACTTCGTGCCAAATGCTCCAAGCAGCATTGGAATGCGATGCACCCGCATTCTAATGTAAACTGAAAAACAATACCACTGAATTATTTAACACTTGACACTGGCAAAAATTACTCCCTGAAGAGGAGTAGATTGCCATAACAAAAATAAGAAGAAGAAGACAATGACAGCCATATTTGCTGACAGCGCGCGCACGAGTCGCACGACCAAAACAAAAAGAATAAGTTGGTTCTAAAATTATATTAGCGGACGTTAGTACTATTATTATATTCTGTGTTAGCGGCTTTGCTTTGCAGTTCTCGTTTCGCTCCCAACCAAAAACTTTTGTAAAGTTTTGTAAACTATTTCAGTATATCTACCACTACCTACACACCGTTAGTAGGTATATCTAAAAATTAAATAGGGATAATCAGTACCCTTAGCACGAACAGCTATCGAAAAAAATAACTCGCGTAAAATCATTCGATAGATAAATTTTGTATTGAAAATTTGTACAACGCCATCTATCGCCGATAAGCGAAATGAAATTTTCTATAGAGAATTGTCTATCGAGTAATTTTACGTGTTTTTTTTCTGGATAGCTGTTCGTGCTAAGGGTACTGACCACGTTTCTGAATAATGAACGTGCAGTTAAAAGTTAAAAACTAATAGTTTGATATAGGAAAATAAATCTTGATTAATCGGCAAACTCACAAAAAAGCAAGACACGTGCGTAGATTCATTCATTTCATTATTTACGTAGGCAAACAAGATCTCTCTTTTTTGATAACGCGCGTGTGTACAAAGAGAATAATCACTACGTTTCGTGTGTATGCGCGAATGAGCTCTAAATCCAGAAATCAGTAAAATTTTGGGACATAAACAAACCTCCATTATTATCGTGACCAATTTATTAAATATTAAAACTATTAACTGTACTGTACATACTCGATTAGAATAGGGAAGAGATAAGTACACTCGTTTTTTTTAGATATACCTACTACTTACCTACTTAAACAATAACCGTGTATATTAGTGTACCTACTTAAGCGCCGATTACATACCGACCTTCAACCCGCCTGCGGATTATCTAAATAGAAACTATTTAGCGACCGGTTTCATTTGACATACATTGCTACTTTTCTTTGGTATGATTTTTTTTACTCCAAAAAGAAGAAGCAATGTATCACATTCATCTGTCAAATGAGACCGGTCGCTAGGTAGTTTCTAATTAGATAATCAGCCCGCGGATCTAGCATCCTAGATATGAACCAATTTCGGTCTTGCCACCCGTACTTGACAATATAAAAGTGAATTTACACTAACTATTAAGTCGGTTGTATGACCGAAAGTGGCGCCCTCAGAGGTTTTTATTTAATAAGTTATTAATAGAAAAAGATTTTAATAACGTGGAGATTTTAGGGCCCATGGTCTAGTATTCTTAGAAGGTACACTACATGCCCTCGTAGTCATTCGTAGAAGTAGATAGCAAATGTGTTAAAAACGGCCACTTTTAGTAGTTTTGCTATCTACTTCTAGCAGTGACTACGAGGGAATGTAACGATACCGTCTAAAAATACTAGACTGTGGGCCCTAAAATCTCCACTATAATCATTTTTAAAATTGTGTATTAGAATTATAATATTAAATATAATTTACCGCGGCGCCACTTTCGCTCAGGGTGCCACCTTAACGGAAAGGTAAACATTGTTTTAAGATTGGAGATGAGAATCGAAAATAAAAAATCATAAACAATATTGACCTTTCCGTTAATTGTGCAAATTCACTGTTAAAATTAATGCTAGATCGGGATATACAACTTTTATATTTTATGTTACATAAATTACCTCTCAAAAAAAGAAACATTGGTAAAATAATTATTTCGCTAGCATGAAAACTGCCCGAGATATCACAGTTTGAAATGCACACAAATGGACTCGCCCAAAAACGCTCCATACTAACGGCTACTCAATTATGACGTCACGCCTGAGTAGTTTGTATGCAACGCGTATGAAATTTGTTCGGCAGCTATATTAAATAAGTATTGTGTTTATCAAAATGGTTTCATAGACAAATTTGCTATACATTTTACGGACTAAAGTAATTAAAGTAATCATTTATTTTAATAAATTTTATACTTTTTAAATGGACTTGTCCACCCAACTTTGAAGGGTCGTAAAACAAATAATATTAAGCAATAAAATAAAACAAAACCAAGAGGTATACAAGCTACTCTAAAAAGTTTAATATGTTAACGATTTTTAATAGTATTTCGTTATTTTATTCATTACTCATCATCCCAATTATAAGTATATCTGCCTACCTAGTTTAAAATGATTTCAATTTATTTTAACTGTATTGTTAGTAGGGTAGGTACCTACCTAATTAATTTAAGTACAGTCCAAGTCGGTTACAAGACCAAGATCTTTATTTAATAGGTAAGTACTTCAAATTATGGATTTTATTGGAGGTGAATATTATAATGAGTAGGTAGGTACTTAATTTTTTTTACTGAACTGGTTCAACGTCATCAACGAACGTTGAGTTTGACAAGGTAGTATATTTTGAGATCGTAACAGTCTACCTACCATCGTAAATAAATTCATTGATTGCAAATTTCTTGGTTTTCTGTGTGTCATTGGCATTCATTATAACTATTAATAGCAACCAGTTGTCTCAGTCCGTATATAAAGTAGGTTGTTAAATTAAATACAAGATGAAGTTTCGTGAATTAAAAGTTGTCATAAATTCCAAAAACTATATAAGTATATATAATAATATAGATATGGCCAAAAGGTCGACCGCGAAGGCGCGGAGGGCCTAGCCAACCAAAGTAACATTGACAAAACTTCGTTATCGCTTCGCTTTCGACACATGTATGGGATTGACATAAGGTTTCGTTAACAATCGAATTTAAAAACGTCAAATCCATACATGTTTCGGAGCGAAGCGATAACGAAAATTTGCAAATGTTACTTTGGCTAGGGGGGCTTAATAGATACATATAAAAAACAATTTTTTTTAAATCTAAACTCTACCTTGCAGTCGATCGCAAGAAATATTTTTTAAACACAAGTAGAAGTACAAGTCCTAGTTTGGCCACCCCAGCTATACGATACGAGTAGAGTACTAAATGACAAAATCTCACCTTTCCAAAAAAAAATACTTTAATGATAAGTACTAATACGTCACAGAATATTATAACAGTAGGTACTAACTCTAACGTTGCAATTAAATTCAATTTTAAACAAATGCTATTGTTATGTTAACTTTTCGTTACATTACAATATCCGTTTGATAAATAAAATATCTTTATTCTTATAATCTGTAAACTAAAGACCATATTGATACACATCTTAGCTGGAAAGGTCATGTTGATGTTGTGTGCAAAAAACTAAAACCGGACTACGGAAAAATCGAGCTCTAAAAAGTACGTAATAAGAAAATATTCGAGTCCAAAATTCTCAACTCACAAATTCTAACTCTTCATGAAATTAAAACAAAAGTCGCGAGTCATTTGTTTTTAATCACAATGCGAAGTTTTTTAGGATGTGAAACTTCGCCTTTGCACTGCTTCATTTCATTTCTAAATGCTTTGAGAAAAGGAAGCGCCTATTATTTTGAGTATCGTAATCGTAAAGCATTGGTTTGCAGAATGTAATCGTTTTCTTGTCTCTCCTGTGATGAAATTGGTGAAGATCGGCATTCAAATGAGATCAATGTGCAAAAGATTGATTGATTGATATCTCTTTATAGAGGAGTAAAGTATAGATCGGTTACACCTAGTTTTAACCAACAGCTATTATACACCTATGACCTAGTTTAAGCCGGCTAAAACTAGGTTTAGCCGCACTTCAAGTATTAGCCGTAAGCGGACGAAGTCGCGGGCGAAAGCTAGTACAGTCAGCAATGAAAGTTGTTTAAAGCTTTAGTACTTTGTCATAGCAACTTTCTAACAGGTGTCCCACGGTTTGAAACATTAGCCAAAAAAGTTACTATGACAAAGTACTAAAGCGTTTAACAACTTTCGTTGCTGCCCGTAGGTACCTATATAATATGAGTACGGTCAGCAACGAAAGTTGCTTTACGCCTTAGTACTTTGTCATTGCAACTTTTTCAGATAATGTTTCAAACTGTGAGACTTTTGTCAAAAAAGTTGCTATGACATAGTACTAAAGTGTAAGCGACTTTCGTTGCTGACTGTACCTAGGTATAGTATTGTATAACCTGGAAATTCAAAATAGGGCCTCATTCAAAAATAAGCTTATCAAATGGCTCTTAGAGAAATACTTTTATACCTATCATAAAATAATATGTAAAAATAAATTGAAACAAGCCGAACACATGCGCATAATTATTTTATATTTAAGATCTGTACCCTTAGCACGAACAGCCATCGAGAAAAAAAACGCGCGTAAAATTACTCGATAGAAAATTATATTATCTATGGAAATTTTAATTTCGCTATTCGGCGGTAGATGGCGTTGTACAAATTTCCAATACAAAATTGCACTATCGAATGATTTTACGCGCGTTATTTTTTTCGATAGCTGTTCGTGCTAAGGATACTGTAACCACTCAACTGAATATAGTGGAAATAAAATATTTTTATCTGTTATTTAAAAGTCCTCAAAAACCCCGGATGCGCTCGCTACGTGCGGGTTCGTTCGTTTCGGTTCATTAGAGTCATTCCCATTCCACTTGCGATTGTCACTTGATTTGTTATTTGACTAATAATACTCCTTAATATTTCCTAAGGGTTACGTGGTTTGACAACTACTATTTAGAGAGTCGTAAATTAGGCTCAATGTTAAAAAATATCTCATAACTTACTCGTACTAGGAATTGAATGATGTATAGGTAGTATAAGTACCTATACCTAAATAAAAATGAAATATTTTTTTCTGTAAGACCATAAGTGCAAGTCTATCCATACTACACATTTTATTTTGCATAAGTATACCGGAAAATTGCAAAGTACAGGTACAAAGTATCTGTACTATGCAATTTTCCAGTATGCTAGATAGATGGCGTTACTGGTCATAAAAGCAGCGCGTCAGCCCACAAAAATATTTTCAATATACCATAGTTATTAGCATAAATTAATTCTTTAACATCCACCTATTCGATGCGACCTTCAGATATTACTATGTAGGTACTTGGCAGTTCTATAAACAATTTCATGGTCACTTCACTACTGCGCTTTGTCGGCGTCGCGCGTCCGTGAGCGTCGCACGCACACGCACACACGCTGCATATACTTAAAACTACACGCGATGACGTATACGTGAAAACTTACGTGATTTAATTACGCACACAAGTGTAAGTTGAGTAGGGCAACCAAAATAAAAGTGAATAGATTTCAGCAGATTTTGAAACATTAACTACAAAGATACCTTCATAAAAACAGTTGAAAATAGGTTTTTATAACTAGGTATTTCACCAATGCATAATTTTATACAAAACGATCCTTTCTTTAAAAAGTAGTTTTCTCTTGGTGAATATACCGGTGTAACAAGAGGCAAGACCCTCAACGAAGCCGAGGTCTGCCCATCAGGACCATTTCTGTTCAAAATTATTGCTGGGAAACGATTTTAATTTTTGGTGTTAAAAAAGCATTGCATACATTACCACGCAATGTAACGCGTACAACAGACCGCGCCTGCGAGTGTATGCCATACAGCTGCGTGCGGCCGAGTTGAAAGGCCGCGTTTATGTGCGTACTCATGAGATACATTGTGTGATGACGTTTTGAAGCCATTGTTTGTTACGAAATACTTAAAATTTTGATAATGTTTCTTAGGACAAAATTTAGGAAATAACGAATAAAATAAAACTACATATAAATTTTGATTTTTTTTTTGACTTTGACGTTCAGTAACTTCGTAGCTATTGGTTTCCCAGGTATAGTCTAAAAGACAAATGATTCTGATGATGGGCGGAATGCGTGGACTTCGGCTTCGTTGAGGGTCTTGTGTCTTGTTACACCCGTTATTATGCCCTTCCTGGAGCTCTATATTTTTATGAAATATAATATTTTTTCCTTAGTTACCATCGTGTTATAATTAAACTATACAGGGTGTTTGGAAATAGCCTTGTAAAGCCGAATATGATATATAGGGTACCATGCATACAACACCGGAAAATTATTATGAACTAACCGAAATTGTGTTTTGCTTTTTCCTATTAATGGAAATATTTATTAAAAATATTAGTCCATTTAAGTTTCACTTAGCAATTTTCTATATAGGGTAAAACCGGGATAGATGCCGCAGTGGGATAGGTGCCCCATTTTCAAAAACTTTTACTTCCCAAACTCGCAACTAAGAACTAATAGTATAAGTAGGAGCCGCAGTCATCCCGCAACTAATTGTCCACGGGCTGTTGTACGGCGTGGACGCGTTTCGCTCATGTGTGCAACTAACTCCGCGACGAACTTCACAAAAACGTAAATTTTTGAAATGTTAGTATTTGCCGTTGTATAACTTTATAAGTAGTAATAAATTCCGTTATATTTTTTATTACGTCAATGTACTGGTTCATTAAGTGTGCACCTGGGTGTAAATAATTGCTCTTTTGTTTTTAATTTATTTAAAAACTACTTGGGCATCTATCCCTGTCACAAAGGATAGTGGCCCTGATTTTTCGAGGTATACGTGCCCCTAGGGGCATCTATCCCTTCATACACCATATATGCCCATATCGATGGCTTAGAGCACACATGTTTTAATTACAAAAGTTGATTTTTCAGGAGAGCATTTTAAAGTTGAAGCATCATAAAATACAAAAACTGTATATGATATGGAATTCAAATTACGTTTATTCATAAGACTTATTCTTTAGTTCTACAAATAAGTAAATTTCATAACGCAATTACGTCAATTGATAACAAAATCAGCTGAAAACCTAGCTAACCCCCCTCACTTAGTACATTTGAACCCTCATATTTAGTAATTTGAATGCACGAATGTACTAAGTGGGGCTGGGTTAGTATTCTAATAGAGTAACAGCTACTTATTAAAACAAAAATGTTAGATATATTTAAGTATTAAATTATTAATTTAAATTTAAAAAATATAGATAAATTTAATAATAAATTATTAAATTATTTATTATTTTTTATTATTAAATACCGACTCAAGATATTTTGTGCAGGTTAGAACATAAAATAATAATAATATAAAATAATAATAATAATATTAGAAATCAATAAAATATTCTGCAACATTTTAATAATTATTAAAAATAGTAGGTGCTCATTAAATCAGTCTTTTACTATGGGGCCAACTCTGTGGGTGCGAGAAAAAAATCAGCTGTTCCATACAAAAGCGCAATACCTACTCTACCTAAATGTATGGAACAGCTGTTTTTTTTCGTATTAACTGCACTTACAACATTTGGATTGTATAATTAATGTAAGATAACATGTCGTAAAAGTACTTAATATTTTTGTGCGTTAAGTAGTACCGCAGGAGGGAATCTTAAAATCACTTATGTAGTTTTCGTAGCAGATTAGTAAAAATAAAGGATTTTAATACTTTTGGACATAACCGAAGCTTACTTAATACAACAGTGACACTGGGTTTTTGATAGAAAGAGATGGAATATCGACACGTGGGTAAGTGCAAACGGTAGAGCACGTCAATTAATACAGTTGTCACTCAAAAAGTAAAAATCGCATTTTTTGTAATTAGTACATGTGTGCTCTAAGCCATCGATATAGGGTGTCAGTGTGTATTTATAATATTTTTTCTGTTTTGTAATATTTTTTATGCATTTACATATATTTATATTTGGACTCTTTACTCATTGTAGCTTCAAGGAATAGGTGCCCTTAGGAGCATCTATCCCTCCATACACCAGATATAAGCATATATGGTGTCAGTGAATATTTTTAAATTATTTTTATTGTTCTGTTCTATTTTTATGTATTTACGTTTATATTGCTGTTTTAGGAGTAGAACGACCTCATAAAATTTGGTTGGGTATTCGTTTTTACTATCCCGCACTAAGGGCGTCTATCCTTCTTAGTATTTTCATGGTGGGGCAACTATCCATAGGGTTAGGCATCTATCCTCAAAAAAATGGTTCCACGTAAAGTTAAATTCTGGAAAAACTGTAATTGATAGATCAAAAATAAATAATTATGATTCAACATAAATGATTAAGCCAACCTACTTTCAAAGAAATTATTAATATTAATGAATATTTTTTAAATTAGGAAGCCATTTCAAAAAGTAGGGCATCTATCCCGGTTTTACCCTACTTAAATAAAAAAAATCTCAGCCGTTGGTGCTTTTCGGAGTTTAAACTAATTTTCCGGGTTTGATGCATGATACCCTATCTACGATTTGGCTTTATAAGGCTATTTCCAAACATTTTTCAAGAATAAGTGAAAAATTATATGCCTCCCAAGCTAAACAATGGAAAACAGTGCATGCAACCAAGTTTCTGTTACTTTAAATCCTCAGGTGTGAATTCCAACGTGTGGACACCCCAATAATCCTTAAAGACTCTCCTCACGCTCACAGCAATAAATAACGCAGTTGCGTGCGCCGCGTAGATAGGGTAGGTACATTCGTTTTGCTTTGCAGCGGATTACTTAGGTACTCGTCTTTAGGTACTCCAGAATTAATATAAAGTAGGTACACTCAATTAATCTGCTACCAGATGACGCCAATAATAATTTAATAAGCGTCTAATAAATTCGATGCAATTAATAAACGTGTTCTATGTAGTTTAATAATATACGGCAAACAAGGTAATTTATTGGAGCTTTAAATGCTCAACTGACCTTTAATGATCTAAATAAAGCTAAATATTAGAGTCATTAATGCGATAACCTTAACATGCAGCCGATTTCCGTGGTACTGTGCTATGATGCCGTCACGCACAATACGCAAACACATACAAATGGGTTAGTGTGTGTGCGTGTGTCGCTACCTGTGTTTATGAAATGAAGATATTAGCAGTTGGAATACAAAGGGAGTACAGAGAGAAAAATGTTTGCGTAGCACCTACCTACACTAGCACACGATTTTGGCTGCAACAAAGCTGTAGTTACTTTGTTAGTGCCGAGTGTATTGACACAGCCTGTAAATCAACTTTGCGTTTGCGTACACACGCGTAGGTATAAGGTAGAACGAAAAAGTTTTTATTTTCCGTTCCACCATTTTTCGTAGTAACTCCTCATCTTGCTCAGAGATGGCGCTCCAAGAAACACTGGTGCGTTTCTAAGATGCGTTTCAGAACTGAATAGAGCGATAGATAAAGGCAACGCGAGGCGCTCTTGGGAGGGACACGCACGGCCCAATTCGAAACTCTGCTTGGCCATTACACAATGAATTTATTGCCGCATACAGCTGACACATATTGCGTGCATGACATTTGGGCCGGCTGGAATGTACTCACAATTACACTTTAGGTACTTAGCCCGAGTTATGATTATTATAATCAAAATGGTGGGATATTAGGTGGTCTATTGTTATCTCTAGTTTTCATGGAATCCGTTTTCCTGTGTTTAGCTGAGTAAGTGTTATTAAAGAAATGCCTTCAGCTGGTTTGTTAGTTTTATAGCAATTAGTAAAAACTCTGATTTTGTGAGCATACCTACCTAGTTGGGATGGTAGTGACGTGAATGTAGCCTCACGAATAGCGGGTTCTATGTTTTAATTGAATGTTGTCCATTCCATTCAATTCAAGAACGACTTTTTTGTAACTTTTTCTGCCATCTTCTCGGAAAATGCAGTGCGCCACCGAATATTGCCGTTCAATTCCCATTTGGCCCTTGTCCAAATTGACCGGTCATTTTGTTAGATTTGGCAGCTTCATCTGCGGCCACCTGTCGTCATGGAGTTCACTTCACGGGGTTTACAAACTCCCATCTGTTCATTTCCTTGCTTTATGATTATAATTAATATGTAATGTAGGGTAGGCATAGGCAATGCAACCTTGCATTGCTTAAAAAAAACCGGTCAAGAGCGAGTCGGACTCGCGCACCGAGGGTTTCCTTACCGTCATAATAAATACACTGCAGAGCCTGTAGAATAATAAAATTATTATTGCAGTATCAGGTCAGCACCATCCCTTGGCCGATAGTGGAACTATTTTTTATTCTTAGGCCAGTGCCATCTCGTGACCGATAGTGGAACTAATTTAATTTTTTTAGGTCAGGGCCATCTGTTGACTGGTAGAGGAACTTATTAATTTTTTGTTTGTTTTTGAATTTCTAAAAAAGTGTGTAATATTGAGTCATCGTTTTATTTTTCCTGTAATCTTTACTTATGCTACTATCACATAGAATTATTTCAGATTTTTCTCTTTGCAAACTTCGGAGATAAGGGGGGGGGAACGGTATTTTTTTACATTTTTTATCATAAGTCGAAAACTATGCGACCTAAAAAAAATGTTTTAAAATGTGCAAACAGCGCTTTTTCATATGATACCCCACATCTAGGGCGACTAGGCGCCCCACTTAAAATTTATAAGACCAAGGGGTCTTCAGTCCCTCTTGTAAAAAAAAATATTTATTTTTTTATTTGCAAAATAGTTGAGCAAACCTCATCTTAAACTATTCCAAATTTCAAGTTGATACCATTAGTAGTTCTCGAGATATCCAGCTGTGACAGACAGACAGACAGACTGAGTCACACCATAAGGGTTCCTTTTTTACCATTTTGGTACGGAACCCTAAAAAGAAGTTTGAAGTCGCAATACAATCACATATACTCAAATAAATAACAACAACAGAAGTATCAAAAAACGGTTTTTACGCATATTAGGTAGGTACTGAATGTAAGGTTTTTTTTTTACTATTATTTGTGATACCCTAATCATTAATCTATTTGACATAAAAAAACTGATTGTTAACAAGCTATAGGTGACCGTATTTCTATCTAATTAGTAATTAGACTTAGTTTTCATATACCCAGTAAAGATTTCATTCATTCATTCACGTTTTTGTGTTAGTTATCAGGTAAAGGCCAAGGTAAGACCTCTAATTGTTCAACTGACATTGGTTCTGTTGAACTTGACCATGGACGCATCCGTATTAGGTTATCTAATTAATTCAATATCATGTTACAAACAACAGTAAAAAGAAGAAACGTTTATAATTTAAATTACTTTTCATTAAAACAGTTGAACGTAGGTATATTATGTTACTGAACTAAAATTATGAAACCAAAATGATTTTATTTCTGTCTTAAATTATTATATTCGACCCTTTTCCTTTATATATTTTCCATGTACTCTAACTTGGAAGTAAAAATTTAATTCCAAAGTTTAAGCTTCAGGTTGTAGATTTTTTGTTATCTATTAAAACATTTCACGCCGTTATATTATAATGAATGTCAATCACAGACGTCGAATCTGTATGAAATATATTTGCAGCAGAACTGGTTATTCTGGTTCGCTTACAAAACGTCCTGAGGGTAGCATGATAAAGGAAATGCTTCTAAAGCATTGGAGGACCTTCTTTTGTGTGCCATCCTTACCTACGAGAATATTACAATTGGTGTACTGGCTAGAGAAGGGATATGAATATCGATTGGAATTAAGCTAAATATAATTTTGAATAAATAAAATTAAAAATGTTAAATTGACATGATCATCAGCCATTTTTTATGTCCCCACTGCTGGGGCACAGGCCTTCCGTACGGGTGGATAATGAGGTTAAAACTGGCAAAGGATAGGACAAATAAATATTTTTTGCTGATTTGTGGCTCCAGAACATAATTAAGACGTTGCAGAAAACTTTTAAATAGGTACCTTTAACTAGTTTCGTATTTATATAATTGTGTCAATTGTCATGACTTTAGATGGAAAAAGAGGAAGCTAATATGCTAGTAACATGTCAGTAACCGCAAGTAACTGTTTACCATAATGCGGCCGTAGGTCGTATGTTTCTCTATGGTAGTAAACCTTTTGCGACCTCCAAGTCCAACCTGCCTGCTAAACAGAGATTATGACAAAAATTTCTCTCGAAATTCTACTTTCCATGTCCTGCAGCGGCTTAAAATGGGCTGTTCTGTTATACCTATTAGGTAGTATTATGTCATCTGTGCTGTATGTACGTACAGCGAAAAGAGCCTCTGTATTCTGATAAAAAGTGGGTTAAATTCAAGTAAAAATGTTAATTAAATAAAGAGTACATCGACGTAAAGACATCACTAGCAATAGGGCATATTGTCCTTTGAGCTTCATTCGCCGTCCGCATCCTACGCGAATAGCCAGGACTACTCCAATAGGGAATTACCAAAACAGAACTAATGGAATTGGAGTTTCAATAGCCTTAGTTGTCCCTATAAAGTCTTGCAATAGTTGTGACGATTGCCTAAAATGCCTTAGTTTCAAGCCTTATTACGTTTAGAAATACTTATTAGGAACAAACAGGCATTTGTTTCGTTCGACATCCCATCCTATACGGTAGCTTTTTTGCAAAACTACAAGCTGAAACAAGAAGCACATTTTTGAACAATCCAGTCCACCATGGACGCACAATAATTGATCTTCTAAAAAGAGATAAAAATGTTGCTACAAATAATCTGTCGCAACGCATAACCAATTAGGTTGGAGCAGCAATCAGTGAGATTATCACTCATATTTACAAATATAATACTTGACTACGCGAACGCGCTGCATTAAAATAAGAAATTAATACTTTAACATACCAAAAATGAAATATTCTGTACTTCAAAATTAGTAAATGATAACCAAATTCTAAACCGTCCACTGATTTGGTGATCATTTACGAATTCTGATGATTAGGTAAGGTTAGTATGGTGATCATAAACATAAGTCCTAAGTTCGTGGCGTGTAATCGGATCGTGGGTCGCTGTGAGACCTTATAGTAATGTTTGTGAATACGAGTGTATCACTCTGATCATGAATTTCTTGAACGATTGGAGTGACCTAAGACAAGTTGAAGTTTCTTGGCAATTTTGAAACATAGACAGCATTTCAATAAAGCATCAAAGATAAATTGTTATCATCGGCACTCAAAATTATCAAGGATTTACTACAACTGATAAACATAATAATATAAACTATTCAGATAGGTGCTATATTGTTAGTGAAAATTATTTCGAGTAAGAAACATTAAACTGCTCTGAAGTATTCCAATTATTTCATAAATGTGTATGATATATATTTACATAATTTGGTCTCGTTCGACCCTAGCTATTTTATAATTATTTCCTCTATCATTTGAAAATACTGTAGGTTTGTGAAAACTACTTTTCTATGTAGGAATCCGTTTGCAAAAGCTTAATAGCTTTAAAGTGCTAAATTTTGTTAAGAATCAAATATCCCCCCCTCTACCAGGAAAACGATTTTAAAAATAAGCTGATGAATGATTAAATTAATACAAAATAAATGAATGGAGGCTGAGGCGAACCTTCCTAGTGTCCAAGGCCACTCAACCAGTTTTCGGCCGGTGGCATCTTGCCGTCCCATGCACGGCCATACAGGGACACACATACATTTCAAGGTTCCTTATCAAACTAGACGTTTATATTACTCACTTCTCAAACTTACGCGCTCACTAGACATGAAATAAAACACTTTTAACGGATACTAGCGCGGTTTTATTGAAAGTACTTTGGTAATTAGTTGGTATTTGGTTTGATTTTTGATTTTCCCGACGTTTCGGCACCTTTGCAGCTGCCGTCCCCCGTGACCACGGCAGCTGCAAAGGTGCCGAAACGTCGGGAAAATCAAAAATCAAACCAAATACCAACTAATTACCAAAGTACTTTCAATAAAACCGCGCTAGTATCCGTTAAAAGTGTTTTATTTCATGTTTATATTACTATTTGTGCTGACAGATACTAGGGACGTATTAAACCTTCACGCAAAATAAATCCCTTAATTATTAAGGACGACTAAATAATATTTTGTTATTCTATCAGTAAAATTGAGACCCAGTCTGTATATATTTTTATTTTCATTTATTATACTTAATTATATTTTGATATTATAAAACTTGCATTTTAAAGATAAAATACGGCTTCGCGTCTGAGTATATAGATTTTTTTCGACAATTTGTACAAATATAGGACCTAAATACGAAAAAAGTTTTCCGAACATAAAAGCACTTTATTTCACTTTAAAATATATACCTCACTCTACAAATACTGAACGAATGTCGTTAGGTGACGTGATTGCGAAGTACCATCAGATAGGCGACGTGTGAACTGCTGTGCGATGAGATGCGAGTGATGTACCAGTAATTAACCGCCGCCACATCTGGCCTGCACGTTGTCTGGCCCTCATGATTGATTACCAATGGAATTTGGTCACAATGCTGGTTGAAATTGAATCCTGTCGAAATGAGATTTTGCAATGAAAATGCCATGCAAAAAGAAAACTAATCCTTGGAATGGAATTGGATGTACAAATTTAAAATGACGAAAAACATTTTCAATGATTTCATTTATTTAGTTTTAAGTCGATAAACACTGACGAAGATCAAAAGTTACGCCATCGTTCGTAAATATAATGAAATCATATCATGTAAACAATACTAACGACATTAAATCTATCAAAATAAGTTCTATGATTGGTTAAAAACAAATACAATTTCTAAATAAAAAAGAATATAAAGTAAAAATTGATGTGAAAATGTTGTATTGCAAACAAGATTCGCATGTGCAATTTCGTAGCACGGCTACATTTTGCGTAGCACGTAGCTGCATATGCTACGATGCATTAGTGCAATCGTAGCACTTCTCCGTAGCTATAAAATGCGTTTCGTAGTATGTAGCAGCTACATTGCAATATTTGCAAACTTTTAAGCATCAACTTGCTGTTTTGTTTTACTATGTATCCATAATCCATGTTTTATACACGGTTGTAATTGAAATAGTTTAGATTTAGAATCATATTATTTTTGTGCCGTATTGTAGTGAAAGAAATAAACATGAGCTGACACTTCCTTGATATTTCCTAGAAATATAAAAATCTTAACAATTGCGTATAATAGCAACAGCGAATATGTGGTATAAACGCATTAGCCAAAACACGGAATGAAAATAACCGCACGGTCATTCGCCACTGCGCGCGCACGCGCACCGCACTACATTGTTACAAACGAAAACATAACGCATAATTAACTTGCTAACATCGTGATTTAGTTTTTTCTTATATTAATTTTTAATCTAGACTGTTGATCATAATAACTTTTTTATATTGATTGTTTATCAACATTATTTAGTAAATTGAATAAGGACGTTTTAATTAATAACAAACTAGTGGCATAATTATATGATAAGATTCTACTAATTCATAGGCGTATTTTTTCTATGATTAAGGCACGTTTTCTATTTCCTTATAACTTCATGATAAATTATAATAGATCGTTATTATCAAATAGCTTATCTTTGTGTTAACATCTGGTTTTGAGAATTTCTTTTAGCTAGTGTTACTGATTATAACGCATATTTATAATCTATTGTTATTGGATATAATATAAGTAGGTAAAATCAACACGGTTCTTTAACGTTTCTCTATTTGAAGGTTTTTCGTGTATCATTCGTCGTCAAAGAGAATATAGAATATTATAGAACTATTTTCCAAAATTACTTTGCTCAGTGTTTATTATAAGTATACAAGTTCATAATAGAATTTATTATTTATTGTCAAAATGTACACTATCACAGCACGTGCAAAATGTTTCAACTGACAAAAATAACAGTTTGGGTATGTACGACGAGTAGGTATATGAAAACCCGATTGTCTAGGAGTGAGCATGAGTCAGTTTTATTTGCAGAGTATTGCACACTGAAATATCGTAGACATGATTCTTTTCAAACTCTGCGCATTTTGTACATGGCATAGTGTTATAATCTTCCATTGATTAAAAAAATGAGAACTGCATGCGCATAAATACTTACCTGCCCTTATATTTGCTGCCAAAATGTATTTTTTAGAAGAATTCTCTGTTTCGTTATATACCTACTTCTTCTGAAGAAACGTATAAGGGTAGGCTTGCCCGTCTATCGAAAGTTAATCAAATAGTAAAATTTCTTATAATACATATTTTTTAAATTTGCTGTTAAACTAACAATATTATCTAGACTAAATTTACATAATTCCACTCACAACTTCAGTGCAATAGACAAAATGATTTCAAAAACCAAACACATTTCAAATCTTAAAACATTTACGAATAAATTCTTGCCTTTCACAATTTTCGATTTAGGTTTTTTTTATTTTGATCGTTGGCGAACCAATATAAGTATTTCCTTTTAATTATTCATAGCTATCGCGTTTTCATTTCTGGATGCGACATTGATTATTTTGAACAAGAATTGGATTTTGATATCCACTTTCATCTCATTAAATATTGAGGCAGTGAAAATTATCTTGGCGCTTGTCCCTTACAATTTAGGATTTTCAGGGAGATATTAAAGGCAAGATTATATTTTTAAAACAATTTGGACGACTAATTGCTTTTGCTTTGAAAATTTGTAAGCGTCTTTGACGATTTACGACGGATTTTTAGTTTTATTTCAGAAAATATAAATAAACGTTATCGAAGTGAACACTACGGTTCAATAATATTATATTTACTTATAGTAATTTCTCAAAGTAGTATAGTGTTTGCAGTTTTGCACATCTGAAGACAATATGTAGGTAAGTGCATTTTTTGTGTTTCTATTTGCAGCAAAGAGCCTCCTAGAGCTTGACACATGTTGGACACATCTGCACGTGTCGATGACCCGATATTTGATATTAGGATCACGTGCACTATCGTCGCCGGCGCATGGACGATTATCGCAAAGAGGCGCTGTTGAAGAATCAGATATAATCTAAGCTTATCCACACACGTCCAAACGTTATACTTAACTTTTAATAAAAATAAGGAATTAAATATTTAAACCTAAAACTATTAATGACGAAAACACAAAAAGGATTTTATGCCTTGTAAAGTGCAAATTGTAGTTGAGATAATTTTATTTGTATAGTGTTTCGAATGATTAAGGTCGAGATTGTTTAAAGCAACAAATGATTTAAAACAAAACGCCGACGATGAATAGATTTGATTAAATTTTTCACTGATTACAAACCAAATATATATAATATTATTGGACATAAGTACTTTTCATACAGAACGAACAGAAAATCACGTGTCGTCAATGTGTGTATAGTTATATTATGTTGTATGTAGATAGATATTATGTTAAATTTAAGTAATGTTGTTTAACCTGCGTTCAAGTAAAGATAGTCTCTGAGGTCAAGTTCAATACGATATGGAATATTTAATAGGCTTTGTTGCACAAAATGTAGCCTATTGTTGCCGAGTGTTTACTGTTGTTCCATACACAATGTATGATGGGTACGAGAAGTATGCATTAGCAGATCTGAGATAAAATTTTTGCTAAAATCGTGGTAGCAAACAAGTTGTTGTTTTGTTGGCGATCTTGAGGAAATAGCACAGCATATTCGAAAACACTACCGTCATTTGTTTTGATGCGCTCTAGACTAGACTGAGATTAGGCTGTGCGCACTTTGGAAGCGTTTTCGTACGAATTTATTTCGACTTTTTATTTCGACCTAGCGCGCTCGCACCTAGTGTGCGCACTTCCATATTACTTGTAAGGATGTTCGAATGCATCTAAAATGCGCACGGCCTTAGCCTGAGATGCCCTTTATGAAATGGATATTGTGTGCGTGCACAAAAGCCACGATTTTTTCCTAATATCTTCTGTCTATTTTATGTTTTGTGGCATAATCCTATTTGACTGAGTAATAATTATTTGTCCTGCTTCGATAAGTTTTGTAGGCAAAGGCCTGTCTGTTAGCATTTGAAACATTAACAATACAAGCACTTGAGAAATTGCTATCTCACGATAGTTTTACAGCTTCGGCCCTCCCACATCTCGTGTTGGCGAGTCGTAATCAGCCTGAGGCGGTGCAACTTTTTCCTGTTGCCATTTCAGAGGTTTTTTTATACTAGGTAGGTATTATACTAAGAAAAACATTAGGTACTTATAGCTTCATTTCAATTAGGTATGTTTTTGAGATTGGTAACATAATATAAGTTTTTATATAAAAAGTATATTTTACAATCATAATTATAGATTATTCTAATTTCAATTATTTTAAATAAAAGATAGAAAATAAATAATCATATGGGTGATGTTTTTTGAACCCAATCCAATCAACCAAATATTAGAAGGAGCAAGATTCAAATAGAAGAAGAAGAGAAGTAGGATACCGTACTTAAGTGAATAGAATTTAAATTTGGAATTTTTTGGATACACTTTACGATATTTAGGATAAGATTTAGATGGATATTGTTAAATTAAATGAGTTTGAATATCCTATTTATCTTCATTCAGCTTTCAACCATAATATTTAAATTACTAGGTTGGCGCTACTGATGTATTTGGGAAATATACGTCGCAATCGCAACATGAATAATGGTGTTTCTATAATTCATCATGCGATTCGTAGTCATGTCGGAATGCTCATCAGGTTTTACCCATTGAGACGGTTGGAGTCTATTACACAAAGTGACTTGAGTATCGAATGCACGTGAAGTATTTAATGAGCTACATACAGGCTAGCTTTAGAGGTGGTATTTATTGAAAGCTTTGACCTTTTAAATCCAAAAGCATAAAAAAATTCTAAGTAAGTACGTATACTTAAAACCTAAATGAAAATGAAAAAAATATACAGAGCCGTATTCCGGAAAATATTGAAGAGAGTGTTACTGCAGCCTTAATGTCGGTCGGCTGTTCCTTTTGAAAAGTATGGAACTGCACACGAATGATTTCTGTCTTCACGACTTATTTATCGACGCTTGCATGTTGGTGGGATTTATGTCCCACATATTATTACCTTGCTTATAACATGCTATTATAACATACGTGAAAGAGGATCAAGGAGCGTTTTCAGCCCAACGAAATCCGCGATAATGATAGTTGGTACCGATGAACTATGTTGCTATGGCCGAGTGGTGCGCGCGCATAATTGGTCGTCGGGTTACGTCATCGCAATGTGTTATCGGAATATTTTGGACGCAGCGGTAGGCCTGACGCTGTAAGTTGTAATCAGTATGTCAACTGTTTTGATATAAAGCTCATCTTTTTTTTAACAGAGTATCTAGAAAGTTGTACAAACACAAAACTACTAATATTGTTCGGTTAGTTTTGGTTGGACGACAGAGTGACAGTAAGTAAGTATATTTTTTATCATGAAAAAAAAGAATTGGAAAGAAAGTATTCACTTAATAAATAAAAAATATTTGTCTTCATTCTTTCTAAACAGACCGTGAATGATTTTCTATAAATGCTGAAACACGTTATTATTCCATTTCCATTGATCTATATGAGAATAATTTCTACTTTATAAAAAAATAAAATTAGTTTTTTCAACGCCCCTATTTTCATGTTTTCTTAAAAAAAAAATTTGGCAGTCTGTTTGTAAATATCGTTACTTCTGATTTCTGGTACAGTTCGCGGCATATAACTTGAACCCAATCAGGGAAAATGAGGCTTGCACACTAAACATTTTCGTACTTACCTTAAATTGCTACTGCGCAAGTCACTTAGTACTAAAATATACTTAGGTCAAGTTATTTTGCAACAACTGTAAAATTAATATGTTTCTTGCGCCCATTATTCTTGTCAGCTAAGCATAAAAGTAATAGTAGTAGGAAAATATTAACAGTTCTTTGAAGTTAATTTGTTTAAAAATTTTGACTCGTTGGTGTAAATTTAATGTCAATTTCAAGTACTTATGTGAATGTAACCTACTACGTAAACATTTACAGCGTACGCTAGTTTGTTGACAGAATGCGTTGAGACTCGTTGCGTAGAATGATCGTGTGTGTCTAATCCATTGACTTAAAAAAAATTTCGCTGCGCTCAAGAAGACCAACAAAGCGTGGAAAAGAGAAGTTAACATTATACATTATACGGACACGGTCTATGAAAAAAAGAGACAATGGATCAAGTGACAATGTGCCAACATTTTTTACAGTAAGAGCCCCTAGCGTCCCGCCTAGCAAAAGAGCAATCACAATTTCTTTAAAATATTTGGTAATCTCTTGATTAGAATTTTAAATAAGGGTATCGTGAAGCCATGGTGTCTTGTTCTGTTAGTGATTGTGATGTGATAAAAAGAAACAATCTAAGTAATCACACTTTTCACAGGTAAATAAGATATTGCCACACATTTCTCTAAAACCAAATTTAGCTACATTTATTCGTTTATCGACGAAGAAAACAGTATGGAACATAGTTTATTAATTTTCTTTGCAATAATATAGTCATATTTTATGTATTTTATGTCATATTTTACGTATCTCATATAAAATGTATACATTCGTTTTTCGGATCACCTGTTAATTGACATTGTTGTTCTTTAACATTCTATTTCTATGGTCTAATCCTTGATACCGAAACCTAGTGGATCCTTATCTTTTACTATTCACAGGTATTTATTTGTTGCGTATTTTACCTCTAGGCTATTTTTTATGACTTAGTTACATTTAAATTCTACGAACAGTTTTGCAAAGTACATTCTTGTTTTTCGTCTTCGATAATACCTAAAGCCCGCCGGTAACGATCAATTGCGATTGACAATTTTTTCGTCAATGCCATTGTTAGAGCAAATGACAATCGCTTCAATTGCACGCGTACACGATCAATTTTCGCATTAATGAGCATCGCAAAATGATCGTTACCGGTGGGCTTTACTCATAAAGTTAATATACCTTAGGTATATTTACTTACTTATAGGCTTTACTATAGTAGGTATATTTTTCTAATTTTGGAAGTATTTATAAAGATCAGTTTAAGGATTTTCTATTGACTTTTGTTTTCTGTTGGATAAAATAAGTTTTAAATTTGAGATAAGTACTTCCAAAGGTCGCGGCTTCGATTCCCGCCTGACACAATTCTGGTGACGAGTCGATTTTTTTCTAGTATTTTATTTAGTATTAGAAAGAAGAGTGTAAACTCGCCAAAGCAATAACTTAAATATCCAGAGACCATTGATATCTACATTGGATTTGAACTCGTATTGATCAATAAAAAAAATTGTCACGTAATATTTAGTCCCGTCTGAATGGGACTTAATCTTAATCTACCGCGTATCCAAAGTTATGTTTTTCTCGAGGCTCATTCAAGTCAAGATTGATAAGTAGGGGATTCATTCACTCGCCGTGCTAGCTACGAAGTTATGGGTATGCACTGAACATCGCGCATTTTGCTGCCAGGTTAGTCATTTAGCCATTTGCTTGATAAATAAACTTAAGACATCATAATTGTACTCAAACTTGGTGCAAAACCTTTTCCTTTTGGTGAAAAGTGACAACATAAGGCCAAGGTTCTGTTAACGTTTTGGTATTGAAACTGCCTTAGCTTGCTGAAATTGTTCTATTTAATATACTGGAAAAAGTGGTCAAACGTATTTTTTTTAACTTGAAAACAGATAAGTAACTTGAAAAATGATTTTGTTAGAGACCATCGGCGTATGAAAGGTACTTACTCAATAAGAATATTGAGATTATTTCGCTAGTTTTTCTAAGAAAATAAGAAAACAATGCCAATGTTACTAATTAACCGCCATTTTGTGTACAATACTCGTTAGTAATTTAGTATAGTGACAGGAGTAAGTTGTAAGTGCCACTGAATTACTCGACTGCCACGTGTCAAGTAGGCTTAATATTTTTTCATTTATTTGGCACTTTAAGCTGACCTCAATGAATAGCGGTAGATCCTTTTTGTGCTTCTACAGCTGTCGTATCAACACATAAAGCAGCTTTTCAAAGCTCTTTAAGACAGCACAAAGTACAATGTAGTTTGAAAAGTTTTACTATAGGCGTGTCCATGGAATGTCTGAGGTCGATGCCTGACACTGATTTATATTTATTGACTGCAGGTAACAGAAACCTTCTTTGGAACAATTTACCTATCACAGTTTATAAGAAAATTTTGAATTACGCCGCCCGCTTCAAAATGATAAAATTTTTACCTTAATAAAGTCTATATTCGAAATCACGGAGAGCTTTTAATTTCACTCATAATTGCCATCGTAGGTACAGATGATGTTTAAGTGCTTTTAATGTTTGGCGCCGTTAATATTGCGTCGGGTATCTGGGACTGGGGACTGAGCGCTGGATTAGGCTCCGGTGGGTTGCAACTCCGGGCTCACCTTGGAGAGTAATTATAATGATCGGCGCCGGAACCCTAGTCTGGGACGGGACTCCTTCCTGGAGAGGCGTGCCGGGTGCGGGTGCCGGCCGGGTGGCGCATTGGTCGTACGCCCACGCTCTTCCGTCTCCCTTCTTCCCCCGGGCATGCACGAAGGTGACGCAGCCCCTCTCGCTCGCGCGGCCCGTCTGCCCCCACGCCCCACGCACCGTAATAACCCAATTTGTAAGAACCCCCCATTTTCAAGGACGGCCGTCGGTCTTTATGGTGGCGGCGGCGACGGCGACGTTGATTCCCGACCTTGTTTATTTCAGTTTCTTTTTGTTTAGGAACTGGCTGAACTTATTTTCGAATGTCTGTACCCGGCCAGGTCTCGTTTGTTTTCATAATGAAAACTCGATGAAGATCACAAAGGCCGTTTGTACTCCTACTTATAGGTACTACAAGAATAAGCTTCGTGTATCAATTATTCAGGTCTCTTCAAATACTAAAACACAAGGTTCCTATTCGCCAGTAGTAGGTAATTGAATATATTGTGTGTTCTACTGTTTATTCGAACTTCACAATCATCACTTTGCTGTGGTGACCACTAGTTACCAGGTTTAATAAGACAATAATTGAGGGATCCTATTTCGGTATTCTCGACCGCTTTAAAACCATTTTGAATGATGTGTTTAATGATTGGTTATACATGTGTGTGGTGAGTGCGGGGGCAGCCTCATTTGTATAAGTCGTTACAAAGTTCAAGGCCGTGTACAACACCCTTATCAAAACCCGTCCTATTGGGTCGTCTAGACGGCTCTACACCTTCAGCCCCACAAAGGGTCCAGATCAATTTGAATTCGTTTCATTTATTCACTTTTTCATAGAGAAATCCCTTTTTAATTTCTTCAAGTTTTGAAATTCTAATCAGTGAAACAACGGTAACTTATCTCTATTCCTAGAACCACTAAACTTGAGTCTTCTAAATGCATTAAATACTATCTTAGAATAATAACCATGCAGTAGCAACCGCACGGTTCCCAGCAGGCTGCTTTCAAAATAGTGTTACGGAGAAATTACAAGGAAACGATATCTACGGCCAAATCCAGATAATAGTATCTAGGCATAGTACTATGATCTAGGTAATATAAAAGTAATTGTGAAAACGACACCGTGTAATTTTTCTTTTCACAATTTAAATAAGCTTAAAGTGCAAATACTTGTACTTTTATAAAGCGCCAATTTTCAATTAAAACGTTCTTTTGTCTAGAAAATTCGCCAGGAAAATAGGAAAAAAATCACCTATAGAGCCTTGAGATACACGTGCAGCAACAGACACAGTTTAGCCTCCATATTCTGGGAATTTCGGGCCACCCTTTGATCCCCCACCTCTAAGGGCGTTGTTCCAATTTCTAAGTACGGCGGGGGTCAGAAAAATCTCGTGCGAAGTCCAAGTTAAAGGTGAAAGGTGTTGAAGTGATAACTGGGAGCTGGCCAGCCTTTTCGAGTGTAGGTTTTGTGAGGATTTCGCCGACGAGCCCTGGCGTCTCGAGCGTCAGCGGGGGGCACGCAGGGGTGGGGAGGGGGGCTTGTCGCGCCAATTCGCCACCTTATCCCCAGCCGGCGCATAGAGAGTGAAATGTGCCGCCGATAACCACGAAAACATCGAGTTACACTATTCCGTATACTTTCGTTTTAATGGGCGCGTGTAATGTGTTGGGCTTTTATTTATTTATTTTAATGGTGGTGGTTGCTAGTTGATTTATAATGCTATTGCTTTTATTGCACCTGATCATGAGGATTTACATATTAGTTTTGGATTTGGATTTTGATATTAGTTTTCAATTCAGTGCCTTAGGATGGGTAGCCTAAGTATGTCATGCTCTCTTTGATCATTTCTGCGGTGGTGTCGTGTGGGGCGGGTCGTTACGTTCCCTCAAATATGGTTGAGCGAAGCGATGGCTGGTCCACGCGTCATGCTCGTGAATGGGTGCTGCCAGTGGGAATGGGTCTGCTTCTGAGTACCTATCTTAACGCATATTGAATTGTAAGAATTGCGTTTTTTATTGTTATTTTTTATGTCTTGTCTTAAGTATTTTTTCGTAAATTTTGCCTACTTAGGTGCACTTTCGAGTAGCAGACATAGTGATTACTGATTTCTCAACTAGTTGAAAGTTATTTACTCTCACAATTACCTATCTGATATGTAGTAGGTATTTAATTTCAACTTACCTACCCATTGTGTACAAACTTTTGTTAATTATTGTGATGGAAAATGACCTCACTTTAAATGTGAAGCTCATTTTTCAATGTTGACGACTCTGTATGAAATATACAGGGAGAAAAAAGCAGCCCTTGACGAGTTTCTTGCCGGTTCTTCTCGTTACAAGGTCTCCCGCTCAGGGTTTGCGAACCGATGGCGTAGCTTCTTTGACATTCACAAGTGCTTGTAACAGCCTAGACTGAATAAATGATTTTTTGATTTTTTTTTTTACAGAAACCATGACTCATGCATGCGATGACGTTTAAGCATGGGATTTAGAAATCGACAACTTAACCTACAATTTTTAAATCCCATATTATGATATTTAAAAATCGTCAACTCATTTCTTACTGACCAAAATATCCATATTATAAGCGAAATGTTAAGTCTGGAGAATAAAAGAAGGATAGGAATAGCATTTGATATGCTCATCGACAGATACTAATGCTAAACAGCCATAAATTTCGTTAGATCAGCATTTGCGTGTTGAGTTGCAAAACTTGCAAATGATTCAGGCCCATTACTATTCATTAACGTTTCGACTCCTGCGTCGACGAACTCTTAATGCCTTACTTGAACACGTGGCATTCTTGGAGAATACCCATTGATGCTTATCTTTATTCAACTGAAAAAAAACTAATCGAACAAATTTTAACGAATTGTCATTAAGAAAGACAAAGGTGCTCGCAACGAGACGTAAATATGCAAAAGAATAGTAAAGTTATGAAAACTAAGTAATAGTTTTCCTTTAATACCTACGCACTTAAAACGGACCGGTATTTTTCGGGTCACGGTAGCTTATAGAAATTATCGTAGCTGTTAGAACAATTTAAAAGTCTGCGCCGAATGCAGGGCGGAATAACTTATAGTGGTATACGCGCTGAAAATCGAGGCCGCCCGGTCTGATATTGAGGAAAACTGACTTCCAGCACGCACAGAAACGCACGCAGTCCAGTTTTCGTGACCCACCAGTAACCTGCAACATCTCTGGAGACTGAGTTGACGCTTAAAACTGCTTCCATTTCTCTTTTTGTTTTCTGCAGTTGCGTTGCCACCTTTTCGTAAACTGCAATGTAAGGACTACCGATGAAACAACATACCAATTTTCGTCTTCCATAATAAACTTTCTCACTCGTTGAGGCAAAAATGTATCCTAGCTGATGGGAATAAAAGCTTTATTTCTGTAGATAGTTTGAATGATCAACGCTTATTATAAGGTTTCGCTGAAGCTATCGCATCTATAAAGGAGGGGTTTCATTGTCACCTTGTTGGTATACTAAGGTTTTGTCTACACGCAATCTAGCATGGCCCCATTCTGATTATGCGACTCGCTTCTTGAATGGGATCACTGGTTAACATAAACTACCAGTTCTATGTCGCATATCAACTCGATAATTTCTTTCAGAACTCGTTCGTTGTTTTAGGCGAATTTAAGAATTCTGTTTGGATAATTTAGTTTGGATTATTAAGTACGTTACTATCGAATCATCAACTTAGTTAGGTATATATTTAGATGTAATTATGACGAATAGATACATTTTTTAAATTGATAAGTTGATAAAGATAATACCTGCATTTGGAATAAAAAAAGGCTTTTATTTGACGCGAATATAATATAACTATCCAGTTCCTATATTCCCAATAGAGGAGCTCGGTGGCGCAGTGGTTTAGCGCCTGGCCCAGCGATTACAGAAGTTAAGCAACGTTCGCAAGGGTCGGTCATGGGATGGGTGACCAAAAATTTATTATCTCGAGCTTCTCCGTGCTTCGAAAGGCACGTTAAGCCGTTGGTCCCGGCTGAATTTGCAGTCGTTAACACCCACCAATCCGCATTGGACCCGCGTGGTGGGTTAAGGCCCATCCTCCTTACCACCCATAAGGAAGGCCTGTGCCCCAGCAGTGGGGACATCAAAAATTGCTGATGGACAATAGAAAATAATACTACAATGGTGAGTAATGAGCAGTTCTAGACAGGCCGAGTATGATATAACTACAGTCAAAAAAGTAAAACTAATTTTACAATAGAATCTAGACAAAAAACGGTTGAATAAACCGCCTCGCGGTCACGTATAGCCCGAATGCAATGCAGGCAATCGCCGGCGACCTTGAAAATTCACTCTTCCAGCTTGCTTAGTGTTTCGCAGCCTCACGACATTACATTTAGATTATAGCTCTTAATGTTTGCGTAGTAAGGTACACGGGCCGGTGATACGCAAACGCGGAAAACGTTGGCTGTTTAGACTTTTAGAGCGTCGTCGTCAAAAACGTTGGCGAGCGCGAATTGATAGCGACTTGCAAGTAGACGCGGCTATTGCCCTCCCCATACCAATGCAAGGCCACCCAGGGCCGCACTCGGCGCCGAGCCCCCGTGGCCATGGCAATGTGGGTGCGCGGCGCGGGTGCGGGCGTTGCGATAGTGACGCCCCCGCCCCCGCCGCCCGGCACGTGTCCGCTCCGCTTATTTCCAGCTCTTTTCAATTTCCCTCATGGCGCCCGATCTCAATTTGAAGGTCGAATACAGGTATTCAGAATTGGGTTGCGCTTCTCTGAGGTACTAATGGTTTCATGAAAATGTTTTAATAAATTATTTTTGAAATTGGGAGAAGTGTTTCTTACTTTTTTATGTAAATACCTACCTAGATAATTAGAAAAATTAAATAGGATCTTTGACTTAGAATTTTTGTGCTAATAAAATGATAGGAATTTTAGATATTGGAGATTCAAGGCAGAAAAATAATTCTGGGTCGTCTTCCAAGAATCTAGTCGTGGGAACCCGGCTGTTTCTTAACACGATCTTTAGAAAAAAGTGGCATTTTTTGGAACATTTGCCTACAACTACTACAACGAACTATATTTTACAGATGTTATTGTTTGTAAATAAACTATAGAACGTTAGCTTCAATCTGGACGTTTAAATTTTCGAGAAGTTTTGTACTTAGCGAGCAATACATTTAATTTAATGAGGGCACCACTGGAAGGAGACTAATCGCCTTGAAACTCGATTGAACTATATTTTCACCAGACTACTTTGAGATAATCACATCAGAATGTCAGCGTTAAATAAAGAACGATTTACACTATGAGATCTACCATTTAATGACATTTAGTTACTTTTGTAATAGCTTCTAATTTAAAAGTGTAGAGAAGTATCGCATCAAAAAAGACTAGTAGGTAAGAAGAAAACACGCATGCCGTCTAAAACGATTTCTACTAAAACTGTGTCAGTATCACGCCAAAGGGTTTCCATAACCGAAACTTAACGTTGCGTGAAAAATTAAAGCGGCCGCACTCGGCCTTTTCTAGCGTGACAAATGCGGCCCTGGCTGGGAAGTACACTGTATGCCAAGTCGCAGCTTGCTATTTGTGCGCGCCGGGCCTCCGAACTACGTACCTCCGCCTCCGCAGCCCCCCGGCCCCCGCATCACCCTAGAACTACTCGAGACTCGAGCGGGCGTGATAATCACATATTCGCCGATGATTTTGGCAGTGGATGCGTCGCTCCCGCGCCCATTATGTCCCTTTTTACTCAGCAATTCACGCTCCGAAGTTACAGTATTGCGACGAATTCCAGCAAGAATACGAGTTTTCTTTCGTAACTTTGTTCATCGTTTTCCCTACGCTGACTTTGAAGAGTAGAGCAAAAATTAAAGCGATACATACGAGTAACTTTGTTTGATAGTTATTTATGCAACTGCGCCATACCTAATTAAAACTCGAGTAGGTATAAAGATAAAGAAGATTTGTTCACAGGTCGAGCACATCTATTATAATGTGAACTTAATAGTGTTACAGAGATAATTCCATTAAGACAATGCGTGGTTTTTTCACTTTCAATAAGTACATAATCTTTTAGTTGGAACTCGCTTCGTATAGTCTGGTTTTACGAGAGTACCTATTTAAAAAATTAAAAAACCCGCCTGCATAAAAAGACAAGTCGACTGAAAAGATGGAAACAAGATTAAATAAATATTAAAGGCAACATGAATGATTGAATTATATGCCTCCGACTGCATTTTATTATTACATGTTGTCTTTAATATTTATTTAATCTTGTTTCCATCTTTTCAGTCGACTTGTCTTTTTATGCAGGCGGGTTTTTTAATTTATCTTTTTTTAGTTATTATATATTACGGTCATGATATACCTTTTTGAAATCCTTATAATAAGCTCTTTAATTTGACACCCATATTGCAGTATTCTAAAAAAAAAAATTCTTTTTTTTCACTACGTATAATAGCACCGTCCAGCCGCCATGTTGGTTTTTTTATAACGCCACCTTTTTAAGAACACTTGGGCTGAAAAGACAAATCTAACGAAATCTTAATCATAGAAATCCGTTCAGCCATTTAAAAGATATGAGGTAATAAAGAATATTACATACAAACATACATACATACATACATACAAACATACTTACAAGATACGCGCGAAAAACATAACCCGCAGTCGGGTAAAAAGATCTATCTCTCTGTTATTCTGTCTCGCGATTATAAGAATTAATAATTTCCTGTAAGAAACTCTAATCATATTTGTGTATTTAACTTGGTACTTATCCTACACAGTGTTCTTTTTGTCTCAAACACCCGTAAAAGAATAATTATAAAATGTATAGTGTGATGTAAAAAGGGAATTAAATTGCACCAAACTTGTTTGCATTTAGCGGTTTTAGCTCATAAGGACCAAGATTTTAAGATCTTTCAATATAATTATATAGGTTTGTGAAAACTACTCTTTGATTCAAAGTGCAAAATTTTGTTAGTCATGTGTCCCCCCACCCCATCCCTACTAGGTAAGCGGTTGCTTTTGGAAACGTGAAAAAATTCAGGTCAGTAGTACATTTAATGAAGTTAAAAGGAAAACTATCACCGCTAGGTAGGATTTACAAGTTAACGAGTAATAATTGATCAACTTACAAAATTAATTCGTTTTGGAAAAGTTTTCGTAGAACAAATGTTATTCAATAGTTTGGTAGGTATTATATTATTCTTAGTTTTAGGCGTTGGTTGTTTAAAACAGGAAGTAAATACAAGTTTAAAGCTTTATGGTAACTATATAAGGTAGCTGCGGAACCCTATATTGCGCGTGGCCAGCAATTGACCAGTTTTTTTTATTTCCAAATGCATGGAAATACAGTAGGCAAAAGATAAGTAAAATTTTCTTTCGAAATTAAAAGGCTATTATGTGTTACGTTATTCTGAAAAAATAAATAATCTTTCCCTAGGTCGCTACTAGTAGTACATATGTATACACAAACTGATATTTTGGGAATACACTTTCAGATTATATTCTGAAAAAAATAAATAATCTTTCCCTAAGTCGCTACTAGTAGTAAATATGTACACAAACTGATATTTTGGGAATCTTTCAGATTATAAGCCCGTCGTGTTCGCTTATTGTGTTCGATCTAAGATCCTCTTGTAACTATTTAAGAATAATCTAATTCTTATTTACAAAGGAAACTACGTTTTCGTTCTCTTCGGTTGTGCTATTTTCACTCTGTAAATATTTTATTTACGGGACTTATATAAATGTAAATGCTTTTGTAAAGCATGTCAGACCCAAAGTGTTTATTCAATGTTCAAATCCTATAAAAGAAATGGGCTCTAAACTTTCAGCTTCGAATTTTTACATGAACAATGCTTCCTTGAATGGGAAGTTTGACAGTATGCTCTGAAAATTCTAAAATAGGTAGGAATATATAATAGGGTTGGTTAATTTAAAAATCAGTTGCTTTCCAAAGTTTATAGAGAAGTACATACCTACTCATTGTTTCCAAAAATATTGCCATATTACCGATCATTAAGCACTCCGCCCACATATTAGTTGAGAAATTATCTGATTCCCTCCTCCCTGAAATTAGTAGCGACCCTGAACAATTCTGGTAAAGGGATGGTTGCTATAGGAACGTTCTGGCAGCTCTCAATTTTGCACGGCTTATTGATTATGTTGATCAAAACATTTCAACTAGGGAATTCATTATGATGTTATAGATATAGGCATGTGTAAATTACCTATGTAGGTAGGTGCTAATGGTCACCCGCGGATCCGCTCGCATGAAAAGTCTTGCGTGCGTTTATCTGGCACCTCTTGACTTATGATAATAAACACTTATTGACATTGATCAAATGGTGTTATATTTTATGTTTGAAACGAATTCAAATAAAGTAATTTAATGAAACTTACGGTGGACGATTCAGTACATACTTTATTGCACGGAAACTGTAAATGGTTAAACTACAGAATAAATAATAGGTAGTAGGGACTAGGTTACATTAAGGTTTAAAAAAAATATTCTATTGAATTTTATATATTTTTTGCTTTCGTAGAGCTCCTTTCCTTAGTCGCGTCATCGCGTGTAATATACTCATCAACTTTGTCTAGGGATACAGGTGTTATTTTCATACAAACAAGGTACTCGTAACTTTGAAGCCTTGGTTTTCTGCCAGGGATATACCGTGCTGTGATCTGATGATGGCCATCCAGGGAGTGAATGGAGGAGATTCAGATCGCTATACACACCCAACTGATCTGATCAGCATTATAAAAGATTAATGGGTCAGAGTTCTCAGTTTCAGGATTTCCATACATTTTCATGCTATTTTCGCAATTTTTTTAAACATATCCATTAATCTTTTAGAATGCTGGTCAGATCAGTTTGGTGTGTATAGCGATCTGAATCTCCTCCATTCACTCCCTGGATAGCCATCATCAGTACATACATCCCTGGCAGGTTACCAAGGCTTCAAAGTTAGCTCGTTTGTATAAAAATAACACCTGTATCCCTAGACAAAGTTGATTATGATTACTTTCCCTTTAGATATTTTAACTTAAAAGTAACTGGAAGCTCCAAACTTACTCTATGCGTTAGTTGAATTCATTAAATTATTATGTGGTTAGTATAATTTTACGCACTTGCATTCATTAAAAAGTAAACAGGGCTTCTATAATCTTTTTAAAACGCCCTTGCAAAGCCACAGAGTAAAGAAGGCCAAGCCAAGGCTCTAGCAAAGCCATTTTCAAAGGCTTCATATAAAACTTTGTTTGTTATATTAACTGAGCAACAAAAACTTGACACAACAATGATTTGGAAAACTTGTTTTTAAAAGAAAAACTCTGTTAAAACATTTCCGCATCTGTTGTCATTTTAAAGCTACCATCTCACCAAACTGTGACCGTGGACATTGATTCCAGTTTCTTACGTAACGCAATGCGTTCATCTTTTCGCGGGCGTTGCCACTCTATAATGACCCGTAGCCCGATACATATAAAAGTCCACATTATCGCGTACAATAATTAGTTCTTTAATTTTATGTACCACCAACTGTAGCATTGTAATTGTGTATTATCAAGAGATCCTTGTCCAAACCTTCATTTAATTTAGTGTTTGTGACTTTGTTGTATGGCTATCGGTTAGCTTGATAAGTAGTTAATTGAGAAGTGGTGAGTTATTCTTATGCAACTTGGCGGTTGGGAATGACGTAAGCCTTCGAGTTCACGGTCACTTGCAAGTTCATACATTTGGCCAAAGACAACAAGCAAACACATGCCTCACTTGTTTATCGCCGCGATGCTTTTTGCACAATATTATTTAATTTAGTGATATATTCAGGAAACTGCATAGGTTTTCTATTCCTTCTTTTCTATAAACCTTCGACAGAAAAGTGACGGTTTGGGCAACCCCCTTTTCTATACACCACCACTGCCATTGTCATATGACATATTATATAAGATCTCGGTATGTTATACGCACTCCACCAGGGTAAACAAAAATGATTTTTGATGGACTCTGTAGATCTATATCTAATGGATTTGCTATTTTTTTTTTTTTTTTATTTATTTAGGACAACCAACACAATAAACGCTATTTACATTCAATACAACAAAAGTATGCTTGCTTGCTAAAGAGGTAACATAATAAAGCGCTATCGTACTTACAGGTTGTCACGGCATGCACTAAAAAATTAAGCTATTAGTAAGCAAAACTAACTAATTACTAATTACTTCTCAAGCTTACGCGCTCACTAGATATGAAATAAAACACTTTTAACGGATACTAGCGCGGTTTTATTGAAAGTACTTTGGTACCCCATCATTCACAAGCTAAAGCCCCAAACACACACTGTAAGATCTAATGATAGAGTAAGTTCCTTTTGCAAATAAACTAATTAATATAAAAGACGGAGGTCGGCCTTCCTCTCCAAGTTTTCTTTCGCCATTTCTTTCTTGGAGGGGCCTCCCAATTTTTTGAAATGGTAGTAGTTTCAGTAGATTCTCTCTTTTTAACATATAAAATTAAATTAAAACCAAACCAAAATTAAACTAATTAAATTTGATAAATTTTAATTTCTGAACGTTCTAAAAAATTCATCGCTTGAGGGTAGGCTCACAAGTAGCTTCAGTCCCCCGTGACCACGGCAGCTGCAAAGGTGCCGAAACGTCGGGAAAATCAAAAATCAAACCAAATACCAACTAATTACCAAAGTACTTTCAATAAAACCGCGCTAGTATCCGTTAAAAGTGTTTTATTTCATAATTACTAATTAATTACTAACTTATTAAAATATCCAAAGATACAAATTAACCGGTTTTATACTATATGAATGACAAAAACAAATACTTACAGTTTTTGTTTGTTAAACATAAAAGAAAAAGAAAGTTTATGATTTCGACACGAATGCGTTTGTTAACAATAATTTGAATTTGCGTGTAGGGTGATGCAAGTCAACATCAACCGAGGCAGATGAAGCTGATAAGCGTGACAGGCGACTATAATGTGACTGCATTCTGTTAATGGCGGAGAAATGACCCAACTTGGTTTTGGAGCTCCTTGCTTTAAATGGTAAATATCTAGATGGCCGAGCTAATTTAAAAGGAACATTGAAATTTATTTGTTTTAATAAATCTGGACAATCCACGTAACCATTAACCAATTTATAAAAGAAAAAGTGATCAAGCAATTGTCTGCGACTGTCGAGGCTGAGCAGCTTGAAATGATTTAAGCGTGAGTTATATGATGGGAGTTTCCTGGCCATTCCACACTGATACGACAAGTGCCACAAAAATCTTTTTTGAATGGACTCTAGACGATGTTTGTGAACTTCATAATAAGGTGTCCATACTACACTGCAATACTCTAAAGTTGACTCTCTATATTGTGGTTCTGTAGTCTGATAGAAATAAAACACTTTTTGCGGATTACAATACAACGCGTATATTATTAATTCAGGTGTTTTTTTAGAATTATATAGTTTGGATTTATTGTTTTTTTTGATTTCCCGACGTTTCGACCCCTTTCCAGGGTCCGTGGTCACGGGATGACTACGGCAAAAAAGGCTGCTCATAATTTTACGAAATTACCTGCTCGGAACTATTAATTTATCCAGTTATTTTAAAGCCGCGTTCTGATTTTAAATATCATTTTTGAATTTAATATTGATTAAAGTTATTTGAAAAACTAGACTAAGCTACTAAATTTACTACCAGTTCACAAATTGGGAGGTTTTCCGAGAAAGAACTGGCGGAAGAAAACTCAGAAAGGTTTCCCTTTTGGTTCCAAATTCACAACGAACTAACTGATCTTTAGATCCTGCAGTGTGTGATTTTGGGCTCCCAAGCTGGTGGTACTTTCCAATCATCTTCTCTATTGAAATTTTGATATTTTGTTGATTTCAATAGCCACGCGTAGCATTCTGTGAATGAATCTTTGTTCATTGGCAAGGATTTGTGGTTAATCAAATCTAATGTAATGGTTGGGTCCCTTTGAAGCATATTCACACTGCCGATCGGGGCGGTTGGGAAAGTGTCGAAACGTCGGGAAATCAAAAAAACAATATATCCAAATTAAATAATTCTAAAATAACATCTGAATTAATAATATGCGCGCTGTAAGTGTTTTATTTTTAATGAACTGTACGCGCAAAAGTCTTAGAAGTGTGTTTGTAGTCCCATGCTGATATCTTGTATTCTTTTTGCTGCCACGATGATCCAATGGATGAAAGGATAATAAACTTTGCACCTAGGTATAGTAATTAGATTACAATAAATTTCTTAAGCCTAATTTTTTATCAACTCTTAGTTTCGCCGTTTTTTCCTACTTCGTAAATGAAACGTTTCACTACTTATTTTGTTCAAGTAATTATTACCTAAACCTGAAAGCCTTCTTTCGGCATTTTAATTAAATGAAAATACTTCTTTTGTCTGTGAAAATACTTTTTTCAGGTGTTCCTCGTGGATACTTAAAATTATAATATTAAACGAACGGTAAAAAGAAAGAATATTTAACATCGGCGATGGACTGAAGTTATAGATATCGCAAAATGTAGGTACGACTCGAGAATTTCAATGACATCGTTCCAACAAAGAAAGGTTTTGCATACTTTAGTCTATCTGTATAAGTATGTATATCTATATCTCACCTACCTTCTTGTACTCTTATACAATTTATATTTTTGGAGAAAAAGACTTAATAAAATATGAGAGGTAAAATAATAGAAAACAAAAAGTTTCAATTATATTAGATAATTTACAGTTAAAATACCTACAGATTAAAAAAATCTAGTGTATAATAGAAAAAACATAAAATTTTGTTGTCAATATTTTTTAATATAATTACATAAAGTAAAATAGCGGAATAGTATCTTAATTTAGTAGGTCTCTCTTATTTAGACATTTTTATCTATCTACCTTTGAATATTAATCTGCTGCATTATATAAAAGAGCTAAGTAAACAAGTATATAAGTTTCTGGTAAGTATAAGTTTATCCCGTCTGAGGTGCTACGGGTGAGTCGATTTTTTCTAATATAAAAAATTTGGTCGGTTTTGACTAGGATGATTACCGAGTTTAGGCCCAAACTCAGGTAAAGTTGAACAAAAACTCGGAATCCGGAACCTAACGTGCAAGGCAGGCAACATTTGCATGTCGTGTATCTAGCCGGTATCTAAGCTTAGATCAGTGTGCAGCTCGCGCGAGGCCGCCTACATTTGATCAGTGCAAATTTCGACCACTGGGATCACTGGCCGCGCTCAGGGCCGCACTGCCGTATCTCAATTTTTGCCTGTTAATTATAAAAATAATGCGTTATATAACCAGCTGCCGCTGTCTCTATCTCACGCATGCCGCGCCCATATCTCCATCTCGCCGTCATCGGACTGCCGAACACACACAGCCGCGATATCTAGAAAAATACATCCGTGAAATTTGGCTATGAGTCTTCGCATGTGTGCGTGAATGACGTTATCGTACAATGCGATTACAGGGTCGGATTATATAGACAATAGTGCGTAGATTGTATTTTGTTTTTCATTTTTAAGTTTTACAATGCAATCTAACATTACGAGCAATAATCAATGAGATAAGATAACATACAATTTATGTAAGAGTAAGTCTACAATGACATGGAAAATTACGATGTACATTTTTACAAAGATTTTAGAAAAATTGTTGGTTGGAATGGACAGCTCGTTAAACTAACACTCTATGGTCAAGAAAAAAACATTTTAATCAAATTCTCATATCGTTTGACTGTGACATCTTAGCGTTGATGGAAAACATATTAAAATATTTCAAGGACTTAACACATCCGTACACTACTGACATTTGAAAGCTCGCTAGCAAAAACTTGTATCCAGCTTGGAGTTCGAAACCATAAAAATGTTATTAGGTACTCAAAAAATAAAAGCATACTCGATGATACCTGTCTCCCCAAATCCGCCCCAGTGGTTACACGTGCCGCGGCGTTCAGTCAGGATGCGATCTTTAGCAGTCATTGTATGCAGCAACATGTATTTGCGCACTGCCTCCTTCCCCCGCACCCCGCCTTAGCTAAACTTTATTTTGAACACACACAGCGCAGAACGTAGATACAACGTAAAGGGACCTTCACACGGAAAATGTTATGTTGCACCTTGACCTTTCAGGTTTGTTTCATGACGAACTGAGTAAAACTGACTAAAATACGACGATATAGGAAGACTACTCATGTTGGTAGAAGATAATATTGTTGGGCGCACAGCCATCGTCTATTTTTTCTGTCAATTTCTTTGTTGCTCAAAGGTACTTAAAATTACTTAAACCTATTATGATGTCTGATTATGACGAGGAGCTCGGTGGCGCAGTGGTTTAGCGCCTGGCCCAGCGATTGCGGAAGTTAAGCAACGTTCGCAAGGGTCGGTCATGGGATGGGTGATCAAAAATTTATTATCTCGAGCTCCTCCGTGCTTCGGAAGGCACGTTAAGCTGCTGGTCCCGGCTGCATTTGCAGTCGTTAAAACCCACCAATCCGCATTGGGCCCGCGTGGTGGGTTATGGCCCATCCTCCATAAAGAAGGCCTGTGCCCCAGCAGTGGGGACATCAAAAATGGCTGATGGACATTATGATGTCTATCAGTGACCATATCGCGTGTAATGAAAATAAAGTATGACCTAATTTTACATAGCAAAAAGGCAAAATCGGCCACTATTATATCAAGAAAAATAAACATATTTCAGCACTTAGTCTTTCAAAAAATGTTCAAAAATGTCACAGAGACACAGAGCCAAGTAGTATACGTAAATAAGTGTGAGTTTCAGTGTGAACTTGCCTTAACAGCATTATGCAGAAAGACTAATATTCGCCTTGAAAAAAACATCGGAGGATGATTATTTTCAGTTGTTTTTTACGCGTTGATTACTATTACACAATACATAAGTTTACTTACACGTGTATCGTATTATTGAAATATCTTACGTCTATGTCGTGAAATGATTTCTATCAAATCCAAACGAGGGAAATATGAAACTAAATAGTTATTGTAACTAATAGAGATTTTTGAAGGAAAAAAAAATGCTATAACACTAAATCATAATTATTAGGCTTTATTTAAAGCTTCTGGTAAGTATTTCACCTTGAAAAAAATATTATGACACCAGTAATAATCATAGGAAAATGAAAAGGAAACTTTCGTTGAAAAGAAAGATTAAAGAAAAAAGTTTGAAATATGGTTTACGCGTAAAATCAAAACGTCGATTATTAATATACTCAAATTCAAAGCAGTGAGTTAAACTTAAAATGAATGAATTATCAGATTTTCAGCGACTCGTGGACGCTAGATACTGAAACAAAAAAAGACACGTGTATTGTAAAAGATCAAGGCATTTGTTTTTTCAAAACCATTAGCAAGGGAAACTGTATTTATAAATAAAATAATGAATATTGAAAGAACCATCTGCAGAATTATTTTTTATATTTTCATGTAAGTGAATTACCAAGTTTAAAATCTTTGCAATCGATAAATTACTTAACGATAAATTTTTGTAATTAATTTTAAGGCTAAAATGAAAATTTTGGAATACAAACTTAGCTATTAAGAAGGAAACGTGACTAATGATTAAATATGCTCTGCAAGTGAGAGTGGGACGCCACAAAATAGAGAGAATTTTGTGGGAACGCCTTGCGTCCACGCCAGAGCATCGCAGATAGCCCGATGTAGGGCATCGGGCGAGCCACATCACCAACAATCGCTTAGACCGACCCACTTTCTAGCGACTGTTTCCCTGCAGATGATTCGCAGATGCATGTATTGTAACAGATTAGATCTATTCAAATTTCCGCTTAAATGGGAACGCAGCATTTAAAATAAACTTTTGACGTAGGTATGTTTTCTATATCACTTTTAAACTATCGCGTTGCATTTTTCTTTTGTTATTTAATGTCACTGAAGCAATTATCTTACCTAATATAAAGTTTTGACAAAAGTACGTTAAGTAATGCTTAGTATAAGTTAAAATATAATTTAACTTTATCATCATTAACAAAACGAATACAAATATAATTATTAAATATTAATATTTTACTTTATAAACTAAAATTATAACGAAATAAATTCTAAAACGCTAATCTTGAAAAAAGTTTTGTCATAAATTCTTTGGAGTAGGCAAACCAATTCCAATTTCTATTTTCGTATTATTATTTGCGATTTACTTGTTACGCGTCAACATAATTATACCTCCATACACAAGTTTTGATTCAGCCTACAAAAGACAAGTAGCTCTATCTTGAATAGAGCATCTACAATCTACAAAAGCAGGTCACCCCATGGAATGGCGGGCATCGGTGGAATCGACGGCACCGCATCGGCGACCTATTTTGGTTTCTATTTCGGCGGCATCAGCTGCATAATTTTTTGGCTAGCCATGCTGACCCCGATATTTTGTCGGTCGATCGTCCTTTGTCTTTATCTCGATGAGTGATCAAGTATTTGGATTTATTTCCTTGTTAATTTTGTGTTGTATTTAGCTTGTTAGGTATTGTTTGTTACATATTGAAAAATAGAATTGATCTTGATTCATGACTTTGGAATTTTCATAAAATCAATAATAATTTTATGAAAAAAGTAATAATTAAAATATAATAACTATTATACTACTTTAAAATGACTTTATTTGAATGATATACGTCATGAATTTTAATTATTTAAGAAGTACCTAAATCTGAATTGTCTGGGTCGAGTTATTGTTAAGATTTTAACCTTCGGGTGTGAAGAATACAACATTGAGTGTAATCTATTCTCGGGTAATCTAGAATAGTACGATAAAATATGTTAGCGACTTATCAGTTTAGATCTTCAGCCCATCAAACTAATAAGATGTTATTTTTATTCAGAAAAAACATTAATTAAGGTGTAGTGTTCAGACTGTTTATATTTAGATTAAACAAATATAAAATTGTTTTGAAAATAATTTAGGTCATCTTTAAAGTTTGAAAAAATTATTCCGCAACTAACTGAGTGTAGGTAAACTGACAAGCAAATACCAAATTATATTGAAGAGGAAAACCTCAATTAATAGGTCAGTATTAAAAAATACTGACCTATAAATTGAGGTTTTTAAAGAAGTAAAAACTTCATTGTTATAGTAGCGACTTGTATCAATTCCGTATTCCAATTTTTCCATAATTTAAACAAATTAAATGTGCCGCGATCGCTCAGTTAACTGATATATTTTTTAAATAAATAGAGAACATCTGTGCTATTCATATTCGAACCTGTTTCCTTACTTTTATGTAAATTGAATGCTAATTAATTAATATATCTGAATGAGATGTCAACGTGGAACCTTCGGTTAAGAATGCGACGGGCGATTTTATTACTTTTAACTTACAAGAATTCCCGCATTACTATCTCGTTCAAATCATAGGAAATATCATATTAATTATATTTTTTTATAGATATTACTTATTGTGTTTCACGATAGCTGTGAAAAGTTACCAAAGTTATTATAAATAATAATACTTGACAAACTATTGTTTGTTATTTATTTACTTCTGAATAATAATTTCATAATAATGTTTGTTGGTATTAAAAATAACTTTCGGAAAAAAATACCTATTTAATTAAAAAAACAAACTAAGCATTACAGAAAACATTTTCTAAAGTTTTGATAATATCTCAATACTTTAATTAACCACAAAACCTAGAGGTAGGTAAAAATATATAATCGTAAAAATCAACATTTCAAAATAGTTGAAAACTTGATGGCCGGAAATGACGGCTATAAACCGCATTTACTGAATTTTTGAGCATTACACATCTGTAAAATGTTGCTATTCTAATTTTCACCTATCTGCTTATCAATTAGATGGTTAAAGGCTGATTTTTTAATGCCTAGATAGAGCTTTATCCGTTTGATAGCGTAATATACGAGTGTAACTTAGATATTCCCTTGAATTTATTAATCTAATAGTTTTTTAATATTATTAGTCAGCTGTCATTTATTATGAACAGTTATCACAACTTTTTAAAATTAAATATAAATAATATAAATAAATAAATAAATATTCGACAACATCACATACATTGCTCCGACTCCAAGGTAAGTAGCTAAAGCACTTGTGTTATGGAAATCAGAGACAACGGTGGTATCACAAACACCCAGACCTGAGACAATATTGAAAAGTTAATTTTCTACATTGACCCAGCCGGGGATCGAACCCGGGACCTCAAGAGATGGTGACGCCTTGAAAACCGGCGTGCAAACCACTCGACCACGGAGGTCGTCAAAAATTAAAAAATATGATACTGCTCTGTTAAAAAGTGAAGTCAGAAATTATGTTTTCAAAAATTAAAGAGAATTTTGTTATTTAAATGTGCATGGTCAAATAACGATATTATACAAGTTACGTAGGCGAATTAAATTGTATTTACTCGATTTTAATAAAACATCCATAAATAACTTTTAACAGAACTTTGCTTATACTTCGTCTAAAGTATCATAATTTATGTCCCTATAGTCATGTACTGATAGCATTAGTGAGGAGCTGCCAGTTGTTTTTTGTGAAAATACAATTTGAAAAGCTTGTTACATAAACTTTTGGATATTATATGACATACAAACAAAAACTTCAGCTAATCAGTACAAAATTTCAAGTGCATTGTTTATGTTAGATCCTGTCCAGAGTTACGCACAAATGAGCGTTCGTTTTACAATGTTCGCTTAGGATCAGCGACGTTAGCAACATTAACAGCAATGTAACCAAAATTGCGCTTAAAATCGCTGCGAATTCTCTCTTTCTGGACAAGGTTTAAATTAAGTTGTTTTATATTATGTAAGTACCTAATATTTTTGATTATGTGATTAATCTTGTATCAATTTGTTTTGATTTCAGTTTGAAATAATTAAATTTAAATTGATTGAATTGAGAAATAATAATATCTATAGTACCTTTTACTATAAACTTTAATCATTTATCAGTTACCAAGGCTTTTATTCATAGAACCTTTAGTCTTCTCTAGGCATTAATACAATATGTGGATTCTCCAGTTTACAGGGCTGGCTGCGGCAACTCAAATACCTGAACGAATTAAAATGGAAACTTTAGCGATTAGTCTTCACCGCACCCGCCGCCTTAATTACGTGCTGATTGCGTCCATTGTCTCCACGATCAGGTGTATAATTGATCGGGCAAACAGAAAATTTATAAAACCGTTACGCAATGCATTTTTTAGGGTCGCGAGGTAGTCAGCGCTTTAGAAATTGCGGGTGGCGTGGGGTGCGAACGGTGGGATATGACGTTCGATTTAAAGGGTAGGCTGGGTGGGCTGGGACGGCGCGGCGCTGTTGACGGGCGGCCGGCGCGTGCGTACTGAGCGGCCGCGGCCGGTGCGCCCGCCGCCCGTTTCCGTGCCGTTGACAGTTCGCCCGGAGTTACTTCCTCGTGCTCGTGTGCCGCTGCATGTTACCGGGTCTGTGCCTGCAGAGCCCTGACGCCGATGGCGCATTGATACCACACGTGAGTACCTAAACATAAGTGCACAACCACACTACGACTGTTCCTGTTATCGAACGCAGCATTTCCTTTGTCTCATTTCCCTTAACTACTAGAAATCTGTGTTATAGTTTAAATATCACGTCAAAGTTTAAATATAGGTACATACATTAACGAGAAGGACAACCTCCAATCAAAAAACCATATTACATGAGGTTAAAAAAATGCAGTTAATCAAACTCCTTGTTTGACCAAAACAGTAAAAACTCAAATCTTATTCGATAAAACTGGCACTTAATGATATGCAATTTTATCATTGCTTACGTAGATTTAGTAATATGTAAACATATTTGTCATTCCATTGTATCACTTCCTTATTTTGTATGGTTTCAAAGGTTAAGTTTGTTTGCATTTAATGCAAAACTGAAACTACAAGGCTTCTACTAGGTTTGTTCTCTCTTACGTATTTATCCGAAAAAGTTGTTTTTAATTACAAAAAAAGTTTGGTGATATTTAATAGAATGTTTTTTTATTGTCCAATAATTGTATGTGAATAATAGGCTGACCTTCTATAATTTGTACTTTTGAGGTTTTCATAAACAAAGAAAGCTTTTTCATTACAAGTATTTCACAATTAAAATATTCTTGGAGTATATTTTCACGATCTTTCTACATCTTGAAGGTTTTGAAACTTTTCACGACGCGAAACTTTTGAGCAGCAATTTTTACACAATAATTATGAAGTGTCTTTACTTTAGTTTAGTTTTGGAGACATTTGTCTTCAAAATTAATATTAGACCGTTTCTGTGTATGTTTCTAATTATTTGTAATAAAATAATATCTTTGAATGAGAAATAATTTAATTATATGTTTTACTTACTATAATATAGCGAAAGTGTGTTTGTTTGTTTGTTACGCTTTCATTACATTCAACCGATCATCATTAAATTTTGCATATACGTTGTCGGGGGTATAGAAAAAGACATAAGGTACCATTCATCCAGAATTTCATCAGAATTTGTTTGAATTTAATTAGAATTCGTTTGTCTATAATTAAACGCCGTATTTAAATGCGACAGATTAGAATTATCGATAAGGGTAATACCTAAGTTTTTTATTTTTTTGTTTTTAAATTTTTTTAAATATAATTATTATATAAATTTTTTAAAATTAACTTTTTTTGTAAGTTGAAAACCACTACAATGATCTTATTCATAAACTTTAAGACATTTGCATTCACATTTTTTTAATATGTGATAGAAAAAGCAACTCGTCTCTAAATTAGTAAGTAAAGCAAAGACGACTTAAATTAAATATTTGTAGTAAATGTCAGCAAGTTGCCTTGATTTAAACTTAACACTTAGTTTTAGTTAGTCAAACTGAGACTGTGTAGGTAAAACAGAAGCAAAATACGTAATAATTGCTAAATTTCGATACTGATTTGAAATGTAAAATATCTTATGTGACGCAGACAATAGAGTTAAAGTTTTATTTTACCTACATTATCTATCTAATGTCAAATATTATTAAAAAGAAAAAATATATATCCTATTAAGTCTTTGTTTTTATTAAAGAGACAAAAATGTAAATTGGTATATAGTTTTCAAGATTCTGGGTTAGATTGAATTAATCTGTATCACCTTAAGAATAATGTAAATAACAATAATAATTTGTAAACGAACGTCGTTTTTGTGTCTCTAATTTAAAACAGAGTTTAAAACTAAACCTCGAAACGCACCAATTTTCAAACGCACCTAATGAAGCGCACCTAAACTATATCTCGAAACGCACCATTTGGGCGCGCTAACAAAACTAATTTAAATATTACACTCGTACTTTTATTCCTCGAAATGCACGAATAATAATTTTTAATCCGAGAAATGTTTCGGAGCTTTTTGCTATTGATTGATTTTGATGCAAAATTGCTAACTAAAGCTTGCGTTCTGTAACGAGTAGCTAAGATAAATCTAGATGCAACATTGTCAGTTAAAGTTTACTATTTCTTGAAAGATTACAATCTATCTTCATTGTAACCTATTAAATATAGGCGTAGTTCAAAAAGATATTCACATTCTTTGCAGTTCAAAGGTTTGAATAAATATACACCAAAGTTATACCCACAGATTAAAATAATAGACAAGAAGGCGAACCGGTTTAGTAGGTTCAAGTTAATGGCAAATATGGTTGGCGGTTAACATAAAGGTTTTCTTGAAAATGCTCGAAATAGCTTTGCCATATTCTTTTGAGTACGTCTTTTAACTTTTTTAAGAAATACGAAATCAAGAGTATCACAAAAAAGTTGAACAGAAAAAGTTTACTTACTGGTATGTTAATGGTATCGATAAATAGTAAGCAGCTTTTTTGAGAATAGTCTTGCCATATAATACTTTATATATATTTTAATTTAACTTATATGACTTATTTTTATTTTTTAATTTTTATTTTAATTTAATTAACTTAATTTATTTCAATTCATATTAAATCAAATTCAATTTAATCTCATCAATTCATTTTAAGTCAATTGATTTATTCCAATTAATTTTAATCTAATTTATGAATTCACTGTTTTATTTTGATTTTATATTTTTTTTATGAAAATGTTATTACCTACCTACTTATAATTATTATTTCAGTGCTTTGATTGTTTGTTTCTGTGACTAATATCAACTTGGGAATGCTATGTACGCCGTTATTGTGGCATGCATCAGAACAGAACGTATTTGAATTATTTTGTAATGGATGTGTTAATGTTTGCCATGTGGCTGTACTCATTATAATAATAATAATAATAATAATAAATGACGAATCACAGACCATACAACAAGTACCTATGTCTGTGTGACGTATGTGTTCAGTGTTCATGTATATGTTTGTAAATTTTCAGCTCCTTGCTCATACATTATTTCTGCAATCGTTCCCTGTGTATGGTGCTTTTTCTTTTTTCTGTGGTTTTGCTCCTTACGTGTTTGACCAATTCTTTTTTTTTTGTAAATACTAATGACTATTCTACTATAATACCGTACAATGGTGCGGTTTCGCAAGTCCATAATTCTAAAGATCATCCGAAAAAAATTATCGTAATAGGGATGTTGACTAATGAATAAAATAACGAAATACTAATAAAAATCGTAAACATATTAAACTTTTAGAGTAGCTTGTATACCTCTTGGTTTTATATATTGCATATTATTTGTTTTATGACCCTTCAAAGTTGGGTGGACAAGTCCATTTAAAAAGTATACAATTTATTAAAATAAATGATACCTTTAATTAGTCCGTAAAATGTATAGCAAATTTGTCGAAGAAACCATTTTGATAAACACAATATTTAATATAGCTGCTGAACAAATTTCCTATGCGTTGCATACAAACTAGCACGGCGTGACGTCATAACGTGCAAGCCATTAGTATGGAGCGTTTTTGATCGAGTCCATTTGTGTGCATTTCACACTGTGATATCTCGGGCAGTTTTCATGCTAGCGAATTAATTCTTTTACCAATGTTTCTTTTTTGAGAGGTAATTTATGTAACATAAAATAAAAAAAATAGTCAACATCCCTATTGTTTAACTAAACTAAGTATGATATTTTTGCGTAGATACATACCTTGAGTAGGTATGTTGACGCGTTTCTCACATAGAGTTTCTCACAAAATAAAATAAAAATAATGCGTCGGTTCAGATATTGTTTTTGTGAGTTTCTTTACTGAGTTCTAATTTCAATTTGATAAGTGGCACGATGCAGCCATGTGCGTGTACGTACGCAACAACTAATGATTAGATAACTCTGCAAGGATTTTACGTAAAGGGTGCGACAAATTACAATCACTATTAGGTATATTAATATTTGTCGTTGACAAAATCTTCTTTTGATAAACGTCAGTTTATAAACCATACTGTTACAGCCACTGAACTAGCTAAAGGGCTCATCTATTGCCTGAAAATATTACCGATAATACCGAACGGTTACCGTAAGTCCATAAAGTAAAAGATACTGATACTAGTAAACAAATGACCTTCGAAGATAAGGCGGTCTCTATGGATAAACAAAATTATTATCTACCTCTTTATTTTTATGAAGCATCCTGTATTCTAACGCTGAGCGTAACTGCTTTATCAACGGATCGCGTACACCTCGTGCGGCCTTGTCGGATTGATAAGGGGCTTTGTCTACTTCATATTTTGTCATTTTTTATTAGGCCAATGCATGCTCTTAATTACATTTGTTTAATGTCGCTTCTGAGAACTTCAATGATAACAGTTATGTGAAGACGAAATGTAGAAAAACAATAATAATTTTCGATTATTCAATTGTCATCAATTATAATAATCATCAAGTATGACAAATGAAAAGGTGCAAGCTTGTCGGTTTTTTTATCGGATACATTTGGGTGAGTGTGCTGTAGAATTGCACAACCTTATCTCGCCATCTCTCTTCTTCCATCGGATAAACGTACGGATTTGCAATACTGTTTTTTGGTGGATATTCCAGTGACATGCACTAAGCGTTTTGCTTCAAATATTATAATTCGCACCGTTAAAGAGTGGACTTCTTGCCTGAGCCTGTGTTTGCTGATAGGTACAATCTGGGAGCCTTCTAGTCGCGAGTAAATATCTCTAGGCAAGCGTCTCATCGTAGATCGCATCATTCGCATCATCAGCCGTGATATCGGTCAAGCGCATACCTACACTAGTATCTGACATAAAAACATATAAGGGTTCTTTGTCGACTTGACTATGGAACCCTAAAAAGGCTTCAAATTATCTCATTAAAACAAATCTGTAATCACGTCATAATTAACTTTCATGACAAAAACGATTGAAAAACTGAATGGGATAAGTTTTCACAGTCTAGCGATTAACAAACTAATGTTTTTGCATTATGGTAGGATTAGATGTTTTCTCTGTCAACCGCCGTGGGACACACATAACGTTTTGACAAGTTTAGTAACTAGCTTTCGCTCGCGACTTCGCGTGGATATTCGGAAAATCCCTAGTTAACTTTTACCTTACCTTTATGCATCATCGAATGTTTTTCATCCAGGCTATAAACTCTTTGTGTGCCTTATCATCCAAATTCATTCAACTGTTTTTGCGTGATTGAGTAACAAACACCCAAACATCTAAACATACAAACTCACAAACTTTAAGATACCTAGTAGGATATATACCTACGTTTGTTTTACTACTGTCATTGTTAGCTAGAATTGTTAGAGGTACTCTTCTAAAATAAATGTATGCTGATTATAGTTCTACATCAAAATATCGGATGTGCATACATCCGCAGATTTATAACGAATTTCATTTCTAAAAAAAAAATATCATTATTCACTAAATGCGCCTACAATACTTTCAAAAACCCATTTTTTTTTTCATTAAATCGCTTTGAAATCGTTTAATTAGTTTGATAAAATATTATTTGTACGGGCTATTTTATACAAGTTACACAAAAACAATAAAACCAATCTTCATTTCTTTTCTACCTTTTTTTTATGAAAAAAAGAACTCGTTTATGCCATTCGTAATCTGTAATTATTTAATTTATTTGGAAATTCCGCATTTTTCAAATCACACAGAAATTGCAATATTCCATGCAAAATGGCAGAGCTGATGCGCACTACACTCTACTTCGTTAGCACGTAGCACTCATTAAGCTACAATTTAGTACAAGGAAATTCTTGCAGATGCTTTTAAAATTTAACTGACTTGAGGATTTATTTTTTGTATAGATGTGATTAAAATCTTTGTAAACTGTAGTTATTATAACACCAATGTTTAACAATATTATAAAATCTATTAAACTTTGTTGGATATATAATAATAATGTAGTCTATGTGATGTTACGAATTTACACCATAAAGTGATATATTATAGGATCACATTTTGTATGAAATAGAAGTAGAAAAGAAAACCGAGGAAATGCAAATCTGTACTAATAAAGCAAAATTTGTTTTTTTTTGTTCAATGCAAGACGTTTCTGTCGGCAAGATTTAAACTTTTACTGTAGTCCCATAAACTAGAAATTAGGTTAGCCTCACTATCCTCGGCTGAATTTGGGGACTTCTCGAGATCAGGCTTAGCTTAGTTGTGTGTGACAGTGAATTTTTATGTGACAGTCTACCGCGATACCTCTTTTAGCCAAAATAAAATAGGAAAACAAACTAATTTGTAATTTACAAAAAATGTTGGTGCTTTTTAAACGATAATTAGGTATATTGATGTTCATGAACTTTTGCAAAAATATAACGAATTTTATGAAAATCGCTTAATAAAGTAGGTATAATTGTATGTATTTAATTTTAGTAGATAAATGACTTGTTTTCGATTAGTTTAATGTATTCCTGAAACAATTTCACTTCATCATTGCTGATTCAAGTTCAAGGCCACTCGGTGCCCATGTAATTAGAAACGTCAACAACCTTGAACGAAAACAGTCGGGCCAACAATGCCAACTTTTTTTAAACTTGCAATAATAATTAACATTACGGAAACATGAAAAAAGGTATGAGCTGAAAATCAGGTTTAATATTGTATTATATTTAGTACTTTTTAATATATATTTTTTATTTGTAATATTATAAATATTTAATCTTATTTTTTCGAGCTCTATACAATGTCGGGCGGGTTTATATGGACTTCAGTAGATTATGTACCGATATACTAATAAGGGTACATAGGGTGGGGGCTGGCAGGGCGCCGCCGACTACTGCGTCGGATAGGCGCGCGCGCAGTCACACGGGCGGCGCGCGAGTGCGGCTTCCGGCGCGGCCTGCAGACATGCACTGAGGGCCCCGAGGGGCGCTCTAGCCGTCTTTTTTCATTTGCGTGCGTCTTTTTTTGGCAGCGCGTTAACCTTGGATTTTTTCATAGCGAAGCGCAGCACGTACTCGCAAGTATCGGATAGTCGTAGAGTCCCCCACTCGCGCGTCCAAATTTTCTGCATTCGGGCGGCGCGAACAGTTTTCGGCGGTCGCATTTGCGAGTGGGGCTCCCAACGACTAGGAGCGACGCACCGCCATTGCTACGACCGGCGCGCGCGCTTGCAATTATGCGGAAGTGAACACACCGATGATACAGTGTAACTCAAGTGTGACATAGTGAACACGCACGTTCTGTGATACAAACTATGATAGTTGTGCATAGCTCTATAGAGCTCTGATGGTGTTCTATTGACGATATAAAGGAACGTATTTTGGAATTTTCTTCATGGAATCGAGGAAAGTATTGTTTTATATCGCTTATCACTAACCACGTGCGCCTTCATAGTATTATATATTTAAATTCGCGCAATTTTCGGGTGTGACCTTACCAGGAAGTTTCGCTACATCTCACATGGCAATAGGAAAATGCGTAGCGCGTAAACTTATTTGGTAGTCGCATTGTATAATTTTTGTATAAGTTTTGCGATAAAATGTCATTGATAAATATGTTTTGATGCTCTACGGTATACGATAAATTTTAAGCACCTCGAGATATACAGGATTTTGCATCTTATAACACTGCACAGAGGGGACAGTTTCGCATAGTGGGTTCGGCCTGCGAGTTTTTGCATACACGTGCTGCCGTTTTGAGGCTATTGAACTTGATAATGAGACAGTCGTATCTTTGAATTTTATTGTTCCAAGATATTGCATCACTGTTCCTAGCGAACCCGCGACCCTCCGAATCCATACGCGGTAGTTGAGAGTGTCAAATCACGTGGTGCAGGCAGCGGCGAGTGATCTAATGGTCTTATAAGATTGGGATCATCGAATGGTGAAATCCAGTTTAGCGAGGTAGGCAGTGCGAGTGTTTAAGAAGATAGTTTATGGGCATGAATAGTTTGTGCGCAAGAAGGACCGGAACCGCGCGTTTGAAAACTGGTCTCGCAACGAATTAACATTTGCATAGAGACTGGCGCGCCGCGCTGGGCCCCGCGATTAGCACCTACCACCGGACTCAGCTTTGTATTTGGACTCTGCGTTTCTGCACACATGCCGATCGTGATCTCTCTATCATTCAAACGTTTCTAGCCCCTTCACCATATCACAGAATACATAATAGTAACCATATTTGAATACATTGCTATATTGACAATGAACGTCTACTAGGGTAAGACTTGGTGTTGTTGAATTGAAAAATCAACACTAATTGACGTTTTGACAGTTTTCTAGATAAAAGAATTCGAAGACGTAATCGTAGCATGTATGCCAACGGAGTAAGTTAGTGGCGGAAAACGAAATCTCGCCGTATCTGCCCTGCCGGCTGATGTAGGTACTTACAGTTAAAAATAAATACGAAACTGGTAAAGCCGTATCTAAATACTGGCCTATCCATTATTCACACTGAAGTTGAGTGACCTGCCAGCTATATAGGTATCTATGCGTTTTATTTCGATGCGTCACAGACATAAGCACTTTAACACCCACATTATTAAATCATTAAATTTTAAACTGTAGCGCTCTCTATTGAGTAACAGCTACTAAAGAATTGAAATGCGTAATGTTAAAATTAAGAAAACGATAACAATGTGAATACATAAGCGTTGGTTCGTAGAGCGGCCAATTGACGTTACGCACGGCGAAGGCCAATGTCACAATTTATTGTAACCAACTAAATAGCTATGGTCTCCGTTGTGCTGTGCCGTTTGTAGTAGTAACAGATAATAGTAATTGTGTTGCAGGATATAGGTTCATCCTGACACTTTACCATTAATGCAGAGGTTGCTACGACACTTTGTTCAGTTACGAAAGAGCTACTTCATTATCAATAGTGACTGGAATCTGGATCCCTATTTCTTTGTTATTTTTGGTTTTTACTTTATTATTTTTGAGTTTCATACTTTGCAAATGCGACAGCAATAATGTTAGCCATAGAGAACGAAATATAATCAAGTATTTAGTCTTAGCATTACAATATTCAATGGGAAAAATCTCCTAGTTTTAGACGATGTTTAAAACTCTATAGAATGTTTTAAACTTTATACAAATAAACAAACAAAGTAAGTAATCGGTCACCATGATAGCTGGAAAAGCGCAGAAACTTCGGAAAATGCAATTTCGATTGAAAAACACAAAAACGCATAAAACCTTTAAAATCCGCGTTGGTATCTGATTATTAATACTTTATTTCAGGATTTTTACTTTTTCTCTAATCCCAAATTTCATTCGAGAGTAAACGTAAATATATTATCTTTAGGGATTGCTCTCACCACGGCTTAGATCATTTTTCAAACCCGATACGCGAGCAGTTCCGCGTATCGATCATAAGTACCCGGCGGTATGTGGTACATGATATCTGCACCAGATAACCTCACGTTCCGTAGGCCTACCGCACGCAGATAACGTTGATTACAAACACTAGTTTAGGCGGATAGTTGCAAGCCGATTGGCTATTCACACTGATAACATTTATTGCCAAATGTCGGATTTTTACGTCGAATTCTAATTTGAAGTGCAAAACAAAATACTAATAAAATAAAATAGGTACACGACGGTTTGATAACCCTTTTAAGGAGTCGGTTAAAAATTAAAAAAAATAAAAAACCCGCCTGCATAAAAAGACAAGTCGACTGAAAAGATGGAAACAAGATTAAATAAATATTAAAGGCAACATGTCATAATAACATGCAGTCGGAGGCATGCATAAAGAAAGTGACATTATGAATGATTGAATTATATGCCTCCGACTGCATGTTGTTATGACATGTTGCCTTTAATATTTATTTAATCTTGTTTCCATCTTTCAGTCGACTTGTCTTTTTATGCAGGCGGGTTTTTTAATTTTTTTAATTTATTTTTTTATTTATCTCTTTTTAGTTATAATATTTTACGGTCATGATATACCTTTTTGAAATCCTTATAATAAGCCCTTTAATTTGACACCCATATTGCAGTATTCTAAAAAAAAATTTTTTTTTTCACTACGTATAATAGCACCGTACAGCCGCCGTGTTGGTTTTTTTATAACGCCACCTTCTTAAGAACACTTGGGCTGAAAAGACCAATCTAACGATATCTTAATCATAGAAATCCGTTCAGCCGTTTGAGAGATATGAGGTAATAAAGAATATTACATACAAACATACATACTTACAAGATACGCGCGAAATACATAACCCGCAGTCGGGTAAAAAGTAGATTAAACTTAATTCGATTTTATTGCAGATTTTTTGGTTTCATCTTTTATAACAAAAACTTTAATGCTGTGTAATACTTAGTACAGAATATTATAATAGTACTAACTTGTAATAGTTAACTTCAAAATACACAAAAAGCCGACTTACTAAGAGCTTATTATATCATGTTATGTCTTGTTCGCGTTCTTTCGCACTTCAGAGGAAAGATAAATCTAAACCTCTCGTGGTCATGAATAGCAATTGATGTAATTATGCAGAGTTTTGGCGTGATGTTATATGGCTTCCTCGGTGCAATAACAATGCAAAGTACTGCCAGTGTGGCCTCGGCCTTGGTTTTGATATTTGCCTGTTTAAACGTCACACTACTGTAGCGAAAAATGTTGCAATTATTGTTTTAAAATTATGTTGTAATCGGAGAAAATGGAGAATTTGTACTGTCAAATATTTCAATGTAAAGATTTATTTCAGCACTACAATATTTACGCCGCATTCTATCCATTAATCATTTAAAACAGAAAAGTAAATACTGTGAAAAATAAATGAGATTTGCCTCACAAATACGTGTTCCATCTCAAGAAAATTAGCGTCAAAATATTCTCCTCTTTATTACCACATGACGGGACAAGGAAAATTATCCAGTGCACGTTAATTATCAGAAAACACGATTAAGGGACGGCCTCGAGGGCCTTAGGGGGGCCAAGGACAGCCGTCCTTGGATGCCCGACGTTTATGTAACCAAGGCCGCGACGCCTTTATGCGTCACTACAGCCTAGTCATGGATGTGGGCGATCATGATGAGTACCTATAGAACTAAGCTAAGGTAGTCAACAAAGCTCAGGTGAAAACAGAACATTGCTTTATGTACCTTCACCATTTTATATAGGTATACCTTCTTTCTGAAAGTGCTGCAATTACACAACTCATTGCTACCTATATTTTTAATTCGTGTAATTGGGCTCTAAATCTCCTATAAAGTTGTTAAACAATACTCTACATTATATAATATCCTTCAATTATTAACACTGAGTGATATTGTTGCCTTGGACAAATAATGAGTACCTACGATATATGTTTCTAGGGAGAAATCAAAACAATTATATGCAGGAAAACAAAAAACAAGATAAGAAGGTCATGTTCCAGTTTTATTGGTCCAACTAACTTACTAAAAGCCCTCTTTCTGCATACATCATACCAAACAATTTAAATATCGATAGAATATCCTTATGGCGACTGCGGTGCAATACTGGAATAATGAATATTGAAGGAATTACTCATTTTCAATTTCCTCGTATAGCCCTATAATGTGTCATTTCATTTGTAATAGATGAAATAGAACAATTAATAATGTATATTTTAATCTTTTGGGTTTCTAAAACGGTAAACCGACTCATATACTTAGTTGATTATAATTTTATACTTCATTTTAGGAAATAATGGATAATTAATTAGTCAACTAGGTACATTATGGTACCATGTAGTTATCTTATGAACAGAAATTTCAGACTAGATTACCTGCTGGATGAGTCAAAGTAGAAAAATAATCGACTCTGACTGGATAGTTGATGTACTGAATTTTTATTGTCAAACAAGAGCTACTAAAAAAAGCTAAAAGAGCTAATTAAAAAAGTTATAAAATTACACTTATTCAAAAATTAACACAATCACCCCGTGTGCCCTAAAATACTGCGCGTGTGGCTCGGCAGCGCTGTGCCTGCATTAGGAGCACAATTTTGTGGGTAATTGTGATACTTTTTTACATTGCTTGACTACATTATTTTTTCTTTCTTGTTTATTTATTCGTTTATTTATAATCATGCACCTTAAAAACTAAACACATATAAAAATATAAAACAATAACTTAATAGTAATGTAGTAAATAATTAATTCTTATAAAATGTATACCTATGTGAGCGTAAAGAGGCGAGTGTCAGTGTGCGGACAAACCAATATTGGTTTTTGTCACATTGTTAGCTTAAATATTATCTTAATTTAAGGACCTTTGTAATTTCTTAATAAATAAATAAATAAATAAAATAAACATGAAAGCAGAAAAATTTTCAATGTTTAATAAGAAGATAAATGTTCAGTATTTTGTTAGAGCCGCTTTACATAACGACACGTCAAGATTTGGTAGGTTGATTTCTGCATAATAATGCTAATAGATATGACGTCATAATGCTATAATATTAAACCGCTTACCTTACAAGTAAATTATAAAGCCATGATCAAACTATGAGTTGAATTGACTGCAAAAAAGTTAGAATTGTCTTTCTTTTTATCGTGTTGAACAATCGAATAACTCTAGGGACTCTTCCTCATTGACAAAGGGTAATTTAACCTGTGTGGGATAGTGGCAACACTCAGAACCGGACTCCTGTTGGTTGGTTATTTGGGTCAAGGATTATTTTCATACAAATGACCCACACCGGTTCATACCGGTTGCAGCGATCTCCCTACGCGGAACCGTATTCATCTTTTGTGTTTTCTCCTGTCATTTTATTCGAAGTACGGTGATTAGCTAATATGGAATTGTCACTGAATATCCCTGTGTATTGGTGTAAATTCCGTTATTTTTATTATGGATTTTATTTGCGAAGATTTTATAATATTTAATTAACCAACCTGATGCAGATATTATTGGGTAAAAGAATTCGTGTTAGATGACCAATACAAAGAAAACCATTTGGTGCTTATGGATACCTCATGATTATGAGCCATGACATCAGATAACCCTCCTAGTGCGAAACAGCGAACTTTTCGTTCTTAGGTTAGCTTGAAGAACGTACTTATTATTTAAAGTCATTATTATATAAAAAAAATCATTATCTTAGATTATCATCATCATCATCATCATATCAGCCGCACGACACCCACTGCTGGGTATAGGCCTCCCCTAAGGATCTCCACGACGATCGGTCCTGCGCTGCCCGCATCCAGCGGCTTCCCGCGACCTTCACCAGATCGTCGGTCCACCTTGTCGGAGGCCTACGGCGGCCTGTCTTAGATTATGCCGAAGCCTAATTTTACTTTTCGCTGAATTCTGTTATAATATGGCATAAGATTCACAACAATGCTAGTTCCAGCCCCGTCAGGGTCACATTCTTGATCAAAGATGGTTTTTAATAAAACTCCACTAGATTTTTAGAACTAAACTAAAATGAATTTTATTTCCTTGTGCCCCTCGTCCCAAGTATCATTTGTTGTCAGAGTTGCAGCCTATAAGTACTTCAAGTGTATTGCGTAAAAGTTGTCTTAAATACTGAGCAAAGTAGATTTCCTCGCTCTTTCAGATGATTAACGGAAGTTCACACGTTTAAGTGCACGAATCTGAAGCACTAAACGATTTTTTTTATCAACCAGTTCTTAATTTTATGAATATAAATTGCTTCTAAAGAGTTCGTTAAGTGCATTGCGTCCTTGTTAGTCTCGTTAATCTTAGACTTAATTACGAGCTTCCTCAATACATGTTTTAATGTTAGATGTGATAACACTTTCCAAATTGTTTTATTAAATTTCTGTAACTTATTTCTTATTTGGATTCATTCAAAATATATAAAAGATTGCATGAGTACCGTTGCTTACAAAGAAATGCTGAGGATTTTTATTTTGTTAAAGTCGTTAGTCAGCTAAATGTTTCTCGTAGTTTTTAAAATAACTCAAACGAAAATAATGTCACTGTTTATTTGTGTAACATGTACAGTATTTTTTTACTATTTCGTTAAAACTCCAAAAAATGCACGCTTGGTTAGCTTGTACCTACTTTGCAAGTACTGTAATGTAATATTCTTCAATATAAGTATTGGCATAAGTAGGTAACAAAAAATCTTAAAAACATATAGGTACTTTAATCTTATCTTTTAGAATGCTGATCAGATCAGTTGGGTGTGTATAGCGATCTGAATCTATTCCATTCACTCCCTGGATAGCCATCATCAGATCCCACTATACGGTACGGCAGGAATCAAAGACTTTAAAGTTACCTCGTTTGTATGAAAAAAATACCTTGATCCCTAGACAAAATTGATGTGTGTATCTGCAAACAGAAAAATCACAATGTTCTGCATTTAAATCAGTTCCATACGTCATGCCAGCTATAGTTGCATGCTCATGTTTTAACCGAATATAAATAAATCGGAGACCTCGGGCTATATTCACTATTGTTTGTATGCAAAACTTTTCTTAAACGGTATTGAACTACTTGCCCCGGGGTTGTTGTAATATTCTTGTCTATTGTTTTACGTAGAATACTACGTACATATGTACCTACTTTATTATAACTAATTTTTCAGCTAGCACTTGACTGGAAGTCTGTTATAGTTAAAATCTTATCTTGTTGGTCTAGGCTGATTCATTATGTCTGGTTAATAACCTCAGTATGTTTTTGAAGTTAATGGCAAAAAGTAACTAAGCAAAAAAATGCGATAAAAATTAAGATGATTAAATTGTTTTTATGAGCTACAACAGTTTTGGCCTTTTATGTCGTGTTATGAATTTCTGTGTTGTTAGTTTCGACAAAATTCTCATTCAATAGGAGCCACTAAAGAAAAGTTTGCATGAATACCTATTCATTTTCCAATTTTCCCATCATAACGCAAACAATTTGGTTTACGCCATTTCTGAACAGTTCTAAAGTCACCATTCTAATATTGTCGCACGCACTCGTTAAGCCATAAAACGGTTTTACTGTGCCTATTCAAACTACGGCGTTGCTCGTTTCCACAACAAAACGCTACGGCGAACGCAAGGTTGCGCTCGACACCGTTATATAAGACATGAATGAAGCGCTTTCGAGGTGCACCGCGGTGAAAGGAGGCATACTGCACGCTTGCGCGGGCGCACGCGGCATGCGTTTTAAAAACATTAACGGCTACCGCTAAAAAGCTTTTGTTGTATTTTTTATTGTCATATGTTTGTATTGTTAAATTTTGTGGGAAATTTTGTTCTTTGGAATTTTTAATGCTGTTGTACTATATTTCAGTGACTATTTGGTGAATTAATGTTAAATATATACCTAATAGGTATAGTATACCTAACTGAAATGTTTAGTACTTGCAATCTGACTTATTGAGTATAAATTAAATCAATTCGCAATTGAGTGGAAGTACTTAGCAATCTGGAAACGCTTTAGTACCTTGATAAGGTAGCTTTTTGTATTAAACTAGATTAAGGCGGTTGTATGACCGAAAGTGGCGCCCTCAGAGGTTTTTATTTAATAAGTTATTAATAGAAAAATATTTTAATAATGTTTATCGTGGAGATTTTAGGGCCCATGGTCTAGTATTTTTAGAAGGTATCACTACATGCCCTCGTATTCATTCGTAGAAGTAGATAGCAAATGTGTCAAAAACGGCCACTTTTAGCAGTTTTGCTATCTACTTCTAGCAGTGACTACGAGGGAATGTAACGATACCGTCTAAAAATACTAGACTGTGGGCCATAAAATCTCCACGATAAACATTTTTAAAATTGTGTATTTAGAATTATAATATTAAATATAATTCAGCGTGGCGCCACTTTCGCTCAGGGTCCACCTTAAAACAAAATCGATGCTTTTTGCATAAAAATATTTTTTGTACACGATGGTATAATGAATAGCTGATTATCTGTACGACACACAGCTGAGTTGGATTTGTAAGTCCTTATTACTGATAAAAAATTATCAGTAATGAGGACACTTAATAATAACCAATAATAGTTGTAATCCTTACTAATATTATAAACGAAACTAAATTTGTTTCTTACGGTTTCACGTCTTAACTTCTAAATCGATCATTGATGAAATTTTGTATATAAATTGTCAGGGGGTCAGATGTACAGAAAAGAACATAGGGTACCTTTCGTCTAGAAAAAAACTGTTCCTGAGGGATAGAAAGAGACCACGCAGTTGAAGTCGCATGCGGCCGCTAAACATTCTGTTTATTGGATCATATTTATATAATTAAGGTTTTGTAACGCAAACACTATTAGTCATTCTTTGTTACGCTAGTAGATTAATCAGGTGCAGTTCCTATATTTAGAGAACTTGCGGGAATGTAAAATTTCGTAACTTGCTACAGGGAGAGATCAGGATTAAGGAAATAACGTGCATTATACTTAGTTTTTATTGAAAAACTTATTTCGATACCAATAAGATTTTCTTTGCCCTTGATATACAATTCCCCAACTATTTTATTGGGATTTCATACTTATACAATACTAAATAATATACTAGAAAAAATATGACTCGCTTAATACTCAGACATGAATCGAACCCGCGACCATTGGATATCCGGTCCAATGCTCTGACCGCTGAGCTACCGAGCCAAATATCTGGAAAGATATTTCAATTGAATGTCGAGGTAATTCCTCACATTGGTGAAATAACGCTGGCTTGCAGCGTAAGAATAGGATATACTAGAAGAAATTCGACGATGTCACTAGTGTAATAAAACTCCTTCTTCCAGTAAACCAATCATTTATTCACTTCACGTGGCACTTACAACTAGCACGAACATCACGCTCTAGACGTCTGCACACCTCCTTCACCCCGAACAGAATGCCGCCATTTTGCAAATGCGATTCAATCGGCCATTTTCCCCACTACAATTCACGTACTTCCGGTTTATTGCAATTTGAACGTTAATAGTCAATAAGCTTCTTTTAACAATATTTGATATTGAAAAATGTAATTAAATAAATCCTAATACTCGTCCATCCTGACGATGTGTATGTCCCCATACACATTAATTACACGTTGCAACTAATCCTAATACTCGGCCGATTGAATCATTGTAATTTTTTTTTAATTTGCATTTTATAGAATAAAAGAAAAAAAAAACGAAGCAAAAAAAAAAGATTTTAACATTCACTTCATTAAATCTCAAATAGATATGTAGTTTATTTAGTGCAAAACAAAGGTATTTATTTTATTTATTGTTATAAGTGTTTATGTTAATTTTGAAATATAAGAGAATCTACTGAATCTATCACCATTTCACGAATTGGGAGGCTCCTCCAAGAAAGAAATGGCGAAAGAAAACTTGGGGAGAGTTTCCGACCTCCGTCTTTTATATTTATTTACAAAAATAATCTACTAGGCTGTATCATCAGACCTTATATCATCATCTCTTTTGAAAGTTTCGTAATCATTGTTGTTATTGTATTTACTTTAAGTAATCAATTTACTACAATGGCAATACAAAAAGAAAGATAATAACAAAAAAAAGATTAAACACAAAGAAATGAGAACAATTATATATAAATGGATTCTGGTTCAAATGATGGCATTGATTACTACCTATATAGCTGTCATCATAAGTGAGTAGCAGTTCAAGATTTATTACATTAACATACTTCCAAGTTTATTTCTTTTTACCAAATTTATTATTCAATTTCCTACCTATTTATCATCATTACCAAAATTTCATAACTTTTGCACAAATGTTAATTTAATGAAATTTACTCCTTTTTACCAAACTTATTATTTAAATCGTTATCATTTTAGTGGTTCATCATGATTAAGTACTAAAATTTTAATAACCCCTACAAATTGTTCTAGATTTATTACATAAAGTAAGATACTTCTAAGTTTATTCCTTTTCACCAACCTTAATGTTCAAAATCCTTATCATCTGATTTCTTTATAATATCATTACTTTTTTTTTTCACCATACCTTACTAATTCAGTTTACATTGCAAATTTATATAAAATTCATTTAACCCGTGCATTCAATATAAAAATTTAATTATTTATTACATTAATTAATTCAAGTCATTTCCATCGTAATGTCCACCGTGAACCCATTCCTGTTTCTCACGATTGATGCAAATCAATATGAGAACCCTTTTCCAGTTTCTCACATATTAATTTAGCAAATTCATTTCATTACCATCGTACGTCCATCGTGAACCCATTCCTGTTTCTCACGATTGACGCAAATCAATATGTGAACCCTTTTCCAGTTTCTCACATATTAATTTAGCAAATTCATTTCATTACCATCGTACGTCCATCGTGAACCCATTCCTGTTTCTCACGATTGACGCAAATCAATATGTGAACCCTTTTCCAGTTTCTCACATACAGTTTAGTTAATTGACAGCATTTGTCAGTCAATTGTTATAATTTATGAACACTTTCAGTGAAAGTGAAAGTGAAAGTGAAAGTGAAAGTGAAAGTGAAAGTGAAAGTGAAAGTGAAATAAGCTTTATTCAATTAAACTTAATTATTAAGTACTTTTGAATCGTCTATATTTTTCTACCACCCGTTCCCGACTTTTTTAGCTGACAAGAAGAACGGGCGCAAGAAACTTATCAGCTGTAACAGCCATAAGTAACGATATTTACAAACTTGAATATATCGTTACCAGATAATTACAACAGGGTGACAGGATTATTGGCAACAACATAGACTTATTATATTACTTCAACAAAGTTCTTATATTAGCAAGTTATGTGTTACATCATTTCCACGCATTTTGATCTTTAAGATAATCGTCAACTTTATAATAACCTTTACCCATGAGCGTTTTTTTAACATGGTTTTTAAATTCATGCAAAGGAAGATCAATCACTTGTTGTGGAACTTTATTAATAAAGGCTATGCCTTTCCCCATAAATGAACCTCTCGTTTTTGCAAGCCTAAAACTTGGAACGGCAAGTTTATCTTTATTTCTTGTATTAAACTGGTGAATGTTGCTGTTCTTATCAAATGAATCATAGTGTTTCCTTACATAAACTAAATTTTCATAAATATATTGGCCTGCCAAAGTTAAAATATTTATTTCTTTGAACAATTCTCTCAAGGTATCTCTCCGCCGTAGATTGTATATGGCGCGAACAGCTCTTTTTTGGAGTACAAAAATATTTTCAAAACTGGCAGCTGAGCCCCACAATAGCAGTCCATAAGACATTACACTATGAAAATAACTAAAGTATACTAACCTTGCCGTTTCAATATCAGTTAAAAGCCTTATTTTCTTAACAGCGAATGCCGCTGAACTAAGTCTACTTGACAAGGCTTCAATATGTGGATCCCATTGCAATCGAGAATCTAGTGTAATACCTAGAAATTTTGTACTCTCAGTAAAGTCTACTTTATCGTCATTCAATTTAATATTTAATTTTGTCTTCTCAACATTAGGTAAAGAAAATTTTACACATTTAGTTTTTTTGGGGTTAAGTGCTAAATTATTACTATTAAACCAGTGTGAAACTTTAGAGAGGGCACTATTTACTTCGTCGGAACAGTTATTACCTCTGTTTACTTTGAAAACTAAAGAAGTATCATCCGCAAATAGTACAGTCTCACATAAATTACTCGCGTAGTTGGGAAGGTCATTTATATAAATTAGAAACAGCAATGGGCCCAATATTGATCCCTGTGGCACACCCATATTGATGGGGGCTCCAGTAGATTCAGTTCTATTAATTACTACTTTCTGAGTTCTATTGTACAAATACGATTTCATAAGCCTAACCGACTTATCAGAGACACCATAATGTTCTAGCTTCTTTAATAGTGTTTGGTGATCAACGCAATCGAATGCCTTAGAAAGGTCACAGAAAATGCCAATTACATCCTGCTTTTCTTCCCAAGCGTCAAGAATATGTTTGAGAAGTGCAATTCCAGCATCAGTAGTACTTTTACCCTTGGAAAATCCAAACTGGTTTTTATGAAGTATATTATTGTATGTAAAGTAATCTAATAATTGGGAATATATAATTTTTTCAAATATTTTACTAAGTGCTGGTAGTATAGATATTGGCCTAAAGTTAGCTGGGTCACTTTTATCCCCAGATTTAAAAAGAGGAATCAATTTACTATTTTTCATTAAGTCAGGAAAGACCCCCTCGTCAATACATTTGTTAAAAATAAAAGCCAAGTAGGGGGCTAGTATATCAATTATTGATTTAATAATGCTTGTTGACATGCCCCAAAGATCTTCTGTTTTTTTAACATTAATTGTTTTAAAAGCTTTAATGATATCTGCACTATTTATATATTTAAAGGAAAAACTTTCATTGCACTTATCAACACTAGACTCCAGAAGGGAGACAGCGATGTTGGGACTAGCACTAAGAGTACTGGTAGTTTCTACAGGTATTCTAGCAAAGAAATCTTCAAAAACTTTAGCGACCTCATTGTCAGATTCAAAAGTTTGATCAGTTTGAGAAACTTCTTGTCATTTTAAATCAATTGATAAACGTGTTAAGAACCCTTTTCTAGTTTCTTACATATCAAATCTGTTATTCATCAGTCAGTAACTCAACCAGCAACTCAGTAAATTATCAGTCAGTAATTTAACTCGAAATTCGCCAGCACCATCGCCATCCGGAAGCCATTCATCAGCACCATCCAGAAGCCATCAGTCAGCGCCATCCGGAAGCCATCAGTCTGCGCCATCCAGAAGTCATCAGTCTGCGCCATCCAGAAGTCATCAGTCAGCGCCATCCGGAAGCCATCAGTCTGCGCCATCCAGAAGTCATCAGTCTGCGCCATCCAGAAGTCATCAGTCTGCGCCATCCAGAAGCCATCAGTCTGCGCCATCCAGAAGCCATCCGTCTGCGCCATCCAGAAGTCATCAGTCTGCGCCATCCAGAAGTCATCAGTCTGCGCCATCCAGAAGCCATCAGTCTGCGCCATCCAGAAGCCATCAGTCAGCGCCATCCGGAAGCCATCAGTCTGCGCCATCCAGAAGCCATCAGTCAGCGCCATCCAGAAGTCATCAGTCTGCGCCATCCAGAAGCCATCAGTCAGCGCCATCCAGGAACCATCCGTCAGCGCCATTCAGAAGTCGTCAGTCTGCGCCATCCAGAAGCCATCCACCAGTTTTCTGAAATGATTGTAAACGCAAAACGACAGTAACTGTTCCAAGTATTATCCTAAGACAAAATGAAATCAAGAACATTTACAACCAAAGATTTAAACAAAACTATGCCAAAGTGTTTTTTTTTAAAGCAATACAATTAAGTATGTCATTTTAAGAAAGCTTTGGATTTGTAAGAAATAAATATTTAATTGCAATTTATACGTTTTAATTTATTAGTTACAAATTGAGTATATTTTCTATCAGTTGTACTATAAATTGTCACCTATAAATAAATCATAATATTCTGTTTTTTTCAACTAGGTTGACGTTTGTATTATGTATGTCCTTTCGGGACATAGGATAGGCTACTAGGTATTCGTATTGCATGCCCTTCTAGACATGGATTGTGTTGTATGTCCTTCTGGACATGGATTGTGTTGTATGTCCTTCTGGACATGGATTGTGTTGTATGTCCTTCTGGAGATAGATTGTGTTGTGTGTCCTTCTGGACATAGATTGTTTCATATGTCCTTCTGGACATGGATTGTGTCATGTCCTTCGGGAAATAGATTGTGTTGTTTCCTTCTGGAAATTAAATTGATTGTGTCGGGTGTCCTTCTGGACATATACTGTGTTGTTGTCCATCTGGACATGGATCGTGTTGTGTCCTAATGGACATGGATTGTATTGTGTCCTTTTAGACACGGATTACGTCGAGTGTCCTTCTGGACATAGATAATCAGGGCTACCGCCTGCCAAAATAAGAACAAAATTATTCCCTTATTTTATCAAAAATTAAATTTGTTTTTTGTAACAAATAGATTAGAAAGAATGCAAAGAAAGTTTATAGAGCATTAAATATATATCCTTCATAATGTTTCCTTTATAAAACACAAACGGTTATCTTATCATTGAGCTCCTGACGTGAGCGTATTTTATTATAATGTTTGGCAGGTACTTAAAAATAATTATCGATTTCCGTATCCTAAACTTGCAGAAATAAAGCTTAAAATTTCACCAAAAGTGTTCGCGGACCCAATATTATTTCTACAATTCATAGCTCAACTACTAATATAACTATGAAACAACTCATTTTTTTCACCGTTGTTAGAGTTTACATAATAAAACAAAATAGGTTTCCCACACAGATACTTTCCAGACATGTCATAATCTATACCTGAATAATATAATAAAATGCCTGTCTCACAGCCCATGGACCAAGACTTAGCACTAATTTCAGATCTAATCAATAAAGTACAAAATAAAATGAAGTGTTATTATTTTATTAAAAGCTTCAATTCATAGTTACATATTATTATAATACAAACCTTTTATAGCATTTTTATCTGTGTGAGGAGCAAAACAAATAATATTTTATTATCAGACTTAACCGATATCTGCAAAGTGGTTTTTTTTAAAACTTAATGCACTAGTAAGTAAAAAGTTACTGCTACCAAATGGGCGTATGCCCAAGGTATTTTATTATTATTACTTTATATTATATTGTTTTATTCTAACCGCTACCAAACGGTATAATATAAAGAAAAACATTTAGTCTTGTATTTTTTTGACTAAGCTTTGCAAAACCACTTGATCTTGTGATCACGTACGTCGCCCCTTTGCACTTAATTCAGTAATTTTATCAACATAATATAGGTATATTTTAAAGAGTACCGGGCATTTTGGGTCTAATGTTTATTAAGATGCTATGTCGTAGTACATTTGTTGCCACAATAAAAATAAATTAAATATGTTACTTTATTTTCTCATCTAAGGAACGATACACTTTAGTATCGTAGTCTGAAACATACTCAAAACTCATTAGTATCGAGAACCGTTCTCTTCCTACATTCTACATAGTACCTACCTACATAAATATTTTAAGTCGAAGCCTTATATGTGTAACCCATTTCATTCTTACTAACAGCATCATCATAATTATGACGATCCTTGTCAACTCTACAGCTGAACCTATCTTTTCCCATCATTAGAATCAGCAATGCTGAAGTAAACAGAAAATGTATTTATTAATTCGGCCATCATAATTCTTTACTTGTAAACTTAATCTGTACGAAAGAGACTGGCTCCTGCGACACAGGGAATCCTAGTGTGGGAACCAGTGCCCTACTTAGCTGTGCGAAAATAACTTTGGTCAATAATTTTTTTTTATTTTATTTTTATTTTTATAAATTAAACTATTATATTTAAAAAATTGTCAGTTCTTTAACTCAATTCAATTCAATAACTTACCACCGACCCTAAATAATGTAAAGATACAAAGATTGTAGGTGACTACTTGTTGTGTGAACAACATAGTACATATTGGACCCAACAAGGTATAGCAATTAATAGAGGGGAGGAAGCCTTATTATTATTTTATGTATTGAATTAGAGTTACGCAGAGTATGAACATTTTGAGTGCAGAGTACGTATATTAAGTTACCGTAGTCTGTTCCGAGTTAAAATTCAGTCAAAGTTAATTCAGGTGATAATCTTAGCAATATGGTCCTCTGCCAAGTTATAGTAAAAAAATCGATACTTTCATACCGTAGGGCCTAATCATGTTACCGTATACCGGTTCAACATTAATTACAGAAATGCATAAGAGCGAAACAGATAAACTAAATTACCCACTTCGCGCGACTCCTGCAAACCGTAATGGCGGGTTACTACTGCTATCTCCATATGCTTGTGAATGTTCATTCATTTACAATCATTATAATAAACTTGTGTGACGTTTTGTCGTTGGGTAGTAATAAATTCATTTTATTGTTATGATTTCAAATGAAATTGAAAGGATAATAGTATCTTCGTTTAATAGTCTGGCAACACCGCAGCTTGGCTCCACCGTTTCCCGCCACATTTTCCCGCCATTTTGTAGTGGAATGGGGAGGTAAAGTGGTGGGGATAATCGGCGGGACAGTCAACGAAAGTCAGTTGCAGGCAGTCACTGTTCAACCGTCGAGAAAAGAAGTAGTTAGGGAAAACTGCTAACGTACTGTTGCTATAACCTAGTTAATAAGAGTCATGATGTATTCCTGTGGAGAAAGTAAAAGTGGTTCACCGTTATTATTGTAGTTTCATTACAAATCAGCAGTGGAAGAACCAAGGTATGTACGCTCACGAACTTCTTACTTATCTAACGTTTTAAACCGAGCTAAAATTACGAAATTAAGTTGGGTAGTTTCAAGTTCTAATAAACTGCATAATACACCATTGCCATGCCGTGCATACACACCATTATTCACAAACATTGCACGTGGTCGAGGCAACACTTCGGCCGTGCATACATATACCATTATTCACATTCATTGCACGTGATCGAGGCTACACTTCGGTCGTGCATACACTGCACACAAAACTGCACGTGATCGAGGCTACTCTTCGGTCGTGCAATACACTGCACACAAAACTACACTCAGTCGTCAGTCACCATGATGAAATAGTGCATGATAATGGAATGGAATAGTAATTTTCATAATTGTATATAGCAAGGTCATGAAATGAAAGTTTTGTTATCTTTACTGCCCAACTGTAACTTTCGTGATTTAAACTCTGGAAATGCATTACATAATGAATTATGGAAATAGGAACTGTGTATTTTCAGTATCTATGTTACTGAGTATTTTTATCTCGGACAATGTGTTTCGCAGAGGTTATCAAGTTTATTTTTTTTTTATTTCATACCATTGTAGGTAATTGTCGTTAGTAGTCTACCTTTACACTGTACCCTGGGGATGTACGGATACGTGATACTTACTGTAGAATTAGCACCAAGTTATTTTGACCTTCAAAAGGGTTTTAGTAGTACAATGACGCTATAGTCGTAGCTTAAGGCTCCGTTACGCAAAACATTTATCTGTCTTTTACTTAACTTGTAAAGAGTATGGAAAATAACCTCAAATCTGTACTTTTTCGATGACTTTCGGTGTTTTTTTTTTCATCATTATCTTTCTCGAATAAAAGTTATTGGAGCTATTACTTCACAGTACGTTAAAGTATATTTTTCATGTAGGATTCAATACGTTTCCGCTATTACTTACGCCAAAAATATGAACTACGCAAACGCTTCGGATGTTATTCTTATATTTCTTACAATAATCTGTGAGGTTTATACGCAATTTAATACTTGTAGCTACTAGAGAATCTCTTTAGCTTGTTGTATGTTTTTTTTGTGACTACAACTTTACGTTTTCTATATATGACCCTCGCAAACCATGTTTTCCTATAATGGACCCTTAAGGAGTTTTATTTTAGTTCAAGAAGTAAATTTTTATTCTATTAAGAGGCCGTTCACAAAAATTGCCGATTTCACTAATTAACGTGATTTTACAGAAGTGATCTCAGTTAAAAAAAAAAAACTGTACCTACCTACAAGTAGCTCATCTTTCATGAATAAAATAAAACGAAAGATAATTTCATTATCTGGTGTACGAGCTACGTTTTTATTTTTTTTCTACATGGTTTCGATGCGCGGTATGTTTACTAGTAAAAGATTATAATTTTGATTTCATTTTTATTTGTTCCTAAATGAATGATGTAAGTTTACTTTGAAGTACATGATATTTTGTCCTAATTTCTTAGTTTGAAGAAATATACTTCGGTTTAGAAAGCTAGACGTGCCCTACGTGGTTTAGAAGGCTAAACGCGTCTTTGGTTTACAAGGTTTAACTTTTGGTTTTCTATAATACATATGGATGGGTCCAGTGAAAATTTCAATGAAATTAAAATTAAATTTACTTATATGGAATTTATGAAATATTTCAAACTAAAATGAACCATATTCTAAATATTTCACCCAACCCTAAGCAGTTTATACTAGATATTTATATGAACTAAAATTTATTTTGACTTGCGAGGCTAGATGCACATCCAGTTTGTAAGGCTAGGACAAGCCTAAACGCGCCTTCGACCTAAAGTAAGGTACCTATAGCTTTTGTTCGTTTTCATACTAGAATGATAAATAGGTTTGAGAATTTATAAGGGTGAAGCATTTTAAAGGTCGGATTTGCCTTCATTTTATTTATTTAGGTAAAAAATCAGTCTTTAACAATTAAAGTTTAAATTTTACAAGGTTAGATGCGCGTTTATTTTACAAGGTTAAGATACGCGTTTATTTACAAGGTTAGGTGCGCGTTTATTTTACAAGGTTAAATGCGCGTTTATTTTACAAGGTTAGATGCGCGTTTATTTTAAAAGGTTAGATGCGCCTTTATTTTACAAGGCTAGATGCGCCTTTATTTTACAAGGTTAGATGCGCCTTTATTTTACAAGGTTAGATGCGCCTTTATTTTACAAGGCTAGATGCGCCTTTATTTTACAAGGTTATATGCGCCTTTATTTTACAAGGTTAGATGCGCCTTTATTTTACAAGGTTAGATGCACCTTTATTTTACAAGGTTAGATGCGCCTTTATTTTACAAGGTTAGATGCGCCTTTATTTTACAAGGTTAATGTGCTTTTATTTTACAAGGTTAGATGCGCCTTTATTTTACAAGGTTAGATGCGCCTTTATTTTACAAGGTTAGATGCGCCTTTATTTTACAAGGTTAGATGCGCCTTTATTTTACAAGGTTAGATGCGCCTTTATTTTACAAGGTTAGATGCGCCTTTATTTTACAAGGTTAGATGCGCCTTTATTTTACAAGGTTAGATGCGCCTTTATTTTACAAGGTTAGATGCGCCTTTAATTTACAAGGTTAGATGCGCCTTTAATTTACAAGGTTAGATGCGCCTTTATTTTACAAGGTTAGATGCGCCTTTATTTTACAAGGTTAGATGCGCCTTTATTTTACAAGGTTAGATGCGCCTTTATTTTACAAGGTTAGATGCGCCTTTATATTAAAAGGCTAGATGTGCCATCAGTTTACAGGGCTAGATTCACCTGTGGTTTGACTAGTTGTAATTAATATCTTATTACTTTAAATTAAAATAACATTGTACTGGCAGGCAACTATTATTATTAATGTCAATTTATCATATTTGGCATTAAAGTTTGACATTTATTTTATTGGGATTTTAAATTATTTAATGGAAAGATGGGTAAATAAAGTACCTAGTTATAATATTTTTATTAATGATTAATGTTAAGTACAGATTCTCAAATTTAAATTTTATAATCACCTAGCTACTTGCAGATTTCCACGCCTAACTAAGGCAGGATATGCAGATTTTGTTATATTATAATGTCATCAATGTATACTACAATATTCTGGGAAATAAATGATTGGTTTATTATTTAGATGCAAATCCAGTTTGGCTAGATGCGCCATCAGTTTAGAGGGCTAGATGCGCCATCAGTTTAGAGGGCTAGATTCGCCTACGATTTTGTTAGATGCGCCTACAGTTAGGCTAGAAGCGCCAGCGGTTTACAAGGCTAGGTTGTCATTTAATTATGTTACGCGTTTATGTGACTATATTATGCCATTTTATTAATTTCATATTCGAATCGTCATCTGCATACGATTATTTAAGTTGTTGTTGCTTAGCTTAGTGCACTGGCCCTTAAATAAATATATTGGGATACTTTTCAATTACGAACAAAGATCTGTAAAAAGAAATAAGTAGACTTTATGTAGTCCGCGTTCTTCTTTAAGACACAACTTCATTTTACATGGTTATCTATTGGTTAATAATATTGCAATTCGATGTTAATATAATTATGGTTAATTTGAATACATTATATTTATGCTTGAGAAAATAAGTCTTTCAATGTTAAGTACATAGCAGTGTATAAGCTACTATTATAATATGAACTATTTGTAGTTTTTAGGCGACTAGGTATGTCGCGTCTATGGGCCATGTGTGTCCTAAAGTTTAATGGTTAAGCGGCCAAGTGTGTCGCATCTATGGGCCATGTGTGTCCTCAGTTGATAGCTCTGGCCTGAATATATCTAAGCCTTGGTAGGCCGTGAACACATGGCGGCAAAGGGTAGCCCTGACCGGAATGTCAGCCTTTTGGCAGGCCGTGTCTACCTACAAGTGGCAAACGGTAGCCCTGAGTATCAGTGTCTTGGCAGGCCCTGTCCGCATGATGACTAATGGTAGCCCTGGCTGGAATATCAGCGCTTTGGCAGGTCGTGTCCACATAGTGGCAAACGGTAGCCCCGAGTATCAACATTAGCAATTACTAAAATTGAACACATTATATATGAAGTGTCTGAGAACCACAAATTGTGAAATAAAATGAGTGAATTATCAGGAAAATTTAACAGCTTCAGACCATGATGAGTTACTAAATTTATTGTCGTTATTAAAACGCTTCAATTGTTGCAGAAACTTTGTCTATTAATAACTATTTTTTTATTATGATCAAATAAAGAAAGCAAAGTTTTAATTATTACTTTGATGTTATTATAATTTCAAAACAATGCAATTAAATAGATATCTATCGTTTTGTATGTAAAAAAATTAGTTTACGACATCGTTCTTATCCAGGGATTGATAACGTTATTTTAAAATGTAACGTTGTTTCTTACTGTTTACCGTTACTTTTTACATTAACGGTATTTTAATAGATAACGTTGCTTTTGTATCGTTACTTTAAAATTCAATAAATAACGTTACTTTTTTTTTAGGGAAAAAAAAAAAAACGTTATTTTCATTCCGATACCAGCCCGCGAATGCGACGTTGCCAACTCAACGTGAAGTGAACGCGTAGGTAGACGATGTTGGTATACAGAAAGTATTCAGCCTGAGGAAATGTTCACTTACACAGAGTTCTATGCGATTGATTTTCTTGTTTAGGTATCTCGTAATTTAACAGAATATACACTCTAACCGGTACACTGTTTGTTGGGTTATTTTTGCCGGTAAATTTACTGATACAGTTTGACGTTACCTATTATATTATTATGTAACGGTAAAAATATTGGTAAATTATTCAATCCCTGTTCTTATCTCAAACAATTCCCATGTACTTATAGATTTAAATATTTTCCTTTTGACTCTGATGTTTTATTTGGTTGTCATTTGTACTATGATATATGAACGGTTACTGTCGATTATGTTCTATTTATTTCAGAAACATGTGGCATCTAACAAGATGCCGATGCGCTATAGAGGACGCTAGGTGGCGGTAGCGCGGCAGCAGGCTGAAGGATGTGCGACGGAAGATTTTTGGGTGACTGAATGGTAGAAACGACGATTGCGTTATTGAAGTTTTGGTGGCACGACGGCAACGGGCTGCGACAGACGATGGGTTTCAGCTGCAATTATCTTCTGGTTGAACTGAGAAATATAACAGAATTTCTACAAATTGATTTATCAATTATATTTAAATCTTATTTAGAACCTGTTAAAGTAGAAAGTTTTAACTAAATTAAACATTATAAGTAACACAGATACTATAAAAATATTAGGTAGGTACCGAACCTAAGTCATGCTGCGGATTATGAAGTAAATAATTAATGCATCATAATTATTGTTGCAACACAAATTTAATCAATTTGATTTACGTGTGTAGTTACTTACTGTAAGTGGTAATATTTATTTTCTTATTTTTAACAAGACTCAAGATTGTATAGCCGTTGAACGTTGTTTATGAAGTGCACTTACTGTGTAGTAACAAAGCAAAGAAAGGAAGTTACATTTATATTCCCCATTAATAAGAATTATTGTAAATTGAATAAAATTTAAATTTGTATTAAAATCATTGATAAATTCAGTTGGGTATCAGGGGTTATTGTCTGTCAAAGATCTGCAATTTGTGATTGAGTTACCCTGTCGTTGTTACCCAGCGTGCTGTTGGCTGCTATATTCTTTTTATTCTTGTATTCGTTAAATATTATAATTAAATTCATAATTTAGTAAAAGGAACTAATAAGAAGTGTTAACTTTGTATCTACTTACATAAAAATAATTTATTTGCAGTATTGTGGGTTTCTAAGAATTGAAGATGTTTAAGAGTTAATATTTGTAATACAATATTACCTACAGGCTTTTATAAATGATCATGGAACAAAGATTCATTTCTAGTATACTCCGCGAGGCTATTGAATTGAAATCATTAAATATCCTAATTTCATGATGGTGAGATGGTGTGAGTGGATGAGGTGATGAAACTCTATATCTACACTACAAAGCACACTATTTTTAAGTCCCATGTCAACAAAGTTTTATGTTGATTTCATTTACTATTATATTTTTGATATTTATAATTCAATAATAATTAAATAATTTATGTCAAATTAACTCTGATCACTGTAATAATTTCAATAGGTAATTAATTTAATATTTTCCCATTAGTATTAATTATGTAAAGTAATCACGCAACTTTAACAGTAGATACCAATTTATAATAATTTAAATATTTGCGCATCGCATATATTTCTGTGTGTGCACGTGTTTGGATGTCAGTTTAGTTAAAACAATATGTCTAGCTGTTATTGTGTGCTATTGTTGACTGTCATCTGTTGTGTATGCCATATGAATAATCCCAGCTTGGGACCCCATAAGTCACCAGTTATAGCCCCAAACACACACTGCAGGATCTAATGATAAAACTAGTTTCTATTGTAAATAAATAAATAATAATATATATAAAAGACAGAGGTCAACAACCCTCTCAAGTTTTCTTTCGCCATTTCTTTCTTGAAGGGGCCTCACAATTTTGTGAAATGGTGGTAGATTCAGTAGATTCTCTTTTTAGCATTTATCAATTCACAAAATTGAAATAAAACAATAAATTAAACCATTAAATTCTTTGTATAACATAAGATTTCTGAACGTTTTATAAATATCAAATTAATGCAATATAATTTAACTGTTTGTTATCCCAAATAAATAAAATAAAACACACAACCTGCCGAATGTGACGATATTTTGACCGTGCATGAGGACACGCACGACGTCAGGATGGACGAATGTGACGTTTTGTCGTTGGGTAGTAATAAATTCATTTTATTGTTATGATTTCAAATGAAATTGAAAGGATAATAGTATCTTCGTTTAATAGTCTGGCAACACCGCAGCTTGGCTCCACCGTTTCCCGCCACATTTTCCCGCCATTTTGTAGTGGAATGGGGAGGTAAAGTGGTGGGGATAATCGGCGGGACAGTCAACGAAAGTCAGTTGCAGGCAGTCACTGTTCAACCGTCGAGAAAAGAAGTAGTTAGGGAAAACTGCTAACGTACTGTTGCTATAACCTAGTTAATAAGAGTCATGATGTATTCCTGTGGAGAAAGTAAAAGTGGTTCACCGTTATTATTGTAGTTTCATTACACTTGCGTTTTGTGAAACATGATTCATAATTGCTCGTACAATAAGCCACCAAATTAAACAAAATTAATTAGAAGGCTGAATCAGTACAATTTCAATGTTGTGAAATAGTTTTGGACATGAAATGTTAATCAATGTGAAATATTCAAAAATATTAATTGAATTTATTACAAGTAATTTTATAAAAGTTATTTTTATAAAGATGCTATTTCAACGGTGAAAGTTGAAACACATTGTAATTACCAATTGAATGACTTCGAATACCATGTTTTAAAACAAATAAAAGAATTCCACTCTGATCTTGTAGTGCATCAGTAGTAGCTGCGACTAGGGAAAATAAGTCTTATTCCGCAGAAAATAATCGTTATCAATGCAATAAACTAGTAAATTCAATTAGTACGTGGCTATATCTACTTCATAGTTATAGCTCATACAACACCATGTAGAAGACTTACCTATTCGCGCAATAAACCTGTGAGCAACTAAGCGCTTGTTAAAAGTGTTCAACGTACCCAAGATGTTGCCAAGTACTTAATCAAAATAAATAGTACGTAATCGAACAATAATCCAACAATAAGTAATAATATAGAACATAATAGTTCATAGTTGTACATAACAGTACATAATCAAATACTACGTAATAGTACTAACAGTACATAATAGTACTCAATAGTAATCAATAGTATCATAAGTACTCATTAGCACTCATTAGTACTCAATAGCACTCAATAGTACTCAATAGTAGTCAACAGTATTCAATGGCACTCGATAGTACTCCACAGTCCTCAATAGCACTCAATAGCACTTATTAGTACTCAATAGCACTCAATAGCACTCGATAGTACTCAATAGTACTCAAGAGTACATATTCGAACAGTACGCAGTTGTACAAAATAGTACACAGTAGTACGAAATATTACCTGGTAGTATATAATTAAACGGTACGTAATAGTTCAGAACAGTACATAATCAAACAGGGGTACCTTATAGTACAAAGTTGTACATAATCAAATAGAAAACAAGTTACATAATGAGAGACAGAGAAGGTGGGTTATCATTGATCACTTCAAAATATCTAGCCATAGCCTATATCATAATGCGTAAATCCAATATTGTATATTGTAACGCGTAAATCCAATTATGCAACCGTAAGCACATGTGGTGAAAATTACATCCTATGTCTAAACAAAGAATCAAATTTAAAAACCCTGAGCCACTCAAACCATTTTGTAAATCTAACTTATAATCAAAATGATAAGAATTATCTCAATATTTAGTTCTCAATAACGACAAAATAAAATAAAACATCATACCTTTAAACCATTTTGAAGAGTCTCGAATGTCTTGATTCTTCATCATTTCATGACATCATTATTTCAGCCGCATCCTCCAATCTCGAAGTAAAGGACTTATCGACAGGCTGCTGCTTGTGTGTAGTCAGTCTCGTGCCATTGGAACAGAAAAGAATGCAAATTTTAGAATAATAATTGGCCTCGCACATAAGAGTCATTAATAACGCATTAAACAAGGTAGACAGTCAAATTATTAGATCTCACATTAGTCTTCTAAAACGTGCAAACAAAACTAATACTTTAAACTTATTTCAATTAAGGATAAGTGTGTGGGACACATAATAATCACAATAAAAGTCTAATAATTTAAATAAAAAAGGACAGAATAGATAATAGAATCAATGGTCAGCAAATTTCTAATGTCAGTACATCGTTACCTAGGTACCTATAAAATTCAATTACTTAATTAAAGTATTTGTCCAAACTTAAAATTATATTTATTTACATGCTTAGTAATGATGTACTACAATGTACAAAATAATGCTACCTACCATCTCAATTAAGTACCATGTTTGCAGCAAACAAATGTTTTTTTTATTATTATAACAATTGGGTCATAACAGTCATAACAATTTCAAAAGGAGACGAAAGTCTTTCGCAAAGTTCAAAGTGTTGAAAAGTTCAAACTGTTCATTGCAATTACGGAAATACATTCCATTGTTTTAAATGGGTGGTAGGGTTACAATACAATAGAAAAGACGACTTGAAAGGCACTTGAATGAAATAACAAAAAATTGCTAACTTTGATTCTTTTACATATCTCGATTATCAACCCTTGTTGTAATCCTTTTATATGATAAATCTAACGTAATTGTGGACGGGAACTTACCGCTTCTGAAGTGTAATAAAACTCCTTCTTCCAGTAAACCAATCATTTATTCACTTCACGTGGCACTTACAACTAGCACGAACATCACGCTCTAGACGTCTGCACACCTCCTTCACCCCGAACAGAATGCCGCCATTTTGCAAATGCGATTCAATCGGCCATTTTCCCCACTACAATTCACGTACTTCCGGTTTATTGCAATTTGAACGTTAATAGTCAATAAGCTTCTTTTAACAATATTTGATATTGAAAAATGTAATTAAATAAATCCTAATACTAGTGACTCGGTAGCTCAGCGGTCAGAGCATTGGACCGGATATCCAAAGGTCGCGGGTTCGATTCCCGTCTGAGTGAGTATTGATCTGGTGCGAGTCGTATTTTTTCTAGTATATTATTTAGTATTGTATAAAAATAGCATTGTGAATGCAAAAATCGCAAATTAAAAAAAATCATAATTATTTATAATTACAAGTAAAATAAATTTTTGCGAAATGGATGCGAATATTATCCAAAGACAAAGAAAATAACGTAATATTTCTTGGTTCAAATACTTTCGTCTTAAATTAGCGTTTCATAAAGTGCAATTTAGCTTGATGTTTCGCGGTTAGGTTCCTCGATGACAAAGTGTAATTCGGAACGCAGCCGGTGCGTGTGCGCAGCTTGCAGGCTGCAACTTTCTATTTGGCGGCCCACCGCACCGACCCGCTACGCAACAACTTCCACTAGAAAATAGTGCAATATAGAAAGTTTTTTTTGAACTTGCACTGCTCCGTTGTGATTAGAAACTGTGTGCTAACTAGAAACTGTGTTTCGGAAAGGAATTTGAATTTCATACGATGCGCTTTAAATAATTTTGGTTAAACTGTTTCTTGAGGAAGCCAAATTCAGTCGATGCTGCCTCTTAAACTAAATTAGTTTTGATTTGTACATTCCATACCGTTGTTTAAGATTTTTTTTACAATTTTCAAAACGGCTAGTGGATGTTTTGGGTCGCAAGAGGTCTGGCTAATGAATATTGGCTTTTGACTAACCTTTAAAATATAACTATATAAAAACTAGCTTTGCTACTTTAACGTAGATGATTCAGTGAAAGAGCTCGCTTGGAAACTAATACACAATGCTTCTTAACTGCATAATACAACTCATCCTCAAAATTTCAGCTTTGCTAAGTAACGTATGTTGGTCATCTTAGAATAGGAATACTAATTTAAAAATTACCTACAACATTTAAAGCAGGATGCTGGTATCAAACAATACGAATTATGTTTATTAAAATGATTTTGTCTATTCATCAAGCATGCAAACTAAACAGTACATCTAACTGTATAAGCCCAAGTGGTGCCATTGTTTAACTAGTTTAAAGTACCCACTTTAAAGTAACAAGATCAGTGTATTGCTCTCCAAATCACGAGTGCATCTCAAGTTTCGTCACATAGCAATTGCGCACGCTCAGTGCGTGCAGCGGCGCAAAACAACTGCACTGTGAATATGAGCGGGAATTTAGAAAACCCGTTCGGCTGCGTCCGTCCGACGGATTTCGACATCGAAGTTACGTAACCGTACGCCGAATCTACGCATCGGTCGTCCGGCCGCGCCTGACTTTACGAATGGGACCGCAGTTGCATTATGATAAAGAAAATTGATTGCGTTAATCACTTTTGTATGAATTTGTAGTAGTAGTTTATGAAAATACGCTACTTACTCTGTAAAGTTGAAGGTAATGTAATCTCCTGCTAAACGTAACACTAACTAACCGTTAATTACCAGTTTATAAAGTAAAAAATTCATTAAAATACCTATATTAAAGATTATGCATAACACATAAAAGGGAAGCACTATAGAAGCATCCAAAAAGTAGACTGCGCGGGCGGGCGTAACCCAATGCAAAAACAGTGCATTGCGTCACCAATATGACAAACGCGACGTAGGTAGCCGTCTGCAAAGTGGCATGCCGAGAGATGGAACGTAATAGTAATTGTTAGGAGCACAATTGCGCTAATTCTGAACGATAAAACCAAAACCAACGATGTCTTTTAGGTTAAATTTTCTCTGTCATCATAAATAGTCCAAGATTTGAATCCTAAGCTCCCTTTTTACGATAGGAAAATGCAGTTTTACTCATCCCCCGGCTTCGAGCAGCGACTGACAGAAGCCCGTCTTACACTAAGTCCCCCGGCATCGGGCCAATGCTTGGGGCATGTGGGACTTACCATGGGAGCCGTCGCGTGGCTTTGCGACGGCACCACTTTCCGCCCAGCCGATCCCTTAGCGGGCTCGATGGGAGGCCGGAGGGGGGCATACCTACTAAAAACCTATCAGTGTGCCCTCTCTTACCGGTTTTCGGTGGCATACATTCCTTGCGGGAATTTCGCATTCCGCCCCAGTAAGCCCGGCTTACAGGCTACTCTGGCGGAACAGAAGGCGTCCTGCACTCATCGGACTGCCTTCTTAGACAACGGGACTAAGTGCAATGCGAGGTACAGGTGCCCAACCCATCCCCACTAACCTCGTTGAACAGGATTTCCCCAGTTCTCTCCCTCGTTGAACAGGAAATTGTGTGACAAGGGGGTGGGAGGGGTCCTTAATTTCGTGACGTCACATTTCAAAATCATTCAAATTGAAATAACCCTGAGCGAAAGTGGCGCCGCGGTGAATTATATTTAATATTATAATTCTAATACACAATTCTAAAAATACTTATCGTGGAGATTTTAGGGCCCAGTCTATTATTTTTAGACGGTATCGTTACATTCCCTCGTAGTCACTGCTAGAAGTAGATAGCAAAACTGCTAAAAGTGGCCGTTTTTGACACATTTGCTATCTACTTCTACGAATGACTACGAGTGCATGATACCTTCTAAAAATACTAGACCATGGGCCCTAAAATCTCCACGATAAACATTATTAAAATCTTTTTCTATTAATAACTAATTAAATAAAAACCCCTGAGGGCGCCACTTTCGGTCATACAACCGCCTTAAGCGTTACTTGCTACGTTAAATTAAATACAAAAAGGATGATCTTTAAAAATTTATAGGTAACTAAGGCAATATTGTGTTAAAATAACGTTGCATATTTGTTTAAATGTGTAAAAATAGATAAAATCGTGATACGTGTAGGCTTGGTCATTATTCATCGGTGCGAAGTCCGAAATTATTCTTCTTGTACTAAAATAAGTAGCATTGATAAATTTGTTTATTATTGTACATGAAAACGTCTATGATTGAATAAAGGTGTGAGTTATGTCTCGCTGGTTTCGGTGGAGTCGGCCGTTATATTGTTATTAAAATCAAAAATAAAAAATCAAAAAATCATTTATTCAGTCTAGGCTGTTACAAGCACTTGTGAATGTCAAAGAAGCTACGCCATCGGTTCGAAAACCCTGAGCGGGAGACCTTGTAACGAGAAGAACCGGCAAGAAACTCGTCAAGGGCTGCTTTTTTCTCCCTGTATATTTCATACAGAGTCGTCAACATTGAAAAATGAGCTCCACATTTAAAGTGAGGTCATTTTCCATCACAATAATTAACAAAAGTTTGTACACAATGGGTAGGTAGGTTGAAATTAAATACCTACTACATATCGGATAGGTAATTGTGAGAGTAAATAACTTTCAACTAGTTGAGAAATCAGTAATCACTATGTCTGCTACTCGAAAGTGCACCTAAGTAGGCAAAATTTACCAAAAAATACTTGAGACAAGACATAAAAAATAACAATAAAAAACGCAATTCTTACAATTCAATATGCGTTAAGATAGGTACTCAGAAGCAGACCCATTCCCACTGGCAGCACCCGTTCACGAGCATGACGCGTGGACCAGCCATCGCTTCGCTCAACCATATTTGAGGGAACGTAACGACCCGCCCCACACGACACCACCGCAGAAATGATTAAAGAGAGCATGACATACTTAGGCTACCCATCCTAAGGCACTGAATTGAAAACTAATATCCAAAAGCTTTTCATAGGCCTTTACTTACAAAAACTACTGACTATATAAAGCAAAATGATTGCAATAAAAAAAAAAGAGAAATCAAAACAAGGTTTACTTGCCTATTAGTTTTATGTTTTGAGTAAGAAGTGCCATACATATTGATAACATCAAACAGAAAAAAAAATATATATATATAAATATACGACGCCCTTAGTACAAGCAGACAGAAGCAGACCCATTCCCACTGGCAGTTAGGTATTAGATTTATAAATACTTGTTTGTTATACGATTCCTTAATACACCTTACAACGTATTAAAAGTATGTACGAATAATATATTTTTATACTTTGTTTGTATTCACTTAACTTGGCTGTTAAGTAAGAAATTATAATTTGGTGAAAATAGTGTTAATGTTATCTTTTGCTGTTTGAAACGCTTTCATCAATGACGATTTAAAATTAAATGCCTCCTAGATAAGAATAATTGATTATAGTGTTTTTATCAAACAGTTCATTCACGATAAGTTCTCACGTGATTAAAAAAACCCCTTTATTTATTTTGTTATTATTTTAATCATTAAAATAAATTCCTCAACTCCTTAAAGAGATTGGCAGTTTGTATGAGACTTCTGCTTTTTTATGCTAGAGGTCTAAAAACTGGGAGCTACTTGTGAAAAAGGCACCTCTGATGTGCAAAAAATGCACCCAAGAAGTGCAATTGTCTCAAGCAAATTACAAAAAGAAGTGAAATCCCACAAAAACATTTTAATTTAAAATGTTGCCAAGACGAGACCATAAGGCTAGCACTGTCAAAAAGTTATCAGACCTCACGTAGAGCCAAACTTTTAATTCTACACGCCCTAACTTACAAGCCTCTACACCCCCTAACTTACAAGCCTCTACGCCTTAGTTAAAATATGTGGCTTGGCCGTTTCGTTACTACAAGAACTATTGTATAACTGAAAAGTAATGAACAGTGAATACGTTTTTCACCTAACGTCCATGTGAATGTAGCGAAGTGGCCAATCCATTTATTTTGACTAAGGTGTAGAGTTTGTGAAGTTAGGGCGTGTAGAGTTAGAAGCTTGGCTCTCCATAAGGTATGATAACTTTTTGACAGTGCGAGCCATATGGTCTCGTCTTGGCAACATTTTACATGAAAATGTTTTTGGTAGGATAGTTTCTTTTGTTAACCTAACAAAGTTAAAATTGTTAATAGCAACAAGCAAAACTGAAAATTAGTGTCACCTCACGGCGGAGACTTTTTTAATACCTAATTCTCATCAATTATTTTCAACATTTAGATATTTAGGTTTTAGGTTTAAGATATTTATTCTCATAAGAACTTACAATGTTCACTTAAAATGAGATTACATTGAATACTTACAGTTATAATTTGGCGCAGCGCAAATGCATCTTAACTTTAACAAAAAACACAAGCAAAAACCCAAGTGAAACCTAATCATTTACAATTTAGGTATCTACCTAATGCACAACACAACACACTCTCATTGCGCGATGCGACAGGACATGCAGAAATAATTACTGTTTAAAAAATTTCCAACTACCGGCCCGTCCGACACAAAGGCACTGCGGAATGTGAGGACGAGAACTAAGCAAATCTATGGAGTAGCCTATTGCAAGTTTCTACCAATTTTTTTTTTATTTTTTATTTTAATTGAATATAATATTATGTAAAAGTTTTTATTTTTTAACAGGTTAAACGCCGCGTAGATCTATTTTACTCTTTATTGTTTTTTACTCTTTATTCATCAATTATATATTTTTTGAGCAGTTTTTTAAATTTGTATAGATTTTTAGCTTTTTTAACCTCCTCGGGCAAATTATTATAAAACTGCACCCCCTCATAGATTAGGCTCTTTTTTCCGTACTTGAGAGTCCTAGGTAGCGGAAGAAATAGTTTGTTTTTGTTTCTTAAATTATGCTTAAACTTTCTTTGGGTTAAAATGATATTTGAGAGAATAGTACCAGATATTATCTTTTTTATTAATAAACATGAACTATACTTATATAATTGATGTATACTAAATAATTTCGTATTTTTATATAGATCTTTTGTTGGAGTAAATCTGTTCAAATGAAATAGCACTTTTATTATTTTATTCTGGATGATCTGTAAATCTTTCAGAGTAGTTTTGGAGGCAGATCCCCATATTTCTACTAAATATTGAAGATGTGATTTTATTAATGAATTGTATATCATTATGCGCAGTTTATGAGGTATACAGTTAGAAGTCTGTCGTAGTGATTTTAAAACGGCTCGCAATTTATGTATTATATGCTCAATATGCCTCTCCCAAGTTAGTTTGTCATCCAACCATAGTCCCAAATATTGTTCGCAAGTAGATCGGTAAATTACTGCATTGTTAATTGTTAGTGGGGTGTGGTCGGATATTTTTTTGTTTTTAGCAGCAAATACCATATAAGATGTTTTGGTAACGTTTATCGTCAATAGGTTATGCAAAAACCACATATTAAGCGTATCAAGATCTTTTTGAGCTTCTTTGATAATGTTGTTAAGAGTGTGGCCGAAATAAAATAGACACGTATCATCAGCGTACATAGTCAAATGACCCGTTAAGCCTATATTACTAATATCGTTCACATAAATAAGGAAGAGCAATGGACCTACTATTGAGCCTTGAGGTATTCCGTAGTTTAAGTTTTGAGAGCTGCTTTTAAAATCACCTATTCTGACAATTTGCCGTCTGTTATTAAGGTATGATTCAAGCACTTTCAAAGCTTGTCCCGATATACCTATATTTAGTAGCTTTTGTATTAATTTTGAGTGGCTAATCGTATCGAAAGCTTTTTTTAGATCTATAAAAATACCCAAAGCTATTTGTTTCTTATCAATGCTAGATTTTATTTTAGTAATCAAATCTGCTGTGGCGGACAGAGTGTTAGATTTAGGCCGAAAACCATATTGTTGCTCAATAAGGAAACCTTTTTCTTTAAGGTAAGCTAATAGTTTATTATAAATAATGCGTTCAAACACCTTAGATAGAACTGGTATATATAGATATTGTACTATCCATGCCAAATATGCTGCTATGTTTACCGAAACTCAACAAGCAACTGTATAGCACTATAGTGAAGCGACTTCAGATGTCGGTAGCTGTTGCCCGGGAAAGAGCTGAGAAGTGAGGTGCGGAGGGGGAGGGATATACTTCGGTGAATGCAATAGGCCCGGGGCGTTCGATGCAGGCCTTTGTTCGCTCACCGTTAGATAGCTGCACTACTTGACGTCAGCGTCGAAAGTTGTTTGGGCTTGTACTACGGGATACGTTTGTACTACGAATTAATACAGTGCCATTGTAACAGCATTGAGCTATAAACGTTTAATTTATTATGTAATGGGAATGCTTTGATAAAGGTCAACACAGCATGAACTTTATTTTCCGGAATTAGAGTTTTCTGCAGTAGGTACCTATGTATTACAATACTAGCGACTGCCCGTGAGTTCGTCTGCGTGGTTAATTATTTTTCTATTCCTCGGGAACAGTACTTTTTTCTGACTGAAACTCTATGTCCTATTCGGTACCCCTCACAAGGTGTATGTAAGTTTCATGATGATCGGTTGAGTAGTTAAGACTTTAAAGCGTAAGAAACAAAAACAAACTCTCTGTCCTGCCTGACGAACTTTCTTTAATTATTATGCACTTGCATGGTATCTAATTAAAAAATCTTTCAATCCATAGCTAAATGTCAAAAGGTCTCCTTCCATTTTTTATGTTCCTTAAAACTAATCCAATATTATAATAGATGTTGGTAGATATGACTATTCGCAAGGTGAATGCGATCCATCAATCCAATCTCGTATCCCCAAGTTGATTATCTGTTTTAATCATGGCTTTGTCTATGTTGTATCTACTTTCCCACCGCTTTCTGGCGGCGTTGCAGAGTGACCGCTGCGGCAGTTTGCGCAACTCAATGCAAGCCTCCCCCCCGCCCCCCCACCTGAGCCTACTACGCGTGCGCTGCATGCCGGAATCGGGTCGCACCAAAATTCATCGAACGCCATCATAAATAGACCCACCTCCCCCCCCAACCGTCGAATCAAGGCACGCGTAACAGGCGCGTTATCGAGGCCAACTAAGGCTCAATGTATGCTAGGCGGCTATACCTGCACGTATGCAAATGTACCGTTAGGCTGTAACGGGGCCGCGGGCATCTAATCGATATGGTATCGACTGCAGCTGCACCGCCTATAGATACAGGCCCAGGTGTGTACAGTGCGTTTCAAATTTAATGGCCGCACGGAACATCGTGCGAGACGATGCGCAGAATACAATTTCGATGTAAGTGGGTGGGAGACACGAGTAGTGGGGCACTACGCGCATAGTGGCTAACTTTAAGCCATTAAGTTTAAAACGCACTGTTAGCCTCCGAGGAACTGCGTCGCGCGCTGCACTCGCATTGCTGTTACGTCGTCATTAGTGTCTGAGCTTTAAGTATCGCGTCATGGTCTCAAATACTAGTAAGATCATGAAATATTACGAATTTCGAGTGCCTCGATTACCCCGCACCTATACGAATACGAAACGGTATTGTTTTTATATGATGTCGATGTTGTAAACTATATTCTTTCTCATTAATATCATTCATCTGCTTTTAATTAAAACTTCTTCATTGTTATTTAGGTCATAGTAGTTTTATTTTATGGATGTTGTCTCTTTCTTATCGCTGTCTTCTGAAAGCTCTCTATTGGCATGGTAATCATTAGCAATGAAAACTGAAATTAATTCGTAACACAACACTCATATCTTTCACGTGTAACAAGTATCTAAATAACTATATGTACTTACAAAGTTAAGGAAGTTTTACTATATGTGGTTGGGAATTTGTTCACAACAAAATTACCTTGTAGGTAGAATTTAAAATTTAGAGGTAGCTATGAATACTAGTTAGTATTTACCTATCTCACAGATGAACATTGACAATGTCCTCAACAAGTCATGCTGAGGTTTCGCCGAACTTTGTCAATACGGAATTATCGAGAACGTTCTAAAATGCATAATGATGTCATTTCATGATTGCTCCCCCCGCAGCCCGCTGCGCGCGTGATTCCCATGTGCAGTGAATCTGTTTCATAGGCGTATTGATTTTCAGGCCTTTACTTAAAACGGAAGCGGGCTTTTAACGTATTGATAAGTACTCTCAATCGATGACGGTTATTTTTCAAACTATTATTCACTATTAAGTTACTTAATATAACTGAAAAAATACCAGAAAAAATTGACTCACCCGTAGCAGCTCAGACGGGACTCGAACCCGCACCGTTATAGAGCATAGCATAGCATTGTGAATGCTAAAATCTAAAAATTCAATATTATTTACTAGTGAGCTAGACCTTACGTTTGTGTGTTAAAAGTGGCTCAAATTGTATGTTGTTTAAAAATAATAGATTCCGCCAAGAGGAGGTTTTAAAAAACATTACAAAGTGTGCTGTTTGGTAGGTATTCTTTAATTATATCTAATCGAGACAAGGCGGCGTTTCTAATGTTAAACATATTTCGAAATGAGTGTTTTTTTTTTAATTTAAAAAAAAAATCGCGAAAATTTTCCCGAGAATCGGTCGAGAAATGCGGAAGTAGCTGTAGAAGTATGCTTTTTCCAAAACTTATCAATGTTAGCCTAATAGGTTGTAGGAAAATATTACCTACTTATAGCTAAAAACAAACACAATTGTATGTCTTGCTTGTCTATCCCTGAAGAAAACACAATAAAATGCAATTTTATGTAATTTTAAAAAGACCTATTTGTTATCTTAATTTAAGTTTGAGATGTTGACAGTCTTTGTGGAAGTATAATCAAATTCCTTTGTTTCTATTTTAAAAGTTCGGCGATTACGTCACCACACTTGCAGCCGCACACTAGCATACCCCACTTCCTTCCATTTCGCTGCGATCCTATTTGGCTTATCGATTCGGAGCAAAAGTGGCCTTTGGTGAATCCGTCATTGTTTCTACGCAGCAGTAACGATTAGATGTATGATATACACAAACAATAGGCTACAATTCAACTGGAAATATTTTAATGGTAATCAAAGTTAAACAAAACAAAAGCACATAAGTATCAAAAAGTTATCAGTCAATTCCCACATCGTAAAATGTACCGCGCTCTGTTACATGTTATTGATTGGGATCGCAGCGGCCCTTTTTAGCCCAAATAGCGTGGGAATAGCACAGTTTGCGTATAAATAGTGTAAGTTGAATTTCGTTGTGAACCAATTAACGATCGCTTCATACAGAAAATAGAAATTGAGTCATTCCTTGTTGAAGTCTTAATGTTCTAGTTCGAAAAATAATTTATAGATTTTTGTAAGTTTTATCTTCAATAATATAATCAACAAGAAACGTTACTTACTAACCACTGATTGTACGAATGATTGCTTGCGACACCTGCAGTATCGGCAAACTTGATACAACACCATTATCTTGGATAGAAAGAGCAATCCAATATCAATCAACAAAACAATACAAAACTACTTTTTATATTTTATGCACAACGGGATAGTGCTTGGCCTTCACCTCACCTGTTAAGGCGGTTGTATGACCGAAAGTGGCGCCCTCAGAGGTTTTTATTTAATAAGTTATTAATAGAAAAAGATTTTAATAATGTTTATCGTGGAGATTTTAGGGCCCATTGTCTAGTATTTTAGAAGGTATCACTACATGCCCTCGTAGTCATTCGTAGAAGTAGATAGCAAATTTGTCAAAAACGGCTACTTTTAGCAGTTTTGCTATCTACTTCTAGCAGTGACTACGAGGGAATGTAACGATACCGTCTAAAAATACTAGACTGTGGAATACTAGACCTAAAATCTCCACGATAAACATTTTTTAAATTGTGTATTAGATTTATAATATTAAATATAATTTACCGCGGCGCCACTTTCGCTCAGGGTACAACCTTAAGCAACGATAATGCCGAAGGTGGAAGCACACTACACCCGGAATCTTCATCACTGAGGAACTGGTTATTTTACATCTAACTGCCGGAAAACATCAATTTTTAATTTGTCATTATGGCGTCAGACTTAAGTAAGATGGTGGTAGCTAGCCAGGCGGACTTGAAATAAGCCCTCCCACTGTCATAACGTCTTAGTGAAAACTCTGGCCTCAATATGGCCCCACGCAAGCTAGTTTGAAAATTTCAGCCAAGTATAGGTAGAATAAATAAGGTATTTAAAAAAAAAGGAATCGTCACAGAGCCGCCAAAAGTTAGTAAATTGACCATTTAACCCGAGTTTAAAAAAAGTTGAGCAGCCTTGTTCTAGCATGTGTAGTTTCCCTGAAAAACGTGAGAATAGGCACCGATGGTCGGACTATTACGTATTCATGCTGGTCACATCGATCAGGGGAGGTCATTCACCCGACCTTGGGCTTCCGCTTTGGGATAGCCTATCGTGAACTTAGTGATAGTTATAATTATAGTTAGAAAAATAGTGATAATTCGTAGTAGCATTATGATATACGCAGCAGTTAAGCTTACGAATTTAGGTAATGAATTGAATATAATAAAAAAATATTTAGAATTTTCAGACTATCGCTGAAAACAAATAAACTTTCGCTTGATTGAATTCACAAACTTGGGATTTAAAAGCAATATATAATGTTCTCTACGTAAAATCTCGTAGAAACAAGCACAAAATGGTAATTTTACTGTCCAATCTTTGAGTCAACAGTCGACTAGAAAAATCACGACAGCATATAAATGCCCGTTTTTATTTTAAAGGTCATATTTGCTGATCGTTAATATTATTCAATATTTTTGCTTGTCCATTGTTTTAATTATCCTTCAACTCTTCAAAGATAACATTGCCCTGTTGAAAATTAATTTGATTTTTGGCAATGAAATTAATAACACACTTTTGCGTTATATTTGCTTCAGTTATTAATAATCTTACCTAATGATAATTGAATTAGCTTGTACTACAGTTTCACCGTACGGTACCAATGCTACTCTTTATATATCCCGTGTTTTTTCCAATTTGGGCTTTGTGCTGTAAAGTTGTCATCATGTAAACAGGCACATAATCCAGATCTGTCTGTAGTTACTGCAGACTATTAAAGGCATTTTTCTTCCTACGAAGGGCTACAAGCAGGAGCCAATAACGCAACAATAAAACAAAACACAAGTGACGTGAACACAATAAAACAAAACACTGTCTGTAGTAATACAAGTTTACGATTTTGTACATGCTCATGGTAGGGGCATTAGTACCAATGTTGTGACGTGGTGGTGTTGTTACAGGGCAGGCATCCGAGGCGGCCCGGGCATGGACTCCCAGCAGCAGCAGTACTGCCTGAAATGGAACAGCTTCGGCTCCAACCTGGCCACTTCCTTCGCGAACCTCTGGAACTCGGAGAGTCTCGCAGACGTCACATTGTACTGCGAAGGTAAGTTTTACTTAATATTGTTGGAGCATTTGGGCCTTTTAAGATTGAAAGTTGGAATTTATACGTAGGTACCTACTCATAACGTAAATAACTTCGATGTAGGTACGTACATTGATGCTCCATAGTATCTTGGTAACTTGATGCGGCCATCTCGTTTTTATGTGTGTGATGTGGAGAGTTTGATTGTTGAATCTTTTTTTTGCTGATATTAATAAGCCACAATATTTCTTTTGGACAATGAAATAATTTTACTGATTATCTACTTAGTTCACCTAAAGATAATAATAACGATAAAAATAGGGTTTTTACTTATTATGTCTAATTTTTATTGAAATAATAACTCATTTGTTCAAATCAATTTAAGATTGCTTCAACCATTAATCCCTTTAAATTAATTATGATTATATTCCTTAGCTGCGACGAGTTTAATTGCATCTCGAGTGCCGTTCAAATGCATTGATACTTTATCTCGAAATTCGTCAACACGTGTATATTATGACTCTAATTTTGCATACAATACTATCACTGTATTTTTGAGCGGATATTTGTTGAAAGTATGTGCTAACAGTTATTCGGTATTAATGTTATGCGAAATGATCATTCTGACAAAAAGTCTTATACATTACGACTTAAAATTTTATGCAATCACATATTATGAACCCCTTTTTATTAGAGATAGTTTGTCAATTAGTTTAATTTTATTAAGGTAACTTAACTTCCTAGTTATATATGTAAAATGATTATACTAGAGATTGCTTCAGAGAAAAATACACCGTTAGTTTGCATTTGCATCATAGTTTACAAGTTCCAAGGCCTTGGCAGTAACTCTGGGTGGGCAAATAGCATTCAACTCGAGAAATAAAATGGGGAAAATAAATTGCAATTTTACAGTGGAAAACTTTAAAATTTTAGCTATGGCTTGACTTTCATCAAGTTTCTTGCAATGACAAAAACTCTTTGAAACAAAACTTTTGCTCAAGAGTTCGAACTTTGTAGGTTATCAATGAATAGCTTATTCATTAATTGTTAAAAGTAAACAAGTCGGCAGGTTCCGCGATGAAAGTGTTTTTCAAGTTCCTAAACAATGCGGCGTTGCTCTCATTTCAAAGTTTAAAATTTTTTTTTGCAAGAAAATGCGGTGAAGTTCAGTTTTTAGGGTGTTTGAGGGGGACTGTATCACAATAAATGTTGTTTCGTAAGGGATGAATGTTAGGAAATACAAAGTCATAATGTGACGTCAGTGAACATTGCTCTTTAAGGAATGCTAGATGGTAAAATTTACATACTTATTTGAAAACTAGCTTTCCGGCCGCAGCTTCGCCTGCGTGAACTAAGGTTATATTATGTGGATGGAGACCTTCTCCAAAATCTCATCTATATACGTACCAACTTTTGTCAAAATCGGTCCAGCGATCTAGGCGTGAAAGAAAACGTAACAGACAGAGTTACTTTCGCATTTGAGTTCGGAAATAAAAACAAAATATTTAGAAGCAACACGTCATATATCGTTGTTAGAATATGTATTTACTATCCACTAAACTTCAACTAAAGGCGTACACGTCACCCCCCTACGGCGTAGCATCGTTGCTACGAGATTCAGCTACGCGTAGAGGGGTGGAAGTGCTACGATATCGACACTGTTACCTTCTCGAATTAATAATTAACGACTGATGGTAGGCTATTGATCGAACCCCAATAATATGATGTTATTAACACAATTATGCTGCAGTCCTTTATTGTATAAAGCGTCTTTGGTTTGGATTTTTTTAATACACGTGAATGTATGTTTTAGAGATCTAACAAAAAAAAGTTTGCTTGGTCGTCTTAAATCATTTAGTATTAATAATCAGATATAAAGATAAATTTTGTAGTAACGTTTTAAAGCAAACTGATGAGTATTTCAGAAGATATGACTTGTCATGTAATTGTTAAAACTTAACGTTTGTGCAATTTAAAACATAATTATAATTAATTCATTGCATCTACGTGTATTCGTAAAAAATTGACAATGATCTGCGTCATTGTCACTGACATTAACATATGCTAATGCTGTAAATATTATTGCAAACGCCAAACATGAATAATCCAAGCTAAGCAAAATAATAATTTAAAAAATAACTTTTCATATTAATTTTTTTGTCGATATAAATTAATATCTACCTAGTCTACTATATCTTAAGAATTTTTTTTAAAATTTGAGATTTTGCCATTAACAATGCAATTTTTATACAATACTAGAAAAAATACTACTCGCGTAACAGATCAATTCTCGGACGGGAATCGAACCCGCGACCTTTGGATGTCCGGTCCAATGCTCTGACCACTGAGCTACCGAGATACTAAGTTGTTGAAATAAATCACAGAGTGATACGGTATTTTGTCGCAGAGCTAAATTCGTAACAGGCGCCACAAAAATTACATTATCACTGATTATCACGTAGGTACAGAACACTCGACGGAACGTATCAATTGCGTCAATAGACGGGCGTCTACTGACGTGAAGCAAAAACCAACAAAAAAATGACGAAAAATATTGTAGAATATATCGTATATATCATAGAAATATCGTCTTTTTGAAATTTTTGGATTTATTATAAAAAAGTTAATCTAATACGTTTTTGGATTTAAAGAAGTTTCTAGTAATAGTGTATACATGGTCTTGGCATTTTAACAGTTATGTACACATGAAAGCGGATGGACTCAGCTACGTTTCCGACATGAAATCAGTCAAGATAATTTAATGAAATTGATACATTTCAAAGTTCGATTGACGAGCTTTAAAATGGTACCAATTTTAATTCTCTATATCAATTGATTCTGTGCTGAAATAGGTTAGTTGTATGTTTAACGGAAAGATAATGAGCAAGAAAATAATAATATATTGCTGTCGTCATACCCGAGAATAAATACTGTTTATTCAGTACTGTTGAATGCAAGCGTGGCCTTGAAGCTTCGCTAAATTGATAAGCAGGTCGTTGACTCTACTGATAATTTTTGGCACTAGTTTTGAATAAAAAAATTCATGACCGGTGTGCAATCGAAGCTTGTTGTCGCGTAACGCATAAAATGATAAACGCTTATCATTGGGAAAATGTTGGAATACATTTACCTATTGCGACGTTTCAAATTTACTAATTATTCTCTATCTTTTCATCTCTATGCAAAGTTGTTACTATTACTGTTACTATTACAGCTGTTATTATTACCGTTACTATTTACCTACCTTTGTAAATTTAAAATAATATTATATAGTCTTCATTCGATTAGCACCTAATAGTCACAACAAATAGATAAAGTAAAAAAAAATACACGCGATATGACCTTGGTTCCAAAGTGCATGAAATAGGTTGTTTAAAAAAAGTAAAAATACATTGCAGTGCCCTTTTAAAAACCCTATTATTCACTTCATTTTTTAAAAGAAATAATTCTTGAACTTCGTTGTATATGGTGCCATAATATCACCTATGGCATATAGCAAACGATCCTCAACTTTGAAGTCGAAGATTTTGCGGCTATTTTTTTTCCAGTAATTCGCATCTCATTGATCAAATCTTAGTGGCAGTGTATTTTCCCCATTTTCCTCTAAGGATATTATTTTCCTAGATTGTTTTTCAGTTAAAATAAGTTGGTCCCAATAGTTTAAAATGCATATGTCTACATAGATAGATGTGGTTATCCATAACCGGAAATTTCTTTAGGAAAATTTCGTAAATAACACTGAGTACTGATAACTTGATAAATGCATTCGTCATATGTTTTTGCCGAAATAGCTACGGCGATAGCTTTTGCTATCAGTTTGATAATTTTGGCGCAAACAACAATATTGCATTTGAATACCAAATCGATTTAACACTTACGCACCAGAGTTTTAATGTAAAAAATGTCATTAGTCTTTTGATTAATAAAAAAATTCTTGGTCAAGTATCTCGGATAAGTCATTACCTATGTAATTTATTTGTAAGGAGAAAAAAAACAATAGTTTTGGCTATATTGCAAGGGATAAAGTGGTAATTTTTGCTAATAAACAATTTATCAAATGCTTCTTTAGTAGGTATGAACGCCTATACAAAAAAGTTGGGAGTTACAAGTCGTGATGTCAAAGTTTGGCCGCATGATGGAAACTGATCTGTAGGCTGTTCCTATTGAGCTGGACTAAACTGTCTTAAACCATTCCATGTGGCGGCGGGTTAAATAGCGATCTTTTCCCGACTTCATTCTAAAATGTATAACCTAGCTATTAGGTCGAATATGGTATCATTTTCGGATAAATCAATAATGTTGAATTTATTTCCGGTATAAAATGCTATTTATTATGCAGTTTCTGAAAAGTTACACTAAAAACCAAAAGTAGCAAACTTCATTTTTTAATTTTAGGACTTGCTTTGACTAGCTGTGTCTCCGCAACCAATAGAGCTTGACTACTCAGGCTAGGCTAAAAGTGTAGAAAATTTAATAAACTTTTTCAAAAATATTAACAGAAAACCTGAAAAATGCTTCCGAACGACACGAAAAGACAGATTTATAATGCCTATTTTGGACTAGCTGGGTCTCCGCAAACAATGAACCTAAACTACTTGGATTAGGCTCAATTTGTATAAAATATACTTAGCACATGCATCGCTTATGTCGTCATTGCTTTTGCACGCGCTTGTTATTCGAAAAATAGGAAATATTTTTTGTAGTCTTATCTAAGTTCACTGAACGAAAATAAGCTATCAGTTTTAATTAATAAGTTATCTTGAAAGTTTTGTAATAATTTTAATATTAATGTAGGTACATATTTGAACATTTCTAATCAAAACCTCTTAACTCATAAGCTCAAAAGTTTACAAGGTTATAATTAAACTTCTGTCTAAGGATTAGTAATGCGGTTTTCATATTTGGTTGTGTCGCAGATTTTCTATGGTTTCTACTTCTAGATTTCGAGGTCAGACCAAACAAGTGCGTTAGACGTAAAGGCTGTGAGAATATGACAATAGGGGTGTCTCTTCATACGAAAATAAAATTCTAGAGACGATATTAATTATTTTCCGATGTATCGGTTTTGTATCTTGTACTTATTGTTGACTTGGATCACAAAATATTGTGTAGGTATTGAATTTCACTTTCTTAATAAGTATTAGAATTATTTATTTACGTCGATTTTTAATGTTTTGTAATTACGTTAAATTAGTAAACTATAGGCCCGGAAAATGAGACAATAGATTTTCTATTGTACTCCGGCCGTATGCGGCCGCTCGGGCTTTGAAGAATTAATGTTACAATTAAATATAATTACAGCATGAATGTTCAGGGTCTTTTACAAAATGAGCTTGAAATGAACCGAAAAGGTTTGTTTCTTCAAAATTTATCTGGCAGCCCTAACTCGGGTGGGTACGAGTGCGTCAGGGGTGGTGGGTGAGAACTGGGAGGGGGGAGGGGCTTTGGGAAGTTGGCAGAGAACGGATCGCTTTTTGAAAACGGCTCGTAGGTTCCAAATGCGTTATCTTTTGAACAAGTTGGCCTGAGTTTGGAATTCTCTGTTTTGATTCTGCGTCTGAATAGATTTCGACTCGAGGAAACTGTTGGACTAAGAAGAAAGTTATTATTTGAATACCCATGGATACTTTTTTCCCTATAATGGAGTCTAGGGTTCATTTAGTCAGATGATAAAACTTATAATTTCCATGGTTTGCGATCTTAAGTAAATCTACGGTTTCATAATTAAATGTTATTAGGTTATATGAAATATTATTGAAAACTTAGAAACTGTCATGACTAGGTTACCTTCCGTTTGTTGTTTGTTTTGAATTTAAAGAATTCAGTGTTTGTTAAATTAATTGTACGTTTTGCGAAATATTAAAAAAGTATATAACAAATTATATAATAATAAAAGGAAAGCTTTTCAAATTTTAACTTCCTCACAAACGTTTTGTTTTTCAAAACTGTAAGAAGGTGGGGTCAATTAACGAGGGAAGTCGTAATGAGGCCAGAATTCCTTCTGCCACTTACCTTGAGCCGGGGGAGAATCTCGTTTTCTGCATCGGCGGCTCGAATTCTCGTTACAGCCTCCTTGAAGGCTGAAGTTTCCTGCATTCAAAGAAAAAAGATTATTGCACGGAACCATGAGACACAGTGAAGTTGAAGGATAGTAGAAGTGAGAAGGAAGACAATTTCACAAATTCTACACAAATCTGTCAATTAGGGCTTTCAAGAGAACTTTATTTTTAAAAAGAGATCATTTGTTATAACTAGATAATTATTGGTTACCGTCTTGCTTAAATGATTCGGTCGTTCGATTGATTACAGCTATCACCTAGTCTGAATAAAGACATGAACCGTTACTTATAAGAACTGATTCAGTTGATATAAATATTTAATAAAAGGCAACATCATGAAAAGTCAGACAGAGAAAATTGTGAAAATATAGAATGCGAGACAAGTCACTTGTTGTTCCCCTGACGGCTCATGTCATTTATCACTCGGGTCAAGGTCACCGAATGTTTCCTTCTCTTCGCCATAAAAATGTACAGCTATTCTTTTTTATCGCTCCACTGATTTTCTTGTAAACAGTTTAAACAGTGATAGCTAGAAAAAACGGAGGTTCAAACTTTTTACTAACGAAAAGGAGAGTTGATGGTCGATAGAGTTTATTACTTATAGATTAGAACGTAAGAGCCATTTTCCCTCGCAACGTTGTCTTCAATATTGTTTTTCTTTATGTCAGCTGAAACGTTTTCTTGCATGCATCATACATGCATATTGTCGGTATTATAAGTGATTTATATGTATTAATTATGCTATTGATGACACTTATTTCCTTTTCGGTTGAAACCATGAAAGTTTCAGCCCGAAATTTTGTTTTTTTTCTACACTCCAGCTATGAACTGTCCAATAAATTCTTTATCTATATAAATAAAAATGAATTGTTGTTCGTTAGTCTGATTAAAACTCGAGAACGGCTAGGCCGATTGAGCTGATTTTGGTTTTAAAATGTTTGTCGTAGTCCAGGGTAGGTCTAAACGGTGGTGATACGAAGTTCACCGGGTCATCTAGTTATTATATAAAATAATATGTTTTTTCATACGGAAGTGAAAAAGCTATAGTGTTCAAAGACTTAAAAATCTGAGTCTGAAAAGCGAATCTGAGTCTATTGTCTGTTTTACAGTCTACGAGAAGAGAAAAAGTTCTGTGTTTTTAAATGGAACAGAATGAAAACTACCTATTTAATAATAATAAAATAAATTAATAATAAAATCAATTTATTTGCAAAAACAGTTTTTAATTAAGTTTTTATCAGTGATTACTACACAAGGCTCATAGGCCTGAGTCGCAGAAACCAAAAGTGAATTTCCATTATCTTTATTTAAATTTAAAAAATTGGATTATCTTAATCAGAACTTGGGAGTGTCTCTAATATTTCAGTAAATGTTCAGGCGTTAGTAATAGTGTAACGCATTTGGTGCGTTTGTATGTAGAGCGGAACGCATCGGCGCGGCGGCGTTGTATCGACCCGACGGCGGTGCGGCCCCACCCCCCGCGCGGGGCGTATACCAGCTGACACAGTGTTGTGTCGCACGTTTTTATTTATAACAAATAGGCTAGACGATAAACAGACGGACGCTTTAAAAGGGAAATTTCGCCTCGGACACTCGCACTGTATGCCTGAGATAACTTAGATTAATGCGAAATATATTCATCTCCCGCCCTTTTGGGTCGTATTTTGTTCGGCGTAACTTTTCCTCGAGTGTCGTTGAAAAATTAATTAAGGTCGTGTCGTTGTAACATATGCGAACTAGGCTTTTCCTTTTTAACTTTTTATATAAAATTTTTAGCTTACTTATTAGCAAAAAGAAGGTTTATAATAATTTAGTACGCAGAGCTTAAAAACTTTAGTTTTATAAAATTGCAAACTGCTCACGAATGCCACTAATTAAAATACCTAGTAAAAACTTGTAATCATAGATACACGCTATCATAGTTGCGATAAGTGCCGAATAGTTCCAGATAAACTAACTAAATTTTGATAACTATGGTGGTATTGATTTGCGGCCTGAATATACCTAGGTACTAGAGATAGAAATTGTTTTCCTAATTTATTACGCTTCTATATAGTATAAAATATTGTAAGTACAAAAATAACTAATAATGAAATAAATCTACCTATTAGTTAAAATCTGAAAAGAAGTTTAAGTTGCCTGTGGTTTTATGAACTTCTGACCTCTAAGAATCGGAACCCTACCCTTTAATGGTTTAAGTACGTGCTATAATATCGCGTGAGTTTGCTTGCTAACACAGTAGCTACCTTAAAAATCCCTGAAAACCATCCAATAAAGAAAATTAATTGTTTTGAACGTGAATATACTTCTAACAAAGTGACAGTCAAAATATCACTTAGTTCCCTGCAAAAGAAAGTTTCACATCTCAGCCGTAAAATCATGTAATGGATGTAATGAATAGATAAAAGGAAATCATTACTGAATTGAAATTTATTATTTAATCTTGAAACGGAGCTATCAGGAGCCAAGGCTGGCGCTGAATAGTTGATAATAACGCCAGCTCAGTTTTACGTGTAATAAAAAGGTTTACGCCCAATTTATAGCTGTATTTCTCAACAATCGGCTGGTTTATGTATTTACTTTGTTAAGTACTTATAAGATAATTGTAGATTAACCGAGTGGATTATCGATCTTTCTTTTTGCAACTTTGAGCAATAATAAGAAGTTTGAACAGTTTATGTCAAAAAGGTGTGATAGAAAAGCTTTTCTTCGTTGAATGGACAACTTTTTGAGATAAAAATGTTTTATAAAGTTATTTTTTTTACTTTATATTTTTAACTATGATAGTTTGCTTCTATTTTTTTTACTAAAATTCTCACTTATCTTCGTGTTTGAAATTACCTAATATAAAATGGCGTACATTATTCAAAATGTATAAACGGATATTTAAATTCGGCTTTAATTCAATTCGGTATTCAAACAAAATAAGTTAGTGAAAGAAAAATCAAAATGTGTATCCAATTCTCAACCCTTTTTTCAATTACTGTGTGTTAGTTGTCGGTTGTAGATCAAAGGCTTTTCAGGCCATTCCTGGCCAGCCACGTGAGGCCAAAAGAAGATTATTTTGTGCACATTTGTTCAGCGGAGCGATAATATGAGCCGCGTTTGAGGGGTTTCCTAGTCATTAGGAATCCTTATTTGTTCACTAATTTTTGCTTAACCAACTAATCTGAAGTTATGCCGCTTGCATATACGTATCCAAGCTTGTCATATGCAATAAATGCCAATTTTTTTTGTCTATGTTTTGTTAGTGATTTGTTGAACGTACATGTCTCGAATTTTCGATGTCTGCGAATATTCGAAACATCAAATGTACATTAATCACGACCAGTTTTAGGTTAGCATCAAAAAATCAAGGTGGCGGTGTCTAGCTGAAATGGGGCGAGAAATGTAGGGGTGACACATAATGTTATACTTATAAGTGTATTTATTGTTTGTATATCACTACGGTAATTATAAATAATTTAAACACAATAAGAGAATTAAGGTTGATGAAAAGGATTACCTTTGCAACCGATCAAATCTAACTTTGTCTTATATCTTTTATCTTTATCTTATATCTCTCTCTCCCAAGGTTGCCTGGAAGAGATTGCTGTCTAACAATAAGGCCGCCTATTGTGTACTTTCTTCTTTCCTCTGTTTCTTTGTTTGTAATGTCTTTTCGTGTGCAATAAAGATCATTATTATTATTATTTGTCTTAATAGACGACTTTGTTTAAAACTAGCTAATTTTAAAATAATATTATCACGTGACTGTTACTATAATGTATTTACCTTACTAAAGATTTACAAACACATTCCCATTAAAAAGCACAAAGAATTATGTAACGTTGCCAACCCTGTTGAAGGGGTCCGCCCAACCCTCCACTCCCTTCTATAATCGAGTGCATTATATGTGAAACAAAACCTCCCACGCCCGAATTTTCACTCTCTAGTAGATGCATGAGGCCTAATTGTGCCCCGCAGGGTGGATGCAGGGCTCTATCGATTGGGCCCGGGTGGCGGCGGAAGGGTTGAATTTACCTTTATGCCCTTAGTTCGTTAGTCACGATGATTGAGCCGTTTGGGACTCCAAAACTGATTCAGATACGGGTTTTTGTGAGTGAAACGTCACAGGTGGATGATACGTACCGATTTGGATGGCGATTGAATAAATAAAGGACATGATTTATTCACTTCTCGAGCTTTTTCTTTTTTCAATTTTTTTCATTAAAGGACATGAAATAAAACACTTTTTAACGTATACTAGCGCGGTTTTATTGAAAGTACTTTATTGAACGCTAGTATCCGTTAAAAAGTGTTTTATTTCATATTTAGTGAGCACGTTATCTTGAGAGGTGAATAAATAAAGGGTTGTTGTGAATTGGAAATAAATAAAAATAATGTAAGATTTAAAACTAATATCTTTCAGTATTGAATTTACGAAGAATTTTACATTGAAAAGGGAACAGTTTACGGCGCAAATAACTCTATTCGACATTGGGTGCGTATTGATTTTACCTGCACAAACAAATATGGAAGATATACAGCCTTAATTACATATGTGATGTTTAATCACCTCGTTCTGCTATGTTATGTAATAATTTTGATAGTAGCACACTTTGCTCGAAATTAGTTAAAGCCTGTCTTATGTAACGAACTATTTGAGATATTCACTACAACACATAATTTTACCATTATAAATCATTATTAAAAAAGGTTTAAAGGTGATATAATAAAGGTTGTCAATACTTTTTTAACTTTTTCATTATTTTATTAATGATTACACGAAATGCCAAAATCTTGTTAACGTCAAACCAGTTTAAATCTTCGAAAATGCTACTATTAGCTGCTTGAAATCTCTCCACTAAACCCCATCCGACAGTAGGTACAGTACGGAGCTCGGAGCCTTTGTTGCAATATTAAACGTAGGTACATCTACATACTAAGCACGCACCGAGCGTCCGAATCGGTTCACCTAGTTTTTCAGCCCCCCCACTCCGTGCAAAATTGATTTTCTCCCGCACATTTCGCCTGCACTTCGGTAGCATGCCTCTCTTTCTGACACTACGACCTTGAAAGGGGCACAGTCTGGTTCGGGATGCGTTGTCATTACTTTCAGGGGGGGTGGTGGGGTGGGAAACGGGGTTACTCGACCTCCCCCTAAGCCTCTAGTGCTGTCGTTTTCACTTGCATCCGGGCCGTATATATTCGTATATACGGATTTCAATTTCGGTTTCGCAACGGATTTTCGCCACGATTGCACAGAAAGGGAGTGTTTTCCGTTGTTCGCTGGCTTATTGCCGTTCCGTGCATCTGGCTTAGATTGAATGGAGAACGTTTCCTTTTCTGTGTTTACACCGGGTTGGTTGCGTTATTTGGTGTTAGAGTGGGTGTTCTGTATACGTGACATAGATACGCAAAAATGAACGCTAATATTGCCACAAAAGCTCGCACTGACGTTATTAGCTCAATAGATAGTAGTAAACTGTGACTCAAATAGTGATCTCTAAAAAAACTCACACAAAGTAGTTTTTACATAAACGTCGGTTTGGTCCATCTAAATTGAAGGAAACATTTTTGTAGCATTTGGAAAAAACTGTGTACATTATGATGATAAACTGTACTAGTAAATCTATTTATGTTTTCTATATAAGCGATTGTAAGTTGCATAACATATAGTTTGAGATTGGATGAGATTAGTATTTTGATCGTTTACCTAGGTATATTATTGTGTAATCACAATTTGTGAATTGATAGTTATATCAATTCCAAGATCAATTCACCAAAAAAGATTCTAATCAACTTTCCCATCTCTTGCCATCGATTGATTTTCTGCACTTCTTTGTTCAGCACATGTTTTTTGATGACCTTGGTCCTTAGCACCTTGGTCATTAGACTTCAAAAAGATATTAGTCATTTTGTAACTTTGGTCATTTTAGCACCTTGGTCATTAGGCTCCGAAAATATTAGTAATTTTGCAAGTTTGGACATTTCAGCACCTTGGTCCTAACGCTCCGGAAGGATCCCAACATCTGATAAATCAACTGCGACGTAACTTCGTGCACGGGTATATTCAAATGTTATCCAATTAAATAACAATAATTCCGTGCGTCCGAAGTCACACACACGCACACACACACACATAGCAACATGCGGCTGTGTGTGACCGTGCCTCGTAATGTTATGCGTGAAGGCCTCACGTGGAAGACGCTGTTGTTTCACGATTACAGTATTCTGTACTCTGCACTTGTATGACGTAGGTAGGGCATACATGTTACAAACAACAAACCATGCAATTTATGAAAAAGATTTATTCTTTTGTGAAACTATTAGTTGGCTCCCTTTTTTTTGTTTCAATAGTCGCTCCAATTTTTTAATAAAAACAAGATTGAATATTCACTAAATTAGATAAAAAAATAAAAAAAAAAATGTTTATTAAGGTTTCTCAATCAATATAACACAATATTTATTGGAACACGACTTTTAAGTATTGTAAAAACACTTGTGTCAGAAGTGTCCGCTCTTCCTAAAACTTATTTTAAACAAACGATTGAGTATAAAAGAGGTTACTATTTCTACAAAGCTATTAATTTAATTAACCCATGTAATATAGGTATTAAAACTCATAATCTTGTCAACCAAAGCGATCTTTTTTTAATTTTAACCCGGTATGTTTTTGTTGTATCTTGTAACTGGTTTCGTTACTCTCTGTAACGAATCTCTCCAACCTCTAAACTGCCAACACAACAGAGACTTATTATTTTAAACTACAACGAAAATGGAACAACACATTTTTTCAATGATCCGATTATATCAGAGTCGCCTAGCGCAGTCTGCTAGTCCCGAGTGCGCAGATAGCGCCGTTTAGTAGGTCTCCTAAGTAGGCCAATGTCGGTGTTGCAAGCTGCGTCGACCAATGTCGTTCGCCCATTTCCTCGTTAGAGGGACGCGCGCGGGGCGCGACCGTGCGACGGCTGCAATGGCGGCGGGCGGCGGCGCTTGCGACCCAAAATATAGTGCGTGTAAATCTTCTTTGGATTTCATTGACTTTTATTATTAATACGCATATTTACGCTTGACCTACTTTTGATCGCATGTGTGTTAATTACAATTCAGTCCTGAAAGTAAATCAACTTGTAAATGTATGCTTCACACATTGACACATTTTTTTCATATTTTGTACTTACTTTATGGTAAGTACCTACTGAAAATAGTTTAAAAAAAAAACAAAAAACCTCTCTTCCAACAAAAAAAAAATTATCTTATTCAGTTCATAAACAAAGAAGTAATACGACCAAACATCGAGGTAATTCACACAAAATCATACTATTTTCGTGCTTTTTCAAAATTACTTAAAAAGTACTGAACCGATTTCCAAATTTTAAAAAATGGGACCAACTTATAACTAATGTTATAACGTTTGAATCATTTCAATCGGTCCAGCCGTCTTCGAGTAATCGGTGGACATACACAAAAAAAATATATACAGACGAACATAGAACCTCCTCCTTTTTTGAAAGTCGGTTAAAAATAAGGTTTTTCAAAATGACAGATAATATGTCGTCACAGTATAATGATTACTAGAGTTTTAACAAACAAGTTTCGCTTTCCGTTGAAGTTGTTGATTTTCGTTTGTACTTTCAAAGTCAGGCTTTATTTTGTTCCAATAGCTTTGTTTGCAATTAGAAATTTAATTGGCAATTAGTTCGGGAGCGTCCATCTTGCCCTATTGAGTCTTTAAATAAATTTGAAGATGAATGTTTCATACTATCGGGAAAACAAACTTCTGATCAAAATGTTACATAAAGTGGTTGTGAAAATTGCGTAAAATTAGAGGAAAATAAACAATTAAAAAAAGATTTTCCAACATTTTTAGCTTTGAAATTATAACTGTGTAATAAAAAGTACTGTTTAGATATTGAAATGTTTTAGTGGGTCAGCACAGCATAGTTATTCAGGGTTTGACCTGATTTTTATGTTCATGAATGACGTTCAAGAGACAATCATGCGATTGCATATCAACCTCTATTTATAGCACAGTTCGTTTAGGTACTAGCAAGAAGTTTCATCAAAATTCACATGCAGTGTTCCTCAACAATTTTCAAACACCTTTCACCAAGGTTTAGAAAAGGCTGTAAAAAATTGTAGCTGGATTTCGTGACCACATCACATCATAGGCGCGGATCACGAGGTCATACAAACAATTTAGGAAACAATTAAGGGAACTCGCCACTTACCGGGACTAAATAGGGACAAGGACGATGTTTAAGTTATAATTTTTCTTTTTAGTAAAAACAAACACATGTTCAAATGACACAATTAAATAAGTTATATGAAGAGCAGAGTCTTATGGTACAATTATTTCTATGCATAAAAGAAGACTCTGGCGCTACCGTAAAATGATATTTGAAGGTAAATTTATAATTTTTTTTTTTTTTTTTGGTGCATCCCGTATCTAATCGGGTTTTGCTCCTTGAGAACACTTTTTGTAATTGTAGCAAACGATTAGAACAGTTTTATTTCTGGAAAAACGTATTACTTATTCCGTAAGACTGTCATCTGTCATTTTCATTTAAGTTCCACTGCAAAAGACGGGAAACGGAACGTGGTCATTTTGTTTTTTATTACAGATCAAAATATTCTTGAATGCAATATTTTATACAAACCTTTTGCTTATTTCATATGCTGAAAAGATACGTCGAGGTAACTATATACTTAATATGTTAATATTTTATTTGAATAGCTTGTAATTTCAGGTGTTATATGAAAATGCGATGGGCTGTAGGGAGGCCGAACATGGCTTGAAGTAATGGCAAAATATTACAATTAACAAACATTCGTTATGGATGTTTGTTGAAGGCGCCAGCTTAAAGTCAAATGACATTGAAGTGTTGAATTCAAATGACATTGAATTTTGTAAAATTTCAATGTATTAAAATTATCTAATTATAAGGTAACTGTTGAGGTAAAATGAAGGGAAAATCCTAATTGTAAATAACGTTAAAAGCTATATTAAAAATTTTAATATAAGTCTATGATTCTTCTATGGAAATTGTGAATCGATGTTTCGCACAAACCGTGCAACAATGGAAAAGTAATACGTGTTTATTTTATAGACAGAGTACCTATTTCTGTTAACAGAAACACAAAAGAGTTCAACGATAAAGACATTAAATTCTAAATTGGTAATTGCAATTAAAATTAAGGTAAATGCACAGTCAAATTAACGCAAAGAGGCAGAGATAGAACAAGGAAGTGTTTGAACAAATTCGTGGGCGGAGTTTAGAGGAGCGGAACGGTCGTGCATTGCCGAGACTTAGCATAGGCCGATTACAAACTAACGTTAACCAAGTACATACATTTTAGTTTGGGAAGTTGCTTATATTACAACTGAGTCGTATTCTTAATTAGTTAACTCTTGAGTCTCAATAATTATACAAAATATCAAGAAAATAAAGACTAAATCCACCTGAAGAGAATAGTTACTTTATGAACTAACTAGCGGCCACCCGCGACTTCGTCTGCGTGGAAAGTTTTTTTTTGCTATCCCTCGGGAACAATACTTTTTTCGGGATAAAATGTATGACCCTATGTCCTTCTCTGTACCTCTGAGAACGTGTATGCTTTTCATGATGATCGGTTCAGTAGTTAAAACGTGAAGGCTTATATAATTATATAAGTAAGGATGTTTGTTTTAGCAAAACGGGGAAAAAGTATATTGAATGTGGCTAAGCTGGCTAACCGGATACCTAGGGCTGCAATTGACAAATGACAAAGACAATAAAATTACACTTTTATATACCAAGTTAAATTAATTTAAAATACGAAATCCGTCTGCGGTCTGCCTGCGGCGCATACGCGGCCGTTCCAAGGCTAAGTGTATTTTGTTCCGCGCCATCCACTCTGACGTAACTTCACGTATTGTGGTTATCTGCACCTCGCAACTCTTCAACGCTACGCTACGTCCTTATCTGCCCGGCATAAGGCCTATTATCAAACGGACATTGACATTATACGCATTTACTTGTGATAGTATACTCGCCAAGCTAGTTTGTAGTGTCACTGTAATCAAAATGTGATATGACTAGTTTTCGATTAAGTACCTAGGTAAAAGAAAAGTATTTTTTGTTTTATTATGGTTTTAAAGATTTGATTGTATTGAATACTTTTAGTGGAGAATCGAGCAGTGTTAACAGTGTAACATTGAATGAGTTTTCAAAATGACGTCACTAATTTTTTTACATTAATTTAAGCTCTTATTAATATGGAAGTACTATATTATATAAAACAGCGAAGCAATGAGTCATCGCATGGGAATCATTCGAAATGCTTGCAACATAGGAAGTCGATGGCAGCGGTTGCCGACCTTGAAATATTTAGATTATTGTTTTATAGGCGTAGGACCAGATGCCACTAGTGCCGCCATCTATGTCGGCCCTCCACAAACTCTGGCGCGATTGAGGAAATGAATTGATTGCGTAGAGCTGCTCTATCCAGGTGATAAGGAATTGTCGCATGAAGTATTTTTTGTAATAAACTACTTACAAATAGGTAGCTATAACATATTTCATTCAGAATTGGGAATAAAATATATCTTTAATATTAGAAGTCTTTACTTGGAAATAGTTTGCTAATGGGGTTGCACCTTATTATGAGGGGTTAAGGATACGGAAGTGAAAGGAACAAGTTTTGTCAAAACACCTATAATTAACTGCTTCACTACCTATTCGCCCATGATCGGCACAATTATCGTACATTGATGCTTTTAAAAGAACCTCTTAGAAGCATTTGTTACAAAACCGGCAACGTACCGTGCCCATCATGGGCCATTATGTAGTGCCGGCATAAGATTCGAATGGCTACGAAATAGAGTGTAGAGACGTTTCCCAGAACCGCTGGGCTGGGACCACCGGCCGCCATCGCAGCATTTGTTTACTTCGCGTGGGAGCCGGCATTCGCGTAACGTGCGAATATTAACATAAATAGAAAATTACTAAGGAGTTTTATATCTACAGACTATTTGTGTATTTTGGGATTATAAATAAAAAAGTGGTTCATCTTTCCTGCTGGTCTATTACTAGTTATTTATTACTCGTACTTACTCTAAGTGTTTAGTATGAATTCCAACATCCAAGTTTATTTTTATTGTTTGTTGCTTTCTTTTGTAAGTCATTGATTGTTATATTTTTGAGCCTGTTTATAAGCTAATGTTTAAATTTGTAAATCGAGTGAACAATAAACTTTTTATTGTTATTATCATTTTGTGATAAATAGGTACAAGGAGAAACGTGATAATATTTTTTTAAAAGACAATATTAAATTAATTTCACAAGTTAAAAATACCAATATTTAAATAATAAAATAAAATTACATTAAGATGATTAAAGATATTTTTGGAATCTTTCAAAAGTACGACAATACGTTTTAATATTGTCGATTTCTATGATTTTTCCTACATTAGCACATAAAATCGGATAACTTACTAATTTTGAATTTGCCTCCTCTAGATGTATATTTTTCGCAACAAAGAACAAAATATTTGCGCAAGTGTATAAAATTAACCTAGAATAGTTATGCTTGCATATCAATGCGAAACCGAAGGTCTAGCAGTATTGTAATGTCTGAACTCAGTGTCTCAGAGGTTACAACTACTTCGGCTGTCAAAGCCACTTTGCGTGGTCTTACATTTGAAAATTACTTGAAAATTTTCGTCTTGTTTCAGTGATTTATGCTACTGACCTTGTATTTTTGGATTATTCATAAGCGTCGTATTTGTCTACAGAAAATGTTGAACTTTGAATTTATTATGGCTTAGAGAAGTTTATGTGCATGAAATATTATATAGGGTGGAATTTCCACAACCGTAAATAGTAATGGGACTGGACGAGGAACAGTTTCTTCTCGTGGTTTCATTAATGGGTCAAAATCCTGAGAAAACAGGGAAGAGAGAAACAGGGAACATTTTCTAGACCAACAATATTGTTTTGGTTAGAACTTAAAACCTAAAACCCGCCTAAAGATTCCGAATCAAAGTGTTGTAAAATACTTACTTTAATTTTAGTCTCAAAATTACTTTTTACGTCATTGTGTCTTTAAAACCTCCTTATCCATCTATATGGAAAGCCAATGCTAGATGACATTAAAATAGCTCATGATCATTGAAAGAAAATTTACAATTTACCGCACCTGTGGTCTAGTGGTTTGCCCACCCGTGTTAGACGCGGGGGTCCCGGGTTCGATTCCCAGGGGGGGTACAATTTGTACTCGGTTTGGTTGCAGGTAGGGCTTATTTCAAGTCCGCCTGGCTATCTACCACCATCTTACCCTAAGTCTGACGCCATAACAACAATTAAAACAAAAGTGCTCTGGCAGTTAGGGGTAAGATAGCCAGTTCCTCAGTGATAAGGATTATAGGTGTAGAGCACATCCACCATCGGCCTTATCGTCACTTGACATCAGTGAGGTGAAGGCCAAGCACTATCCCGTCGAGCATAAAAAAAACAACTATGACTGATGATTAACTTTGTTGTTACAGGTCGCCAGTTCAAAGCACACAAGGTGATCCTGGCCGCTTGCAGCAAGCACTTCCAGGAGTTGTTCGACTCGGCGCCGCCGAGCCATGCGGGCGCCTGCTACGTGATCCTGGAGGCCACTTCGGCGGACAATATGCAGGCGCTGCTTGAATTCATGTATAAGGGGGAGGTGCACGTCAGCCAGGACGCGCTCTCCAGCTTCCTGAAGAGTGGGGAAAATTTGCAGGTGAACATGTTACTTATTCATTTCATGGAGCAGTTCGTGTTGCAGGTGACGCTGTGCAAGTGTCCGTACGTTTTATAAAAACATAAAAAACACCTGTCTACCAAACAGCATATAGAACTGCTTTAGAAAATCTTCTGCGTGGCGACATCTATTGGATTAAATCAAACAACATACAATTTTAGTAACGTGAGGTCTACCTACAGCTCACTGAGCCACTATTTGATATCTGATCTGTGAGATTGGTTTTCTACCAGGTTTTGGTTTGGACAGGGAATAACAGACCTTCTTAACACGACTTGGCATGCCCAGAGGTTTAAACGAAAAGCATTTTTTATTATAACGAAAATGTTTGCAAGAGTGGGCTTACAGTTACAAAGCTGTTAATGGATTTTATTACCGATGCGCATCCGATATTTGGAGTAAATTAAAAACTAAGTGAAAATAAGAAGCAAAACATTCGCATTTTCAGGAGATTAATGAATGTTGTTAGCTATAATTCTTCAAATCTTTCAGGTTAAGGGGTTGTCAATGGAAATGTCCAAGGATGCCTGGATGAAGCAACAGTCCCAGCAATCCGGTGACCGCCATCAGACCCGGATAAAGACCAGCCCGGTCTCCGGCTCCGGGAATTGCGAGGTCCAAGAGTCCGCTCCCCCTCAACCACACACGGCTACGTTCGCCGCCATGCCCCAGTACGGGCTGCACATGGGCAGCGGCGCCATGGGCCGATACGCCCCGCCAGCTCACGTCCCCTTGCATTCCACTTCTCATCGCCGACCGGTCCCGCCTAAACCTTCGCCATCACAAAGCCCACACGCTAGGAATTACAGGTAATTCTAAACCGAAACTCGAGGTTTTTTTATGAGTAATACAGAATTTAACCAGTATTATAGCCCCAACCAGTTGCGTGACAGGCCACCAGTATCGCTTTGCGTGTGAACTATACATTGTTTAATTATTCTCGAAGTTGACAAGCTTGAACTAAATAATATAAGCTTTCAACTTCATGTTCCTTAATCGGCCGGAAAGCACGCCAATATTGACCCTACGTGTTTCAAAAAAGTAGAACCTACTAAGCTATTACTATTTTCTAAGCGTTTAATTTCATTTCCAGGCAAAGTTCGTCGTCCTCACACTGTGGTAGCGTCGTCGATGAGCCAGATACCCGCTCGTCGCCCGGCGCTGGCCAGCGGTACGAGGACAACCCCCCAGACTGCACCTCTACCCTCGGCAACCCTACCAAGAACAACGGCTACGAACTGCCCGGCTCAGTCAACGACGAAAGGATGGAACGTCTGTCTAACGATCAAGGTGCTGAAGGTTGGTAGAATACCGAACCATGTATCATCTTTGCTCTTTCATAAACGTCTGCAGTGCATGAGTATACCTTCAAGTCATTGCTCAACATCAATGAGACGACACAGGTAAGGACTCTCATTTACATTAGGGAAAATAAAGATCGGGCCCAAAGATGATTTGACAAAGACATCATGCAACGGTAAGAACAGATTCGGTTTTGGAATGATACTTTAATATTTTATTTTATTAAAAGAATAATGATCATGGTTATAAGTCATAAGTCATAATGTTTATTATTTCATATTGATCGTAAGTGTACATAAAAGATTGTTTGAGATGGATGAATTGTTTGATTTAACTTACTAAACACAAATAAATGACAATTGCAGATTTACGGGTGAAAAGTGAAAACGACTATCATCAGAGCGGCTACAACAACTCCCCGCCGCCCCCTACCACGATACCAACAACCAACTACCACGACAAACCGGCCGCCACGTCACCCGTGCCACCGAAACCGAGCCCCGACCTCTGGCCACCGAAACCTATTATCACGAGCAAATCTGGAGGTATCGCAACTGCTGATGGTGAGCACAACACAAAATTACACACACCAAAAGCACCATTCGATTTTCACATTAAAAATGTTTATGTTTTTGTGATCAAGTATAGTGCCCCGATTTACGAAATTGTTACACTTGCCTGTAGTTTTTAACTTTTGGAGATTTTCCAAAATTTGTCAAAATTTCCAAATTTTTTCGCCGACTTGGATCGAAAAAATTTCAATAACTTTTCTTTGAGCTCGTTGTTCAAGAAACTGAAACAAATGGATCTCTGGATTTAATTAAGCTACAGTTTGAGCCATCTTAGGATGCAGGCGGACAAAAACTGTAGGCCCTTACGCGCGAGGTCAGTCTGCGCTTCGTTCACTTTATCGTCAGCACGATAAAGACTGAATTCTCAATTACATTTTCAATGCCTTTGCGCGTAGTGTGAAATCTGTGGATTTTTTAAATTGTATAATATTTTAGAATTTTTCGAATAGGCAATTTTTTGATTTTCAAGTTTTAACAAAAATACTTTGATACTCGGACACAATAATATGATGTATCTAGTTCTAAGCTTTTTCGATTTGGGAATAGTGAAATAGATTTGGGACTTCCGCCAAGTGACGCCTGATTAAATCAAATAATAGTGAAATCTTTATGTTTGGTCGTAGTCAGAGAAAGATCTTGCTTTCTAAAGAGTAAGTAGGTACAGTTGAAGAATTGAGCCTGGAAGATCTGAACTTTAAGGAGTGGGAAGTGGAATTAGGGGTTCGTCATATGGGTTAATATATTCTTCGTGGGGATGCGAGTGTTTATAGATAACAGAGATGGCTCTTGTCTGGCTCTATGCTAGTATTATCAGTTATGAGACACGCACTTCTGGACAATGATCTCAATGATGATAGATCCCGTGCTCCCGGCACCCAACGGCTTTACACTATTCATTACCAGATCCGGATTATCTTAGTTAAGGTCACGAAAGGCGAAAAAAGAGAATCTACATTTGTCATGTCATACTTATACGACTAGATTCGAAATCCATTCCATTTAAATTTTTTCGCAGTAAGTTACAGTTACAGCACATGACACTAATTCCATGACACCGTTCTGTTAAGAATACTCAATTACCAGAACGGTGATTGATACAATACTATTTTAAAGTACTACTCCTCTATTGTATCAACCACCGTGTATTTTTACCAGAACGGTGTCATGAACTTAGTTGTCATGAGCCAAATCGTAGTGGTCGCGTAGTAAGTGAATTATTAATCATTTCAGGTAAGAAGCTAAAGTGTCCATACTGCGAACGGCTGTACGGGTACGAGACGAACCTGCGCGCGCACATCCGGCAGCGGCACCAGGGCATCCGCGTGCCGTGCCCGCACTGCTCGCGCACGTTCACGCGCAACAACACTGTGCGGCGGCACATCGCGCGCGAGCACCGTCACCAGGTCACGCCGCACCTGCCGCCCGCGCAGGCGCTGCCCAACCACACGCAGTAATGCCGCACCGCCCACCGGGGACGACCACGACACTACGCGACACTCGATATCGAACACCTGCTAATGTTTCACTGTCGCCATTTTGGCGTTGCGCAGTGAACGTCCACGGAACTAATAACTTCAATAAAAAGATAAATTTTCATGGAAACCCACAATAACTAGAGAGTAACATGAGAAACACTTTTTACTGCACTTCACGTATTTTAAGGTGCTTCTGATAAGTAGCCTGAAAATATGGCCCGTTTAGAAGACTTTTACTAAAACAATAAAAAATTCGACAGTAATTTGAACTATTTTTGACAACTTTAGTTCCTGGGACGCTCACCGCATTGCTTCAAATTGGCACAGAAGACAATTGTCACTTCGTTGGATATTCAGTCCACCGTGTATGTAAAAGTGGTCAGTGGTGTGCACGCACAGTGGGATGGAAATGCCCCACTATGTACGTACCCTGAGGGCTGCCAGTACCGGCGGTTCTATCACAGTATATAATATTTTAATATATGTACTGTGGTTCTATTCTCAACCGAACTACCTCTAACCCCTTTCCGCCGACGGGTGACCTCCCTTATCCCGCGTCCCGACTTTCGGTGACGATTTTTTATAAGTTTGCGTCAGGGATTTTATTCGTTTTTTAGGGTCGCCCGTTTCGGTTTTCTGTAACATACGTACAATAAATTACCTCGTCTCGCATATTATTGAAATCGTTAATCTACCTCAAAAATTGATCTTAAGATTTTTTAAGGTTTCGAATTGTGCGATAATTGTTACTTAATTTAATATTCGAGTGTGACTCCGGATGGTCGCTCGGTTTTCGTCTCTTTCGGGTACCGTATTTCTAAAATATCGTACCTACCTGTTACACCGATCGAGTTGAAGTACCTTATTTTTTTTGCGAACTTTAGTAATATGCGTATGTCCAGTTGACTGTGAAATATAGTTACCTTTGTCGACGATTTTATTTCGAGCTCTCGGTCGAGAATGACATAGCTTATATTATATTACCCGAGCTAGGGAATCTTAGAAATGTTGTTGAGACTGATGGTCATAGGCTAAGTGTATGTAAATAATAGGAGAATGTTGTAAATCGCCTTGGCCTAGGTTGAAACACGCGTTAAAGTTACACTGTGGCAAAACTACCTCAATTATATTATTATTATATTGTTTTTATTTTTAATTCATTTTTCTATACTCGTAACTACAATAGTTTATACACCAGTTTAAGTTGCAAATATTCTAACACAACTGTGATACAATAGGGAAAACGGGCTTTATACTTAATTGCTTATGTTTTTATTTTATTTTGCCACATTGTCGTTTTAAGATTGAAGGGGAAAAGTGTGGGGGGAAACACCATTGAAGGGTTTCTGCAGTTTTTTACTGTACAGTTGATGAATTTGAACGATTTTAGTTTTGTACAAAGTACAATTTGCCCTAGATACATAAGTAGTTAGGTAAAAAACGTGTTATTAAAATTTGCATGTAAGATCGGACGCATGAATGGTGTTAACAATCAATTTCAGTCGTCCGTGCCGGGCTCGCCCGCGGGTGTTACGATTGAGACCAAATATTATATGTTTCAATGGGATGGTGTCGATTTTAACATTCCGTTATGATGTTTCGTTTCGTCCTAGTGCATTTAGATAAAGACCACTTGCTACTTTTATATTCCTAGTCATTAAAGTGCAACCAGTTGAGATTTTAAAGAAAATAATAATAGGCTTTTGCGGTGGCGTCAGTATTATTGGAGTTCGCCGCCGCCGGCCGGTGGGTCAGTGCCAAATACAACTCGACTATACGTTCACATCTTTATTTATTATTTTTTGTTAAGTGTGAATGTAGCTACTGTGTGTTATATTCCTGATATTTAGGAATAAGTTGCATTCATATTTATTATTATATTTATAATTTAGGATACACAATATTGAATATATTTTATGAGAAATGCTTTATGAAGGCTCAGTGACTTTTTGCTAATAGTTTTTTGTTACTCGTACCGTTTAGAAGGCAGCGTTTTAGTTATCTTTTAATGGTCTGGAGCTAACTCGTTTTTATGACGCGGTTACAGAAAAGAAACTCTTTATCCTGTCGATATACCGAATAGACGCTACGTTGCAGTACCTATATCTACAAGAATGCATACTATATTTTAGATTTGAATATGCAGGCTACTAAAATATATTTTATACATTGATATTTTACTAAAATCTCTATCCACAAGAATATTAGCTATCAAAATGATCGTTAATAGTAAATCTGTTCTGATTTCTGTTGAGTCTCTATGGTCAGAAGAACTATATTTATTGCTGTCCTATCTACTTAACTTACTAGGAGCACGGTAATATTTGCGTTTAAATTCTCTTCTATATATCATTATTTTGTATAAATTACTTTGTTTCCTTGATTATTGGATGTTATAAGGATAAATCGCTCTGTTTGATTATTAATCTTTGTTAGTTTGGGGATATTAGAAAAGGTTAGTAGGCAATCAACTCTATTATGTAAAACGAACAACCTGTAATCAGAATGTTTCTTCAAAAGCCATTTTATTTCGTTATTTTACGAGTTTTTAGTAGAAGTAAGACATAAGAATAAAATAAATTATCGCACATATTTTATGTAAAATTATTTCATCTGTGAGTCCAGGGTTCGGTAGGGCTGTTTTGGTAACATCATGAAGGGGCAACTGAAAGCATTAATGCGGTGGTTTCAGTAGGGGGGGGAGGGGGGATAACCTCTGCGGCAAGATCGCCGAGTGGGTAGACGGTACTAGTAGACGTCGACGCAACGCCCTTTGAGATGGGTAGTTGGAAAGGAATTTTATTACGTAAATGTAAAAATTCTTAAATCATTTAATACGACCGAGTTTGTAATTATAATAAAACGATAACGTTTCATTTATATTGGAATTCAAGTAAGTGTATAATAATTGTTAAGACAAAAAGTTTTGCTATTTCGATTGTTGTATGTTTTATTATTATTGGAAGAATAATATTGTTCTATTTTTGTCCTTTCGTTTTAATATTTTCTTATGAATTATAAATTCATAGTTGTGATTTCTTTTCGACATTTAATGTTTTTTGTGATACGTAAAAGAGAATTGCATTAATGCATCACGTTTTAACTTTTATTTTCTTTACGGTTAAGTTCGACGGGCATAGTTTTTGATAGCGATTGATAAATAATATTACGGTGGCATAAGTTGGCGGAATCAAGGATTTGCTTAAAAGAGGAAACATAAGGTATAATTTATTGATTACAACATCATGTCAATTCTTCTCATGGTTGATTTTTTGCTGCTATATGTGGCGTTGTGTACAATATTCCGTGATTGAAAGTGGCTAACGCGTCTAACTTAATTTGATTTGTTGTGAACTAATTAGTGGGCATGTTAGCGATCCGTAATAGTGGTAATGTTGTATCGATGTGAAGATTATCACGTAATCGGTGTACACCTACGTAGACTGTGGCCGATCTCCATATATTTTTTACTGTATAACTCTGAAAGGTTAATCAAAGCTGATACTGGGCATGCATTATATTAAATTTTTGTTCCAATGTTACAAAGAGTTCATATTTTAATTAACAAATATGTCAGTGTTGATTTTTTTATAGTTTAAGGCCGAATAGATGGATGGGTCGCACGCACGAATTGCTAGCGAAGCTATTAAGAAGTAATAGCTGATATCTTGCTCATGTTATACATTATTAGCTATTCCTACTACGTTGTTACCTGTGGATCTTAGCCTAAAAATATTCAAATTGCTTTTATAAAACTGTAACGTTGGATATAAAATTTGTTTCAAGTAAAAGCTTTGTTCTATAGAGTCATTACGAAATTAATCGTCAATATTTTTAGATTTTTGATTGAAATTCTGGTTTCATTCGGGTGGATGTTGTTAAGCTGTTTTGTGTTAGAATTAGTTTAAGTTTTCTTTATTTGTAAATAAATCGCGATGTGTCGTGATGGTAAAGCCAAAGATTGTTACGGGTATGGTGACCCTCTGCCGTCACACGGGCTGTGCAATGATTTTACGTTCGACTAATCAAAATTAAAAAAAAATAAAGTATATAAAATCGCTGGTCGAACCTTTGAGCGTGACGCCGTTGTTGGCAAGCGTCGAACGTACACTCATGCGCAGCCCTTTAGTTTAGGCTTATCTACCTCGAGGAATATAACTTAGCTATATTATAAGTAAGATTTTTATATGAAGAAATAAAATATAAATATAAGTTGTAAGGGAAATTTGAAAAAAAAAATCAAAAAAATAATTTTAAAGTACAAAATATTCTACCTCAGGATTCAATTTAAGTCGCTCCTAAAATTAAAGTTCTGTCTCGCAGATATATTTTTAAATGTTTTGGGACTTAGATTCTATGTATATTGATTATAATGACACTCTTTTATATATTATTAGATTCTGATATATTTATGACCTCGAAAGTTTTGTGGAACAATTCATCGACATTGTAAATAGATTCAGTTGACACTTTGTCTAATTGTAAAATTATACACTTGAATCTCTGGTAGGTAGACAAGGCTCTCAGCGCAGTGATCGCTCAATATGATGACGATCGGCTTCACAGAGACAGCGGTCCGGGTTGACGGTTCTAATAAATATTTAGTAAGTAAGTGTTATTAGGCTAGGCTTAATAATCTCATGGATGTACCTCATTCTGTAAGCACAACGCCCCGAGGTCGGCCACACGTCACACACCTTCTAATCTAGTTGTACCTTCCTTCACTCCACGGAGTATAAAACAAATTTTATTTGTAATTTTACTTTCATTACCTTATCCCAGTTACTTTTTTTGTGTTTCATAGATGTTACTATGTTTTAAGGAGATGAAAAATTGAAAATTATTGTTTGTTAGGTTTCAAAAATTAAAAAATTGTAACAAACCTTTTTTTTTCGTTATTTCCGTTTCCTTCTCATCCTCGTTTATGTTTTCAACTTTTTAGTTTTCCCGTCTTTGACAAGTTACACCCGTCCATCGTGTTTAATATTTATTATTAAATGTTTAAGAACATTATTTAAGGAATTGACATTTAAGTACTTACATAATATTCATAACATAGTTGCACTTAACTGGACAGGAAATATTAAAGTAATCATGAATGTTTTTTATATTTTAAGGTTGCACTAGAAATGAGTATCACGTGGTCACGGCCCGTGATATCATCTTTACGAATTTGATAATGAAAAAAATATAAATGTTTTCTCGCGTTTAATGTTATGTAAGTAAACAACCTAAATATAAAATGGTAAATTTATGCTCACTTCCTGAATCACTAGAGTAATTCACGAAATATTTGGACCGTGCTGGGATGGGTGATCGGTCAATCTAACTACTCTTTTCTATTTCTAGTTTGATCAAAACGCTCTAGTGTAGCGATTCGATTTAACTGGAAGTATACGTAGGCATAAATATATTCGATGTTTCAAAAGGTAGGCAGGGTGGTAGTCCGCGAGAACTTGGTCATTTCATGACTGTAAATACGACATTGTTTCATATAATAATATAAAATGTTTAACCTTAATTCGTCGCATTAAGTTCAAATGGGGTAAGTCTCGATGTTACTTAAATAATATGTCTCGGTGTCATCTTTGTGTAAGTGTTACACAAATACGAAAATTATGTAGTAAACACTAAAAATATTAATAAAAGTAAAACAACGAGCACTCTTTACAAAAATTAAAGTACAAATTTCGGAAGTCTTAAAGGGTTACTGCCAGTACAAATTAATTAAATGAAATTGTGGAGAAAATATTGGTTTTTTATGTGCGTGTTGCCAAAATTGTATTTTTCGGGCATTAAATTAACAAATTTATAATTAAGCGTAAAATGTTCAAGGAGAGTACAAATTTGGAATTCTTTGTCAATATGTACGGCAGCCCGCGGAAGGCTTTTACATGAAATCTTTTAGGTTGTAATTATATTGCTGTACATAACAAAAGATAATATTTGTGCATCAAAGAGCATCGCGACTCCTTGGACTGCGACCGTAACATGTTTGCGCGCCTTGTACCTGTTCGTTCGAGCTGATGATAATCAAGCCTGATTTGGCAGCCGTGGAAACCGCCTGTTTTAATCTTTCATTGTGCTATTCGTAATATTTTGAGGCCAGTTCACGCGTATTATAGCCACGTGAGTGCGAGGACAACAAAGAATAAATGATTGTAAAATTGTATAAACCACCATGGTTGTAAAACTAAGTATAGGGTTTTGTACGTAGCAAGGTAATGCTTATAAGAAAGTAAGGTCGTCGGTGGTCTATGTCTGTAAATGGAAAGTGATTGTCTGTGATTTTTTTAAGCAACTTTTTTATATATATGGAAAAAAAGTATAATTCCTTAACAGTAAGAATAGCACTACTTGTGATTTTACACTAGATATTTTATTAGTTGATTTCATTTTTGTACAATGTATAGTACAAGTAGAAAGTGGTATAGGAGTGAAACGGGTTGAATGTACATAAATACCTATGTGTATAGGATATTGGCGTATGATAGTAGCTGGTGAGACGTACCTACTGGGAAGTTTGGCAAATGGTTTGACCACGAGCGGCTTTGTTTTTGTGGGCCACGTCCTCTAAATAGGCCTTTTTGGTGTAATTATTAAAAATGGCTTCGAACGAATTAATTATGAGGACGGGTGCTCACTCCCAGGTATTAGCGAATTAATTTGTGCGAATCATTATACTTAAACGGTAATAATTTACCCGTGATTAGCTAATTTTTTTAGTGTGGCAATTATTTTGGCGTATTTTGTTAATTATGTGGTGAACGTAGTGACTGTTATGATTGCTTCAGGTAAAAGAAATATTTTCGGCACCAGAAAAGATTTGCCGTGTTGATATCATACTTCTTCTCTTGAGGAATATGTTAAATTCTTCTTTATTAGCTAATTCAATGTGGTTACGGTTATTACATTTTCTGGTGGAAGAATCTGAGCTATGTTTGGATACGCAGTTGGCAACTGTATTTTCTCTGTGTCTGTCTGAATTATACTTGTTCTAGCGCCTGTCTTGTTTCTACCAGCAAACTTGTGAAACTGCTACGGTTATGAGGATCTTATCCGGTAATCTGAATAAGATAATTATAGTAAAGTTCAAATCAATTGTCAGCTGTTTGATTTTTGCAGTGAAACTTAATTTGTAATATCTTAAAGTATACGAGCCTCTGTATCCAAACGTATGCACCGTGATTGCTGTAGACATGCTGAAGATGTGTTATTGTAAAAATAATATAAATATGTACAGACCTCTTACTGTCCATCGAAACTTGTGCAGTACCTATCTAGTTTCCAGCCAGCTCTCATCCATGACACATATTAACTAAAACCTGATTTAGGTCTAGATCATATTGAAGAAATTTGTTCCATTGTGGAATTCTTAAATTAATAAAAAAATGTTGCTAAAATACGCCTGTTGTTTTATTCTTTTCTTTGTTTGAAAAAATAGTAAGAATGAAATTCACAAATTGTGGTAAAATACGATGCAGATCGGTTCACCTAGTTTTTACCCAACAGCTATCGGCTACACCTAATTTTAGCCGGCTAGGTTTAGCCACACTTCGGGTATTAGCCGTAACATATACATACATTATTACAGTACTTCAACATAAAGAATGGGCATCGGAAAACATCGGAAACAGTCGTCTGCATATATATATTACATAACAAAGACAATTAACAAAAAGTAATTTGGCTCTAGAGTTTGGTCAACGAAAGATGAGACTCGGTTGGAAATGGAACTAATTTTACGCCTTATTTTATGGTTCAGTTTCCAATAACTTAACCTCCTAACGTTAATTTAACAGGGAAAGTGGCGCCGCAATCTCATCTTTCGTTGACTATTTCAACTTTATTGCGATGAAATAAATGTCAACGTCATTTCAGAAAAGAAAAAACACGATGCTCATTCCTTATCTGCGGGTCTACCGGCTAAAAATAATGAAGTTAATGTTAACTGTAAGTATGTGATACATTGCTTCTTTTCTTTGGTAAGTTTTTATTTGTGCCAAAACGAAGTAGCAATGTATCACATACTTACAGTTAACATTAACTTCATTTTTTTTAGCCGGTAGACCCGCTTGACCCCTTCCGGTTTTTTTTTCTTTTATTTACATAATAATATAAACTGACATACGGTACAATGTTAACAGGATTATTAACACAGTATAATATAATATAAGTTTTTTCAAAACAGTAAAAAGAGCACCATGGAAACGTTCGAGATTGACAGCTGATGTCACTCTAGACTTCTAGAGCTTTAAGCAAGCTTATATGTATATATACTGTGTTATCCTTACTTATTATAAAACAACGTCCCTCGCAGCGTCTGTCTGTCTGTCTGTCTTTTCGCGATAAACTCAAAAACTACTGAACGGATTTTCATGCGGTTTTCACTAAATGATAGAGTGATTCCTGAGAAAGGTTATAATAAGTTGAGGTTTTATGTAAATTGGTAGAAAATAGATATTTGTTGGAAGTGTCGGAAAAATTCAAGCCGCCTTACCTGGGAGCTTTCATTGAAAACGCTGTCTTATCCCTTTGAGATATAAAAACAAATTGTTAGGTTACTGTATAAATCACTTTAATTATTTTCCATAATGAACTCATTATTATTTAATTTACCAAACGAGTTATTATAATTAAAAGTTATTTTGGTCATGAGTCCATAATATTGTCTGAAGTTCTTAAAATCTGCCATGGTGCTAATCAGAAATACTTGTCTATGTGATAATCGGGCCAATAATTATTTTTAAAATATCAATATTTATTATTATTAATTTATCAGATTCTTTTAAATATTGTTATAGTTAATTACTTCTTAAAATAATTAAAAAGGAAATAAGTTTGGCTCTAAATATTTCCGCATAATGGCGGAATTGTCATGCCGCATGACAGAAGGTAAAAGAGTACAACAGTGCATTCCAGCTGACCAATCGCTAAAATAAAATCGAATACCACAGAGTAAATTTTAACCATCAACGCTATTCTCACACCGATGACGGGACTCGAACAATTACAGGAGATCTTTGAAGTGAATGTAGGTGACGACTTGAAAGTATTTATTTTCTTTTGGGGTGTTTTTGGAAGGTCGAAATTGGCAAAAATAAGAAGGAACCGAAGCGAAGCGAGGGCGGGTCGCTAGTTAAGAATAAAATGTTTTTTTTTATCAGAAATAATAATATTAAATATTTTTTGGATTTTTGTCATAAGCTTGAATGTGGAATCACCCAACCTGCCAGCTCACCCTGCTCACAATGTTAGACTTAATTAAAAAAAGAAAATTTTGAATATGGAACTGACGCCAATGTGGTATGGTACGAACTGAACGAAATTAATTTGTCGCAAAATGGCACCTGAAACAAAAACAAATTTAATGTTTTGCGGGTTATTAGATTTAACTTAATTTAGTTTATTTTTCGCTTTTGTTAGTAGCTTGTGAGTTTTGAGTTTTGACGCAATGTCAGTTTTTGAAATTTATTTGAAAAGTGTAAGTAAAATGTCATTGGATTATCAAGAAACATCGAGATAATGATAATCATGAAATATGCAGCGCAAGAAAGCGTCGATCATAGGTAAGTCTAAAATATATATACCAGCCATTTTTAATGTCCTCATCACTGCTTGAGCACAGGCCTTCCTTATGGTTGAATAAAGAGGATGGGCCATTACCCACCACGCAGCCCAGTTGGTGAGTGTAACAACTGTAAATGCAGCTGGGACTATCGGTTTAAAGTGCCTTCCAAAGCACGGAGGAGCTCAAGATAATACATTTTTGGTCACCCATCCAATGACTAACCCTTGCGAAAGTTGCTTAACCTCCGCAATCGCAGGGCCAGGCGCTAAACCACTGCGCTGCGCCGCCGAGCTCCGAGAAAATATATTAAGTTTTTTCCCAAATAGCTACCTAAGTATAATTTAAAACCTAGTACACAAAAATGCTTCGTAGTTCCAAACTGTTTGAAAAACGGTGTGTAGGCTTTGCTTCCGCGGACAAGTCTTCCGGTTAGTGAATAAGTAAAAAGAAATCTATAATTCTTTTGAATATGAAGGTTAAACATGTAACATGCACTAAGCGTCGATATTACAAAATGTAACCGATATAGTTTTTTGAAATATAATATCGCTTTCGTCAAGGCAAATAAGAAGACATTGTGTTTGTTTGTTAACAGCTGCTATTGTATGCAAATCAGCGGTATTTAAATATCATTTAAGATCTTATTTAAACTGTATTAGGATAAAGTAAGTTTATTATTATTGTTATCAGGCCGGGTATCTAGAATGACGAAACATTTAAGAGATTTATTATCTTACTCAATTTGTAAGTACTACACAAAAAGTCAATAATGCTTACACGCGGATTTTATGGTTCGTCTTACGTATTTTTCTGAGTTTATATGGAACAAAATTAAAACAATTTCTCCGTAAGTACCTATGTTTTTAAATGTCATTGCTCCCTTTATGAATGTAATCAACATTTAAAAGGCAGCTATAGTTAAAGGGCAAATATCAGTCCTGTCCTGAGAGTAAGATCTTATGGTGTCCTTGTTCTAGAACATGCTATGAATGAACCGACTTCAAAAAAGGAGGAGGTTCTCAAGTCGACGGTTTTTTTTATGTATGTTTTAACATAACTTCGTTATACAATTGAATATTCTAAAGGTGCTGCTAATACTTAAAGATATACGTGATTAGCAAGAATAGGGATGATGACTAATGAATAAAATAACGAAATACTAATATAAATCGTAAACATATTAAACTTTTAGAGCAGCTTGTATACCTCTTGGTTTTATATATTGCATATTATTTATTTTTCAACACACTTGCTCGTAAAGTGAGCCCTAATACATCGCTTTTAGGGCCATAAACCGAGCTATAACAAACGCGTGCAATAATATATAAAACACTAGTTCGTAATAGAATTAACCCTAAAAAGTTAAATTAGTACCTTACTGCAAGTTCTATGCGAGTAAACAGAGCATTCCCAATTTAGCCGGGCAATACAGTTATTTTTTTTTGATAACAAAGAGGTTTTATGCTGCTGAAAATTCATATACATTTTTGGAATAAATAAATGTGTAAGTCCTTAATTAAGTCAAATAAATATATAATTATTATCAAATTATTCATAATTCACAATATTTTGTTATAAAACATTAAAATATTTGCATTTTGTCACTTAAAATTATAATTTTGAAGTATTAGTAGTAGGCTGTATGCTCCTCACCTCTTTGTTAGCAAAATATTCTTGCGTTGGGCGTGTGAAAAAAAAACAAAAAAAAGCATGCGCGCCTTTTCCCATAATTATCATAATTTGTTTTTGCCATATTTGTTGCTGTGTTATAAATTACTTTGTTTTTTCCTCGCAAATGTGTTGAAAAACGTCGTATGAAACTCGTGAGCTCTTGCTTATTGCACACTCGGCTGAGTTACGCCCTCGCCTGCGGCTCGGGCTGCAACCCACAGCCTTGTGTGCAATGAGCAACCTAAGCTAACTTGTCTCATAATGTACTATTATGACACTTCAAAGTTGGGTGGACAAGTCCATTTAAAAGGTATAAAATTTATTAAAATAAATGATACCATTAATTAGTCCGTAAAATGTATAGCAAATTTGTCTAAGAAACTATTTTGATAAACACAATATTTAATATAGCTGCCGAACAAATTTCCTACGCGTTGCATACAAACTTCTCAGGCGTGACGTCATAACTAGGAAGCCATTAGTATGGAGCGTTTTTGGGCGAGTCCATTTGTGTGCATTTCACACTGTGATATCTCGGGCAGTTTTCATGCTAGGAATTAATTCTTTTACCAATGTTTCTTTTTTTGAGAGGTAATTTATGTAACATAAAATAAAAAAGTTGCCATCATCCCTATTGATGTGAATGTTGTTTGGGTGACATGGCCAAAAATATTTTCAAAATTGGTGAATATTTGTAAAATATTTAAATTATTAGTAACGAGCTTAGGTGGTTTCACCCTTTAAAGTTTCTCACTTTTAAGTCATACACATAAAAAACCTAAAAAGTTTTCAAAGGAGATTTTTTGCATGTCTTATTTAAATTCTTTAGATTAAATGTAAAATTTCGTTTTTATGCGGAAATGGTTTACCTGTGACATTACCGCAGTGCTGCTACCTATCTTAAAAGTTAGGACCAGTTTGTTTTTTTTTTCCTACATACCTCGCGACATTTTTTTTCTAATCCATAATACGTACTCTATAAGGTAAAATAAAATTTAATGTCGATATTATGACTCTATGTATGACGGTATATTTACATCCTTATTGCGGTGTAGCAAGATTCAATATTACGGGAGATAAGTTAAGATTTATTACAAAGAGTACTGAACCATTTTCAAGTTCATCAAGTGACCGCTATGAATGACTCGATTCAGTCCATACGAGCTTGGACGAGACATGATATATAAAGCTGGGCTTCCTAGGTCTTACACATTCATTCTTTGAGCGGAATTCCATAAGAAACAAAATGGCAGCTAAGGTAAGCATTTTCATGGAGTTTTTTTTTCAGAAATTTCTTTATTTTAAGAATTTTGTAATTAATCATTGCTATTAATTAGTACTTCGGTTTTTGATGTAAATCTTCGCATTTCATTCAATAGTCTCGTATAATTAATTAGCTTTCGAAATTATTAATTCTTTAGCGTCAACAAATTTCATCCGGTTCTTTTCACCAATCATTTTAACCAAAAATGTACATCGACAATCATCAATCTTCGAATGATCTATGAAGGTTATTGTTTTACTAAACTTTAGGCTAATATTGTATGAATCCATCATTTAAGACTAGACATCAATCATGGGAAAAGTAATTGAGTTACGTGAAATAACAAACAGTGAAAATAGTCCTGTAAATAGATATTATACTAAACTACTAATTACTAACCCCCTTACTGATGAAGATTGTATAGCATTATGCATAGTTACATAGTATTTTGTCACTTTCTTTTTAATGTCAAACTCAAATAGTTTGACAGAGAGTAACCATTGTGTAACTATACATCTGCTATACAATCTTTATTAGTAAGGGGGTTAAGATCTTATTTTGCACTCAATTATTAAGATACTTATTCCGTAATTAAGTACTATTTTTTTTACTAAAAAGTTAATATTATTTGTTATAACTAATTTCCATTGTTTAAAGAAAAGTGGTTGAAGGCAAATTTTCAAAATTTTAATTCAACAATGTTTTTCTCGGGTTTTAATTTTTTGTGAGTGAAATTTTAATGCTAATATTATACTTTGTTATATTTCCAGTTGGTTGTAGTACTCGCGTTGGTGGCCGCAGCCCAGTGCTCGGTGGTGCCGGTGGCGCGAGCAGACGCCGACTACACGAGCTTCGCGTACGACGTGGCCGACCCCAGCACCGGCGACTTCAAGAGCCAGGTGGAGACGCGCGTGGGCGGCGTGGTGCAGGGCCAGTACTCGCTGCTGGACGCCGACGGCACCAAGCGCACCGTCGACTACGCCGCTGACGACGTCAACGGCTTCAACGCCGTCGTCCGCAAGGACCCCGCTGTCGTCGCCACCGCGCCCGTTGTCGCCGCCGCCCCCGCGGTTGTCGCTGCCCGCACCGTTGCCGCTCCCGCTGTCTATGCCGCTGCTCCCTCTGTCTACACTGCTGGTCCCTCAGTCTATGCTGCTGCTCCCTCTGTCTACGCCGCGGCTCCCTCTGTCTACAGCGCTGCTTCTTCTGTTTACGCCGCTCCCTCTGTCTACGCCGCCTCCCCCGCTGTCTATGCCGCGTCTGCTCCCGCTGTCTACGCCGCGCGTGCTTACGCACCCTCTGTATACTCCGCCTGGTAAACACGACGTGTTGGAAGCTCTGCTGTTCACTTCGTTATTGTAAATATTATGTACTTATAAATATTTAAAGTGAAACTACCTAATATTTTCTTTTTCTTTTTCCTTACTACATTTTTTATGTGATTATTGTCGATTCAGCAGCAAACTTAACTTTAATTTGATAAATGACTTTGTTAAACTGGTTTTTAGTCTTGATAGCGTAACTAATGGAACGCCGACAATGTTTATTAATAAGTAAATTACTCATACGTTTTATATCAAGACGCATTAATCTGAAGCTGTCAATAATCTAAAGCGTTGGTTGGTGAATAATCACACAGCTAAAATGTCAATGACAACCATGACACTTTACTTACTCCATGACATTTCGCTATATAGGTACATAACAAGCGATCTTAATTGATTGTAAGCAATGATGGTACCTTAAATTCATTATTTTAAAGTGGTGGCCGTTCCCGATTAGGCGTTGAAAGTTATTTTTATATCCCTCGGGAGCATTTACTTTTTCTGAATAAAAGTTACTGTATTACGAGTTTAGATAGTTACGTTTGCTATACTCGATAGTGACTGTATTAAACAATTTTGTATGCAATGACAGTAACTAAAGGGTGTAAAAAATTGCTTAAAAAAAACAACAAAACCGACTTCGAAAAACCTACCCCTAAAGAGCAAGAAATTATATTCGTAATAATAAAAATAAGTCTATTAAAGTGGGGTGGGGCTGGAGTACAAATTCCTTTTTTTTATTCTAAAAGCCGTATTTTTATTATTAATTCTTCTTCGTCAGTTGTTAACCGTTTTATACATTTTTTTTATCTCAAAGAACATAGTTTGTGTGTAGTCTCATAAAAAAATTACAGAGATCTGGCTGGTAGTTTTTTTATAATCCTGAAAAATATTAATAATTTAGCTTGCCATCACACGTGTTTTTACGGATTTTCGAAAATAACATCTTTGTTTATGAACCGGTTTTGATGATTCTTTTTTGTTTGAAAGGATACTTCAAGAGTGGTAACATTTTAATTTCATCGGTATTGGAATTTGAACTTCGAAGATACAGAAGGGAACTCCTCAAAGTCAAATAGTATTATGTAAAGTGATTTAGATTTTGGTAGGTTTATGACAATCCAAAACAAACCAAACCATGCAACGTTCTGGACTAGACTTGGACTACAAAGGCACAACGGAATTCCCCAAAAATAAACAGCGTAAATTTGGGAATTGAGTTGAGGGCATTTTACCATTAATTTTTTTTTATCTTACAAAATTGATAAAAAATTGTATCATAATTTATTTTCTTGGCCCTTATAATACAAAATACAGTTAATTACATCAATCCACTCTGCACATGTGAGAAAAACTTTTAGCGTAGTATTTTTTTAATTGGCCAATGACAACAAACGAAATAAAATCACCTTATCCAGGAAAACCGAGCCATCTGCCGGAGAACTATAGGCCTATCGCCCTCCTTAGTTGTGCGTATAAGCTTCTGGAACGGGTGATTCTAACCAAAATCGAGCCTTACTTGGACGCAATTACACCACCAGAACAGGCCGGCTTCCGTCGGGGCCGAAATTGCGTAGACCAAGTACTAGCCCTGACAAATCACATTAAGTTTGTTTTTCTAGAACCGAATGAAGTCTACTGCGGTTTTTATTGACCTGACCGCCGCCTATGACACCGTTTGGCGGGAGGGACTTATGTACAAGTTCATGGCAGTAGTACCAAATAAAGAGATCAGATCTTGTCTCGAACATGCTGAGTCAGCGACAGTTTGAGGTGTTCCTGGGCAATAGCAAGAGCCGCAGGAGAAAACTGGACAATGGGCTGCCACAAGGATCCGTCTTGGCTCCACAGCTTTTCAATCTATACATCCATGATTTACCATCGACAACTGCGAAGCAGTTTATCTACGCCGATGATATTGCGTTGGTGGCACAGAGCAGAGACTTCACTGCAGCAGAAGAAGTTCGAACAACTGACCTTGAGGCACTGTCACGGTACTTCCAATGATGGCGGCTGATTCCAAGTGTTAGTAAAACTGAAGTTTCTGCGTTTCACTTAAATAACCAGTTAGCTCATTACCAACCAAGAGTGTACTTCAGGGGAGAAGCTCTAAAATATAACCTTCTTCCAAAATATTTAGGCGCTACACTGGACAGATCATTAACCTACAGCGAACACATCGGCAAGCTCTCCATGAAGATTGAAACCCGAAATAACATCCTGCATAAGCTCTGTGGCACGACCTGGGGTGCATCTGCGGACTGTCTACGCACAACTGGCATTGCGTTGGTGTATTCCGCTGCCGAATACTGCGCTCCGGTTTTGCTAAATAGCTCTCATGTTCACAAGGTGGACGCCAGGCTAAACGACACCATGCGGTGCATATCGGGAACAGTCAGGTCGACCCCCCGGCATTGGCTGCCCGTCCTAGCTCACATAGCTCCTCCACACATTCGCAGGTTAAATTTCCTAAAAAGAGAGGCAAAGAAAATAGCAGCTTCACCATCTCTCCCCGCCCATGATGATTTCTGCCATCCACCTGCAGTCAGGCTCAAATCTTGTCACCCTCCTTGCATCTCAGCCCAGGGTCTCTCCCACTTAAAACAAAATACAATCAGTTTGGTAGTTATAAAAGAAAAATTCAATCACTTAACATTAATTATAATGGGAAAGTTATAGAAGCTGAAGCATGTATTAAATTTTTAGGTATAACTATAGATTGTTATTGTAATTGGAAGCAACACATATATGAGCTTTGCTCGAGGTTAAATAGATTTGTTTTTGCGCTTCGTCGAATAAGTCAAATTGTGTCACAGGATGCAGCTATCACAGCTTATAACGGCTTTGTAAATTCATCCCTGCGCTATGGAGTTCTTATTTGGGGAAATTCTGTTAATCGCGATAAGGCATTTGTTCTCCAAAAAAAATGTATTCGTGCCATGTTTGGGCTTAAACAAATTGATTCCTGTCGACCTTATTTTGGAAAGTATAATTTGCTAACACTTCCTTGTCTGTACGTCTTTGATATATGTTTGTTTGTTCATCAACATAAAAATTTATTTATTCAAAAACAACAATTGACAAGTAGAAATTTGCGTTCTGTATATAAAAATAATCTACATTATCCACGGACAAATTTAGCCTTAGTATCTAAGAATTGTAATATTATGTGTATTAAAATATACAACAAATTACCAAAAGATTTTAAGGAATACAAGTTTTCTAAATTTAGATCTGCTCTTAGAGAATGGTTAGCCTGTAAATGTTTTTATAGTATACAAGAATATCTAGTTTATAAGTAGAAGTAGTGTATTAATTTCATTTTTTTTTGTCATATTTTATGTGTTAGTTATGTGTATACGCCTGTAAAGGTAGAAACCAGTGATGCCTTTTTGTAATTAACAATAACATCTGTTTTTTTGTTACCTTGTTTCTGTGCACAATAAAATATTCTATTCTATTCTACTTTGACGTAGACTAATACTGGGAGAATGAATGGAGAATGGTGGCAGATGGACCTTTTGCCCGGATCGTGCATCCATGCCTGAGGGCTTCGATCTGCCTCGAAAGCTTTGGTGCAAACTGAACTGGCTAAGAACAGGACATGGTAGCTGCAACTTCCTTCGGCATAAATGGGGGTGGCGAGACTCGGACCTATGCGAATGTGGCGAAGAGGCTCAAACAATGGAACACATAATGCAGCGATGCCAAATACATTCTTACCCGGGACCTATTGAAGACATCTACAACCTCACCCAAGACGCAGCTAATTGGCTAAGAAATCTGAATGTTGACATCTAACAATTCATGTACCCGCCTATTCATATATATAACCGCCATACGATTAAATAAATAAACCTTATCCATGAACTTGTGTGTCGTTTTTTACAAAACTACATATCTCTTTTGTTTTATTTTTCACTAGCTTCCACTTCCCGTGAAAACTATCTTTAGGTATACCATATTATTTAGGTATACTAAATAATTTTCAGTTTTTTAAAATTCTTGTTTAAGGCGATCTTTAAAGATTAATACTTTTTGATGTAATGCCACAGGTCGCTGAATGATCGTAAGGATCTGAAATTAGGATAATATATTTCTTTATATATTTATCCATACACGTATTGAAGGAGAAACACGATTTAATGATTTTGGCTCCATACATTTTTATTTCGAAAATACCTCTTAAAAGTCTAAAGTTTGAGATTATTTAGAAACAAACAACATTTAGGTATTCAAGTCGAAATTGCTATAAATAATTTTGTATCATCAATATTCACAATAGTGTAGAAGCATTTCTTTTTAATCGCTATCGTTATTTACTTCGAATTGATTTAGTGATTTTTTCGCCTGATCTGCCGAAACGGACTCGCCTCGGCGACGACGTTGCGTTTTCTCATTGCTATCTTGCTTTACTGATATAGCACCTCAATGTTTGTAAATTCTATTTTATGTTTTTTTTTAAAATAAATTATCACAATTAAGTTTCTAACGGAAAGTTCTAGATTTACTCGTCAAGTCATCATTGAGTGCTAGCCCTGTGTATGTGTGTGTGTGTGTGTATTTGAGACGCCTGTTGTGTTGTGTTGCTAGACGAATTTGGGTAAAATTTGGCATACACATAGACTTTTAATCTGGATTAAAATATAGGCTACTTTTTATCGCGGTCAAAGTTTCCCTAGGTTTCACGCGGAAGTCGTGGGTGCTCGCTAGTACCAATGAATATTTAAATGAAATCTTAAACAACTCAAGGATAACGCACTGCTTAAAATTCCGTCGCAATGAGACTACTTACACAGGATGTTTCTCAACAGGATGTATCTATGACAATTATAATTGTATAAATTAACATATTCTACCAAAAAACAGTACCTATCAGTATTCAAAACATACTTACATGAAATACTTAATTAATCTTATCACACACTATGCGTAAGTACCTCATAATCTTCTAGACTAGAGAAGTAAATAATAAAATAAACACAGAAAATGTTTAGAAAAATGACTTTATTTCATACATAGAAAAAATGTACAAAAATAATATTACTGGTATTTATTTACAATTTGAAAATTTGAACACGTCGTGGTTTAACTAGTATACCTTGATGCAAGGCTTTCGTTTACCAGTATGAGACGGGGGAGGAGTAGGCAGCGTAGTAAGGAGAGGCCACAGTGCGGGCGGAGACGTAAGAGGGGGCGGCGGCGTACGTGGATGCGGCGTATACAGCGGGTGCGCCTACGGTACGCGCGTATACGGCGGGGGCGGACGCTGCGTAAACAGTGGGAGCAGCCACGGAACGGGCAGCGTAAACTGGGGCACCAGCGGCGTAGACGGACGGAGCAGCGGCGTAGACAGAGGGAGCAGCGGAGTACGCAGAGGGAGCAGCGGCATAGACAGCGGGAGCCGCGGCGTACGCAGAGGGAGCTGCAGCGTAGACAGAGGGAGTAGCGGCGTAGACAGAGGGAGCAGCGGAGTATACTGCAGGAGCAGCAACGGTGCGGGCAGCGACAACCGCAGGGGCAGCGGCGACAACAGGTGCGGCGGCGACGAAAGCGGGGTCCTTGCGGACAACAGCGTTGAAGCCGTTGACGTCGTCAGCGGCGTAGTCGACGGTGCGCTTGGTGCCGTCGGCGTCCAGCAGCGAGTACTGGCCCTGCACCACGCCGCCCACGCGCGTCTCCACCTGGCTCTTGAAGTCGCCGGTGCTGGGGTCGGCCACGTCGTACGCGAAGCTCGTGTAGTCGGCGTCTGCTCGCGCCACCGGCACCACCGAGCACTGGGCTGCGGCCACCAACGCGAGTACTACAACCAACTGGAAACAAAATCAATTATGAATAACTTATCCACCATCTGCTACTATTGAAAATTGAGTTTTGTTATGTATAAATATAATTGAATTTAAATGGTTAATGTCTTTCTTTCTTTCCAGACATTATTAATGAAATTGAATGTATCCATTTTTTGTTTTGCTTGGCGTTCAAACAATTTTTAATAATTTAATGCTCTCGTTTTAATTTACGTGATGAAAAAAGCTCTCAGTAGAAATTAACCGAATATTTCAACAATAAAAATAAAATCTACAACACTTGTTTAAATAAAATGTTTAGTTGCTCCATAAGTACTTGTTGTATGGTCTGTGAGTTGCTCCCAATAATACGAATGGTGGCAATTTTATTCCTCTGACAGATCAAACACAGTAATTGTTCATTCAAACTCCGTAATTGTCAAACTTAATAACTGCTTTAGCAAACAAATCCAGTGTGCAGCCAGACTAATAACTTCTAATAGGCGGCATTATTATAAATTGCAAGTACACAAATGGCGCAATTAAATCCTCCAGGGTGCGAAATGGAACGTGATTTATATTTGAAATTAGAATTATAAGTTTTTCACAACACTTCACTCGCGATATTCACCTTAGCTGCCATTGCGATGAGATTCGATGTGTTTCGAAGAGTGAGTACTGATGAAGCGTGTCGAGTGTTTATATAGGAGTGAGGACCGCGAAGGCGTGGTCGGCGTGGACACTGGTTGATCTTTACGCACACGTCAATTGTAACGACCGTGTATCCGGAAGAGCAAGGCCGCGAGAAGAAATTATAAGATGTTCTGCCTTAGAAAGGTTCAGAGCAATCAATCAGGGCGGACTCGAATAACCCATGCGTGATGAGCTTTAATATCAAAACCTTTTTAATCTAAAAGCTAATTATCTACGACCTTAGTACCGTACGATTGTATAAACGATACTTTGATTTGTTTTTCTAAAATTTGTTACAATTACTTGTAATTTATGTAGTTTTGTATTTTTACCCGACTGCGGGTTATGTATTTCGCGCGTATCTTGTTAGTATGTTTGTATGTAATATTCTTTATTACCTCATATCTCTCAAACGGCTGAACGGATTTCTATATTTCTATGATTAAGATATCGTTAGATTGGTCTTTTCAGCCCAAGTGTTCTTAAGAAGGTGGCGTTATAAAAAAACCAACATGGCGGCTGTACGGTGCTATTATACGTAGTGAAAAAAAAAATTTTTTTTTAGAATACTGCAATATGGGTGTCAAATTAAAGGGCTTATTATAAGGATTTCAAAAAGGTATATCATGACCGTAAAATATAATAACTAAAAAGAGATAAATAAAAAAATAAATTAAAAAAATTAAAAAACCCGCCTGCATAAAAAGACAAGTCGACTGAAAAGATGGAAACAAGATTAAATAAATATTTAAGGCAACATGTCATAATAACATGCAGTCGGAGGCATATAATTCAATCATTCATAATGTCACTTTCTTTATGCATGCCTCCGACTGCATGTTATTATGACATGTTGCCTTAAATATTTATTTAATCTTGTTTCCATCTTTTCAGTCGACTTGTCTTTTTATGCAGGCGGGTTTTTAACAGAAAAAAATCATAAACAGTCCAAAGCATGATACAGAGTTTAAACGAAAGCTGTGATAATTAATTCACTGTATTGGAAACAATACTGAGTCACTATGGGAGAGCATTGGTCCGGACTTTCAAAGGTCGCGGGTTCAATAGGCTAGTTGACAAAATTTCAATAACTGCTTAATATTTCAGCTTATTAGGCATTTTATCGAAAAAAAAGGTTTATTTATTTTTAATCGAGCGTTTACATTAAAAAATTTCGCGTTTAAAAAAACCAATTTTAATTTGGTTCCAAAACGCACAAGACTGTCATGGCGTCTTGAATGACGTCACGCCGTGCAAAACAAACCAAAGAGCGATCGTGTCTTCGTACGTTATAGCTAGTTTTTATCGTTTAAAAATGAATTTCTCATATTATAAGTACTGTATAGTGCCCCAGTGTGATAGCACGTCTATAAAAACGCCAAACCAGTTATTTATGTATGTTCCAAACAATGGAGAAATATGGAAAAAGTGGCTAAAACTTGCGTTCGGTTGTGGTTAGGTTGCACTCGGAGTGTAGGTTTGGAACGCGCCTCCGGTAGTGATACTCGAAACGTCAAAGACAAGATTGGAGTTTCGCACGGCGTGACGTAACGCTTTCTGATTGGTGTTCACTGTCACGTGACTAAAGGTTTCATTTTACAAAATTTATTTTTTAAAAATATTATTAATCTTTAACGCTTTTAATAATTAAAATTGTTTGTTATTTTCTCTATAATATAATTAATCATTATAAACCCCTATCCATTATATTTATTCTTAATGGAAACAAGCCTATTCCCGCCTGATAAATTGATCTGGAGACGAGTCGAATTCTTTCTAGTATAATTAAAAATTGCATTGTGATTGTGAATGCTAAAATCTCAAATTTGAAAAAATCCTTGGTCATGTCATGAACATTGCGTCAAAACCAACACTTACCATATCAGATTTTTAATTTTTCAAAAGAAACAACACTTTAAATGCCATTAAAATTCCATATTCATTTTAAGGTTCCAGACCCAAAGGGTCAAAGCGGGACCCTATTTACTAAGACCTCACTATCTGTCACCAGGCTGTAACCGTGATAGCTAGACTGTAATGTACAAAACTCGAGTCGTTGAGTTCTACTTTTGAAGGCTCGACTCGGATTGGCAGGACTCGGTGAGCTCGGTAGGCTCGTAAGTCCAAGCCTAGTCGAGAAACGAGCTCTCTGAGCCACGCCTCAAAGTTTCAAAAGAGTTTCAAGTCTTCAAAAGAGCTCGAACCTATCAAGAGCTCGAGCCTTCAAAAGAGCTCGAGTCTTAAAATGAACGCGAGCCTCATAAAAAGCTTAGAGTTTATGTTTATGACGAGCCTATCGAGCTCACAGAGCTCTGAAAATCTGACTCTAGTCTCCAAAATTAGAACTCAAAAAGATGAATGTCTTATGTTATAAAGAGCACCGTAGATGCTTTATCTATTGTGCGTTAGCTCTATTTATCTTCATTTATCAGCAGCCCATCACAACTAGTGCGCCGAATAAGACTAGAGCCGTAAAAAAGCCTCGAGATCGACCAAGCTCTCAAAAAGGCTCGAGCCGTGAAAATGGCTCGAAATCGTCCGAGCTCTGAAAAAGGCTCGAGCTCTGAAAAAGCCTCCCGAGTCGTCGAGCTTCATACAAACGAGGCGAGCCCTGTAAAACGACTCCGAGCTCTAGACAAAAGGACTCTGAGGACTCGAGTCTTGTACATCACTAAGCTAGACAGTTAAAATTTTCATAGATGATGTATTTCTGTTGCCGCTATAACAACACATAGGCTAAAAACAGAATAAAATAAATATTTAAGTGGGCATCCCATACAACAAACGTGATTTTTTACTTTTGTACGCAACCCTTGATGCGCGAGGCCTGTTTTTTTTATCTTTTACGTCTCAATTAGTACAAAAAATATTTTGTAGGTAAATCAGTTTTTTTTTATTTTTGTAGTACGTTTAATTAATTAGGCTAGTTACGCATGCAAACATATAAATTATACAAATGCGATCTTTATCGAGCTAGGCATTGCGGGTGCTCCACATTCTGGCCTCAAGGTGATCGCGCGGAATAAAATTACAATCATCATAATCTAGATATGGATTATGGACTTGCATTTCTCCAGTACTAAAAGGAAAAAATATATATCGTAATGATATATTGTTTCTAGACCTTGTGATAACTTTTATTACAAGTTCTGTGAGCTGTATCAGGTGACATTATTGATAATTTTTCGATATGACTAAAATATTAATATGTTTCCCCGTATCTCCGACATTTTGAAAAATTTAGAAATACTGAATCGACAAAAAATCTATTTAAATATAGAACCTGCTTACAAAATTTCACTAGAATCAGGACAAACGGACATACGAAAGAACTTTTGCCTAAGAGTAGTTATTTTCATACTGAAATTAATATTTCCACAGCGGCCAAAACTTTTGTCATGCCGATTTACTTAATTTCAGATTTTAATCCTAAACGTTGTCCTGTATGATTTTAAGGACTGACATTGCTACGTAGACAAAGACTGCAATAAACAAAGATGGTGACTATCTTTGTGGCGACAGTCTTACGTCTGTTGGCTTCCCTTTGACATACTGTATAGAGATTGTGGAAGATGGAATTTATTTCAATGAAGACGACGCAATTTGACAATTGCATTTTTTGGGATCCTAATCAATGAATGGTAATACGCATTTTGATATACTTTTGCGTTATTAGAAGGATGTATATGCTTTCAAGTTATTGTGTCACAAACAATAACTTATTACCCTGTCGGAAATTTTTATTATTGTACACACAATAAGTTAATAAGTTTTTTTTGCATTAAACGTAAACCTTATGTAAATTGAAAATATTTTGTGAATTGTATTATTATTTAATTCATATAAGTTGATAAGGACCATAATTATATTTGAAACTTAGGTTGCCAATGTGATCTGATCTGTTTATTTATTGGATCAATTCAAAATCTAATCAATTTTATGGACAGCCCCACATTAGGTGGAAAAGTAATAAGATTATTTTAACGCTTCCTGCTTGACCAGTTTGAGGCCACGCAAAAAAAAATTACGAGTTACTTTATATTACCCGAAATATGCGAATGACATAAAGATTTACACTTTGTCTTAAGTTGTAGTTATTTTAAAGTTAATGATTAATCGATATAAGTACTTAAATGTGTTTGGATGTTAAATGCGTATATGTTTCGTTTATTTTAATAATGTCATTGCTAAGTACCTAAATCATGATTTTAAGGCATCCGGTTTAATAAAATTTTACAGAAAACCCTTTTATTTATGGGTATCATATAAGGCGACTACTAAACTAAAGGTATAGTTTATATATGAAACGATGATGATCACTATCTACTCACTAAATACATTATTAATTTCTACTGGCTGCATTATTTTCGACCATTTAATATCATAATGCAACTTTACTATTTGCTCTTTCCGTAAGTGTTAAGTCAAGAAGTTTTATTTAAAACAAACATTTTGCTCAATACTAAGCTTGCTTTATCTTTTAGCAGTAAGTACTCAATGGTATTTAGATGTTGATAATATACAAAAATATAAGCGATTTATCGGAAATTATAGACAGCGCTGCCTTCGCCGTTTGCTGGCTTACTTTACTTTGAACTTTGTCATTTGCAGTTTCTTATTGCAGTAGATACTTACTATCACAGGAAATGGTTAGTTATGATAATAGTAGGCGGTGTTTAAACATACCTGTATTTCTGACTCAGACTAAATTATAGTTACTAAAGTATTTGGATATGGGTGTCACTATAATAATTCACAATAGCACCATATAATGTTAAGGTAGAGTGTGGAGTAACTATTTCAAAATGTTTATTCAATGACAGAAATTTTATTAAATGATTTGAAATAATTTAATACAAAACACAATAGTAAAGGTAACAATTTTGAAGTACTATTTATTTACACAAATGAACCAAAAATTAAAATAAGTATGGCAATGAAAATGAGATAAGAAGGAAATCAGAAAAAAACAATAAATTAGTTGCACAATTCCATAGACACGCGTTAAGTCGATAAAGCTTTAGATTTACCATCCGGCTCCGTAGCCGAGACCTGCGCCGTAGCCCAAACCGGCGCCATAGCCGTGCCCCACTGAGGCAAGCCCGTTGTATCCTCCGTACGCTAAAGGAGAGGCCAGGCTGTTGTATCCATGGCCGTAGCCAGCGTAATTGGCGGCAGCAGCGTACGGGGTTGCCTGGGCGTACGAGAGGGGTGCGGCGTAGCTAGCGTACGCAGCAGGGGCAGCGTAGCTAGCGTACGCGGTAGGGGCAGCGTAGCTAGCGTACGCGGTAGGGGCAGCGTAACCAGCATACGCAGCGGGGGCGGCGTAGGCAGCTTTGGCGGCATATCCACCATGAACATTAGAAGTGGGGTGGACAGCTAATCCTTGCTTGCGAACCACGGCATTGAATCCAGTGTGGGGATTGGCTTCGTAGTCCACAATGCGTTTAGTTCCATCAGATTCCAGCAGGGAGTATTGGCCAACAACTTTGTTTCCAACTCTGGTTTCATGCTGGTCCTTCACGTCACCAGTATGCGGGTCGTGGACTCCATACGAGAAGCTCGAGTAGTCCGCGCTTGAAGCGTGCGCAATGGCAACAGCCAGGGCGAAAATTGCAACCTAGAAAAAAAACATAGATTAGTTTGAGAGTTACAGGATTTTGACACAAAGAAGTGCATGCAGAATAAATTAAATTAAAATTATTAGCCTCACAATATACCTAGCACTGCGACGAGCTAAATTAATTCCAAAGTACATTATAGGCAAATGCACTAAGAGCTAAGGTAATTGAGTAAAAATAAAACAATGCAGTGAGTGAACCATGTTACGTAATTATGAATTGCTAATTTTAGGCATGGAGCTTTTGGCTAAAAGGTTTAACCTAATCTAACACAATATGAGCGGTAATAATATTATTATAAATGTAAGCTTGTTACCTTAGAGAACATTTTGTATTGTTTGCTGTTTACACTGCAACTGTACCGTGAAATATGAATATGCTCCTTATATACTAAATTTAATTCAAAATTAACGTAATCTACATTTTTTGAAGGAAACATAACTTGGAGTATATATCTTGCATTACGGATATTTACTTCCTTTTGTAATTTTAAATTGTTTGTGGTAAAATTTTTGATAATTAGGCAGAAATTTTAATTAGATTCTTGACATTATTTATCACTTGTTGTGTATGTACAAATATTTTAGCAAAACGGATTCTGCAATGTTTGAACTGAACAAATTTCTAAAACTAATAAAAACTATAATGCCTTTTTAGATTAAAATATGTATAAATTGTCACAAAACAGACGAAATTATCCAACAAAGCGAGGTTCTAAGTACTTGAAAATGCAATAAGTAACTCTTTTTGACTCGCGTTTTCATTGTGCATTTTGGGGTTTAGACACCAGTTATCATTTTCTTCTTGAGTTAGGAAAAAACACTTTATAATTATCAAAAAATAAAACGGCTATCTTTGAATTTCGTTCTTTATTTTTTTCTAATTAATAAAATCTTAACTGAGCATATTAATTATTCCATGTGACATTATACGTGCCCCATTCTACTAATTATATGTTGAAGCTAAACGTAAATTGCAGTCGAATAAGTTAGTTAAAGTTCAAAATACTTATATCATGACTCAGCTTATCATTTCGATGGGTCGAATGTAAACGTTTGGTTATAAATTGTTTAAAAAGTAGACTACCATTTTTTGAAAACTTTCTGTCACACTTTACGTTGTTCTCGTATTCGGCTTGGTCGCAGTAGGCAGGCCTCTAGGCTTGGTCAAAGGCTTAATGTGCGGCCGTAGCCTTATCCATCTTCGTATACTAAAGTCTAAGATTCGAATCGTCTTCGCTGGGTCACTTTACGTTGTGGTTTTCAAAGTTGGATGTTATTAGCCGTCACTAGACACTGCGTTTTCGTGAACTATGTAGTTCGTTTCTAATGCGTGCCGTGGGGAAGCCCAAATGTTAATATTAGTCCATGAAAAAAAAACAGATTCAATTCTTGTAAAAATTCGCTCAATTTTTAATGGTTTCCTTGCAAACATTGTTAAGCAAGGTAATTAACCATTCTTAAGCACATGTCTATTAATGAGAGTTAATCTCTGAAACGTAAGTTGCAACATAGGTATGTATTGTAAGAAATTACACTTTTGCCCCCAAAACAACAATCTGTGTGAATATAAATATCCAATGTGTTGGGGTTAAATCATTCTTTACCTAGAATTGAAGAAGACTACAAGCAAAACAATGGCAGCTAAGGTAATTAATAATAATAGTAGATTGTTATACAAGACGCTAAAATTACCCATTGCATACGAGGTAGTTTTATTCCCGAGCTTTAGCGAGGGAATAAATAGAAACCGAGTTACAATGGGTTTTAGCGTCGTGTGTTACACTATACTTTTCACTACGATTGCGAGAAAATAAAATACAATATTAAATAGTTTATACACCTACTTCCGTAAACGAATCCACTCGTTTCTCTATCCTCCACTTCATAATCTTTTTGTACAATATTTAAATAAATTATTTGTGCTTGACGGCAAAAGATTAAAATTATTTATTTCCTATTACAGTCACACAATTCAATCAGTTTGTAATTATAGAAAATTTCTAAAGATTTCGCGCCATGGTACCTGCTGTAGCAGCTAAGCAACACAAACACGCATTCTACGATTCACTCTGTACCCAGAGTATAAATAAGTCTATGATTTCACCGAAGAGATGCTTTTAGTTCCATTTTCAAAAATAAGAATGAGACACTGGGGGCCTATTACGAAACTTGGTCACGATAGTCGTCCGTAGTTCGTCGGTTGTAGTTATTACAAATATTCTCAATGTAGCTATCGTAGTCCATAGTCTATTGAACGAATAATTACGGATCCACTAGAGAGAGACTGTCAAATTTACGCAATCATTTTGCAATATCGCATACGCAAGTGCTTTGTAATAGGAATCAATCAGAACGAAGCACGGCCGCAGCTGCGTGTATCGTATTAAACTTTTCGTAATAGACCCCCAGTATTAAGTCGAGCGAGTTTTTATTCGTGATTATGAATAAAGACTTTTTCGTTTTAGTAGGCTCATTGGTAATAGACAAACATTAAAAAAGAAAAAACTTTATCCCCTAGGGCTTATTATGCTATTTTATCTCGACTCTTGATACGTTACAATGACGCACTTTTTGAGCAAGAGGAGTGAAAACTTATCTTAGCATGAAATGTAACTGATACCAAATCAACGCTCTCATTGAAGTAATTACAACAAGACAAAAAGTTTAGATCTTTTCTCTCAGTTTGGTTGAGTTAATTTCTTTAGTTTAAATAATAAAATTGAACATATTCTATCAATGTTATCGAAAGTTTTTACATGAAACTAAGAGTTATGGAACATTGAAACAAAACTTGTGCGAATATTAAATAATTAGTTTAAAAATTTGTTTCTAATTCTAGTTCATCGCCCTCGCCGTATGTGTGGTGACAGTACGAGCTGGTGGGGCTGTCGGCGGAGCTATCGGTGGGTCTCTTGGCAGACCTATTGGTGGGTCTATAGGTGGGCCTCTAGGAGCACCCATCGCTGGTGCAATCAGTGGTGTTGCTAATGGTGGCGACCACTCCAGCTTCTCCTACGGCGTTAAAGACCCCAACACTGGCGATGTCAAGGACCAACACGAGAGGCGCGTCGGCGACAGCGTGGTTGGCCAGTATTCCCTTCTGGAATCTGACGGAACGAAACGCATCGTCGAGTACTCTGCAAATCCTCAGACTGGATTCAACGCTGTGGTCCGCAAAGAAGGCGTCGCTGTCCACCCTCCGTCTCCCGTACAGCCTGGCAACCCCTTCACCAGGCCTTTGGGATACGGTGCGCGTGCATCGCCCTTGGCTTACGCAGGACCTCACGCTCCTCATGGTGCTCCAGTGAACCCCTTGGCATATGGCGCGCATGCCAATCATCTTGCTCAACGCGCTCCAATCAATCCCTTGGCGTATGGTGCAGCAGCGAATCCATTAGCGTTTGGTGGATTGGCCAACCCCTTAGCGTTCGGTGCTCACGCTAATCCTCTGAGTTATGCTAACAGCGGTCTAAATGGTGCATACGCTGGTTATGGTGGTATCGCCTCTCATGGAGCGTACGCTGGCTATGGCGCTGCTGCTTATAACCCTCATGGCGCCGCTGCCTATGGTCCCCATGGCACGTACGATGCCTTTGGATCTCCTTTGGCTCGTGGCACATTGGGTGCTCCATTTGTGAACCCTGGTCTTGCCCCGGGCTCGCAACTTGGCTGGTAGTTTTTTATGTTACTATTTCGAAACCAATTTTTAGACGACTGTTGTAATTTAATAAATAATTGTCATTAACTTAATTTATTATTTGATTACCTGCCACAAAATAATAAAAGGATTAATATTATAAAAATATGTAATGATAATATTATATTGAATTGTATGCGTAGGTAGGTACAGACACCCTCTAGCTCACATGCTGAAGGGGAAGAGCGCGTTTTCCTTCAGTATAAATAAAATGGTAGGTACAATTTCTAAGTATATTTGGATATTATTTCCGGATAGGTTTTAGGTTCTTCCTTTTGTTTAAGACAGTTTACATGCCGGCCTACTTACGAGCCCCTCGAGAGGTAGGGTATTATCTTCATCTGTCACTGTTATACAGGGTGTCCCAAAACATTGCTACACGGAGAGAAAGAGTACCTTAAGGGATGTACCCTTCACGTCGCGTCCACTAGCGCCGCTAATCAAGAAAAAATAATATGTTGTATAATATGTATAATATGTAAATAACTATGTATAATAAAATTCTGAAAAATATAGAAACCAGCATTAGTTATAAACTATTTTTGTATGCGTTTTTTTCCTGGTTTAAATATGTTTGTGTAGCTAAAACCTGGATTAACCCGGCGTCATTGTGGCGGAAAAAAGTTACACTAACGTTGAGGTGGGTCATCATGACCCTGGTTACAATTGTTAAAATTTTGCCTAGTATAAAATAATTTTAAATTTTTCAAATTTTATATTAATTATAAATACTGTATTTATAATCAGTAGCAGCAATAAAACACATTGGTAATGAGTGAAATAATCTTTATTTTTCGTTTTTCTTATAGACTATTAATTATACAACAAAACTGTAACTCTTTTCTTAATTTTCTTATATCAACAAAAAACAATATCGTTTCTAACAAATACTTACTTAAATAAAATCTATACTACCTTACCTCTCTATCATTGGAAGATAAGAACGAACGACGAACACTAACATGATCTTCATATAAAATATATATAAAAAGTATATGGCACAAAACAGCAACGTCGCCGTTGAGCTGGGTCATAATTACCCTGTCGCAGGTTCACACACGTGTTGCTCGTTGCGCTGGTGATGGACGAATGAAGTGAGATACGCGAAGGGGAGGGGTGATCTTTAGCTGCAGCTACTGAGACAGACAGTTGTGGGTGGCAATTATTTCTAAGCAGTTTTCCGTATGCAAAACATGCAGGGTCATATTGACCCTGCCTCAATGACGCCGGGTTAACGCCTAAAGTGGCCACTTTGGGCGGTAATCCAGGTTTTAGCTACGTCGGCGTTCTTCTGTAATTACTATTATTATTTCAAAGTATTTACTAATAATAACTAGCATAAGAAATAAATTTTCTTGTTATAAATGCTCGATAAAAAGAATAAAGTGATAAATAGTGGTTGTATTTCATCTCAGCATTTGATAAATTTAATTAAGAGTATGGTATTCAATGGTCTTGTTTTTGTTTAAGATGCTATGTTATTCAAGAAAAAATAATCCTAATCTCCTTCATCGGAGTCGTAAAAATAATGAAATGATTATATTTCTTATTTGGTAGGTTCATCCTCCGAATGCAGTTCCAAATACTTTTAAAATAAAAGTAAAATTTTCTTCCTATCTTAAATAATTTAGTACTTTTCCTTCATGTGGCAAAGTTTAGGGATAACTTGTTTTGGTGTGATTGGTAAAGACATAATATAAAAAAACCGGGGCATAGGAAAAACATAAAATTTACCAAAAATAGTTTAATTTTTTCATCACAGTTCTTTGTTCGTTTTTAAATTATTATTTAAAAAATATTACTTCAGTAGTTAAATACTACTTTAGTAGCCGTAGCCGAGAGAAGAGCCGTAAAGACCGTGGGCACCAAGACTGCTGTAACCCAGACTGTGGGCACCGAGGTTGCTGTAACCCAGACCGTGGGCACCGAGGTTGCTGTAACCCAGACCGTGGGCGAGGGGAGCGGCGTAGGCAGCCACAGGGGCGGCGGCATACCCGCCGTGAGCGAGAGAGGTGGAGTAGGCAGAGACGGAGGAGACGGCGGGGGCGGCGTGGGCGGCGTACGCCAGGGGAGCGGCGGCGACGGGCGCGGCGTAGGCGAGGTGAGGGGCGGCGGCGTACGCCACGGGAGCGGCGTGGGCTACCACGGGGGCGGCGTGGGCGAGGTGAGGGGCGGCGGCGTACGCCACGGGAGCGGCATGGGCTACCACGGGGGCGGCGTGGGCCACGAGGGCGGGGTCTTTGCGGACGACGGCGTTGAAGCCGGAGTGGGCATCAGCGGCGTAGTCGACGGTGCGCTTTGTGCCGTCAGATTCGAGGAGCGAGTACTGGCCGACTACGCTGTCGCCGACGCGGGTCTCGTGCTGGCTCTTGACGTCGCCGGTGTGAGGGTCCGACACGCCGTACGAGAAGCTGTTGTAGTCGCCACCGTGGATAGCGCTGCCCTGGGCAGCCGCCACCAGCATAGCTACAATCACGAACTGTAACATAATGTTAGTTATGGTGTATCCCTTCGGTATTCCAGATAAAGTAAAGAGAATACTAAATAATATACAAGAAAAAAATCCTCTCGCACCAGTTAATTTTTTCCCATTTTTTTGTATATTATTTAGTATTGTATAAAAACAGCATTGTAAATGCTAAAATCTCAGTACCTTAAAAGCAATCAAAATAGATAAAATATTAAAGCTTAAAAATTGACAATCTTAATATTAATTATTACTCTTAGGGGGGTAAATATATACCCTATACATTTTATTTTTATGATATAACAGCTGAATTCCTTTTGATTTTCGTGCTGTGATACTATCATATCAGTTTAACTGAAAAATATTATTTACCTTGGTTGCCATTGTAATAAGATATAGTTCAACAGTAAACTGCGAATGATAGCTCTGGGTGTGGACTGTTCTTTTATATATCAGGCATATCGCTGTCATAATAGGAACTAAGAGACGGTGTTGACCGCTCTAGGTCACGCGCAGTTATTTCATTCAGTGTAATTTCGCCGGTTAATCAGTGACGATGTTTAGCCGCAGGGCATATTGTTGTTGCAAAGAAATAAACGATTCGACAAAGATAGTTATTTTTTATCTATCTAGAATGTCCTTTTTATTGATTTATCACTTCCTTTCTCCAAAGGACCTCTTACTTACTGTATTAAAGTTCCTGAGCACGAATCTTGGTACTTACTTGGTACATACTTTTTCCATTATGTTTATTAAAATCAGGTTTTACATGGCTGGTGGGAGTCCATTTTAATGGATGCCAAAACCACAATATTATTCTTTACAACAATCACAAAGGTATCTTGCATGTTTAGTTTTTTCTATTTTTATCTATGTTTCCAACATAACACTACCTACTTATAACAAATTATGGTGAGATTTGGCAGTTGATGATAAATACTTACATTTCTTATGTCCCTCCATGTTTGTGTTCCACCATTATAGTGGCCCCTACAGTTTTGAGTAGTATATTGTGGTAAAAATAAGCTAAGAGATAGATTGGGCAATGGATTCCCCATTATTTATATTAAATCAAATATCAAACGGCGTAAAATAGGAATGAAAAATCGTGTGAAAACCCGGTAGAAAGTCCACACGGATGAAGCAAACATACAACTTTTTTCATAAACTAATTAAGAAAACCTTTTTAGGAATATGGTCTATCACTGTGCAGGAATTTAAAAAGGAATACCAAAAATATTTATGTTTTCCGTCGCACATACATATTTCATGCCTTGAGGCTATTGATTGGTCACTCGATACTGACAAATGACGCTCACTACGCGACCTAGAGCACATACACTTTTTACTTCCTTTTGTTTTTAAGATTAAGCGGCTTTGATTCGAATATAAAAGAACTACACTAGCAGGACATTATCATTCACAGTTATTTGTGCAACGAAAAATAACATATAAAATGGCAGCTAAGGTAAATTACCTCCGTAATAAGTATGCTGTTAAATCTGAATTATGACTAACTGCGAAAATGACAGACGTATATTTTTTTATTCTGTACAGTTTACATACTTACTTCTTTTAATTTTAAAAAAAAAATAATGATTAATTTGCGGCATTATTTTACAAATAAATATTGTCACAATTAAACTGCTGAAGACAATATTTACGATATTAATTCTGAAGGAAATCTAAAATAACTCAATGTTTACAGTTCGTGATTGTAGCTATGTTGGTGGCGGCTACCCAGGGCAGTGCTATCCACGGCGCTGACTACACCAGCTTCTCGTACGGCGTGTCGGACCCTCACACCGGCGACGTCAAGAGCCAGCACGAGACCCGCGTCGGCGACAGCGTAGTCGGCCAGTACTCGCTCCTCGAATCTGATGGCACAAAGCGCACCGTCGACTACGCCGCTGATGCCCACTCCGGCTTCAACGCCGTCGTCCGCAAAGACCCCGCCCTCGTGGCCCACGCCGCCCCCGTGGTAGCCCATGCCGCTCCCGTGGCGTACGCCGCCGCCCCTCACCTCGCCTACGCCGCGCCCGTCGCCGCCGCTCCCCTGGCGTACGCCGCCCACGCCGCCCCCGCCGTCTCCTCCGTCTCTGCCTACTCCACCTCTCTCGCTCACGGCGGGTACGCCGCCGCCCCTGTGGCTGCCTACGCCGCTCCCCTTGCCCACGGTCTGGGTTACAGCAACCTCGGTGCCCACGGTCTGGCATACAGCAACCTCGGTGCCCACAGTCTGGGATACAGCAGTCTTGGTGCCCACGGTCTTCACGGCTCTTCTCTCGGCTACGCTAAATATTACTAGATAAATGTAAATGTTATATCTGTGTATAAAATTGTATATCAGATTTTTTATGAAGCCCAAAGATGAACACTAGAAAGCTCGAAGCTGTGATGAAATAAAAAACGTTTCATACCTAATACTTCTTTTTTATATTGACTGTTAACCCCTTAGACACATAGATCTCTAAGTCAGTAGTTATTTATTATAAAAATAATAATAATTAACCAAAAATTAATGAGTCAATTTAGGAAATGAACTTTTCTATATTCCCTCCGCACCCTGATTACGTAAATAACTCTGTTACTAACATTTCTCGATTGAAATTGATTGAAACTGTTTGAAATCGTTTGAAATTAATGAAGATGGTCAGTTTCAGATGCTACTCTTTTAGCAACTGAAACTGACAATTTTCAACAGAGAGTTAGCAACGGAGTTACGTAATCAGGGTCTATGTTATTATTATTACCGTTTTCTGCGTTTGCCATAAAACAATTGCTTTAGCTGATGCCCACTTTGGAATCGGAGCAATGTACTATGACTATGAAATGTTGTCCAATATCACCATCAAGCCTTATTTTTTTTCATATTATAAAAAACCGGACAAGGGCGACTTGGACTCGCCCACCGAGGGTTCCGTACTTTTATAAAGACTATATTTTTTATGATTTAATTACATATGTATAGTTTTTAGACAAATAAATGTATAGTTCTAGGTCAACGGGGAAGTACCCTATGTATTTTGATCTCCTTGAAAGTGTCGAAATATGCGTTTTTTGCGGCATAAGCAGCCGTATCTCCTCTTTTAAGGTAAATTTTAAAGTTCGATTTTTTCACAGCTATAAGGTACCATAGATAGACCTAAGTAGGTATTTCAATTCGATACCTCCACGCGGCCCCGAGATAAAGGGTCTTGACAGACAGACGGACAACATAGTGATTCTATGAGGGTTCCGTTTTTTCATTTTGAGGTACGGAACCCTAAAATACGTTACATTTCATTGATTAAAAGGTAAAATATTCCTTATTTTCTTGCTGTTAATGTCAAAAAATACTTATCGAGTAAACTTTATTATGGAAAACTGTACAGACCATCTTCTATTTCAATCTATAGACCTTTTACAAAAGAATTACATAACTGTACATAAGGTTATACAATAGTGTTTTGGATATTTTTTTAACTATCGCAATCAGACTATTATTGAATTATAAACAAAACTCGTCTTTTTTAGATACCTATTCAAATTAGCTTGTCTGAAATTCCCACAATTTAGTTTTTGAACGTATTATATAAAATATCTTGTTGCCAGTCATTATTGCTGTTAACAGTTAAAGCAATTATTTATTAAAAATATATCATAATAATTATAAATTAATTGTAAGCTTGAAATAAAACGCTTTTATTTCAAGGCGCGAGGCTATCGAAATAAATAAATATCCTAATTTCAATAGAGATGATGGTTGGAAAATTCCACCAGCTTGGGACCCCATCATTCACAAGCTAAAGCCCCAAACACACACTGTAAGATCTAATGATACGGTTAGTTCCTTTTGCAAATAAATTAATTAATATAAAAGACGGAGGTCGGCCTTCCTCTCCAAGTTTTCTTTTGCCATTTCTTTCTTGGAGGGGCCTCCCAATTTTTTGAAATGGTAGTAGTTTCAGTAGATTCTCTCTTTTTAACATATAAAATTAAATTAAAACCAAACCAAAACTTAAACTAATTAAAAATTTGATAAATTTTAATTTCTGAACGTTCTAAAAAATTCATCGCTTGAGGGTAGGCTCACAAGTAGCTTCAGTCCCCCGTGACCACGGCAGCTGCAAAGGTGCCGAAACGTCGGGAAAATCAAAAATCAAACCAAATACCAACTAATTACCAAAGTACTTTCAATAAAACCGCGCTAGTATCCGTTAAAAGTGTTTTATTTCATGTCTAGTGAGCGCGTAAGCTTGAGAAGTGAATAATTGTAAGCTGTCAGTAACGGAATTTTAACGAGGTATCTTATTTGTTTCTCAGTTTATGACCCAAGATCTTGAAGGTAATTTAATGATACTACCTATCCCTTGTGCCGCACTGGCATCTGGCGACAATAATAGTAGATAAGGCATATTCAATTTCATAAAAAATAGTAGATTATACCTACAACAAGTGAAAAAAAATATGAAATTTAATTTTAGGTTCTAAGTTGGATCCTGAGCGGAGCAAGGGTTGTTTTTAGGGTTCCGTACCAAAACGGTAAAAAGGAACCCTCATGGTGTGACTCAGTCTGTCTGTCTGTCACAGCTGGATATCTCGATAACTACTTAGGTATCAACTTGAAATTTGGAATAGTTGAAGATGACGTTTGTCCAACTATTTTGCAAATAAGAAAGAAATAAAAAAATAAATATATTTTTTTTTAGAACAGGGACTGAAAAGGGTCTTAAAATTTTTTAGTGGGGCGACTAGCGCTTGTGGGGTATCATATGAAAGAACGCTGTTTGCACATTTTAAACCTTTTTTTCTTTTTTTTTTAGCCCGCATAGTTTTAGAAAAAATAATTTAGTTCCACGGTCAAAAGATGGCGCTGGACTAAGAAAAAAAATAGTTCCACTATCGGCCAAGAGATAGTGCTGACCTAATACTGCAATAATAATTTTATTATTCTACAGCAGGCTCTGCAGTGTATTTATTAGGATGGTACGGAAACCCTCTGTACGCGGTTTTTTTATTTTTTCACGAGATGTGTACCTACTCTACTTTTTACCATTGACTGCGAGAAAACAAATAGCAGTCTTATACCATCTAAAGTAGGTATAGTTATCACATTTTTTATTTAGGTGATTGGTAATATTTAAACATTAGAAAATAGTGAAATTATAAGTTTTCCAATGACATAAAACAACGACTATAAGAGGGAGATTACATGATCAGTCTAGCATCAGTCAATTCCATTAGTATATCCATAGACTTTATTTTTTTCCAGACTGACGATAGTACCAGACTGATGGAATGGACTGATGCCAGCCTGAACATGTAATCTGTCTCTAATAGATAGAAAAGAACCCAAAGTTAACACACTAAAAAGAATCTAACTAAAATTGGCTGGCTATTTTTTTATTTATTTAATTGTATAACTATAGCTCTATGGAATAGCTCTATAGCAGTCAATAGGTACTTTCAGCACTTTTTTGTACATAATTCATAATTTATGATGCGCGTATATTCCAAATTAAAGATATATTTATTCACTCAGTGAATAAATCGCGTTTTATTTACTCTAAACGATGAATTAAATGCACATTTTCGAGTGGCGATGGTAAAAAATACTTTTAAAAATATAATCCAATTACGGGGAAAAAATCGAGCCCTGAAATATACGAAATAAGAAAATATTCGAGTCTGAAATTCTAAAATGATAACAGTAGTTGCATGTGACTATCTGAGGATCTACATTTTAATTTTGATTTCATTGTATTGGTTCATAAATAACATTAATTATTTCTTATTATTTGTATGGAATTAGATAGCCCCGTGATTGGACTGTAAACAAGTTTTATTTAATTGTATTTTTCAAAATCAAATATGAGTTTAAAGGTCAAAGGAATCGAGATCAAAATGGGCTGTGTTGAAGTATAATGTCGATATGTTGACAGCAAGGTCTATTTGTTTAGAAATACTTTCATGTATTAATTTTAAACTTAATAAGCATTGTGTTCAATTAATTGACATTAAGTGGCCCACTCTGACCTAATAGGTGCCACTTTGACCTAATAGTGCTTGATATAAATCTTTTATTTGATTGGCGAGTTGATGGTTATTAAGTGAATGTTGAACACTGTCTCTACGGTTAAAATGTGCCATGTTTTTTTCGTTGGTAAATTATGATGGGAAATCAAAGAAGCACTTGGGAGTCACCAATAAGAATATTTAATTCATCACAGTATTTTCGTCATTTCTGACGGGGTTCATAATCATTAACGTAATATATTACACAAGTACACAATAAATTATCTAGTAGTATTTAGCGTAGCCAAGAGAGGAGCCGTGAAGTCCGTGGGCACCAAGACCGCCGTAGGCAACACTGTGGGCTCCAAGACCACCGTAGGCAACACCGTGAGCTCCAAGACCACCGTAACCGATACCGTGGGCAAGTGGAGCGGCATAGGCAGCCACAGGGGCGGCATATCCGCCGTGAGCGAGGGAGGTGGAGTAGGCAGAGACGGAGGAGAGGGCGGGGGCGGCGTGGGCGGCGTACGCCAGGGGAGCGGCGGCGACGGGCGCGGCGTAGGCGAGGTGAGGGGCGGCGGCGTACGCCACGGGAGCGGCGTGGTGGGCTACCACGGGGGCGGCGTGGGCGATGAGAGCGGGGTCCTTGCGGACAATGGCGTTGAAGCCGGAGTGGGCATCAGCGGCGTAGTCGACGGTGCGCTTTGTGCCATCAGATTCGAGGAGCGAGTACTGGCCGACTACGCTGTCACCGACGCGGGTCTCGTGCTGGCTCTTGACGTCGCCGGTGTGAGGGTCTGACACGCCGTAGGAGAAGCTGTTGTAGTTACCGCCGTGGATAGCGCTGCCCTGGGCAGCCGCCACCAGCATAGCTACAATCACGAACTGTAATACAAAAAGATTGATTAGTAATTGAGTAAGTAACTAAAATTAATTTAAAATTAAAGTCTAATCCGGTCAATTTAATAATTTGGTTAATTATAAAAGATTTTATTGATTTTCACGAAAATTGGATTTAATTTAATGAACAAATGACAATCACTTTGGTATCTATATTTTTTTCCACCACAATGTAAATCCGTATCGAATTATTCACTTTGCACTGTCTATGAATCACTTCTAAAACCGATCACAAAGGACATTTACCTTAGTTGCCATTTCGATACGTTTGTTTTTGTTGCACTGTGAACAGCGAATGATAAATCCTGGTGTAAACTGATCTTTTATAGGGGTCCTGCACAGTCGTGTACCTATAGGAAGTAAGAGACAGTATGCTCTAGGTCGATCAGAGTGAGGGTTTTTTTCGTCCAGTTCAATTTGGACAGTCAGCCAGTAATGCGGAAATCGCTGACCACGGAATATGAACATAATATTATTTGAATTCAACTCCGAAGGAAACAGTTGTATTGGGCCATTTTAGTATCCGTTCTTAACATTTTATCCTTGAGATATTAGATAATGTGTTACGACACGCTTTGAAATAGTCAATATTTGTGTTAATTACGCTATTTAAATGAAAATTAGGCGGTGTGTTCGTAATTTGGGTTCAAATATTAAAGTGTTTGTATGTCTGAGCTTCAGTTGTATTTATTAGCTTATTTTCACACATAACGATGAAGTGTTTTTTTAATCAAAGAACATAATCTAAGTATGGTATAATGAAGTATCTTATGTCATCTGTCTTCTGAAGAACGCGAAGCACAGATGTGTCACTATAGTCCTAAAATAAAATAAAGACCACAAATTTTATAATAATCAAATACAAAACCATCAAATCAAATCAAATTCATTAGACAGTTAAGTAACAAAAGGAGATATTTTTTTTGGTACTTTTTCAGAAATATCTAACCACTATATAGAAAAATCACAATCGAGACGGTGGAACTGTTTTGAATGACATCTCAAAAAAAATTATAACATTAATTGCGTCAGTGACTTTAATTGCATTTTGTTTTTACATGAATAGAAAACAATAAAAATATAATAATATGGGAAGGTTCGGCTATGGCCGATTTAAATAAATAAATCTTTATTTCTTCTCTCACATATACATGATAATTAATTAAACATTCAACTAAGTATAAAGCTTATTTTATGAACCATAATGATGGTAGTCTATGTGAGAGACTGGCCTCTGTGCTAGGAGAACCTGTGTGACGGATAACCAGTCTCTCCACAACCGAACCAGGGTGGAATCAGGTAAGAGGTTATTTTTAAGTTATTAATAATTTGTTGGATGTGGTAGGGTGATATTGAACACTAGAAGCAATCAAGATTTACTATTGATTTATTTTTGCAAATGTTCAGATGTTAGTTGTAATATCTGAACATTCGCAAAATATCTGTTATCAGATTGTTGATCTTAGGCAAAATATAAATATCGGACAACATCACATACATTGTTCCGATTCCAAAGTAAGTAGCTAAAGCACTTGTGTTATGGAAACCAGAGACAACGGTGGTACAAACACCCAGACCTAAGATAATATAGAACAGTTCGTTCCCTAAATTGACCCAGCTGGGAATCGAACCCAGGGCATCGGAAATGGCGACACCTTAGAAACCGGCGTGCGAACTACTCAACCACAGAGGTAGTCAAATTACGAGGTAATAAAAAAATAAATCTTGAGCTCCTGCGACGGAACGCATTTTGCTCTGATAGATAGGTATTTGTAATTGCCAGTAACGTCGTGACTGTGTTTCATGAAATGTATGGTAAATTAATGTTAACAGCAGCATCCACAAACATATGTACTTTTCAACGTTTAGAAGAAAAGAAACTCGGAATCGTTTTATTGCCGAAAATTTAATCGTTAAGGTCATACTCGAAATAATAATTATAAAGCAAGTGCATCTTTTAAATCATAGAAGAAAAAATGAGAAATTGAGAAACGTAGGCAAATACAATCTATAGATTAAAATATTTAAAAACCTATAGAGATTCATATTTGACGGTATAAATAATACTAAGTTCCTGTTTTAAAAAAAATGAGGAAAGCTTGAAAAAAAAACCCAAAAAACATGTAGCTTTAAATATAGTAATGTAGTTTACAAAAGCTTAATATTTTGTCGAGTTCTGCAATCATTTCGCAATTTGTGCTTTGCGAGTCACGTCGCTTAATTCCGGTTGTAGTCGTTAATAATAATTACCGTTTGACTAAATCTGCATTAAGTCCGCTGGAAGCTGCCATAGTAGGATATTGTTAGTACAATATCCTTGATGTTATTCACAAGAACATATACTATAATGCTCAAAAGAATATAGAGGCCACCATAATAATATGATGGTGAAGGAATATAGAGGCCACCATTTTCCATACAAAAGAGCTAAGTTCTGATAAGTATTTTCCTGACAAATATTTTTTTATTTTAACTGATATTGTTCGAAAGCTGTAATAGTCAACTTACCGAATGTTGAATTTCCTGTATAATTTCTTCTATTCGCCTTGTCTCAGTAAGAATTGCAAAATGTTAAATTTCGCGTTTTTTCGTATGAAACTGCAATTTCTTTTTAATCTTGACACACGGCGAACGAAGAAATTATTCGGTAAATTCGACGGTAAAGTCAGCCAGTTACAGCTTTCAAACAAGATCAAATTACGAGGGTGGATTGATAAGTCCATGACATATGACTATTTCAAACACCACCTTTTAGCTTGATGAAAATCATTGCCCGCCAAGACATTTATTCATGTTTGGTAGGAGAAAAAATCTTACTGGGGTTGAATCTAGAGAATAGGAAGGAATCGCATTCATTCGATGTATTTTGATGTCATGAGTGCCGTCGAGAGGGTGGACAGGGTCATTAAGAAAAGTTAGAAATCGCTTGAGCTTTTTGTTTCCAAAAGTAATAATCTTTTGCCGAATTTGAAAAAAATATAGTGCAAAGATGCCTTAAGGAGTTTCTTTTTAAGACACAAAAATTAATTATGAAAAAAAAAGTATTTCTTCTTTTCAAAGTCATAGACTTAATAAAACCAACCTCGTAAAATAAAATCAGATTGAATTTATGAGTAAAAGTATATGGTGGCCCTTTTCTTTTGAGCAGTGTAAAATCCTGTAGGTGTCTATATTTTTTATTGTTGGTTAAAGAAGGAAAATCTTGTAAAACTATTTTATCATAGGTACGAGCTTACTACGTTGTCCCACTGAAGTTCTGGTAAACTTATCATGTTCAAGGAATGTAATGTCTGCTGACCTTTTGACTCTGTTAGCTTATCTTTTTTTAGGGTTCCGTACCAAAATGGTAAAAAAGGAACCCTTATGGTGTGACTCAGTCTGTCTGTCTGTCTGTCACAGCTGGATATCTCGAGAACTACTAATAGTATCAACTTGAAATTTGGAATAGTTTAAGATGACGTTTGTCCAACTATTATGCAAATAAGAAAGATGATCTTAAAAATTTTAAGTGAAGCGACTAGGGCATGTGGGGTATCATATGAAAGAGAGCTGTTTGCACATTTTAAATATTTTTTTCTTTTTTTTAGGCCGCATAGTTTTCGACTTATGATCCCCCCGTTCCCCCCTTATCTCCGAAGTTTGCAAAGAGAAAAATCTAAAATAATTCTATGTGATAGTAGTTTATCTAAATCTAAAGATTACAGGAAAAATAAAAAGATGTCTCAATAAAACACACTTTTTTAGAAATTCAAAAAACAAACAAAAAATTCATATGTTCCTCTACTAGTCCACAGATAGCCCTGATCTAAGTAAAATTAAATTAGTTCCAATATCGGTCAAGAGATGGCGCTGGCCTAAGAAAAAAAAATAGTTCCACTATCGGCCAAGAGATGGTGCTGACCTAATACTGCAATAATAATTTTATTATTCTACAGCAGCTCTGCAGTGTATTTATTATGATGGTACGGAAACCCTTGGTGCGCGAGTCCGACTCGCTCTTGACCGGTTTTTTTAGAAAGCATCTATTGCAACGATTGTTTGTTGTTTCAGAAAAACTATTTTGTAAAAATGTATTTTGCGTCATTATAAGACCGATCCTCTGATACTCTAGCAGGGCCTTTATTTTAAAAACGAATCTTAAAAAGGGGCTTTGAAATAACAACAATAAAAATTAGGTTCAAATAATTTTTTTATGTACAAACCAAATATTTACAACTTGAGGCATAAACGAATCACATTTCACTTGTAGTATTTAGCGTAGGCATAGGGGGCCAATCCGATGTTGGCCAGTTTGTAGTTGAATCCGAAGGGAGCAGCATAGGGGTAGGTTGGGGAAGCGTAGGAATAAGCGGGGGAAGCGTAGGAGTATTTGGGGAAAGCGTAGGAGTAAGCGGGGGAAGCGTAGGAGTATGTTGGGGAAGCGTATGAGTAAGCGGGGGAAGCATAGGAGTAAGCGGGGGCAGCGTTGGAGTAAGCAGGGGCAGCGTAGGAGTAAGTGGGGGCAGCGCCGGAGTGAGCGGGAGAAGCGTAGGACTGAGCGGGGGCAGCGTAGGAGTTAGAGGGCTTGATGGGTGTGAGGGCGGGGTCGCGACGGACGACGGCGTTGAAGCCCTCAGCACCGGCGGTGTAGTCAACGATGCGCCGGGCACCGTCAGGCTCGATGAGCGAGTACTGGCCACGGAAGTTGTTGCCTACCCGGGTCTCGGCTTGGCTCTTAAAGTCCCCGGTGAAGGGGTCGGCAACGTCGTAAGCGAAGCTGGTGAGGTCGCTGGCAAAGGCGCAGCCGACGAAGCAGAGGAAGACGACGAACTGGAAGTTAAAATTGCTGTGATTAGATGTTGGGAAGTCTTTTAAAAAATTAGGAGGAATAGCTTAGCTTTATCAATTTAAGATTATTACTATTACTATAAGAAATAAACTATTTTAACAAAAAAAAATATCCGGATTGCTCTTTCTTCTTTAGGCTTCCCGCCTACAAGCAACTTTTTGTAGTTGCGAAAGTCACGGCGTTAATCGCTAGCGAATGACATGACTAAGGTTTTACTTAGCCAGCGACAAAAAAAAGCCACGATTATCACCGTGATTAACGCTGCGATTTTCGCAGCTGCAAAAATTCTACGTATTGAACTTAGTATGTTTTATTCTCGGTGACAAAAATCGCTCAACGATTTATCGCTCGTGGGCGGGAGCCGTTAACGGGACTCATTCATAGCTTGTAGGTATTTATGATTATTCTTAACCAATTAAAATATTTCAGATATCATAAAATATAATTTTAAATTCAAAAAGATCCTTACCTTCACTAGCATTTTGATGGGGTTTTAGAAACTGTTGTGACTACGTCGAGAAATATTTTCAATGTGATGCTGCAACTGAAGATTCGACACCTTTTTATATCCCCTGGGCGATGGTCCAGATCCACTTTTAAACTAGTTTATTCGCAGAGAAAATCAGGAAATAACATAAAAGTCAAGTTCGTACAGGGGCGATGCACTTGTATAAACGACATGCTGCAATCTTTATGTCTTCATCGATCACTGATCATAAACCTTGAAGGAATATTGAACATACAAAAATACAGCAAATTTCATTACAGTAAGTAAGTACCTACCTAATTATTTTACGGGGCCAACATAGCAATCGCTGCAATAATTTATTAGTATTATCTTTCAGACACAATTAATATTGCAACAAGAATTTTTAAATGCACTTAGCACATTTTCAAGAACAAAGCGCTAAGTCTGAGAAACTCACCGTGGTATTACAAAAGATTTTTAAACACTGTTTAACTAAACACATGTTTAAATGTGATGCTGTCTCTGTCAAACAATATTGTCAAAACAGTGTTTAAAAATCTTTTGTATTAACACGGTCAAGAGTTTAATTTATAAAACAGAACGTAAATAGCTAGTGTTTATTAACATACACAATTATAAAATGCTACAAATACTTAGAAAGCTTACATAAATATTAGTCATAGCACTGGCATTAAGTTCACGGTAGGTAAAGACATTTTCCCTTGGATCTAGGTAACAGCAAGGCCGCCCGGTCCACCAATTATGTTATTATCATTTTCATTCCACTCATAGTTATTTAAACTAGATATTGACGTGATTCAACTTAGCTTTAGAACCACCCCTTTGTCGTTAGCAGAAACTCTAGAAATGCGTGAATAGGAATTTGTACTTTAAATGCATTAGAATAGTCGGTGTCCATTTTCTTCGCCTCATAGTTATTGTAATTCTAATGTTTGCTTTAATTCCAAGGATGCTGTCCACTGGCTATGGCTTGTCGTAAGGATGTTCTAGAAATGGCAGCAGACGTTGGACTTGTGGTGGTGTAGCTTGCGGGAGGCCAAGGGTGAATGATTTGGACATTAAGATTGTTTTGTCTCTTTGGCGGCGCTTCTGTTGGTTCTGCAACTTGATGTGGATGTCTTACTTCATTGTTAACAGTAGCAGTGAAGCCTCTGTGGTCATCTGCTCTATAATCTACGGTTCTTTGCACACCATCCGGTTGGACTAAGGAGTATTGTCCAAGTACTATGTCGCCCCTTCTGCTTTCATGTTGGCTTTTAATGTCACCAGTATGAGGGTCATTCACGTCATAAGCAAAAGTGTAGTTGGGGTCATCGTGGTATTGTAGACCAAGCAGCAATGGTATCGGTTGTTGATGGAACACCATGCAAGTGGTGGAAATGACGAGGTAGGAGAGAACCGCCAACTGTAAATTTTAAAATCTGTGTTAGTCAAATCGTTTTCAAGTAGGTAGAATATGTTTATTTAAATGTCACGTTGTAATTAGTTTTGCTAATAAATTTACAAACTTGATAGGAATTAAATATTCGCCATATTTATTTTCGTATGCAGAGCCAAGATTAAGGCGAGGTCAGTTCAGGATCAGAATCTGTTGAAAAGATTGATTTTTGAGCTTCCAATATGAAGAACTGATGTAGAATTCTACTTCGCAAAAATAACTGTAGACTGAAAAAGAAACACCATAACCGTACAGAATATTAAAAATCGGCTCTGACTCTGTTAAGAAATCCTGATTAACACCATAAAAACTTCCAATCGTCAGATTTCGTAGTTTTCAACGACATTGATTATGATTTTTGAATGCAAAAATAATGCTTTTTTATTAATCTAACACAATAGCTGAGTACATTTTTGATTAATGTTCCAGAAAAAAATATTCGTCATATTTCTGGCGAAGAAAGCGACAATTAAAGCTATGCAATAATGGACCATATTATAAAAAGATAGTAAAAGAGTAGATTTCTTGAACTGCCTTGCCTTAAGTTGATGCTGATAGCTTAGCTACATATTAAAGTAAGTTACATCTACGCTTGCGTATTTTGAATTTATTTGCTCGTATAATTTAATGTAATACTAAATACCAGAGAAACCTCAATATAGATTTTTCAAAAACCCTTAACAGTTCAAACTAATTAATTTAGTAAATAATTGTTTTAATGTATGATTTACCTTTCGGAACATGTTGAAGGATTGATGATGATCGCGATGGATGTAACTAGCCACGCTGTTCCGTTGGTTATGATTCTGAGGCTGTTTCCTAGCAATTTATATGCAAAGTGAATTGAAAATCAATCCCGAATGTGCAATAGCTATTGGGTTTCTTACGGAATTGGAGCGCTTTGTACAAAACACTTGACACTCTTAGAATATGCATTATCTTGGCCAACAATGTCATATTCTTTGAAAATCAAAAAAATACTCTTTCTAAATGCTTAGTACTTTTTGAATCAGAGTCGTTTCATGGATCAATACAATTTATTTTATGTTTCAAATCCATATTTTTTTTGAAACCATCATTAATCTATAATTTGCTAACACAGTATTCATCTCCAAGCATACCTTCAATTTCAAAACATTGTTAAACTTTTTTATTTTAAACAAATGATCTTGAAAGGTCGGGTGATGGTTACGGTAACGGTGACGTAACGCCGACTCATCCGCTAACGACCGACCGTGGCATTGAACTCGGTGCAATTGCAGTCGCCCCGAGCACCGAAATTCTGACGACCTTTTGTTGTTGCATAATAAGAATCAAGGTAAAAGAATCCGGCGTTTTAAGATTTGTGATCGGCCTGAAATAAAAATAAAGACATAAAATAATTAGCTTTAAGAACAAAGAGACACTTAACTGTTTTTTATAAGATTTTTTCATTTGCATGAAAACCTAAATACAGAGGCCCATGTCTGCTATTGTTAAGGTCATAATGTTATTTCAATTTTAAGTTTCGGTTTTGGGTTTAAGAAACAAGAACTGTGTCAAAAAAAATACAATTCAAACATGGTTATGACGTTAACAATAGTAGACTTGGGCCTCTGTTTAACTGTATGTATTTCTCAGTCCTTAAAAACAAAAAAAAGATCCGTCTAGTTGAGATTGTGAGGAAAAACAAATAAAACATTAAATGCATATTATCATCAGAAAGCAAAATAACATCTTAAAGAACTACAAGACCTGTAAACATTTATTAAAAAATACTATATATTGGGATTAAGTGAGTGACATTATAATGCTGTAATGTGATGCGACTCATTCGCTCAAGTATAAACCTTAAATAGGTTTAGAGCGCTTCTAGTTTTTAACTTAAAACAAAAAACCGACTTCAAAAAACCTACCTTTAAAAAGCAAGAAATAATATTCTTAATAATAAAAATACGTCTATTGAAGTCGGGTGGGGCTGGAGTACAAATTCCTTTTTTTTATTCTAAAAGCCCCACCCGACTTCAATAGACGTATTTTTATTATTAAGAATATTATTTCTTGCTTTTTATAGGTAGGTTTTTTGAAGTCGGTTTTTTGTTTTTTTTTAAACAATTTTTTATTTTAGTGTAGGTACCTTGTAGGTAAGGTATATTATATATGTAGAAAAATCGGCTCAGCCAAACGTAAGATAATCGCGGAGAAACATACTTAAATACGGGTCAAACTGAGAACCTCCTTTTTTAAGTCGGTTAAAAAAGTACACTTAAGATATCCCTCTTCCAACAAAAAAATAATTATCTTATTCAGTTCATAAACAAAGAAGTAATACGACCAATCATCGAGGTAATTCACAGAAAATCATACTATTTTCGTGCTTTTTTCAAAATTACTTGAAAAGTACTGAACCGATCAAATTTTAAAAAATGGGACCAACTTGGGAGTGTACCTAATATAATAACGTTTGAATCATTTCAATCGGTTCAGCCGTCTTCGAGTAATCGGTGGACATACACAAAAAACAAATATACAGACGAACATAGAACCTCCTCCTTTTTTGGAAGTCGGTTAATAAAATTGTTATATTATGAACAAATAAAAAAAGAATCGCTCTCGCTTATCACACGAAACTTATCATTTCTTGTGGTCAATTATAACTTCTAAGTCAGAAAGTGATACAGTCTAATTAAATGTTACATAAGTTTCGAAATGAATAATCACGTTGGGTTCAAACGAGACTTTGTTTCTAAATTGTTTCTTCTCTGTGAATGATGCGTGTACCTAGCTGCCATAAAATCAACTGCAGTTTTGATAAATGAAAAATTAATTAATTTCGTAGGATTACTTCCTAATAATTTTTGAAGTGCATGTTGCAACACTTGCTATGAAAAGCGGGAGTTGAATATGTATTTTTAGTGTTGATATAAATAGCAACAAGTTTTTAATGAAAACATGGAGATTTTAGAAAAATCACAGATTAAAGAATATTTTCAAACGTATTTTGTTATTATTGTTATGATATTGATAACTGCAATATACTAATATAGCAAAAACATCTGTATTATGTTAAATTCATTGGATATTTAGATAATAGTGATCTTAAAGATAGGAAATTTGCAAGTTTCATGTTAATTATCCCGGAAGTGGGCACTCAGTAAATCAAAGTTTATAACTCCAAATCTAAATAAGTCAAACTGCAATTTCGAACGTCAACACCAAAGTTGAGAAATAAAATTGTTCTATTAGTGATTGATCGAAAGAGCCAAAATGGGTTCGACCAAATAGAGGCGAGAATGAAATAATTTTAACTAAGATAATTAAAAAAAATACTAAACAAATAGACCTGTACGTAACGGGTGAGTAGATTTTTTCTACTATTTTTTTCAAATATGGGATTGTGAATGACTAAAATATAAAAGTTAAATAATTTTAGTTAGGTACTTTTAATTTTTCAGTTTTTGATACTGAATTTAGCAAAAGGGAAAAATCAAGAGCCAATATTTTTCAGCGGCGAAAGTGACGGATATAATAATATTCGTCATTTGTCTAGGCAAATAAATAAAAATGTTACCGCCCCCGCTTCCGCCTATGCATGACTATGTTGATACTCAACTCATATTACATGTTCGACTGCTACAATATAAATTTGTTTTTTTCTTCAAGGACGAATACTGTTAGTAGGTATTGTATTCTCTAAAGCAAGGTTGTAATTAAACGACTTTAGTTACAACATAAATTATTTATGTTGTTCAATTTGAGGTAACACAAGTGTTTTAATTTATATTTCATTGAAGGTAATAATAGTTTTTAATTACGTAATGAAATCGATAAGTAGGTATGTAAGGCGCATGTTATTAAAAAATAATAAAAGACTATAGTAGATTGCGAAAACTATAATTTTTAACAACAGCTAAAGTGTCAATTTTAAAGTTATTTCAGTAAAAGAAGTTTGCTTTAATTTCTGACATTTAAGAGCAAACTATTTAATAATATAAAAAAGCAGCAAACATTTTTTTTGTTTGGAAGCTGCAAAATGAAGTCTTACTATCGAATACATAATGAACATAATATTAAGCCGCGGCAAAATTAGCTTGAGCTCATCTCGCGTGAAGATCGTTCGTTGACCCGTTGCGTTGTGAATGAGTGTATCATCTGCGCAGGCGCAGGCCGTAGTATGCTTGCGCTCACGTGGTCATACATAGTAGTAATGTGATGTGCACTGGACGCGGGCGCACGCGCAGTGACGCGGTGCTTTCTGTGGAATGCGGATAGCCGTCGGCGCTTGCGCATGTAAAGTCCGCAGATAAATGATTATTGATCTAGATATTTTTTTTAATTTCAATCAAATATTCAGTAGTTGAAAATGTCAACAAAAATAAGTTGAGTCCAGCAATATAATAGTCTTAACGGCATACATTATTTAGTTAAAAGTAATCCTAGGAATTCAGATACCTAATGGTTTTTTTGACATTTTGTTCGCCATTATTCAATTAATGTGGTATTTACACGCGTCAACTTGGAAGGCGACTTTAGTTAATCAGCGCTTTTATCGACAATAGCTTGTAAAATCGAATAGCCAACCTCATTGAAATTACGTTTGCAATTAGATTTTACAAGCGATTGTCGATAAAAAGCGCTAATTGACTAAAATCGTAATCGACTTCATGTAAATACCCCATTTGTATTTAAATGCGCTAAATAGAATTACTTTATATTGATTGAAAACTCGTCAAAAGGTCGTTATACTTAGGACGATTTAATATTGTGTTCTGTTTTATTGTTAACACAGTGCAGCATTTCCTGTCAAAAAAGAGTCAGAACAACAAAGTATGAACAAGGTCCTTAGCTTTTTACAAGCTTTTACTTAGTTTCACCTGTCCGGTGTTCGTCCGTCCATTAAAGCGTTCAAAAGCGCAGAATATGTCAATTGTACCATACCATATATGTAGTTATCAAAATTTTGACTAGATGTCACGATAAACTTTTTATGTTTTTTTAATAGATACAACTGTACTCTCATATTAGTTTTACAGTCTCAATATTTTGCTGACCTTACGTGGTAAATTGACCGAGTGCGTACGCGCAACCCTCAAGGTCACCGCCTCCGATTTAGCAAAGCCTTTGTTACTGTTTGTTATGACAATGAATTAAATTGTAAATCGTTCCCACGGAATCAGACCATATCGCTAAATGGTGCACCTAAATCCGGCTTTTCACATGCTAGTTTATTAGACTGTAGAAAATTTGTAAAAATTCTTCGTAAATTAATAAGAACTTAATTTTATTAGGTACAGTAAATAGGGGTTGAACAATGAAATTGGCGATTTTATTTTCACACACACAGAGGCTCTCATATCTTCTATGGTGTTAAAGATGCTTCGGTTACTTGTTATTATTTCGAATAATGATCATAACGGCCCACTATCAGCAATAACAATATTTTTGATTTTATTCCTGAACGTTAAAAAAAGTATATTTATAGTGACTCTTTTTTCGTTAGCAGAAATTCCCTTTTAATTCGTTGTAACTTAGCCGATACTATTTTTTTCTAAGTGTTTAATTTAAATTTTCTTTATTAGACACATAACAGAATACAGTCATGAAAGCAAATGATTACAATAGTACAATGTCCAAGTACTAGACTGAACTCCAACAACATGCATCCTTAATACGTTTTTTTATGGGAACAGTATGACATTTTGGAGTAAAGCAATGCCACTTTGTACGAATGTTATACACGTCCACCTGAGCCTAAATCGCCCGGTAGCCACTTATAACTCCGTGGCAGGTGGGGGGGAGGAGGGGTCAAAGTACAGAGCTCCCGGCGCTTAGAAAAAAATATCTGGCGGATTAGTTTAAACCTTTGAGTCAAGTTTGGTGTCGTTATCGGGTAACTAGATGATGCCCAATTCATTCCCCATACCAGTTTTTTAGGGTTCCGTAGCAAAATATGACGCAATACTTAAAATAATAAATTTTTAGTAGTAACGAAATCCAAACAAACCCTCATATTTTCATTTTTTTGTATTAAACTTGGTTTATAAAAAATACCGTCTGAAAGCCCATTTAATGCAGATTCTAAAAACATTAACAATAAATTTAAATTTAACTATTTTTAATGTAAAATAAATTATTGAAAGTACAGCAACGTTCGTCAGTGCAGCGTAGGGGACGGCAAAAAGACCCAAAAAACAAGCACTACTAACAAAAAAAACCCCAGAAAAGTGCGAGTCTGACTCGGGCATCGAGCGTTCCGTACTTACTTATCCCATCCCATCTTAACTGGTCTGGTAGGACCCGGTTAAGTTAACACTCACAAACTTTCGCCTTTATAATATTAATGTGCTATTTAATCATCTTCGATTCATAAAAGAAGTAAGGTAACATTGTTGAAAATAAAGACAAATAATAATATAACGTTTCTGTATTAATTTTATTTACAACCACCTCCACAGTTACATAACTCAGTACATTTGAGCTGGCGCTTGATACAATTGCACCTGGAACTGCACGATTTCACGCACCGACATCTTATTAATTCAAGGCATGCTTGAGCAGCCATAGGATTTTGGGTCCACAGTGGCACCCAAGCTTCTTCTTCTTTCTGCCAACCCCATTCAGATGGGCAAGGAATACTTTGACTCTTCTTTAGGCACTGCCCCCAAATATAAACAGCCTGTAAAACTGCCCTTAAAGTATTTTGTTTCAGGGCAGCTTCTGTGGGAGGCAAATTTTCGATTTGTCTGTTCTTTTTTGTGAACAAATGCTTGCGACACTCATTTACTGTTACAGAGGGGCATGATCTGAAAAATAAATATACTAATAAAAAAATGCAAATTCTGGATAAGATTATCTTTTAAATATCGTTTCCTTACCTGTCATACATTGTAATCACAAATTTTTGAATTTCAGCGTCTGCATATTCCCTTTTGTGAAGTGATTCGAACCCTCGTGTGACATTCGGATATGCCTTCCATGCCTCAAACGCGGTTTTTTTCCCCCTTCCGTTAAAAGATGAGGTTGTGTCACATCCGGTAAAAGAATGGAATAAGGGCAAAACGTGTGATCTTTCAGGACCTGAAACAAGAAAGAAAACCATTTCTTTAGTATAATATTATTGTAAATCATGTAAAGAAATAAATTTGGGTACTAATAAGTCCGTTACTACCTAAACATAAAGCTATAGTGTGACATGCCAGGTATTAATGATTTCGTCCTGTTCCGATGTGTACCCATAGTTCTTTTAGGCCTTCTAGCTTATGAACACATGATATGTCTAGTACAACGACATCTGTGTCGACTGTTCTTAACATTATTTTGGAGTATACCTGGCATGTCACACTATAGCTTCATGTTTAGGTAGTAACGGATTTATTAGTACCCAAATTTATTTCTTTACATGATTTACAATAATATTATACTAAAGAAATGGTTTTCTTTCTTGTTTCAGGTCCTGAAAGATCACACGTTTTGCCCTTATTCCATTCTTTTACCGGATGTGACACAACCTCATCTTTTAACGGAAGGGGGAAAAAACCGCGTTTGAGGCATGGAAGGCATATCCGAATGTCACACGAGGGTTCGAATCACTTCACAAAAGGGAATATGCAGACGCTGAAATTCAAAAATTTGTGATTACAATGTATGACAGGTAAGGAAACGATATTTAAAAGATAATCTTATCCAGAATTTGCATTTTTTTATTAGTATATTTATTTTTCAGATCATGCCCCTCTGTAAGAGTAAATGAGTGTCGCAAGCATTTGTTTACAAAAAAGAACAGACAAATCGAAAATTTGCCTCCCACAGAAGCTGCCCTGAAACAAAATACTTTAAGGGCAGTTTTACAGGCTGTTTATATTTGGGGGCAGTGCCTAAAGAAGAGTCAAAGTATTCCTTGCCCATCTGAATGGGGTTGGCAGAAAAAAGAAGAAGCTTGGGTGCCACTGTGGACCCAAAATCCTATGGCTGCTCAAGCATGCCTTGAATTAATAAGATGTCGGTGCGTGAAATCGTGCAGTTCCAGGTGCAATTGTATCAAGCGCCAGCTCAAATGTACTGAGTTATGTAACTGTGGAGGTGGTTGTAAATAAAATTAATACAGAAACGTTATATTATTATTTGTCTTTATTTTCAACAATGTTACCTTACTTCTTTTATGAATCGAAGATGATTAAATAGCACATTAATATTATAAAGGCGAAAGTTTGTGAGTGTTAACTTAACCGGGTCCTACCAGACCAGTTAAGATGGGATGGGATAAGTAAGTACGGAACGCTCGATGCCCGAGTCAGACTCGCATTTTTCTGGGTTTTTTTTGTTAGTAGTGCTTGTTTTTTGGGTCTTTTTGCCGTCCCCTACGCTGCACTGACGAACGTTGCTGTACTTTCAATAATTTATTTTACATTAAAAATAGTTAAAATTAAATTTATTGTTAATGTTTTTAGAATCTGCATTAAATGGGCTTTCAGACGGTATTTTTATAAACCAAGTTTAATACAAAAAAAATGAAAATATGAGGGTTTGTTTGGATTTCGTTACTACTAAAAATTTATTATTTTAAGTATTGCGTCATATTTTGCTACGGAACCCTAAAAAACTGGTATGGGGAATGAATTGGGCATCATCTAGTTACCCGATAACGACACCAAACTTGACTCAAAGGTTCAAACTAATCCGCCAGATATTTTTTTCTAAGCGCCGGGAGCTCTGTACTTTGACCCCTCCTCCCCCCCACCTGCCACGGAGTTATAAGTGGCTACCGGGCGATTTGGGCTCAGGTGGACGTGTATAACATTCGTACCAAGTGGCATTGCTTTACTCAAAATTGTATACCTTTCCATACAAGCCTTCCCATAAGAAAACGGACAATAATAAACAATGTTTTCTGTGAGTGAAAAAGAAACATAGGTAGATACTTAAAATTCTTAGGTACTCAGTTAACTAAACTCTAATTTAGTACTTAATAATCATAAATCGTTATTGTATCGTATTAGTGTAACAAAATATATAGTAGGATCAATATTAACATTAAACAAACTACAGTAGGTACAGAGACGAAATTACTAATATAGGTAATGTGCAGCATAAAAAGTAAGCTAAATCGACTCATCTACTTAAGTATATTGTGTATACACCTCTTGAAGGCATTTGGATTATCGTTCATGACATCAATGTTAGGGTGCTCCTGAGTCAGATCATTGTAGAGGCGACACATACGAACAACTGGGTTGTAATAAGATGTATTATTACGGTATACATGCAGAGAAAATAATTTAGGGTTTCGGTCGCGATAATTTAACATTTGTGCACAATTTTTTTAAAACATGAGCGTTCATGGTTGTTTAAATAAATAAGACCAATGTTAGTATGGAAATTGCAAATTCTTTAAAATTCTCCATATAAAACTATAATTTCATACTTAAACCTCTAAATTTTTGTACTTTATCAGATAGGCGAGTATATATTTATCAAACATTAACTAACATTTTAAGCTTATCATTCTAACTTAAATCGCAATCACCAACTTCTCGCCTAAGCCTAGTGGCATTTAAAACTAGTTTGATATTAGACTAAATTAATTCTGACACTTAATCATTAACGTTGATCATGTAATTGCAGTACTTAGTCTGGTTTTATAGTTTTTAAAAATGGAAGTGGTAAAAGACACCGTTTTTATGTTATTTCTACCTCGGAAATTTTATGTAGCTAATAAGTAACCGCAGAGATTTTATAGGGTACCAAACACTAATAAAAAAACGCAATAAGGGCATTTGGAACCCTTTATATATTTTTTGGTATTGATCAGCTTGATTTTTTGGGTTTGTATATAATTGCAAGCTTTTGATTGTAGACAATGGTATATCACTCCCGGGATAAGTATATCTACTCACATTAACCTAGTAACTTTTTGTTAAAGATTTATTTGTTATTATGACACTGGTTGGTTTAATGTTGGCAATAAGCTAACTGCATTAAAACTTTATAGAGGATTTAAATCATGGGTGTAGATATTATGTATTTCCATTTACGTCACCGACAAGTTACCATTCCTCACTTACTTGGTCGCAAGGTGACAGTAATACACGCCGACTCATGCGCAGGCAGCGTCGAGTGATGGCAGGTGACAGCCGCAGCGGCCTTGCGGACTTCCTTGTGGGGAGAAAGGAGTCGATGACTTGTGATTGTGACGCAGTTTCATACCTAAATAAGAGCAGGCGAGATTATGGAAAGGTTTGTTGAAATAAAATCTCAAAGCATCTTTGTCTTCTTAGCACAGAATATTATAGATTTATGTACAACCGTACTATTAGTTATTCAGTGCTACCGTTCAGAAAGGACACTACCCGCCCCGCCCCAGAATCAATTACCTCACCCCACCCCGCGAGTTCTTGTGCCGAATCGTGTGCTCGTTTAGTCGTGTTTGTCAAATGTCACCTTTTTTTATTTCAAAGCGATGCGTCATAAAATTTTATTCGTGTTTGTCAACCTTCAACTTATTTTGATTATTTAAAGAAATGCGTCGTAACTTTATTTACCAAAAAGTTCGAATTATGAATTAAACGCTGCTCATACAGTACAAATTATAAAGTTAATATACCTAGCGGAATAGAGGAACAAAGGGCTGAGTAAGCGAGGTGTCACTAATCAGCAACAACGTGTGATAAAAAGAAATGCGTGATTTGACGTAATAGAACTCTTTTTCGCAACTGTTTGACAATTCTTCTGCACTATATACGTGTAACAAGTGACAAGATGTAGGCACAGACACGTATATTTAAACATATTTACACACACTAATATAATTCAATTTTGGTTTCGTTTGACAGCTCATGTTTGTTCCTCTATTCCGTCAGGTGGGTACGTATCAGAATGTCTAAAGTTAGAATGTCTAAACTTAAAATGGCTAAGTTCAAAATGTCAAAAATCAAAATTCAAATGGTTTAAAATGTCGACAATAATTATGGTTAACTTCAAAATAGCAAAATTTAAAGTATCAAACGTATCAAATACTTGACGAGTTGAAATATCAATGGTCATTAAGTCTAAAGTTCACAATGATCTATTTGAATTGGGTTGGATCTTAAAACGAATCGCTTTCTTTGAGGTTAATTGAGTCTGTGGAGGTCTTTGGGCTTTGCCTGAAATGCTTTATAGCAAATTTATCTGCCGGAAATGAGCCTAAACTAGTCTACTGGGACTTAGAAACCGTAGACCATAGGTCACGAGATAGGTGCGAGGAGCGTAGCGACGAGCATGTTAGTGCGCCGTGCCGCGGCAGCGGCCGGCGAAGCGCCAGAAAAAAATCTATTTCAAACTCAATTGGTGGATTTTGTTCGGCGGCTACAGAATCAGTGACTGGCACCGGCTACCGAATCAGGGAGCGGCGTGGCTATGGTGATGTGCGGCGGAGACACAGAGGTTAACACGCAATTATTTTACCTAATTAATTAGGTACCTAAATGAAAGAAATTCATAAGTAAATTCTTTACGTCTTTATATGTATTTTGACTATTAGACATTTTAAGTTTTGATCATTTGAACTTAGACATTTTTAGTTTGGACTATCTGACCGCTTGACATTTTCGTTTTTGACATTTTGAACTTTCGACATTCTAATCGTTAGACATTCAAATTTTTGACATTTTGAACTTTGCCATTTTAAGTTTAGACATTCTAACTTTAGATATTCTGATACGTACCCCGTCAGGTATATTAACTTTATGGTACAAACTGCACGGTAGCCCTAGACTTACACACACAGTTGCGCGTGTACAAATCGTCATCTGACGTCATCTGTTTATAATGGCGCGTTTGTATGGAGTGTCCGGGGGGTGCTTCTTAGCATAAAATGTGATTGCCATTGCATTGCAGCAACGGAGACAAAAGCCTGCACATAAATTTAGCCTGTAAGAATGCTCATAAACAAGGCGTACGAGCTTAAACAACTAAGCAACCTCATTTAAAATTAAACGAAATACACAACACATGCCATTGTTGCACTGAACCGCTTAATGTAATTGAAATCTATTTCGCCTCACAAATTACATTACACTAGTGTCCTTGCTCGGTGCCTTGCGGAGAAAGGCGCAAATGCCAGGAGTCCGAGTGACCTTCAGTTATTTTAAATATAGATTGACCTATCAAATAAGTACATTGAACTAGATATAAATGGGTAGTTTATTATTATTATTCCATATTTTAGCATTTATGTATTAAATCGTAGGTAGACCTATTCCTACCAGCGAAAATGCTTGTTAAAACTTTATGTTGACATATTCTAACAAATTCGAAGTTTCAGGTTATTGAAATTATATTAATGATTTAGGTAATTAAACTTATTATAAATAACTAAGCACCTACGTAATATTGTTATTTATAATTGGACGCAAAGATGAAAGACAATTCCACACAATTTAATTTGCTATTTTTAGACAGCGTCACAATGTGTCTTTTTGAGGAAAAATAATAGGTAGGTATTAAATTTTGACCGACCATGACTTGTTGACGGATAAAATAAACTAAATACGTTTTTACTCTAAACTTAAACGTGTAACTTGAAAAGGAAGTTGAAATCGCGTATTTATCAGTCATCGTAAATTCTGAGCAACAGTGTATTGGCACGCCATGCGCCATCGAAAGCGTCAGATTTAAAAATAGAACTTTGAAATCACAACAGATGGAGCTAGTGGTACAAGCGCGAGGGAAGTGCTATTTTCGTTGGTTGTGTGGGGGCTGTTCTATTTTCACCTGCGCGCTGTTTTGTCGAACTCCTGGTGAACTATGATTGCCTAGTACTTCGGGGGCGAGAGTTGACTTCTGTGACGTAACGGACGTGTGTCCGTCACTGTCATTTTTGTCACGTAGACGTTGCGAGACATTGGTAATAGTGGTAAACTTGAAAACTTTTTGTCTCCATGATAAACAAGGTATTTATTTGTAACATTTTGTATCTATCATGTCTATTACCAACACTCTGCGTTTAATGAGATGTATACAATTCAGGGTGGAATTTTTTAATTACCACAGGGAAAGTACTAACAAAGGAGAAGAGAAACATTCCTTTATTTTTGAAAAGAAACAAAACTGTATTCAAAGATTTTTATAATATTTATGTTATCCATACCCAGGAATTGAATTGGCTAGAATTAAAAAAACCTGTACTTTTATGATATCAATCGATATGGTCAATCAAAAATAATAATCAAATCTCTAACAAAGATGGTAAATTAAAATGAAATCTAAAATTATTTTAATTGAACGGGAAAAAAATGAAATCTAACTCCAAGATATTATAGTTATTTTTGCAACTGTACTATAATGGGGTATTAAAACACGAATGTGATAATAGTATCACATGAGTGTAACGTTAGTATAGTGTATAGTGTGACAAGTTGGGAAAAAAAATCTAATCGGGTAACAGTGTGACTTTAATTTAATTTAATTTCCGAACGTGTCACACTATACGCGTACCAGTGTTACATGGATGAGAATAAAAATTCGCATCGAGTCACACTATATTTTGTTATCCGATGCGATTTTTTTTTCGAACGAGTCACACTACACATGAACCAGTGTTACTAGATGAGAATAAAAATTCGCAACGATTCGTTTATTTTTTCTCAACCAGTCACAGTGTGACTCGTTTCAGTGTGACTCGATGAGAATATTAGGAAAATAAAGGAATGTTTCCTTTGAGCAAAATTCGCTGTCACCATTGTTTAGTTAGAGTACTTTCCCGCCAGGTTACATTAAAAAGATCTTCCCTGTATAGAATTTTAATTGAAAATGTGTTTTTATTTAACCCAGAATTTTATATTATTTTTGTAAAAAAATATATTTTTAAAACAAATTTAATTAAACGATTGTCATCTGAATATAGAAATAAAAAACGTGGATATACAAGTTAGTCACCTCGCTTTTAGGAAAAATATTGAATTTTCAGTAGGTACTTCACCGTTAAACACGTTACCTTAGAAATTCAGTTTCCTGGCAACGCGTTTCCTTGAAACTTCAGGAATAAGGTTAGATGTACCAGGAGATAATAAAATATAGAGACGCTATTTACTGAAATCTACGGGCATGCCACCTGTGCGATCGAGTACCGTTGCTAGGCAACAGAGTTAATTAATTGATGGAGTTAGTAAAGATACGTAAGCTCCGCTAAATGATTAATATCGGGATGAGGCTCAAAGCACGAGCCCAAAGTGCGCGCTTGAACTTTGAATAATCTGAAGTGATCACGAGTTCTAAATTTAGAATTACCAACTGATAAAGTGCTGAGCTATAAAATTAATTAGACGCATTTTGATAACTAGGTATACATACCTAAATTACCTAACGTCTTTTATTATTTTATTCTGAAAAAATATTGATCTCGACATTGTAATTGTTAGAGATTTAAGCTTTAGATTTTTTTAAACTATACGTCACGTTAGAATGTTTGTGCGGTTTTCAGCCCAGGTAATTTTATTAGATGGGAGATTTTACTTAATTAAATTCTGCCTGCATAAAAACAAGGGTACCCAGATTATATCTTGTAAATATAATAATTATATTAATAATTTTCAAAGTTAAATCAAATTAAAAATTAACACGAATGAAAATTGAGATAATAAGTATTTGATAGGTAAATTAAAAATAGTTTATTCCTGAATGAGTTTCTAGGATATATCTAAATCAGATTTGTGCATAGTCTTCTTTACGCACACATACGCAAACGCTGAACTTTTCAGACTGCTTGGCGCGTCCCAATTTAACTTTATCCCCGTTTCTGTCCGACGCCTATTTTCGGCGAATCGCTGTCCCTCTCCCACTCAGTGCTTTCCCCGAGCTTTCCCGGAGCATGCGCGGTGCGTCGCGACGCACGTGTGTTCGAGCTCCTCGCGTGTTCTGTCGGCCTGGTACTGGGCGCGCCTTGGGCGGCCGCACCGCGCCGCCGCCCATCGTCGCAGCCGCCTAAGCCTTCCCGCCCGCCCAGAAGCACAGTGACCCGCCTACGATACGGTCTGTTCCCAAGTCGCGGGAAACCGTACGCGCACGTGCTACAAGTTAGCGCGACTTTCAAACACGACGATTTCATGTTTTGAGTGATTTTGTTTTAGCAGTTTTTTTTTCAATCCATCTTTAAGTTTATTTAGTTTAGATGTTTTTTGTTTTATAGTTAATAAGATATTAAATGAGTGTATTGTTATAGACAGGTGTTGTGCTGTGTGTGTGCTGGAGTTGCTGGTTGGCTGATGGTCTTCGCATCTTGAGCCTGCTCCATCTGCCACGATGAGGAGACAGCCGTCTTTACCAGGTTAGTTTTAAATTCACTTAAACAAATGAGCTAAGTTTAAACTGTCGACAGTAAAATATGACGTGACGGTAAGTATTTGGCATAAAGTCACCATTCCAGAACAATATGTAATGTTGTGGTTGAGGTATACTTGACTTAAGTTAATTTTATAACTAGTGACTCTGTGGGCTGTTAGACCTCGGGTTGTGATATTTAAAACATTTTTCGAAATTTCTGAAATATGTTTTTTTTGTTTAAATTTCGTAAAACTGATTCCAGAATAAAATCTATATTATAAATATCGATCCTGCTCACAAAATTTCATGAGAATCTGTCGAGAAATGCGACCTATAGAGGAGAACAGATGGACAGCCAGACACACGAAAGCATTTTAGCTCAAGCTGGAACGGACACGCTTCCCGCTCGCTAGGTCACTTGCTTTATTAGTTATAAAAAAACACAAAACAGGCGTTGGTTCGTCGAAACCGTTTCTTTAATTTGGTACTGTTACTAATTGTCTAATGATCTGACATCAATGAATGTATTTAAAACTCATGCTATACCACCAAAGCTTTAGTACACTCAATATAAACTATTTACTTTCATCTATTTAACGGATACTATTGACAAGTTATAACTGGTTAGCCATGGACTAGTTAAGTTTTTAACCTCACTATTAACGCATCCCTTTTTATCTTATCACTTCACACTCCCATAGATCCCCTTAAGTAGGGTTGTCTCTCCCATAAAATAAAGTAGTGACCCGTCACGTCTTTCACACGTTCTATTTAATGATGATTTCCGTCCCTGACATGTAAATCTAATGATTAGATTGATAAATCATTTATTACACCACTACAACTTATACGTGAGAACGTTGAAAATATCGCAGTTGCTCTAAATTATCAGTATTAAAATCATTTCAATAATTATTATTACATAATTGAGTTTTTGTAAAATTTAATTTTAATAAAATTTTCTATAGTCTTATAATTTTAATCAGTACTGTTGCACAATAATGCAAAATAAGCGTCGTGATTGCATCATTATCTTTAAAACGAATTCAATAAAATTTTATTTTTAATTTATATGCAAAACTAGCTTCCGCCCGCGACTTCGTCCGCGTGGATATTCGATAAAATCCTCATGTTTTAATTTCATTAAATTCTGATCAGCCGTTTTTACGTGATTAGGCGGGTGCCCACCAAGCGCGCTGCCTCGCGAGGCAGGACGTTTGCCGCACGGGCCTCGCACGAGGCTGCTCGCTTGGTGGGGACCCGCTTAATCACGTAAAAACGGCTGATCAGAATTTAATGAAATTAAAACATGAGGATTTTATCGAATGTCCACGCGGACGAAGTCGCGGGCGGAAGCTAGTTTATAATATTCAGAATTATATCCAGAGATATTAGTATCCCGTTCCCGTTCCCCTTCCCGTTCCCGTCCCTGTCCCCGTCCCCTGGATGTGCATGTCCAGGTCCAATCATGTGTCACCGTGTTGGACTTCATAATAAATGTTATTTTCGCAATCACCATCCCATGAAACCTCAAGAACGACATCCACATCAATTTTCATGTTTACTTACCCCATTAACACCTGGGATGATTTTGAAAATAACAAAATATGTGTTTGCCTATTTATTTTTAGACATGCTACCTACGAATTTTAAAGTTGTAATGTCTATTTTATATTCTTTTGCATACAAAATTTGAACCCCATTTTTACCCCTTTAGGGGTTAAATCATGTCCACCGTGTTGGACTTCAAAATAAATCTCATTTTCGCAGTCACCATCCCATAAAACCTCAAGAACGACATCCATATCGATTTTTATGTTTACTCACCCCATTTACCCCTAAGTGGTTGATTTTCAAAATTACAAAATATAATGTTTGCCTATTTATTTTTAGATGTGCTCCTACGAAGTTTTAAGTTGTAATGTCTATTATATATTATTTTTCCATACAAAATTTGAACCCCATTTTCACCCCTTTAGGGGTCAAATCATGTCCACCGTGTTGGACTTCAAAATAAATGTCAAGTTTACAATCGTCATCCCAGAAAACCCCAATAACGACATCCATATCTATTTTTGTTTTTTTTTACCCCTTTTCACCCCCATTTCATCCCCATAAGGGTTGAAATACTAACAATAACAATATACGTTGCGTTAGATTTCCATCCATAAGCCTAAATTATAAATTTAGCGATTTTTACTTCGAAAATAAAGGATTTTCTTCAATACACAACTTCATCCCCCTTTTGACCCCTTAGGGGGTAGAATTTTGAAAAACGCTAAGACCCGTATTTATTAATTTTCAATGGTAAGCCTAAACACAAAATTTGAAGATTCTAGCTTCAAAACTGAGGGACTTTCATACAAACTTTGGACCCCCGTTTCACCCCCTTGGGGGGCGAGTTTTGAAAAATCCTTTCTTAGTGCACCCCTAGACCTTATAAGAAACCTATGTGCAAAATTTCAAGTCTCTAGGTTTAGCGGTTTGGGCTGTGCGTTGATATCTCACTCAGTCAGTCAGTCAGTCAGTCAGGACTTTGAATTTTATATATATAGACTGAAAAGGGACAACCCTAGACGCAGATATTCCATTGTTTTCGATAAACAATACCATTAATGAACAAAAGCAAAACAAAATTTCGGTCTATGATTGCCACTTAGCAGATTATTATGAAAATAAAAAAGTGGTGGTTTTCAGGGCTTATAATAATATTCCGGGGTTGAATGGTACTCTATCTACCACATTCGGCTTTATAAGTTTATTATCAAACATCCTGTATAAAATGCAATGTGACGACTCAACCCTAAACTCATCCCCGTAAATAATGCACCCGTGGAGTAGTTGGCAAACACAAATAAGGCGGGATACCGGAGATCTAGTGACGGGGGCTGTCTAAATAACACCGCTATTGCACTTGTACTCCTATCGTATTGCTATCGCAAAGTTATCTAGGTAAAGGTCACATTAGAACATAGGCTAAGAGGCAATGGAATAGTGGAAGGGAATTTTTAATGGCTTATGTTTAACATATCACCAGATAATAGTAAAATACAAAGTGTTACAAAAATACCCCTAATGCCGAAAATGGTAGAGAGAGACAATTAAACGGAACAAATTTTACTATTGGACCTATTCTGTAATCGCGAAAAAAAAATCAGCTATTTCATACAAAAATTAATAACGAAAATATCGAAATCTATAAAACATCTATTTTTTTCGCGATTTCAGAGTTGGTCTCGTTCAGTGTGATGGTCCCTATTTACTATTATCGGCATTAGGGATTATTTTGTAACACGTTGTATAATAACGTCATAAAAACACTTTTTAGTGCCATAAGTAATTTTTTTTTTTTTATTTTTTTTTTTATTTGGGACAAAAAACAGTTATACAATGTGTTTTAGTCATACAATTATGCGTTACAGGTGACATCTTATATTATTGTACAACCAACTTCATTATCCACTAGTTACTTAAAAGTCTATGTAAATATATGCTGTGCGCTTCAGTAGTGATTAAATCACATAAATTGAAAAATGCATCCATTTTAATGTGAAATTACTTATAACCAAAGTTTTTTGCACCTTGCTATCCTTGCACTCCAAACTAATAATTGTTAACCCAAAAATAGTTAATGACCACCAAAATTTTAACCACATTTTAATTCAAAATGTCATGAATAAAATTATTTAATATCTTGCTAGTAATTAAACTCCTAAAGTTGTGTGACGAGTATGTTAGTATAAATTAAGACCTGCATTTAATTATGTAGACGACATTAGTCATCAACTAGACTAGCGCTATCAATTTTTTTTATTATTTAAAGTTACAGCCAGCCTAGCCTAATCCATACTTAATATTATAAATGCGAAAGTAGCTCTGTCTGTTACGTTTTCACGCCTAGACTGCTGGACCGGTTTTGACGATATTTGGTACGGATATTAGATGGGACCATGGGGAATGACATAGGCTACTTTTTATCCCTTTGCTGGGCACGAGTCTCCGTCCGCATGATATAACCTGCCCCCCTACAACGACTGTCAAAAGTAATATCGAGACGATGTTGTGATTTTTTTTGTGATCTTTATTTATTTAGGGACTTTTAACACTAGTTATGTCAGTCCCATCATACCCTAAACTATGTTACTTCTACTACTTAACTTGTAGTATAATATTATATTTCTTCACGTGTGAAGAGTAATGAAAATAATCTATCTCACTTTTCATTTTTTATAATGTTTTTGTTGTTATTTTGAGCATAAAGACACTTTTTGAAAAAGTGTGTTTTTTTCTATATATTTTTCGTGAATAAGGGATTGATAAACTTTAAATATTATCCAAAGAATATAAAATAAATGAAAATATTCTATGTCTTTGCATATTTTTTTAGTCGAGTGAAGATACGAATATCGTATTTTTAACCGTAAAATAATCAAGATCGTTAATGAAACTTCAACATATATTTTTATCTGCTCAAAATAAAGAATATTTGATTGTTTATCGTTGAATCAAACATAGGCCCAATTCGATAATTTGGAATATACTGACCTTAACAACATCACTTTGATGTGTAGTTTTAGTCGTATTTGTTGTTGTGTGCTAAATTACTTTGTTTTTTCCTCACAAATGTGTTGAAAAACGTCGTATAAAACTCGTGAGCTCTTGCTTATTGCACACTCGGCTGAATTACGCCCTCGCCTACGGCTCGGGCTGCAACCCACAGCCTTGTGTGCAATAAGCAACCTAAGCTAACTTGTCTCATAATGTAAGTACTATTGTACAACACTATCTTCTGTTAACGTCTTTGTTCGCGTCGAATTCCACTGCTCCTAAGAATTCCGACGATTTCTTTATTAAGTCATATTTGTAAAACACCATAACTTTATTAGGTTTATGTGAAACACCAACAACCTTGCAAGAGTAGATTAACATCATAAACAACAACGTTTGTACTACGACTTTTCCGAATTTTACTTTTTGGGAAAGTTGTAGAACAAGCGTCGATGTTTATGATGTGAGTACATAATCCACTCCTGCGAGGTTGTTGATGTTTTATAAATAATTCTGTATTCCATGTTTCAGCTCGAATTCCATGATTTGAGCTATGCTATTATGAATCAGTCAGAATGTCATATAGAAAGTACCTAATAAAAGATGCATTTTCCCCCCCTCCCCAATCGTTTAGAAACGACTGCCTATGACCAAGAAATAAAGGATCAATTAATAACTGTCAGCCACTTCAAAGGGAATAATTTACGAGAAATTGTTTTATGCTTACCGCTGACGGGCGCTATTTTGTAGCTGCGATAAGCGCGGCGTTAATCGCGGCGATATCGCTGCGATAAACGCGGTGATAATCGCGGCGACAATCACGGCGCTTTTTAGTCGCTGACGTAGGTTAACCCTAAAAGGCACCCGGTAATAATATTATAGAACAATCACTTTTATTATTGCTAAGCTCTATAAAATAAAGTTTATGATTTATTTATGTCAGTAATTATATACTTTTCACAAATGAAGCAAACAATGTATACGATTCAAATGTCTTCAGTACCCTTAGCACGAACAGCTATCGAGAAAAAAAACGCACGTAAAATTACTCGATAGACAATTCTCTATGGAAAATTTCATTTCGCTTATCGGCGATAGATGGCGTTGTACAAATTTCCAATACAAAATTTATCTATCGAATGATTATTTTTTTAATAGCTGTTCGTGCTAAGGGTACAGATCCTTTTATCGTCAAAATAGTGTGAAGAACAAAAATTCTGCATTTACTTTATATGCGCAAATTCAAGAATTATATAAATTGGTAAGCATATCATGTAATAATAATTCTCTTACTTTTTATTGCAAACTCTACCATTACAAAAATAATTATGTCAGCCAGCGAAAAAAATTGTGGTGTCTTTTAGGGTTAAAGCTATTGTCACTCTTGTCAGTGTCATTTCGTGGGCGATTAGTCGCCGAGCTATGTGTGAGCTACTTTTTGTAGCTCGTGGGCGTTTACGTATTGATATCCATATGTTCTATTCTGGGCTACAAAAAATCGCTCGGCGATTAAGCGCCCGTGAGCGGTGGCGCTTAACGTCCCGCCTTTTGTATTTTAGCTCATAATATGGGAATCACCGATATAAATGTTGATTATAACGCCAAAGGAGGTGTTTAGAAGTACCAGGGGGTCATAAACATGAGACGATCTATGAATTCTAGATGTTACCTGGAAAGAAGGCCATTAAGCACGTCCTGATGCGGAATGCGAAATGTTCTCTCCGGACCCCTGGGGGCACTTTCTTCCCTTGTTATCATCTGTTGTTATATATGTTATGATCTATAACTTTCTTGTCGATCGTTCACGAGGAAGTTGGGTGAGGTATTTATATCAATATATTGAGGTATGTAATTTATTTTCAATACGAGGGGGAATAAGCCATTGTTTAATAATTTACTACAGATCTCAGTTCTGTTGAAATTTACTCTTATAAAAAACCGACTTCAAAAAACCTTCCTCTAAAACTGTAAAAAGCAAGAAATAATATTCGAAATAATAAAAATACGTCTATTGAAGTCGGGTGGGGCTGGAGTACAGATTCCTTTTTTTATTCTAAAAGCCTTTTTTGTTTTTTTTTTTTTAACTATTTTTTATTTTTTTATTTTTAGTGTAGGTACCTTGTAGGTAAGGTATATTATAATATGTAGAAAAATCGGCTCAGCCAAACGTAAAATAATCGCGGAGAAACATACATACGGGTCAAACTGAGAACCTCCTTTTTTAAGTCGGTTAAAGAACCTACACTTAAGATATCCCTCTTCCTACAAAACAATAATTATCTTATTCAGTTCATAAAAAACAAAGAAGTAATACGACCGACCAAAGAAGTAATAAGTCATCGAGGTAATTCATACTATTTTCGTGCTTTTTTCAAGATTACTTGAAAAGTACTGAACCGATTTCCAAATTTAAAAAAATGGGACCAACTTGGGAGTTTACCTAATGTAATAACGTTTGACAACTTGGGAGTTGTTTTCAGTAATCGGTGGTCATAAACAAAAAAAAAAACAAATATACAGACGAAGAGGATCTCGGTGGCGCAGTGGTTTAGCGCCTGGCCCAGCGATTGCGGAAGTTAAGCAATGTTCGCAAGGGTCGGTCATGGGATGGGGTGACCAAAAATGTATTATCTCGAGCTCCTCCGTGCTTCGGAAGGCACGTTAAGCCGTTGGTCCCGGCTGTATTTGCAGTCGTTAACACCCACCAATCCGCATTGGGCCCGCGTGGTGGGTTATGGCCCGTCCTCCTTACCACCCATAAGGAAGGCCTGTGCCCCAGCAGTGGGGACATAAAAAATGGCTGATGGACAATACAGACGAACAGAGAACCTCCTCCTTTTTTGGAAGTCGGTAAAAATTAAGATACGTGTGTAAGGTATAGACACAGACCATTCAACAAGTACTTGGGTATAGGCAACCAATTTGAACCCCAGCCCATCGTAAAACCAGATAATGAGGGCTTTTCAAAATGACAAAAACTGTAGGCTCGATAGATGGCGTTGATGAAAATGTATGTGTCAATGTAATTTTCTTTTTACTAAACTTCGAAGAGTACTCAGGTAGGCAGGCAGATGTAACCCTGAAATGTTTCTCTTTGGGTAGATGTCAGCCAGCGATTGCTTACTTGCCTTTTTGGTACAGGCTGTTTACTTAGCCAATTTTGTCACTTTTCTTTCTAACGCCATCTAGTGAGACAAATAGTTACTATTTTTATTTTTTTAATGTCACTTTGAAAAGCCCTCATTGAAATTGATTTACTATGTCATAGTTTTATGGTGCCCTAAGAATACAATTGGTTGACTGTATCGTAGGCGTATTATGAGTTTACGTTTACTATACTCGATATATTGTATCGAATCGAATGCAGTTGACATTTGTATGACAACTTTTAGTTTAGTGTAGTTACCGGCAGAGGCGCTGTACCAAATTGCTTATATAAATTGCTTCATCATATCAGCCGCACGACACCCACTGCTGGGTATAGGCCTCCCCTAAGGATCTCCACGACGATCGGTCCTGCGCTGCCCGCATCCAGCGGCTTCCCGCGACCTTCACCAGATCGTCGGTCCACCTTGTCGGGGGCCTACCCACGGAGCGCCGTCCGGTGCGCGGTCGCCATTCCAGAACCTTTCCGCCCCAACTATATAAATACTATACTATATATATAACTATATAAATTGCTTACTACAGTCGAACTGTGCAAACTCATAATAGGTAGATCTTTCTGTTAAAAGAAATGTTGAGAGACCCTATCACAATATTGTTGACGCTATAATCATAGTCAAAAGCAAATCAACGTCTATAAAAAATCTAATATAATAAAATTATAAAATATAATTATTAATTAAATTATAATTATTCGTAGATAAAAATCAAGGTCGCTAGTAATGCTATACTGCATAACCCATTTTGATTTTCAACACTAGCACAGTTCGTGGTTTCTGTATACATAGGGCAGGATGCTCCAATTGTTGTGGGAAACCGGTACCAAACCGCAAGCCCATTTAATTTAACACCTTGGTGCCTTGAGCTATAGTATCATTAATGAACAGTGACTTAGGTGTTAGTTAAATTTCCATTCGCCTGTTACTTGGCTGCTGTAAAATTCATAATTTATGTGAATCGGAATTAGTATTGATCTCAAACTTTAATATAAGATTATCAATAATTCAATTTTTGAAACTTGACCATCCCATTTCTCAAAAGGGAATCCTGTCTGTTGTCTGTCATATTTTCAAGCTTTGAAGTTTAGGTTAAAATTTATAAATGAAACACTTTTTTACCATCGCCACTCGAAAAAGTGCGTTTATTTCAACGATAAGAGTGAATAAAACGCTGTTTTATTCACCGAGTGAATAAAAATATTTTGAATTTGGAACAAGCGCGCATCGTATGAATTATGTAAAAAAAATAATTAAACGTGCTGAAGGTATGGAGCTATTCCATAGATAAAGCCATAGTTATACAAATAAATAAAAAAAAAATCCCGCCAATTTTATTAAGGTTCTTTAGGAAATTTGTTCAGCAGCTATATTAAGTATTGTGTTTATCAAAATGGTTTCTTCGACAAATTTGCTATACATTTTACGGACTAATTAAAGGTATCATTTATTTTAATAAATTTTATACTTTTTAAATGGACTTGTCCACCCAACTTTGAAGGGTCATAAAATAAATAATATGCAATATATAAAACCAAGAGGTATACAAGCTACTCTAAAAGTTTAATATGTTGACGATTTTTATTAGTATTTCGTTATTTTATTCATTAGTCAACATCCCTATTCTATCTAAGTCGCATACCCCAAATCCATGGGGTATCGGAGATAAACGCTGACAAAATATGTATGAAATATAGATAAAAAATTAATAACATTTTTTCTAGCGCACTGAATGGAAACCACTTACCTAAAATATAATAATCGATATTATATCACCGAAGTTGTAAAAAGTAATGTTAAATGCAAGACTTTATTTCATATACTTTGTCAACCTATATCTCCGATACCTCATGGATTTAGAGTCTGCGACTTAGGTAGGACTTAGTTTAACGAATTAATGAACAAAATATAAGAAATAAGAAATGAAGTACACTGATATTACTTAAGTATTCATTAATTCGTTAAACACTTCTTTACTTAATATTAAACAATTATGTGAAACAACATTTTTTCTGCTTTTTCTGAGTAAGTACATAATATTCCTTCTTTTGACAGTGTCAACATATCTATTTTCTCTAAAATTAAGAGTAAATGCTCTTACTTGGCAAGGGCTATAATCTGTGGACTTATCAGCTAAGAGCAGCGAAACCTTCACTCGAGATTTCCCGCCCAGAAATGGTTTTTGTTGGAAAAACTTGAGTGGTCCATATATTTTTACTACCTAACCATACACTTCATCGATGCAAAGAAATTTACGTCGTATTACTGTGGAGTACAGATGAAGTTCTATTTTACTTTCCTTTTAAGAAAACTTGAGAAACATATTGCTGAAAACTATTAGAAGTTGTATGAAAATTTTAAATGTAGACCGCTTTATAGTAGAAAAGTTTGTATAAAACTTGCCTGCTAAAATGTTAAGACTATTTAAGTGTAAATAAAGCTAGTTTACAGATTGGTACATAATATATTTTGGTTGTAATACCTTGATACTAATTCGTTTTCATTCATCATAATTATGGAAGGGGCTTCTTACAATATTGCGATAATAACGTTGCACTAAAGTACAAATATAATGACTACGTGATATCGATATGAGGCTATGGCTAAAAAACTGGCATTTACTATAAAAAATATTAGTTTTTTTTTCAAATGATGTTTTATTTCAATTAATGTTCTTACTGGGTAACAAAAATTTTCAACAACATTAATTGTCTTCGAAATAAAATTCATATTTCACGAAAGTTCATTCTACACGCCTAGTTCGCTTCTACAACGTAGCATATAAAAAGTAATTAATTAGTTCATGACAAAGGCCATTTGCAACTGACGTTGAGGCCACAAAACCAAAGTGCCCATCAAGTGAATACACTGGGCAGCTGCCAGACGATTTTTTACCCATTTTATAATCTTACAGTAAACTATAAACCAGTGTTATGGCGATCTCTCCGCCGTTTTAGGAAGCTTGCTGTAAAAATTACGAGTTTAGCTTTAATGTTTTTTGTGTAAACAGATGTATAAAATACTTTGTTATTTAAGACGAGTTTACAACCTACAATTATTTACCCACATAACTTTTAAAGTAATATTACACAACACTCCATTAATTCTAGTTATTGCAAAACTGACACAATTTACATTATTCTGTATTAGATTCAAAATTATTTAACCATTAAAGTTTCATGTTTCCTCACAATGAAATACGTGTAAACGAACCCTCATAATTACTTGAAAGTTTAAAATTATCTTAATATGTCGCACCAGTAATTGAACCACGTGATAATACGCAGTGCCTTCGGAGGTATATTCTGTAAATTCGACCTTGTGGCTTCATATTACAGTTTGGAATTGATTATTGCGGTCACCCCTCATACAATATGCTAACTTATCGCCTTCTCACACTGAACCAGTTGGGAAACTTCGAAAGTTAGTCCTGCTGCTTGCGATAAAGTTCTACATTGAAATACTATGGGCGACAGTATTGTACCTACACAAAAAATTACTTGGAGTCATTTGCAGTTTTCTTGATTTCATTTCAGATAAAATAAATCTGTAAGTCAAATGTTAGCGTTATAATGTTACTTCGGTAGGTACATTGAAAGAAAGCTCTTACCTACACTATTTTAATAACAATGTCTTTATTAAAAAGGTTTTTTGTAGGACTATGCTACAGTTTGATTGGTTAATTTAAAAATCACTTAAGCTTCGTATTTCATTCCTATTTCACCTTAAATTTCATCAAAAAACAAACAAAAAAAAAACCAAAATCTTTATTTGCTTGTAAACATGGTATAAAATTGTGGTAATTTAATCATTGTATTAATACGTTTTCTTTTATTTTCAGGTACGACTACACTTTCGTTACAAATTACTTCGGTAAAAGTTACCCTTATTAAGTCGAGTTAAAATATCTTCATTCAAATAAACTTAATAATTAAACACTTTTGAATCGTCTATAATTTCCTGCCACCCGTTCCAGACTTTTTTAACTGATAAGAAGAACGGGCGCAAGGAACTTATCAGCTTTAACAGAAATAAGTAACTTAAACTTATATTTATCGTTACCAAATACAGTACAACAAGATTATTATTAAAGAACCACCAAAGAAAAGAACAGTCAGTAAATAATTAAGAAAAGTAATGTCGGACTCGTATTGCGTTTTAAAAATTTGTACGTGGCAAAAAACTATAACTACTTACTTATTCGTCTGCTAGGGATGTGTCGATTGTTTCTAGTATTTTTTCTAATATATAAATTATATTAATATAAAAATAGCATTGTGAGTGCCTAAAATCTAAAAATTCTATTACTAATTTCGTCATTCGTAACACCTGCTGCGAGAAAAATCATTACGCAGCATAAGCCCAAGCACAATGAAACGAAATCAACCGCTTATTATTCGAAATACGGTTTTAACGGTGACTCAAAACAATTACTACGGAATCAGAGAATTAATAAACGAACAAAACATTTTGCATGGAATATGTTATTTGGGATTCGTATGAAATTTAAGAGCCCGTACACATTTTGCCGCTGACTGCCTCTCTCTCGCTCGCACATTTCATGTTTTTTCAAAGAGTTCTTAAAACTGAGTGCGTAATTGAAAAATGTGTCTCGGCCACTTTTCGCAATATAAGATTACGGACATTTTAAAATATATTTCAGTTTTTTGTTGCTTAAGTACAAAATTTTTTCGTTTCTAACAGTTATTTGAACTGGCAAAAACGATAACTTTTGTACTTGATTTTTAAAACTATATTAAACGTATTCAGATCTATTTAGTACCTACCATCGATTTTAAAACTATTCCAAAATACAGTTGTTTTTTTCTGGGAAACCATTAATACAGAAGACTTACTACATCAGCAAGGGACGACATTATTCGTGCAGTAAGCATCATTTCTAATTTTACAAGGTTTTCTTTGCAAAGGGTTTAGCGTAGTTGTCTGAAGACCCTTTCTGACGTTGCTGTTTCGGCTTTTATTATTGACATGTACGGACAATGTCGATTTTATTACAAATATTATTTTAGTAATAAATATATTTGTCTAACTTTTCCCTGTCAAGAACGATGCTAAAAGTGACTTTTCTCATTAAGAAGTAAAAAAATCGTCCAAGTGCGAGTTGGACTCGCGCACAAAGGGTTCCTTCCGTACCAAAAAACGGCAATAAAATTACGTTTGTATATATTTATTTTATTCTGTTTGTTGTAATAGCGGCAACATAAATACATCATCTGTGAACATTTCAACTGTCTAGCTATCACGGTTCATGAGATACAGCCTGGTGACAGACAGACGGACAGTGGAGTCTTAATAATAGGGTCCCGTTTTTACCCTTTGGGTACGGAACCCTAAAAAGAATTACAAACATAATTTAAAGTAACATTATTGTAATGGATACATTTTAATGAGTTTAGGTGTTTGCGGAGTCTGTTAAGAACGTGTTGTCTGAAATAAGAGTAAATAATATAATATAATTATATTTTTGGTTTGATAATTTAAATATACACTACAGTCTCCAATCAATAAAAAAAACATTAATTTCGCAAATGTACAGTTTTCAGTAATCCTTATCTTATTTGTATTTCGATCATAGAAGATTATACATTTTAATCTTGTGATAAAAATAGCTAAGCTCTTTTCACCTTTATAAATGAAGAATTATTTTACGCGGATCAAATATCGACAAAGAGCAAACAATCCGAATTAAAAACGTTTAATCCTCAATCTGTTTTTGATCTGCCTCATCGTCAGTCGATATATCGAGATCATAAAGGCTTTTAATGTGGATAGTAAACCTTATATAGTTTGCGAAATTGATTGCCGCTGCTCGTCTTAAATATTTTTACGAGAGCACTTTCGTCACGCGTGATAAAATACCGCGAAAGTACATCGACGTCTGCCAAAAGTTTAACAAACAATTTTTCAATTGAATTTTACACAAAAGACGCTAGGAGTGAGTTGGGTTGAGATGTACCTTTACCCACATTCAATTTAAATGGGTATTGTTTATTTACAGTTACTTATGATTGAGTTGCGAGGAACTCGGTGGCGCAGTGGTTTAGCTCCTGGCCCAGCGATTGCGGAAGTTAAGCAACGTTCGCAAGGGTCGGACATGGGATGGGTGACCAAAAATTTATTATCTCGAGCTCCTCCGTGCTTCGGATGGCACGTTAAGCCGTTGGTCCCGGCTGCATTTGCAGTCGTTAACACCCACCAATCCGCATTGGGCCCGCGTGGTGGGTTATGACCCATCCTCCTTACCACCCATAAGGAAGGCCTGTGCCCCAGCAGTGGGGACATCAAAAATGGCTGAAGTATTGGGACTGACAGACCTCGCATGTGTTTGGTGTAGGTATCGAATTGTTTAGTGTCGAGCAATTGTTATAGATTTGTGTTAATGGTGACTATTTAATTTGAAGATTATATTAATATTTACCCCCCTAATCAAGAATTTTCTTACTAATTAAAGCATAATTTGATTCTCTTTTTACTCAATAATCAAATTTAATATTACGTTACAGCTCAATTCCGCATCAAAAGATATTAATTGAATCGTCACAAAAAGATCAAAGCCCGGATAATCAAATTGACAGAACCTTTTCAGAGTTTCATTTGAATACAACCAGCTGCCTTATAACCGTTTCATAGTCCGCGAATTCATTTCCCGAATCAACAAAGCCTTCGCCAGTGTTTGCGCAAACGTTTGACCCAATTGTCGATCATCGCATGTGTTATAATTTTACGAGATATATCTCTCTTATGAATGGATGACATGGATGTGTTTATTTTTAGGGGGATAGCGATAAATGACTGGTGTGTACATTTATATCAGATTTGTTGTGTAATCTGTTGAGCTTATGATAAGCGTGTGATGGTTTGAGTGGCTCTTGTAGCGTAAATGATGGAAAGATGATTAGCTTGTAAGGCTAGGGTGTTTTATTAACAAAAATCGTTTTAAATAATAAACTGTGTTGTAAAAGGTTAGCTTTTTGTAACTTTGAGAGCTGGCGCACACGAGCAACTTTTGTCCCCGCAACTGATTTGTCTCTCACATCAAGTCTACAAGTTTGTATGAAGTGCGCACACGTGTTTTAATACAAACCCTTCGATCAAGAATACCCTAGATGTGCGGTCAGAGTCTCAAAAATGGCACCTCAAATAGCGTCCCACTTACAAACTGGACGCTTATTTTAAACAAAGTATGCGATAAAAGATGTGATTTTGTACAAAATAAGTGATATAAAATGTGAGTTTTTCCAAAATAAGAGGTGATTATGTACAAAATAAGCGTCAAGTTTGTAAGTGGGACGCTATTTGAGGTGCCATTTTTGCGTAATGTTTCAGTTCGTGAAGCGTTATCTAGGATATTCTTGATCGAAGTACACATGTAACGTTTTTTTTTCGGGACAACTCACATCTGTATTAGTCCCAATCCCAAACTAAGCAGAGCTTGTACTATGGGTAATGAAATAAAGTATAGAATACATAAAAAAATATAAACACGACCATGACTCGGAAAATGCGTTGCAAAACACGGACATCTGCCTCTACCGGGGCCTAATCGCGCTAATTTTCAACTATAAAACCAAAGCTAAATAGTTACTGTTTCAGTTTCGTTTACAGAAAAATATTTGCTTTAGTTTTGTTAAAATTGTTGAATAGAGTATTCAAAGCCTAAGGATGCTAGGATTACAATCTGGGACAATTTAAGTAAAAATTATGAAATGCTAAATAATATACTAGAAAAAATAGGACTCGCACCAGATCAATACTCAGACGGGAATCGAACCCGCGACCTTTGGATATCCGGTCCAATGCTCTGACCGCTGAGCTACCGAGTCACTAGTGACATCGCCGAATTTCTTCTAGTATATCCTACTCTTACGCTGCAAGCCAGCGTTATTTCACCAATGTAAGGAATTACCTCGACATTCAATTGAAATATCTTTCCAGATATTTGGCAATCGATTAAGATGAAATAGCTATATAATTTTTAAATTTAAATTTAAAAAATTATGAAGCCAAACCAAAGATTTCTAGGTAAATATAACCTAAATGAAAGTGAAAGTGAAAGTGAAATAAGCTTTATTCAAATAAACTTAATTATTAAGTACTTTTGAATCGTCTATATTTTTGTACCACCCGTTCCAGACTTTTTTAGCTGACAAGAAGAACGGGCGCAAGAAACTTATCAGCTGTAACAGCCATAAGTAACGATATTTACAAACTTGAATATATCGTTATGACAAAGTAAACGTTTTTGGTTTTATCGTAGTAGTGATTACTTGCTCAGTGCTCGTGACATTTGACGCAGAAGGTAGGATCGCTACCGTTGAATCGAGTGGCCGTCTGAATAAATACATTTACAAAATAAAATTAAAAATAGATTTATGTAATAATATTTCGATTGTTTTATCAATTCACGTCTGAATAAATAAAGTAAATGTTCTAAAATGATGGATGGAGAAATCATAACTTTTATAAAGATATGAAGTTATTTGATGTTGTGCCAAATCTTACTTTTAGTTCTGGCTCGTTAGTAAACATAAGGATGATACGAATTATTATCTAGCTTATAACTTGGAGGGTGAACATATCTTATTATTATAATTAATGGTTGGCTTATGATCTTTATATTTGCATTATAAAAGGAAATGGAAATGTTGCTTAGATAAAAACCTTCACAAGCAACATTTTCATCGTCAAGCTTCGCTTCTATTTATAAAAGTAATTATGCCTCATTTAGTTCTAAGTGATATTCTGCTTACAAAAATAATTTAAATTAATAATAAATTATAATTTTTGAGGAATATTACAAAATCAATATAACTTGACGGTATCATGATGTATTTTTTATATGTGTGATTGTTGAAGGACTTTTATAGAAATCATGACAAACTTAAAAAAACAGTCAATTATTGTTTTATAGAAAAATATAATGTAACGGTAATCTTCTATATATATAAAATTCAAAGTCCTGACTGACTGACTGATTGACTGACTGACTGACTGACTGAGTGAGATATCAACGCACAGCCCAAACCGCTGAACCTAGAGATTTGAAATTTTGCACATAGGTTCTTTATGAGGTCCAGGGGTGCACTAAGAAAGGATTTTTCAAAATTCACCCCCCAAGGGGGTGAAACAGGGGTCCAAAGTTTGTATGAAAGTCCCTTAGTTTTGAAGCTAGGATCTCAAATTTTGTGATTAGGCTGACCATTGAAAATTAATAAATACGGGTCTCAGCGTTTTTTAAATTCTACCCCCGAAGGGGTCAAAAGGGTGATGAAGTTGTGTATTGAAGAAAATCCTTTATTTTCAAAGTAAAAGTCGCTAAATTTATAATTTAGGCTTATGGATGGAAATCTAACGCAACGTATATTGTTATTGTAAGTATTTTAACCTCTATGGGGATGAAATGGGGGTGAAAAGGGGTAAAAAAAACCCAAAAATTGATATGGCTGTCGTTATTGGGGTTTTCTGGGATGACGATTGCAAAAATGACATTTATTTTGAAGTCCAACACGGTGGACATGATTTGACCTCTAAAGGGGTGAAAATGGGGTTCAAATTTTGTATGGAAAAATAATATAAAATAGACATTACAACTTTAAAATTCGTAGGAGCATGTCCAAAAATAAATAGGCAAACACATATTTTGTTATTTTGAAAATCACCCTTAAGGTGTAAATGGGGTAAGTAAACATGAATATCGATGTAGATGTCGTTCTTGAGGTTTCATGAGATGGTGATTGCGAAAATGACATTTATTTTGAAGTCTAACACGGTGGACATGATTGGACCTTCTTGGAGGACAAAACTCTGGACATGCACATCCAGGGGACGGGGACAGGGACGGGAAAGGGAACGGGAACGGGATCGGGAACGGGATACTAGTATCTCTGGATACAATTCTGAATATTATAAACTAGCTTCCGCCCGCGACTTCGTCCGCGTGGACATTCGATAAAATCCTCATGTTTAATTTCATTAAATTCTGATCAGCCGTTTTTACGTGATTAGGCGGGTCTCCAAGTGCCAAGTTACCAAGTGGCTGCGCGCTTGGTGGGATCCCGCCTAATCACGTAAAAACGGCTGATCGGATTTTATCGAATGTCCACGCGGACGAAGTCGCGGGCGGAAGCTAGTTTAGAATAAAATAAACCAAAGACCAGAAAAAAATATCGTAGAGTATAGAGTAAAACTCTATCACAATATTATTTTAATAGTTTTTCTTTAGACAACAGCCAGCGTAACAAAGAAATATGTACAAAATCTGAAATCAGTCGAAAGCATCTTTCGTCCATATTCCACAAATAAAATGAGGTCTGAAGAAAATTGACAGCGCCCCAGGCGAGCCCGATATTGAAATGCAATAAATTAGTTTTCTTACAGTTTCTTGTTCAGCCTTTAGGTTTTCAATTTCTTATCCTATTTGTCGTTCGATTCAAGAAAAATAATCTTGGTTAACTTGGTTTACTCGAGGCAATTGATATTGAGAATTGGGCATATCTTTTTTGTCTACCTACCTGCCTAAGTACCTTTTGTAGAGAGGTAATGTACATGATAGTAAATAGTAAAATTTTATTTCAATTCCATTGAAACAAGTTTATTTCAGACAACAAAGATTTCTTACGCCCCGCCGGCCGCCCGCATTGTGGATCTTGAAGCACGAAGATAAACTTTTTGTTCATGGATGTGTACTGTTCATTATACTCAGATTCGTCCTTGATATTAGTATATTAACACATGTAGTACCGCTTTTGCATGTATCACCACTTAGCACGTTATTTTAAAGTAATAACCTAAAAAACCTGAAAAGAGAAGGTTTTTGACTTAAAATTGACAGATATTTTGACATTTCCGGTCAGAGCCCTCCTCGTCACTACTAGCCGCCAACCACTTCATTCGTTTTTCGTGCTTCGCCACGGACGCACGTATACAGTCTCAATGTGAGACTTCTTTAGAATTATATTTTTACAGTGAAAATTAAATTTTATTTAAAATGCTTCGTGAAGAAAGGAAAAAGTTTTCAAGACTGAAGAGGACAAGAAGAAGTCAAGACGGAGGAACACTATTCAATGCCGTTTACTTGGTTAAACCTGCTTACCTTTATGAATGCGTAACTGCCACACTGGGCATTTTACCATTATTTTAATTATTTGTCTGATGCGAACTTACCATACCGGGTATTTTCTGTCAATTTATTTATTTATCTGATGCGAACTTACCATACTGGGTACTTTCTGTCAGTTTATTTATTTGTCTGATGCGAATTTACCATACTGGGTACTTTCTGTCAAAGCATTGTGTCTAATAAGACATCAACTAAATATCTATTGCACTCGAGATAGTTATACTGGACTATTTCACCGCATAGATAGGTTAGACAACGCAACTGCAACAACTACACCAACTCAAAGTGCCGTTGACGACGCGACATTGTAAAAAGCAGACTACCCTCAAAGTTTGCCACGTTGGAACCGCTGCCGAGCACCAATCGGGTGACTCCGTCGTCCGCTAAATCCACTGCCATCCACCTTCGGCCGCTGTGCTGTAGCTGCAACAGCAGCCCTGACAAGAGCGTTGTTCATCAGGTATGAGTTATGATATCATGATATTCTTGGTGTTGAGTTGAGTTAATCTCAACGGTATAATACGAGTACCATCGGTACTAAGATAAATTTATTGTTTACAAAACTGACAGAGCTCGCTATAAATGCTAAAACTTAAGAACTTAATGGAACCAGATATTGAGTTGTACAGCAACTAGCTCATACCTGATACTTCACACCTTTTATATAAAATTGCTTAGCTGCTGAAATAGCTAGCTGCTGGCATGCTGATAGAAATTTCAATGAAATAAAAATGGATTAACAGAATCCTTACATTTTATTGTCTATAAATGAATAAATCATAATTGCAGTTAATGTTTGTTGGTATACAGTAACATTTGCCTAAACTAGAACACCTTGTATTTCAGGCGGGTAGACCTAACATGTTGAAAAACCTGTTAATCACTACCTAACTATTTAGTATGTTTTTTTTTCCTAAGCTTTGCCCTTGTGCAAATTATCTCTATTACTTTTCAAATTTAATTTTTGTGAGTGTGTACAAAATGGTGTTTCTGAAGTGAAAATTTTTTAGCTACAAGTATCACTTATGTTTAAGGTATAGTATTATGTAATCTGTGGTTAAGACAACTTTCCAATACAAAACTATACACATCTATTTTGTGACAGTAGTTCGCATTTTTTACATTATTACATTATGGCATTACGACGTTCGGTTATATACCGTACACGGTCAACTCTAGTGTAGCTGCGGCTTTTCGCTTAAACGGCCACCGACAGTTCAGTCGAATATAAATAAATAAATATGCTTGGACAATAAATATGCTATATGAATGATGCATTGGCCACAGGCCTGATGTGAACGATATGGATCAACGAAAAAACTGTAAGTAAATCGGGCGCACTACTCAATAAAACATTTTTCAAACTGATTTATATATTTAATTAACTTAAAAACGACAAACGTAAGCAGGTATGCCACATGCTTCATCTCCAACGGCAAACAAACAGCCAGACGCGGCGAGGAAGCTCCATCAGCGATTTGTTTCGTCAGTCACATCACAGCAGACTCGCAGACGGGCGTTACGGCCCATCCAAACAGTTGCCGATGATGCATTCAAATTAGGATATTGTATTCGTGAGGGTGCGTGTTGGTGTAGCATTTGTCTGTATTCAGCGAATACAGGCAGTAAACGCCAACTACAGGTGCAAAGGTCGACTCAATAGCTGGCGCCGGCTAATAATCATCTATGTGTAAGTACTTACCATTTAGCCGCGCTACGCAGGGCACCTAGATTATTATTATATATTTTTTTTTTATATTTTTTATGAGTCTGTTTAATGATTCACTTTTATACCATCTCCAGAGATATAATATAGTCTACCATTAAAATGACTAAAATTCTGGCAGTTATAATACATATAAATAATAGTTTTGTTTCATTTTGTTGAAGGTTCAACAGAATGTGATCTATGTTCAAATAAAATAAATAAAAAATAAAAAAAACAGGTTGTCATATCAGCCCCCCCTACTATGACTGTCAAAAGCTCAAAAGTAATATCGAAGCGATGTTGTGATAGAGATGGCGCTATACGCGATGTATAGCTCTGTCCCTTTAACAACATTACTTTAAGGTTGTTATAAGAGCTCAGAGTACGGCCCCAGGTTAAGTTAAGAACTGTTTAAAAGTTAACTTAGCTTTTAGAAAAATGTACGTACTAAAAGTACGTAAAAATAATAATAATATCACAATTAAAAAATGCTTATTGTTCTAAAGAAAAAAAAAAAAAAAAAAGGCAGTCTAGAGATCACATCACCTATAAGGTTTTAATATTGATAAGGAAAGTATTAGAAATACAGGAACTAAAAAATCATAAGTTTTGGTCATTGTAGTGCCGATATTTTTATTACAAAACTACCGCCGCCAGCTATGACGTTTTTTAAACAGCATGAATCTGTTATTGAACAATATCTACTATAATGGACTCAGAATTAAAGCTCATCTTTTTATATACAATGTTTTTCTTTTTTAATATACAGCTACCGTCACAACTTTCCATTATATTACAAATGTAATGGCAATTATGGTCTTCACAAGACAAACGTTCATAAAACTACAAAAATCACTTATTTATGACCTTTTTTATGAATTGATTAAACTGGTAGATACCGGTATGTCATCGTATTATTTACTTAGTATAATGTCATCGATACTTACACCGAATTAGAGACTACATAATTGTAGACATATTTTCTTTTGTGCCTTTCAACAACGGGGTGGACTAGGGGACACTAGTGGTCACACCAGGAATAAAATTGCAAAATAATTGCAAGTTTTATGCAAATAAATGATTATGATTATGATTATTGTCAATTATCTATAACATGCAGCTCATGATATTTTCATTGAAATTTTTCTTAAGGTATTCAGTGCGGGGTGTTAAGTATTCTAGATTTATTTTGATGCTAAATAAAAATTATTCAATTCATTAATTTAAAAAACTAATCACTAGTTTTGTTTTCCAGATTGAGATTGAGTAAATTCGAATGAAAGTCGAATTAGGCAGTAGAAATAAAATGTAGTAGATTATATATATATATATAATATTATATATATATTCTTTCTATTTCTAGCATTTGGATCCCAAAAACATTTATTTTATAATTTGAGATTTTAGCATTCACAATGCTATTTTGGTTTAGTATTGTACAAAGTCTATTCTGACACTAAGCTACCTATTATTTTAATTATTTTCCACCAGTTTCTTAAGCTAGAGGTGTAACGATTGTGCCATCATGATCGTCACAATCTTGACTTGAGCCTTGGTTTGGTACCTCTTATTCACATATATGGTACTTCTTTGTATCTCTTATTCTAATACAAAATATTAACATCCTTTAACTTTTAATTTCAGAGACGGAAATTAATCGCACAAATAAATTGGTTTTAACAACATTATCAAGGTGGTATTATTTTACAGGTATATTATTTATGTTATTATTGAAGCTGCTGTCTGCTAATGCTATCAGGAAGTACAGAGATTGGTAACAGAAACGGTTCGATTATTTAACAATAATATTGACAGAATAAACTCATTTTTTTTTTACAGAAGTGTATAACACAAATTATCAGTATTGCATAATATTGCGATCATTATTAAATTGAGCTAATCTCAAGGTTTGGTAAAGAATCTAACTACGCCTTTGCGTAGGCTTCATTGTTCAAATACAATGTTTAACTTAGATTACTTAATTATTTTTATTAAATATTTTCCAATTCTCTTCTTTTTTCAATTTTTTTATTTTAAAAGTTTAACTTTGATTACCTTGCCCATTGCACAAAGAATGCAAACAATACAAAAAATATATATATACAAGAATGTATTATATTAAATATAATAAACAGTTCATAATCACTTCTTATTTAGAAAGAAATTAAATTCTTATATTATTATGACAAGTAATGTAATTAATAGATTGATGAAATAAAACATTTAATGATAGTGGAGTAGACTCGTGTCCAACCAATTTTAGCACTCGACGTCACCGGCCTATACCTTTATAGCCCTAACAAAAAATGATATTATAGATGTTCCAGGTAATACGGCAGGATGGTCAATGACTCCACTATATTCGAAAAATATTAAAACATATTATCATCGATAATAATAAAACTGAGTTTTCCAAACCAACCTTGCATATTTTTTTTTGTACCAACCATCTGTAGGTACTGTTTTTAATAATAATCATGTAAAACGTTCAGAGTTATGTTAAATGGTATTCTTTTCTTTTTTAAAAAGACTCATATGCAAGAAATGATATTTCCATTTTCTTATTATAATGCTTTCAACATCTACATGTGTTAATATACTAATATCAAGGACGAATCTGAGTATAATTAATGATTAAACGAACTTACCTGTAAGTGAAGTTCTATCATAATTATACGAAGGATTCGTCCGAAGATATTAGTATAGAATCCCACCCTCCCTACTCATTATTGTAAATTACAATAACTATCTACCCACTGAAGAAAATGAGGAAATATCATAGAATTTGGACTTTAAACTAAATGAAGTGGTTGGCGGCTAGTAGTGACGAGGAGGGCTCTGACCGGAAATGTCAAAATATCTGTCAATTTTAAGTCAAAAACCTTCTCTTTTCAGGTTTTTTAGGTTATTACTTTAAAATAACGTGCTAAGTGGTGATACATGCAAAAGCGGTACTACATGTGTTAATATACTAATATCTTCGGACGAATCCTTCGTATAATTATGATAGAACTTCACTTACAGGTAAGTTCGTTTAATCATTAAAAACTATCATCAGTTTTAAGACATAGTGAATTTGTACATAAAGTGTTGTTATTCTGTCTGTGATGTCATGTGTCTGTGATCTAGTCACGTCACGGATGACCTCTCAGTCAATCATTTTACGTAATACAGGTCGGCGGTGATACGTTCAAGTTATTTTAGTTACAAGGGGATGTTATGGTTTCACCACATGCTCTGCAGTTATTGCGAAAATAAAACATAATACATCTAATTTATAGCTACAGAAACCGCGTCTTGAGACTTTTATGCGGGCAGTTAAACAATCGTCTGATATTACAATTCACAAGCGGCAGCGGAATTGTATTTTGGGGATTATAACAATAGATTTCTCACATTTTCACGAGTATTTATGTTATATCTTAAATGCTATTATTATAGGTATGTTTGGCTAATAAGATAATCTTACAATAGCTCGGTTGGATTGAGCCGTTAGTAAGATAATTATTTAATTTAAAAAATAACCAAAGTTGCAAAATGTTATTTATTAATTTGTATCGATTTATCTCAACTTAAAAATTAAATGAGTGTGGATGTGGCTTACATTTTATCACCAAATCAAAAGTAAAATTGTTAATAGCTGTAAATAGTATTGAGCACTGAAGAACTATCTCTTTAGAATACCTACTTATTTAGTTTAGTTTATTTAAGCGAAACCGCTTATGACTTTAACCATGACCTCAGGACATTAACTGTTAGGTTTATTGCTTTCGCTGATGAACTATCAGTTAATTTTATAGTGAACTAAACCGAACAATGTGCTCGAGACTGGCTGGCTGGCTCGAATGTAGGGCGCGGGTTCAAGCCCTGACCCTTGTAGTGTACTTACTTTAGTGTTTTTTTTAACTATATTTCCTTTGAAGTCGATAGTAACTTTGCGCAGTTGGTTAGTTATAGTTAACAATATGGTACTTTTGTCGGCTAGTTGGTATAAAACTGCACGAATGTCAAAGTAAGAATATTCGTTAGGCATTTTACAATTGGATTATAGGAATTTAAATTTAAAAAAAATATAACATACTAGCGGCCGCCCACGGTTTCACCCGCGTGGTTCCCGCTTCCGTGGGAATATCGAGATAAAAAGTATCCTATGTTTTAATCTAGGCTATCTACTATCTGTGTGCCAAATTCCAACCAAATCCGTTCAGTAGTTTTTGCGTGATTGAGGAACAAACATCCAAACATCTATAGTAGGATAGTAGGATTCTGGGCAAATTATTTTGAGCAATAAATTGTAATATTCCTTTCTTTGAATTTCTTTTCAATTGTTATTATCTTTCCATTTCGTATCGTACCTTCGTTCTAGTGTGAATTTTTGTTCGATTTAGTAAATGTTCAGTAACGATGGAAACCATTTTCCTTGTTTCTTTAACAATAAATAAAATTGAGTTATTGAATTGTAATATAAAACTGGGTAAATGCATTTCGAATGACAACTTTTTATTGGCTTTGTTGTTTGTTGATCTAGAACAAAGTTCGAAAAATCTATAACGAGAAAAATTCAAACAGAGTTGAGCCCAATCCAATCAGAGGCGCTGACTCCGCGCCGAAGTTGGCGATCTAATCAAACAAAACAAAAATCTGTTTAGTACACAACGTAACTTGATTTGTCGCCCGACCGAGACGACTACCGCGCACTTTCAGTTTCAACTCGATAACGAGACATGAATGAATGAATGGATGAATGAATGATATATTTATTTGCATTAATTTTGAGTACAAGATTTGTATTCTTAAGTAATAGAGTCCGTCAAAATCTACTTTTAATTAAGCATGCAAACATTTAAATTACATTTACACTACATATAAATGCATTATCTACCTAAATGTCAAAACCAAAGAAACTATACCCATAATATCAACTATATTTTATTTAAATATTCTTGAAATGAGTAAAAGTTTTCGATGAGATATTCATGCAGCTTTCTTTTGAAAATTAGTCCATCTAGCTGTCTTAAGTGATCAGGAAGAGCATTAAATAATTCAACAGCCATCGAATAAGCTTTACGATGTGCAAAACTAAGATTATATTTAGGTCGTTCAAGTTTGGACTTTGGAAACTCCAAAATTGTTTGAAGATATTTTACTCGCAACTTCAACTTGAATATGGTATACTAATAGCTTATGATAGTAAGATACGATTCATTGACTCTTTGTTAAACATAAATTCAAATCACTTTACAAAATCAATTGATCAATTTTATTACTGACCTTACTTTCAAATGCAATCTGATTTTAAAATCTTTGTATGCGACCACTTTAAATAATCTTACCAAAGAAATATTCTTTATTATATTTAATTATTGTATTAGGTATATCGGTAAAGCAAATTCGAAAATTCAATACTAGATAAGTATCTAGAAGGATCGCACACTTCCGAGGCACGACCAAGTCTTAATGGACTGAATGATAAATGTTCCATTTCGGATACCTTACTGGAATTAGATATTTGCTTATTTACTGGTAAGTATAATGGTTTTAACCCAAAGTCATTTTCATTTTCTAAATTGCTTAAATTCCATTACGTTGTGCAGAATTTTATAAAACAAAATGATTACGCAGTTGTAACGAAAGAATTGTGAATAAGGTTGGTATATATACGTAGTTATTTGTGAACATACTTTTACTTCTACTTTAATTTTCCATTTATAACGGGTGCACCAAGACCCTCAACGAAGCCGAAGTCCACGCATTCCGCTCATCACCTGGATCATATTTGTCTTGTGGACTATACCTGGAAAACCAATAGCTGCGAAGTTATTGAAGGTCAGTCATTTTTTTTATGAAATCTTATTTTATTCGTTATTTCATAAATTTTGTCCAAAGAAATATTATCCAAATTTTAAGAATTTCGTAACAAACAGTGGCTTCAAAACGTCATCACTCAATGTATCTCATGAGCACGTACATAAACGCGGCCTTTGAACTCAGCCGCACGCAGCAGTGTAGCATTATACTCGCAGGCATGGTCTGTTGTACGCGTTACATTGCGTAGTAATGTATGCAATGCTTTTTAACACCAAAAATTAAAATCGTTTCCCAGCAATAATTTTGAACAGAAATGGTCCTGATGATGGGCAGAATACGTAGACCTCGGCTTCGTTGGGGGTCTTGTTACACCCGGTATTTTAACAATACATTATTTTATACAATTGTAGCCCAAAATCAGCCATACATTTCCCTCTTCAATCATTCAGTTTAGATTTCATTACTCTGAATTAAAATTGTCAGCGCATTGTTAGAATTCCACAAGGATTTTTTGATCAATGAGGTTTCCAATATAGCTCGCTAGGTAGATTTATTATTAAACCGCTCTCTAGGGACACAACCACCTGATTGAGACGCAACCTCCTTACGTTGGGTTTTATTGAACGATACAACGAATGCTCTTTTGCTAGCTGTACATTTTAAAGGAACAAGATAAGGACCCGTAGGGCCGACATAAATAGAAATAGGACCAAAAATTATTGATGTTTTTTCTCTGAGTAATAGAGATAACATGGTAGTTAAGTTATTTTGCTAATAATTTTTTTTTTGGGATAATAAATAAAATAAAATAAATAAAATAAAATATTTTACCTGCATGTAACTTACTCACATTGTTTACTGTGAGCTAAACCCTTTAAGGCCTTTATAGCCGTCATTTAAACCTTTCCTTTTTTACGAGTAATAAAAATAAATGTATTGGTGGCGCTAGTTGACCTATATAAGCCCCTTAACATGGGACTAGTTATATATTAGAATATAGTATAATATTACAATAACTTATGTTAAAAATTTGCCTACATACCTAAGGGTTAGATTATTTCGAGGTAAACACATTTAATAGAAAGTATTAAAATGCCAATAACACTGTTCTGATAAATGATAGGCACGAATGTGACATTCACTAGGTCCTTTAAAATCGCTTAGTACTTGTTGTATGGTCTGTGTTTGAAATAAATACGATAGCAAGATTTACCTGTAGAAACTACCAGTACTCTTAGTGCTAGTCCCAACATCGCTGTCTCCCTTCTGGAGTCTAGTGTTGATAAGTGCAATGAAAGTTTTTTCTTTAAATATATAAACAGTGCAGATATCATTAAAGCTTTTAAAACAATTAATGTTAAAAAAACAGAAGATCTTTGGGGCATGTCAACAAGCATGATTAAATCAATAATTGATATACTAGCCCCCTACTTAGCTTTTATTTTTAACAAATGTATTGACGAAGGGGTCTTTCCTGACTTAATGAAAAATAGTAAATTGATTCCTCTTTTTAAATCTGGGGATAAAAGTGACCCAGCTAACTTTAGGCCAATATCAATACTACCAGCACTTAGTAAAATATTTGAAAAAATTATATATTCCCAATTATTAGATTACTTCACATACAACAATATACTTCATAAAAATCAGTTTGGATTTTCCAAGGGTAAAAGTACTTCTGATGCTGGAATTGCACTTCTCAAACATATTCTTGATGCTTGGGAAGAAAAGCAGGATGTAATTGGCATCTTCTGTGACCTTTCTAAGGCATTCGATTGCGTTGATCACCAAACACTATTAAAGAAGCTAGAACATTATGGTGTCTCTGATAAGTCGGTTAGTCTTATGAAATCGTATTTGTACAATAGAACTCAGAAAGTTTTAATTAATAGAACTGAATCTACTGGAGCCCCCATCAATATGGGTGTGCCACAGGGATCAATATTGGGCCCATTGCTGTTTCTAATTTATATAAATGACCTTCCCAACTTCGCGAGTAATTTATGTGAGACAGTACTATTTGCGGATGATACTTCCTTAGTTTTCAAAGTAAACCGAGGTAATAACTGTTCGGACGAAGTAAATAGTGCCCTCTCTAAAGTTTCACACTGGTTTAATAGTAATAATTTAGCACTTAACCCCAAAAAAACTAAATGTGTAAAATTTTCATTACCTAATGTTGAGCAGACAAAATTAAATATTAATTTGAATGACGATGAAGTAGACTTTACTGAGAGTACAAAATTTTTAGGTATTACACTAGATTCTCGATTGCAATGGGATCCACATATTGAAGCCTTGTCAAGTAGACTTAGTTCAGCGGCATTCGCTGTTAAGAAAATAAGGCTTTTAACTGATATTGAAACGGCAAGGTTAGTATACTTTAGTTATTTTCATAGTGTAATGTCTTATGGACTGCTATTGTGGGGCTCAGCAGCCAGTATTGAAAATATTTTTGTACTCCAAAAAAGAGCTGTTCGCGCCATATACAATCTACGGCGGAGAGATACCTTGAGAGAATTGTTCAAAGAAATAAATATTTTAACTTTGGCAGGCCAATATATTTATGAAAATTTAGTTTATGTAAGGAAACACTATGATTCATTTGATAAGAACAGCAACATTCACCAGTTTAATACAAGAAATAAAGATAAACTTGCCGTTCCAAGATTTAGGCTTGCAAAAACGAGAGGTTCATTTATGGGGAAAGGCATAGCCTTTATTAATAAAGTTCCACAACAAGTGATTGATCTTCCTTTGCATGAATTTAAAAACCATGTTAAAAAAACGCTCATGGGTAAAGGTTATTATAAAGTTGACGATTATCTTAAAGATCAAAATGCGTGGAAATGATGTAGGTAACACATAACTTGCTAATATAAGTACTTTATTGAAGTAATATAATAAGTCTATGTTGTTGCCAATAATTCTGTCACCCTTTTGTAATTATGTTACCCTGGTAACGATATATTCAAGTTTGTAAATATCGTTACTTATGGCTGTTACAGCTGATAAGTTTCTTGCGCCCGTTCTTCTTGTCAGCTAAAAAAGTCTGGAACGGGTGGTAGGAAAATATAGATGATTCAAAAGTACTTAACAATTAAGTTTATTTGAATAAAGCTTATTTCACTTTCACTTTCACTTTCACAGCTCCAATCTATCCTCCCATTCATTAGCGAACCGATAAGTTCTGATTTGATGCATTTTTTTTATCGCAAATGGGCGTGAGTTCGTTAGTCTGTTTGTGCATCGGATCCAATCAAACGCCTGTGTCACTGCGGAAAGACGAATATTTGCTATTCATTCTATCACCGCAATGCAACAAATTATTTTCAAACAAAGCGTTTTTTTGAAGACGATGACTATCTACTTCAGGGTAATTAATAGAATAATTATATTAAATAATTGTTAGAGATGGGGCCGGGATCGCCGAAGATGTGTGATGTGATAATTGAACGTTGTTTAATTACTAAAATAAATGAGATAGCACCTACCTTAGGATTTATGAGACATTTCACATAAAATTTCTTTAGATAAGTATACAACGTGTTAAAAAAAAACCTAATGCCGAATATGGTAAATAGATATCATCAAATTAAACAACTTTTACTATGAAGCCAACTATGATATCGCAAAAAATAAACAGCTGTTTCATACAAAAATATCAAAATGTATGAAACAGCTGATTTTTTTCCGCGATTTTAAAGTTGGTAAAACAGAGATTCCAGAGTAAAAGTTGTGCAGTTTGATGGTCCCTATCTACCATATTCGGCAATAGGAGTTGTTTTGTAACATATCATCATCATCATGTCAGCCGCACGACACCCACTGCTGGGTATAGGCCTCCCCTAAGGATCTCCACGACGATCGGTCCTGCGCTGCCCGCATCCAGCGGCTTCCCGCGACCTTCACCAGATCGTCGGTCCACCTTGTCGGGGGCCTACCCACAATCCCACATAACATATGGAATAGTTGTTATATCCATCAGCCATTTTTCATGTCCCCACTGCTGGGGCACAGGCCTTCCTTATGAGTAAGGAGGGTGGTAAGGAGGACGGGCCATAACCCACCACGCTGTTATATAGTATAATAGTTGTTAATTGTAACATATATAATAGTTTTTTTAATTCAATTGACCAGATAAAGCGAGAGTGATCCATAATGCTCAATGTAAAAATGTCCACAAATTTACTCCCGCGCAATAATCACGTAATCCCCGAGAGCTTCCCGGCTATTTTAACGGAAAACTCCACCAATGGGTCCAGATTATTTCAGCAGATCTAAAGATAGGGAAGAGGTCGGATGGCGTTTGGATCAAACGAGACTCGTCAAAAATACACTTTGATGTTTGGGAAAAGTCGTGTTCAAACAATACTTATAACAATGCCGTTTGTTGTACGATGTGATCGTCGTTTATTTACGGTTGTGTTTTACAATGAGCTTCGTTTCTGTACCGATCACCAGTGTTGTGAAAATAAAAATATTACAATATTTTTTTCTCGTACATGGTAAGACAAAAGGCTGTAAGTAAGCGGTTCCATTTGGGTTTGAGAGGCCACAACAAAAATTTGTTGGATTTTTTCTCTCGAGTGTATCGTGCAAACTATAATGGATGGTAGCCAGGGATTGAAAATTTTAAAAAATAATTGAAAAAAAAACGTTACGTTATTTTTACGGTATTTTTTGTAATGTTATAGTTGTCCTAATTAAATTGTTATAATCTCTCTACAGCAGAGAGTGTAATATGGAAGTGCGAGAAGCATACATCTCGCACTTCCATATTACTACATACAATATCTATCTTTTATTCGTCTCGTATGGAACTCGGTGGCGCAGTGGTTTAGCGCCTGGCCCAGCGATTGCGGAAGTAAAGCAACGTTCGCAAGGGTCGGTCATGGGATGGGTGACCAAAAAAGTATTATCTCGAGCTCCTCCGTGCTTCGGAAGGCAATTCTAACTTTACTTCGCAACGATATATTTCTGTTCAAAGCTCTCATTCCACATGTTTCGTAGCAACAATCTGTATCTCTGCCATCCATTACATGAGCCGCCCTTATAATTATATTAGTTTCTGATGTCGACGCTGATTGCTTGTTATTAATTGCAGAATACAAAATCATTGCTGGGGCTGCTTAAAATTTTGGGAATGCGCGAGAGACAGATCAGTTTCAGGAATATATATTCGAAACATAACGCTAAAATAAAAGACAAACATACTCGTATTGTGTCAACTGTTTTGGTAAGAAGATTTTGACTTCTTTTGTAGTTATAAAAACGAATTTACTTTACTCGTACGAGTATATTACCTACGTTAGATAAGTTAATGGTGAAACGTGGCCTGCTACGTCATTCTGCTGAAGTAGATATATTTGCAAAAGATTAGTAGAACGATAGAATAGTAAATGTAGAACATTTCTCAGGGAGAGATAAAAAAACCAGACAAATTGAAGTAAGGAATACAGATTCTCCAACAACTCACTCAACTCTAAGACTACGAATCCTTATTAAGTAACAGTTTTATGTTGTAATACCAACGTAATACATTAAATTTGTCACTCACTCCATAAGAGAGGCATAATCCAATTGTTATTAATCTACTAATCCCAGCTGTTCTGACGCTAACAAGATAAAAACTTTAGCACTAGGTACTATAATAACACGTTTTTCAACCGCCCGCTGAGGAGGATTATGCCCGTAATATTACTGGGAATTTTAAATACTTAAATCGCGGGACACCACAGCAAATGTTTCACGAGACCGTATTATTAATGAGTTGCTCGGACGATGACTTAAAAACGAATGAATGACGTGTTTTGATTTCAAGATTGTGTTTTGTCTTTATCAAAGTTAAAAGGCCAAAAACGTGAGTCTTCTTTGAATTTTGCTATGTAATATATTTAGTTACAAAAGTACAAGAGATCAGACTTAATAGTAGTAGCGTAATAATAGTCAAGGTGTATTAGTACCATTGTTCATGTCCAGTCATTAGTGGGGATAAAATGACCCGCTTAAGTAAATTGTAGTTCATTATCCAGCTTTGCTAAGGCCGTTTCTTGGTGGGCCAAGTATTTTTGTTGTATTTAACTTGGGAAAGTTATACTGTATTTAAATAATTTACTTAAATTTAGTATTGTATAAAGAAAACTGGTTAAGAGCGTTAGTTTAACTGCTGAAATCACTGTGCCATCGATAACCTCAACTGAAGCACAGAACTTGTAAACATTGAAATATATTTATTTCTTTATTAATACTTTATTTTTACAGGAATAGAAAAATAAAATACGATAAGGTAGTTGAAGAAATAAAATATAGATACCTACTGAAATAAATTTGACCCTGATTTATGCTTAGGAAAACCTATATTCTAGAAGACAGTACACAGGTTTTGTTTTGTTTCTTTTAATTGCCATGGTTATTGACGTTATTAAAATAAACTTTGTCGGGATTTATATCATGTGCCTGTTTATTTTTGAGACTCCGATATTTCGGTGATGTTATTTCGATAGTTCTGATGGTGTTAATACCGACATAGTTTATTCTAATATCGTTTTGTCAGAAACAAAAACTAAAGCTTTCTATTAAAATCCAGGCTATAAAATACTAGAAAAAGAAAGAAAACCACCATGATTTAATACCGCGATCTATCAACTCCCAGTTATCATTGTACCCTGGATGGTAGCTACAAATAACGTTGGAGCGCAGATTTTTCCTCGCATCATATAGCCCGTGTAAGCCTCACTGTGTTCACCGAGCGAGGGGACCGAAAACATGACCCCGTAATTAACGACTGCTAATTTACCTGAGTGGCGGAGTTTTAATCATGCGCCTGGAGCAACGGAATTGTTGCTTATGGTTTCTGTGACGTAGAATAGGAAGATAACTGAAGAATGATGCGGGTAATTTGAAACACTGTGTGATAAAATGTTTGTCAAGAGTTTGTTGAATTGAACTGAAACAATTTTGGGGTTGAAACATTTGAAAGTAATAGGTTAGTTGTTGTAAATTATTTTCAGACATTGAATGACGTTACATGATAAAAATGCAGCAGATAGTATAGGTATGTAGGTACACTACATAATAAAACAAATCTTCAGAATGATAGACTACTCAATTTCCTAAAATTTTCATAGTTATAGAAACGAGGAACGACTAAAACCAGTACCCTAAGTTATTATAATTTAAAGTGGTAATAATAAAACTTTAGGTCACATATTTGTTACTGGATACTTAGATTGATAGCTAACGATTTTATTTCTACTGACGTTTCAGTTTGATAGACGAAAAGAGTTGTAAACTGTAATTATGCAGTTAATTAAAGTGATGTAAGAGAGTCATTAAAGAAAGTACCTATATCTATAAACCAGAAACGGGAAAAAGGAAACAAAAAAGTAAACATCTCAGATTTTCTGCTCGCAGCGCTGGAATAAAACTAGAACTTACTAGGATTTTTCGCGACGGATATTTTAAGAAAGTTTTATTTAGAATACATCTAGTCAAGTACATGCAAGAGCTTACGTTTATAATCTACCTATGAGTTTTGAGATATAATTCCAACCAAACATTCATAAACTTAATAAGGATGCAATGCGATCGAATAACACATAAAATAAGAAAAAATAATAAAATGAAACTGATTTATTTAAGAGTAAAATTTTATGAACACAGAATATAACATTGAAAAAAAATATTTTACGGATAAAAGCGCGTTTTTCCATTACGAAATAACGCCTGTGTTCGTTAAAGTTTATTTCAATGAATATTACAAGCAGAAATCTGTGAAAAAAGAAAATTTGAATACTAAATGTTTATCATGAGTAAAATCGAATCGACGATGACGGGTGAACCACAAAAAATATTTTTATTCAATTCCCATTAATTTTGTTGCAAATGGTTTTGAAATTGCGGTCAAATTATTGAAAATTCAAATAATTTTAATTATGATTTCAAGTGTTCTCGTGAGCATTTCTATAGTTCAACCCATTCTCAAGTTCCAATATACTGAATGTGTGTTTTCATACAAGGACGTATCCCACAGTTCCAAGTTACGGATTAAGTTTAGTCTTAGTTCGAGAGTATTCAGTATTTTAGTTTGGAACTATCAACATTGTACTGTTTATTTTATTAGACCGGAACGAGCTGGAAGTTTGCTTAAAGGATAGGGCAAAGGATGCTACGTCGAGTTTTGAAATGGAATCCTCGTAGAAATTCCTTTTTGTACTTTGTTGGAATGTGGTGAGAATGTTTGTGTTATTTTCATCGCTCAACTATCTCACTTATTTATTATGAGATTTTTATACTGCAGGTTAAAAAAACCTGCATTTTTGGAGCTGTGTTTCGAGGCAATTTACCCTTGTAGCAAAACTGTTTTGAAAGTATTTTTAAATGTGTTCCAAAATTAATTAAAAATAGAACTTGGAAGCCTTTTCTAATACCTACACATTTATTTCGATAATAATAATAAGGCTATCCGCTGACGGGCGCTTTTTTGTAGCTGCGATAATCGCGGCGACAATCGCGGCGCTTTTTTGTCGCTGGCGTAGGTTAACCCTAAAAGGCACCCGGTAATAATAATATAGAACAATCACTTTTATTATTGCTTAGTTCTATAAAATAAAGTTTATGATTTATTTATGTCAGTAATTATATACTTTTTCACAAATGAAGCAAACAATGTATACTATTGAAATGTCTTCAGATCCTTTTATCGTCAAAATAGTGTGAAGAACAAAAATTCAGCATTTACTTTATATGCGCAAATGCGATTTTGATGACATGTTATAGTGTGTTTTATATTCGCAATATACTCACAAAGCCCTTTCATTTGATATACCACATGGTATGAAAAAAATCTTTGTAAGTACTGAAAACTTTATGACATCACAGTTTCTACCCCCGCCATTTTCACGCTTTTCATCTTATATATTTGTGATCAGGGCATCGTATTGAATGCATCGATACCACATTTTCGTATTTTCGTGATGACTTGTGCGAAAACTAACCTTAAACCCTATAATTACCGATCGGCTAACAGTACAATAAAATATTTTATTCATGTTTTTCGAACGTTATAGTTATTGAATAATTATAATTAAATACCTCGAAAAACACGTAGTTATAATAACAACAAAATTTATAGTAGTTTATGATACAAGGTTGGTAAGGAGGTTTTTAAAACGAGTTGACGTCTTATAAGCCCGAGCCGCAGGCGAGGGTTTATAATCGTCACGAGTTTTAAAAAACCTTAACAACCGTGTGCCATACTACGTTTTTCAATACATTTGCGAGAAAACATTATAGGTACTACTGAAATTGCAATCTATACATATAATAAAACTTTAAATTCTAAATATTTGTGCGCCAATTACGCAAAAACCGCTAAACTAATTTTGATGGATTTTTCACAATTTAGTAGATTGAAGTCCAACTTAAAATCTAAGCTATGTTTCATCAAATTCAGGTGGGTGGAACCAGAAAAACAGCTTGAACTCTCCGTAGTACTAGCTTTCATACACTAAAGGGGTCATTTAAACTGGTTGCATTATTTTTCTACTGTCCACGCGGATAAAGTCGCAGACGGAAACTAGTAGAAATTTAAAAAAACGTTCGTAAACAAAAACGCACGGCACCGGCGTGCGGTAAAATCAACTTTCCGCACGCTGTACTAATCCGTAAACAAAAACGCACGGCGTGCGGTAAAATCAACTTTCCGCACGCTCGACTGTCATCGTAAACTTGCATTTTCGAGCAACTGTATTGAAAACGGTATTTTTTTACATTTTCCTTATAAGTCGAACACTATGCGACCTAAAAAAAGAGAAATGTTTGAAAATGTGCTAACAACACTCTTTCATTATGATACCCCACATGCCCTACTAGTAGCCTCACTTAAAATTTTTAAGACCCCTTTTCAATTCCTGCTGTAAAAAAAAACCTTATTTGCAAAATATTTGGGCAAACGTCATCTTAAACTATTCCAAATTTCAAGTTGATACCATTAATAGGTAGTTATCGAGATATCCAGCTGTGACAGACAGACAGACTGAGTCACACCATAAGGGTTCCTTTTTACCATTTTGCTACGGAACCCTTATAAAGAACCCATATAATGCTTATGGTTTTTCTTTTTTTGTGTAAAAACTCGCAATAGGAAATAATACGCAAAACTTTTCGCAGATGGCGCCATTGTACTCTGTGGCAAACAAAAATGGTTTTGATTGGCTAAAATACGTCAGAAATTACATTTTACATCTGAAACAACGAATTTAACGAATTTAGGAGAGTCGCATGTGGCGCCATTACTTCCTCAGTATTATCCCCTATTCCCTGCCCAAAATCATCTTACTTAAAAAACTGAATCTTGCGATTCTTTTACGCAAAACAGAAGTAGGTAGGTAGGCATTGTTATGGAAAACATATTTAAACGGCGACATTTTTGATTTTCATTATTTAAAAATAAATAAAATTTACTAGATGTTTGTTCTTAGACAAAACGACAGTGCTTTCAATACGATTTTATTAGCGACTAGTCAAATTCTTTAGCTAACTGGTAAGCATATCATGTAATAATAATTCTCTTACTTTTTATTGCAAGCTCTACCATTGCAAAAATAATTATGTCAGCCAGCGAAAAAAATTGTGGTGTCTTTTAGGGTTAAAGCCGCTTGTCACTCTTGTCAGTGTCATTTCGTGGGCGATTAGTCGCCGAGCTATGTGTGAGCTACTTTATGTAGCTCGTGGGCGTTTACGTATTGAACTCCATATGTTCTATTCTGGGCTACAAAAAATCGCCCAGCGATTAATCGCTTGTCAGCGGTGACGCTAAAGCAGGACAATGCTTAACTAACATCCAACAACCAAATGATGCGTAAGTAATTGCAATAGAATTCCTTAATGATTGTGACCATCGCATAAAAAACAATTTGTATCTTACTACTAAAATCAGTAACAATAATACCTTATTTACAAATTTAAAAAAAAATTGTTAATACATTTCATTTCATTTCATTTATTTATTCACCCTTTGTTACATAACGCAACCTAGGTAAGTCAACATTTACAATAATATTACATATTCTCACATTGAAAATTGGTTATAAAAATTTCATATTCTATTAAAAATGTATCCATAAGTAAAATTATTTAAATTCATTCCAAAAATTATATCTTATTAAATTTAAAGTTATTAAACATTTCACATTCTAAAATCATAATTAATAATAAATAAAAAAAAAAATGTATAAATAAAAATTATTTAAATAAGTAACAGTTCAATTAAAGTAAACTCAAATTTCATCCCTTTCTAAGCTAAAATATCACAAAAACGAGCTCGCCATGAATTCTGATATACTATAAAATGGGTTTCTTTCAAGGAAATGCTTAATTTTATTTTTAAATTCTATATGAGGCAAATCGACTATAATAGCAGGTAACTTATTATATAACTTAATTTTTAAATTCATACCAAGGTTTTTAACTTTCTGTAATCTCACTTTAAGCACATATACAATAGGAATGTTGACTATTTTTTTATTTTATGTTACATAAATTACCTCTCAAAAAAAGAAACATTGGTAAAAGAATTAATTCGCTAGCATGAAAACTGCCCGAGATATCACAGTGTGAAATGCGCACAAATGGACTCGAACAAAAACGCTCCATACTAATGGCTATTGCACGTTATGACGTCACGCCTTGCAAGTTTGTATGCAACGCATAGGAAATTTGTTCAGCAGCTATATTAAATATTGTGTTTATCAAAATGGTTTCTTCGACAAATTTGCTATACATTTTACGGACTAATTAAAGGTATAATTTATTTTAATAAATTTTATACTTTTTAAATGGACTTGTCCACCCAACTTTGAAGGGTCATAAAACAAATAATATGCAATATATAAAACCAAGAGGTATACAAGCTACTCTAAAAGTATATTTACTAATAAAACTAAACTATGTTTACGATTTTTATTAGTATTTCGTTATTTTATTCATTAGTCAACATCCCTATTTCAGTGCCTTCTATAAATATGTCCGCAGTTGTGGCTAGACGCTCTATCTGATGTTGCCTTCCAAACTTAGCCCGGCGTTACACAACTACAACCAGTTCTCTCAAGTCTCAGCCTGATACTATCTAGCTGGGACTACAAGTCAAGTCTTCACTTGTGTTTGAAAATTAGAGGCTAAATTTGTACCTATTTCAGTTACAGCTAGTCGTAAGATAACGTTTGAGGTAGAAATTAACTTCAGTGGGATTTAACTTGAAAGCTGGAGCAAACTTTGATTTATAGATGGGTATGCAGTTCCAGCGTAACGTATGTATCGTTGTTGATGAGTTATCAGTAATGGCTAAGTTTGAGTTTGAGTTTGAGTAGTGGAATTTTTTTTTGCAGACAATCGCAATAAGTCGTCCCACTCCGTGACACTATTTATTCACAAATAAAAAGGTTTAATATCAAGTAAATTGAATGATGAATTGCGTCCGATTTACGGGATTCTTTTATACTTCTGCGAAATGATGATCGATGTTTATATAACATTATAACAGACAAAATTATAAAAAATATTGTATCCTTTAGTTCATGAAATAAAACACTTTTAACGGATACTAGCGCGGTTTTATTGAAAGTACTTTGGTAATTAGTTGGTATTTGGTTTGATTTTTTATTTTCCCGACGTTTCGGCACCTTTGCAGCTGCCGTGGTCACGGGGGACTACTGCACGGCAGCTGCAAAGGTGCCGAAACGTCGGGAAAATAAAAAATCAAACCAAATACCAACTAATTACCACAGTACTTTCAATAAAACCGCGCTAGTATCCGTTAAAAGTGTTTTATTTCACGTCTAGTGAGCGCGTAAGCTTGAGAAGTTCTTTAGTTCATTCAAGTCACCATTTTTTGAAATTTAAGTGTATAAATATGTTTTCTAAATTGTAGCCTATAATGTAAGACAGTAATATCCCCTGACCTAATGAAATCGGCGTCCTCATTAATCCTTCAGGAGCATTCAGATTAACCACTTAGGCTGGAATTAGCTGGCGAATTCAGATAGGTCTACTAGAGGTAGTAGGATACGTTGTTAATTTTAACGTTCTTTATTTATATAGGTATCTAATTATTCGTACCTTTGTATATCTCAATTTTGAATGTTCGAGTTATGAAATTAACTCTCAATTTATAGGTAGATCCGCAGTGAATTTACATGCTAAAATGGCTACGGTTTGCTTCCAAAAATTAATGGTATCAAACCTACCTACATTAATACAAATGACGATTAATCCAACCAGCTATCCAGGTAACAAATCCTCCTACCGTGGCCAGTAATTCATCATCAGGTCTAGGACTAGGATCACGACCCTTATCTCCCGAAACAACCCGAATACATTACATGGGCCATTTACGGCCAACTGGGACAACAGTCTTCTGACACAAAGGATCAGATAAATCACCTTTTACTTTTTCTTTTATATGTGACACATAGTTAATCAACATTTGTTTGCTCTATAAAGCGCTTGCGCAATTTGGCCGCTATTTTGAACAGAAGCATAAAAACCGACGGCCGTTCTTTGCCTAACTTTTATTCTTTTCGTTAATTAGATAGGTACTGTCATGTTAGTACAAATATTAGGTTTAATAATTATTATAAGCCATTTCAACTTAAGGCGCCCTACTACCCACTACTAGCGCCGCCAATACATTTATTTTTATTACTCGTAAACCAAGCCAAAATTTAAAATAGCTAAGATCATGCCCTCCTAAATTGAATAACTTTTCAACATTTTTCATTCTTTCTGTAAGTTTTAAAACCCATTTTAGCTCAAAATGGCCACTTTTGGGTAGAATGGATTTTAAAACTTACAGAAAGAATGAAAACTGTTGAAGTCTTATTCAAAAAATATTATAGACCATTTAGGAGGGCATGATCTTAGCTTTTTTCAAATATTTACCTGGTTTACGAGTAATTAAAATAAATGTACTGGCGGCGCTAGTGGTAGGTACCTACTACGGCCCTTAAACAAAACTGTCACTAAAGCCACCATATGTCAAAGTTTAGATTAAACCATCTATTCGAATTCATCTGGATTTCGAATGCAATAATAAGTTTGCGGGTCAGCTCCGTATTATTCTGCCGGAAGCTAACTAGTTAGTGCCAAGTGAAGTGTTCAAACAAACGTTTTCTCTTCTCTAGGTGCAGTCATATGGAAATGCAAAAGATACCGTATAATAAACAAAGCTAAGGAAATTACATTAGTTTTCAATTTGTCGGTGAATGTTTCAAATACCTAAGCCAGTTTATTGCGAGTCCCGACAAGGGCATTCATATTCAATTTCAGTTCATTGTGCAGAGTTTTTCTGACACGATTGACAAACAAAGGCAAATTGGAGTTAGAAATGTATCAATGAACTTTGATTCTACTTAATTTGACACTGAAATATTTGTTATCTACTCAATTCGGCTGCAAAGACAAAATTGATGCATATAGGTACTCGTATAAGATGTATTCTGTGGTATAAGTATTGGTCTATGATAGTTTTTACTTAAATTTTGAACTGTGCATAAATTAAACATGCAAATACTAATTGGAGTCAGATTTTTTTATAAATGAGGATATATTTTAGAATACCATGTAGGTAGATTATGAAGATGTATCAACAATATTCAAATTCTAGAGTTATTTTAATTTAAATAACGTAGTGAAAGAATTAAATAGTTATTTAAGGCAATCAACGTCCTATACTAGAAAAACTAGAAGTAAAATTTAGTCTATTCTCCATTTCTTTGAGTGTTTCACGAAATAACCAAGTTTTTTTGTCCCAACATGGCAGAGTAGAGACTGCCAAATGTTCGACCATCGATAACTTGGCTGTCTCAAGTTCAGTAGATTTATCTTGGAGGCGCTTATTTTTCTCCGGCGTATGTTGCCGGTTGGCTTTGAAAGAGCTTTACAATATCTATCTAATAATGTCGTGTGATATTGATTTAGTTATTTTTATAGACGAATCAGGACAATTGGGAAAGGTGTTCAATGAACTGTTACGGAAAGGTTAATTCACAGCATTTGTAACCCATACCGAGCTAGTGTAGACAATTTAGAAAAAAAAATCGTTGATAAAGCAAAACATTTGTTTTGATATTATACATAATGATATACTTACTTTTCTATTTGCTTATTAAATTAACATAGGTAGATCAGTATTATTACTGAAATGCAAAATAAAATAAAGTATTTTTATATTATTATCAGTAACTTCTAAATGTATAGGTACATTATGTAAGGTGTTAAAGAAACTTTCAACTTTTTTATTTAACTACCTACATTAATCAACAATTCAATAGTAAGTCAGTATAAATAGTTGTCCATCTTCATATTTTACAATACTTTTACAATTTTTTTTTTAATTAATCTTCAACGTTACTAATAGATTCATAATTTACTCTTTATCGAGTAGATCGTGCAAAACATACGATTCAAACAAATCTTGTTTATTTAAGATCTTACCGTTGACTGTGGTTTACAATGACGGGACAAAAATTTAGAACATTGTAAATAAATCTGTATTTCGCGGTACTTGGCCTAGCTTATAAGATGTTTGGGCCGAGGAGTCTCCCCTGTGGGACATCGCTTCCCCGGAGGTTTACGGCCACTCCGGCGATATTGCCTTTGCCCGGATTTGATAAATAAAAAAAAAAATTGACGCTGATATTCATAAAAAAAATCGAGTATTTCGAGAATTGTGTACAGTAACTTGTTGCACTGAGACCCTCATTTTTAATTGTCTTGACAAAATGATTTTGTTATTTCACATAATTGTGTTTAATTAATTACAATTTGAACTAAGAAATAAGGTTTTTGAAACTTAGCGTTTAAAAACCGGTCAAGAACGAGTCGAACTCGCGCATCGAGGTTTTCCTATCATCATTATCAGTTTTAGGTCAGCGCCATCTCTTAACCGATAGTGGAAGCTATGTTATATTTGTTGATAATTTCTGAAAAGTGTGCTATAGACATCGTTTTAAATTTCTTGTTATCTCTACATAAAATTCTATCACACAAAACAGTTTCAGATTATTCTCTATGCAAACTTCAGAGATAAGACGGGGAGCACGGTATTTTTTACATTTTCCATCAAAAGTCGTGAGATATCCCGCTATGAGACGGACAGACAGCCAGACTTAGTCGCGCCACAAAGGTTCTTTTTTACCATTTTGGTACGGAACCCTAAAATGAACTAAATAGTAGAACTAGCTCGTATGGTACCTACCTAACTTACTACAATGTTTTTTATCTCAAATTATATACACATTTCTGTGTATTTCCTTAATTCTAAGAAGTATTTAGCTTTGAAGTTGTATGAACTAATACTTGTAAAATAAATAATGAGATGTTGAAATATTTAGCCCAATATTATTTCAGTAAGAATCGTCTAACTTCTGAACAGGAAAAAGTCTTTCCTCTTATTTTTTCACGTACGTTGAAACTTATCAAAACTCCGTATTCGATTTTGTAAGGCATGTTTTATGTGAAACTCATACTCGAAGCGTCGAACATAATTTTCCAGTCGACGGAGCAAAAAATTTGGAAAATAGGCTGACAGAAATAGATTGTATCGAAAGTAGTGGTGGTATGGCTCTCGAGATCGGAGTGCCATCTCGAGGTATTGAAGCCACGCCGAATAAAAATGTTCAGAAGAGTGTGAGAGATTCTTGGCTACAACTATTGCTTTCTTTCAAGCAATACTGCCATTTCTACAAATAGTGAGGAGATAAGAGAATTTCAAAAAAACCTACAATCGAATAAGGCATTTTCCAAGTGTCATTTAAAAACAAAAAATATTAACTATTTACCTCACTAGATAGCGTTGATGGACAAGTAAAGTGGCTTTGAAAAATAAACGGCCTGTGCTTAAAAAAATACATTTTCATTTCTTGGCATTCATTGGTTGTTGTTAGCGGTGCTTTCATGTGAATTGTGTTTTATTTTTCCTACGTTTTCTACATTAAATTTGACACTTCATCAACGCCATCTATCGAGCCTACAATTTTTTGTCATTTAGAAAAGCCCTCATTGAGAACCATCTCCTTTTTTTGAAGTCGGTAAATAAGCGATAAGATGTTGTGTTATTTATGGACATATCTGCAACAGTGCCTCGGTAAATCATTTGATTAGAGCACTCACCTGGATTAAAAAAAGGTCTTAGCTAGGTGTGATCGTTATTTCATCATGCAGTTGGATATTTTCAAAATCTTCTCTTTGTGTAAAATTAATCGTGTATTTTTTTCATTTTGTAATCTTGTATTTTTACTCACGCGTTATTAGTACCTATTTTACAAACTTTACGCCCTGACATTTTTTCTCAGTGACTACACCAGCTTTGACAACTTTGCCCATAATGTTTTAGAATATAATCTGGGCTTGTAAATAATGAAACCCTAGCCTTTACTAAAAGTGTGCCACCTCCATTAGGCTACTGAGTACCTAAAGCATCAGCTGCGTAAGTTACTCTAGTTTGTTGTCAAACCTGAGTGTCCCCTTTGTCATTACCACCCTCTGTCATCGGTGAAGCAAACAAATTATCAAAATTCCACAGAAATACTGCTAATTTGGTTTACCAACCAACAATGATATAATTTCGTATTTTTGCCTTTTGTATTACACTGGAGATTAAATTAAATGTTCTCTGACCTCCATAAAGTACGAAATGAGGGGAAGGCCTCGAGGATTGCGAGATTTAAAACTAAGCTCAGCGAATACCTACTCGAGAGAGTGTTGTTGTAATAGAATAGAAAGTCATATTTTCTTATTATTTTGATAAAGAAAGGGCAAACCGGGAACCACATCCTTAAATTTTAAAAATACTGAACATGCGCAATTTGGACTTTATAAGATTTAAAAGACATTTAATTGGTAGTTACTTTTCAATTTTAAATGTTCCAAAAGAAGCTAATAGAACAAAACGCCATTTTGGAAAAACAAACGCTTTTTGTGTGATATGGTTCCATTATGTTGGCCCCTCTGGCAAAATTGTTCAGTGGACAATATAGTATTTTTATGGGAGCTAACATAACAGAAATATAACTTACAGGCGGCTTGATAAACTCTAACACCAAAGGTGGCCACTAATCCTCATTCGATAAGAAGAAGAACGGCAAAAACGTAAAATATGTAATTCAGTCTGTGTTTCCAGTCAATATCATTCAGTAAAATATTTGATCCCCACCATAAATAGCAAAACTTACTATCACCTTCATATTTTATAAACCTATAAAATTCTAATATTCATGCAATTCATGGCACGCTAAACCTTTATGTAATTCTGAAAAAAAAAACAGGGATTTCTGCCATTCTTCTTTTGGTAAATGTGCCCTTGTTAAGATTGCTAGACCAAAAAGTTTTAAAGTGAAATATCATTTGATAGTATTGTACGTTTTATCTATCGAATAGCTAAAACATAATGCCCATATTTCATTGCGACTTTTTAATAGAAAAAATATAATAGTAAACCTATCATTTTGTTAAAAGGTTGAACATTTTCTCGGTCGTGTCGAACAATAATTGGTCCAGAGATGTTGTGTCGTGCGTGCGCCCCTTATCGCGGGTCACGTTCAATTCTCCAGTTCACTAAAAAGCCTTTGTTCAATATTATTTTATTTTATTTCTATCTTGTAACAGTGTGCTCTTTAAATATAGCCAACAGTTTAATATTTACTACGAAGTAAAGATTTATCCAAGTTCACAGTATCTTATGGGGCATTTAATTTCACACGGGTCGATTTTCCAGGTCATTTACTCGTATGCTAGGCAACTTTAGTCGAATAGGGCTTTTTATCCCTAATCGCTTGTAAAATCGAATCGCATTACAAGCGATTGTCGATAAAAAGCTCTAGTCAACTAAAGTCGCCTAGCAAGTTGTCTGGTAAATCGAATATTGTAAATATCGAATAGTGTAAATGCCCCATTAATTTTAAGATATTTTACGTTACTTTAGATTTAGGTAGAGTCTGATAAAATCTTAAAGAAATAATTCTATCAATATTTACTTTTCCGTGATGTATTTTCGATAGAAAGGAGAAAGAAAAAGATAAAATATATCGGGTTGTCGTAAAAGCTGATTGAAGGACTAGGTTTTATGGCACACTTAATGACACAGATATTAGTGGTATTATGTGAAATCGAATTTTAATGCTTGCTGGCATTTAGGGTTCAAGGATTATTTATTGTTCAGCCTCATCATTAAAAAATCATTTAAATCCTAATGCTGCGTCATCACTTCACAGATAAATGCTTGACGGGTAAGTTTTGTCCGAGCATGGCAAGCTACATAAATTATTATAAGCTCGATTTTGCAACAAGTGAACTTGAACTTGTTTTATTGAAGATGAGTTCTTGGAACGTACTATAAAGCACTAATTGAAAGTACAAAAGTGCGATGAATTTGAATGAAAAACATCGATTGTGCAATGCAAAAAGTATTTTGGAGTTACAATAAACATTGCGTTTATTTGAATAACTATTATTGCATCTTTAAACAAATGTGTCTACTTCTATGATTACTAGTTTAACAAGTAAGCAAATAATTTTCTAAAATGGATACATACACACTCCAAATAAAATATGCTTAAAAACGAATTCCCGTCTGTTTGTAATAAAAATGTGTGAATAAATAGAGTAGATGTTAAAAATGGATGTAGGAACAACAATAGCATTTGGATCGTCCATCAAAATGTCCAGTTGGAACAAAAGTGGTCCATTTCCAATAAAATCCCCTTTCAATATCCGACTATGGGAATGTGTGCATAAATTGCTGACTGTTGCTGAATCCGCAAATTGCGTCTATTACGATATTAGCACACCATGTGCACCCTAGGAAATCGTATGAAACACCATAACGCGTTAGCCTCGCTATCTTTGAGGGCGCCAGATTCTTATATTAGAAAATATTATATTCCTCACTCCTCGGTAGCTGTGATAACTATACTACCGTCAATGTTAATGATTTTAATTCACCATTTCTTTAGCTACTTTAGATCACGGCAATATCTTTAAGACGTTGTTCAGTTTTTATGTACTTTAATTTAAATGTATAATATGTATCTATGTAGGTAAGCAATACCGATAAAAACGAGTAAATCTAAAGCAATGCTTGCTACCTTTCAAAATGATTCATATTTTATTTCCTACATTAACTGAATAATTGCCTTGCCTTTCAAGTCACCGTTATATATCTAAAATAAAAATTACCAAACGCTATCAAGTTTCATCAGATTTGTCCACAATTAGTATAATGAGTAGGGCCATTAAGATCGATCGTCAGTAATCCATCAGTAATACAAACTTATGTTTCAGCACTAACTACACCAAGCTCGTCGTGCAAAGTCTGTGAGGCAGACTTTGTAAACTTTGTAAAATTATACCTATGTAGTTTACACTTTGCAGGCGAGTATGTGATGTTGTAAACGCTATGTCACACTTCTGTTTAATGTTCGTTTACTTGCGAAAAGACTTGATTTTGCTGTTTAAAAATATTAAAATAATTTAAAAAATTTGCTATCAATAAATAAAATAATTTGTCCATGTCCATCAGCCATTTTTGATGTCCCCACTGCTGGGGCACAGGCCTTCCTAATGGGTTGTAAGGAGGATGGGCCATAACCCACCACGCGGGCCCATTGCGGATTGGTGGGTGTTAACGACTGCAAATGCAGCCGGGACCAACGGCTTAACGTGCCTTCCGAAGCACAAAATAATTTAAGTACTTCTTAAACTACATAATATGCATCAGCGACTTTTTTAACAACAGTATTGCCTCTTTGTCAAATACAATGGTAATAGCACAATAATAATACTGTTGGACACGTTGCCTTCTACACAATTTTATTATCAGGGATGATTTAGGTTGTTTTAAAAATATAAATGTAATTTTATATTTTAAGTTTACAATTTTACAACGAACAAAAAACTAACACCAGTTTACTAAATGGACAGTGTCTTAAGAGAACTAGCTAAAGAACCTCAGCAACAAGGGGCTTTCACCTTTTAATATGTTGCAGCGTCTTAGACTTTAAAACATATTACAGTTCGTTCGAACTTCTAAACCCGTCCTAAGTAATTCGTGTTACATTATTCCTCCAATATCGCAATATAATCCGCTTTCACTCTCGGAAAGTGCGAATGAATAATGAGTTTTTTCACCTACTTCAAAATTAAAGCTCTTCGGGTACGGGATAATCCTGCAGGAATTTCAGGAATGCGAGAGATTCGCAAATGAAACCGCAGGAAGCCAGTGTATTAAAATGACATTATGGAATAATTATAAATGTAGGGAAAATTCTACTCCTAACATGCCTTTACAAGTTAGGTACCTATTGTCCAATGATAAATGACAATTTTAAAGGTAATTAGTTAGAGAATCTTGGCTTCCTTACTAAGTAGTCACTAGCGTCCGATATTCAACGTATTTTATACATAAAACGAATATAAACCGTTACTTAAGCAAATTATTAGAAAATATATGAACAAAGCTAAAAATAACACCATTATGATAAAATAACTGCGTATAATGGTATATTTTACCCTGAAATCTAAGTATAAAACTGCTTTTCAGGTAATTTGATATAGAACAACTCATAATTTCAGATTTTTGCCCGGAGGAAAATTCATTAAATCCTGGGGGCTAATCGCGCTAATTTTCAACGATAAAACCAAAGCTAAATCGTTACCGTTTCAGTTTCGTTTACAGAAAAATTTTCGCTTTAGTTTTGTTAAAATTGTTGAATACTCTGCCTAAGGAGTCTAGGATTACAGTCTGGGACAATTTAAGTGAAAATTATGAAGCTAAACCAAAGATTTTTAGGTAAATATAACCTAAATGATAACGTTTTTGGTTTTATCGTTCAGAATTACCGCGATTGGCCTCCTGATCGCATGGAATATGACGTGCACGAGACGAAAGAAAATTTACGTAAAAAAATGCGTTTAATTTGTTTAATAGATTTTTTAATGAAAAAATCAAAAATAATGATTTACACGCTGACTTTTTTGATAAATGGGTGTTCCACTAGTAATCTCAAACCTTTTTACTTTGATGGAAGTTCATTTTGGGAAATATAAAGAAAAAAAAACATCCCAACACTGAAAAGTTAAGGTTAACCTGCAATAAGCATCTCATTATAACGCTTTCACAGTTAGGGTTGTTTTTTAGTGTTTGAGATAAATTTTCATTTTAATCCTGAATTTTAATCACAAGATTCTAGCCATAGAGTACATTATTAATCTAGCTCTCTTTAAACCTAAAGTAAAATTGACATACATAATAATATGTGAAGAACACATTCAAGAACATTAAAACATTTTTAGGCTGACTACCGCACTATGGCCATCTTTACGTCAGATTAAAATATCAAAATTAAAAATAAGTTAAATTCTTTTGTGAAATTTCCCAACAGTACCTTTGTTACGGACTGCCTCGTGCCTCGCGATAAAAAAAAACGGAAAGTTGAAACGAACTCATTAGACGCAGTTCGCGAGTGGCGCACACAATGACGGTGTTATACAGATATCTTATTTTACCGTCCAGCCAACTCTGCAAAAGAAGTTATATTTCCTATGTTTTCTCTGTTAAGTTGTAAAGAATAGAATTCACAATCTTGTTAACTTTCTGAAATGAGACTTAAGTTTTGACTGTGTGATTTTCATAAGTGCATTTCCACTGTCAATCTTATTCGAAAGAACTAAGCTCATTTCAAACTTATCTCGCTTCAGTTTTCTCCAGATCCTTTAAAATAACGTCCAAATTGTTAAAGAAGTTATTAACGCAACTTAAAAAAAAATATTTTTCATTTCTCATATTCGGAAAGTGATGTATATTTGAACTGAGCAGCGGGTCCAAAACTCTTCGTCCCACCCTAGGGTGGAAAAGTAATATAAAAATAGAACTGAATTTGGCAATGAAAAAGTTTACAATAGTTAAAACAAATGGTTTAAAAAAAGTTGCAGCCTTGTAGGGCGCATTCAAAACATGGTATAAACAGCCAGTGCAAAATTAAAAACATTAAGCGGAGCGGTCGGCGACGCGACGTGTTCCAAATTTAAAATAAGAAAAACTATAAAATATTGGAGGGAGACTTACTAACTCTGTGACTTTGAGCTGTGTGTGCCGTATTAAAGTTTTGTGTTGATTTTGTATTTACTAAAAATGAGTTTAAAACTAAAACAAGAAGATCAAATAAAATAAAAGAAACAATAAAACTACGCTGTAATTCGCCTACAGGAAACAACTACTTCAAGAGAGTCTCTGCCATGGACTTACCGTCTTATCAAAGACCAAAGAATATCTCCAACTTTTACAGGCATCCAACAAAGCCAAATTTGTCATCATAATAATTTATATCAAACTGTAAATATTTTAAGCAAGAATTTAACTTTAAATTTCACAAATTGTTCTAATTTTTCTAGGTTTTTAAAGGTAAGTTGGTATAGGTAATGATTATGAGGTCTACTAATGTATGGTTACTAAGTAGGTACGCATGTTTTTATTAATAAACATTTTGGAATAACTAAGACTTTTTTTACTTTCCTGAAATTCGAAATGAAAAGTAGAGTGTTTAACACGGGTAAAAGTCATCAATTCCATTCTCGAACTATAGCCGCCCTCGCTATGCTCGGGCGTCTAAATATCTCGAATGGGAATTGCTTCCTTTTGACCCTCGTATAACAATCTACTATTCCTTATCAAAATAAAAACTATTTTCAATACATGGCTTAAGAAATATGATTTCTGTGACTTTATAAGGTAAACCTTTGTAATTGAGTGAAATGAGTAACAGGACTGGTGGGAAATTCAGCAGTCAGAAGCCTGCTATCAATTATTTTTAAATTCTTTCATTTGTCTTCAAAATTAGGGAATTCATTTCTCTGACGTTTTTCGTGAGTCTTGAAAGATACCACTTGAAAAATATAAAATTATACCTTTTTTGATATCCGAGCCACAAAGTCTCTTATTAAACTGTTGTAATTTTTCATACAAGTGAGTTATGTTTGTCACAAAAATGTAGACATAGGTATTTTTTTGTTAAAAAATTCGAGTTCAATACTTTTAATCATTATTTCATGATGATATTGTTGAAGAAATAATCATGATTAGTGGCTCAGTGTGGACTCTGTAGTATAATTACATATTTCTCTATTCACTTTGAAGAATGTAGGTATACTTTGCCTCAAAGTAAATTTATTTGAAATTTAAAAACAGCCCAGCGAGCAATTTAAATAAGCGCTGCATAACAAAACGTGGAGTGGTCATATATGAAATTTCACACGAATATCATTTGCAACTCTAAATGAATACATGCACGTGTTATTCGTTTCGTGGCATTTCATTAAAATCTAAATTAAGTATGTTATGATACTGTAATATGTAGTTGAAAACAAGATAAAACGATTAACAGTGGCAAACAGATTTTTATGGTCACTGAAATTTAAAGTGTACCTATCTCGAGCTCCTAGCACTCTAGTAGTAAGTTATTTAATAGATTTATCTTTCAGATCAATGTGAATGTGTAAATAGGTTTTTCATTAAAAAGTGTAATCATTGAGGTATTTTAGTATTATTTATGTGTATAAGCAACACTTACAGTACACAATATTTATGCTTTATGTGTTCTCATAACGATTTTTTCACTTTTGACATCGTTGCTGTCTTCATGGACACATTACTTATGTAATAAATCTGTTGAGCTCATAGACTGAGAGTATATAAAATAAAGAGTCAATTTAGTAGGATTTTACTTCAACTTTGTATTAGGTATGGCCGCCTGCCGTCCACTCCGGCTGAATAGGCGCGCGCGACGTGACCGGCCTGCGTGAGCGCGCCTTTATTACAGGATCGCTCAAATATGCCGCTTTTGAATATCGGAAATTGCTTATAAACTCTACGAGGGACGACTAAATTTTACTCTTCATCCAGAATTTCAACTAGGCCAGACATTGATATTTCTATGAAGAGAATACTTATGATAATAAGAAGGTTTGATTTCTATAATATTGTTTGTTACCCTATCTGAATAAATAAAACAAAATCGGATTATTAATTTACACTATTTATAACTCCGATTTGAATGAAATTTGCCTGGTAGGCAGATTAAGTCCTTGATTATAGAACATATTGGCTACTTTTTATTCTGGTCAAAGGTTCACTACGATTCACGTGGATGAAGTCGCGGGCCACCGCTAGTAAAATAATATATAATATAGGTAAGTACACATTTTTTTGTAATGTCAACTACTGGTGTTTCTTAATACTAATATACTAGAACTTTGGACCTTTCGCTGCTAGTATTACTAAATTACCAACATTTTTACACGTCGTACTTGAAAACTCTTCTTGTTAAACATTCATGATAAAAAATATTTACATTACAATATGACCAACATGATTTAGAAATCCTCGCAGAAACGATATACCGTTCTGATGTTTTCCATCCAAATGGGCTCTCAACAAGTGACACTCGGTGTTCGCTCACACGCGCTTTCAACGTAAGTGGCGATTCTACTCAGGGAATGCATGCGACACTCAGTCAACTGTACATTGATGTGAATAATAATTATATTATCTACTTTGTCGACCTAAGTGGTCGAGTGGCTTTGTACGCCGATTTTCAAGGTGTCGCCGTCTCTGAGGTTCCGGGTTCGATACCTGGCTGGGACAATTTTGAAAACGAACTTTTCTATATTGTCTCAGGTCTGGGTGTTTGTGATACTACCGTTTTCTCTGATTTTCATTACACAAGTGCTTTATCGGTATTTACTTTGGAAGCGGAGCTGTATCTGATGTTGTCAAATATTTATTTTTAAATTTTTATTACTTTATACCTTCTATTCACTTTGGACACAAAAAAATGTTTAGCAAGTGATATAAGTGTCTAATGTTGTCAATGGTAGCATTTAACGCATTTTCATATCGATGATGTTATTTTATTTAAGTACTATCGTTATCTTTGCATTGAGGTGAAACTTTTAAAAGTCCTGACTATTCTAGAAGTAACTAAACACTTAATTTATTTTGTAACAAATAATTTCATTAAGTAATTAGAAAATAGAATAGCACTGTTTGCTGGATCTCCGATACAAACCTAATTATTATTCTGGACACATCGTCGCTCGCCTCATTTCAGCACAACTCTGAAATTAAATTAATTATTACAAATCGAGAAACCTACTAGGGGTTGAATTTGATTGAACCCTTCGAAATGGGGATACATCAAATCAAATTAAATGTATTTATTGCATTAATTAATTTGATTTATTTAGGTGTCAGGTCAAATAAATGAAACGTTACAACGTTTTATAAACAAACCCCACATGTATAAGTATAAATACTATTTTCACCTAAAGGGATTTTTTACAATATTTTTATAAATAACAGCCACGATTCAGATCTGTTAATATTATGGTGCGAGAGTTTAGTTTTGGGTATGTTTATTACTTTGGCGTGAGTAATAAAATGGTCTATACGATGCACTAAAAATAAAAAAGATGCGATAAAAATGTCAGACACTGAATCGAAATTGCCGCAGTAAGCTGTGACACTTTAAAGTACAAACTGTGATTCGTTTCTAAAGTTTTAATGGGCCACTTGGTCATAATACTGTTGGAAAGTTTCTAAACAACTAGGGTTCAACGGGACTGCATTGATACTTCTATTTTGTTAACCCTTCAGCGCCATCCGCCATTTTGTTAAAAAACAAAAAAACCCTCCCCACCAACTGACAAGAAAGAAATAAAATGGCGTCTTTCACAAAAAACCCGATAATTTCGTAATCAGGCTATAATTTATCATTTTGTAAAGATAGTTTTATTTATGAATACTTTTCTCATTTCTAGATACCAAAATCATAGTCATTTACATAGAGAAAAAACCGATTACCGGTACCGGACTCCGGCGACCGCTTGGGCTTTGACAGAACGGCAATATGGCGATTATGTCAGGTCGCCGGCGACCGCTCTGGCACTTAGAGGTTAAAGATAAAAAGGAAACGGGACTTCTTTTTTAAAAATTTAAAAGAATATTGTTTTTAAAACAAAACCTCATTGAGGTACCTCAAGTAACTCGGTAGCTCAGCGGTCAGAGCATTGGACCGGATATCCAAAGGTCGCGAGTTCGATTCCTGTCTGAGTATTGATCTGGTGCGAGTCGTATTTTTTCTAGTATATTATTTAGTATTGTATAAAACCTCATTACTTAAGTAGGTTTATGATAAATCTATGACTTAATAAATTAAATAGGCACTTAAATAAATATATGCACATTACCTCTATATTTATTCACCTTAACTAGCCAAACGTAATTTCCTAAAAATCATTTTCAAAGAGCACTTGTAAATTTTCAGAGGGCAACGCATGAACACCTTGTGTTGTACTTTTGCAACTTTTTATATTTTGTAGAACTTTTACCAAATTCCTACTCATAAAATATCGGACGTACCTATAAGTTGATTGAATTGCATAAGGGGAGACCTCAATTTCTTTGTTGCTCTCAGCTATAGCCTCCACACACACTATCTCATTCAATCACTCACCTTTCCCTAAAAATATTAAAGCTATTTGAGCCTCTACGCCGTTGGTGATTTCATCTATTATACGAGGGTGGGTCAAAAAGTTCGCGGAATGGGGAGTATGGAGGGGGAAAAGGTCACTTTTTTTTACCTGCACTAGTTGTGCCACTCATTAAGGGTATAAATATATTTTTTTATTAAAAACAGGTCATTATTCACTGAGATACACGTCAATCAACAAGTCAATCCGGAAGAAAATTTAAAACATGGAAAAAATTGAATTTCGTGCAGTCATAAAGTTCCTTACCAAGCAAGGAAAACCTCCTCAAACCATTTGGAATGAGATGTTTTCTGTTTATGGGGATGCTTGTCCTGGTAAAACCATGATTTACAAGTGGCACAACCTCTTCAAGCAAGGCAGGGATTCGATTGAAGACGATCCCAGGCCTGGACGCCCTGTCGAGGCGACCACGGTGGAAAACGTCGAAAAACTTGAAAAAATTATATTGGAAGATGCCCGTTTGAAGAAGAAGCAGCTTGCAAAAATGATCGGAGTATCAGCTACAACCATTTTGAACATCCTTCACGATCATCTTGGCATGTCAAAGGTGTGCGCAAGATGGGTGCCGAGAATGCTCACGCCACACCAAAAGCAGCGGCGAGTTGAGTGTTGTCGCGAGTTTTTGGCTCTCTGTGGTGAAAACAAGGACGAAGTTTTAGACCGGATTGTGACTGGAGATGAAACTTGGGTTCATCATTATGAGCCTGAGTCCAAACACGACTCGATGCAGTGGCACAAAAAGGGCACACCACCCCCGAAGAAATTCAAAGTGTCTTCGTCGGCCGGAAAACTCATGGCCACTGTTTTCTGGGATACAGAGGGAATCCTTCTTATTGACTATAAGGAAAAGGGTGTCAACATAACTGGAACTTACTACGCTACACTGCTGGAACGACTGCGAGATGCTGTGAGGGAGAAAAGGCGGGGAAAATTGTCCAAAGGGGTGCTCCTTTTGCACGACAATGCACCCGTACACAAGGCACAAGTTGCTGCTGTACAAAGAGTGGGCTTTGAAATCTTGCAACATCCTCCCTATAGCCCAGATTTAGCCCCGTGCGATTATTATCTGTTTCCAAAATTGAAAAAAGAGCTTCGAGGGAAGAAATTTTCCAGCGATGAAGAGGTGAAAAGCGCAATTTCGGCCTATTTTGACGACAAAGATAAAACATTTTTTTTCGAGGGTATTAATAAATTAATTCACCGATCTGATAAATGTATTAGAGTTAAGGGAGAATATATTGAAAAGGAAAAATAATTTTGTGTTTAATTTCTTAATTTTTCCCCTCCATTCCGCGAACTTTTTGACCCACCCTCGTATATATTTGTGCAATATTTGGGGAAATATGCTTACGTTGAAAAATTTCGTCTTATGTACCGAAACACAACTAAACGAAAAGAAACATACTACAAATAAGAACACATTCGTTTTGATTAGGGAATATAATATTACTATTTAAGATACAAACTGCTTGCATAGTTAATACACTTAAATAGAAACAAAGCTTTTTTTACTTTAAATAGAAACAAAGCTTCTTTTTACTTTCTGTTTTTTTTCTTTTTAGAACTAAGTAGAACAAAATAAAAATGTGAGGTACAATGTACATGTCTCGTTTTTGCCTGAAATACAAGATATACTAGTTGCGGCTAAAATAGATTTGAGTTGGATTCGCGTCTAGACCGAAATAGGAAAGCAATTTGGAATATTACTAAAGGATTGGTCTGAAAGGAGACCGAGAAGTTTAGTAGTATGTGTTGTAAAAACCATCAAGAACGGACAGTGATTTAGATAGAGACGAGACGAAAGAAGGGAAAATAGTCTTGAAATTAGAGTAGGTATTTAGTGTAGTAGGTATTTAGTCTAGTAAATAATCGAAATAGTCGCTAATAGGAAGAATATTATATACAATAATAATTATTAAAAAAAACTAAGTCAGGACTGTAATGGCTTAAGCAACTTTAATTATATTGCCAGACCACTAACGTCACGTCAGGATGCAAATTAACCAAACAAGAGGCAGTTACGTATCCGATGTTCATTTGTCTGTGGATGCACCAGATAACGCCTTTATTTCTTGCACACTCGTGTTCCAATGCCGAAATTAGAAATCGACATGTCAGCACAAGCAAACATTATGTGGGTGGGATAACTATTGGTTCATTGGTAGGGGCCTTTTGATTCTGTAATGTTTGGTAGAGCTTTAACCACCATCACGTTTGGTTATTACTTATTGACGTAATATTTATTGACCTAAGTTTTCAGTTCATGAAACTAAACTAGGTACTTTCTGTAAGAAACGTGAGTCGTGTGGTCGTTTTTAATGTAAACAAAAAATATTTTGTACCTCCCTTAAGTTTTGAATACTATTGTGATCCCTTATTTCTATGAAGAGTTAAATTTTAGCCTTCATCCAACCATGGTTCTTGGCTTTCTCCAATGGTTGAGTTTCAGGAATCGATTGTGAGTGAAAAATTACCCTGTAGGTACACCGTCATTTTATAGTCGTTTTAATTAACAGGCATATTAGCTGCCAACTATCACCCTAACAATAGAATTTTATTGTAGGGGGGTCTGCGGCAGTTAACGTGTTAATCAAGGGAGTGTCCTACCAATGAAACTAAACATTTTTGCTAAATAAACATGGGTCAAAATCGAGTCGAATAAGCCAAAAAAAATTGATCCTACCATACTAAGTATACACTTACAGCTAAAACATTGTGTTAGTATGGGAAAGTAAAAAAAAAAGTTGTTTTCGACCCATGTTTCTTGGGCATTTTTTTAGTTTCATTGGTAGAAAACTCCCTTAAGGCGCTGTAGGTAGTGAAACTAGCGCCGCCACTACATTTTTTTAATAACTCGTAAACCAAGTCAATATTTAAAAAAAGCTCATGTAATAATTTCTTAAATTGTCTCTTATATTTTTTGAATAACTCTTCAACAGTTTTCATTATTTCTGTAAGTTTTAAAATCCATTTTAGCTCAAAGTGGCCACTTTTGGCAATAATGGATTTTAAAACATACAGAATGAATTATAACTGTTAAAGAGTTATTCAAAAAAATATTAGAGACAATTTATGAGATTTATTACATGAGCTTTTTTTAAATATTGACTTGGTTTACGAGTAATAAAAATAAATGTAGTGGCGGCGCTAGTTTCACTACCACCGCGCCTTAAATAAATTAAAACGACTACAAAATGAAGGTGTATAAAACATTGGGTCAGATGGTCCGAAAGGGAATAAACCAACTCTTGGTGAAACCAATCTCTAGCAGCGAAATAACAGGATTTTATTAATCCTGTAAAGGAACCCCCAATAAATTTCACTTAACCTTTTTTCGTGCTAGTTATTATAAGTAAAGTTCAATATACTTGAGTAATAAAAATTGCAAAAGGTGCACTTACCTCCAGCCCCTATTCGGTGAAACAGGCTTTACGGGGACATTAATGGCGATGTGGCTTCAACCGAACTGCTGACTTTGGGAAAATATTAAAGCAGCGTTGAGAAGTGGGGAAATGGGAAAAACCATAGAAATAGAATGCCAAAGAACAACAATGTCAATATACAGGTGATCCGAAAAACTGTTTAAAAAACAAAAAACCGACTTCAAAAAACCTGCCTCTAAAAAGCAAGAAATAATATACAAATTCATTGTTATAATGAATTATAATTCATTGTTATAATAAAACACGTCTATTAAAGTCGGGTGGGGCTGGAGTACATCTTCCTTTTTTCATTCTAAAAGCCCCACCCGACTTCAATAGACGTGTTTTATTATAACAATGAATTATATTATTTCTTGCTTTTTAGAGGAAGTTTTTTGAAGTCGGTTTTTTTGTTTTTTAAACAATTTTTTTATTTTTAGTGTAAGTACCTTCTGTATTAGGTAGTGTAGGTATATTACTTAGGTAGAAAAATCGGCTCAGCCAAACGTGAGATAATCGCGGAGAAACATACATACATACAAACTGAATACCTCCTTTTTTTGAAGTCGGTTAAAAAGACTACACAAAGGTGGGATACCTTTTTCCCAACAAAAAAAAAACATCTAATTCGGTTCATAAATAACAAAATCGTCAAGGTAGTTGATTTAATATCATAGTATTTTCAGGATTACTTGTAAACTACTGAACCGATTTGAAAAAAAATTAAATGGGACCATCTCGCAAGAAAACTCAATCGAACAAAAAAATAGTAGATTGTTATACAAGACGCTAAAATGACCCATTGCATACGAGGTAGTTTTATTCCCGAGCTTTAGCGATAAATAGAAACCGAGTTACAATGGGTTTTAGCTTCGTGTGTTACACTATACTTTTCACTACGATTGCGAGAAAATAAAATACAATATTAAATAGTTTATACCTGCTTCCGTAAACGAATCCACTCGTTTTTCTATCCTCCACTTCATAAACTTTTGTACAATATTTCAATAAATAATTTGTGCTTGACGGCAAATGATTAAAATTATTTCTTTCCTATTACAGTCACACAATTCAATCAGTTTCTAATTATAGAAAAATTCTAAAAATTTCGCGCCATGGTACCTTTTTTTAATTTCTGCTGTAGCAGCTAAGCAAAAAAACGCATTCTACGATTCACTCTGTGCACAGAGTATAAATAAGCCTATGATTTCACCGAAGAGATGCTTTTAGTTCCATTTTCAAAAATAAGAATGAGAAACAGTATTAAGTCGAGCGAGTCTTTATTCGTGATTATGAATAAAGACTTTTTCGTTTTAGTATGCTCATTGGTCAAAACTTTATCCCCTAGGGGTTATTATGCTATTTTATCTCAGCTCTTGTACGTTACAATGACGGACTTTTTGAGCAAGAGGAGTGAAAAAAAACATACAATCGAATTGAGAACCTCCTCCTTTTGTGGAAGTCGGTTAAAAACGAATGTATAACATAAAATATGACTATATTATGGCAGATGAAATTAATAAAATATGTTCCATACCTACTGTTTTCTTCGTCGATAAACGAATAAATGTAGCGAAATTTGGTTTTAGAGAAATGTGTGGCAATATCTTATTTACCTGTGAAAAGTGTGATTACTTGGATTGTTTCTTTTTGTCACATCACAATCACTAACAGAACAAGACACCATGGCTATACGATACCCATAATTAAAATTCTAATCAAGATTACCAAATATTTTAAAGAAATTGTGATTGCTCTTTTGCTAGGCGGGACGCTAGGGGCTCGTACTGTAAAAAAAATTGGCACATTGTCTCCTGATCCTTTGTCTCTTTTTTTCATAGACCGTGTCCGTATAATGTTAACTTCTCTTTTCCACGCTTTGGTGGTCTTCTTGAGCGCAGCGAAATTTTTTCTATGTCTATGGGAAAAACTGTGTTATACTCATAGCATAAGCAGACGGAAAAGTCATGATAACTTTCAGAGCATACTTTGTCTGTTGCATTTTGTCCAAACAGCCGAGTCAAATTGTCTCAACATTTCTTCATATCACATTTTGTCTAAATATAATGTTATCCAAAGCTAATTTGGAACCTAATATATTTTAATGCAGAGGGCCTAAGAAAAATCACGATATCTTAATTTCATCGTTGGTAATTTTGAATTTTATTTATGAGCGTAGATGTCACGAACGAATTGGTTCCGATAATAGTGAAGTGACCGAGTGAAAGTGTCTCACCGCTATCGCTTAAGCCTCGTAGTCTCTGTACAAAGTTATAAAAGGGCATTGTGTGACCACGAGCTCAAGTTTACTCTCCGGATGATTAAGCAGTCACCCGGAGGCTGTGTATTTTTTACGGAACCCACCAGTCGCGGGGTAAAACATTTAACCGTTACATGTTTACGTTTTAGAATCTTTACAAATAAATCCGTTGTTGGGGCATGGACTTATTCGTTTACCTTTAAAATCAATACTTTTACTACATAAGATTTTTTTCACTCACATGTTGAATTTTGAAAATATTCATACAAAAAGTTAGAATTAAAGAAACCGTGCCATATTTTTCTGTTACTTGTCAAATATTTTTGTTATGTACTTAAATTATTAAAAACTAACAATTTTCTGTATTTAATAACACAAATATAAGAGTAGAAGCTTCAGTCAAAGCAGCGAAGTTTAGCATTCTTTTCAGCCAAGGGATCAAGTCAAAATTGTTTAATGAAAAGTTTATTAAATATCAAAGCGCTGCTACATTTTATCGTTATGAAGATAGTTCAAAAATACAGAGCGCGCGTTTGCGGAGGTTAAGCAACTTTTGCAAGGGTCAAGCCATGGGGTGGGTGACCAAAAATGTATTATCTTGAGCTTCTCCGTACTTCGAAATGCACGTTAAATCGTTAACACCCCACCAATCCTCATTGGGCCCGCTTGGTGGGTTATGGCCCATCCTCCTTACCCACCCATAAGGAAGGCCTCTGCCGTAATAAAATGGCAGATGTCGAATGTTAAAAATACAAGATGTAGGTAGGTACTATGTGAGTTGTATGTGAAATGCGACTAACTGCTCGGTTACTAAAATTAAGGCTTTAAATCGCCAATTAGTACTGTCGGTGGTAATCATAAGTTGCCGCTTGGCAGGGCAAAGTTGCAGTTTACCAACTTTGGCACAGTCAGTTTTTACATTTTAACTCCATTGTTAAGGAAACATATGCAATTTAAACATGTTTTAAACAGAAAAACGTTTGCAGCAAAAAGTTAAAAATCCTACTCCTGCTTTTATAGCAAGGATTTTACTGCACATTTTACTAATTTATGATTGAAATTAATATAAAGAAATTGGCATAAGGACAGGAAGATGATAATGAGGATGAAATAAAGTCTATTATTTCAGTCATGATCTAAAAATACGAATAATATTTAGGCACAGGTCTCTTTAATGAATCTCCATAACTATTAAAGATCAAAATGCGTGGAAATGATGTAACACATAACTATAAGTACTTTGTTGCCAATAATCCTGTCACCTTGTTGTAATTATCTGGTAACGATATATTTGAGTTTGTAAATATCGTTACTTATGGCTGTTACAGCTGATAAGTTTCTTGCGCCCGTTTTTCTTGTCAGTTAAAATAGTCTGTAACGGGTGGTAGGAAAATATAGTCGATTCAAAAGTACTAAATAATTAAGTTTATTTGAATAAAGCTATTTTTTACTTTGATTTATTCTTATCTGCCCGAATCCAGACACTTCTCATTCAAAGCTTAAGATAATTCATTAATCATTATTTAAAAGATAAATACGAAACAAAAGTATATTTTTTATTCTCACTGTACGTGTTACAGCTGTGCATTGACTTTTATCCTGTCCAGTGAAACTAACTACATTCATAGCAACTTGATAAACTCTGTGATTAATTTATAAGTTTTCAAGTAAAATCTGCGATGGGCGCTTAACAGTTAGTGAACTAAATTTCTAACGAAACTTTGCTTCTACTCTACAAGATAAACTAAACAGACCTACTTGTAAAAGATTGAGATACCAGATAACCAGTGAAACCAACTAAGAATTATTAATGTCTGGGTTTTGAACACTTTACAGATGTGAATTATGTGGACTACGAAGAAAATAATTAATTAATTTTATAGATTTTTTTATCGTTTGCAGCCTTAGAAATTGGTATTTAGTAATCGTTTTTTGTTGTAAAAAAATATAAAACAAATTGTTTTTACTTTAAATCATATAGGCCTTATTAATAAATGCAGTCAATTTATTAAAGCCAAAATCAAAGTTTTTGGAATTCCATTATTAGTTTAGATTTAGTCAAAAACTGCTATAATTTTATTTTAGACTCCTATAATGAAAGAAAAAAGTTTTTGTTTGTTAGCTTAAATATTTATTGAAACATAAGCATAGTAGGCCTTATTTGCATCAATTACCTCCTTGAAAATAGTAACAACATTATTTTAATTATTTCGATTTAAATGCTCTTAAAACTGTACAGTTGCGAAATGAATGAAGCCCTTTGAAGTTCCGGTGAAGTGGATGCATGTGGTCATTAAACCCCGCATGCAAGCACAAAGGCTGCAATAGTTGCCCAATTAGCTAAAGGACGAGAAGCTCATTACCAGTGGAGCGAGATTATCAACCTGAGTTCATGTCATCAGAGCCGTTTTGATGTGAGAATTCTCGTCTGTTAAATTTAACATTGAAATATGAGGTTTTTAAAACTAAAATGCTCTTATAAGAAAAAGGATAAGACCACTAATGATACCACTCTTTTAGGCCCTTTGTCTCGACAAAATAAAATAAAATATTATATATATTTTCTTCATTACGAAAGATATATTTTAAACCATCTTTCGTTTTCTGAGATTAAAAACAACTTTATGAATAGCTAATTGATTTACCTATGACTTAACTTAGTCAACGCCCTCCATATTGTCTGTCTACAGTACTTTTTATTTAATGATTTTCATGGCACTTTGTTTGTAAGCCCTAAAATCAAACAATATAGTATTTTTTTCAATCCTATCGATATTATGTTTGAAACTATCTTTCGTTTCTTGAGATTGAAGACAGTTTTATTGAGAAGCTAAGTTGGTTTGACTTATCTCAGACAACGTCATCCATTATTGTCTTGTAATCTAACCTCAAAACACTACAGAAAATGTAATAAGTATATAGATACCATAAAAAGAAAACTTGTTATAGCTTAAGGCCGTTTCAGCTACAAATTCAATTATTTACAACGGTATTGCCCTTAAAGTGATCAATCTCTTTTAAAAATTACTTAGGTACCTCTCACATTTTTGTAGTAACACATAGCCCTAAAAATAGCTGCAGCTTGACCGATAAAACAATATGTTTCTTTGCAGTTTAATATAATTTTCTTCAATTAACAAAGTATGTGTATTACATAATTAGGCCTTTAGAAATATTTGTACCTTAAAAAAGTTAAGTTTGAACAGTCGTTAATACATAATATTATAAGGGCAGATTGAATATTTAAGTACATGAGTAATGTCAAGTGGGTAGTTCGCTGCATCAATGACACGAAACCTCGACTGAAATTTCGTAATGAAATTCTTGGGCATTCATAACGGCGCGCCCGCAGCGATAAAACCAAGGGTTAAAAATAGCGGCCGAATGTTGTTTGCTTCTTGGAACCCTTATACGAATATTAATACTATTTTATTGTATTGAGTTATATTTGCATAAATAAATATTGGAAATATTTAACCGCCTCTGTGGTCTAGTGATTTGCACAACCGTGTAAGACGCGGGGGTCCCGGCTTCAATTTCTAGGAGGGGTACATTTATACTCGGTTTGGTTGGTAATAGGGTTTATTTCAAGTCCGCCTGGCTAGCTACCATTACCTAAGTCTGACGCTATAAAAACAATTAAAAAATTGTTGTGTTTTGTAAGATAGCCAGTTCCTTAGTGGTGAGGATTCCGAGTATAGTGCGCTTACAATTTCGGCCTTATCGTCACTTAACATCAGGTGAGACTATCCCGATGTGGATATTAAAAAATAAAAATAAAACACTTCGAGAAAAAAACATTTTTTTATTAAAAGTAGGTTGGTACATTTTGTTAATACCATGCGTAAGATAATACACCATCATTGTGATACGGTGTGAATGCAAACTTCAGCTAGCAAATTGTTGACATTCGCGATTACTATGCTTTAGCACGTTCCGTTTTACGTAAATTAATTAATAGCAAGCTGGATTATCTCCGGCTTACACTGGAATTTATAACAATAACACGAGTGTTAATTATTTTTTTAAAGTTTGATGCCTTTCTTCTCTAGCTATTAATTTTGTAAATAATTTGTTAATTTCTTCTCATAAAAAGAAAATGCTATAATTACGCAGTACATACTTTATAGCAGTACCGATGATACTTTTGATGTGAATAAAAAAAGAAGAGCTTATTATGATAAATTCTTCTGAATAATCAAGAAAACATGACTAATGACATAATTATTTTATTTTATTTATTGATTCACCAACATTTGTATACACCAATACATTCAAATAGTAACTAGCTTAACTTATATTATAATATATCAAACACTTAATAGTAAGTACAGCTTGTTCAAATATAAAAATAGTTTAAAATTTAAATAATAAATTGTTTTAAAGTTATTTATATAAAGCAACGGTACACGTAGCATCATTGCGTTTTGTACGATCCAAATATAAAAGGACAAATTATATTTAATAAAAAAACAGAAAGACTTTAAAACTATCGAAAACCGGAGATGTTATGGAAAACCAATTTATTGTTATCTCTCACTCTCATCTCTCCACAACAGATTAAATTAAAATATTATCAGGCAATTGTATTCACAACTTTCATATACAATAAATACAAGTACCGAATAACAAACCGCAACAAATACAAAATTAATTTTGCTGATCTGATAACAATATAATATGAATGTATTAAACCGCATGTTTAATTTTAATACATTTTGTCTGTTCCAAAAAGGCATATTGAAAAATTTAAGACCAATAAGGACTCTCATTCAATTGGCGTAAAGTCTAATATTGTGGATCTTGTGAAATTCACGTACGTGAAATGCAATACGGTTCTCGAAGCTTCGACAATCCAATTTCATAGACATCTGTAGGTATAGGAGATTATTTATATCGAAGACACTCGCGGCTCTCCGTTAACGATCTCTTGGCAGGAACAGACACTTTTTGTTCGGCCACTAGAGTGTAAGGTCCAAAAGTCGCGTAAGAGTATAATATACTGTGCCAAAAGGCCTAAATTTAAGTCCTAAAAGAGTATAAATAAGTTTATTACGAGGCAGTTTTGACAGCTTAGCTTAGTTAGATCTGACAACTGTATTAAACACAGCACGTAATATTCTTACTTAGCCAATTCATCAAAAATAAATAAGATTACTGGTGAAGTGCTTTTCATAGGTACCCAGTTTAAATAGTGCTTAAGGATATTGCGCGCCTCCTTGCCGTGTGCAAAGTCTATAGGTTTATTTTTCAGAAACAATTTAAATCAAAACTCTTTGTGTTGTCACTTTTTTATCTGTCAGAAAAAGACTGTCTGAAAATGTCTTCGTTGCTTCTACATACTTCATAAGCTTGTTCGAAAGGTAATTTACTTACATAATTATTAATATATATCAATTTACAGTCCTCTCAGCTTTCATTTCATTCCCTGTCGCTATCATTTAGGCTTAAAACCTATGCGAAAAGTAGGAACATATTTAATATGGGACAGTCTTAGTAAGATACTTTTTTAACACTGTTTTTAACTGCGGTCGTAAAAAATCCACGACATTCGTGACACACGATGTGATTTATTCTGTTAGATATTGGTTCTACAGATAAATTTATTATCGGCGCTTAATTGTGATTCGTTTGATGATAGTCATGCTTCATATCTCATCTCATAGAAATATTAGTTGAATCGCTTAATATCATGAATGTAATAAAATGAATATGACTATGCGGATTGATATCTGAAAAAAAAATCTTACTTCGTTAAAATTTTGTTCAAATATCATCTACCGGGTGTTTGGTAATAGCCTTATAAGGCCGACTATGGAGGATAGGGACCATCAAACTAAACAACTTTTACTACGGGACCAACTCTGAAATCGCGAAAAAAAAAACAGCTGTTTCATACAAAAATTAATAACGAAAATATCAAAATGTATGAAACATCAGATTTTCTTTTCGCGATTTTGGAGTTGGTCCCATAGTAAAAGATGTTCAGTTTGAGGGTCCCTATCCTCCATATTCGGTTTTACAAGGCTTTAACCAAACACTCTGTATAGTATCAAATTTTCATTCATCTAGATCGTCTGTTTAGTTAGTGTATGCTAAAATAGATCTATCCAGTTATAATAGTGCTGAAAATACAGGCAGAGTGCAAAGGTACTTCCTCTGAGCGCTTCATTAGTGGAGAGACGAGGGCTTTACTAATTGGAAAAGCCCCTCAAAAAGCCTTACATTTAATAGTGCCCATACTAGTTTGAACGTGTACTGGAAATGTATAGATAAACAATACCTAATAGCTTATTATTGTTATGATTTATTCACTTACCGGTATTTCATAAATTTATTTGATTTACATACGTATGTACTATCGATTACACTTCCGCTTTACCACACCTAAGGTTAAAATCGCGCGCTCACGATTTTTTCTGCAAAGTAGTAAAGTACGTGAGGTGCCTTCGTACTAAACCGTTCATTTTCACACACAATAATGCACAATTGCACGGTTTACTAATGTTTTCCCTAATTTTAAATGCAATAATTTCATTTGCCATAATTGCATATGTCATAAATACATTAAACATAATGATTTATTTGCCATAACTAACAAATGACATAAATTTATTTTCACTAATTTCATTGGTCATAAACAATCAAATGACATATTGTTCTTATAACATAATTTTATTTGCCATACTCTTCATTTAAAATAATGTTATTATCCATAACAATGATTTTCCATAATACTTACTTATTACAATATTTGGCAAAACAAACCTTGTTTTCTTTTATTTCAGCAAAGAAATAATGAAAGAAGCTAGCATAATTCATATTTATCAAAGAATTAATAAGATTTTGACCAATCAAGATAATTTATTTATTATAAGTACTAATAGAAAATTTTTGAGAGCTTTGGCATTGAATCTCAATTTAAAATGACAAAATTGTGGAACTAAAATAAAATTGTTTACTCATATTTGATTTGTACATCAGCCATATTTAATGTCCCCACTGCTGGGGCACAGGCCTTCCTTATGGTGGATACATTTATTTATAAATATATTTATTTATATATTTGATTTATAAAATTATAATTAGCTTTATGATTATACGATTTAGGTTTTTTTTTTAAATATTTAATGAGTAGGTAAGCATGCAATTGCAATTGCATGCAGTGCAAGCAGGCATTCAGCATGCAAGCAGGCATGCAGCAGTCATACAGCATGCAAGCAGGCATGCAGCATGCAAGCCAGGCATGCAGCATGCAAGCAGGTATGCAGCATGCAAGCAGGCATGCAGCATGTAAGCCAGGCATGCAGCATGCAAGCAGGCATGCAGCATGCAAGCCAGGCATGCAGCATACAAGCAGGCAAGCAGCAAGCAATCAGGCATGCAGCATGCAACATGCACGCAAGCATTAGGGAGCTCCGCTGCGAGTAGTCAAAACACTAACCTAACCTAACCTACTGGTAGGTGCATTAAAAGTTTTTCTTTATAGCGGGGGGCCTCAGGCCCCCCGACCCCCCCGAGAGGGGGGCCAGCCCCCCTGCACCCCCCGGCAAGCATTCTACATGCAAGCAGACATGGAGCATACAAGCAGGCAAGCAGCATGCATCAGGCAAGCAGCATGCATGCAAGCATGCATGCAAGCAGGCAAGCAGCATGCATGCAGCATGCAGGCAGGCATGCGCAGCATGCAGGTTGGCATTCAGCATGCAACATGCATGCAAACATTATGGAGCTCCGCTGCGAGTGGTCAAACAAAACACTAACCTAACCTACCAGTAGTGGTGGTCGCATTAAAGGTTTTTATTTATAACCCCTAGGTACGTTTAGTTGAAGAGATACGTTATAAGTAATGTATATTATGTCAATTATTGATTATGTCAAATAATATTTATAGGAACTAATCATTATGACACTTGTTATTATTATGAAAATTTTTGAGAGCTTTGGCATTGAATCTCAATTTAAAATGACAAAATTGTGGAACTAAAATAAAATTGTTTACTCATATTTGATTTGTACATCAGCCATATTTAATGTCCCCACTGCTGGGGCACAGGCCTTCCTTATGGTGGATACATTTATTTATAAATATATTTATTTATATATTTGATTTATAAAATTATAATTAGCTTTATGATTATACGATTTAGGTTTTTTTTTTAAATATTTAATGAGTAGGTAAGCATGCAATTGCAATTGCATGCAGTGCAAGCAGGCATTCAGCATGCAAGCAGGCATGCAGCAGTCATACAGCATGCAAGCAGGCATGCAGCATGCAAGCCAGGCATGCAGCATGCAAGCAGGTATGCAGCATGCAAGCAGGCATGCAGCATGTAAGCCAGGCATGCAGCATGCAAGCAGGCATGCAGCATGCAAGCCAGGCATGCAGCATACAAGCAGGCAAGCAGCAAGCAATCAGGCATGCAGCATGCAACATGCACGCAAGCATTAGGGAGCTCCGCTGCGAGTAGTCAAAACACTAACCTAACCTAACCTACTGGTAGGTGCATTAAAAGTTTTTCTTTATAGCGGGGGGCCTCAGGCCCCCCGACCCCCCCGAGAGGGGGGCCAGCCCCCCTGCACCCCCCGGCAAGCATTCTACATGCAAGCAGACATGGAGCATACAAGCAGGCAAGCAGCATGCATCAGGCAAGCAGCATGCATGCAAGCATGCATGCAAGCAGGCAAGCAGCATGCATGCAGCATGCAGGCAGGCATGCGCAGCATGCAGGTTGGCATTCAGCATGCAACATGCATGCAAACATTATGGAGCTCCGCTGCGAGTGGTCAAACAAAACACTAACCTAACCTACCAGTAGTGGTGGTCGCATTAAAGGTTTTTATTTATAACCCCTAGGTACGTTTAGTTGAAGAGATACGTTATAAGTAATGTATATTATGTCAATTATTGATTATGTCAAATAATATTTATAGGAACTAATCATTATGACACTTGTTATTATGGCTCCTAATTTTATGGCAAATGAAAAGTATGGCTAACGGATTGTTATGTCATACGTTGTTAGTATAAAAGCCATTATTACAAATGAATATTATGACCGAGGATCATTATGGCAAATGAAATTATTACAAATAAAATTATGATAAACGAAAGAATACCCAATTGCACACTAGCAAAGGGTACGTTTGTTTAATAGTCTTATCTAGATTGTTGGAGTTTCAGACAGGTAAGGCGCTTTACTTGAAACACGATCCTTATTTGAACAAGCTTAAGTTTTTCTAAACAAATAATCACACGAAATTCAATTGCAGTTAGTTTAAATAAGTGAGATATAAAAGTGTAATTTCTAGTGCATAGAGAACAAAAGAGGAATTAATAGAAGTTATTGTTTGAGAGAAAAATACATTGGGTAGGTATTCTATTTTATTATTTGTAATTTAATTTTATAATAATCGTACAAGTCGCTTGTAAAAAAGGAAATGTCTAAAAAAAACAAATTGGCTGAACAATTTTTATACTCGTAAGCTCCAAAGTTTCAGAATTTTCGATTGCGTCAAAAAATAAAAAAAAATATCACTTCGTCTTCACAAATGAAAGGAAGTAACAACAGCTGAATGGAGATTATAACTCGGCCACCACCAGCATAAACACAACATGATTTAAAAAAAAAAGATACATTTTGTATCGTTACCACGTACCATGTAGTGGTTGTGGTAGGTGGTGGGTAAGGAATCATTATCATTCTGCTGTTATTCCCGTACTTTATTTACTTATTCTTACTACTTTATTTATTTACACCTAGACAAAGTTGTTTTCTAAACTATCTCTAGGAATATAATAATATTATGGTTTGGACGATCTTACTGCAACATAATGCATTCTAAATTGTCACCTATTTTCAAACTGTCCCGGGCAAGTTTCGTTTCGTCCAACTTACTATGGTATAGTGCGGTACTTAAAAGGTTGTCCAATTAGCACGCCCCGCCACTAATGAACCGCTCAGCATGAGAGGTGGTGCTGATATACTGTGTCTTGGTTGCTTTATGTTCCAATTACTTGACCACATAATACCTATAAGGTAGCAACTAATTTTTTTAGTTCGTCGTCAGGGGGTCTACTTATATAGAACCGAAAACTATAATCGAACGACTTCCGTTCCATTTTGTGTCATGAATCCGGAACAAAACGAACATCATCAGATTATCACGAATTATTTTTCGTATATTAGCCCTCCGTTTTGTTGTAGCTTTTGCAAACTAGGCCTAACTTTAAAAAACCCCAAGTAGAGTTATCACACATAGAGTTATGACATTACCTGTGTCATCTTATGTCAATATCAGTATCAATCTAAATACTGTGAGGCACATGGATCATCATGTTTATGTATTGATAAAATTATAATTATAATATTAATTTTTCACTCCATACGTTAAATTCTCATGAAAGGAGAAACTACTCGTCGTTCATAAGTGTCCTAAATTGCCTATTTGAAATAGAATATTTTTTTTGATTTTTTAACTGATTTCTCATTTTTCGTCATAGCGCTTTTCATATAACATCGCTTATAGAACATCGATATTCTACATTTTATGTAATAGATGTCTAATTATGTATAGCAATTTATTTCGATCAGTAATGTTTCGTTTTATAACGTACAATTTAAATCGTCTGATTTGTAAAGGCACACATAACAATATTATTATTATTAAGTAAAAAATACGAAACGAGTTTCTTTTAAAAAGTAGTCTTTCAAGTTTTGCTTGAAATCAGCATTCTATTAAAGTATTTCTTTCCAAGAAAAGTTAATTAATTAGAAAATAATTTTACTGCCAAAATAATTTAATTGAAAGCGGTCATTTTGAACTTAAAACAAACTTTGTCTTTTCTACTTCTTCCCAACAATAATATTTAGTTGTGATACTTCAAGAATAATGTTACTGTTACTTAGATTCCAGAAACAAGCTCGATGTTCTAAGAAATTTCGATAACTCGAGACAAACAAGAAAAACGAATAAACACATTTTGTATGTAAAGTAATATTTACTCTAAGTAAGCATTATAAAGAGTACTGTCTTCTCATGTTAATAGAAAAAAAAACAACAACATACAACTATGTAAATTATATAACTTTTTGCATAACACATTACTTTTATATATTTTATTAGCTTCCGTCCGCGTGAACTATCGAAAAATTCCTATGGAATCCTTGAACAGGATAAAAATCATCCAACAGGTCATAAGTATACTAATAATGTGCCAAATTTCATCCAAACCCGTTCAGTCGTTTTTTTCCTGATTGAGTAACAAACATCCAAACATTCACATTTTATAATGCTAAGCGGCAAAGGGATCGACTACCACACTACGTTACCCTTATTATTTTTCAATTCAATTCAAATTCATTTATTATTCAGACAACAAAGATCCATGGGTTAGTAAATAAAAAAAGATAAAAAAAAGATACTTTAAATTAAGGGTTAGTAAGTTTTCATTATCATTTTAATAGTTTTAAAAGGGTAGTAAGGGTATTTAATCGGGTAACAATAATTTCCCATTTTGGGTATCAAAAATACTGAATATAAAATTGGTGACTTTAAAATACAAACTAGTTATTCAGAATGGGCGAACAAATTACTATTTGGGCGACAACCTTAGGGCACATAAAAAAATATTATGTGGCATATGTTTTATTTAAAAAGGTGACTATTATCCTAATCGAGATCACAAAAATACCATGTTGGGCAGCTTAAATCAGTTAATATACCTGCTTGGTATGCTAGTTGCTCACTCAATATTTTTGTCACTCATTTAGAATTTTCGCTGCTAACTTAAATTATTTGTAGGTAGGTATTTTTTGTAATCCACAGTTAGTCGCCCGTTTAGTTATTTTGTCGCCCAAAAAATAAACCTATTATACGTTATTATACTATACGTTTGCTATATCGTCTTCTATCATTACGTCCGCTGTCATCGCCATAACCTCATTAATATTTTATTGTTAACAAAAGCCGTTTAATTATTTATAAGTACTTCGGAAGTTCCACAGTGAGCGGCCATCGAGCGTGCCTATAAAAGTTAACAAGTAATAACGAGGAAAATGATGGTAATGACGGAGTTCAGTAATAAACAACCAAGAGTGAGCCGCTCATGTTTTAAGAGGTTTCGTTGAATAAAAACATAATTTTGCAAAAATTTTAAGTAAGAACCTATCGGATCTAATAGAAATTGTAAATTTTCTAGGGACAGAACTTACCGCTGTAAATATTTTTGTGCCCTAGTGGTTGTAATTAAATTTTATAGCTGGAAAGCCCTTCATCATCATCCCCCTACCCTTATCCCAATTTATTTGGGGTCGGTGCAGTGCCTTCTCTTCCATTCCTTCCTGTTACTCGTCATCTTCTCATCCACTCCCTTTACATTCATATCATTCCGCACACAATCCATCCATCTTTTCTGCGGTCTTCCTCTTACTTTCCAGCCTTCAACATCCATATCCATTACTCTTCTAGTAACATGCCTTTTATCTCTTCTCATAACATGCCCAAACCAAGTCAGACGATTCCCTTTCAACTTCTCTGTTACTGGTGCTACTTTCAGACTTCCTCTGACATACTCATTCCTAATTTTATCCATTCGCTGGAAAGCGAATATTAAGCTATAATATTCAGTAATATTTTTTATTTTTTTCCTGGTATTATACAAGGTTAGATACAAGACAATATGGAGGACATTGACTGAGCTAAGTCATAAAAATTAATTAGCTACTCATAAAACTGTTTTCAATCTCAGGAAATGAAAGATGGTTTCAAATATATCGCTATCAATTAAAAAAATTACACAATATTATTGGGTTTTAGTTTTTGAGGCACAGGAGTACTATTATTATGTATATTCTGTGGCATAGGGCTTAAAAAGGTGGATCATAAGTGGTCATTGTCCTTTTAAGTATTCTTCACGTCAGCTAAAAATATCAGAAGGAAAAGAAAAACCAAACTATCAAATAGTACTTACAAATTAAGTAAGTCTTTCGACACAAGATTATTGTCATTCATTTGTAATGAACAAATAGATGCCCAAAATAGTGAAGCTAACGACAAAGACTCCTTCGGTTACCGTGTTTAAAGAGGGACTCACGACAAACCAAACAGAGGTCCACCTTCCTGAATGTTTGATGATTCTTCGGACGTAGGTTTAACATCCAACCAAAGATCCCAAAACGGCGAATATTGAATAATTACCGAAACGAGAGGTTAAATTAAAATATATCAAAAACGTTTTCAACTTTTAATAGAGACATCCGAAAATATACCTCTTTGATATTCAGAAACGTAATGAGTAAAGTCAAATAATCATGGCAAACAAATGAGAATCATTTACAAATATTTATTGAAGATTGCTAAGTTAATATTTATACGAACAACATAATATAATTATAATGAAATACCAACAATATCAACACTAAAATGTTAATTGGTTGTTTCAGGTATGTGAGAATTACTTCTATGAACACGATGCTGATAGCTAGACAGCTGTAAGTAGTTGTATATTATTTTGTACTATTTTTCGTAAAAGTAACCCCTTCGGCCGTTTTCGAAAGAAGAAATAAACAATAATCATCCTAATTTTCAAACAAGTAACTTGCCTTATAAATGATATCGAACTTTTTAAGACAAACATACATTATTCAAACAGTGTTTGGCTCTTTCTTTTTATTTTAATGTAGTGTAACAAAGAGTTACTGGTGTTAAGCTAAACATCCACTATACAAGAGTAATAATGGTTTGAATGTTTTTAAACGTTTTTATAAGTATTAAAATCTAACTGCAGTTATGTGCATGCAATTTCCAATAGTGGGATTGCGATCCGCAGTGAAAGGCGGCCGATTGCGCCCCGCGCCAATACCATGTGCCAATACGGCCTGACGTGATTGGACAAGGGTGTATTGAGAATTGCAGGCGTTCTCGTCATTATCAGTAACTGGGGTAAGATTGCCTTGTGTAAGTTCATCATGCATCGTCTCGTCATTGAGAGTAATTGAGGTATTGACTGCCTGTACTATTGTATGAGAATTCAATCATACTATACAAATGACTCATGAGTACAGATACCGGCATATAACTTGGCAAGACAAAGATAAGACAAAAGATGCGCTCTTTTGTCTTATCTTTGTCTTGCCAAGTTATATGCCGGTATCTGTAACTATAATAAGATTGCCGGAATAAGTAATTTAAAATCTTATGGAGAATTTGGTGCATTTTATAACGTATAATACTTTGGTACTATCTTTTGATTGGTTATGGAGAAAACAATGACTACAATGGTAATTTTCAATTAAAAAAAAATAATCAAGGCGTTGTTGTTTAAAAGTAACGATGTCATTTTCGCTTGGATTGAGTGACGTCCAATTTTAGGAGATACCTAGCCAATTCCGTTCCTATTCATAGCATAAGTTAAGAGATAAATATTTTGGAATTGTAAATACATCACAGTTTTTTTGCAAAGCAAGAGTGTGTATGGTTAAACCATACATGTTCCCGTTCTCGACTTTAAGTACAATAAATAATTAAATAAATGCTTGGACAATTTCACACAGCGCCATCTAGCCCCAAACTAAGCGAAGTTTGTAATATGGGTGCTAGACAACTGATATACTACTTATATACTTTTTAAATATATACTTATTATACATAGTAACACCCAGACCCGTCACAGAAATTAAAATTCATCATTTCAATTTCTGCCCGGCCGGGAATCGAACCCAGGACCTCTTGCGTGATAGGCGGCATGTTGCCCACTGCACCACTCAGGTCGTCAAATCAATGTTATCCAGTTTGTGGTAAGAGTCAATTAAGAGCCGTTTTCCGGCACCTGCCTTGCGTCGGGAAGCGAAGTGGCAACTTGATTGTAAGCGGAACATCGCCGGAACACTCGGCAGCAGTTGATTGGAATGTTAGTGCGGGGTAATTTGAGGATGTGTCGACTGAACCACAGACAAATTACAACTTAGGATGTCACAGTAGTTAGAACAACTGTACTATACAGTGTATTACCAACAACCTCTTAGAAGTAGATTACTATAATCATAAACAACAACATTTGTTCTACGACTTTTCCGAAAACAGACAAAAAAAATCGACTCTCCATACAAAATGTCCGAACAGCTGATCGAGTTTTGTATGAAAAGTCAATTTTTTTGTCTGTTTTTGGAAAAGTCATAGAACAAATGACGTTGGATGTTACTAATCTACTCCTGCGAGGTTGTTGGTGTTTTACAAATAACCCTGTATACATACTTACTGTATCAACATAATAATATTATAAATATATCTTAACGAAAGTCTTTAGATTAGGTGAGAGGAAAAAAGATAAGTGGAAATAAACGGAAATTTAAAAACGTTATCCGCGTGAAGGGTTTAAATTTTAAATTATTTGTGAAGAGCGTAAAAAATTGAGTCCACGGTTATTAAATTAAAGAGATACTTTAAATTTTAACTCGTACATAATTTGATCAGACTTATTTCTTTCAATATTATATAATTACCTAATAAATATTATGAACAATAATTATTATACAGTTCTGCTTTCAAAGTAGTTAATAAAAAACAGCTTCGTAACTAAGTCGTGATTTATTTTATTTTATTTGGGAAAGAAACAATTTCACAGTACATTTAGTATTACCAAATATTATAAAACAGTGATCAGCAAAGTTTCCTCTGATAATTAGAACATACAAAATAAACTACAGGGCAATTTGAATTTAATTAAATTCACAGAGTAAGATAACAGTTATACTACATCTAAAATGGAACTGTTAATTAAAGATATGTTTACTATTATAATTACCTATTTATCAATCAATTCATATAGGTATATGATTTTTAAACTGAGTTATACTACAATTGAAATAATCTATAGATGTGAAACTTTTGTCATATTCCTTACAAGCTCTAAACAAAAAAGTGCTGCCAGCATATTTAGTGGTGTCGTAAAAGACCATTTCGAAAAGGTTCTCGCTATATAAATCAGTGCATTGGATTATCCAATATCGCAGTTATGGCAAACATCAGACCAGTCACCACTCGGTCAAATAGCTAGGTATATATGTCTTCTGCCTAGATAGGGCGTACGGGTGAAATAAAAAATGTCCTTGCTCGGTAAGAAAGCTTTTCGCCAGGTTATTCGATGCCTTCCTGCTCGTTTATTGGTTCGCCCGGCAATCCTGGCCCAATATCCGACGGCTGGGCGACTGCTTTGCGGAATGAACACGCACGACTTTGGAAGTTTTTCTCCAGCTACTTACAGCTACAGTACAGCTGTAATATAGGATTAAAATACTTGGTTGAATACATCGGTAGACACTAACCTGATTGAATACGATTATACGACCACTAAAATCGTTTTTTATAGTAGCTACTGACCATACTGGAAGGACAATCGATGACCATTCGTGGTGAATAGGGAATACACACGAATAAGTTTATTACTTACGAATAAGTTTTTTACTCGTGCTTATTTGTCTGTTCTCGGCGATAGTGTAAACGCAGCATTTTTGCAGCACATGTGTTACAAAAGGAATAACCCTTTCGGGGCGTTAGGACCAAGGTGCTAAATTGACCAAGGTGCTGAAATGACCAAAGTGGTAAAATGACCAAGTTGCTGAAATGACCAAGGTGCTAAAATGCCCAAGGTGCTGAAATGACCAAGGTGCTAAAATGCCCAAGGTGTTGAATTGACCAAACCCTTAATGCCGAATATTGTAGATAGGGACCATCAAACTTTACAACTTTTACTATGGGACCAACCCTGAAATCGCGAAAAGAAATCAGCTGTTTCATACAAAAATTAAAAACGAAAATATCAAAATGTTTGATTGATGATGATTGCATTGCAAATGATTTTTTTCGCGATTTCAGAGTTGGTTCCAAAAGTTGTTCAGTTCAGAAAAGATAAATGTTATTGCGTTACTTTATCACAAGACTTGGTTTCTTTTAAAAGTTAACGCTTCTATGTAAATACAAATTTCAGACTTTTTCTTTTTAAATTTTATGAATTTTTTAAACGTATGCCATGTAAAAGATTACAATGTGGGCATCAAATAAGAGAGACCGGGTTTTTCCCTAATATCATTGTGCAGCCATCAATTTCATTATTTCAACTGAAAATAATTTTACACACTCCAATAAATTACAATCCATTTGTGAATTGGCGAGGTAAAATAAATTCGTAAATATTCGAGAACGATCCCAGATATTGATGAGGCGATTCGGACCACATTTTATTGTGGAAATTCACACGTTAACCTAATGATGGATTGAAAATGTATGGGGATCGCAGTGATTGTTTTTATCTGTGGCGTCGCAGGTTTGTTAAGTGGAGGGCAAGTAGGGCGTGAAATCAATCTGCGCTTGGAGCACTTCTGCGGTCAATCAATTTGTAAATATCGGCCGGCGCGATGCGGACCGTTTTCCAGGGTTAGGTTACAATCGGGAAATGACACTTGGTGCCATTAACGTGTGCACGCGTTTTTTCATCATCCAATAATAATAATAAAACGCTAAAAAGACAATACATAGGAGCAAACAATATACATGGACAAGGACACAAAAGGCGGCCTTACTGCTACGTAGCAGTCTCTTCCAGGCAACCTTGAGTAGGAAAATATTAAGGGGAAGTGAAAGGGGAAGAGAAGAACCAATGACGCTGTAAATAAATTGATCAAGTCTGTAACTGATCCATGAAAAGCAAGTGTTAGCGTTTACTTCAGTTTGTCATAAATGTCATGTCACCTTGTAAATTCAAGCGTTTACTTCAGTTTGTCATAAATGTCATGTCACCTTGTAAATTCAAGCGTTTACTTCAGTTTGTCATAAATGTCATGTCACCTTGTAAATTCAAGCGTTTACTTCAGTTTGTCATAAATGTCATGTCACCTTGTAAATTCAAGCGTTTACTTCAGTTTGTCATAAATGTCACCTTATAAATTCAATTGCATCTTCAAAAAATCAGAGGTCAACACTAAATGGTTTTTATATGCCAACAGCAGGGGCCCGCGACTTCTTCAGCGTGGATATTGCTATCCCCCGGGAACATTTTTTTTATTATGGATGAAAGGTACCCTATGTACTTCTCTGTACCCCTGATAACGTGTATGTAAAATTTCATGATGATCGGTGAATGCTTAACAAACACACAAACGGACTTTCGCATTTATACTATTAATAAGGATGATAATGTTCATACTTCCTAAAATCATTCCAGATATTTTTCATAACCATTATAATGCGGTAGATACCTACCTATTCCACATCATGCATTTTATCCTTTCGGTTTTTCTTAATTCATGATCGATTTATGACTCAACATAATTGGCAATTTCCGGTTTCATCAGTGCAGGAAGGCCGAAGGATGTCTCATGAATGATGACCGTTAAGTTCAAGACGACGACGTGGATCGGTTGCTAAAGAAGCAGTATTAATATTTGTTTTTTTCCATCATATTTTGCGCCAAACATTTTTAGATTTCACTGTCGTCTGTTCCTCGACCAACTTGTCAAAACAATACCTACTGATTGCGAAGTTTAACGATGTAAAGTTCGTTTTATCCAGTTTGTTGATTGAATTCTAGTTTTATACTTTTTGTAGATACCTAATTTCTTATTTATTTATGGAAAAAATCATAATGTAGTGCGTCAGATTTTTTTCCGAATCGTAATTTTACCACTTCGTCGTTTTAGGTTTTAAAACTGTATACTAACAAATGGATGTATGGTCCGAAATAAAACTATAATTATTAATTATTATTATTATTATTATTATTATAAAACAAGTTTCATTTCCTTAAATTAATGATGTAAAAAAATGAATACACAACATATTCATCATCATCATCATATCAGCCGCACGACACCCACTGCTGGGTATAGGCCTCCCCTAAGGATCTCCACGACGATCAGTCCTGCGCTGCCCGCACCCAGCGGCTTCCCGCGACCTTCACCAGATCGTCGGTCCACCTTGTCGGGGGCCTACCCACGGAGCGCCGTCCGTTGCGCGGTCGCCATTCCAGAACCTTTCCGCCCCAACGGCCATCGGTTCTTCTCGCTATGTGTCCCGCCCATTGCCACTTCAGCTGAGCAATCCTTCGAGCGATGTCGGTTACTTTAGTTCTCTTGCGGATCTCTTATTAACAACATATTAATTAATTTTAATTTTGCTCAGTAAGAGGTACTTAACGCACCCGTTGTTGGTCCACAGTTGGAGGGGCTGGTTATCCGTCATACAGGTTCTTTCCTAGCATAGAAACCAGTCTCTCACATAGATTATATATTAAACCAATATTTTGTACAACTTACTTTAAGTCTCAGTGCTGTATTTATAGATCTGTGTGAAAGACCAAATGAAGTTTTTTATTTTATTTTATTTATATTATTATGCAACCGCTTGAAAACTCAAACGGTGGTACAGTAACAAAGATATTTTTTAAACCGTTCCAACCGAAAATATTTATATTCAGATTATTTTGCTGTCGACAGCAGAAACCTCACATTTTGGCCGTTAAACAGTCGCATGCATATACATTGAAATATATCATCGTTATTTTTCATGCCAATTTGGCATTCATCACTTTCAACGCGTTCAATCCCATTTCCCCCTATTTATAGAGACCATACATTTCAGGGTTTCCAATGAAAGGAAATGTTTTACTGTGACTTCCTTATTTACGATGGAAATATAGTAACTTAGATTTTCTAGTTTATATGACTTGAAAAGATAGCACGTATTTTGAACGCTTATAACGCGAAAGTAAAAAAGTACATGTTCAAATTAAAAATATATAATATTATAACAGAATATTCATGAATATAAATTCAGAAAGTCGACTCGATCTTGACGGGTCGTTGTGATAAATCGATACCCGTATTCAGCACGTTAATGTGCTCCTATAGTTTGTTTTTCAGCCCATTGGTTTGTGAAACCAATTCAGAATTTTCGGGTAGAAAAAAAAATGGCCGGCACGCTCGACGCAGGTGGTTCGAATTCACGCTAAGTTGGGATAAATCCTCGATCGGAATAATTAATGGATGCGATTTTTCTATGTTTATTCGACGGAGCGTTGAATGTTTCGCCGTGAGCGATGCGGGTGAGCGGCGCTCCATTATGACCAAATCTGTTTTATTTGGAATTGAAACGATGATATCGTATTTTAAATATTAAAATCCTAAATTTATCATGACCATTAGATACTGATGGATATAAAGTAATTTAAAAAACGTTTGAAATATTATAGAAATAGTTTTTTATCGGACTATGACATAGGTACCTAGGATATCTAATATTACAAAACAGCATTTTCCTCGGCATAAAAAAAGGTATAACATAAAAATGCAGGAGGTGAGGAATTCATTCGACCTAAAAACTACGACGCAGAGTATGGCTGGCTACAACAAGCCTGCCACTGGGTAGATAATTGTGATTATGGACTGTATTTTACTAAAGATTGATAGATATTAATTAAAGAATTTATAAATAGAATGCCTCGGATGTCCGGAACTTCCTTTTTGACTGTTAAGCAATTAAAGTAAAATGCACTTACCATGTAACCTTTGGCTTCGTCTCTAAAATCTTTAAAATATGAAATAAAACACTTTTAACGGATACTAGCGCGGTTTTATTGAAAGTACTTTGGTAATTAGTTGGTATTTGGTTTGATTTTTGATTTTCCCGACGTTTCGGCACCTTTGCAGCTGCCGTGGTCACGGGGGACTGAAGCTACTTGTGAGCCTACCCTCAAGCGATGAATTTTTTTAGAACGTTCAGAAATTAAAATTTATCAAATTTAATTAAGCCCCAAACACACACTGTAAGATCTAATGATACGGTTAGTTCCTTTTGCAAATAAATTAATTAATATAAAAGACGGAGGTCGGCCTTCCTCTCCAAGTTTTCTTTCTTGGAGGGGCCTCCCAATTTTTTGAAATGGTAGTAGTTTCAGTAGATTCTCTCTTTTTAACATATAAAATTAAATTAAAACCAAACCAAAATTAAACTAATTAAATTTGATAAATTTTAATTTCTGAACGTTCTAAAAAATTCATCGCTTGAGGGTAGGCTCACAAGTAGCTTCAGTCCCCCGTGACCACGGCAGCTGCAAAGGTGCCGAAACGTCGGGAAAATCAAAAATCAAACCAAATACCAACTAATTACCAAAGTACTTTCAATAAAACCGCGCTAGTATCCGTTAAAAGTGTTTTATTTCATGTCTAGTGAGCGCGTAAGCTTGAGAAGTGAATATCTTTAAAATATTTTGAAATTAAGTTGAAGTGAATAGTCAAAGGTAAGGTCCGATTTTTAATTAAAGTAGGTACCTACTTTAATTAAAAAGAAAGAAATACTTTAAAGTAATAAACAGAAGCAGTTTGTAGCGAAATTGTACCGTCGTATCTTTATTTATTGACCCTCCAGAAGAATGTATCGGGTCTAATAGGCCCCGACTTCTGCAAAACAGATTAGAGCAGGCGCGTATCTTGCTTTGCAGTATTTTACAGCGGCAGTTTATTTCCCGGGTGAAAGTGGTCGGCCGGGTGAAATTTGTTACCCGGGTAGGTGGTATCAGAGTCTCGCTATTAGTAGTAACTAACGGTTGATGTGGGTGGAGCAATATTAATTACCTTATATGCGGCCCAGACTGAGTGATGAGATGTTTTGTACCTTTGAGCTAAAACCTAGGTAACCAACAATTTGATTGATATCTTTTTAATATTTTGTAATCAGCCCTTTGTTTGATAATGATTAAGTGGAAAATACCTTCCGAAAATGTTTCTGCAATCGAATTATCTATTCGAATATCTTTGTGAAAAAACAAAAAACCGACTTCAAAACACCTACCTCTAAAAAGCAAGAAATAATATTCGTAATAATAAAAATACGTCTATTGAAGTCGGGTGGGGCTGGAGTACAAATTCCTTTTTTTTATTCTAAAAGCCCCACCCGACTTCAATAGACGTATTTTTATTATTACGAATATTATTTCTTGCTTTTTATAGGTAGGTTTTTTGAAGTCGGTTTTTTGTTTTTTTAAACAAATTTTTATTTGCTTATTTTTAGTGTAGGTACCTTGTAGGTAAGGTATATTATATATGTAGAAAAATCGGCTCAGCCAAACGTAAGATAATCGCGGAGAAACATACTTAAATACGGGTCAAACTGAGAACCTCCTTTTTTAAGTCGGTTAAAAAACTACACTTAAGATATCCTTCTTCCAACAAAAAAAATATTATCTAATTCAGTTCATAAACAAAGAAGTAATACGACCAAACATCGAGGTAATTCACACAAAATCATACTATTTGCGTGCTTTTTCCAAAATTACTTGAAAGGTACTGCACCGATTTCCAAATTTTAAAAAATGGGACCAACTTGGGAGTGTACCTAATGTAAGATATACGTTTGAATCATTTCAATCGGTCCAGCCGTCTTCGAGTAATCGGTGGACATACACAAAAAAAAAAAAACAAATATACAGACGAACATAGAACCTCCTCCTTTTTTGGAAGTCGGTTAAAAAGAGAGGAATGCGTTTCTATTACTGAACTATCCATAGATTTATTAGACGAATGGGCTTCCACTCCACCGATAACTTAACTTACTTAGCTTTCGATGAAATTCATGCTTGTATTGACGATATGCCGAATTGTTTCTCATATTTTAATGAGAGTCCAATAAACCCATGTAAGTTTAGTCAAAAGCGGTGATCCCATGTGATGTAATGGAGAATTTGTCCAGGCTTTCACCCGGGGGAAGCCCGGCCAATATCCGGGTAATGCAGGACCGGAGCTCACTTGGACTGGACGGAGCCGCTGCTAATTTTACGGCACCGTCCGCGGTTTACAGAACGGATCTCATTCAATTTATTCTGATTTATTCAAGTGTGTTAGATGGATTTATTTTAATTCTAAGCTAGCGTTCTTGTTGGAAAACGGTCTTTTTTTGCAAATCTTTTTTTTTTCATTTTGCACTTCGATCAATATTGTTGTATCATCATATAGATTGCTGAAGTTAGGATGAGATTTAAAGGCGATATTTCTAAAAACGGCATTAGGTTTTTTAACTTATTCCTATCTCATACCTAGGGGTCTGCCCGAAAGCCTCTGCATCATAAAGCTCGACAACAATAATATGGAACCAGAGCCAACTATGTTGTTGTTTTTTATGTTCCTGCTTTTTACACTAAATAAAATTAGCAGTTTTCCAAATCGCCGCAATAAACACTATCATAACCTTCCATGTAAAACCGGGAGTAAACACGATTTAAGGCCATAAAGAGGCTTCTCATCTGCCACTTAACCTGCGAAATGAATATTAGCTCCTGGAACTTTGGCCTATGACAGTATTCCGAGATGCCTCGACGGAGATAATTTTCTCATTACCAGTCCGCAAAACTTGCGGCTCGCTTTTTTGTAGATGATTTATTATTACCATTACTCTTTAAGTATTAGCTGGATTTAAATATTACAATTGTAATGGGGGATCTGTGACCAAAAAAAATAATCAAAAAACCTATGAAGTATTTACATATCCGTAAAAAAGTTGAATAGCGTTATTCTCATTAGTGTTCATTACAAACATTTCAATACTAAATGAATTCAATAGAAAAATTTAAAAACAAACATTTCAGCAAAAAACAGAAGTGGAAAAAAAAAAATTAATGTAAAAAAAATTTATGGTTCCGTGCTAAGATGTCTACTCGCTAGAAAATGCTGTTTAAGAAAGCTGAAGCGTAGATAACGAAGTGACGAAGCGTTTTTTATGAAATTAATAATTTGACGAAGGATGACAGCGGGGCATCGAGCGGAAAAGGCGCATAGGAAGTTTCCAGGAAATTCTCGCAAAATCATAGTGTTGGATGGTGTTGGGGAGTAAATTAACGTCATGAGGTAGTCTTAGATCAGCGGTTCCGTATTCTTTTAGCTACGGACCCCTTTTTGGTTCACCGGTTTTGCGCAGAAACCTAGCTCTCAGTAAGAAAGAGGTAAACTAACTGTAACATTTTTTACGTGAAATCACACCATATTGAGGCTTTTTGTCTTGGTATTTGCATTTCGTAGGTATAGTTTGACTTTAAAAGAAGGACTTTTTAAGATACAAACATATTTACTTAATTCTTTAATCTTCGCGGAATCCCTGAGAGTCTCTTACGGAGCCCCAGGGTTCCGCGGAACACCATTCTGGAACCGCTGTCTTAGATGATCGAAGGGAATAGTGGCTAAAAGGTATTTTTAGTCAACGAAAAAATAATTTAGTTTTCGCAGTTTTAAAAAGCCTCCTCGGAGATATAGTGAATGTCACTGGAAATTTCAAAGTTAGCGAGATCTCGCTAACTCGATTCACTTATCGATTTGTTCATTGAATACTTGAATAGTCATTTGAATGAAGTTAGCCGTATAGTGAATTTAAATTCAATGCGTTATACGGGAATGTAGCGTTATTTAACTGTCATGTTTATATTATGACAATCGAGTAAAACATTACTGTAATACAGTCGAAAAACATATTTTTTTTTGTTTTGGGTGGTTGTGTTACTTAAGAATTATTTGATGTTTTCTGATTTTTGGGTAATTAGGATGTGTAAAAAAATCTAATCGGAGTTTCTGTATGTTTGCTGAAAAGGCATTTTAGAGTATATTGTGTATAGTTTCAAAAGACTAGTTTACATATATTTTACGCAAAAAATGATTTAATGCATGAGAAAATATCGATCCTATTAATACATTTTTCATTTCTTCTTTTCTTCCTTTTTGGCTAAATATAGTAAACCTAATGCACTGCACTTTATCATTACCACCTTTAACTTTAGGTCTTGTTTAACTTCCCATCCCTAAGTAGCTATGAAAGTACAAAGACTCCTGCAAAAAGTACATTTATCTCTCCAATAATTTATCTTTATTCTTGGGGACGCTTCTCTACTAAGCTACGGTAACTTCAGCAATGCAAGAGTAACTCTAGAGCGACCATATATCACTGCAATAAGAGTCATTTTGCAACTAATCTTAATTCACTTGCAACTTGCCGCATAGCGAGGTGACTTCGTCTAATGATGACATACCTACCCACGCTATAGCAAAGTTAATGTTTCTTGAAAACGTTTTCTTAAAATTGTTTATGTATTCAATGAATTCGGGATATTTTTATGTAGAGATACCTACTTATATGTATTCTTAAAATTGAAATTTCTTTTTACCTGACTGCAAGAAAAGTTATGTAAAAGAATGTGAAATGTTTAATGTGAGCTTCTAATATTCTTATTGATCTATTCCATGGCTTTCATTCCTTGGACTTATCGCAAACTCGGCACAGGTGTACCATCTAACCAGTTGTCTTTATGATACTATTTATTTTGACTAGTTCACGAATGTTACTATTCCTCTCATCAGAAACAGTACCTATGTACGAGTATCTAATCTACCTAATTATTTTTTGTAATTCCAGCAAAATAATTTGCTAGGTAAATCTTCTTAGAAGTAATAATAATAGCGATGAGCAACGTCATCTGAGGAGGCCTTTATAGCACACCCCTTTGGTCCGCGACGTCGAGACAAAGACTCATCTTTCTCAGAAGTTGTCTAATAAACTAATGACATTTTATGTACCTAATACAAATAGTTTGTTTTGACTTTTTAAATCAAACAACACGTAAATTATGGTGTCAAACGTGAATCTCAAAAACTACGAATAGTTATTTTTACATGTTAACAAAATAAAATTACTCGCAATATTAAGCGATTGCGGTTTAATGCTAATGTCAGGTATCACGGTATTACTGTAACAGAGACTAATGACTTCTATGTTAACTAAATTCGTTGCAAAAGCTATTAAAAACTAATTTACCTCGTGGGCTCGTGGCACAGACAGCATAATGTAACCTGAATCCGCGGATAATATTATTGCAGTACTAGCAGATGTAAATTAAACTGATAACAAATACGCTTCATGTTGATACAATTTGTTTAAAGTTTTACCTTTTCTATATAGATTGTTATTCTCTATTAAACAATTCTATAAGAAGTTTTATATAAGGATTTGATTACAAACAATATCATCGGTATATTTACTACTATCCTTGTAAGCACAAGGTAAAGGACTATCCTTGATGGGACGTAACACAACCTGGAGGACACTGTATTCATTGGGTTCAGAAGTAACACTTCTGTACCCCTAGCACGAACATCATCGAGAGAAAAAAAACGCGCGTAAAAGTACTCTATAAAAGATTGTCTATGAGACATCTCATTGCGCTTTTTGGCGGTAGATGACGCTATACAAATTCCCATACAAAAAATCTCTATCGTTTTTTTACGTGCGTTATTTTTCTCGTTAGATGTTCGTGATACGGGTACTGAACCCAATCACCACAGTGTCTTCCAAGCTGTGTTACGTTAAAAGGGTGTGAGATCAGTGCGATTTATTGCAGGCGGCCAATTAGAGTGACGCGCAGGGTTGTCGACGATTCTTAGATAATCGGGTAATAATTAACATGCTCAGCAACTAACATTTGGTCAACACTATAAGAGAAATATAATGTCGTTTTAATAGTATTTTTTGTTTAAATAAATTAATGTACCTACCTATCACTTAAAATAACATTTTAGCGTTTTATTATTTTCGGATGTACTCGTATTGTTGATATAAAAAAATCGAACTAGACCAACTGTTTTACAAGTAACTTCTGTACTAAGTTTCTTCCAATCAAACCCCAAATAAATATCTTTGATAGAGTTTGTTGTTGTCGTAAATTATTATTGTAAGAGTTCAAAAAGCTAGATTCTCTGCCTTCACTCGATTACTCGACTAACGAATCGATGTCAAGCGCTGAGATGTGGCAATCTACTTTTTAAGCGTCTAAATTAGGGTTGAGACTTTAGTATATTGGTATTTTTTGATGAAGTAACTTTAAAATCGACTGACAAAATTTTTCAAGTTTAACTATAAGGATTTCATGTACTGCAACTATTTCGTAAACTTTACTATTGAAGGTTTAAAACATGAATAAGAACAACTTACAATAGCTTAGAGCCATAATACAACAGTTAGATACCTCGCAAAGTTCGTAGTAAATCTAAAACATAATAATATGTTATAGTTATCCGGTTATATTATTTGGTTTGAATTCCAAATGAAGAATGAAGTAAAGGATTTGACCCATGGTCTTTAATCTTTAAAAGGTCATAAATATTTACAAAGCAGCTAGGTCTCTGTCAAAGCATGAATATCTTAAATTATTTTATAGTTAAGATTATAGTTAAGTTTAGTTATCAGTGATACCAATCGGATTAAACGGGTAAAATACCATTTCTAAAACTGTCGTCTCTAATTAATTAAACATTGTTATCTTACAGTAATCCTTACTTTACTATCCTTACTAATATTATAAATGCGAAGGTTTGTTTGTTAATTTGTCTGTTTTTTTGTTACGCCTTCACGTCTTAACTACTAAACCGATCATCATGAAATTTTGCATACACATTGTCAGGGGTACAGAGAAGGACATGAGTACTTTTCATTCTAAAACATAGTATTGTTCCCGAGGGATAGAAAAAAACTGTCCACGCAGAGGAAGTCGCGGGCGGCCACTAGTTAGAGATATGTGAGTCTGCTCTCTCCTCACTCTCAATTAGCATCAGGTAAGATGCAGATCGTGTGACCCGTTGAATTTAAACAAAAAATACTCAAAGGTAAAGGCCAAGTCGCAAAACAAAGAAAAAGGAAGAAGGAGCTCATTTGTGGCAGCCCTAACGTAGAAGTGCATTCGACAGGCGGGGTCGCCCACGATAATTGATCACAGTGATTGATGCCGACCGAGCCGGGATTCTACGGAGACACCCAGCTAAAGCCTTCTTACATTTAAAAATCATTAGGCTACAGTCTTGAACATAAAAATATCAAACTGAAAAGGAAATGTGAAAATAAAAACTTGCTTGAATTTCAGTGTTTTTCGCACCATTTATCTTAAGAGCTGCCAATGAGGTTTACAGTAAGCGCAGTTAATTCACGAATTCGTCTCAGCTTTGGAAACATAAAACATACTTTACTGTTTTTAAACAACTTTTGCATTTCTATTTTACCCACAAACTGTGGCCGTACGTTTCGATTTAAATTGCAGGATTTTGGTGATACATAGAAACTGATTTTTTTACCTTGAAAATAAAACATTCATTTAGGCATCTTTAGCTCAGATAACACCACTGAGAGCACTAAATAAACCAGATCTCATCGCAGCCAGAGACGAACGCTCCATAAAACTTTTACGAGACGCGTCAACTAAATGAAGTATCCATTTCTGTTGAGGGCACAGTCGTGTTACTGCAATCTTCTTCGTTTAACCTAATTCGTATGATATTAAAGGGCAGGTTCACATGTTCTGTTTAAGTTCATAATTACCTACTTGAAAGATAATCCTTACTACTATTTAATATTATAAATGCGAAAGTCCGTTTGTTTGTTATGCCTTCACGTCTTACTTAACTACTAAACCGATCATTATGAATTTTGCATACACGTTGTCAGGGTTACAGAAAAGGACAAAGGGTACCTTTCATTCCGAAAAGGATTGTTCCCGAGGGATAGAAAAAAAACTTTCCAGACGGCAGACGAAGTTTCATATAAATTCTGGTAAAATTTCATATTTACTAACCTTCTTATTTTCAGTGTAGTTAATATAGGAATGGCTTAATTTTTTATATTATCAGTTGGTGATCAAATCCATGTATTAAATTACTCTTGACTACATCACCAGACCCGATCTCTGTAAGGTATTATACATGAATAACAAAATGTTCGATTCACATTTAAGATTTTCCCATTCAAACTTATGTATTCTACAACTCGGGATACTATTTCCAATCGTAAGACCAAAATATATAAGGTCGAACAATACATTAGTTTCTACTCTACTTTACGCTGATAAACCTAACACAATGGAATGCCAGGTGCGTCTATATTGGACTTTTATAACATAAACTTAGAATTGAATAATATTGGTAAATAGGGCAATACACTCTCAATTCAAATGAATAACAGAAATTTCAGCCTCACCTAGGTAATAATTAAGTTAAAAATTGACTTGGTATAGATAATATTTATATTATAATTGAAAATAAGTAAACAAATATTATTAAATTATGTATCAATATACTTGGCGACATATTGTATCAGCCCGCGTCGCCTAGTGGTAAAACTCTCAACTTATGCGCAATGATAACCATCTCCTATATTTTTTGCTTGCCTTTTCGATAAGCATGGATAAGGTAATTCATAAAAGTTTTGTAGCTAAGTTTTAATGTCTAATAAGTAAGTGTAATAAGTGTATATTTAGCTCCCGTTCTCTGCGGCGGGGGTTAATGCCGCGCACTTAATTATTCAAGATAATGAGGGATGGAGACTCGGATCAGACACTTGACTTTTATTCGGGGAGGCAATCCGACTAAAAGGTTCAGTTAGAACCCTTGCGTGGATGTGGAATATGTGGCGAGAAGAATGAATCTTGAGAACTGATATAAGATAAGTAAATTATAAAGATACAGTACTTATACACCGTTCTATAAAACATGAAAGACATTTGAAAATAGCGCGATTGGGCCCCAAAAATCTACTTCATACGTTTGTAGAACTTAAAATCTCAAATGAAAATAAGCTATTGCTATAGCTACCGTTACTATACAAGGCAACAACGGTCTACATTGGATACTTACCAATAATTTACTAAAGTATATTTATTTAGCAAACTTGGTGATGCCTAAGTATACCTTTGTAAGGGCTGATTTTTCAATGCCTAGATAGTTATCCGTTTGATAGCGTTTTATACTGCCAAATTGAAAATGCTTGTCATTCATTTGTATGTCACATTTTGAATGACTTTTATTAGGTTTGGTTAATATTTAAACTGACTAATATCTGTTATCTAAGGATTCAAAAATCAGCCCTTAATTAGGTTAACTTAATTTTACCTTATGTCAGTCAAGATTTCAGTTTTCAAATCATCATTTTACAAAAGCATTGCTGACCTATGTAGACGATTAACTCAAATACTATCTACTATCTTTTAGGTAAAACTCGTAAGTCCCAAACATTAGTATACATAAACCATGTTAATTACTTCTTAATTAAATTCGGAAAGGGCTTAAAAGTTCACGAATGAATGGCTTTCGAAATGGAGCCTTAAATACCAGCAAGCGACATTTGTTCTTATTAGCTAGAACATAAAAGCTATCTTTTAAACAAATTGTTGTCCGTCACAGTTTGACATGGACGTGGTTGTAGTGGCTACAAATTTTGCGTTTGACCAAAGTCGTGTTAGTACCGAGCAACGAGTAAGTACATGGAATATTAGTGATATTACGGCTAAAATGGTCCATTCTCCAATTATATAGCGACGTTATAATATGTAGATAAGTAGGTAGATAGAGTTTTTATGTGAATTAATAACATAAGTAAACGTAGTTTGTTGATAGTCAATTATGACTACCTAAATACAAATATAGAGAAATTTTTATTGTATATTTTGTATATTTTTTAAATAGCTTAAATTCCAAAGTTTTTTTAAAACACTTATGTAAAACAACATTAAATTGTCCATCAGCCATTTTTGATGTCCCCACTGCTGGAGCACAGGCTTTCCTTATGGGTGGTAAGGAGGATGGGCCATAACCCACCAAGCGGGCCCAATGCGGATTGGTGGGTGTTAACGACTGCAAATGCAGCCGGGACCAACGGCTTAACGTGCCTTCCGAAGCACGGAGGAACTCGTGAAAATAAATTTTTGGTCACCCATCCCATGACCGACCCTTGCGAGCGTTGGTTAACTTCCGCAATCGCTGGGCCAGGCGCTAAACCACTGCGCCACCGAAATAATAAAGCTGATGATTTGATACAAAACAAAATTATACGTCGCTAAAATATAAAGAATGAAAAGTAATTTCAGAAACTAAATTTTAATGAGTGAATATTTGATGAGCCGCAAACAACTCAAACAAAAACCATGAATAGTTAAAACTGTTTGTAACTTGCCTCATAGTAATCTCTCTGTCGCATTTATTGTAATAAAATATTCACTGAAAAGGTTTGGTTATAAAACATTTAGCTCTCAATATAAACAAAAGTACGATCGACATGGTGGTCAAATAAATAATAGGAAAGGTTTTTTTGCATTCAAAATTATGTTACATTTTTTTCTGATTAAAGCTTTAAAGTTCATTCACGAACCATCCAACTTTATGAGTGCAAACAAGCACGATAAACAAACAAGGTAAAACAAGCCCCGTAATTTTTTATTCACTTCGCGGGCGAAGTAATTCCAACATATTTCCAAATGTGCCCTAAACATACACAATTCATCACACAAAAGCACCTTTCCGGTGGTCCCAAAGGTGGTACGCCGTGACGTCATGAATGTTAGAGCCCTTAGCTGGCAACTGCTGGCCTCTGAAAAATTTAAACGCTAAATGAGATAAGCTTATGAACGCGACAACCCTTATGGAGCCAAGGGAATTGTGGGAAATTAAGCTTTAATACCTCGGCATTAGAAATAATTTAGCGCTTTGTTTTTGTTGTGACTAATTTCAGTTCGCTGTTGTGGCGTGTAGGTGTTTTGTGCAGTAAAATGAATATCCATATTTTTTTATTTCTATTACCCTGTCGCGTTTTATTGGATAGCTTTAGCCATAAGTAAATGTGTGATTTTGTTTTCATTTTCTTCAAAGTTTCATTTTGAATTTGAATAACAACAAGGAAAAAGAGAAGGAAAAAACGACAGAGAAAGAATTAAGGAGAAGCAATTCTTTACCACAACCGTTCATTATCTGTATATTACGATGAAATTATTTATGAACGCTATTGGGTACCCACTAATAATAATATTAATTATTTTATGAATATTAAAGCTAGCCTGCCTTCCCTATGTAATCGCGTTTAGAGTAAAAATAGTAGTGATTAGACTTTTCAAATAGTTTTTCTTTATCATTTTTATGGTAGCTACTAAAAAATTACAAGTCTTTATGAACATTACTTCTCGTAGGCCTTTGATCTTTAATTACATCTTCGATTGAATGTTTAAAAATATTTAAAATAAACCTCAGTTATATCTTGACCTTTCAGTAGAAATAGGGAGTTATCTAACTTTTGCCAAGAAAAATAATGTTTGGTCTTTATGTATACCACACAGGCAAAGTTGGCGTTTTTCCGATAATTTAGCTTTGATAAAATATTGTCGTCGTTGGTCACTTGGAAAGGTAAACTTTTTATTAAATAACTTATCAAAGGAAATGGTATGTATTAGATTTTTAGATTTTTTAGATTATATTTTTTACATCATAATAGTGCCCAGGGATGTTATAACGGATACGGATATAGAAATAATAATATATCGGTTTCGGATACAGTTACGGATATTAATGTTTTCCGGATTAGGTATATTAGTTTCGGATAGTTTCGGTTATTAGATTTTTAAGAAATTATAAAAGTAAAAGTAATATCTCGGCTTAGCCAGGCAGAAGAACCTGTCAAAACGTGTCTCATTTAGAATTCGTCCATATCCGAAATTATCCGAAAGTTTTCGGATTCGGTTACCTACGGTTACGGAGGTTTTTTAGGTTTCGGAGCTCCTTAACATCATTGATAATGTCCTGAGGCAAAAGGTTGCCTTTACTAATCAGATTGTTGTAACATTCGTTTCAAATCTATTCTTAACACGCTATTTTTCGTTTTTATAACTAATTAATACTGGCTAAGTAAAATTAATGGTAGTTTTTTAAATTTTGCGTCGGTAGCTAACAACTTTTTTTTTTTCAAAAATTTATTCAATTGTTCTTATAATCTGTGTAGGTGGATGTCACACTGCCCTCATTAAGGTGTATCGGCGGAAAATATAGACAATTCAAAAGCACTTAATTTCTTAGCTTGTTTGAATAAAGAGTTTATCAATTTCAATTCCTATTTCAATCGTACAAAGTAGATTTTTAAATCACGCATGGTGTAATAATTAAATACACTAAAACCTGCATGACTGCAAAAAGGGATTAAAAAAAGGTGGCTATTAATTTTAAACTCGAGTTTATGGTGTACTATTTAGATGTGTGCAAGTAAGTACCTACTTAACAAGCTGGCAACATCTATTCTGAATCAAACACTTTTAACTTTTTAGTATTTTCATAACTTTGGGACTTTTATTTCAAAAGGCTATTCAAGATGGCTTCCCTTCTTAAATGATTTAAGGGTTCAGAAGGTTCACCCTGCCAAAGGATATCCCTCGATCACCAAATGCCGTATTTTTTATTGAGCAACCGCGACTAATTCTTAAAATAGTTAAATCGTACTAAAGAGTATTATGAAACTAAATAAGTAGTTGCCGCGTAGTTTAAGCACACTACGTGTATAAATAGAGTTTTGGCACTTTGTAATTTCGTAGTCACTAATCCACAAATCTAATGGTACTTTGTATTTTCGTAGTTCGCTAATCCAAAATGGGCGAGAGAATAAATATTTGATACGAGCCCGTTCCTTTTGGTCGAAGGTGAGAATACGGTGATGGACGGAGCGGTCATTATGTTAAAATATGTATCAAAATAAGTTCATTGTATTACTTTGTCTATCTAGCGCCACCTATTTATAACAACTGAAACTCATGTTTGTGTCTAGAGTTAACTAATCTGTTGTAATAAAATCAGTCTGTGGTAACCGTATTTCCGTGTCTTTCATTAGGTTATGGGCCGTCCCATTTTTTCATTAAATAATTAGTAATTTGTTTCTAAAACCAGTGTTTAAAGTGATAAAAATGTCGGCGGGCAGTTATATCATAAACGTGCCTAAATTAAAAGGGCGAGATAACTACGACGATTGGGCCTTTGCCGCTAGAAATTTTCTCCTGTTGGAGGGCATCGACATAGACGCCATTCCCAAAGAAATAAGTGCCGCTGAAAACAAAAAGGCCAAGGCGAAGCTCGTCATGACGATTGATCCAAAGTTATATGTGCACATCAAAAATGAGAACAATCTCGCTGATTTGTGGAACAAACTCCAAAAGTTGTTTGATGACAGCGGATTTACCAGAAAAATACATTTACTTAGAACGCTAATCTCGATACGACTTGATAACTGTGAATCAATGACGAGTTATGTATCGCAAATCGTTGAAACTGCACAGAGATTAAAGGGTACAGGTTTTGATATCAACGAGGAATGGATCGGATCATTATTATTGGCGGGGCTTCCAGAAAAATTTGCACCGATGATAATGGCAATAGAACATTCTGGTATCGCCATCAGCTCTGACGTCATAAAAACGAAGTTGCTCGATATGTGTTCTGATGTTGGTAGCAGTGACACAGATGTTGCACTATGGTCAAAACAAAAAGGCAAAGTTGGTCACACTGCAAAAGGCGCACACACCAAGCAAATGTCAAACTATACGTCAAATAGAAAAATAATTAAATGCTATAAATGCAAGAAAACCGGCCATTACAAAAACCAGTGCCCCGAAACAAAAGAAAAAGAACCGAAAGAAAAACATTTGAATGTTTTTAGTGCAGCTTTTTTCAACAGTAACTTTAGTAAAGAAGACTGGTTTATAGACTCGGGCGCAAGTGCGCATATGACGTCGAACAAAGAAAGCTTATTGAAAGTTCGACAAGTACATGATACAAAAGAAATTATTGTTGCAAACAAAATGACTGTGCCAGTTATATGTGCCGGAGATACACAGATCACCACGAAAGTGAATAATTCTCAGTTCGACATTATTGTAAAGAACATTTTATATGTACCTAACCTAACAACAAACTTGTTATCAGTGAGCCAGTTGATAGAAAATGGAAACAAAGTTATTTTTAGAAAAGATGTTTGTCATATCCATAATCAACAGAATGAGCTTATTGGAGTTGCACATTTACAAAATGGTGTTTACAAATTGAAAACAATAAAGTCAGAGATGATTTTGGCAGCAGCAGTTCAAACTATAGAAGCGAAGCAATGGCATAGAAGATTGGGACACATAAATAGTAATGACTTACAAAAGATGAAAAATGGTGCCGTAGAGGGAATATCATATGATAAGAAGACTGATATTCAGAAATCCAATTGTGAAGTATGTTGCGAAGGAAAACAGACGCGTTTACCGTTTCAACTAGCAAACCATAGAAGTGAGAAAGAGCTAGATTTAGTTCATTCAGATCTGTGTGGGCCGATGGAGGTTCGATCTATTGGACAGGCAAGATACTTTCTGTTATTTGTGGATGATGCTAGTCGAATGGCTTTTGTTTACTTCCTGAGGGAGAAGAATCAGGTTCTACGATATTTTAAGGAATTTCAAAGTATGGTCGAGAATCAGAAAGGAACAAAGATAAAAACACTGAGAACTGACAATGGAGGAGAGTTTTGTTCGAATACCATGGAGAACTATTTGAAAGAAGCTGGAATAATCCATCAAAAAACTAACCCGTACACTCCGGAGCAAAATGGTCTCAGCGAGCGCTTCAACAGGACTATTGTTGAACGTGCGAGATGTTTATTGTTCGATGCTAAACTGGACAAAGGTTTTTGGGCCGAGGCAGTTAATACGGCAGTGTATCTTAAAAATCGAACGCCAGCCTCAGGTTTAGGCCAGAAAACACCAAATGAGATTTGGACTGGAAGGAAGCCTGACCTTAGCCATATCAGAATATTTGGAAGTCCAGCAATGATGCACATTCCCAAAAATAAAAGATTAAAATGGGACAAGAAAGCAGTGAAATACATTCTTGTGGGCTATTCCGAAACCACGAAGGGTTACAGACTGTATAATCCAGAAACCAAGAAAATCTGTACAAGTAGAGATGTAATCATTATGGAAAGAAATAATGTGATGGAAAGAAAGAATAATGAAACTGCTCAGATAGAAATAAATGAAGAATATGACAAGCCTCAGATATTAGCACAAGAGAAAAGTTCTGAAGAAGAAGATGAAAGCACACTCACAGATGCAAATGACCCTACATATGTGTATGATCCAGAAGAAGAAATAAGTACAGATTCAACGGAAGATAAATCTTACCATACATTATCTGAAGCAGAAGACGAGGAAATTGTTGTGAAAGATGGGGTAGCAGAGGATGTTGTTCAACCATTACAAAAGCGTTCCAGAAAAGCTCCTGATAGATATGTTATAAATTTATGTATTTCAGATGAACTGGAGTCATGTGCCGAAGAGATTACTTATGAAGAAGTAACTAATGGGCCAGAGAAGGAAAAATGGCAACAAGCCATGTCCGATGAACTCCGGACTTTTGATGAAAACCAAGCGTGGGAGTTTGTGAACAGAAAAGAAGCAGATAGAGTAGTACAGTGTAAGTGGGTGTTTAAGAAAAAGTTAGAAAGTGATAATAGTGTTAGATATAGAGCTAGACTGGTGGCAAAAGGTTACACTCAGCAACAGGGTGTGGATTTTAAAGAGACATACTCACCGGTTCTCAGGTACTCAACATTAAGACTTTTATTTGCTTTAAGTGCTAAATTAAACTTTGAAATAACACATCTTGATGTAGTTACAGCATTCTTAAATGGCCTCTTAGAGGAAAATGTGTACATGCATGCTCCACCTAGTTTAAATTGTCCAAGTGATTGTGTACTTAAGCTCAAAAAAGCAATTTATGGTTTAAAGCAGTCTGCAAGGGCATGGAATGCAAGGATAAAAAATTGTTTAATTGAAATGGGCTATGTAAAGTCTCAATCAGAACCTTGTTTATATTATAAAAATTGTAAAAAAGTGCAGACTATAATAGCTATATTTGTTGATGATTTTTTCATTTTTTCTAATAGTAAAGATATGACAAATGATTTAAAGAAAAAACTTATGTCGACATTTAAAATTAAAGATCTTGGTCAGCTAAAAAGATGTTTGGGTATGCGAGTAAAATTCTATGAAGATAACAGTATTTCTATTGATCAGGAACAGTTTGTAAAGTATATTCTAAATAAGTTTTATATGAATGATTGTAAGACTAAAGACACTCCTATGGAATGTAGCTTAAAATTGGAAAAGGCAGAAAGTGTTGACAAACAGTTTCCATATCAGCAACTTTTAGGAAGTCTCATGTATTTGTCAGTATTAACACGTCCAGACATTTCATACAGTGTTAGCTACTTAAGCCAATTTAATAACTGTTTTAGTTCAATTCATTGGCATCATGCAAGACGAATATTAAAATATTTACAAAAAACCAAATCTTATGGATTGATGTTTACAAAAGATAATTGTAATTTAGAGGGTTTTGTAGATGCAGACTGGGCTTCCAGTAATGTAGATAGAAAATCCTACACAGGATTTTGTTTTAAATTATCTAAATGTGTAGTATCCTATGAATGTAAAAAACAACAAACTGTTGCATTATCGAGCACAGAAGCCGAATACATGGCCATTTCCGAGGCGTGTAAAGAGGCAATGTATTTAAAAAGTTTAATGTCAGAAATTGTTAACTGCGATTATACCATTGTAATATACAATGATAATCAGGGAGCTCAGAAGTTGACTGAAAATCCTTTATTTCATAAACGCACTAAGCACATTGATGTGCGTCATCATTTTATACGAGAAGCAGTTTCTAATAAGCTTGTAAAAATAGTATATCTGTCAACATCTGAGATGCCTGCTGATATATTAACCAAAAGTCTCAATTATATAAAACATAATTATTTTGTGCAAAAATTAGGAATTCAAAATATTGCCTAAAAGAAAAAACAGTGTAGTTTTTTGTCTTTAGCTTTTTTTTTGTGTTTATAATAGTTAAATGCATAATATCTAGCTTATTTTAATAAGTGGTGGTGTTAAAATATGTATCAAAATAAGTTCATTGTATTACTTTGTCTATCTAGCGCCACCTATTTATAACAACTGAAACTCATGTTTGTGTCTAGAGTTAACTAATCTGTTGTAATAAAATCAGTCTGTGGTAACCGTATTTCCGTGTCTTTCATTACATTAAACGAAAGTTATATTAAGCGGAGCATTGTTTTAGCGAAATCACTTAAAAATGGATTCTATATTTTGAAATACAAGAGCGTAAAAAAATAATTGTCATACGTTTTGTCGGAACATAAGTTAGAAAAGTTATTTTGACTTTTTCAAAGTGATAAACCACACTACTACCTACTAACGAACATAAAACATTGTTTGTAAATATACAAGTCTTCGTCTCATGATTTAAATAATTTGTTTCGCCCCAAATGTAAATGTTTTCAGCGCTGAAGTCAGACAATGGCAAATAGGGCGCGCAATATGGGTCGACACAGTAATACGTCACAATATGAGACTAGATAAGGACCACCATTTGTCAATGTAGCGTCTAGGACTGGCGCAGACGACTAACATGGAACGTGTCTTGAAATTAACGCAGGCCTATATTGATTTGAAAACTGCGGACTGACCTTATGATTAGCTAGATGTTTGGAACTAGAAATACACAAATAAAAAAAAGCTTACTAGTGGCTCTGTGAGCTGTAGACCTCGCGAGTCAATGTTCACCCTTTATAGGGCCGTACAACGTCAAATTCACATAATTTCACACAGCGCCGGATTAAAATACGTTCTTTTAAATATCTCCGCCATTTTGAAAAATATCGAAAAACTGTCTCGACAATGTTTGGAACTAGAAATACACAAATAAAAAAAAAGCTTATCAATGCACGGATAACAAATCAATTACGAATAGCAAGCCTTGTTAAACAATTTTGATCCATTATTAAAATCAAAATTGATTTTGACGTTCTGTAGCGGATGTCCGTTAATGTTGTTTTATCAATTTTACTCATCCTCAATGTTTACCGAAGTGTAAGTAAACAAAGCCTTCTAACATAGTTTTCGCTCCCAGGTGACAATAAGAGCCTTCCTTTACAGCTTCAGGGTATGAGACTGCGGTCGGAAAATTAAATTTCACGTTCCCGGGGTTGTCCTGGGGTTGTCCCGGGGTTTAGCGATATTTGCAGTTCATGATAGAGTCAGCTGAGCGCTAGCATTTGTGCACGCCCGCAGTGTCAGTTTGATGCATTGCGACAAACGTTGGCCCAAGAATTTGGCAGCTTGGTTGGCCAATCTAAGGAGTCATGGTAGGGATTTTTTGATAAAATAAAAATACAGCTAAACTAGTTACATTGATTAAGTTCAGTTAATATTTAAATGTGTTTTGATCGAATCGCTTTTACAGTAAGTTTGAAAATGTTTTATTTTAAAATAAAGGTTCCTTTTTACAAAAATGTAGGTAAAGTATCGATGTTATACAAAATTGTACTAGTAGCAGTTGCATACGAGTTTATAGGTTACATTGTACTTCACTCAGACAATTAATTTCACGCCGATGTAGAGCAGTATTATGTCAAAATCATAATAAATGGAATAAAGAAATCCATTATTTTTATTTACTAAATGACTTATAGGAAATTGCGCCGTTCGAGGGAACATCCCCGAACTTTTTCTATTTCCCTTTTTGACTTTTCTAGACGCTTTGAATACGCAAATAAAGTTATACCACGTGATTCACTTACTCCGTCCCAAATATTGGGTTACTTGTTACGTATTCATAGCGCGGAGTTTGTAGTTTTGATACGCAAATAGGTAGATACCTTTCGGATGAAAAAGGATTTATTCCATATTTTCCAAGTTTTGTGATGTTTAATTTCGTTTGGGTCATGCTACATCTAAGTTTTTACATTAGTCTTTAAAGATCATCACTTGTAGTTTTTGAATATTTGTGTATGTGAGAGTCATATAAAAACAGTGAAGTGGTATCACTCGAAAATAAACGTAAGTACTTACCAGTGGCGAGGGGTGAAATTGTGGCGAAGGTAAGCCACTCTACAAGAATGATGAAAAATGTTATGATCTGCATAGCGGATCATTGGGGGTGGGATTTCCAAAGGTAAGCCGATGAGAATCGGCTTGTATGGACCCTTCGCCACTGGTACCTACATTTTTTTAGGTTTCAGCACTGATCTTTGTGTACTACGTACTAGAACAGACACTATGAAGAAAGTTTTTGCTCACCTACCATGGACCACAATTTATAAATTGTCGGTCCATTTATTACAGGACTGAGGCCTTTGCACTCCATTTTAGGTGAGTCTTTTTTGTGACGTATTTACGTAAATCGTGGTTTTTAATTTGAAAGAGAATAATAATACAGATAAACTTTTTCACATAGGTACCAATTAATTACTAACCCTCAAATTCTCGACCGATCGGCGAATTGTCCGAATTCAGCACCCGCTTAGGACAATTGCGTTGGCATTCTCGGAATTTCTCAATATAACGTTCACAATAAATTTTCCATTAGTGAAATGTCGAAGTTCGCTATTAAAAGGGGCCCGTTGTGCATGCTAATAAACGGCAGCTGCCACCGAAAGCAGCCTAAATTAAAAAACGGCAGTAACTCTGTGACGTTTTTGCTTCATTTGGAGAGGTATCGCTCTCACCCTGATGCCATAAGATGTGGATTGAAGTCGTTTTGATGTTTCATAGCTGCGAAATTTGGAAGTTCGAGATTTAACGTCACACTAAACAAGATCTTATAATTTTTGTTACCTTTTTCAGCATCAGCTGTATTATAAGGCTTCATTTTTCCGTAAGTTCTTATCAATGATTAGCTTATTTACCATTCCCGAATCGAAAAGATAAAATATTCTTCACGAAACTTACAGTTTTCTTTTAACTGTACTTCCCTATTTTTTTTATTACGCTAGAGTTGGAGTCAAGTAGGCTGAAACAGCCTTATCGGATATCAAAATCGTTTTTTCCTCAGAGCTGTAGAGGCAAATGGAGCGGTAGTCAAACTCCATGTAACGCGCGGACTCACTCGGCTTAGCTGAGTCGAGTGTTCGGAGGTGGGATCTAGATCCCGTAATCCCGGCTCCCGAAAAGGTTGATGACGGGGTGAATTTAACGTGTTTGGACTTTATCAGAATTTCGCGTGAAGTGTGTGATGCAATGTTGCTTTTCTCGTTTTGATTATTTATGGCAAACGATTTCTGCAGAGTGGAGGAAATGCGGAAACAGAACTATATGCTGGTAAAAAAAAAACCTTAGCTAGATGGTGAAATTCTATTGCAAAAAGTTACTGTGTCATAATGTTTTATTAATGTGGAAAAAAATGAGATAACTCTACATACAGTATTGGACAAACCTAGCTTCTCAATCAGAAATAAAAATTGATATGTTTAAGACATAGCATACAATACAACTATCCACGTGGAATAATAAATTTTTATCTACATGCATTATAATATTTTTTTACAAAACATTAACATGTAAAAACGTACTTGACGTTATATTTGTACTTGTATTTACTGCTGCAGACATAACGCTCATCATACATTATTTCCCGGCCCTCGTTCCCTTTTATTTCCCAAGCTCTCACAATGCACAACTCAAATTTAAGTCCCGAATCCCTTAACCCGGCGTCATTGAGGCAGGGTCAATATGACCCTGCATGTTTTGCATACGGAAAACTGCTTAGAAATAATTGCCACCCACAACTGTCTGTCTCAGTAGCTGCAGCTAAAGATCACCCCTCCCCTTCGCGTATCTCACTTCATTCGTCCATCACCAGCGCAACGAGCAACACGTGTGTGAACCTGCGACAGGGTAATTATGACCCAGCTCAACGGCGACGTTGCTGTTTTGTGCCATATACTTTTTATATATATTTTATATGAAGATCATGTTAGTGTTCGTCGTTCGTTCTTATCTTCCAATGATAGAGAGGTAAGGTAGTATAGATTTTATTTAAGTAAGTATTTGTTAGAAACGATATTGTTTTTTGTTGATATAAGAAAATTAAGAAAAGAGTTACAGTTTTGTTGTATAATTAATAGTCTATAAGAAAAACGAAAAATAAAGATTATTTCACTCATTACCAATGTGTTTTATTGCTGCTACTGATTATAAATACAGTATTTATAATTAATATAAAATTTGAAAAATTTAAAATTATTTTATACTAGGCAAAATTTTAACAATTGTAACCAGGGTCATGATGACCCACCTCAACGTTAGTGTAACTTTTTTCCGCCACAATGACGCCGGGTTAATACTGTGACTAATAGCAGAAGGCAGGAGCAGCAGACTCGCGGCGTTTAGCGTGATTGTCCACAATATGTCACGGGTATGAATGCTTGTATAATGTGTTCCGAGCTCATTGCTGACATAACGGCGAAGAGGATTGTGCACAAGATGAATTTGTACAGACTGCTTTACGTTTATTTAAATAAAAATGTGGAAACCACAGCATCGTACAATAATTCTGTCATTCTGTAGATTTATTGCATTTTAGAGTGCCAAAAATAAATAGTTTTATGTCAGTTTCACTACGTACGAGTAAAGAAACAATAAAGTGTTAATGAAATAAAACACTTTTAACGGATACTAGCGCGGTTTTCTTGAAAGTACTTTGGTAATTAGTTGGTATTTGGTTTGATTTTTGATTTTCCCGACGTTTCGGCGTTTCGGTACAGGGGACTGAATAAAACCGCGCTAGTATCCGTTAAAAGTGTTTTATTTCATGTCTAGTGAGCGCGTAAGAAGTAAATAAAGTGTTAAGTTAAGAATGAATAAAATTGTAAATATTAATTGACCAAACAATATAGGTACCTATTATGTAAATGTGTAAAAAAGCATCATCATATAACTTACGTGTGTAATTACTTACGTACGTTTTGTCAGATGTGTTCACGAGCCAGGTTAATCGCTTTGATAAAATATTTTTTGAGCGTCGAGTCAGTATGTAACATAATGTATGCAAAATTTAGCACGTAGTTAAAATTTCGGCGTCGGTGTAATGACAAATTTACTTTACACATTATGATACCCTACTCGTAAATAAAATATTTCTCTCGCGATGCACTTGTCCGCACTTGAAAGGGTCAGAATTTTAAATACTTACATGAAATAGGTCAGTTTACATAATATTACACTTTTTGGTTGATTTCTTCGATCGTGAAATAAAGTTTTAGAAATGCTATTGAGATATTCAGAGCATTTTCAGAAAGTAGATTATTAATAACACACATAATAACACGTCTTGTCGCATCCAACAGTAATGTTTAAATTGCACTTATTTAACAATAATGTTTTTTTTATTTTTTTTTATTTATTGAGCACTGCACATGATTCGCTATTTACCATAACAATACTCAACTGTATGGAATTGGAATAAAGGTTTTTTTAAAGGATGTCGCCTTCATGCACTCTCTACTTTGTGAATCTGTTTTGCATCCAACTTTTTGCCACACAAAGTGTCACATGCAGAGATGGTTAATGCGCCAGCTAAAGTGCGCTTGCCGAGAATGTAAAGTGGGGATGACTTTGTAGCAATACCATTGTTATGTATGTTTATTTTAAATTGCTTTGTTAGTAGCATAGAAAATAATAAAACAATACTAAATAATATACTAGAAAAAATACGACTCGCACCAGATCAATACTCAGACGGGAATCAAACCCGCGACCTTTGGATATCCGGTCCAATGCTCTGACCGCTGAGCTACCGAGTCACTAGTGACATCGCCGAATTTCTTCTAGTATATCCTACTCTTACGCTGCAAGCCAGCGTTATTTCACCAATGTGAGGAATTACCTCCACATTCAATTGAAATATCTTTCCAGATATTTGGCAATCGATTAAGATGAAATAGCTATATAATTTTTAAATTTGAGATTTTTGCATTCACAATGCTATTTTTACACAATACTAAATAATATACTAGAAAAAATACGACTCGCACCAGAATAAAACAGTTATACTTGATAATCGTAGTTATTTTCTTAGAGAATGATCTGAAGGCCTATTGCAAACAAGAATCACGATACTCGGACGCAATTCGTCGTACAATTTACTTGATATTGAACCTTATTCATGAGTCAATAGTGCCACGGATTGGGACGAACATCGTACGCTTATCGCGATGCTTTTATGTAATAGGCCCTCTGGTCTAATACAACAATTTTTTTACTATGTTTACGTTAACAACAGCACAGTTTGTTTGTCTCCAGTAACAATACTCTATACTCAAATTAGATACAACGTTAGTACGAATCTCGCTTTTATTCACTATTAAAACAAATACGTTTCTTACCGTTAGAAATAACTTTATTACCAGGTATCAAAGTTTATTAGTGTACTTTCCAAATGATGCCAACTTTATGATATGAAATCATTTGATTTCATTCAAACTTTACTCACTCTACTAAGCAGAGACAATAATTTCGAATAGAAGTACCAAAACAATGTCTACCAGGAGTATTTAAATTAGGATTTCAGATGCTTTCATTAATTAAATATTAATTGTAAGCGAGCGACCCTCTTTGAGGCCCAAAACGAGCAGCTTTTACAGGTGCCGTAGCGGTATCCAATTTCTATGCGAATATTAAAAGAAAACAAGTGCAGTTTAAAATGAACATCGTGTAATTTGAAAAGGGATTGGTTGTATTAAAACTAAATGAGATCCTTTGTAATAAGACCATTTTGAATAGTATCAACCCGGAATGAGTTAACTTGTAAAGGCTATTTAATTAGTTATAGCTCGATGGAATAATTAATTGATGTCATTTAATTCTGTTTTAAGGGATATTGTAGATGTATTATTTAGAAGTGTGATCCACCATTAATTTCATTCTAGTCTTTGAGTGTTCCATTGACATGCAGGAAAAATTAAGATGGATGCTAGGTAGACGATAATTTTTTTTTTTACTTAAAATCTGAAAGTTCTCGAGCGTATACGAGCTTTCTGGAGTCTGGAAGTGAATTACATAAAGGGACAGCATGGTTAGAGAGGGATAGGACAGGAAATAAAGCAATGACGTGGGATTTCTAGAGTGAGATTTGAAGAAGAAGGAAGAGTGCATTGTGAAGAAGAGGAGCGGAAGCAGAAATTCCTTAAGATAGGGCGGAGAAGTTAGATGAAAAAGCTTTTGCACTTTTACAAGATTTTGAACGTGCATAACGCTTAAAAACTTGTACAAACACCCAATTCATAGTTGGAATAATGTGCACTATTCAGCGTTGTCACCGCTCATTTGAAATGGAAATGGCCGAGTGAAACACTCACTACACTAGGCCATGACTCTCTCACCGCTGCTCGCCACACAGACAAAGGTAATTGATTCATCCAATAGAAACTGAATTTAAATCCCAAAAGCTGAAGATCCAATTTCATTTGCATTGAAAAAGGTTGAACTCGGGGTTGCAGGTCTGCACAGTATTCGCGATTGCTTTGGCGAAACGAGATTTTCTCATATAGATATTACTTGACTCGGCGGTTGATCTCCTCATACGTTGGCTGTCATTTGAAAATGAAAAAATATTGCGTAATTTTATTAGAAAACGCTTAAATGTATGCTAAGATAAAACTTAGATATGTACCTATATAGTACCATCATCTCTACCAATATCATACATTCAAAAAGAGTTACGACTGTTCATCGTAAAGGATGAAGAAATATACACGCATGGCATATGCTATTTTATAAAATTTTCATTTGTGTGTTTCAAATCAACAAGTATCAGCATTTTTTAATGTCACTGGCAAACAAATTGCCCTGAAAGTATCAAATACACTAAGGACTTAATGTAATTTCAACACAGTCAAATATTTCATGATAAAGAATGCACTATTTCAAACTATTTTGTAACACATGTGTCACCAACTGAGTATACTATACAACTTGTTACAAAATAACCCCTAAGACCGAATATGGTGGACAGGGACCATCAAACTGAACAACTTTTACTATGGGACCAACTCTGAAATCGCGAAAAAAATATCAGCTGTTTTATACATTTTGATATTCTCGTTATTAATTTTTGTATGAAACAGCTGATTTGGTTTAGTTTGATGGTCCCTAGCAACCATATTCGGCATGGGTTATTTTGGAACACGTTGTATATCGATGTGACCGAGCTGACATGTTAACCGAGCGTTAATGACCCGCAATCGATTAAGGCGAGGCCAGTTCACGATCTGATGAAAAGTCTGATTTTTGAACATCCAATGTGAAGAACTGATGTAAAATTCTACTTCACAAAAATTACTGTAGACTTAAAAAGAAACAAAGAAGCATATTAACCGAACAGAATATTGAAAAATGGCATGGTAACTCTGTAAAAAAATCCTGAATAACACCATAAAAACTTATAAAAATAAATTTCAAATCGTCAGATTTCGTAATTTTCAACGACAGTGATATGATTTTTTATGCAAAAAGGATAGCTTTTTTATCGATCTAACACAATAACCGAGTACATTTTTAATAAATGATCCAGTATTTCAGAAATCAATAAAAATGTACTAAAATTCGTCAAATTTCTGGCGAAGCGTCAATTAAAGTTATGCAATATTCAACCTTATTCTAAAGACATAGTGAAAGAGTAAATTTCGTGAACTGGCCTCGCCTTAAATTGGTAATCGATTTAATTGCCAGTTGGTCCTCGCAAATAGGAGTGGTTGACTAGTTTATCAAATCAGCGCCGAAGTTATTAATTGCGTTTATACGGCTGAAAGTTTAATATTTATTGGTAAATTTTGAAAAGAATTTATCATGAAAATATATAAATATTCCACCAAAATTTTAATAATATCTTGAATCAATTTGATTTTCAGTAACGTCTAAAAGCGTATAACTTTATAATTGAAAAAAACTTCGAAACGTGGAGCTATCTTCTACTCAGTATTTTTAAACAATTAAAGTGCCTTTTAAACACCCATCGAAATAGCATGTTTAGAGAAACCTAATAGTAGTTTATGATACTGATGCATAATGAGGGGTATTAAAACATGAGTGTGTGTTTAAAAACTGAGCCGTAGGCGAGGTTTTTAATAGTGTGATGGCATTCGTATTATTAGCAGATGTGAGAGCCGGGCTCGTAAAACAAAACTAGGAATAAAAAAATTGTTTCGAATATTTCTTCTAATAGATTAAGAGCGACAAGTTTTATTAGCGCACAGCGGGGACTAAGACAAATGGAGTCTTGGGTAGGCCGTAAATTACGCTCAACTGTCATACAAACTATTCAAACTGGTGAATGATGGACAATTTTAGTTGAAATGCACAGATTTCTAAGAGTTTGGTAGATTTAAATGTGTTACAGATGGGTGAAGTAGTCGAAGGAAGGAAAAAAAACTTGAGTTCTCAGAATTGGTAGGGCGGATCGTGAGAAATGGTGCGTAGGCGTCGCCGTGAAGATTGCAAGCATCAAGCTGACCAATGAGGGGTCTAAATGGGCGTAGAGCGGGCGGAGAAAAACTTCAGTAGGAATGGAAGAGATAAAACGACGATGCAACTGGGATTCAAGAGACAGACGCTAAGACAGACAGTAGGGCGCAGACGCTTTTAATATTTTAGGAGTGTTAGATTGGGAGTTTCGTGACTCCATTGTAACTAACTGTGTGAGAAATAAAGACTAAAGAGTTAACTATTAAATAAATACTAACTTTGTTAAGTAAATTGTAGATTTGAATATTAAAACAAGTGTAACTATTTTACAAAGTGAATCCAAACAACGTCGAGTGGGGTATGTAATTGTATACATTGTGATTTATTTCATGTGTCAATAAAGGTACAATCTCTAGATTAACGAGCAGAATATCGTATACAACGTAGAAATGTATCAATACGAAGAACAACTCCATTCTAGGGGTTTCTCTTTAATAACCGAATGGAACTCGGTAGAACACCTCATTTTTGTGTTGACTTTAATATGCGCAATAGTTGTATTAGGGTGTTGTGGATATAAGATATTCAGTTATTGCAATCGTCGAATATTAAATAGACGGGGGTATTTGCAAGATGGTCTACCAAATGAGATAGAAATGCAAAGAGCCGGGTTAGATTGAATTGGATTGCGTTTTCTTAATGCATAGTTAATCTCAGAGATAAGGATGGTTAACGTGAAAGTATTAATTAAAGCTCTAGAGACTGTAACTTTATGTAGCCTGGTGGAATACGAAACACTAATATCTATTATGAATGTTAATAATCAAGTCTAGATTAGACTAATATGTGAAATAGGTTTTTCTTTCCATTTTTCAATCAATGTATCAGGTTAGTTCTATAAATGTGTTCGTATCTCACTTTAGACTTAATTTGTAAAATAACTATTGAAACTTTAGTGTGTGTTTAATTAAAATTAAGTGTGAATCTAGATGACCTTAGAGAGTTTTTTCTTTGGATTTTCGCTTTCTCTCTATTTAGTGTGGTCTTAAGATAGGAGCTGAAAATCTAGCTGTCATTATATAGCAACCTATAGGTGACAGCTTAAATAATCAAACCAGTTTCTTTTGCTATTTCGAAGATAAACTAAACACATTTAATTTAAATAAATAATATTTTTTTTCCATAATTATATGTTTTACTGCTTAGAGATAAGATTCCTAAGAGGAGGCACAGTGTGAGGCATAGTCAAACTCGTGTTAAATACTAAGAAATACTTAGAAGAACCTTTGAGCTAGTTTGTTTGGCTTCGTTTAACACTTTGCGTTCTCACACGTATACCTTTCAGTTGAATCACGATTTCTATGAGCTAAATTCATTAGATTTCAGTCTAGGTCTAGGTAGATTTCTATACATATACCTAATTAAATAAACATGGGATAGTAGGGAGTGATTAAAGACTAAGGAAGAGACTACATTCAAACCGTTGAGGTTACTTGTGTATAGGTAGTTTATTTAAACGTGTTAGTAAAGGAGTCTAGCTGCTGAATTTGGACGAGAGACACAACAGGAGCTGAGCAGAAGGAAGTATAATGTATTAGTGTTGAATAGGTATAATGTGTAAGTACATTTTGCCTCTACACAGGACATAGACATTGTTAGGTGCACTTATAGACTTGTATTTAGGATAGGAAATAGGGATAGGTATACTAGGTGATCTGTGATGAAATTGAACTTGTACAGAATGTTTAGATCCTGGGGTGTTTGACCGCTTGAGGCTGCGAGCTAGGCATTCCACCCACTGACTTTAATCGAATGAGGGCTCTTGACTATAAGAGATTATTCTCTTAGACTTGACTGAACGGGATGCTATGGCCGGTACTCGCGAGCTCAGCCTTATTGAGCCTAAAGGCTATCTGCGTGTGGATCCAGTGAACGGGTAGAAGCATTTCTGGGTCGTCGTCACATTTGCACTTTCATAGCGTTCAGCCATCGCCCGATTTGGCCAAATCGAACTTTCTCAATTAATACAAATATGAATAAATAAAGTTTACCATGGTTTTATGGGGAAAGGTGTCTAGCGAACACCTTATAAAGTAAAGTAAATAAATGTCCACATCCTGGAGATGTCTGACAAACGCTCCGCAGCGTAACAAAGATGGCTGACGCTCCCCAAATAATAAACCCCAGAAGGGTTTTTCCTAGAAGGTTTTGTAGGCGCTATTAAACGACCAGAGTGTAATCCACATCATGAGCAGACATCTTTTGGTTATAGCTTAGGTAATTAGTGTAGAGGAGAGGCGAAAGTCGCGATCAGATTAAAACAATTTGCATTTTAATATTAACAAGCTTCGCAATGTTATTTAAAACCATAGGCCTGCGGAATGATGGATTTATCTCGATGAGCCTCCGTTCCATTCACACGCAGCTACTAAATAGTACAAACATAAACACGATTCGCAGATCACTTAGATGCCAGTAACATCGACTTTCACCAAGACCACCAAATACATAGAAAAACATTATAACTAGACGATCACATATACAAATTAGGATTTGAGCCACTACAGAAAATGATGCCGTGTCGACCAGGATTCCAAATACGTATTCGAAATAACGATACGATTGGATCAAAAGGACCAAATAATTATAATAAATAAATAAAACAAAAATAAATAAAATAAATACAACGTAGAAATCGTGGTCAGTTGAAAGGAATACTTTTACAGGGATGTTACGAGACATCGTGATGCGAAACAAGGAGGCGAGATAAATTGTGCATGGAATAATTATTTTAATTATGTGCATGGTGTGATTATTTTATTGTGTTAAACTGTTTACATGTCTTTTGAATGTAGGGGAAAGACACAGTTACAGTCAGAATTCGTCATAATGTTATCAACGAGATCGAAAGAAAAAAATATATACATACCTATTTCGTAAATTATAAAATTAAAAGAATTTATTTTTAGACAACTGTATAGCCAAGTTATTTGTTCACGGAAGACAAAAGCCTGTCTGACAAGCTTGTGAATGGGAAGCGAGACAAAGGAGACCTTAGGGTTAATGTTTTATTGGTTTGCAACTTAACTGCTGTTGTCCATTGAAGTAAAATTTGACGGTTGTACATTAAAGACAAAAGGGAAGGACGTGGAGAAATCTTACCCAACAAAATAAACAATAAAAGAGTAAAATAAAGATACTTTCCAATATTATTCAAAGCATAGCAGCGCGTTTGACGATTTTGACTGTACGTAAAAAGGTTAGCATAATAAAGATGTGTGATTTAGGTGGAGACAAAGGCGGGAGCAGATTCTCAAGATATTGTTACATTTCAATGTAAGTCTGTTATCATGAGTATTTTAATCACATGTGGAACTATCTACCTTTCTCATAAAGAACGATCTGTGCATTTAGGAGTAGGGGAAAGTTTAAATCGAAACTAGTTTGTCGGCAGTTGAGTTAAGTGACGTTATAATGCCTAGGCGCAGTAAGAGACGGGTTAGGGGTCAAGATAGGACAGGGGAAAGTCGCGAGAGTAACGGAAGCATAGGGGAACAAACGGGAAATATAGATAACATAACTTTACAACAGATGTCACAAAGAATGGATGAATTTCAAAATACATTACGGCAGTTGAGCGCGGAGCGATTAAACGAGAGGATAGAGTCGAGCGGGAATGTGCAAAATAGTCATCAGACGATTAGACAAGAGTCGATTAGCACAATAGCTAGTGGTAGTGTCGCGAATTCGGAAACTAGAAACTTATATGTCATACAGCCTTCAGTTGCGAAGCCGAGTTTTGACGGAAAACCATTCGCGAACCCTATTGCGTTTTTGAAACGATTAAAAAAATATATTAGAGAAGTGAACGGACAGGACCGCGAAATTGATATAGCGCTAGGTTGCATCACGGGACATGCACGAAAATTGATGGAGATGTACTCAAGGAGATGGAATACTTTTAGTGATTTTGAGGACGACTTTAGACGGACTTATTGGACTGAACAAATACAAGAATCCGTTAGGTATAGGTTGATTAACACGGTGTACACAAGTGAATCAGCAATTTCGATGTCCGAACATTTTGCTGAATATGTTGAGTCGATGCAGTCCTTGACCATATCTTTTAGTGAAAGGGATTTAGTAAATTCGATAATGCGTCATTATCCTTTGGATGTTCAACGGTTGTGGTTTACGAGAGCAGAGGAACCCACTATTATGAAAGGCGCGAACTTTCTTAGGAGTATCGAACAAAATGTAGTTGTGGGACAGAGAGAGATAGGTAGATATGCTAGAGAGAGAGGAAATAATCAGAGAGGTCGTTACAGTAGGACACAGACAGATTATCCAGTTGCGGCAACGATTTTAGCGGAAAGATGGCGAGGCAGAGGCGGTTCGACTCGGGGAAGGGCTCACCGACGAGGCAGGATAGGTTACGGATCATATTCTAATAGGAATACATCACGGTCGAACGTGTTGGGTGAAATAAATACTAGGCCAGCTATAACATTCATGAAGGAAGGTGAGGGGTCAACATTATCAACGTCTGTGAGGGAGGATAAAACAAAAAACTAATACCCCCTACACAAGCGGAGTCCGATCGGTTATCAAAGTGTAGGAAGGGGAATGAATGGACTTCAGAAAATAGGAAAGACGATATAGCATATAAGATTTTAGTTCAAAATGGATGGGAGCCAGGTCAGGGTTTAGGAGCAGACGGAAAGGGATTGAAGAGGCCATTGACCGGGGGAGTGTCAGTGAGTAGCAACAGTTTGCGAGCGATAGCGTGTAGCATAGGTGTCTTATTGGAAAATCAATTCAATCATGTGATAGAATGTGACGAAGAAGGGCTTGCGTGTGATCTTTGTACAAGCAGGGGTAGAGAGGTTTTGTCGATATCACATGAGCTAGACGAGTCAGATTACTTAGGTGTTGATTATTCGTTGCCTAGATTACCCGAAATAGGAGTGGATGTGTACGGGATGCGTATAAGTGCATTGATAGATACAGGGAGCCAAATAAGCGCTATAACTAGGGAACTACACGATTCTATTCGGAAAGAGAGAGGTGATTTGCCCGAGATCGCTATCCCGGCTATACAGGTGCAGGGAGCATTTGGATCACGGAGTGAAAGTGCGAATCGTATGGTACTAATAGAGCTAAGTTTGGGTGGCACAATCATTGAAGCGTCAATGTTAATTCTGCATAGGCTTCCTAGGTCAATGATATTAGGATACGACTGGTTGGAACGTGTCAAGGGGATAGTGGAGTGTGGCAGAGAAAGGACGTTATCAATTGAGCACTTAGGAGTCAGGACTAGTGTCAAAATAAATTCGAGTTGCGAATTAAAACGGTTAGGCGGGAGAGACAATGCAAACATGATAAATACGATGTTAGAGACGGACGCCCAACCGGCGGTGTATAGTGAGGCGAGCGAGAAAATAAACAATAGCGGAAAGGTGGCTACCTACTTGGACGAGATGGGTTTAAATGACGAACAAAAGAAACTATTGTTACCCGTTTTAAACAGATATAGTAGAGTGTTTACCGACGAATTAGGATTGACGGACAGATACGAGCATGTTATTGAATTAATCGACGACACGCCTTTTATAAAGCGAAGTTATCCAATACCTTTAGCACATAGGGAGGAGATAAAAAGAGAACTAGATGGGTTAGAGAGTTTAGGAGTTATCCGTCAGGAGGCGACACCGTGTTGTAGTCCGCTTACCTTTACAAAAAAGCGAGACGGAACAATTAGACTCTTATTAGACGCGCGCGAACTCAATAAGAAGATGGTGGGGGACGCGGGAGCGCCACCACTTACATCAGAAATCATACAATCCTTTTATGGGGTTAATTACATCAGTCTTATTGACCTCAATAATGCATATTTTCAGATACCATTACATCCCGATTCTAGAAAGTATACAGGGTTCACTTTTATGGGGAAAACCTATACGTATTGTGTTTTACCTCAAGGACTTAAGACATCGGTGGCAGGTTTCTCGAGGGCTATGGATTCGATACTAGAAGGGGTGCGCGAGTTTTGTATAAATTATATAGATGACATAGTAGTGTTCACTAAGGGGGACCTAAAGTTACCCCTAGAACACCTAGATCAAGTACTGAGCAGGTTAGAGGCGGCTAGACTAACGAGTAGGAAGGAAAAATGTAAATTCTTATGTGTGGAGGTAAAGTTATTAGGACACATTGTAAATACCAAAGGGGTACAAATGGATCCGGATAGGGTAAGGGCGATATTGGATTTCCCCGCACCTCGAACCATAAAACAATTAAGAGGATTTCTGGGATTAATAAACTATTTTCGTAGATTTATATCAAAGTATAGTGAGGAGGTTAGGCCTCTGTGTGACCTATTGAAACAAAACAAAAGATGGTCATGGACACAGGAAGTAGACGATTGTTTTAAAAGGGTGAAAACTTTATTTGTAGATACCGTGCTTCTTGCACATCCAAACCCGAAGGATATATATTATTTACAAACGGACAGCTCGAATATAGGTGTCGCAGGATACATCTACCAACTAACGAGTGAGGGGGAAGAGAGAGTTATAGGGTTTTGTAGTAAATCATTATCAGAAACGGAACGCAGATGGACAGTCACTGAACAAGAGCTGTGGGCCATAATTTATAGTCTATCAAAGTTTGAAACGTATTTAAGGGGTGCTCAGTTAGTAATTAGGACCGATCATAAGAGTTTGACGTTTCTACAATCGTGTAAATTACTAAGCGCTCGCATGATACGGTGGGTAAGTTATATAGGACAGTTCAATTATACGATTGAACATGTCAAGGGTAGTCTGAACACTGTAGCTGACGTGTTGTCACGACACATAAGTGGAGCCACCGATATCTTGACTAATAAAACTGTGGGACCGGAAATGAATTTGTTTGAAATACCAACTGGACGACTCATAAAGAATAAGTGGGAAGAGATAAGAGAACATCAGGGGCGCGATCGTGTTGTTAGCGAAATAACTAAGCGTATAAAAGTTGAGAGCGAGTCTGAGGCTAGATATTACAGACTAATAGACGGGATTCTCTATAGGATAGAGATAGGTTCGGGTAGGTCGCGATTATATGTTCCCGAGAACTTACAAACGGAATTGATTACTAGTATACACGAGGAAGTAGGACATTTTGGGCGATACAAGGTGCTTGCGTTAATGAAGCGACGTTACTACTTCACTGATATGGCACGCAAAATAGGACAGGTAGTTAGGGCTTGCGACGTGTGTCAAAAATCGAAACATGCGTTGGAGACACACTCAGGACCAATTAAGACGGTGATAGCTAGGGAGATAGGGGAACGAGTATTTTGTGACATTTATGGACCAATACCGGCAGGACGCTTTGGTCATAAGTACGTGTTTGTTATGCAGGACGCCTTCAGCAAATTAATTAGATTATACTCATTACGACAGGCGAGTGGCAGGGCCTCATTAACTTGTGTTAGAAAATTTCACGAACAGGTCAAAATAAAGGTTTTATGTTCGGATAGAGGTACAAATTTCACATCAAGGATTTTTGAGTCAGGTGTTAGACAGTTAGGCATCGTGCTAACGCACACCTCAATCAGGAACCCGCGACCTAATTCTACGGAGAGGGTCAATAGAGAGCTAGGAAGAATGTTTAGGACGTATTGTGAAAAATCACATTGTTCTTGGGTTGACGTATTGCCGAAAATAGAGGATTGTTACAATCAAGTTATACACACCACGACGGGTTACACACCTAACGAAATAGTATGGGGTACAGGAACTCGCTTATCTACGGATAACGACAAAATTATTGGAGTAGGGTTAGGCCTACAACAAGAGCCATTAGAATTAGTTCGGGAACGAGCGAGACAGAACATATTGAAGTCAGCCGAGAGTAGAGAATTTCATTATAACAAAAATCATAAACTAGTGTGTTTTGACATAGGTGATCTAGTGAAGTTGAAAAAGTTTGCGAAATCGGATGCATCTAAAAAAGGTGACTAAGAAGTTTGCACGTTTGTTTGAAGGACCATACGTCATTGGTGCTATTCCCAGTAGCAACGTGTACACTCTAATAGATAAACAAACAAACAAGATAAAAGGGAATTACAATGCGATACACCTGTTTCGCTATTATGTGAATAGGTAAAAATAATAAAAAAATAAAATAAAAGAAAAAAAGTAGGGACAATGGTTTGTGAGGCGCCATAATTATGTAACAAAGGAGGCGGAGTATCGGGGTTTATTGCCTACTTGGGTATACAATGGACAGATAAGAGCTATAGAAAGGGAACGTGAGAACTGAACGAATACCGTGGGAAAGTTTGGAAATGTGGACAGATAGGAAATATAATTTAAAACGACCGTACATTCGGATGTAGGTGTTTAAGATTCTATTTAGGGGAATGTGTGATGGCATTCGTATTATTAGCAGATGTGAGAGCCGGGCTCGTAAAACAAAACTAGGAATAAAAAATTTGTTTCGAATATTTCTTCTAATAGATTAAGAGCGACAAGTTTTATTAGCGCACAGCGGGGACTAAGACAAATGGAGTCTTGGGTAGGCCGTAAATTACGCTCAACTGTCATACAAACTATTCAAACTGGTGAATGATGGACAATTTTAGTTGAAATGCACAGATTTCTAAGAGTTTGGTAGATTTAAATGTGTTACAGATGGGTGAAGTAGTCGAAGGAAGGAAAAAAAACTTGAGTTCTCAGAATTGGTAGGGCGGATCGTGAGAAATGGTGCGTAGGCGTCGCCGTGAAGATTGCAAGCATCAAGCTGACCAATGAGGGGTCTAAATGGGCGTAGAGCGGGCGGAGAAAAACTTCAGTAGGAATGGAAGAGATAAAACGACGATGCAACTGGGATTCAAGAGACAGACGCTAAGACAGACAGTAGGGCGCAGACGCTTTTAATATTTTAGGAGTGTTAGATTGGGAGTTTCGTGACTCCATTGTAACTAACTGTGTGAGAAATAAAGACTAAAGAGTTAACTATTAAATAAATACTAACTTTGTTAAGTAAATTGTAGATTTGAATATTAAAACAAGTGTAACTATTTTACAAAGTGAATCCAAACAACGTCGAGTGGGGTATGTAATTGTATACATTGTGATTTATTTCATGTGTCAATAAAGGTACAATCTCTAGATTAACGAGCAGAATATCGTATACAACGTAGAAATGTATCAATACGAAGAACAACTCCATTCTAGGGGTTTCTCTTTAATAACCGAATGGAACTCGGTAGAACACCTCATTTTTGTGTTGACTTTAATATGCGCAATAGTTGTATTAGGGTGTTGTGGATATAAGATATTCAGTTATTGCAATCGTCGAATATTAAATAGACGGGGGTATTTGCAAGATGGTCTACCAAATGAGATAGAAATGCAAAGAGCCGGGTTAGATTGAATTGGATTGCGTTTTCTTAATGCATAGTTAATCTCAGAGATAAGGATGGTTAACGTGAAAGTATTAATTAAAGCTCTAGAGACTGTAACTTTATGTAGCCTGGTGGAATACGAAACACTAATATCTATTATGAATGTTAATAATCAAGTCTAGATTAGACTAATATGTGAAATAGGTTTTTCTTTCCATTTTTCAATCAATGTATCAGGTTAGTTCTATAAATGTGTTCGTATCTCACTTTAGACTTAATTTGTAAAATAACTATTGAAACTTTAGTGTGTGTTTAATTAAAATTAAGTGTGAATCTAGATGACCTTAGAGAGTTTTTTCTTTGGATTTTCGCTTTCTCTCTATTTAGTGTGGTCTTAAGATAGGAGCTGAAAATCTAGCTGTCATTATATAGCAACCTATAGGTGACAGCTTAAATAATCAAACCAGTTTCTTTTGCTATTTCGAAGATAAACTAAACACATTTAATTTAAATAAATAATATTTTTTTTCCATAATTATATGTTTTACTGCTTAGAGATAAGATTCCTAAGAGGAGGCACAGTGTGAGGCATAGTCAAACTCGTGTTAAATACTAAGAAATACTTAGAAGAACCTTTGAGCTAGTTTGTTTGGCTTCGTTTAACACTTTGCGTTCTCACACGTATACCTTTCAGTTGAATCACGATTTCTATGAGCTAAATTCATTAGATTTCAGTCTAGGTCTAGGTAGATTTCTATACATATACCTAATTAAATAAACATGGGATAGTAGGGAGTGATTAAAGACTAAGGAAGAGACTACATTCAAACCGTTGAGGTTACTTGTGTATAGGTAGTTTATTTAAACGTGTTAGTAAAGGAGTCTAGCTGCTGAATTTGGACGAGAGACACAACAGGAGCTGAGCAGAAGGAAGTATAATGTATTAGTGTTGAATAGGTATAATGTGTAAGTACATTTTGCCTCTACACAGGACATAGACATTGTTAGGTGCACTTATAGACTTGTATTTAGGATAGGAAATAGGGATAGGTATACTAGGTGATCTGTGATGAAATTGAACTTGTACAGAATGTTTAGATCCTGGGGTGTTTGACCGCTTGAGGCTGCGAGCTAGGCATTCCACCCACTGACTTTAATCGAATGAGGGCTCTTGACTATAAGAGATTATTCTCTTAGACTTGACTGAACGGGATGCTATGGCCGGTACTCGCGAGCTCAGCCTTATTGAGCCTAAAGGCTATCTGCGTGTGGATCCAGTGAACGGGTAGAAGCATTTCTGGGTCGTCGTCACATTTGCACTTTCATAGCGTTCAGCCATCGCCCGATTTGGCCAAATCGAACTTTCTCAATTAATACAAATATGAATAAATAAAGTTTACCATGGTTTTATGGGGAAAGGTGTCTAGCGAACACCTTATAAAGTAAAGTAAATAAATGTCCACATCCTGGAGATGTCTGACAAACGCTCCGCAGCGTAACAAAGATGGCTGACGCTCCCCAAATAATAAACCCCAGAAGGGTTTTTCCTAGAAGGTTTTGTAGGCGCTATTAAACGACCAGAGTGTAATCCACATCATGAGCAGACATCTTTTGGTTATAGCTTAGGTAATTAGTGTAGAGGAGAGGCGAAAGTCGCGATCAGATTAAAACAATTTGCATTTTAATATTAACAAGCTTCGCAATGTTATTTAAAACCATAGGCCTGCGGAATGATGGATTTATCTCGATGAGCCTCCGTTCCATTCACACGCAGCTACTAAATAGTACAAACATAAACACGATTCGCAGATCACTTAGATGCCAGTAACATCGACTTTCACCAAGACCACCAAATACATAGAAAAACATTATAACTAGACGATCACATATACAAATTAGGATTTGAGCCACTACAATAGTATCACACGAGTGTTTTAATACCTAGTTATGTGCAGTTTCATACACTACTTTATCTACACTCATACATTTGGGATTGAACCTACTAAATAAAAGATCAACGTTAGAAAAGAGAGAGAGACTTTGGTTGTATTAGCTATGTACCTACCTTGTAATAAGTCATTTCCTTAGCTGCATCTAAAATAATTTTGCAGAGTCAATTTTTTTAACACATTTTTGAGCAAGAATAAAAAACACCTAGGAAATTCAGTATAACAAAATATAAAAATTGAAATCAAAATTCAAAACTTTTTTCGTAATGCTCTAAAAATGGCGCGCAATAAGTCATCGATCACCATAGAGTGCATTTTAATCATGGAATTTTAATATGTGGGAAAATATCGTTGTTTTTTTTTAATATCACGGCACTACCTTCTTCTTGGATTTGCCCTGTATCGTAATGAGAAAAAAAGTTATTTTATGATGCAGCTGACTGCATCGTAATGAGTTTTTTTTTTTAATTTTACCTATTTACGAAAATAAAGTACGTATTTATATTACCTTTTTTGAATTCATATTTGGAACATTACGTTGTGAGTGTAGATAAACATATAGAACGAAGCATGTTTGATGCGGGATATTTGTGTCCTGCCCAAATCCCGATCCCGCGACGACAGATTGTCCCGAAGGGCGGTATTTTTCTAGCCCCGTCTACGAAGACAGCAGCAAATCGCTTTGTCGCGCGGATGAATTGAGACTTTACGAGATGATTCAGCTGTTTGTTTTGTCTGAAATCAGGAATGAAAGCTCCAATATCCTCGAATGTCGCACGTAATGGGAAACACTAAAAAAACGCGAAGTTTCCGACTGACTTTTGTTGAGACAACCTATTCCTTACCTAGATACTTATCTACATAATAACGGTACCATTATCAGTTTTCTAAACTACGTTTTGATGTATGTAACTCGACTACATAGGTATTGGCTCAGGTCTGGCTGGGTGTTTGTAATTCTACCGTTGTCTCGAGTGCTTTAGCTAAGTACCTACTTACTTTGGAATTAGAGCAATGTTTGTGATGTTGTATATTTTCGTTTTGTTTTGTTTTAATTATAAACATTATAATAAATAACGTCAGATTTTTGTCTAAAAAATTTATAGTTAACTGCTACAATAATTTTTCTGTTGTAACAAAACTTCTAAATTGATTGAAATGGATTAATTTTCTTATTATGATGCTGTTAAGAAAAATAATTTCAGTACAGTGAACAATGACCACATTCGGCTCGTACATTATACCAAAAGGCGTTGTGCCCTAAGTAAAAACAACAAGAACTTATTTCATTATTCTTCCAGGCGGAGTGCTTAAGCCATTGTTCCCGAGCACGGCCTTAAGACGTCACTCATTAATGCCTCCTAGACACATTCGGCTCACTTGCTGGCTTATAGGGTTTTTACACGGAGCGACTTGGCAGGCGACTTTAGTCCATTAGCGTTTTTTTTATTAACAATCATTTGTAAAATCGAATCGCCACCTCATTGATATTGATACTATGTTTGCGATTAGATTTTACAAGCAATTGTCGATAAAAAGCCCTAGTTGACGCATGCCAAGTTGCCTGCCCAGTCGCCCCATGTAAATACCCCATTATGGCTTATTTCTCTATTCAACTGGAAAATTCGTGCTTTTTATTAATTGTTAGTGTTTTCGGAGTTTTTGGGCATTAAAGTAAAAAAATATATAAGTTCAGTTTGCGTTATATAAGGTGCCTTGTAATTAGTGTCAAATATTTTCAGGGCTGAACATATAAGTCATAAGGATCACATATAAAAAATATTTCGAAATTCTACACGCTAGTTTAGAATTTAATTTTTCAAACAAAAAAATAATACCCTTATTTTTATAAAATAAGCCCATCCTGTACATGTACACTCACACTATCTAATAGCACGCATAGCATTCATACGCAACACACAACTATCGTGGTGTGCGTGAATGAACTTAAAGACACTCACCCACAGACAGGCTCGTTTTTATAGGCCGATGCGATAATATCGGATGGGTCATTGCGTCCTGCCTGACTCCTGCTGGCCCCTGCACTGCACATCCTGCACGACCACCGCGATACGATATGATGACACTGAACTGACACTGAATGACACTGAACTTTCAAAATACCATTGTATCTGACAGTTATTGCACAATCTGTCAGTCAATGCACACAATAAAACTCACTTGGATTTCATGAACCTCAGTCTCACGAAACAGCCTACGGCTTCTGGTAGGCTGTAGTTGGCGTCATGATTATTATTTAGATAGCCAATTTTATCGCGCCAGCGAAGCCGGAAGTCACATGTCAGTCACCTTGATCGGAACCATTTCACCCATTTCCCCAAATCCTCTGAAAGCTGAGAGCAGGGGTGGCGTCATGATAGCACAGCACAACACCATGTTTAAATAATCCGCGTTATTATAGCGATAGTTCGGCCTTTTGTGGCTTACAGCTTTACGCACGCACGCACGACAATGCACCCGAACGAAAGAATTTCCGCAACTGACGGACAAGCAGCGCGCGGCGCGCGCGTGTGCGTGTGCGCTGGGTTGCGTTCCGAACCTACGCTCCGAGTGCAACCGAACGCTCTAACGGCGTTCCAAACATTAGAGCGTGACGTTCGGTTCACACAACCTTCCCGTTCCAAACGTCAGAGCGTTGCAACTTTTTAACCATCAAAATGGATGGTTGTAAAACGCTCTTACGTTTGTCTATAGAAAAATGACAATGTCATGATGTTTTTGTGTCTAATTTTTAAAATGATAATGGTAGATCCTCAAAAAACGGATTTTATTTGATTTAGAATAAAGGAAACTTTAAATTATTCGTATTCCAACTAGAAAACGAAGACTTTGTAATATTAATGACATTTAAAGTTCTTGGTCGTTCCGGACCTTAGAGTGAGTTAAAAAACAACCAAACAACCGCACTCTGAGTCACTGAACGCAACCCTGCACACAGTGCACGCTACTACTTGTAGTTATTCTGTGCTACTACGACATACTAGAGATGTGACATGATATGACGTACACAATTGATTAATTGATTCAACGACGATTACATTAAGTAATTTATTTTATTTTTATCTTAAAGGGAGACAAACTAATAACCATTAGCTAATCTTTCAGATTATAAAAACTATTGTACAAAAACAAAATTCTGTAATGTGATAGTTTTCCCTGTAAATGCCCGATAGTTTTAAGTTTATTCGTACATTGAAACTAGTAAATCAATTGAGAGAATTGGAATAAAGAAGCGATTGTTGTTTCCATGACTCAGAAGGTACACGCTTGGCAGTCCCAGCTGTTGTTGATTGATGCATGAAAACAATTTTGATGGATTTTTGGAAACGTTTGGCGTTGTCGAAACATCGCTACGATCGCGATTAGTAGTAGGATCGAAGATCAACACCGCCCGCAGTTTACTTTTGAATATTTTATTGTGTTATGCCTAAAAATGTGAAAGTTTCCCATGAACTCAGAAAAAATTATAGTAGGTAATATTTTTTTATCTGTTGCATATTACTAAGAGGTAATTTAATCAATCCTATACTGTACATCAAGTAGGTGTTGCCTTTGCAACCAATCCTAAGCTGCTAAAGTGCTAACCTTAAAAATATACGCTTGATGTGCACTTGATTTTATTCATATTAATCAATCAAGAATCTTTATATCAATAATTACAGCACTATCGGTCGGCTTTTCATTGAGTCAGTGCGGCCGGCAGGCGGGCGACGCGCGAAGCGCTGATTGACCGCGGCATCTTTCGGCGGCAATCGGCGAATTTGAAGGGTTATTCCCTATTAACACTTTTGTTTCGATAAACGAAGTATGCACTAAATGATGTCATAATTATGATCATGATGTTGTTCAGGTCAGCTCATGTTTTACATAAAAGTACACATTAAATCCATAGCTGGGCATAGGCTTAAATTTAATAAGTCTAGACCTAGTTATTTAACTTCCTTTTTGTTTTAGTTGTTAAAAGATGATTGAGTTAGACATTTATTAAAAAGTTAGTCCACTGCTGATCATGAGGTCAACTATTGAGTAGGTAGGTACCTATGATTTTAAATATCTGATTTATGATACTCAATTACGGAAGCGCTTTTCGTATCCACTGTCGGGCAAAGTCTAAATTTATTAAGTCCACTGTTGATCTTAAGCCCACTAAGCCATGTTGTAAAAAGCTAGTTTTATTCTAAACAAAGGCGCTTTTTCTCATAGTAAGTCCATAGCTAGACATAGGCTTAGTTTTAGATTGGCATAGTTTTTGATATCCAAAATCCAAGGTAAACTCAAAATTTATTTTTAAACTTTTAAATTTTTATGCATTCACAATGCTATTTTTATATTAAGATTATTAATATCATTGAAAAATATTAGAAAAAATCGACTCACCCGTAGCAGCTCAGGCGGGACTCGAACCCGCACCCTTAGGATTCCGGCCCAATGCACTTGTGAGTCGATTTTTTCTAATATTTTTCAATGATATTAATAATCTTAATATCAAAATTTATTGATACCAATTTAATACTTTTTAACATACCTACGACATAAAATTTTTGTGAGTTAGGAATAACCCGCGCTTCGACGTTTGTGTGTGTGGGGTGGTTTGTAGACAACAGGCGCGTGGCGCTGGCGCATGGCGGTGTCTTTGAAAGCGCCGCGCGCGTCCGCGGTCGATGGCCCGGCGCATGTGTGCAGTAGGCTAGTGTGTGTAAATCGTTGAATGTAGTTGTTGCTCAGCTGTAAAGGGGTGATGTTTTTTGGGGTTAGATGACCAAGTTGTTTACCTTAATATCTCGCAAACTAACCTGCAAATAGTACCCCATTTTTTGCTGACCTATGTATTATGACTTGCATGTTCAGCCCTGAAAATATTTGACACTAATTACATCGCACCTTATATATATAACTCCCTAAAATAAAAATGATAACTTTCCAATGATATATACCTAAGACATTGCTAGATTATGCCTAGATCAGAACACTCATCATCCTTTGAAATAATAAATTAACATGGTGATAGAAAAAAATGACCCTGAGCAAAGATTGTTCTTTCAAACTCTTCGCAGGCTGTCTGTTAGATTAGCAATGGTGCGAATTATTAATGGGATATTACTCACAATAATTTGAAATAAAACACTTTTAACGGATACTAGCGCGGTTTTATTGAAAGTACTTTGGTAATTAGTTGGTATTTGGTTTGATTTTTGATTTTCCCGACGTTTCGGCACCTTTGCAGCTGCCGTGGTCACGGGGGACTGAAGCTACTTGTGAGCCTACCCTCAAGCGATGAATTTTTTAAAACGTTCAGAAATTAAAATTTATCAAATTTTTAATTTTTAATCGTCTAGTGAGCGCGTAAGCTTGAGAAGTGAATATCACAATAATTTCTTACGAACATAATAAAACTAATGTTTGCAAGAACCAACTATTGTTATTAAGTAGAGTAAAGTAAGCGACAGCAAAACAGTCTTTACTACTTGGTTAGTGAGAGATTACACTTCAGTCATCGTTCGTCCATTTGCAGATCACTCTATTTCTTTTCGCTAATAAAATTCAGCTTTAGTCAAACGGACAGAGTTTGCTTTTCTATTTACAGTTCCAGCAAAAACTGTGCTTCTTTCCACTTTGTACGATTCTTTGCTTTGACGAAATATTATAAAGCTGGGCTTCTGAATATTTCAGTTTCATCTATCATGCTGCACTCCCGACTTTCAGCCGGTTTGTTTCAGCCAGCATTTTTGAAATTCATATTCAAATTATTTCAAAGAGTTTTGCAATGTATTTACGTAGTTTTTACGGATTTACAAAGCGATGTAAATCTCACTAGTTAGGCAAATAGGTTGCAGTACTTAGCGCAAACTTAATTTCATTTTCATACAAGACGTTTTCGCTGTGGTATGGTTGTAGTTCGTGTGACTCCACCCTTAATTGCGCGATGCATTTAATGGACAGGTTGCAAACAAATTCAGCAACATTTTGTTTTAGCATCAAGATCGATATAAAAATTGATTACAATTGTGTATTTCATAACGTTTAAGGTATCACGCAAATGCAGTGGAAAAACTGCAATACCTACATAAATCACTTACGTAGCTGTACATCGGCGGCCATCTTGGAAATATTAAAATTTAATTCTTCGCCTCATTGATATTCATCCTGGGCAGTCGGATGGAAAGCTGACTTCGGTCGGTTAGTAAAATCGAGATTCATAAGCTATGGGATACTGGCATATGACGCTATTTATGAATGCTTTTTAAAGGTAAGGTAATGCTCTTTAGCACACAAAAAATCTTAATTTTAACGTGCGTCAGGTGTGGAATAGTTTATACCTGTAAAATACGTTAAATCTAATAACTAATTATGTCAAACTCATTAAGAAACTTATGATAACTTACTTTTAGAACAAGGTTTTGACTAAAAACATCGCATGTTTCTTATTGCTTTACATTTGCTTAAGCACCCCAATCCAAGCAGATGATGTTTATAGGTTTATTCAAACCCCTCGTACCAAACAACGTTCTCGTTGTAAATGTCGTGTCGTTTTCTTTATAGAGCTCGTCTCCACTATGACAGAGTGGAATGTTAATAGTACGCAATGCGTAATGGACGCTGCTTCAGTGGAATGCGATATGAGACGAGTGACATAATAGGACACGTGACCTCGAGCTTATGAAGCTAGTTTGCATTTTTAGATTAAAATACCTACTTGATTTAATATCTGGGGCATTTTGATGAAGAGTACCTAATTTGAATTTCCTTCGCGAGCAATATATTAAGGAGATTATCTCTCAAGTTTTAAAATGTTTATATCTACTTAACAAGTAGGAACGAAAGACAATAATGATAAAATTTTAATCATAATGAGGATCAGTAACAGGTTTGAATCCTATAGTTTTATTGGTATAATATAAAAACATATTCATAGCTATGAAACTTAGTGAAGGAATTTTTGAAATCCGTTTAGAAATGGTTGAGTTATAAGGGTTTTGAATGAAATGCCAAGCTCAATGCAATATGTGCTTTATCACATACGACATAAGGTTCGCGTACGTCTCGATGACGTCATAAGGACCCCCCCAAAATAACAGTGTTTTAGCACGTTTTAGCTCGTATAGCTCAGGTTTTAGAGATATCGTAAAAATTTCTTCACAGTTAATCATGTGGTGGCATAAGCCTTCTGATAAGCCACTAAACAAAAATCGTTACTGATCCTCATTATAATGAGGATTATAACAGCTATTGTTAGAGGAAAACTTAAGCGTATCATAAAGTCAGTGTCGCGGCCTGAATATATCGCAACAACAAAATTGTGTACACATAAAACAGTATTGTTGAATAATAATTGTAAGAGTTACGACGCTATAAAAGAATGAATTTTACTGTCGTAGCGCATCATTTTTGTTACATAGTCGGTGAACTGGAAAGGATTATTTGTTATATCGGCATCAGCTATTTTTAATGACCCCTGCTGGGGTGTGCCCCAGCCTTCCTTAAAAAATAATAAAAAAAATAATGATGTTTATTCACTTTCATGACTATTTTTTTTTGTGTTTTCGTCTACGATCAGTCCTAGAACTTTTAGTAGGCTTGTTGAATTTGCCATTGGAATGTGAGGGTGCTCCCCAGCGGAAGATTCCCCCGTCTGTCAAAAACGCTTCTCTAGACCCTGGATATCATGGCGCTTGAGGCGTTTGCGGTATGTCACATTTGATAGGGCGGTAGCCAGTTCATTCGGGTGGTACTCGAGACGTGATTTGTAGCTTGAAGCCGATCGTTTTATCTCCTCCTTTACTGTAGTGATATTCAGGTTCTCGTGTAGTTCAGTATTGGTAACGAACCAAGGAGCATTGGATATTGTACGCAGTATGCCGTTTTGTAGTCTTTGGATGATTGACAGGCTTGTGTTACAGGCACTTCCCCACAGTTGTATGCCATACATCCATACCGGTTTAAGTATTGCTTTATAGATGAGAAGCTTGTTGTCGACAGAGAGTTTTGACTTGTTTCGTGCCATTAGCCAGTACATATTCCTGAACCTCGTATTTAATTCGTCTCGCTTTGTCTTGATGTGTTTTTTCCAGGTTAATCGTCTGTCCAGATGTATTCCGAGATATCTGACCGTTTCATGATGTGGAAGGGTGTTGTTTCCTAAGGTCACTGGTGGGCAATTACCTTTTCAAAGTGTAAAGGTAATATGCACAGATTTAGAAGCGCTTGCCTTGATTCGCCATCTCTGGAGCCAGTCATCTACTTTACAAAGGCTAACTTGCAAGTGGTTGGAAGCTATTTCGGGATCTTTGTTGCTAGCCAATAGTGCAGTATCGTCAGCAAATGTAGCTGTTACTACTCCGTGTGTTTCGGGAAGGTCAGCAGTGTATATAGTACAGGTCCAAGAACTGAACCCTGTGGTACACCAGCCATGATGTTGTAGATTGCAGACGTGTCTCCATTCTCTCGAACTTGGAAAATGCGGTCAGACAGATATGACTCCATCAGTAGGTAGAAGCTATGGGGCAGCGACCGTTTTATCTTGCACAGCAGGCCCTTGTGCCAAACTTTATCGAAGGCCCGTTGGATGTCCAGGAACACTGCTGAGCAGTACTCCTTTGTTTCGAGAGACTTTCGAATTCGGTCACACACGCGATGTACTTGCTCAATAGTCGAATGTTGTTGCCTAAATCCGAATTGGTGTTGGGGACAATTTCATTTTCGATAAGTATTGGCGCTATTCTGGTAAGAAGCAACTTTTCGAACACCTTAGATAGAGTCGGTAGTAGGCTTATCGGTCTATATGATGCAACTTCTTCTTTGGGTTTTCCTGCCTTGTGTATCATGGTTGTTACTGATACTTTACATATGCTAGGAAAGTGTTGCACCCGAAGTATACCATTGTACAGGGTAGTGAGGAAGACTAAAGCTTTCCTGGGAAGTTGAACAAGAATTTCCTTGGTAATCAAATCAAACCCTGGCGCTTTTCTATTCTGAAGACTGTTGATAGTCCTTTTCAGCTCCTGTACGGTCACTGGTTTTGGTGGCAACGATAATTGGAAATCTTGCTGCAGAGTTTCGTCTATTTCTCTTTCGGCGTCCGTACTGTAGACTGGTGTGAATAAGACCGGGAGACTTGTGTTTAACTCTTTTATTATCTTCTCACATAACTAATATAACTAACAGATATTTATAAGCAACTGCTTAACTAAGCTTGACTATCACCTGACGGTACCACGGATCACAATAGACTGAGTCAAACCTATAGCTGTCGCGCATGTGCAAGGATTGACATAATAGTACTGACTTTAATATTGGAACGTACCATAGACCTTCCATCGTGAAGGTCCGATACTTCCCTCAACACGTACGAACGCTTTCGTTTGGCTTAAAGACTTCCGCTAGATGGACTGCAAAAGCTTCGGCTTTTTCTTGGCTGGTTTTAGCCCATTGACCATGTCCAGTTCTTAATGCTGCTTTGAATTGCTGGGGCCTATTTAGCGGTTTGGCAGCTTTCCATAAGGAATATTCGGTCGATGCTGTAGCAGTCAAGTTCTCCAGTTTACTTTGGAATGTAACATTATTTACGTTTTCCAGCATTTGTTTCAGTTCTACAATGGCTTTGTTGAGCGCTGTCTTGTCACTTTTATGCCTCGATTGGTGCCAGATCCTTCTTAGCCTTCTCTTTTCCAGTACCTTTTGCCTAATTTCAAGTGGTATATCTTGCCTAATGTATTGTTTACTCTCAGATGGAGTATTAAGCCAGCATGCATTTTGTATTAGGTTGGTTATATAGGAAGTTGCATCTCCTATCTCCTCGTGCGTTTTTAAGGAAATGTGTAGTTCAATATTTTCATCTAAGTAGTCTCTGAAGCCCTCCCAGTCGGTAAGCTTGTTATATAAATATTCTGGTCTTTCGTAATGAGTTACGGTTGTGCTCATGGTCAATATGACTGGCGAGTGATCAGAATCGCTGTCGTAACATGATTCAGCCTTAAAGTAGTGCTTTGATAGACCTTTGGTGATAAAAAAGTCTAGAAGATCTGGCTTTTTATTCGGGTCTGTTGACCAATACGTTGGTTCACCAGTTGAAATGTAAGATTGATTTTGTGTATCATTGCTTAGTTTGAGCTGTCTTCCTCTAGTTGTTATCAACCTTGAGCCCCAACAGGTGTGTTTGGCGTTCCAGTAACCACCTGCGATAAATCTGCCTCCCAATGTCGAAAAATAGTGATTGAATTTAGCGGAATCTATGTTAGGTCTTGGTGGGCAGTAAACTGCTGACAGATTAAGACATCCGCTCTTGGATTCCACTGACACAGTGGTCGCCTGGATATGGTAACTTCTATAATCAGGTAGTACTTGGTGCTTAATAGAGTTTCTTATCACGATGGCTGTTCCAGCATGCCCGGTTCCATCAGGATGCGTAGTGACGTAGGTATTGCAACCTTTGATCCTTACATCACTTTTTTCTGTACAATGCGCTTCTGATATAAGTACAACATCAAGTTGGTTAAGGTTCATTAGTACTTCTAACTCCGCCTTGTTCGGGGCTAGACCGTTTATGTTCCACGTGGCTATCCTGAGGTTTAGATCCGTGGTAGTTTGTTGAGCAGTGTGGTTACGAGGCCCAAGAGGGTACTCATCTGTTGTAGGATGGTATCAAATTTTTCAGACTGTTTGATTAGCAATTGTTCTAGACGATTATACGCATTGGTGTTGGGTGGTGTCTCTTCTGATTTTTGTTTTAATTTATCGGCGTAAAGAGGGCGTATGTTTTTTCTTTCTGAATCGCAGGGTATTGTGTCATCTACGTGCTTTTTCGGTAAGTCTTGTTTTATCTTGTCTTGTTTATTCCTTGTTGTTTTGTTTTCCGGCATTCGTCTTGAGAGAATCTCTTTATATATTTCGCAGCCTTTGTAATTCGCTGGATGTGCGCCTTGACACAAGGCACACAAAGCCGGTGTACTGCGATCTTTTTTCGGGCAGTCTGCCGTTTTGTGTCATTGTGCACATTTTACACAGCGGTATGGTCTCATACAGTAATTCTTCAAGTGTCCATACTGTTGGCATCTTTGGCACTGTGTTATCGTTTTTCTCTTTTTTGGATCTTCGATGACGACCGACTGCTGGTAGATGTATTTAATATTTTTAACTGCTTTATTATTTGGGCCTGGAACAACGTTAACAAAGAATGTTGATGTAGGCTTTTTGTCTGGTCCGTATTTTGCATTGATAATTTCACCGTAGACTTCATTACCGGATTTTACTATTTCGTCTTCAATTGCTGTATGTGGAGTTGTGTGGTGTAAGTTTTTTATAACTACTCTATAACATCGTTGGTCCTTCAGATTAAATGTATGGCCTATCAGTCCTTTGCTCCGAACAATGGTGATTATGTTTTTGTAGACCTCGACAATCTTACAGGTGATTCTAAGTTGGTTCCTGTTTACGATTTTTAGAGTAAAACTTTCTTTGTCTGCAGATGATTCTAACAGTTCTGTTAGTTTGTTTATATCATCGACACCATAGAGAATTATGGGTGGAGCCTTACTAGGTCGTTTTTCCTTTGGGACCGCAGATTCTTCAGTCAGGTCTACTGGTAGTTCGCTGAATCGGTTGTTTGTCTTAAGTCCTTCTGGAGATGGTGTTTGAGACAGCTTTTTCCTCTTATTGGTTCTAGCTACAGGAATTCTTTGCCAGTTGGGAGGTTCAGGAGTCATAATTTCTTTATCCTTGTCAGTAGGTAATGGCGGTGGTACGTCCAGTTGTGTTTTATTTCCTAGTGATGCACTTCTATTTCTTATGAATAGGCTCGGATGGAATGCTTGTTGCACAAACTTACGCTTCCCTGTTACGTGATTGCTTTCTTCATTTGTCAGATCCACTTGTGACAAAACTTTGCCCCCCCCAGAGTACGTGGGGCTGCCTGAGCTAGGCTCAGGAAGGGATTCTCCAACGTAATTGCTGGTACCCTCCTGGGGTAATACCTCTTTTAGTTTTGCTTCCATGGTTAAATATTTTTGATTCGGGGTTTTTTTCCCCTAGCTAGTTATTCAGTTATAGCGCTGAAGGCTCGCTTTTGCCCTTCACATTAGCTATCTTGGTCCGGAGAAGTAGAATAGGGGAGCTCCATTCGGACCATGACATTGCCCAGGGAGGACGACTCACTGTAAGTGAGTCCATCACTAGATTGCGGCGGCATTCTAGTGACGGCGAGGACGTGATGTGAATAGGACTGGCTAGTGCGCGCCTGTAGCCTAGCTCCTTCTAGACGTGCGCAACGGCATTTCTCGGCTTTTTGTAGAAGAGTGTTTCCTGGCATGAACACTCTCCACCGAGGCCAACACTGACTTCCCCCCTCATGACTTAAATAACAATAATTTTTGAAGCCCCCTTTTAAGCAAAAAAATGCCTGTGCCAAGGGACTCCGCTCTGTATTACTTATTTTTCTATGACAGTCAAGGAAATTTCCTTTTTTTAATACTTAGTTAATAAAGAAAAGTTTTTTTTAATTTATGGCACTTTAGGTTTAGAATAGATTATAGGTAGGTAAGCTAATGTTAATTATTGAATGTTTATGTATATTTCTATGTTAAATGCTTCTATGTAAATTACATTCTTTTTAAATAAAATAAAGTTATAATAATAATAATAATATTATAATGTATTTACTGTGTTTATTTTATATATTCCAATAGACTTTCAGTTGCTTAAGGGTGGATAAGGAGGATGAGCTACAACCCACCACGCAGGCCCAATGCAGATCTATGCAGCCGGGACCAACGGCTTAGGCTGATCTAGACCTACGATTTATTTTCTTTGCTTTGCTGTTCGGTAATGGACCGCCGGCCAAGAGGCTCATATTCAATCTATCGCATATTTTCAATCTAAGTACATTTCACATTTATATGTATGTTCTTGTGAGCTTTGTTCTTTAAACGATCGTCATGAAAACACAAAAAAATTGTTCAGGTAAGTAATGATGCCACCTACGATCCTGTTCACAATTTATATAAATATGCGATCGATTTATTTTTAGCAATCGGAGACCATGTTCAGGGTGGCATATCTCCCAGAAGCTTCCTACTTCGCAACCCAGACGATGATATTTGATAACACCAAGCTAATGGCTGTCTTGCCAATTTGGTCTGGTCCCAATATGCGATAGATTGAAAATGACCCTGGTTGGCCGGCGGCGGCGGTCTAAACAGCAAAGTAGAACAGCAAAGCAAAGAAAAGAAACCGGTAGGTCTGGGGTCAGCCTTAGAGTGGCCACACACAGACAGAATTCCGTTAATAAATTAAGAATATAAACGAGTTAAAAACTCTCTTTATTCTACATAATTAATAGAGAGTTCAATAGTTATAATAGTTAATATACTTTGGTTGCCTAGTTAGGTAACTTAGGTACTTTTCAAAACATTTTAGATCGACTGATTTTTTCAGCGATTTCAGTTGTTGTGAGATCGAGGCAACACTGACCAGTACCCTTAGCACGAACAGCTATCGAGAAAAAAAACGTGCGTAAAATTACTCGATAGACAATTCTCTATGGAAAATTTCATTTCGCTTATCGGCGATAGATGGCGTTGTACAAATTTCCAATACAAAATTTAACTATCGAATGATTTTACGCGAGTTATTTTTTTCGATAGCTGTTCGTGCTAAGGGTACAGACGTGATTACTCGGCCTTGATCAAAAATCGGAGAATAACCAATTATCTAAACGTTAACCCTGCGTTAACCCTTTTTAAGCCGTTGAGTACACAACCCTAACCCCTCGGCGACGGTAGACAACTCCGCACGTGCGTTCAGCATCTTGCGATTTAGCAACCACTGCGCGTTGTCTCGACTCGATATTCTTAGCTCGTTGTCGCGATCGCGCAGTGGTTGATGCACCGAAAGACGCAGGACGCACGCTGATTATGTTGCCGAGGCCTAAAACGTGTGTATCCTTTTTGGGATGAACTTCAGTGTTTCATTTGAATAGTGACCGGGCATGCCAGTCGACGTGTGATAGACGTTCCAGTTATCAGATTTCCAGTTGACCAAGCTTGTGAGCTGGACACTAACGAATAAAAGTTTACGCACTTTTCAGAAGGTTACAATGAATTTTATTATAATTTCAAAATTGTAATTTATAAGGCATAAATTTAAAGGTTACAGTTTTTGTAAACGCAATGATTCATTAATTTGTTGAATACTCTTAGATTTTAAAAGAAAAAGTAATCGAATAGATCAGTTGGTATTTTCCTAGTTCATAATAATTTCAAATTTGAATTTTTTAAAATGAAAAATTCAATTCATTTGTGTACCTATCAGTAATAAATACAAGCTGTTAATTATCAAGTTAAATAATTAACAATTTTCAGTAGTAAATTCTGCAACATAAACAAATAACAATAGCAATGACAAAACAATACGCAAATTTCGTACATCCAATTGAATTGTAGGCAAACAATCTGCCATGATTACAGTTAAACAAACTTACAACATTATGAACGTAATATTGTACCACAATTTGCCCACAGCGTCCCCGAGGACTTTGTTCCGAATGTTCCAGTTCTGGGCCGCTTGACGGCCTTATTGTTACAAGCAGGTGAAAGACCGAGAGACAGGGTCCATAAATTATTTGAAAACTTCAGTTGTACGTGACAAAGATTAATATCAGAAAAAAAAACAAAAAAAAATATAAAAAATGGACTTATTCTTAAAGAGCTTAATCGTTCCTTATTATGTAGAGCTTTGGTAGACTAGTTCAACAAAACAAGTTAAATAACTTTTATCATTAACGCGGAAAACATATTGAATTCAGATTATTGCTTGATTTCAATAATATTTATTTTATTTTATTTAACATTCCTTTGTTAAAACAAATGTTACAAAAGGCGGACTATACCTTTCAATAAATATACTGTTACATACATTAAGGCCTACTCAAACCTGAGCGGTATACGCTACCGCCTTGGGTAGCGGTAATCCAATACCGCTGGGTATTTTGTATGGCATTTTCGCAGATGCCGCGAAACCGAGCGATACGTACCGCGTGTTCAGCGAAACTTTTACTCCCCCCTCGGACGCACCCCGCGCCGCCTGCCCGCAGCGCTCGCGTCGCGCGCCAGTACCACTACCGCCTCCGGTAGCGGTAAAATTCCGCTATAGTTTGAACAGCGCGTTATCCCCATCGATATCGATACCGCCACCGGTAGAGGATACCGCTGAGATTTGAATAGGCCTTTAATATAGCAGTTGGCTTCAGGCCTATAACCACGACAAGCGCAAAATTATTGAATGGTTTGCATTGGTTCCGGAACCATTCCTGTTTAGGGCGGTACCACATGGCGCGACAGAATTTACATCACATTATTGAAGGTGCTTAAATTCCTTAAAAGCCAGAGAAAAAATAATACTATTCAGTGTTACGGTAGAAACTTAAAGCTGAATGAATGATGAACAGTAATTTGACTCCCCTGAATAAAAATAACCTCTAAAACAATTTTACTATACGTTTAGTGGACAGTTCTCAAAGAGCAAAACTCATAATCAAAGTGGGCTTGATGCTCAATAACAAGTATTGATATACTAATTAAAAAAATATTCAACGTTGACGTACGATCCAAATAGTGCCTCGAACTCTAGACGCAGTCGCAATATTTGTCGATCATTTCGAGCCAAAAAAACAACAACATAGCGATTTTACCGCTTTTTGGGGGGATATTTGTATAACATTGCAAACGAATCGCTTTGTATCTATCTTTTGTGCAAAATAGCATGTAAATGGGACGTTACTACTTGGCTTCTTTTGCTTAACTGAATTATTGTTATCCATCGTCAGGTAATTCCCAGCATTTATTATACCTAATTTATTTTTACTTTTAAAAGTACTCATAGCGTTGTTACACTCACACAAACCCTCTCATACACACATATACCCATATACACATACCCTCTCATACATCTCCACACTTACTCACCGAGAGGACTAACACTATACAAAAGCTTTTTCCTATTATTATTAACTTTTAGGTATTTTATAATTTCTCTGTAATTTTTATAGATTCTGATTACATTCCTGGAGGACCTGGTGACCCGTACCACAAGTTTGTTTAAACTTTCTTCAGGCGCCAGATCTGATACAGAAACTGTAACATACGGATATGTAATTATTAGTTTTAGTTAACTTAATTCATTAACGCCGGAGCGATCGCTGGCGACCGAGACACAATAGATTTTCTATTGTGTCTCATTTTCCGGGCGTTGAAGAGTTAAGCCATTTTTTCCCAATGTAATTATGACTATTTTTTATTATTTCATAATTAGTAGATTATTATCAAAGCTATAAAACCGTCCTACTTTCATTGGAAGTCAGGTAGGACTTATTTGGCTATAGCGGTAAATATAATTTGTCGTGCCACGCGCGGAGCAATTAATTTTCGTACAGAAAGACGACTCCGAACGCGAAACTAATTAAATAATAATTAATTTCAGCCAGGAATGTCTATGAGAAAATATAAATGAAATAGGCACTTACGTATCAGAAAATGTTCCCGTAATTGAATGGCTCTAATAGTAATAATACGAAAATTATGTTACAATTAATCAAGAATCGATATTAATTTTGATAAATTGAAAGCAATGAATACAACACGAAAAAAAAATAGTTAACGTTCAATTAATATTAATTAACGTCAAACACAATTACACCAAAGTAGCTACTTTAGTGTAATTATGAAGACAGTAAATAAAGTCCAATGAACAAGAGTAATTTTCCAAATAATTAATACCTTTTTAAGCCCATATAAAATTCTAATTTTGGAATAATGCACAGAGCTATTTAGTAAATAACTAAAACTAAAATAAAAGTATTTGCTCCTTCGATTAAGGACTTTTATCTGCCTCGTAATAATTTATTTCCCTTCAATATCTTGAAAAATAAAGTTTTTGTCCTTAAATAATAAGTTATTTGGCTACACTCTGTTTGTTTTTCGATAGCTGTTCGTGGTACGGGTAGAGCCATGCTAAAGACAAGACCAAATTCAATTTACTGGACCTAATTGTATACAAGGTGTGGGTCAATTTTATTCATCGACGCATTTCCCACAAAACCATCGGTACTTTCTAATTTTACTGCAAATTTATTCAATTTCCCGCCTGTCCAAAAAGTTACCTGCGAACAAAAACTCAATGGATGCGAAGTCATCCCCGTACCAGGAAAAATAAATATTCGATACTGTGCAATTAAATTTGCGAGGCCGGTGATCTATGAAATTTGATCAAAAAGGTTTTTGATTTTCAAAGGCCTTTAAACATTTTTACTCTCTATCCTCCGGTAATTAATAAGCAATTTAATTAGAAAGAAAGAAAATAGAAAGGAAAACATTTTATTGGAAACAAATACATTAATACAAAAGCACAAGTTAATACATTAATCTTTCTAAAAGTTTTCAATCTAAAAACTTTTTATACAATTTTACTCATATCAATGTTATGCATAAAGATAAGCACGATGTGTTTTCCAGAATTCATTCTGAAGGTTGTTTAAGAGTTTATAATAAAATTATATGTTAGGTACTAACAGACTACTCGTTAAAGTGTTTTGAGCGTTGTGAGCAAATTGGATTCATGTGTGTTAGTAGTAAAAAGTACTCGTGTCTTGAAAGTTTGTGTTTCGCTACGATGTTATCTTAGAGATATGTTTTTTACTTTCAATTTATCTTAGGCATAACTTTTTTACTTTCAAACACTGCTACACCATGAATAAAAGAATAAAATTAGGTAAAGCTTCCTTTTTATTTTAGAAAAATAATTTTAACAATCTAAATTTCAGCCTGTCAGTCGTTTCTCTTTTTCGTCTATAATTTTTGTTTTCTTTCATAAAAGGTGAACCAAATAATCACCGACAAAACGATTCATTCATACCTGTTGTAAAATAGGGACATACCTACAACGCCATCTATCGGGATATGAAAGGGACATTTCATTTTGATCGCTGAAAGAAACTAGAGTTCGGAGCATTTGGCCACAAAACTAACATTTATTGGTCAAACATGTGATATAACGAATATTGCAAGTCGCTGCACTCCTTAGCATTGCTTCTGACATTAATAAATAGTATTTCAGGATACAACCCTGTGAATAAGTTTCATTAGTCACACACAGGCTGTATGTTTTTGTGCAGACCATCGTTGTATATTTTTAAACCATAGGTATTGTTTATCACTATAGAACTATTTACAAAGTTAAATGTTGTTTTAGGTATGTTCCAGTTCACACAAGATGAAAGCCGGACCCTGTCCACATAAACAAAATTGATTTAAGAAAAACAGGTAAGTAATTCTGAAAAAAAAAGTATTTTTCACTCTAGGAAACAGCAACGAGAACGTAAAAAACATTGTAAAATAAAATCATTCATACCAATTTCTTCTTTTGCCAAAAAAGGTATCTTACCTAAATTAAACCAACCTCCATTGTGTTTTAAAAATTTTCGGGCAAAGGGAATAACCTTCAAAAGTAACTTGCGGGTGTATTACCCGGTTCTGTGGTCTGACCTGACCATGCATTCATTTTGCGGCTCACCCGGGGAAGGTCAGGTGGCCCGGAGAAGGTCAAATGACCCGGGGTTATTAAGCACGTGTCAAGTTGTCGGGATTTAGCCGGATTGAGCGGCTGATGGTGGACTTAGTGAGCCCGAAAGTTGTTTACAGATGTTGTTGGTTTTTGATCCAATCTGAAATAGTTTGTCATCTTATAATATTCTGGTGCCAATGATTGAGATCAAATTACTTTACTTGACGGGCAAGTAATTTTATTTAAGTTCAACTTTTTTTAAAACAGAAAGTTAGTGCTTAATAATTGTGAACTTGAATGGAAGTTTTGGATTTTTAGATGTTTGTTACTCATTCCCGAAAAAACGGCTGAATTGATTTGGATGAAACATGATACACAGATAGTTCAAAGCCTGAATTATTTTGAATAGTATAAATTTTTTGTTGACATTTTTCTGTTTCAAATACAGCGTGGACGAACTTGCGGGCGGGCCCTAGAATATATTTTTGGAATTAGATGAGAAGTATCAAGCAAATTATTGCATCCTTGAGATAAACATGCGATCTTTAATAAAACTAAAACCACCGAAACAGTTCTTGCTGAAGTTAAGTAATATTTAATGAAATTCGTACAAGCTCTTCGGAAGAACTTACGAACTTTGATAATAACCCAGTATCCAACCCCAAATTCTTCGAGAGCAGTAATTTCTAATATCGAACAGGCGAAGATCTTGAAACTTCGCAAAATATGAGTTTATTGCTTTCGTTTTTAAGTTACGTTTTCATATTTTGCAAATTTATTCACCGATAACCCAATAAAAAGCGATTGAGCCCTTATCGTATAAATAAAGTTATATTGTGATCTTAAAAAGATTGATTATTATGATTTTATAAATCTAATAGAAGGAGGACTAGGAAAGCATATTTTTTTATAGTTACCACAATTTATGATTACATTTATTGGATGTGAGGTTATCTTATCACGCTACGTTACCTACTATCGCCCTCTAGTAAAGTACCAGTATTAGTTTAACAAACAGATTCGGTACTAATGTTATAACTAGATTGAGACCGTCCTTTGATACAGTAGCGCTGTACAGTGCGTGCCAAAATAAATAACAACCATCCGTAATGTCCGCGAAACTATTGCGAAAAGCTGCTTTTGTAGTCGATTTATATTGACAGATTTGAAAGCGCAAGTTTTGCGCTTTTTTAACCGACTTCCAAAAAAGGAGGAGGTTCTATGTTCGTCTGTATATTTGTTTTTTTTTGTGTGTATGTCCACCGATTACTCGAAGACGGCTGGACCGATTAAAATGATTCAAACGTTATTATATTAGGTAAACTCCCAAGTTGGTCCCATTTTTTAAAATTTGAAAATCGGTTCAGTACTTTCAAGTAATCTTGAATAAAGCACGAAAAAAACGTGTAGGTTCTTTAACCGACTTAAAAAGGAGGTTCTCAGTTTGACCCGTATGTAAGTTTCTCTGCGATTATCTTACGTTTGGCTGAGCCGATTTTTCTACATAATATTATAATATACCTTACCTACAAGGTACCTACACTAAAAATAAAAAAATAAAAAATTGTTTAAAAAAACAAAAAAACCGACTTCAAAAAATCTACCATTTAAAAGCAAGAAATAATATTCGTAATAATAAAAATACGTCTATTGAATTCGGGTGGGGCTTTTAGAAAAAAAAAGAAATCTGTACTTCAGCCCCACCCGACTTCAATAGACGTATTTTTATTATTACGAATATTATTTCTTGCTTTTTAGAGGTAGGTTTTTATTACCCGACTGCGGGTTATGTTTTTTATGTATTATGTCTCGGAGTAGGCTACTCATCCTGCAGTTTGAAATAAATAAACCTTAATTTCATCCATACATTAAATCAATTTTTCATTAAAAACCCAAACGCAACCTGATTACTTTTTCAATTGTCTGTAGGGAAAGAATAATAATTTCATTTCTTTCCATTGGCTTATTTGGAATGTGGGATTCTAATTGAATTCTGCCTTTGATGTAAAAGGATTGGAGGGAAATTCGGGCATTAACTTATTATGCGAACCTTCGATTCCAATACATGGACTTGTAATCAAACATATAATAAAAACCTAAGATTACGTCAGAAATAAAATTGGCAATGTTCTAGAGTTTTTTTAATAGTAAGTTTACAACAAATTAATACTTAAGTAATTTAAAAATATATAAATATGAAATTAAATAAATAATTGGAATTAAAGTTTGAAATTGGCGATTTTTTTCTCCCACACAGAGGCTCTCATATCTTCTATGATGTTAAAGATGCTTCGGTTACTTGTTATTAATTCGAATTATAATCATAACGGCCCATTACCAGCAATAACAATATTTCTGATCTTTTTCCTGATCGTTGAAAAAAGTATCTTAAAAGTGACTCTGAAGATAAATGCATAAAAGTTTTAAAACATTAGCGTTCATAGTTGTTAAATAAATTAAAACAATGTTAGTATCTATGGATAATGCAAATTCCCTGCTCTCAAGTAATTTGTAGTTAGTACTTCATGCCAGCGACATCTGTTGAATAACTTACCAACTTTGTAACTGGAACATTCAAGCCCATCGGCATCCCTGACAAAAAGCATAATAATATATAAAAAGTTCCTGGACAAATATGACGGGAGTTTAGAATTTCACATCCAAGGATCAGATCAGTATACCTTACAAAACAGGTGTAAAACCGCAGGACAAATTTTGTCTTAAGTCCCATCCGTAAGCATTTAGTATCCACGCTGTTTCAGAGATGGCACTATTCAACTTGAAATACTTTCATTTTATTTCGAAAGTTAACCCAATTTTGATCAGAAAATAAAAACCATTTAATTTAAAATAATCTGTTTATTATTTACGCATTTACGCTATAATCATTTTGTCGTTTTGTTTTTGCTAAGAATGTTGAGATTCATATATACGTACTAAGGTAAGGACGCATGCGCGAAAATTCCACGCCCCTAAGCATGCGCCCTCTTTTTCTAATCCTAAGCCATAACAACACACCTCTTCCAACGTATGCATCCCTGGTACCAAGTAGACATTTTCCGCTCTAATCGGGATTTCCAGAAATCTATTAGCCGACAGGTGCGAATTAGATCCTCGCTTATCCCTTTCCCCTCCTCTTTAAAGTGGTTTCCAAGGAAGTTTCCATGGTAAGGAAAATTTCAGATCTCTGTGAGTTTATGCTGCCTTGGTACTTTTTCCCGTAACTGCGAAGCCTCCCGCAACAACCGTTGCTACGATTCTCGTAGCAGGGGCTACGGAATTGCTACGGAAGCAAGTTACGTAGCGCCATCTGTCGCACCGTAGAAGCAGCAATAACATTAGGAAGTTTTGAATGGAAGCAATGAGTATGATAAAGTTTACCGTTGTGCTAGGTTGTATTCTATTCATTAATAATGTATTGGCGTATTTTGAAACAATTCATAAAACTCGCATAAAATAATTTCTACAATTTTATTTGTTATATTGGTTTTCAAACCAGATTTCTTTGCGAAATATAAGCATTAAACGCCGGTTTTTGGGAAGAAGAGAATGCTCATTATTTACGATGTTGGTAGTTTTAGATACTTAAAATGTTAAAAATGTTTTTACCTTAACTTATTAGTATGCCATCTTCCAATATCCTAGATAACGCTTCACGAACTAAAACAGTACGCAAAAATGGCACCTCAAATAGCGTCCCACTTACAAACTTGGCGCTTATTTTATACATAATCACCTCTTAATTTTGTACAAACTCACATATTATATCACTTAGTTTGTACAAAATAAGCTTATTTTGTACAAAAACACATCTTTTATCACTTTGTGTAAAATAAGTGCCCAGTTTGTAAGTGGGACGCTATTTGAGGTGCCATTTTTGAGACTCTGACCGGACATCTATGATATTCTTGATCGAAGTATGCCATTAATGAATTTACAGACATTTTTACTTATTTAATTGTTTCACCCACTCATTTAATTGTAAAAAGATTTTGAATTTATTAAATTAGGTCTTAGTCTAAACCAACTTACAGCAATACTCGATTTATTTTATTTTTAGTTGAGTTATGTTAGTTTTTCACCTCATTAGCTAAGGGTTGATTATTGACTAAAATGTTATTGATCAAATTAAACACTGTTATTAGTTTTGCTACACAAGGGACTTCATATTATCATTTTTGACGAGTCACTTATTGGAAAACAATGACTCGCCTATAGACTACTCTATTATATTACGAAGTAAACAGTTTTTTTATTGACCTTTTCAACCATGTTGATTGAAAGTTCAATGCTTTAAGGCTCTGTTCGATAATCTCAACTGAATTTTAATAGTAGTTTATGAAACTGATGCATAATGTGGTAAGTGGTATTAAAACACGAGTGTGTGTTTAAAAACCGAGCCGTAAGCGAGGTTTTTAATAGTATCACACGAGTGTTTTAATACCTAGTTATGTGCAGTTTCAGACACTAGTTTATCTACACTCATACATTTGGGATTGAACCTACTAAATAAAAGATCAACGTTAGAAAAGAGAGAGAGATTTTGTTTGTATTTGTATGAGCTAGGTACCTAGGTACCTTGTAATAAGTCATTTCCTTATCTGCATCGAAAATATCAAGCAGTATTTTTTTTTCACATTTTTAAGCAAGAATAAAAAACAATGCATCGTTATGAGTTTTTTTTTTATTTTACCTGTCCACGAAAATAAAGTACGTATTTATATTGCCTTTTTTGAATTCATATATGGAATATTACGTTGTGAGTGTAGATAAACTATTTTTAGCCAAAAATAATATAAGATGCTGTAACATAATAGTGAAATGTATACTCTTGAAAAGGATAAAGCGAATGGTTATAGCTTTGATTCTACTATGTAATGGCTGTCGTTATTGAAATATTTCCGTTTGAAGTCTTGATTGATGGATGAATGAAACTATTCTCTCTGGGGTTGATTAATAGTTTGTTGGTGTAATTCAATAAATGTAAACTGTTTGTTTATATTAAACTATCACGAAGCTAAACCTTTATCAAAATTCTGTTATATTAAGCACGTTAAATATGACGTCGTTGTTTTTGTCGTAAGTTGTGTTTCATAATGCTATAAATTGATTTCGATGTGAAAAATATTCTTTACCGCTTAAAAAAAGCAAAGGCTATTATTTAATCAAATGTCAGGTGTTTTTAAAACAAACATAATTTTGTAATTAATTATTGAACCCCGCAACTTCGAAATAAACTTCAATCGACTGACCAATTTGCGGATTAACGATTAATATTTTAAAAGCTAGCAAAGTATCAATACAATAAAATTGAAAGGGCACTTAGAGAGATCAGATAATTGATTTGTCTGTCATATTTTTTAATGAATCTAATAAAAGATTTGGTCAATATTTAAACTGACTGATATCTGAAGTTACTTAATATAACTGAAAAAATATTAGAAAAAATCGACTCACCCGTAGCAGCTCAGACGGGATATGATATAATATCTGTTATCTGAGGATTGAAAAATCAGCCCTTAGTCATCATCATACATATTTGAATAGTCACGACCATCTCTCCATTAATTTCACATCAATTATGTGTTTTACCATCCAGTGCGTGCGTGTCCATTCTGTTGACCAACATCTCTCTGTTTTCCGAGTCACGGCTGCCTCGCACCTGTTGGTTCCCTCGCTTGCCACTTTAGGTTCATTTTGTCCATGGGTGACACATAATCAATTTTTTTAATATTTCAGTGTCTCTGTGAGAGGAGTCACTTTGTCCTTTTGATAAAAGGTCAAGAAATGAAACTCTAGGCATACAAGAAATAATATCGGTAACACATCCATTGCATACATATCCTAACTAATAAAATAGTATCTAATGTAATTCTGTCCGTTTGTTAGGTTTTAAGGCCTTTGCCGTTGAACTAATTTTGGTACCTATAGTTATAGAATAGTTAGAATGTAGAAGAAGGACTGTAGTGTGCAGAATTTAGTATTTAACAAATTACAAAGAATAAGGAGATAGCCTTGACCACAGAGGAAATAATCACTAGCCTTGACATAAAAGAGATTGCAAAACGTGACTGGAATATTTATGTATTGAGAATGATATGGCAGTATTCAGATTGTCGTAAGTTACATACGTTAAATCATTTGTGTTTGTGTTTTTGGCAACCATATGATTCGTTTCTTCACTGTCTTCATGTTTGGGAATCAAACATTATTGTTGGCTTATATCAGAATTGTTATTATTTTTGCCTGATGTTCATTTAAATTTTGTAACAAAACATGCTTTCACTAATTTAATCTAGTGACTAGCTTGAGCTTTTTAGGGTTCCGTACTCAAAGGGTAAAAACGAGACCCTATTACTAAGACTCCACTGTCCGTCTGTCTGTCACCAAGCTGTATCTCGGGACCGTTAAACAGTTGAAAATTTCACAGGTTATGTATTTCTGATGCCGCTATAGCAACAAATACTAAAAACAGAATTAAATAATTTAAGTGGGGCTCCCATATAACAAACGGTTTTTTTTGCCGTTTTTGGTACGGAACACTTCGTGCGCGAGACCGACTCGCACTTGGCTGGTTTTTTTTTAATTAGCTAGGGAAGTAAGTTAGGGATATAATATTTTTTCGCTTGGACTTTTGTGGGATGTATAATTATTTCCGCATGCCTATACATTGTAGACCAAAAAGAATCGATATAGTCCACTGCTTCCAATCTTCTCGAGTATAAGAATTACCTGTGTAGTGCTTTTGCCAAGAGAGCGCAAGTTGATTCCATTTACACCGATTTCGCTAAAGCTTTTGACAAGGTTAATCACACTATACTTATAAAAAAATTATCAGACTTCGGTGTTCATGGCAATCTTCTCCGTTGGTTTCAGTCCTATCTGAGTCGTAGGAGTCAACTGGTAGCAGTGAAGGGCTATCTTTCAGAGCCTGTCCCAGTCATGTCTGGGGTACCGCAGGGTAGTCATTTAGGCCCATTGCTCTTTGTCATATTCATAAATGACTTAATTGATGTCCTATCCTGTCCCTGTCTCCTTTACGCGGATGACCTCAAGGTATTCAAAACGGTGGATAGCGAAGCAGATGCTTTGAGACTACAATCAGACCTGAACTCACTAAACGACTGGTGTGAGCATAACCTAATGCAGCTCAATGTTGGTAAGTGTTTTGTTATGACTTTCACCACGAAAACGCAAAAAATCATGTTTAACTACACACTTAAGGGTGAGGTTTTGGCTCGTAAACATACTGCAAGAGACTTGGGAGTGACATTTGATGAGAAGTTGAACTTTCGAGATCACTACGATGACATAGTCAACCGCAGTTATCGTCTTCTTGGATTCATAACTAGATCCACTAAGCGATTCCGACATAGCAAGAGCCTCATCTTACTTTATTACTCGCTGATTCGTAGCATTCTTGAATATAACTCTGCTGTCTGGTCTCCCTTTTATAGTGTACACAGCAATCGAATTGAAAGTGTTCAGAAACGATTTTTAAAAATTCTGTGTTACAGAAGTGGTTTGGGCCGCAAACTATCTTCCTACAATGAGCGCTTGGAGTATTATCACTTGGAGCCCTTATACTTAAGACGTGATAAAAACAATCTTGTCCTGCTTTATAAAATAATTAACTGCCAATTAGATTCCCCAGCCCTTCTTTCTCTTTTAAGCTTCAATACGCGATTTAGATCCCGCAATCGCAACTATAATATTTTCAGTCTTCAAGTTTTTCTTAATAACACCTCATATTACAATCCCATAGTCAGGATGTGTCGCCAATATAATGAGATTCTTGTCACTAATAGAGACATTGACATCTTCCATTCAACACTGCCTCAGTTCCGCCGACAGTTACAAATACACTACTCATCCCAGCACGAATAAATTATAAATTAATAATTGTTAGTCTTTAGTTTTAAGTATATATTTTTAATTTAATGATTTCTTTTATTGTTTTCCAGTATATATATATATTTTTTTTTTATTCAATACAATTTATATCTTCTATAATTAATTATTAACTTTGTTTAATTACCTCTAGCATAGGTTTTGTTTGTTTCTTTTATATTATAATGAGCTATTAGGCATACATAATTTTGGATTATAATCTAGGTCTGTTTTGAATGTATGTTTAAATTGTGTATTTTAATGATTGTAATCTGTCTTGTGTGCTAAATAAATACAAAAATACAAAATCCGACGATGCAATTTTCTTTAATATTAGGCTTTATTTCAGGGTTTTTAATTTTACGCAGAGGAGCGACCGTCATTCGGAATAAGCCCTCAGTACCCTTAGCACGAACAGCTATCGAAAAAAATAACTCGCGTAAAATCATTCGATAGATAAATTTTGTATTGGAAATTTGTACAACGCCATCTATCGCCGATAAGCGAAATGAAATTTTCCATAGAGAATTGTCTATCGAGTAATTTTACGTGCGTTTTTTTTCTCGATAGCTGTTCGTGCTAAGGGTACTGATATCTATATTTTCATGAAAATATTGTATACAAATAATTTTTTTTATAACTAACTATTATTTTGTTATCGCGACCAAAGCTACGAAACTAAGCATTAAGTTTGTTGAAACCCCAGCGGTTCACGGACCTAATTAATTAGATTAGTTCGCATCTCGGAAGTTAGCAAAACTCAAACATCTCTTTTGTAGGTGTTATTCAGCTGCTCGGGGATTACGAGCCACTGATGAGATTTGGGCAACTGTCCTAACAATTTTATTAGGATGGAGTAATGTAACTTCGACTTACAACAAATAGATTAATTTGATGTGAAAGCGAGTAGGTATGTTACGCCTTTTGATTTATTTCGCTTTGTCTCTGCTTCAGCTTGGGCAAAAATGCTTGCGTATTTCTGTCCATTTGTTCTCCTCTACAGGTCGCATTTCTCAACCGATTCTATTGAAATTTTGTGAGCTGTTTGATAATTATATATTTTTTTTATCAAGATAGTTTTAAAAAAAAACTTGCTATTTCGGTTTTTTTTCGAAAATGTAACAAACAAGAGGTTGTCTACTCTACTAGTTAGTCAATAAGTACTTATTTTAAAAGTTACTTACTGCGACATCATTTTAAGTTTTTAATAACACCATAATCTCAACTTGTTAAAACTTATTTGTGGTTAACGGTGTTGGTCTCACAATTATTTAGTTTAATTAAATTAAGTATACTTTTTGATGTATTACACATTGTGAAACCGTTTGTTTACCCTACTAAATGAAAAAAATATATATATATAAATTGTAAAATAATAACGTTTTACTTTATTACTACTTGAAAAAATGTAGTTTAGTTACGAACAGTTTCATGGTCAATATAAACTTGCAAAAATCTTTACATTCTGGTTATCAACTTCTTCTGGGAGACATAATAGTAACTTTTTAACGACTTCGCGTCGTAAACAGTTGTTCATTCATTAGGAGGTTCTGAAGGTATAAGATATTTTTTAATAAATACCGCTGTGAAGTAACATATTATAACTTTACCGTTCTTACCACAAGCCGCTTTCTACAAAATAAGTAAGTCTCACTGCATACACTAGTTACTAGTTTCGTCAAAGTACTTAAGTTGTTCAAAGCTCGAAGTCGATTGAAATGTTAAAGTGAGCACTTGTAACCGGGCACCGAAAGCGGGACGTCGATATAAGTGGATCTTTGCCAAGCGGTTATGTCACTGAAAGTTCAAAATCTTGCAGAATACAAATAGTATTCGGCAAGCTTCTGCCAGATTTTGAACGAAAACGTCTTAAATCGCTCGTTTAGAATCTATAGATAGAGTATTATAATTGTTGATTGACATTATTTTTCTTTCCAGCTCTTATTTTAACTAACCTTCTCCGTCTTAAAAATTCTAACCCCCTTACTAATAAAGATTGTATAGCAAATGTATAGTTAAACAATGGTTACTCTCTGTCAAACTATTTGAATTTGACATTGAAAAGAAAGTGACAAAACACTGAGTAACTATACATCTGCTATACAATCTTTATTAGTAATGAGTAGGGGTAAATGAGTAAATTGTGAACCACTTCGCTTATCAATTTTTTACTAAATGAAACTTCGTTTCCATAGGTTCCATGATTTCAGTAGTTTCTACTAGCATAAACTGTGTGTGTGTCGGAGTAATCACAAAACAATAATAATGTTGATTATTTGGTGTCAGACGGGACTGCGTCGGTCCCGTCTGAGCTGCTACGGGTAAGTCGATTTTTTTATATTTTTTTAGTTATATTAAGTAACTTATTATTTATTACGTTTAAAATGTTTAATGTAATAACTTGCTGAGATGAGAGAGTTGATATTTATTATCATGTTGATGTTTTATTTTATTTTCCTACTATATAATATACATATATCTTCGTAGATATATAATATCCAGGACGACCTTCACAAACCATTATTATCTTTTGGTATATTTTACCCGCTGCGTGATTTGTGCGGAGTTCTTGCCAAAAACGGTTAGGTTCTACCGAAATTCTTTAGGATTAACTTGAGCTTATGCCTTATTTATTGCTTGAACTTTGCGCCAAAGATAATGTAATCAATGATATGTATCGCAATCATTTGAATATCTATCACTTGATTTCTGATTGCTGTTTAAATTTAATTTTGCTAAACCTTACCTCTTAATTATTCTGCTGCAAAAGTTAAATTATTTAAACGGAATGGTGAAAATATCTTTGTTGTACCTACTCAGCTTATAAGGATTTGCTCTGATTTAAATAACAAAATAATTAATGTTTCAAATTATTTCGTCACAACCGAACCAAAAGGGTTTTCACGATAGAACAGATAGGTTTATCTCTAATTAAAATCTATTGGACTTGGCCACACTCGGCTGATGATTTAGGTATCTAAAATTGTTGAAACACAATTCTATGGAAATATGAACGCAAATTGTTCTATTAATATAATTAAAAACACTTTATGACTATTTTAATATTTTTATTGTAATAAGCTAGTGATTTTTTCCTGAATCAATTTAATGAAAGACGTAATAATGTCCTTTTATTTATTTCATGACATAATTAAAATAAAAGTACCCTTGTCAAATACTATTCCAGGACCGCAATTGCGATTCAACGGACATCCGATATTAGCTCATTGAGAAAAGAGCAAATTAAGGCTAAGCTCGTGAGCGTCTCCTAAATTGAGAACATATTATAAGGATGCCTAGAAAAAGTTATTATAACTTTAATAGTGTGTTATTTATATGTCAACATAAGTGAATTTTTACTGGTCGTTTGATCCCGAAGAAAATGTTAGCTATTAATAGCAAGTATGTTCCAGTAAATATATTATCTCGACAGAAACATCGTCGTATAGGTACTAATGACTATGTGACTGACGGTAGCTGATGTGTCGTCAGCAATAAATAAGCTGCGTAAATGTCACCGTAATCTCGAAGCGATTGACACGTCGGTTAGTGATCGTGAAAGTTAAGCAACTTTTGTACAGGCCGGTCATAAGATGGGTGTCCCGAATATTGTCCGCAATTGGCTGGCATTGGCTCGCAATCGTTTATTTAGTTACATTACAAAGATTAAGCACTTTTGTAACTATCCATTGTACTACCTACTACCTACAAACACAATTGCGGACGTCTTTTAATTATATTTATGCATTTGAAGGAAACCCTAAATTACGTTAATCCTTACTTACTTACCTACTATTAGTATAAATGCAAAAATCCGTTTGTTTGTTTATTTGTTTGTTACACCTTCACCTCTTAACTACTGAACCGATCATCATGAAATTTTGCATACACGTACTCAGGGATACAAAGAAGGACATTACCTCGGGAACAGTCCTTTTTTATCCAGAAAAAGTACTGTCCCGAGGGATAGAAAAAACTTTCCACGCAGACGAAGTCGGGGGAGGTCGCTAGTTGTAAAATAAACTAAATTACCTCAAACTTTTTTTTTAAATCATTCTTTGATTCCTATTCATTTCATTCAAAAGTACTTACCTCATTGTAAAGGAAACTTAATGTCCTTCGCAACAAATCAGACGGAGGATTTTCCTCCCAGAGAAAGTCCTATCAAAGAAAAATATTAATAGGAAATGGAACTGCCAGGCGGCCATTTTGCTGTCACGGGATACTCAGGAGCGGAAGGAGATAGCAAGGATGTATCTGAGCGACGGCTGGATTTGATACTCAATGGAGTGAACATTTTCCTGATACTTAAGTCCAATTATCGTCGAAGAAAGGCTTTGAGTAACAATTTATAACGTTTTATAATGCCTAGCTAGTCGATGTTTATTACACAGTGTTATGTCTTTTAATGTTTTTTTTAAGTATGCGGTATAAAATAGATAAAGTGTCAGTGATGGATGGATGACATGACACACTTATGATACCTCTGCTTCAGCTAAGGTCACTATTTAGGATAAATAATATTTTAAGTTTATATGAGTGAGATGGTGATTTCACAAATACAATAAATGGAACCGATAACTAATTTTGATCATCGATCAAGAATACTCCGGATGACCGGTCCGTCAGATATCCGGTCAGAGTCTCAAAAATGGCACCTCAAAATAGCGTCCCACTTACAAACTGGACGCTTATTTTGCACAAAGTAGGTAGCAAGTAAGTTGGAATTTTGTACAAAATAAGCTTATTTTGTACTAAATAAATGATATAAAAAATGTGAGTTTGTACAAAAAAAGGTGATTATTATGTTCAAAATAAGCGCCAAGTTTGTAATTGGGACGCTATTTCAAGTTGCTATTTTTGCTTGCTGTTTTAGTTCTTGAAGCGTTATCTAGGATATTCTTGATCGAAGATTTTGATCAAGATAGTGTCGTTATCAGACATGAAAGCGCTTCATATTATATTTTTTATTCAATAGCCCTTCTTAAAGAAATAATAATTTATTATATCCACATAATAAAAACATAAGAATGCGCATTATCCTTATTTCATAAGCGGTGTCCGAAATTTATTGTGCTCCAGATTTTCATACGATGACGTGCGGCGATGATTCGTTTTATTACTTCTAGCCGTAAAAATGCTATAAAAGAAGCTATTATAGGTCCGGGACATGCCACTGCGGCTGCCGTCAATTTACCAGGCTTTTATAGGATTTGAGTAGGGTGCCGATCACTGGTCGAACGGCTGATAAGGTGCGAAGAAAGTCTACTAACACTTTTGTGACGTTTTTTGGTCCTAACGGGATTTAAGGAAATTGAAGCTGTATCATGTTGGAATTGGATATTTGGAGAGATAATGATGTTCATTGCTGAAAGGATTCTGAAACCTATTATTAAACTGTCTGCCTTTGACTCTGTCTAAGTTCAAGTGAAAAGCTTATCATTGTTGTTCCCTACAAATTACCCATGTCAGTAAACCGGTGTAACATTGAGTAAAATCGAGCATAAGTTCAAAATTTTTACAAATTGAAATGGCGTATAAGAAGAAACACGTTTGTGTAAAATTGACGCCGTGTGGAATTGAGAATGTGGTCAATGGCAGTTGTGCGGAATCCATATTGTGTAGAATCATGAATAGGTAGAAAAGAGATTGTCCGGAACGTCGATTAATTCAACCAAAGCAATAAACTCTACCATAGCATGAGTTCAAAAATAAATGTTACCATCATAGAACAGTTCATAAAAAAGACGAATACACTGAATATGATATCATCACTTCATCTATAAATAAGCTATAAATCAGTACTAATTTTCACCCTTTCGTATATTCCACCATGAAATACTCCAGCTCTTTATGATGGCTCTCACATAGGAGATAAAATCAGTCCACAATGCAAAGGTTTACAGCATTTTTAACTGGAACATTCGGTGGACATATAAAATGCGATTACTTTCGGTGAATAACGGCATCAGATATTTATGGGACTAAATCACGACCCGTAAACTTAGAATTGTCTTTCTTGCTTCTGGGTTATAGCGCTTTGTCATATTTTGTAATGTTGTCACGTTTGCGGGATAGTCTAGAAACGTGATGAAACTTTTATTTAGTTGTTACTCTTATTTTTACTCTTTGTTTAAACAAGAATGTTAGTTTACAGCATATTGACATATATTATATTATATAATTGTAATAGTCCTAACATACAATCACACTTTTTGTTGCCAGTTTTGAATTTACCATAGTTCATATAATAAATTCGTAAAACAGTTACCAATTAGCTTGCATGTCAATGAAAGATTTCAGTCTGGGATTGAGGATGATAAAAATTACCGTCGCAGCCATCTTTGATTTGCTTGTTGAAAAATGTTGTAGCAACTAGAATAAATTCCTTAACATGTAGCCTGATGCAAGCAACTACGGGGAATGTAAGCGACCGTATGCATTTACTAATTTATTTAACTTATTATAATGTGACGAGTCACCTATACAACACAGGGCAATGACTTTGGAAAACTCTTTCTATTTCGTCACGGTTACTTAACTATAAAATGGTTTATCATGCTTCCTAGCTAAAAGCTCATGTTCATATTAGAAAGCTTAAGACAATGAGTGCTATAAGTTCAAATTCACATCTTTAACAAGATCATTTAATTTTTATAGCTCTTCCATATTCTGGGTATACCTAAATAGAGAAATAACAAAAAAAATTACAGTAATTCTACTGATACATTTTTGATAAATGATACATTTTACTGATATTTTTTTCTTTTTTACGTGTAAATTTTTCTTTACAAAGTACAATTTTCCCGGTTTCTCATGCATAAAGTCCCATGTGCCGCTAAGGCGTCGACACATAAATTGTTGGTTTTGGCTCGTTTTGGGCGCAATGGGGCGGAAAGCGGGCAGACACGCTTCGGCGACCATGTTCGATTGCCTGACGTGCTAAATGGTGGTTATGTACATTTGGGAATCTTTATTTAGATATGCTTTACAAAATTTTGATTAATAAGTATTATAACAGAACATAATAGGGATGTTGACATTTTTTTTATTTTATATTACATAAATTACCTCTCAAAAAAAGAAACATTGGTAAAAGAATTAATTCGCTAGCATGAAAACTGCCCGAGATATCACAGTGTGAAATGCACACAAATGGACTCGATCAAAAACGCTCCATACTAATGGCTTGCAAGTTATGACGTCACGCCTTGCAAGTTTGTATGCAACGCATAGGAAATTTGTTCAGCAGCTATATTAAATATTGTGTTTATCAAAATGGTTTCTTAGACAAATTTGCTATACATTTTACGGACTAATTAAAGGTATCATTTATTTTAATAAATTGTATACTTTTTAAATGGACTTGTCCACCCAACTTTGAAGGGTCATAAAACAAATAATATGCAATATATAAAACCAAGAGGTATACAAGCTACTCTAAAAGTTTAATATGTTTACGATTTTTATTAGTATTTCGTTATTTTATTCATTAGTCAACATCCCTATTATGTACAAGTAAGCAAGTCATTAATAAATGTAAACTGTACAAGAATCCGTATAAAACCCTTTGCAGTCTAGTAAAAAGGTATAAAGGAGTGAGTTGTACAATAAATAATCCGCTCAGCCGCACCCTAGTTGATTGTCTAACACCTTGGCTCGCACCGACTGCCACTTAAATTAATACACTTAACCACACTAAAAGCTCTTACATTAAGTGTACCACGCAAGCTTCGGTTATCAGCCAGCCTGCTTAAACTTGTGTGCTTTGTAATTTGTAATTAATTCACAATAGTTCTTGCCAGTACCTAGTTTTAATGCTGAAATCAGTTCCATAAAACTAAGGTTTACTAATTGCTAGTGATCCACTAGCCATTGCTTCTGACAGAATAGAATAAAACAATATTAGTTGCTCTTGAAAAGGGTATACAACTCTTCATAATTAGGGATGTTTACACCTCTGTAAAAACGGTCAACAACGTATCTCGATGAAAAGGATCCAATACTGCGATCTGTGATTTCGAGATTGTCAGCTAAAGAAGTCAACTGTTGTCTGATAGCTAAGAAGGCTGCTATTTTGTAAACAAATTCTTTCCTTTTACATTATTCTTCATGATTCATAATATTGGCATTGTATCCTATCGATCATTCTTTTCATTCCAATAATTCTTTGGTCGATCTAAATAGTTTCTCAAAACATATTCCTAGATCCTGCTAGGTACTCAAGTTGAGACCATAGTAGTTGCTATAATAAAGCTCCCTTTACAGGTATAATTTAGAATCGCGCTTGTGGGAGATAAAGACTCTCCCGTACAAAAGAGGAAGACTGTAAAGTTCGCTCTTTGTGGCCTTTTATATTATACAGTGCCTTTAAAGACGCTGTTAAAACCCCATCTTACTACCTTGTTATCGGGCGCCTAGTGGAGTAATACACTATAATAGAACGCAGGGGAAACTGTTTTAGGTAAAGATGAAAACGAGAAAGATAAGCTTTCTGTTAGGTATATGGTAATTTAAATCCTTTGAACGATAGAACCAACGATTACCAACTATTTAGATTTCTTATTACGTTGCTCAAAACGATACAAGATACTACTACCTACAATCAATGACAAGGATAAAATAAAACATGATGAAATCCTTTTCATAGTACGTATACCTTTGTTTTTTATAGATTAAAACACAATAAAGATATAACAATTTCAAGGTACCTATAAAAAAGAGTTATTTATCGTTCGCTTTCCTTGTAGAGTTGTACGAAACAACAAAACTTTTAAAATAAAACTTTTTGTTACAGGTAAGGTGTATGTTTGCGATTTTACCGTGCCGTCAACTGCTGTGAGTACCTACTATGAAACCTTTTAGCATAATAAAAAATCTCAAAGATTGAAAACTTCAAAAGATAAAGTTGTTTTACTAATATTATCAGATTCAAACATCTAACATTGGGGGTTTTCCACCATTCCGAAGTATTCAATAAGTTCGTCAGTCCTTTCACAAGAATTAAATAAATGTTATAACAAATTCATGTGTCTTTTTATACCTTGAGTTTTTTTTCACAAAGGCAGCTCTCACCACCCCATAAATATTCAAAGGACCTCAGTCAAAGCCTTACATTGCCAGTTTCTCTGGTTAAATTTCAAAAGGCCGTGTTTCTTGAAGATAAGCCAAAATTAGGCAGTTTGTTTTAGAAAAGTCTGATAACATAAACATTTTCGTCTGAAAGAGTTATTGTGATTATTGCCAGATAAGAAATCTCGTAAGGTTATTATTCGGTTTTCCTTTTAAATAATTAAGCTTTACGCTCACTTTTTAACCGACTTCAAAAAAAGGAGGAGGTTCTCAAGTCGACGGTTTTTTTTAATGTATTTTTTAACATAACTTCGTCAGTTGTTAACCGATTTGTACAATTCTTTTTTCATCTCAAAGAACATATTTCGTGTGTGGTCCCAATTTACAGAGATCTGGCTAGTAGTTTTTACATAATCCTGAAAAATATCAATTATTTAGCTTGCCATCGCACGAGTTTTTACGGAATTTCGGACATAACATCTTTGTTTGTGAACCGATTTAGATGATTCCTTTTTTTGAATGGGAATACTTCAAGAATGGTCACATTTTAATTTCATCGGTATTGGACTTTGAACTTCGAAGATACACAAGGGAACTCCTCAAAGTCAAATAGTATAATGTAAAGTGATTTAGATTTTGGTAGGTTTATGATAATCCAAAAAACCGACTTCAAAAAACCTACCTCTAAAAAGCAAGAAATAATATTCGTAATAATAAAAATACGTCTATTGAAGTCGGGTGGGGCTGGAGTACAAATTCCTTTTTTTATTCTAAAAGCCCCACCCGACTTATAGACGTATTTTTATTATAACGAATATTATTTCTTGCTTTTTAGAGGTAGGTTTTTTGAAGTCGGTTTTTTGTTTTTTAAACAATTTTTTTAAACCAGCAACCAATACAATAATCTGTAGTTGAATTTTCATAACTGTCCACAATTTAATGATATTATTTATTGTCAAGAGGTTTTTAGGGTTCCGTACCTCAAAAGGAAAAAACGGAACCCTTATAGGATCACTTTGTTGTCCGTCTGTCTGTCTGTCAAGCTCGAAACCATTTATCTCAGGAACGCGTAAAGGTATCGAGTTGAAATCAAAACCATACTCAAGTCTATGATCCCTTGAAGCTGTGAAAAACTTAAATTTCTAAATTTACGTAAAAAAAAGATACGGCCACCGTGTGCCGCAAAAAACGCTTATTTCGACACTCTCAAGGGAATCAAAATTCAGTTGATCTAGAACTATTTATGTGGCAAGTAATATCATCTTATAGGGAAAAATCTTCACCCGTGTAAAACACACTAGACACAAATAATTATATTTTGATTTTATTTTTGAGTTTTGCATTCAGGGATACAGAGAAGGAGAGTATCTTTCATTCCGAAAAACTGTTCCCGTCTGATTGAGAAATAACTATTCACGCAGACAAAGTCGCGGCGGTGGCTACTTGTTGCTATAAATATTGACTTCTACCAGTAGCCACACAGAAGTTTATCTTGGCTTCTAACATACACACATACATACATATACTCACGCCTGTTTCCCATGGGGGTAGGCAGAGACTATGGGTCGCCACCTGCTACGATCCTTGCACTCTTCTTTAGCTTCATTAACATCCATCAATCTTTTCATACATGCCCTGCGGTTTTTGTCACTACGTACACCAGCCTTTTTTATTAAAACCTCTATTTGGTTCGCCTAGGTTTTTCTGGGACGCCCTTGCGCAATCGTTCCTTCCACATTCGCACAATATATCTCTTTCGTGATTCGCCATTCATTCATTCTTCTTATATTCTCAAAAAAGCTTTTGATTTAGTCAAACTATTACGGTAGCTTTGATTCCAGTAGTATTACACGAAGGAGGTGGCATACCATTTACTTATCCCAAGCAAGCCGAGGTAAAATTAACCCGCCGTGTTTATTCATGAGGGCCAATCCTACTCGCTGAGCACAAGTGAGCACTGGGGAAATTGGAACGGAACACCGGAGTTTCGGCCATCTTGTACCCTTTACTGATTCCGTGTCCCTAAAGGTCATGTGTGTGAATACGCTTTGTATGATTCCTTTGTTTCTTTTGTTATTTTAAGGCCCTTATAGCCGTCAACTAGCGCCACCAATTCATTTATTTTTATTATACTTACATATTATTAGGTCAATATTTAAAAAATACTGGTCAAGAGCGAGTCGGACTCGCGCACCGAGGGTTTCCGTACCATCATAATAAATACACTGCAGAGCTTTAGAATAATAAAATTATTATTGCAGTATTAGGTCAGCACCATCTCTTGGCCGATAGTGGAACTATTTTTTTTCTTAGGTCAGAGCCATCTCTTGACTGATAGTGGAATTTAATTTTTCTTAGGTCAGGGCCATCTGTTGACTAGTAAAGGAACTAATAATTTTTTTGTTTGTTTTTTGAATTTCTAAAAAAGTGTGTTATATTGAGACATCGTTTTATTTTCCTGTAATCTTTACATAAACTCCTATCACATAGAATTATTTCCGATTTTTCTTTTTTCAACCGTTTTCATTCTTTCTGTACGTTTTAAAATCAATTTAAACCAAAAAGTCACTGTCGTTACAAATGCATTTTAAAAACTAGTACAAAGAATGAAAAATATTAAAGAGCTATTAAAATATATTAGAGACAATTTAAGAGGGCATTATTGATTCCTTTTTTTAATATTTACTTGGTTTACGAGTAATAAAAATAAATGTATTGGTGGCGCTAGTAGACTTATATAAGCCCCTTAAGTATTTCTTATAACAGGGACCCTATTTTTGAATCCTTCGACTGGCGTTGAGCGACGACTGATTTTCGTTCGACATTAATTGACTTTCCATATTTTTGAATCGTTGCCTCGTTTGCAGTCAAGTGATACGGTACGCGAGCGATATTCTTTACAACTAAATAGTAAAGATATTTTTTAACAGCCAATAGAAACATTGATATTACGTTCCATTATCGTTGCGGTAGTTACCGGTTTTCTCTAAATTCTGCGTGGAACGGATAAAATCCAACATTTCGTATTCCGAAAACGAACGATTCAAAAATACGGAAAATCGGCGTCATGCGACTTGAAGGCGAGTGTGACTAAAGTCGCATGCGACAACATAATGTCATACGAGCGATTCAAAAATAGAGCCGCAAGCCTATTTCTTCGATCAAATTATTTGGGATAAATACGTGGAATTTAAAATCTTTAACTTCCTTTTATAAATTTCATTCACAGTTACCACATCAAAGAGCACAAGGCAGATTTGTATGGACTTCCGATTAAATTTTTATTGCATGTTGAACCTCAAACCACTCCATAGCTTTTCCTGATCGATAAACCATTATCAACTAATATACCTAACCTAATTTTACTCACCATAATATAAGGGGAGTTATCGACACTCTGCGAGTATTACTCGAATTACGATTCCGTCGAGTCTTAATTGGCTTAAAAGCCGTGGATTAATTAAGCTTGAGCTATTCATAATCTTTAATTATACATAGGTAGGTACTCAGTGAAACATGTGAACGCTAGAGCGGTTTTGTCACCTTGAGGTTGAGGTTTGAGACATTTATTTCTCTAAAAGAAATTACATTTACTTATAAAAGAAATACACTAAAATCTTAAAAACTGGAAGGCGTAGTTAACCTTATACACAGAATAGATATAAGTACTACCGTATAGAAAAGACACTCTCCGCCCCGCCCCAGAATCAATTTCCTCACTCCACCCCGCGAAATTGTATGCCAAATCGTATGCTCGTTTAGATACTCCTTTATCTAAATAATTGAGAAAGGTATTAACTGTGTCAATTTTATTGTGAAACTTATTATTTTGTTATTTTTTTTTGATAAAGTTAATTCATCTTTTGTACGCTAATTTATGCCGAATACTCGCACAAAGCGTTTTGTTTTCCGTATCGCTAGATAAGAGAGTGGAACTCCTTGCCTGAGTCAATAAGTCGATGATCAAGCGCATATCTAAAATAAAAAAAACTTTATAAACGAAACAAATAAAATAAAACTAGTAATCGTAGTTGGCATTCTCATGAAGACTTTTTGTTTTGCATTTTTAAGAGTAAATAGATACCGTTCTTTTTATGTGTTGCACGTTATAAAAATTGAATGCTGTGTGTACCTGTTATTAAGGTCATTCAAAGACCAAAGATTGCAAATGTATGTTAGATCGTTTCTGTATGTACTTTGATGGTATACCTAATAAATAAAATAAAGGTCGTACTTTAGGTGTACGGAAAAGTCATAGGTACTTAATGATATCATTTCAATCTGTTCGTTTTATCGTTGAAATGAAAGTTCATTAATAGAAAGTTACTAAACGGTACTTACGCTTACACTTAGTTAAGTGTAAACGCCACCTTGATTTCTGTACAAAAATACTTCATTAAAACGCTTTTAATTTTTGTCTCAAAAATGAAAAGGAATTTCTTCTGAAATTCTTTGATGCGAGATAATCCAGCGCTTTGCCAAGATCACTCCTTTTGGAACTTTGTCACTCCTCATTGGAGTTCAAGGTAACGACTTAATTAAAATTAAGCTAAATAGCCTTCCAATGTTGCTTTATTGGAAACAAAGTTGTTAAGGAATTATTAGCTTCTATGTAATGGGGCAAGTACATGGCTTATTTTTTCATGATACTTGCTGGTCGATTTTAGTCGACGTTAGCGCTTATCGACAATCGGTTGTAAATTGTCACTTATTATTAAACAGAGGAGCTCGGTGGCGCAGTGGTTTAGCGCCTGGCCCAGCGATTGCGGAAATTAAGCAATGTTCGCAAGGGTCGGTCATGGGATGGGTGACCAAAAATGTATTATCTCGAGCTCCTCCGTGCTTCGGAAGGCACGTTAAGCCGTTGGTCCCGGCTGTATTTGCAGTCGTTAACACCCACCAATCCGCATTGGAGGAGTGGGTTATGGCCCGTCCTCCTTACCACCCATAAGGAAGGCCTGTGCCCCAGCAGTGGGGACATAAAAAATGGCTGATGGACAATTAGTCTGGCTTATAATGAATGAATGATTAAACAGAAGTTGGTTCAGTCGTGGTTCAGTCAATATGGTAGCCTTATAGCTAGGAATTTATAGCAATAAATACATAATATTATTATCTACATTGATGTTTCACAGAATATCTCAATTGTAGGTTTTCTGAAACGGATTTCGTGCGGAAACGAATCGATCCCTCGGGAACATCAAATCGTCGGCCCAGACTAAGTTACTTTCCCTTCAGCGACGAAAACTTGTAAAGAAGACAGAAAATACCCGATAAGTTTATTTTTCTACAAATAATTTTTATTTGTTTTTCCTGTCCGTATCATTAATGGATGGAAGGACTCATGGATTCAAGGATGTTCAATTTAATATAATAACCTAATAAACTAACACATTGAAATATATCCTCTTCATAGACATTGCTGCATATTGAAGTTAGTAGCGTGGCTCCAACAGAAGTCATATGCTGAAACCGAAATTCTAATGCAACCTGTTGGTTAGTTTTACATTGTGCCTTTTATTTAGTTCCTAATTTGTTCGTAATAACCACTTTCTGTACAAATATTTATATACTGTGACTGTGCTGTGCTCAGTGTTTTAAATATATAAATCGATCCCAAGACACTGTCGTAGGGCTGAGCACACACGCACACACACACACACACACACGCACGCACGAACACACACACACTCACACACACACACACAAAAATAAACACTGATTATAACATTAATGTTAACAAGTTAGAAATTTTGTAATTTAGATTTCGTACTAAATTTGGATATAGGACTGCTATAATTTTATTTATTTAAAGTAGTTCATCCGGGTTTTACATCTGGGGCTCTGGTGATCCTGGAACACAGGCTTTTGCTTATCCTAGGCTATGTTACATACAAATGTACCTACTAATCATTACCTATCTTAACTCCTACTTGTGGAAAACGCAAATAAAATGATTTTTTTTTTAATTTTTTTATTATCATTAATTTTTATTGTTTTATTTTATACACTGCTTATATTCAAGGCCATTATTTAGATGGCTAAATAACTTTTGATATTTTGACATAGCTAAGCTGCGGAACTGTTGGTATTTAGTATAGTAATAGCTAAAAGCTCGTAAAGCATTTTTTATGAAGTTTTGATAACTTACGGGCCAAAAAAACAAATTAGTAAGTTATTCGACAACTTAAATGACAGTAAAAAAATCATCATCATTTGCTTGACATAGATTTTCCAATATTTAATTTAATCGTTTGAACAAATAAAACATTAGTTTAAAAGGTTCTGGGGGCCTATTCCGAAAATAACCTACGCAATTGCGTAACGCATGTCACTTGGTCACGATAATCGTCCGCAGTTCGTCGGTTGTGGCTATTAAACATATTTTCAATAAATTTGGCTATCGTAGCCCAAAGACTGATCAAATGATGTCTGATACGCTAGAGAAAAACTGTCAAACTTACGTAATCACTTTGCAATATCGCATACGGAAGTGCTTTGTAATAGGAAACAATCATAACGAAGCACGGACGCAGCTGCGTGTATCGCATTAAACTTTTCGTAATAGACCTCCTGAAAGTTCAATAGACTCATATTTCAATAGAAATTAAAATATAAAAGTTCAGCTATAAGTAATTTCTAATAAAGAAATCGACTAAACCGTAATCTTAAATAGATTGAGACCGTCCTTTGATACAGTAGCGCTGTACAGTGCGTGCCAAAATAAATTACAACCATCCGTAATGTCCGCGAAACTATTGCGAAAAGCTGCTTTTGTAGCCGATTTATAATGACAGATTTGTAAACGCTAGTTTTGCGCTTTTTTGCTAGTAACACACTGTAAGTTAGATTCCATGATTAAATTACAAGGATGAATGCAGTAGTAGTTAATTAAATTAAATATATAATTATGTATACAGTTGAATATAATTTAGATGGAAAGTCCGTCAAACTATTGATCTCCCTTTGAAAACTATGCAGAAAGATTTTTATGTTCTATGGAAATAGCAACATATTTCAAAATTTTAATTATTCTCTTTTTTTTCTTAATAAAAAAGTCCTTGGTGGAATGCCAAAACACACTATTGTATGTATAACGAAACATTGTGGGTAAGTACAGTACACATATTTTTTGTAATACAATTAAGTGAGGCATAGAACATAATACGAGCAGTTTGTTCGGCGGTAGACCCTCATTTGTATAATTTTTACCCTAAGCCCTACATTTGGAGGGTGGCCAAATCCGGGGTAAAACCTTAAGAAGAATCATCAAAAGCTTTTCTCATTACATAAAACAACTTGGATTCTATATTTTAAATAAAAATATGTTTTCCAGTCTTAAGCATAAATAGTGACAGTTGTAAAGTATTTTAATATAAATTTTTCTTGAGAAAATACTACAAAGACAAATGACTGTGAAAGTTAACAAAACAGCGATAATAAGAATTTTAACTTTTCAAACATTTCTCGAGAAAAAATATAGCAGTGACAAAGTGACGTCACTAATTCTTCATTAGTGCGAAAACTCGGCGGAAAAAAGTCGTCATCAAGCCGCCGCCGGCCCAGGAAGCGATTAAATTACCGCCAAGCGTCTCGCCGCTAAACTCGAGTTATGGCGCCACTCAAATCTGAGCCATTAGTCGAAACATTTCGACTTATTAACTCATTACTCGATCTTTCGTACTTGAACGAAATTAAAATGCTTAGTTTATGATCATGGTCTATATAGGACGCAATGCAGTTAGGGGTAGGCAGTAGGCACGGCACGAGAGGCGGCGATTTTCGTCAGACGCGAAGATAGCGCTTCGGCGAAAGCACGTCGCCCGGTAAGCTTTTCGCCGTTACGTAAACACGAACGCGAAGTTTCATGCATTGCGGTGAACGGTCCTATAAGTTAGGTGGATTTGAAAAGTGATTGTGATGTGTGAAGGTTTGTGTCTATCATTCGAATTGGAATGCTAGTTTTAAATTCAGTTTCTTGCGTTATTGCGCGTGTCATAAATATCATTATTAATACTGCATAATTATGAATATCGCATAGCTTTCTTTTGAAGAAAATATTATGATGATTTCGTGGTGGAGCTCAATAATGGAATAAATTATGTTAATGCCGGAGGACCCTATTCGGCTTTTATACGCATATAACTCATTTCAAGTCTTACCCTAGTTTTACGAGAAAACATTATTTCGATTTATGATACTAAATTAAAGTTGACTAAGCATTTTCAACAAAACTAATTCTATCGAATTAACAATTCGAAATGTTCCCCTAATTAATGGGACTCGGACACGAAAAATGGATGAAATATTAATATTTTTTTTACCCTCATTATTAATTGTATGGTCCGTGTTTTTACCTATCATACAATCTAAATTATTAAATTGTACTTTCATTATAGTTTATTGATTAAAAGAAATTAAGGTTTTCATGAACTGAATTTACTATAAAGCTCATTTCATCTGATATTTAATTAATCAAATTATTATTATAATTATACACAGTAGTAAACACAGCAAACATTACAAAATTGGAACAAATACGACAATAGTTATCTGCGTCAGCGCTTTGCTTTTTGGAACTCCAAAGTTTATAAAAAAGGTTTCACAGAAAAACGCAGATTGCCCAACGTGTAAATAAATATTTTCGCACTGAAATATTTACAAAAACCGCGGCCATTATATCGAAAATCGACTGTCGAAATTAGTCGTCTCAAATCGAGTATTCGATTAAGGCTCGACATCGATCAGTGGTGCTTCTTTGACAGCATAACGAGCCCGCTGATGGATTATGCTCCCCTGGACCAGATAATGGAGGGAAAACGGGCACACTCTATTTGAGCCGGAAAAAATAAGTTACAAAACATTTACAACTTGTAAACTCTAGTACGACGCTTTTGACGGGTTGATCTAGTTGAAACCGATTGTTTAACTTACTTAAAAACATGAGCTTATTTTAAGACTTTAAAGCTCAGTTGCACCATCTAACTTTAACAATAACAAGCTTGTTAAAGTACCGGTTAAGCACAAGTTAGCCAAAAATGAGGTTGCCAGCCAGCAGCATGATGTCCTTTGACAATTTGACGTGACAAATAGGTAGCGTTATCATTTGACGATAATTTTAACTTCGACAGCGTTTTGGTGCAACTCACACTAAGTTTTTAAATTAATATGCTGTTTATTGCTGTGACGGGTCTGGGTGTTACTATACTTATTATAATTTGAAAAAAGTATATAAGTAGTATATCAGTTGTTGTCTAGCACCCATATTACAAGCTTTGCTTAGTTTGGGGCTAGATGGCGCTGTGTGAAATTGTCCAAGCATTAATTTATTTATTATTTATTTATTTATTATATGGTTCATCAAAGTCCTCTAATTTAATGATTTTATTGGTTCGTTGACACTTTGTGGGAATTAAAATTTTACTAGTTAAGTATAATATTTCTTTAAAAAAACAATACATTTTTGCTGTTTTAATTTGAAGACTTAAAATTTTAAAGCTAGCTAGTAAACAGCTTCGATGTTTATTTCTATGAACAAATTTAACAAATTAAATCAGGGTAAGTACCTATATCATTTACTTAAACTGTTGATTCAATGTTTTTTTTTATTTATAAATCAAATTGTGGCATATCAAACGCACTAATCACTACTTCCGTCACAACATAGTTTGTACAAGAATATCAAATAAATCAATGTACAATAGAAACAATCAATATGTACAACATTGGAAAATGGCATCATTACCTCTCGCTAAGTCAATTTAACTCATACCGACATTATTATTCATGCTGCAACCGGTATCGCAAGCGATTTTCAATCCTCCTCCATATAAATTGAATCCAATTCGCATTACCTGGCTTTATTCAGGGTTTTTCAATACCCAATGATTGGGTACATTTAACAGGATTACGCGCCAATCAGGCGGATTACAAAGGCTGCGTAGATGATCGACAATGTAACGATACATCATTGTGTTTCGAGTACTTATATGTTCGTTGAGGGTTGATAATAATCCCCTAATTGATCAATATTCGTTTTAAGAGCGATTATGAATGATAGAATGTGTTGTGAATGATATCTCACTAACTATGAAGACAGATATTCTCGTTAATAATTAACGCCTAATTTCATAAAGCCGATATTTGTAGTAGTATCATAAGATAGAGTCAAAATATGTTAGACCGCTTGGCTCAGTATTTTTCCATTGCTCTCTCTTTCTGCCGCTAAAGAACATTCGTTCGTTAGAGCGAGAACACTCGGTGATGACCAGCTCACTGACGCTGAAGAGTATGGAAGTGGCCGAATTGTTTTCTCATAAGTAATCGATGTTTCTAAGCTTCGAAAAAATGCGATGCCGGTTGAGTCAATGTAGGTTCCCTAATACTTTTTCGTTTACAATATCAAATTGTTGGTACCTACATAATACTTTTTAACTGGTATTTATATTTTATCCAATTATAATCAGAGAACAAAGTAAAAGTTTTGTCACGTCACATAAAAAGACCGCTGAACAACAAGCGAATGTACATACCTATATGAATGTCAGCGGTCTTTTTACGTCACGCATACTTTAAGGTGGTACCCAGAGCGAAAGTGGCGCCGCGGTGAATTATATTTAATATTATAATTCTAATACACATTTTTAAAAATGTTTATCTTGAAGATTTAAGGGCCCACAGTCTAGTATTTTTAGACGGTATCGTTACATTCTCTCGTAGTCACTGCTAGAAGTATATAGCAAAACTGCTAAAAGTGGCCGTTTTTGACACATTTGCTATAGATAGCAAATGCGTCAAAAACGGCCACTTTAGAAGTAGACTTCTACGAATGACTACAAGGGCATGTAGTGATACCTTCTAAAAATACTAGGCCATGGGCCCTAAAATCTCCACGATAAACATTATTAAAATCTTTTTCTATTAATAAATTTATAAATAAAAACCTCTGAGGGCGCCACTTTCGGTCATACAACCGCCTTATGATATGTGGTTGAATTCAAATCTCGAATAGAACACCGCCCTTCAATAGCGGGCAATCTGTCGGAAACACGAGCGGTTGCGGTTGTGGTCGCGCCCGACGCGTTTATCGCCTCATCCCGACAGGGCTTTGTGTAATGCCCTTTACGATTACGGATTTGAGATCAATCCGTTTTACTTGACACTTGATAATAACGAGCTTATCCTTGCCAACAATCAATGCGTATAGGTTACGTCAATGCGTATGCGTATACCTTTACAGAAGACAGAGTATTAATTATCAATTGTCTGTTGCATCCTAATTGCATCTAACTTTGCAGTCATACTTATCACTAGCGAACTAAAATCTATGATACAAGCATTCCGCTCAAAAAATAGCACCATTTAAAAATGACAACCAAGTGGGCAGGGCTAAAAACGCATTTAGTTTGTGTACTAAAACCAAATAAATAAATAAGTTTTGCAGCAAAAAGCGACTGGTTGCAAAATAGCGACCATAATCTATACACAACTAGATATTATTTTTTATACTTAAACGAAGAAATATTATAATACTCGTACTTACGATATGTATCTCTGCATCTTGCATAAAAAAAGTTTTTGCCTTCTTTGCCTCTTTTTAACCGACTTCATCAAAAGGAGGAGGTTCTCAATTCGATTGTTTGTTTTCTTTTTTCGTTGTTCGCGCGTATCTTCGACATTTATGGACCGATTTAGATGATTATTTTTTTGTTCGATTGAGTTTTCTTGCGAGATGGTCCCATTTATTTTTTTCCAAATCGGTTCAGTAGTTTACAAGTAATCCTGAAAATACTATGATATTAAATCAACTAACTTGACAATTTTGTTGTTTATGAACCGAATTAGATGATTTTTTTAGCTGAGCCGATTTTTCTACCTAAATAATATACCTACACTACCTAATACAAAAGGTACTTACACTAAAAATAAAAAAAATGTTTAGAAAACAAAAAACCGACTTTAAAAAACCTGCCTCTAAAAAGCAAGAAATAATATACAAATCATTAGATACGTATTATCATTGTTATAATAGAACACGTCTATTAAAGTCGGGTGGGGCTGGAGTACATCTTCCTTTTTTTTATTCTAAAAGCCCCACCCGACTTCAATTGACGTGTTTTATTATAACAATGATAATGCGTATCTAATGATTTGTATATTATTTCTTTCTTTTAGAGGCAGGGTTTTTAAAGTCGGTTTTTTTGTTTTCTAAACATTTTTTTTATTTTTAGTGTAAGTACCTTTTGTATTAGGTAGTGTAGGTATATTATTTTTTGAAATCGGTTTTACACCATTTGACTACACAGCACAGGACGACATTTCTAATAAACTGTCTCTGTTCTTTAAAATACAAATGGCAATTATTATTTTAAAGAACGCTAACGTCGTCACCGGGCGCTTGGCTGGCCCGACTAAAATGCTCTGCGATTGTCATTTGCTGTCATTTTTGACATTTTTAGCCCCGTGGTGCCATCTTTTAAGCAACAATTATTTTGTTTGCAATTACACTTCCATAGATTTTAGTTCGCTGCTTATCAGCCACAAATAAAAGAGACGACATAAGTTCATATATTATTGTGATAAAGTATTTTTTTTAGATTCAGTGGTAATAAACAAAATGAAAAAAAAAATGTGTTCTGTAATATAGTATAGTAATATTATGTTATCTGTGATAGGACTACAGCCTCAGTCCCGACATACAGGAGCCACTCGCGACTTCCGCTATAGGTGTATGTAAAGGTGTCATGCATGACCTGTTAAAGCAGCTAAACAACTACATCACTGAAAAAACAATTGAATACTGCTCGTGGCGTGCAGCAAATAGCACTGAATTAATTAAAAATGCAATAAAACCGCAGTCCGCCATGTTGCAGCTGTCACGTGTGGCCCGTGAGCGGTGAGCCTAAGCCTCACAATAATTTTAGGAATACCAAACGGTCCCCGTGGATGTGGTTTTGACTATTTTTAAAATTTTTGATATTTATTTTTTATATAAAAAAATGTTCTATATACAAGAATAACATTATTGAAAAAAAAAAAAAATCGGTGAAAAACAATAAGTTATGTGTTTTTTTAATTGTTAAACCATCGATCAAGAATACCCTAGATGTCCGGCCAGAGTCTCAAAAATGGCACCTCAAATAGCATCCCACTTACAAACTGGGCGCTTATTTTGCACAAAGGAAGTGATAAAAGATATGTTTTTGTACAAAATAAGATTATTTTGTACAAGATAAGTGATATAAAATGTGAGTTTGTACAAAATAAGAGGTGATTATGTACAAAATAGGCGCCAAGTTTGTAAGTGGGACGCTATTTGAGGTGCCATTTTGCGTACTGTTTTAGTTCGTGAAGCGTTATCTAGGATAATCTTGATGAAAGTGTAAAACCTAAATAATTGTGACATCACAATCTATAACTTATTAATTTAAAACTACAATGTTTGGATTGTAGTTAATTACAAAGATACTTAGAAATATGATTTTCCAAGCGTTATTAATTACTAATCAAAGTGAATCTGTCTTTTGATCAAGAATTTCTTATCGGAGTCAAAGTTGATTGGAAATTCACAAAAAGTAGAAGTATAACAGGAAACAATAACCTTTCAAAAGGAAAGTAATTAAAGCGACGGTGATCAGAGACTATAATAACGATATTGGCTAGACAAAAAAATAAATGCCTCAATTTAAAGTAAGAGAAACATTTTTTATTAACATAAATCTACAGACAGTTAGTAACTGCCTATCGATTTGCTTGTTTAATCATTATTAAGCCATTGCTTATCGCGGCATTTCTTTTGTTCATATTTTTGTTAGATTTTTTAGCGATTATTACATCATGTATAAGACGTTATGTTATTTTACTGCAGTATATATAAAGGCACAAACACACACATTTTCAGCGATAAAACCAAAAATAAATTGTTACCGTTTCTTTGTTTAAAGAAAAATACTCGCTTGTTTTGTTATAATTTTCAAGCTTTCAAAGCTTTCAAGCTTTTTCAAGATTGGCACCCTAGGCTAGGGAGCCTAGGATTCCAATTCGACAAGAATTCTAAAGCTAAACCAAAGATGTTTTAGTAAATATTACCTCAATGACAATGTAACGTTTTTGGTTTAATCGTTCAGAATTAACGAGATTAAGCCCATAAAGGTCTAAATATATGATCTAAAAATACCTCGTTGATACACCCCAGGTGTCTTGAGATGTTGTATCATTTTCCCGTTATATTATTCTTGCCATAGATCATAGTGAGTGAACGACGCCGAAACTTAACTTAACAACTTATGAAAGATGAATGCTTCTTTGGAACTTTGGGCAAAAATGTCTAAGTACCTAGGTAACTTTTTTAGTTTAATCCATTTTTGAGTAGCAGCGATTTCTGTAAAGATTGAAGCGCTAAAAATACTATGGATTGTGTTTCTAAAGCGGTATTCAAGGTTTACCTGTTGGTTCATAGGTCAAATCACTATATTAATATTTAGTGGAAGTGGAATTCAGATGAGGTGACTGCTAGTAGAAATTAGAATCTTGAAAAGATGCCTATAATAAGCAAACCTAACCCTGTAGCCTACTGCCCGGGTCGATGGAAGAAAATAGTTTCGCAAGGCAATAAAATTCTTATTCCTTTTTGTCTATGACCCTTGCGAGGGTCACTCTCAAGTGCTGGAACATATAACTTCCTTTAACAGTATATATACGTAACTTCTGATATTGACCGCCGTTATATCTTTCCAGCGGTCGTCGCACAATCGAGAAATTGTATCTACGATTTGTCAATAGTGGTAGTAGTACTGAGTAGGTTTATGATGATCTATTTCTAACTGACAAAAAATGTAAGAAGTAAGTACTAAATCTAGAAAAAAGTTTAAAATTTTGTGTCATGCCTATTAAAATGCACTCTTCTGGACCACTAGTAATGTCAATAAAAATATACAACAAATTGCCAAATTCAATAAAAGATTTAACTCAAGATAAAGACTTCTTAACATAATTAAAAACAATATTGATTAATAATAGTACATTATGAGACAAGTTAGCTTAGGTTGCTCATTGCACACAAGGCTGTGGGTTGCAGCCCGAGCCGCAGGCGAGGGCGTAACTCAGCCGAGTGTGCAATAAACAAGAGCTCACGAGTTTCATACGACGTTTTTCAACACATTTGCGAGGAAAAAACAAAGTAATTTACCACACAGCAACAAATACGACAAAAACAAAATATAATAATTGTGGGAAAAGGCGCGCATGTTTTTTTTGTTTTTTTTTCACACACCCAACGCAAGAATATTTTGCGATCAAATTTTAAACTACTAATACTTTAAAATTATAATTTTAAGTGACAAGATGCAAATATTTTAATATTTTATTACAAAATATTGTGAATTATGAAGAATTTGATAATAATTATATATTTATTTGACTTAATTAAAGACTTACACATTCATTTATTCCAAAAATGTATATGAATTTTCAGCAGCATAAAACCTCTTTGTTGTCAAAAAAAATAACTGTATTACCCGGCTAAATTGGGAATGCTCTGTTTACTCGCATAGAACTTGCAGTAAGGTACTAATTTAACTTTGTAGGGTTAATTCTATTACGAACTAGTGTTTTATATATTATTGCACGCGTTTGTTATAGCTCGGTTTATGGCCCTAAAAGCGATGTGTTAGGGCTCACTTTACGAGCAAGTGTGTTGAAATAATTATTATAGCATCAAGGAATACCTTAATGATACAAGTTTGAAATAATATAATAAAAACCAAAATAAAGTACCAAAACAAATAAATCATATTAAACAAAAACATTTATAAATTTTAATAATACATTAAACTACTTACTAATATAAAACTATTTTTTTTTCACATAAAGAGAAAGGTCCCCCCTCTTACCATTTTTGCTGTGCTCGACAGGGCCCATGATGATCTACCTACTTTATTGTATTAAAATCTTCTGTACATTATGGTCAAAGCAATAAACATAATAAGTATGAGTATGAATAAAATGCCATAAACATTTCATTGGGTCATCGAAAATTTAAATTAATTTTAATATTATTCGTAAACATAAAAAAGCTTAGCGAGTCACCAACGCTCACGGGTGACCGCTTCTATTATCTCCCTATTACGCTGAGCGTCATACAGATAGGTTTATTCCTGAGGGAATCAGCTTTCCGGGCGACGACCAGCACTTTAAGACGCTATCCTGTGACTCCTACTCAATAGAAAACGGTTTCAATCTAAAGAAAAAAGGTAAGTAAATAGATGAAGGCGCCCTTTTATAATGGATTCTGTTTTGATCATTATTAGGTATTTTACCATTTTTGTATTTTTTTTTCAAAATAGTTGAAAAAAAAAAGTTAAATTTCCTATTTCCTCACAATCGAAGTGAAAAGCAGAGTGTATAACTCGTACATATAAAACCCATTTTATGCACTTGTTGTACAATCTACTATTATCTTCTTTCTAAATATTAATTAATGCTTTTTTTCTCTTTATGTTGCATGGTCACGTCACACGTTTTTTCTTATATGTGTCCACAGAGTATGTACATAATATATCTATGTTTTAAAAATTTACTACTCTTTGTTAGTAAAATCGTGGATTCCATTTACAATACAAATTTGTTTTATTATCGTAGAGCAGTTTGATATTTGATTTCTGTCTCGGGCAGACCCGATCTGCACAAGTCATTTTAAAAGTGTTTACAACACTTAAGTTGAGTATATCATCTTAGCAAATAATATATGAAAGATGGTAAGTGTGAGTATAAGTTATTTTCTTTTTTACTCGATATAAATGGAATAATCACAATGTAGTAAGATTTGTATTGAAAGAAAATTTTATAAGCAAACTTTTGAAATTCTTTTTTGTATTTGAAAAAACGGTAGATTACTATGAAGTCAAGATTAATTACTTAGTCTGAAGGCGTCTCTTCTTCTTCTTAATGTGATGCCTTCGGGGGCATGCAGGCTTGCCTTGAAATTATGATTTATAACACATTTCTAAATTTTCAAATACATTTTTACAGCTTTAAATGAAGATTTGTTAATGAAACTTTTATGAATATATCTGTATTATATTGGATTTAAAGGATAGCTTATTAAGCACTAAAAATATCTTGACTAGAAAGAGGTATAAAAAAGTTTACTAAGTTTCTAGTATGTATTTCAACATGGTCCTAAAATAATCTACATAACAAAATACATTTTGGTACATTAGTACCAAAATGTACTAATGTACCAAAATGTATTTTGTTATGCCCAGTGCAGAGCCCAAAAGAAAATTAAAAACAAATCCAAGCACATATTGACAATTATTTAGCTTTTTAATTATCTACCAGTATTAGTAACACTAAAAAGAGAAATCAATGTTTAATTCTAGTGCAAAGTAATTGTCTGCTAAAACCAGTGCTCATTGTGGAGTAAATTATTATCTTTGTTGGGTACTGGCATTCTCAGAATGCTCATTCTCATCTATGTTGTGGTTGTTGGTTGAGGATTCCAGATTCCAGGAGCGGATACCTGCGCCTGGCTCTTTGCCAGCGATGAGGTGGCTCGCCCCAATGCCACGCTGTAAGTACCTATTATAGCGTTGTAATCTCCATATAGCTTAATTTCAAGTTGTGCCCGAATGAATTTAAGGCTAGGTTTACCTTGAAATAATGCTTTAAATGTAAACACGAGAAGTTTGGTCTAGTAATTACTTTTCGTTATGGTCTAAAATATAGTGTATGTAAATGTAGAATAGTTTTCTCAAATTCTTATTTTATTTTCACTTTAAAAGAAACTTTGCCAATAAAATATTATACTCTTTATTGCACTCATAAAAACAGTTACACAAAAATAAATTGAGATATGTACACAAAGGAGGACTTATCTCTAAAATAGATCTCTTCCAGACAACCTGAGAACGTGTTCGAGATTTCGATATTAAGCGGGTGGCATAAAATGCAAAAATTAAATAAGAAAAACTGTCAATTTAAAGTCTAAAATATAGTAGCTACAATATATAAATAAATAAATATACCTAATTTACCTATAATATAATAAATAAATAAATATCGAATCTTGCTCGTCAAAATAATACCGCCGCAAATATATCTGCGTTCAAATGCTATATTATATAGCTTGGAATATGCCAAGCCAATAAAATAAAAAAATCTTAAAATAAACTAAGTAACCATATTTTCTTTCCACTCGTTTTATTGCAAGGGCACTATGGTGTGGATGTTAAGGTGAGCAATGGCGTAATAATAAATTAAAAAGCCTGAAAAAATAAGTAGTTTATTTAAAAAAAGATTGAGTACGAAATACTATCAGGGATAAAGTGTTTATAAATGTAGTAACTTGAAATACGGAAGTTTATAGCATAATAAGGTATCGTATGTGAAAGAATGTAATGGACAAAATTCCTTTGGCGGGTTGGGTAAGGTTTCACGGTTCACTTTGTAGGGTGAAAAATGACTTCCTCAGCTTTTATAGGCTTTCGAAATTGAAAATCTGTCTTGCAAAAGGTGTAAAAGTAGGATTTCAAGCAACTTTTACAATGGGGCTAACTCTGATATCAAAAAAAATCAGCTGTTCCATACAAAATCGCAACACCTACTCGACCGTAATGTATAGATCAGCTAATTTTATTTTCGCGTTATCAGACTTGGCCTTATAGTAAAAGTTCATGAGTGGAACAACCTGCTGCGAGAACCAAATGATTTGAATTTCACGCAGTATAACATCAGAATTTTTGCTTTTGAGTGGGTAGGTATTGTGATATTTCCCATTAAAGAACAGAAATCAAATCTCCAATAAACACAACAATAAATGCATACGAGAGGCATAGATGCTGAAACGCGTATAAGCAAACACTCATGAAACGTGTTGAATTTTCGTTTCTCGCTTCGAAATAATCGGCCCAACGTGGGCCATCTCGGACGCGACCAAAATGTTACACTAAGTTCATTTAAAAACAATTTGCGACAGAGCTACCTACTTTTTCTTTGTACTTAAATGCTGTTAATACTTCAAAGCGTTTCATTTTCAGGCATCTGTGAAAGAAATCATTTCGGTATTTTTTTGTGTTTCGGCACAGAATATAGGGTAGCAATAAAGGGTTTCGAAATAACCTCATATGGCTATAAAGTTATAGAATTACTTCCTGTTTTACACTACTAACGACTTTATCTAAATATAATAACAAACTATTCAATATTTTCTTTACCGAAAACTTTTTCGATCGGTCAAAAGCTTTAAGTTTTTACCCTTTTTTGTCTATTTTGAGATTGTTATTTCAAAAAAGAAATTGGTAATAATATTTATAATCTTTGTCTTACTTTTCTAAACACTGTAATAACTTGATGAAGTTTTCTCAAAGAGCGAATGTAATGCCTTCCGCATTTTAAATTTTCTTAACTTTTATTCTCTAAAAATTAAGAGAGACGAATAGTGATAATAATTATATTCCCACTTTCCTATTTTGTACTAGTCGTTCCATTTCTATATCCCTGTAAATATCATGAAGCAGGTATACTTTTTATATTCAAATATTTCATCAATTTGTATTCGAATCCAAGCCCATGAATGTTGACAACTCGTATAGCTATCCGTGTGAAAAATTACATTATCGCTCTCATATTAGATAGTTCGGCAGACCAGAACTGATATCGAGTAAATTGAGTTATTTCTTTGAAGAGTGCCTCGTATATGAATGAGGAAATTTCTAGATGGATTGATGATTTTATATAAAATCTTTTTTTTATATCGTGTGTTTATTGAATACTTGAATGTTACAAAGCTTAAGCACAGAATAACTAATAGTACAAGTGCTTAAGTGAAAATTACTATTTCTTTAATAGTGAAGATAAGCAAGAGATAATGGTTATGTAGAGATCTAGTACCTAACACATATTTGGCCAAAATGTGATGGAATGCAAATATAAATTCACTCTTAATAAATAAACTTTGTAGTTGAAAACCAAAATTGGGTAGGTATTAATATGATTATTAAATATTTTGAAATAAACGTACCATACCGGGCAATAAGCTGAAATTTGCCCATTTGTAGCCCAGAAGTGTAGTAATTGTTCGATAAATTGGAATTTAATGTAGCTACGAACTGCCTGGGGATGGCTAATGAACAACTAGGTAGCAATATTCCTGAACGCGACTTACACGTAAAACAAGATACAGGAACCGTAAGCGAAGGTACTCGTACATAACCTATTTAATAAAGTACCTAGGACATTTCAGGTACGCAAATAGCTTAATAAAAGATTGATATTTATATTAAACAAAATAGTTAAAAATATTTTTGTTTACCTTGTGATGGAAGTGTAAGTAATAAATAGCGCAGGGTAAACAAAAATCATAGTAATAGTGTGTAGAAGTGTGATCTGATAAAGCTGATAAAGTTTCTTGCGCCGATATTTAATTTTCTTTTTACCTAAAATACTATTGAATAGAGGAAATAATAAAACATTCAAAAGTAAGTAAATTACTAACTAGTTTGTTAGTATAATTGAATAACAATTATTCGTGCATTTATGTTATTTGTGTTGTCCACAAAAACCTACACTTATCAATAACAGTTAACTCATTCCAGTGTTGTGCCTATAAATTGTAATTTACTTTAATTTCAACTCAACTGTATCACTATCTATATATACACTTTGTTTCTATCAGTGGAGACTTATAAATGACTCTTTGTTGCTATTTGTTTTGTAGTAATATGTATTAGTCGATATAGTCTTCCTAAAATTTATAAATACAATAAAATAAAAGTATTTTATTTAAAAAAATTGTGCTTGCATGAAAGTAAAAATATATCAGTCCCATGAATGGATTCATAATAAATCTTTAATATAGGTTTTATAAAAACACTACGGGTAAATAACACAAAATCCCTTATAACGTGGTTCATAAAAAAGTTTAATTAATACTAGTTCCATGTTTATTCCATTTGTTTCAGCGGAAGTTTTCCGCTTCGCAGTGAACTCGATTTTCCGCCGCAATTAATTAAAACTTATGGTTGCATTTTATTACTGTATTTTTTCCACTTTCAACCATTGCATAATAAAATTTGTATTTATGTGAAGGTTATTTTTATCTTCGCCGCTGATTTGAAGTTCATTTATTCATTGAGCAACTAGGTATTGCGTATTTGTAAATAAGTAAACTAAAATTTTAAATCATTTAGTTTTTTTGAATATTTCTCTATTTTTGTTTATATTTTACTAGGTCTGTTGGTGTCTTACTCAACTTTTTAAATACGCTAGTTTTTAGGGTTTCGTACCAAAATGGTAAAAAAGGAACCCATATGGTGTGACTCGTCTGTCTGTCTGTCACAGGGATATATCGAGAACTACTATTGTTATCAACTTGAAATTTGGAATAGTTTAAGATGACGTTTGTCCAATTATTTTGCAAATAAGAAAAAAAATTTTTTTTTTACAACAGGGACTAGGGCATGTGGGGTATCATATGAAAGAGCGCTATTTGCACATTTTAAATCATGTTTTTTTAGGCCGCATAGTTTTCGACTTTTCTCCGATCCCCCCCCTTATCTCCGAAGTTTGCAAAGAGAAAAATCTGAAATAATTCTATGTGATAGTAGTTTATGTGAACATTACAGGAAAAATAAAAAGAAGGCTCAATATAACACACTTTTTTATAAATTCAAAAAACAAACAAAAATTTAATAATTCCTCTACCAGTCAACAGATGGCCCTGACCTAAGAAAAAATAATTTAGTTACACTATCGGTCAAGAGATGGCGCTGGCCTAAGAAAGAAAAATAGTTCCACTATCGGCCAAGAGATGGTGCTGACCTAATACTGCAATAATAATTTTATTATTCTACAGCTTTGCAGTGTATTTATTATGATGGTACGGAAACCCTCGGTGCGCGAGTCCGACTCGCTCTTGACCGGTTTTTTTTTGGACAGATAGATTTTACAAAATGTTTCCTGTTACTTACTCAAAATTTATTTCTTTTTGTGTATGTTAGTTTAATAAGCATAATTAATTAAATTGTATATTTGTTCCAGACTTATAATTCGAATGATGACATTTCTGATGCATATTTATTACACATTCTTCTTAGTTCAGCAATTCGTTTCAAAACGCAAATGTGATTGGCGAGAACTCCGCGAACATTGTGATGTTTTATTCATCCGGCGTGAAGAGCGATTGAAGCACTTTAGGACGGAAATCTTCACTTTTTTACAAATTAACTTTAACATTTATTTGCTTTTAAAATCGCTTGTCTTTTCTTCATTTCTTAAGCGGTCTGAGTAAAAAAATTAAAGGTATCGTAAATGAATATAACAAATATTAACAATTTGGCTCTATTAGAAAATGTACTTTAATATCAAAATTTAAAACCTAATATTATGTTAAAGCCCTTGAAAAATACAATACTAAATAATATACTAGAAAAAATACGACTCGCACCAGATCAATACTCAGACGGGAATCGAACCCGCGACCTTTGGATATCCGGTCCAATGCTCTGACCGCTGAGCTACCGAGTCACTAGTGACATCGTCGAGTTTCTTCTAGTACCTATATCCTACTCTTACGCTGCAAGCCAGCGTTATTTCATTAATGTGAGGAATTACCTCGACATTCAATTGAAATATCTTTCCAGATATTTGGCAATCGATTAAGATGCTAATAGCTATAAATAGCTATATAATTTTTTAAATTTTGAAAAATGGAAAAAGTTTCTATTCTTAAAACAAGTGACCCAAAACAGAGTATTATACCATAGGAGTTTGGTAATGTCGGTTAGAATGTATGAGTTCTTTCAACTCAATATGCAATATTGTAGATTAACTTAACAACTATAACCACCAAGGTAGGAGTAGATAATAAATTAATGGGTTAGTTAAATAACACACCCTGTATTTCCAATTGTTACCTGCTGCAACAAAATATTTTAATGGCGCCATAACTTTAACACTCCCACTTATACAATTTAATGATGATTGTTTAACTTAATGGTTTCATTTCTACATGTCTGCGTTTTTCATTTGTTGCTACTATGGGCAACAATGTCGCTTAACAAGTTAGCAAAATATTCGTGGAAACTAAGCGTATGTTGTGACGGCGCGGCGCGGCGTGCAAGCGGTTTTAAACTCCAACCAAAAGGTGCATTCCAGCAGACCAATCGCTAAGCCATCGATCATCTTTTAATAGCGTTCATTATTATTACTTTCTATGATTAACCCCGGTCACTCACACGCGCGCAAAAGTTTGTACATTGTACGTATGTTTGCACGTATGTGATGGGGTTAAATGCTCGCCGTATATGGGACCCTGGGAGTGGTTAAGCGACGCTGTTGCCCACAGTACATGGTACGTAAGATGTAACAGTTGTATTGAAAAAAAATGTTTAGGGCATAGGCGTTCTGAAGGTCAACATGTTACGTCTGTATGTCTGATGTGCCGTCATCTGTACATTACAAACTTCACAATGTTGGCATAAACATCACACAGCAAACTAAAGCTGGTTAGTTAGTTTAAGGAGAGTATTATTTCTTTAAAATAAACGCCCAATTTTAGTAAGTTATTAGATTACATATTTTACATATTAGTTAACTTCACAGTTACAGTTAGATTACATATTTCACATATTAGTTAACTTCACAGTTACAGAAAAGTGCTTAGACTATCCAATTTAAAAAAGCTTATTCAAAGCTCAATATTTGCAATAAATAGTTTTCTTACTCGTCAACCTGGTAAAAAGAACCATGCCATTGTTGCAAAATAATCCAACAAGACTTTTGAACAACGTAAGATCTTTCCAATCCACATGTTATTTGGATTTAGAACATTTATTAAACTAAATCAAAGTACGTCGAGAGTTGTCGGCGCTAAGCGGATACAACTTCACAAGACCAACGATAATCCCCAGGAACATTATCAAGAAGCCAAGCAAATCTACATCTTACTACTTTGTAATACGAGTGCAGTTTAATAAACAAAGTTATCAAGTGTTCAACTATAAAGCTTCAGTAAACACATCAAATTAACCGTAACACGGTGCCTAATGGCCAGCGAGCTTGTTTACTCGTCAACTCAGTTTGTTTAAATGAAACAACATGTTCAAACAACTCTCTACTTGTAACTTTGTAGCTACTGTTTTATGATTACGAATGTTAAGTGTCGAGGCTGTTTGAAGTCGGACTTTATTTGTTTATGTTTATTCAAATTTAACATTGGGTATTGTTATTTTAGTTATAATCAATCATAGACAACCTCAAACGATTTTTAGGTTTATTAATTTATGGTTGAGCGAAGCGATGGCTGGTCCACGCGTCATGCTCGTGAACGGGTGCTGCCAGTGGGAATGGGTCTGCTTCTGAGTACCTATCTTAACGCATATTGAATTGTAAGAATTGAGTTTTTTATTGTTATTTTTTATGTCTTGTCTCAAGTATTTTTTGGTAAATTTTGCCTACTTAGGTGCACTTTCGAGTAGCAGACATAGTGATTACTGATTTCTCAACTAGTTGAAAGTTATTTACTCTCACAATTACCTATCCGATATGTAGTAGGTATTTAATTTCAACCCACCTACCCATTGTGTACAAACTTTTGTTAATTATTGTGATGGAAAATGACCTCACTTTAAATGTGGAGCTCATTTTTCAATGTTGACGACTCTGTATGAAATATACAGGGAGAAAAAAGCAGCCCTTGACGAGTTTCTTGCCGGTTCTTCTCGTTACAAGGTCTCCCGCTCAGGGTTTGCGAACCGATGGCGTAGCTTCTTTGACATTCACAAGTGCTTGTAACAGCCTAGACTGAATAAATGTTTTTTTTTTTTTTTTTTTTTTTTTTTTTTATCAAAGGCTATTTATGTTGAAATGATAAAACATTACGTTGGTAAAGCGCAGGCTGAAGCATTGTATTGAAATATTTGCAACCCAAAACTTATTGTTTCACTTGGAGTTGACTTCATTATTGTATTAATCCTCTTGCCAATCTTTACCCCATCGATAGTTTTAATAAGTTAAATGAATTAAAATATAAATAAATAAGGAAGTCAAACATTTGTCGATAAAGCAAATGTTTCGAATAAAATCACGAATTTGTCGCTTGAGAATTCCCTGACTTTCTACACATTCAATTCCCTTAATTTTTTCACGTTCTTCCAATATAACTCTGATTCAAAGTCGGATCAATATATTCCTTCAACCTCGACACGTGACGGATCTCACGCCTCTCGAATTCTTAAAAGATTTCCTTATACATCAATCTGTACCATCAATATAGATTCAAAGGTATTATGGATTTGCATAATCATAAACAAAAAAGTTCTTACCTATATCAAGACTAGAATCAGAGACAGTAAACTCGGTAGTGAGCCAACCGTTTTGTAATATCAATTACAGCACAGTTTTCACAATACCGTTTTTTAACGCTTCGTACAATTGACCTCACAAGTACTCAACCAGAATGATGCGTAGGTAATCTTTAGTAGTATAAAAGACTCAGATGCTTACTAAAATCACCCCATTTTATAATACACTGAAATAAAAACCTGCCCCAATTTTTGCATTGTTAGCACAAGAGGAGCCACACAAAGTCTAAAGTTTCTTAGAGTGTGTAGAGGCCTTATTATTCAGACAGATTGGGTTGCTAGGTGTATAAACTTGGTTCGCTTGAATAAAGTTACAATTTATTTGAGTTTCAGAAACAAGTTTACTTATAATTTTACTACTATGAATTTAGGTAAAGATTTCAATAATAAGCAGACTTTTGTGTGCGAATATTAATCAATTAAAAAGTTATTAAGTTACATTATGGTATGTTCTATTTTTTTATAGATATGCATTTAGGTAAGTACATAATAACTGTGTGTAAACTAAACGCGTTTTCTACAAAAAAAAAATGAAGATTATTAATGTTTACTTGTAGATTCTAACTTGAGGAATCTATGAGCCATAACTTGTTTAAAGTTTAGCATCTGAAGAATGCTATTGTTATTGCAATAGCTGCCCTTATCTATCACCACGGAGGCTGTACTGTATAGAGAGCCTATTGTGCTCACCGATAGAAGCTGCCTGGCCAAGCCATTGTATGTGAATACTTCTGACGCCAACTACCAAGCTACTAACTAGACAATCGAATTGAGCAAGCGTAGTTTTTTATAACATACCTTTAGTATTATTTAAAATATATTATTTATTATTAATTCATATGATTATAATTTAGTAATAATTATACTTTACTTTTATAGAACTTCTTTACAAATTACTATTGTGTAGGCATAAAAAAGAACAAAAGATAAATAAAAATGAGAATGTAACATTAATTAAAATTTTACTATACAACGGATTACGCATATTTTAAAAATAAACATTTTAGGTTTTTTTCATAAACTTTTTAATAAATAAAAAGTGACATTAAAAAGTTTTATGAGAGATATTTAATAATAAAATTACGAATGCAATGGCGTTAGAGTATAAACAAATATTTGTTTTAAAGTGCGAATACAAACGTATTCTTTCAAATGGGAATCTGATTGTGTTTCTAGTTATTTTATCGTGAAAAGCTCTATATCCAATAGTGTTGTGTAAGCACAACACTAGCCAGAGTTCTACTTCAACATTATTCCTTTATTTAAGCCAACTGAATAAATTTGAATTAGAAATCTGGCTAAATATTGAAGGCATTTATTAAAGCGAAGTTATAACAATCATTAATCTGTAATTTTTCATCAAACTTTAACTAAACTAACATATTTTTAAGTCGTTACTAACAATAATGGATCTTTGTTATCTGGAATAAATAAATTATTATTATTAATATTATATATAAAATTATTAAATTAAAACGCCTTTTATGAATCTGTTTAGCTTTTACATTAAAAAGTAATAAATAATTTTGGGAACTCAGGAAATCGAAATTAAATGTGGCGTTAGTTACACAAAGTAATTTTTGTATGGTAATTTGTAGTGTAGATTCTTTGATTGTGTAGAATAAAATAAAACATAGGTACTTTGTAAGACGTTTAAATTCAGTAAAAATACTGTATGATGTTTATTTTTAAATTTAAATATTTTGGAAACCCACAGTTTTAATCAATCAAAGAAGTGAATTATAATTATTTGAAGAGGTACATATAATCAGAATATACCTCTTCAACCTTCCCAGTCATCGCACTTTACTCTGTGCAAATGAAATGATTGACAATTGAAATGAATTCAAATTGGATATTTCAAACGGGTGTAAAAAATCCATTTCAAAATTGCAATTACAACACCCTTCAGTAACTGCTCTGGCAATAAAGGATTTATTCAGACATTTGTTAGAGTCTGCTAGACAACAACAAAATGTGTTAAAGTAATGTATAAATTAGGTGTTTTTTCTTGTGAATATTAACACATAAGTAAGTCACTGGATTGAATAGGAGAGAGTAAAAAATAATTGTGCCTTTTACATTTTAGGTTTGAAAATTGCGTTATGAGTAATGACAATGAATATACTAGGGAAAATAAAATTTCCATGTACCCGAATTTGGGTGCTAAAACATGAAATTTGAATGGCAATTTTCCTTGAGGCCGCAAAAAGGCTTTAAGCAGGGATTTCCGAGGTTGCCGGTAGAAAGAAGGATTAAATTAATGTAAATTTTTTATTCCACCTTCTTCGCTAGTAAGTAGGGTTATATAACAATTTAAAGTGAATTTACATTAAGGAGCTTAACTGTTTGATAGCTGTTTCGGCTCCTAAAATGAACGAACTTTTCCAATCTAATTCTATTAGGTGCATCAATTCTTTTAAGTTTTTTGGAAAACCATTTTTTTCTGCATCTAATGCTATATATATACCTGCGTTAACGTTAACGTTAGTGGTAATGTCCAAATACGCTTTAGCTAAGGCGTTAAGTAAATTTAGTACTTTCGTTTGTAAATTAACACCGTTAAGTCCTGGCCACATCTGCGTAACGCCTAGAAAGGCGAGGCCAGTTCACGAAATTTACTCTTTCACTATGTCTTTAGAATAAGGTTGAATATTGCATAACTTTAATTGACGCTTCGCCTGAAATTTGACGAATTTTAGTACATTTTTATTGATTTCTGAAATACTGGATCATTTATTAAAAATGTACTCGGTTATTGTGTTAGTTTGATAAAAAAGCTATCCTTTTTGCATAAAAAATCATATCACTGTCGTTGAAAATTACGAAATCTGACGATTTGAAATTTATCTTTATAAGTTTTTATGGTGTTATTCAGGATTTTTTTACAGAGTTACCATGCCATTTTTCAATATTCTGTTCGGTTACTTTCCTTCTTTGTTTCTTTTTCAGTCTAGATAGATAGATCTACAATATTCAGCTTTATAAGTCTTTTTTCAAACACCCACAAAAAAATTTTTTTTGCAATTTTCGTGGTTGGTTTCGTTTCCAATATTTTACTGGAAAAGTTTTCCTTAAGAAAGCTTTAATTCATTCCAAAGGCTCGTCGTCAAAGCACAGGCGTCTGTCGTTTATGTGGCTTCTAATGTATTCCAGGTTTTAAAATAAAGCGCTTTAAGCGAACTTAATCGTGTTTATCCTGTTTCAATTTCATCAAGTATGAACAGAGTGTAATAAAACCATAATATCAGTAATTTTGTTACTTTTTAAGGGTAAAAAACTTTTTTAGAAACTATATTGGATTCAGAGCGTTCTACAAAATGTCATCAAATTAATAAGGAAGAGTTTATAAGTTTTTTATATCTTCTCTATATTCATTTCACGTTCAAGAACAATATGCTTTGAATCTGAATTGCATAAGAATTCCTGACTTCAATAAAGATGGTAAGATGAGCATTCCTTCGGAGCGTATAATCTTATTAGAGCAAACCGCCATGCCCTAGTCTTCATGGGATATCAGATGCTCCGATCTTTGTGCCAGTTCTGAATATGGTTTAGTTTAGACATAGAATACGTAATAGTAAAGTACAGAATGGCAACTCAAGCCTCCTTAAAATCCAACCAATATCTGACTTTGACAGCCACTTGGTGCAACGGTAGCGATCCTACCTCATGCGCCAAAAGTCCTGGATTTGAATCCTGGTAGGGGCTGATGTTAGTGTGACGAGCACAAATATTTTGTTCCCGAGTTATTGTAGTTTATATACTTATTTATGTACTCTATATGTTATTTGGTACCCATAGTACAAGCTCTGCTTAGTTTGGAGCTAAATAATTGTTGTGAGTTTATTTCTCTTTTATTTATTTTTTCTGATAAAAAGAAGAATAGTACAGTGCGGATGACCTCGATGCGTTTTTGTTTATATAGAATATCTGAAAATTGATTCTTGTTTCCTTACCATCTACCTATTCTTCTTCTTATCTACCTATTAGATTATTATCACAATATTTTGTGAAAGTTACAGCAGCTGCAAATAAGTATTATTAAAAAATAATTAATTGTTTAGAAATCTGGCTTTATTTTAGTAAAAGTATTTATCTATGAGATTTTTATTTATTCATGGAGATAAAAGTATAAGTAGATTTTTTTTTCTTGAATTCAAAGATATTGTCACGTTTCATTCAAAGATTTAAATCGTTGTTTCATTCCAAAAATGATATAACGCAATCTACAAAAAAAAACTATTCAGATTTTTGAATAAAATGAATAGCGATAAAAATATAAAGGACTTTAACCTTAAAAAACGTATTAGTTTTAAATTTGAATAGAACTTTGAGCGTCTTTTTAAAAGTCCAAACTGCCATTCGTAATTCAATGAGTTGGATTGGACCCCATTGTTCGTGGACATTGCACTGCAGAGCAGATTCTTACGCCCTCGTTGGTGACGTCACTTCGAAGATAGGGGCATTATCTCACAATGGACCGCTCACTTAATTATTGAGTGAGATACTGTGATTAACGACTAGAGGAGTAACTTAGAAATTTGCCTAAAGCAAACTTTGATCGGCGAACTAAATTAACAGTAACGAGCACTCAACATTGGTTTGACCCTAATTTAATAATAATTGCTGAGATATAGACAACCTCTACGCGTCTGTATTTTATTTGTATAGTTTAGGAAGGATATTTCTAATAAAATATATTTTAAAAATTTAATGAAAGTTATTAGAATATTTCTAAAATAATTTAGAAATGATAATGTGTTTCAATAAATCAATTTAAAGTCTGCGCTTCGTATTGGTTAATAAAATCGTCATCGTATTTTTATGATAATGTCTAATAGCAACAATATCAAAATCTATCACGACAGTGTGACGAAATTCTCTCTCAGTTTATTGCCGAATTCCCTGCAGGGTTCCTGCTCAATGGCTTATCTTCTTGATTTATGGATCGAGGCCGTACTTTATACTAGTCTAGACCCAAAAAATAATATTGCGTTTCTATTGAGTATTATTATTGCTTCAGAATAAGTAAAGGCCTTTTTATGGACACCAGTATACTTATTCATTGCCGTCTCTCAGATCACAAAATCTACTCTTTCGCTATCTCTTTACAATACGGTTGTTTATAGCATAGCTTTAATTGTCACTTTGCCAGAAATTAAATAAAATAAATGCTTAGACAATTTCACACAGCGCCATCTAGCCCCAAACTAAGCTAAGCTTGTAATATGGGTGCTAGACAACTGATATACTACTTATATAATTTTTAAATATATACTTATTATACATAGTAACACCCAGACCCGTCACAGAAATTAAAATTCATCATTTCAATTTCTGCCCGGCCGGGAATCGAACCCTCTTGCGTGGTAGGCGGCATGTTGACCACTGCACCAATGTTTAGTACATTTTAATGGGGTTGGTAAACTTTTTCGAAGAGAATTGTTTTTAATTTTAGTTGATAGCACAAGTTTGAAGAATAAAGAAAATAATATTATGTTTTTTTTTATTTTACCTTGTTAACTAAATATATTTTTTTATATTATTATCGCGATAAAATATCAAACATACGGCTGAACACGAAGTTCCTTTGCATTTACTGATTTAAAAAACTGATTGACAGATTTGATAGACAGTGACAAAGAGTAATCATACCTTTGTTTTTTTTGTTTTGAGCAACAACATAGAAAGTCTTTGGAGCAAAGGCATAACCTTCGCATACAGCCGTAATAGTGATTTATTGTACTATGGTGTAAATTAAAAATGTAAATTTTTATTTAAATTAAAATGAAGCATTATATAATTCCGCAATTTGTTATTCCTGACTCCAAAGCCAAAAGCTACCAGAAAATATATAATTCACAATAGTTTTGGAAAAGTTTACCAACCCCATTGAGTTTTTGGAAGACTGGATAATTTATTAAAAATCTACCAGGTTGTTGTGTTACAACAATAAAAAAGCAATTTCATTTTGTATAAAAAATCATGTCACTGTCGTTAAAAGTTACGAAATCTGACTATAGGAAGTTTGTTTTTATGGTGATATATAAGATTTTTTTAAAGAGTTACGAAGCCATTTTTCAATGTTCTGTTCAGTTTTTGTGTTTCTTTTTTAGTTTGCAGTAATTTTAGTGTAGTAGGTAAAATTCTACATCATTTTTACACACTGCATGCTCAAACATCAGTATTTAAGTCAGATCGTGAACTGGCCTCGCCTTAATCAAAAATAGCTTGAATTACGAAAGTTGAAATCAATTTGACTTCATAAAAAAACTTTCAATGAAGAGCAAACTTTTTTCATTTATTACGACGCACATCCGTCGCTTATTAAAAGATATTTCAACAAAAAATGGACAGCCCTTATAATTTATCACTGAAATTTTTCAGAAACAGTGTGTAGGTTTCTAATGAAAGTTAGTTTCCGTGCTTTGTTAACTTTTGGATCGCCATATGGAGTCTTATAGCAAAAAACTTTTTTTTCGTATCAGATATAGGTACCACTAGATTGCTTTTCTTCCAAAAGCACGCCAAATGGTAACGGTACCTGCCTTTAAGCATGATTGCCGTCTAAGTAACAAATTGCACGAATAAAATAGGGTAAAGAATTTCATAATTAAATTCAACTCTATATTTTTTACGGCGTATTTCAAATATTTCATATATAATTTTGGCAAACACAAATTCTTAATTCTTCATAACAGTATCTCCAAGTCAAAAATGTTTTCAGTACTTCCCAAAAAGTTCTCGTCAGTAATTTGTTCGTTTGAGTTTACGCGCGAGTTTCGCCTGTCGTGTCGCCTACTCGCACGCAGCCAATAGATGATATCGGTACTACGGCTTCTATCGACACGCAGATAAGTTTTAATGACATAAGTTTCAATGTGATTGTACTTAAGTTACGTCGCACCTTTTGCTGAGCTGTTGGCAGGTTAACAAAATTCTTTCACTTGTGTAAAATCGGAATTTATGAGCTATTGTTTTTTGTTGTTATTTTACTGATTGACTTATAAATAATAATATAGCTAGATAATGTGACAGGAATATTAGGTGCTTTATAAAATTGTAATTTGTCGAGATTATATAAAATACATACTAACAGAAGCGCGCACAATGGTATTTTTAGTACCAACATTTATTAAAGATACAAGTCAAAAGCAACTGACACAATCATAAAGTTAGACCCATAGTTCTCTAAAACCCAATTAGACTAGGAATGAGAACAAAAGGGTAAAAGTACGAACAGTCAACAGTTCCATTCATTATCGTTTTGAGTTGGTACATTATTGTAGCGGCGAAACAATGGCTTGCCTTTTGTGCCACTCTGCCTTGGGAACCCTTAAATTATGAACTTAGTATGACTTAAACGAAAACTCTGTTGCTAGTTGAGATTTACGTACAGTATACTCGTATATATGTTACGGCTAATACGCGTCGGAAGCCGGTCTGCTCCGTCCGCATACGTCGGCATGCGCCTGCAGACGCATGCTGACGAATGCATGCGTCTGCATCCGTCGGCACGCACGCATATTCGTCGGCAGGTTCGTCTAGGAGCGTGTCACCGGGTGTGTCGGCAACAGTTGCCGACGCGTGCAGACGTATGTGGACGCATGCCGACGCGTGCGGACGGAGTCGACCGGATGCCAACGCGTGCGGGCGGAGCCAGTCAAGCTGTGTAAATTACAACCGAATATAGAACTTAGCTACCATTAAAGAAACTAATATTTCCTTCCTTAAAAAATGTGCTCCAGTGCAGCCTGACTCGCGTTGGTTTGTGTCAATCGTAGATTAGGAGAATATTTAAAAAAAATGTTTTTGTTTGCATAAAATAAATGCAATCAATAAATAACGATCTATTTAGCGAAATACCTGTCCTTCGGTGTTTAGTCCCATAGATGAAAGGGTTTAATTACACCTCTCAAGAAAACCGCTTTTACATAATTTGTATTTAAAATATACGACAATCGATAGTACTAAATTATTGTAACAAAAATATTGTACTTCACTTGAGCATAGCGAGTTCACGCTTCGTTCGTGCACTATTGACCTACAAAGGAAACTTTGAGTAGCGCTAGTGGCGTAGCGGCTCGTGAGCGGCTCGTGAGCTAACCCCTGCACTAACGAAGCCTGTCTCAATTTGCAGCCACGCCGCCAGTGGGGGGTTACCGACCCTTAATATAGTGTTTAGTTACATCATACTTGCATTTTATGAAGGGTTAATACATAATTAGTAGGAAGTGCTGTAGTGTAATTGGAACTGAAACAATCGTTAACTTTGTAGCTCACATGATTACTTATAAGTTTCAAACGATTGGCTCATGATCAATAGTATTTATGTTTTAAAATATAATAAAATAGATTAAAATTAAATAGTTTATTGGGAGTTTATAAGCTATAGATTCGTTTATTCTCAATTTTTCTTTGTATATAAAAAGATTCGTTCATCCTAATTTCATAAAAAAAACATTCAAGTGAATGAACCCACTTAAGGCGAGGCCAGTTCACGATCTGATGAAAAGTCTGATTTTTGAACTTCCAATGTGAAGAACTGATGTAAAATTCTACTTCACAAAAATTACTGTAGACTGAAAAAGAAACACAGAAGCAAATTAACCGAACAGAATATTGAAAATTGGCATGGTAACTCTCTAAAAAAATCTTGAATAACACCATAAAAACTTATTAAACTAAATTTCAAATCGTCAGATTTTGTAATTTTCAACGACAGTGATATGATTTTTTATGCAAAAAGGATAGCTTTTTTATCGATCTAACACAATAACCGAGTACATTTTCAATAAATGATCCAGTATTTCAGAAATCAATAAAAATGTACTAAAATTCGTCAAATTTCTGACGAAGCGTCAATTAAAGTTATGCAATATTCAACCTTATACTAAAGACATAGTGAAAGAGGAAATTTCGTGAACTGGCCTCGCCTTAAACAAGCTCTCAGAAGGTGTTTTCAGACTTCACTTATTTTCTTATTCTATTTTATGATTACGAAAAGTATTTATAAAATTGAATGGTAATTTTACGAAAGTATATGTATTTTTAACATTTATATAGAATGGCAATTGAGTTTCTATCCAGACAGGCAGCGCCGATATTTGAAGCACACTGCCATTTTTTTCCATTTTTTTCAAATATGTTAATTTGACATTGATTTACGACGACAGTCTGTTTAACGACAGTCTGTTTAGAAAATGTAGGACTGTTTCTTTTGTTTGCTGTTTGGAAATTCGTTAATGTTATTCTTCTTTCGTCATTTTTCTAATGTAACAAGCGATGAGTTCGCGAAAAACTTCGCATAAAGTAGGTATACGATCACAAATCACACAGAAACAGTCGAATGGAATCTGAAGTTTTTCTTTAATAATTTAAGTTTTTCTTTAATAATCTCAAAATTAAAAATTATATAGCTATTTCATCTTAATCGATTGCCAAATATCTGGAAAGATATTTCAATTGAATGTCGAGGTAATTCCTCACATTGGTGAAATAACGCTGGCTTGCAGCGTAAGAGTAGGATATACTAGAAGAAATTCGGCGATGTCACTAGTGACTCGGTAGCTCAGCGGTCAGAGCATTGGACCGGATATCCAAAGGTCGCGGGTTCGATTCCCGTCTGAGTATTGATCTGGTGCGAGTCGTATTTTTTCTAGTATATTATTTAGTATTGTGTAAAAATAGCATTGTGAATGCAAAAATCTCAAAATTAAAAATTTAAGTTACTTTAAATGCACTTATCGATATAAAATAAACCTATATAGCAGCTAAATACAATGTAGGCTATGAAAACACACTAAAACTTAAAAATACTTAAATTGAAGTTTATATAGAAATAACCTTTAGGCGTATAATATCAGAAACGCAAAATAGCCGATTCGCGAAAAATGAGATTCTTTAGTACTAAAACTACGCCATTAAATCTTGTAAAAATTATAGCATATTCTGCTACAAACTACATTCTAGTTGCCAATTTTCAAACAAACAGAAATCAAAGGAGACCCGTCTCGTTGATCTAGCGTACAATAAGCCAAACACCGAAAGCGACATCTGCTTTACGAAACTAGTCATTATTGGAATGGGATGAGGGAAAAGCTCTCGGTTGTGTGGTGTCTCTGCATCCATTTGATCTGCATATACCTAGTTCCGCGTTACGTTACGTCATGCTTACTGTCCAGCGCACTGTTTAGATTCCCAGCACGGAACTGAACTGCCTCTATTTGTTTAAGAATGAATACTTACTGCTTTCATGAATTCGTACTAAAGTACCGTAACCGTAAAGCAAGCATGGAATTTACTTTTTTAATCTTTTAGAATGTACTATGCTGTCCTTTCTAATCCGAAACTTCAAAACTTGTATCTTTTTAAGTAAGTACTCGTATTAAAGTCATTCGTAAAAGAATGATGCCATTTTAATGTTTCGAATAAAATAAATGCAGAAGTTTCAGAAATAGCTCTGAACGTGTCAATTTTGGTATAAAGTATTTTCTTGCAAAATGTATGAAAATGAAGAGCAATTTTATGCTTCGTAGATATATATCATTTGTTTAGAATAGTCAGCAGTTTGTGCCGAATGCCTAAACTAACATTTGGGCGAGCGTGTTTAACGAATCAACACGAGCGTTTTATTATTTTCGGCGTCTCGTCTTGTATCGCCGACGGCTAAGAAATAAAGGCAAAAAAGGTGAATCGTTTTTTCTAAGAAATGTGCTGAAATCATTTTATTTCGGTGAATACACAGCAATACACTAACAAGACAAAATAACTAGTCATGGGCCCAAAAAAAATATTTTGCTCACAACTATTTATTAATCATTAAGTTTTTCAGATTTATCCGGTTATCTATAAGTACTAATAAATTATTATACTTAAATAGGAAAAAAAATGTTTGTTTAAAATATAATGAATAAACTCAAAATTTCTTTCCCTTATTAAAATATAATAGCATATGTTACTCTTGATACATTATTAAGAGTAACATAGGCTAACTATATTTTATTTACTAAAAATAATAGAGATCCTACGAAAATTGCATTATTGAAACTCACGGTATCATAAAAAATCCTAAAAAAGAAATTATTTGGCGTGCTCTGCCAAAACTGTTAATGATTCATAGAAATAATGTGCTGTATTTTTATGTTTATAATTCTCATCATTATACTAATCAAAAATTCCGCACGGCTATTTGTATCATGATATTAATCCTTATCCAACTTAATAATTTCGTGACCAAGGTTGATCAATATTGAATGTAAATTCCTATAATAATATAATATGATTCTAATCGGACCTTTCGTCTAGAAGTTATCTACGAAGGCTAAGTATACAAAATGCGCGCTGTTTGCGAACAGACCTAAGAAATCGACTAAGTCTAGGATGCTGGAAAATTGGAATTTAGGTTTATTAACACATAAAACCATTTTAATAAACAAAATCAATATTAAATTTTACACCGAAGCAAAGCAAGAAGGGCGGGTCACGAGTAAAAATTTTAATTTTAGATATAAAAAAAAATGCGGATGAATTTATACATTCTCTAAACTTATACTTGGACACTATTAAACGCTTTAAAAACGTTATTCTCACGGGTGATATTAATATAAATTTAATATACTACCCTGATGAATCATCGCAATGTCGCACAAATAGATTTAATTATTTAAATATGCTTGCAACCCATGGCATGCTTCCTGGACATGTTCTACCTACAAGAGGTCCTAATTGCCTTGATCATTTTATAATTAAGTTAGATAGTAGTAACAAAAGTGCAACCGTTGCTGTACTTGATTCAACCATAACTGATCACGATATGATTTTCCTAAAAATATGTACTTCTAAAAACATGCAATTAAACGTAAATAAAAAAGTTAAAAAAGTAATTCATTATGATAGAGCGATAGAATATCTTAAAAGTGAAAAACTGAATGATTTATTAGCCCTAACTGATCCTAATCTCATAACACAAGGTTTGATAACAATTTTACAACAATGCCTTGCTTTAAATACCCTCACAATAACAGTTCCTGGAAGTAAGCGAATTATTAAGCCTTGGATGACTGCAGGTGTACTACGCTGTATTAGGAACAGAAATGATATGCAGAGTAAATTAAGATTAGATCCGGAAAATCAGACACTTAAAGTTACATATAAGCGATATCGCAATTTTTGTACAAAGATTATAAAAAAAATAAAACGTGATTATGATAGAAAGCGATTAGAAAAGGCCATTAAAAATCCAAAAAAGTTATGGAATACTGTAAATAACATTACTCAACGTAAACCACCCAAATCACAAAACCAAGAGCTTCTTGATATTGCATCAACTCCGCAAGAGTCTCTAGACAAAGTTAACACATATTTTGCTACTATTGGAAAACAGTTAGCTGATAATATTCCTACACCACAAACCGAAATTAGTGCTGACGTAAACGTGACCCCAGTGACATCATTTGCACTCATGAACACTGACCCTGAAGAGGTTTACTCCGTGCTTATGTCTATGAAATCTGACAGTGCTCCTGGGTGGGATAAAATACCGACACGCTTTGTAAAGATGGCATACAATGAGATTATACCAATTCTAGTTCATCTCACTAATCAGTGTTTTGAGAGCGGAATTTTTCCAGTAGCACTGAAGCAAACAATTATTACACCTGTGCACAAAAGTGGAGACAAAACAGATCCGTCTAATTTCAGACCGATATCTGTGATATCTGTGTTAGCAAAGATCCTTGAAAAGCTGATAAACATCCGGTTAGTAAATTTTTTCTCTAAGTATAATATTTTTTCTTCATCGCAATACGGATTTCGGACGAACTTGTCAACTGAAGATGCTGTTTTAGCTCTGACCTCCGCTATTGTTGAAAATGTTGATGGTGGAAATAAGTGTTTGGCGGTTTTTCTTGATTTAAAAAAAGCCTTCGATACGGTGTCCATACCAATTCTTCTGCGTAATCTCTATAACGTAGGCATTAGAGGAAGTCCGCTTAAACTGCTAGAAAGCTACTTAACGGACCGTAATTCACGAGTAGGGGTAGGGTCAGCACTGAGTTCTGAATGTACCGTTAATTATGGAGTACCTCAAGGCAGTGTACTGGGCCCTACTTTGTTTCTTGTGTATATAAACGAACTGTGTAATATGCAGGTAGATGGAGGTCGCATATTTTCGTATGCGGACGACACAGCTATTGTTTTTACAGCTAGGGACTGGGAAAATTTAAAATCACGTGCTGAAGCAGGACTGGCTCGTATTGCTGCTTGGCTGAATGCACACCTTTTATCACTAAATATTCAAAAAAGTAACTACATTTGTTTCACCAAGTACAATAACAGCCAGCCCTCGCTTGATTTTAGAATAGTCATCCACCAGTGTGATGAGAATCCTGATATACCTTGCTCATGTACGGAACTTATAAAAGTAACCAGTACAAAATACCTGGGCGTTATGCTAGATCAGCGATTGTCATGGCAATGTCACATTGAACTTCTTATGAATAGAACAAGGAAACTTATATGGACGTTTAAAACATTACGGCATGTGGCCTCTGAACACCTCTTGCGCCTAACATATATATCACTAGCGCAATCTGTTTTGTCCTACTGCTTAACTGTGTGGGGTGGGGCAAACAAAACTAGATTTACAGACTTGGAGAGAGCTCAGAGATCATTATTGAAAGTGATGTATTTTAGACCACGTGACTTTTCAACAGACTTACTTTACTCCTCTAGTGATTTGTTATCTGTCAGAAAATTATATATTTTGAACACTGTACTGAGCAAACACAAATCGCTCCCTTACCAACATATTGTAAATAACATTAGACGAAAACGTGATGTTGTACAACAAAAGCCAGTTAGGTCAGTTTTTGCGAAGAGGCAATATGACACGAGAGCTGTTGTCTTATATAATAAAATTAATAAGGAATTAAATATTTATGAAATGACTTACGCAAATTGCAAAATTTCGCTTATTAAATGGCTAAAAACTAAAAATTATTCTGAAATAGAATTGATTATTATAAGTTAATACACGCACACACTCACTCACACACTACACATGCACTCACACACACACACACACTAACTTCGCAAATAAATAGTTTAATTTATCATAGTTTTTAAGTATTGTTTAACAAAATTTTTTTTAGTATTGTATTTAATAAAGTAACTATTAAGGTGGCACAAAGTAGTCTATTGTAACCATGCTATGGAAGAGCGGTGCTTCCTAACACAAGCAAACTTTTGCTTAAAGGGTTAGCTCCAACCACTTATTATTGTTCTAGACTAAGTTAATGAAATAAATATTTTGTATTTTGTATTTGTATTTGTATTAATCGGACCTTTCGTCTAGAAGTTATCTACGAAGGCTAAGTATACAAAATGCGCGCTGTTTGCGAACAGACCTAAGAAATCGACTAAGTCTAGGATGCTGGAAAATTGGAATTTAGGTTTATTAACACATAAAACCATTTTAATAAACAAAATCAATATTAAATTTTACACCGAAGCAAAGCAAGAAGGGCGGGTCACGAGTAAAAATTTTAATTTTAGATATAAAAATTTTATTCCTTATTTAATCTACGTAAATATAAATACTTTGTTTTGCCAGAGACATAATGTATATTGCTACATTGATGAAAATTAAGATAAAAAAATATTGTTCAAAAACATACTCAGAAAAAAAAATCTATTCTGTCCAATCCTGTCCCTGTGCAATCCAATCTACGTCTTTCTGTCAATTGAATATAATTATCGTATGTAATTTGCAACTTTATAACTCGTAGCCTCTTGTATTAAGCTTGTATTAATCAATACAGTTCACTCAAATATCAGCTTTGAAATACATTTATTTGAATCGTGTTTCAAACAACTTAAATTAATTTTGAAACTAATAAAACTTTGAATTCAAATACTCAGCATTCAAGACTGGTAAGAGTAACAAATTGAGTTAGAAACAACATTTTATTGTTAGTTGGTAATATAAATAATTGGAGTTGGTTTTACATTGTTTAATGGTTAAAATAACAAAAATTTGTAGAACTAACGCTGGGTTCCCACGGCGCGTTGCGTGCGTCGACTTAACGCTGGCAAATTATACACGCTGAAGTTTTAATCATTTGGTTCCCGCAGTGGGGTGGTTCCACTCATGATTACAAACAACTTTTAGTATAGGGCCAACTCTGATAATAATATCGCGAAAAAAACAGCTATTTCATACAAAAGCGCAATACCTACTCGATCTTAATGTTAGCCCCATAGTAAAAGTTGCTTGTAATATTGATTAAAGTAAGTAAGTAATAAGTATGTAAGTAAGTATGTCATGCTCTCTTTAATCATTTCTGCGGTGGTGCCGTGTGGGGCGGGTCGTTACGTTCCCTCAAATATGGTTGAGCGAAGCGATGGCTGGTCCACGCGTCATGCTCGTGAACGGGTGCTGCCAGTGGGAATGGGTCTGCTTCTGAGTACCTATCTTAACGCATATTGAATTGTAAGAATTGCGTTTTTTTATTATTATTTTTTATGTCTTGTATCAAGTGTTTTTTTGTAAATTTTGCCTACTTAGGTGCACTTTCGAGTAGCAGACATAGTGATTACTGATTTCTCAACTAGTTGAAAGTTATTTAATCTCACAATTACCTATCCGATATGTAGTAGGTATTTAATTTCAACCTACCTACCCATTGTGTGCAAACTTTTGTTAATTATTGTGATGGAAAATGACCTCACTTTAAATGTGGAGCTCATTTTTCAATGTTGACGACTCTGTATGAAATATACAGGGAGAAAAAAGCAGCTCTTGACGAGTTTCTTGCCGGTTCTTCTCGTTACAAGGTCTCCCACTCAGGGTTTGCGAACCGATGGCGTAGCTTCTTTGACATTCACAAGTGCTTGTAACAGCCTAGACTGAATAAATTATTTTTTGATTTGATTTGATTGATTTGATTAGAACTACCCCACTGGAACCGAGTGATCAAAATTTCACGCTATATGTATAAAAAGATATTACGATCTTGCGTTGCGACGACGCAACGTGCCGTGTGGACCGACTCTAACAGCGAATAATTTAATTGGGTTGAAATATATTTGTATATAATTATAAAACAAAGTGATGAACTAAAAACACACTATTTTTTTTTCCTAATTTAAGAAGGTTTCACTCACCCTCATGCCACAAACTTATTAGAACACGCATGAGAACTCACGGAGAGGAGAATGAAAGACAAACATTGTCGGTAGCAGAAATTCTTTAAATAGATATTAGACCATACAAATGTAGGCGTTAAAAGAATAAATTAATCAATTTTGCTAGTAGCAATATTAAACAAAAAACAAAACCCACAGCTGCAGGCCTTATGGTTGGCAGATAAATTTCCCGGATAGGTGCTAAGAGGGCTAGATTTATCTGTGGGTAGTATTTATTATCATGGCGAGCTACCACCGGCCGCTTTCCGCACTTATTTTGGCCCTTAAGCTCTTTAGGGCTAAAAAGCTTACAGTCTCCTTGAGCTAATGTTGCCTTTTACTTTTATCGTCAACACAATTATGTGAGGAAAGGATTAGTTAAAAAAGATCATAGGAAATTATGAAACAAAATAATAAAGGACCCTATATAATATAGAGAAGTGAAGGCCACGCTCTTTAGAGCATTCTGCCAATCCTTCTACACGTGCAGCCTCTGAGTCACATGTACGCGGCGAGCATATAATATAACAATGCATATAGGGTGCTGATGGGACTACCGAGGCACTGCAGTGCTTCAGGCATGTTCGCAGAGGCCCGTATCGACGGATTTCACGCCATAATAAGAAAACGGTGCGCCTCATTATTAAATCGTGTGCGAAGTAGTCCTAACAGCATCCTATGCATGATAGCCGATCGATGGGACGGACCGATGCTGAGGACGGCAAGCCTGCACTGTGGTAAAGCAGTGACGGTGTATTAGCTTCGGCAAGTTTTATGTTTTATTTTATTCTCATTTCATTTAATTTGTAATTTGTAACTTTTAATATGGGTATTTTGGCCTTGAAATAAATTTCAATATTATTATTATTATTATAACACTATTTTCGTACAAAAAGATATCCCAAAATGTATGGAGTGTGGGCCACGCACGTCCATGTACAGTACTTTATACCAAAAGATAAGTTTTGTAATCATCCAACTTTTCACTAAAATGCAAACATGCTTTTTTTTACTTTTGCAATAAAATGCAAACACTACAAAAATACACCATGGCGAAAGATGGTATACCTATAATGTCTGTCACTTGCTGTTACTGCTGTTAGTCAGTTCACTTTTGACATTTCAATTTTAGGTTCTTTGTTTTTCTGAGATTTTCACCGTAAATCGATGTTACAGACCGTTTAGCACACTTAAATTTGAGGTCAAAACAATTGACTTGAGCCGCAGTTCTTCAAAAAGCAGAGGGAGGAGCTGTTTATGACGTTTTTTTTGTATGGGAAAAAATATGTTCTTACTCCTATCGTGTGTGATACCAAACTTTAGCCAAAAAACCGATTTTTGTTCAAATCAATCAATCAAAAAGGGTAGAATCGAAATAGGATGATGACATTGGAATCATTATATTAATCTCCTTATCCAACTAAATAATTTCATGATCTAGGTGGATAATTTAGGTGGTTATAATCAGGTAAATTTCTTTTTATTTATTCTAGCCAGACTTTTCGAAGTTTCGACTGGTAAAAAAATCCTAAAAGTATGAAAAAAGCGAATACCTCTACTAAATCTACAGATGCTGAAATTTGGAATATAGAATCTATATTTATACAATTAATAAAACAGTAAATGCTAAATGTTTGTGCGCGCATCACTCAAAAACCGCTGAAAGAACTTTGATGGGCTTATTATAGCTTATTAGCTTGGGGTCCAAGTTATAATCTTAGCCATGTTTCATCAAATTCGAGTGGTAAAAAAGGGAAACAGCTTCAATTTTCCGTAGTATTAACTGTACTAAGGAGGCATTTAACTGGTTGTCATATTTTCTACTCTTCACGCAGACGAAGTCGCGGGCGGAGGCCAGTTCCAAATAAGGAAGATGTTGGCAAATATTTATAAACACTTTTTTATGTCTTAAGTTGGTACAAACCCCAGACTGCGATTCAAACTTGCCAAAGAAATTAAGTAAGTCCTTTATGCGATAGATAAGATGAATTTAAAAAAAAATGTTTAAAAAAAAACAAAAAACCGACTTCAAAAAACCTACCTCTAAAAAGCAAGAAATAATATTCGTAATAATAAAAATACGTCTATTGAAGTCGGGTGGGGCTGGAGTACAAATTCCTTTTTTTTATTCTAAAAGCCCAACCCGACTTCAATAGACGTATTTTTATTATTACGAATATTATTTCTTGCTTTTTAGAGGTAGGTTTTTTGAAGTCGGTTTTTTGTTTTTTTTTTAAACAATTTTTTATTTTTTTATTTTTAGTGTAGGTACCTTGTAGGTAAGGTATATTATATATGTAGAAAAATCGGCTCAGCCAAACGTAAGATAATCGCGGAGAAACATACTTAAATACGGGTCAAACTGAGAACCTCCTTTTTTAAGTCGGTTAAAAAAATACACTTAAGATATCCCTCTTCCAACAAAAAAAAATTATCTTATTCAGTTCATAAACAAAAAAGTAATACGACCAATCATCTAGGTAATTCACACAATACAGACGAACATAGAACCTCCTCCTTTTTTGGAAGTCGGTTAAAAATCATACTATTTTCGTGCTTTTTTCAAAATTACTTGAAAAGTACTGAACCAATTTCCAAATTTTAAAAAATGGGACCAACTTGGGAGTGTACCTAATACACAAAAAAAAAAAACAAATATACAGACGAACATCCTCCTCCTTTTTTGGAAGTCGGTTAATTAGGAAAGCGAGATAAGTATGATACGATAGAAATTGAATTTTGATTTAGAATTGCGCTTGCGTTTAAGTAGCTCCACATCTCATTCTTATAATTAGCTGTTTCTTATTCCTATTGCAGCTATTATTTAATTTCCATTAATGTTAAAGAGCCGTGAAATCTTAATAAAAACTTAATTTACACCATAAAAATAGGAAATTAAATTTTAATTTATTACTTCGAACCTAACTACTTCGAAACAGTTTCTTCATATTGTGTGAAAAACGAATTAAAAATGAAGTTGGTTTACTATTTTCTTTTTGTTCACAGTAAGTAAGTAAATAATATAATTAACTATGAACAATACAATAATTGTAATTTATTTATAGTCTAAATAATACTAATCTAATAAAAATATGTTTGGGTTGGTTACATAGATGACTTAGGCATTATCTGAAGGCACTTTGGTCCCAATCCGCATCGGGCCCGCGTGGTGGGTAATGACCTATCTTACTTATCTTTCCATAAAAAAGGCAGCGCACAGCACATTAGCTAATAAAGAAGAAGAAAGATTTGAATTTCCCATCCTTTTTTCACCTTTTTACTAGGTAGTAATTTATTGTTACGCATTTAAAAGTATTTAATTTTGTTGATTCATTTATCTGTATTTTTTTAGGTGTTTATTCCATATCCATTAATTATGACGAAAAAGTTGAAGGCTCACTCGGACAAGAGTTAATGAATAAATTGAATTTGCGAAGTTCCAAGAGTAAACTTGTTAATAAACGAAGCAATTGGGTTTCAATAAATAGTAAACTGTATTATGATGCCCGTAAAAAAGAACTGGAAATGACTCCTGAAGTTCATACTTATTTCGACAAAGTAATCCATTACGGAGTCATTGAAATTACATACTTAGCTAAGTATTTAAAGAGAGACTTCGTTGTTGACGAAAATGTTACAAATACCCTTAACAATAAAGTAAAAGATTATAAGCAAAAGATTAAAAATTACATCACTATCAATCTAAAACAACAGGCTAAAGGTTATCACAATACTATAGTCGAAAAGGAATTTATGTTTTTAGGTATACTTTCCTTTTCAAATAAGGTTTTGCAGAATGATGCAAATAGAATGCTAGACAAAGTGTTAGAATCTGAATATAACCGAGATAAAAAAGTGGAAGTACAAAATTTTATTGATATAACTCACGAAACTCAAAAAAATCACATGAAGAATATTATGAATTATATATGTGAAAAAATTAATATATGCAGACCTTTCCCAGATTTTTCTGATTACATCGCTAATTTAATGACTGAACTACTTAGGCTCATAGATGAGAAACTATCAGATTTGCTAAAGTATGTAAAGACACAAATCGAGGAGAGGTTCAACTTTATTAAGTCCTTTGTCAAACAAAATGTTCTTACCGTAATGACATTACAAATTGGAAATATAAATCAGGAGGATATGAGGAACCTCTTAAAAATTGTCAGAAGTACCATTACTAATAGGTACGCAACGTTGGTGACTGATGATGATAAAATAATGTTGCGATCAACAGCAACTCGTATTTTTATAGATATCATAAATACAACTTTTGGTAAGGATAAAGATCGTCTTATTGAAATTATATTTAGAACCATCACGGAAGCAATACAAGCATGGGAGAAGGGAGATCGAAAAGATATTGACATACCGCTAAACATTCTAATAGATCACGTTATAAATATCATGAGACAGAACTGGAATTTGGCGACTAGGAAAGAGATGATGATCTTGACAGAAGTAATGGTTTTAGGCCAAATACCTTTAGACGACGGATTTGATGAGTTATTTACGCGCGGTTCTGAGTTTGTTCAGAATGGTATTGGGCCACTTCTTGTCTGAGTTTTCAGTGGCTTTGGTTTTCCTTGACTTGTTTTTTTTTCTTTAAAAAAAGTTATTTCTAGGTGTTGTATTTACGCCAACAATAATTTATTTTAATGTAAATAAATAAGACTACAGTATGTAAACCAAATCTTTTCATTAAAACCAAAATTTTTATAAGACTTCCAAAGATGAATGTGCTAGTGAAACAAATTAATTACTATATTTTATACAGTCGAGTTCGTTATTGGCAGGGCTAATGTTTCAAAATATTGCATGCATTAAAATGATCAATAATATCCTACTGTGAAAGTTTGTGGGTTTGGATGTTTGTTCCTTGATCACGCAAAAACGACTAAACAGATTTAGATGAAATTTGGCATACAGATAGACTATAGCCTCGATTAAAACATAGGATACTTTTTATCCCGGTTAAAGGTGACCTAGGGATTTCCGAATGTCCACGCGGGCGAAAGCTAGTGTAAACATGTTTATACTTACTAGTTTACACTAACGTATTAATGAACCGTTTATATAAACGGTTATTGTCTGCATAAGTTATGCATCGTTCCGTTTTTTGCCATTTTGGCTACGGAACCCTAAAAAGTGTTTCATTATGTCCATTAAATACTTAGGTACTTAAAATAACTACATTATGGTATTCTAAATAATTAAGTATTTTTATTTTATTTTATCCGAAAAAAATGGAGCCCTTTGCTTCGCTGCTTTTATTTCAGAACTGTACCTTGTTTTCATTTCTACTCCACGTTACACGGTTGTCACTTTCCTGGCTGTCAGTAACATTACTACTCCATTAATAACAATCCTGTCTTTAATCGAAAAACATTGTTAGAAAGAACCTCATCGAGATCTTCCCACTCAACAAGGCGTATCAAAATGATACCCATGAACAACGAATCCAATTTGAAGGAATAAATTAGAATAGAATATATTTATTTTGTGATTGCACCACGACGCTGATTTTCAGTGGTCGCCTGAGAGTGGAGAGAGAATTACTTACTTGTAGAAAAGGCAACGATTTCTTTGGTTACTACCCCATTTTGATAAATGTGGTTTAACCCATTAATTCGCTGCAAAAAAAAAATCTAATTTTACTACTTTTCTTTTAATATGTTTTAGTTGTGATCTTTAGACACGCTGAAATTTTAATCATTTGGTTCCCACAGTGGGGTGGTTAAACTCATATTTATATGAGACCAACTCTGATATCGCGAAAAAAATTCGACTGTTCCATACATAAAGGTCGACCTTTATGTATGAACAGTTGAATTTTTTTTTATGGAAAAGCAGATTTTTGGCTAATTTTATCATGTTCAATCAGCTACTCAATTAAAACGTTCGATAAATATTATTTACACAATTTTTATAACCACATACTTCCATTGAACAATATTCTTGTGAAAATGTAAACGTTATTCTCGTTTGATTGTTTCCTATTACAAAGCACATGCGTATGCGATATCGCGAAGTGATTGCGTAAGTTTGGCAGTTTTTCTCTAGAGTAAACGACATCATTCGTTCAATAGTCTATGGCCAAATTCAAAATGTTTGTTATATCTACAACCGACGAACTGCGCACGATTACCGTGGCCAAGTGACTGCGTTACGCAATTGCGTACGTTGTTTTTTTGATAGGCCCCTGCTTACAGCGCTCTATGTGACAGAAAATGGAACTATATTTAATGTCTTAGCTAGGCAAGTTATTAAACGTCATTGAACCAAGTTAATAATTAGATAGCAAGATATTATTAAGGCCGCTCATTAAATCAATATTCTGTAAAATACACCAATATATTTTGAAGACAACTGCAAGATATTTAAAAGGTTTTACAGAAAACCTTGAAACTTTAACTATTTATGCGGGCACATGTAATTTTTATAAAAACTTTATGTATTTCTTATTTCTCGCAATATTTATAATCCTTCTGATAAAGAGAAATATTGTTAAAAATATACCTGACGATGTTTCAAGATTCAAACATTTCATTGTTTATTCTGTTCACCTAAATTATACGCTAACAACCTTTCTCAAGAACCGTTTTATTGAATAAAGAAACTTTTGTCCGTATTTGCACGGCCTAAACCAATACTTGAAGTGTTGAAGACCGGGAGAACTCCTACAATAGCCTGGGGGCCTATTACAAAAAATCATCGCATAAGCCTACTATGTTCGTCCCACTCCCTGGCACTATTGACTCACGAATAAGGTTCAATATCAAGTAAATTGAACGACTAATTGCGTCCGACTGTCGTGATTCTGTTTTGTAATAAGCCCTCTGACTATACCAACACTACGTAGTCAAATGAAAGAAAACCATAATAATAATTACTTTACAATAGTAGTTTTTTTCGCCCTAAATTTTTACCAATAATATCTTCTGAAAATTTGTAAAACATATTTAGTAACCACTACACATTAGTATAAAAAAACCGACTTAAAAAAACCTGAAAATAAATGCCTGTACTGTTTATTGACATTATCTGTAACACCATAGAGTACTATTATTTATTCTATGCTAGAGTTCATGGTTAAAACTTTAATCCAAACTGCAATGTTTTTCTTGTTATATCTCAATCCCTAGCTATGTTTATTTTAACGTTAAATTATCTTCGCTCTGAGTCATTTATCGCCCGATTTGTTTGTTATTTAAAGTACAAACTCTTAAATAAATATCCGCCATTCGAGGAGAGCTTTCATTTAAATTTGTCGAAGAGTTGTTGTTTACTTAGTTCACGGGAAGGCCGGTGTTCCCGCTTTTGCCGACTGTCCTCTACAATTTAACTTGAAAACTTCTGAAAGTGTAATTACCGCGCCAGATAATGAGATTTGTGGTGGGAAATTGTGAAATTAGACTTTGATTGTTCTTCATGAATTAAACGGTGAATTTGTTATTTTTGTCTTTTAATCTCGGACGTAATCAAATATGTAGTCGACAGAAAACTGAAAACATCACCCCAATTGGTAAAACATTAGTTATGATACTCACTCACTACATCTATTTTTAACAATATCGGTAGCCTGTGAAAGTGGTGGAAAAACTTCACCTCTATATTACGGACTCTTTCAAAATGTAAATTTTCACCTTAAATATTTGACCTCAAAAAAATAAAATTTATGAGAAATCAGTTTAACTTAACTAAAATTTTGATTATCGTTTTTCCACCCTTCCTATTATTTTTGCGGCCTTTAAAGCACAAAAATGTTCAATTTAGTATTGTACAAAAATGGGTTGCGAAATCATTATCCCAAATAAAGTAAGACAAATAGTGCAATAAAACTGAGCGAGCATCACTAATGAAATAATAAATGGTTTTTGGCGGAAGAAAATTCGAGAAAAAGCTAAGAAATTGTGGCCTGTGGACGACCCACTTAAGCGATGCGATGGAAAAGGAATCAGAAAATCTAGCCCCTAAGTAGATTATAGGTATAATATAGGTAGAAGTATCGTTGTATAATATAGGATTTGCTGTGTCAGACAGGGTCCATATGCTCTGTAATTACTTATAATTTGTGAAAATTGTCGTACCATTAAGATAATTGAGATAGGTAGTCTTATAACAAGTAAAACAGGTCAAGTACAGCTTGCTAGGAAAACTGTAAAAAATAACTTAAAATTCTAGAATATTCGAGTGTAAATAATAATAATAAATCTACTGAATGAAAATATTTGTCAATAACCAATATTTCATTTGCAGAGACCATTTTATTGCGTTTGTTGCTTATTTTATGCGAAATTTGGTTACTATATAGAAGTAACCAAATTTAAAATGTATTAAGAAAATTTATAAGTTCCTTTCAAGATCGGCATATTAGTTTACATTGCTGGGGTCCGCGCAGAATGTTAGAAAAAAAGATGAAATATTAGGCACTTTATTTTTCAATCACGAAGAAATATTAGTAGGAGTAAACAACCTTTATAAGGACTATACAACATTTACACTGGTTTATAAATAAGAATACACTACATTATAATTTATAACATAAAGTTTCTGCATTTGCAAAATTATATTAAAGTTATAAAAAAGTGATTAGTGAGACGAGTTTGTTGAATTGTTCTTCAACTACCGCATTTATTTAGAATGTTTGCGATTACGAAAAACAGACTTTAAATCGTTTCTGTAAGTGTTTTCCCAATTTTTAGTAACACAAAACAACTTGTTTTTTTTATTAAGCCTGCATAAAAATAAAAAGAAGGATTCCGTGTTCCCGTTTCGATACAGGCTGGTTTTTCAGCGTTAACAAATACTCGTAAACATCGAAGGCTGCTTACCTATAAAACTTGGCGTATTGCGCATTCGATTTAACGTCAAAACAGTTTTTCACAAGTGCTGTGCGTTCGAAGGTTTCGTCGAATCCGTCGGCGACGTAACATCTGGTTTATGGTACGGACTGCTACGGAGCTGTCGTCACGTCACGCAACGCCTACAGGGTCCGTAATGGCACCGTAGTTATTCTGCGACCGTATAGCCTGCAATTCTGCCGAATGAAATACCTGACGTTGTTGTTTAATTTCGTCATTGTCGGAAGCTTTTTTGAGGAAGCGGGTTATTCCGAATATTATAGAGCATATTCAGGGGGCCTATTACGAAAATAACGTACGCAGTTGCGTAACGCAGTCAAATTGGTCACGATAGTCGTCCGCAGTTCGTCGGTTGTGGCTATTAAATACATTTTCAATTTGGCTATCGTAGCCCATAGACTTTTGGACGAATGATGTCGGATCTGCTAGAGAGAAACTGTCAAACTTACGTAATTACTTTGCGATATCGTATACGCAATTGCTTTGTAATTAGAAATAATCAGAACGAAGCACGGACGCAGCTGCGTGTATCGCATTAAACTTTTCGTAATAGACCGCCTGTTCTGTTACCATTGTACTATGTAATAACGCGTGGAGTATACGAAGACGTGCTGTAATGCTTTTAAAGTTATCTAAACGTTGGATTTAAAAAACATAATTTCTATCAAGTAGGAATTTTGGTATTAAATAGGTATTACATGGGTATTACAGGTAAATGCTCAAAACCTTCACATGCGTAGGTAGCTGAGTTTGCTTAGTTGACGTGTATTATAACTAAACGAAAAAGGAAACAATTTGGCATTCGCACCGCTGGCGGCTCGTCAAACAAAATGGAGTGGAATTACATTGCAGACACGAAATTCGCGGCGGCCGAGCGATAGCCACCAAAACCGCAATTTTTTTTGAGCGGCTCATCTGCGTCTTAATAAAAGAAATATTTTGTGAACGGGAGGTCAAGTCTTTTATATGGGATGGGATGGATGGGCAACAGCGAGTGTGTGGGAGTGCCAGGAACAAAGAAAGTTAAATTTTGCCATAGTGCGACTACCTTTCGTGCCCATGCAAGAGATCCGCTGCCAATTCCTTTCGCATCGCGCCGCCACAAGGTCTTTTCAAAAGTTGACTATTCCACTTACAAATATTTTTCATATATTATATTTTTTATCAATAAATTTTGCATACTTACTTACATTGAAATATTTTATAAAGTGAGTTGTTTTTACAAAATATGATTCATCTCTTTGAAATAAAAATGCAAAGTTGCTTGGTTTGTGCAAAACAAATTGAATTTCCCATAACAAACGGTCTCCAGCTTCTGAAAGAAAAACACTCAAATTGGAATAGTCTTCTTTTGAAAAGTCATCCGCGCCGCCAAGTAGCCGCCGCCATCGCTCGGCCGGCGATGATTTCATGGCCCAACCTTACACGAACCCGCACAATGCGAACCGCTCTCATTTCGGTTCCAGCGAATTTACATCACGGGGAAAACGCACGGAATATGTAGATGCTTCTAAGTAAAAAGATGACGGTGACGTACTTTCTCTTTCTTTGAGGCTTTCAGGTACGCTACCTGAACATTATTTATATGTAAGTAGGTATACAAATGCCGAATAGGGTTAATTTTAGTAAACTAAAGCTAAGTTTGTCCCATTGACTTAATAAGTAATAAATACACGTCAATACGTACGAGGGCATATTTATAAGTTTCTAAAAAAAAGATACGCAAATAAAAAGAATCACATTATATTCTGACATCTTTTCGAACTAAAGACTGGTTTACATTATCTTAGTAGAGTGCTTTAGTTGAAACATGTAAACGGTCGTCTTTTTTTTAATTTATTTAGGTCTACAGCTTATGCACTAATTACATCATTTCACACTTAAATATCTTATTTTAGTTAAGTAAATAAACTACTTACAAGTAGACAGCTGCTTCTTAAATGCTAGAGTACAGGCTTAACTTAATTACTACTTAATAACTAAAGTTTTTTTATATATTTTATGTAGATAGATAGTATATTATGTAGTATAAATTTAAGTTAAAAATGAATTACAAAAGTGACTGTTTAGCTTGCATCAATAATATTACAAGTACATAATTTTGCGTATCCTATTGGCAGAGTCATAAAAGACGTCAATCAGATCGGAATATTTGTTTAAAATTCGGGATAGATGGGGGACGGCAGAATTGGCCCCTAAAACCGTGCATCTAAGAGGAGGACAAAGTGGTGTCGTGGGCTTTCGCGGCATCCTACGCGGGGCTCTTAATTTAAAATGTGATAGTAGAGGGGGGCAGTTGATTCTACTTGTTAAGATATTACTCAGAAAAATAATTCTAACTGATCTCTTCTTTTTTCAAGTGACATCATTTTAAAATATTTTAATCTCTCTTTATAACTAAAGGGAGTAACGTTATGTTGCCTTTCAACTTGAATTATCGCCTTTCCAGTAGCACCCCCTGCGCGCCCGCGCCGCCCGCTCACCCCCCGCGCGACACTTTCCTCGCACTGGAAGCATGTAAATCGACATTTTAGTAGATTATTTAGTAGAGTGCTTTAGTCAAATGACACTGTACTGGAAGCATGTAAACGCTCACTGGAAAGGCACCAAAACTACTAAAGCACTCGCATTCGAGTCGACTCGCACGCTATTATAGTACTAAAAATAATCTAATGTAAACCAGCCTTTAGAACGCCTTTGAATTTAATCGAACTGATGGAATTTTACAGAGCAGTGAGAACCTAGAACTTTATTTGTCGTGAAAAAACAACGCGCCTGTTCACACGTCAATGGTTGCGGTCAGGTGGCTTCGTCCGGAAAGCCGCGTTGCTCTAAGGTTGTGGTCGCCAAACTCTATGAATTGTAGTTCAATTTGGTACCGTATCAACCTTCAAGGTCAAGGATCAGGGGGTCAATTCTGCTAATGTTTACGTCGAAATCGTGGTTCAATGGGTAATGCTTTTTGACACAGTGTCTTGTTTCTTAAATCCAAAACTGAAACACATTGTGTTTCTTAAACCCAAAACGGAAACACATTGTGTCTCGATTTTGGGTTTAAGAAACAATAACTGTGTCAAAAAGTATTACCATTCAAACTCCTTTGAACCACGATTTTGACTTAATATAATAGATTTTTTTTATAAAACGTCGACTCACCCGTAGCAGCTCAGACGGGACTCGAACCCGCACCCTTAGGATTCCGGCCCAATGCACTAACCAATTATGCTACCGAGTAATATTTTTTCAGTTATATTAAGTAACTTAATATATAAAAATAGCATTGTGAATGCTAAAATCTAAAAAATTAACGATTTTGACGTTAACATTAGCAGACTTGACCCCCTGGACCCGTGCAACTTCCACTTGTTCCCAAACGGAAAAAATGGTTAGGTGGACAGAGATTTTCGTCAATTAATGATGAAGTCATTGTTGCTGTACATGAGTATTTCGAGGAATGGAAAAATCATTTTTTCAAATTGGTGTAACGGCATTGAAGAAGCGTTTGTGTAAATGCATTGAGAAAAAAAAATAGATTATTAAGGTTTTTCTTAGTCGTTTCGGAAACTTATGAATCTGCCCTCGTAATTTGTGACAACTTTTAGTATTTTCCCATCCTTTGATTACCTACCTAATTTAAAAGAAAAAAGTAGGTAAAAAAAATATTGCTTCAATCTTCATCAAACGCCTTGTTTTTTCGTCGTAATAAAAGTAGCTGTAGTAAACAAACTCCTTCTTAATTGAAAACACGACTACAGCTTGAACAGATCAATAATTAAATAAACATTTTTACTCTCAACTCTACGAGTAAAACCATACTCCATTCACGCAATGATTATTATAGCTTGGTTTTACCACTCTGTGCTTACGACTATTTGCAACTACTGAAATAGTGTAGCATCTGTTTAACGCTACGGGCCGCCAATACGGGGTAAATAGCAAACTGTTATATTTTTGCAATCGTTTGAAAGCAAATCCTCGATTACTCGGCGATCCGGCTTGGTAAGTGAGAACTATTAAAATTGTGATAAATTATAATTTTGATAGACGAATGTCCAGAAACAGGCTCTATAATATCAAACAGACGGGCAATGAAATGCTCTTGTCATCTCGTCACACTTCCTGTTGTAGGACGAAACGTAAAAATATATTTAAATAACATTTAACTGCTTTCTCATATTTGAAGGTTCACATTTTCTATTCTAGTGCTGGACATTAAGGAACACCATGAAATCATCAAAATATAATTTTTGATAACTTTACAGTAGATAGGTACTTTAAAAAAAGTTGCCTTCACTTTATGTAACTGGTAAAGAAAAGCTTCAAAAGGCTAACGCAGTATTATTTCAGTTTCAGTGACAGTGTACTGAAGGCCGTCAGAGAAATGTGTTTCGTAAAGTGACAGTGATAGTGCAGTGGACCGAACATGGACAAGAAAGCGGCAAAACCGCCCAACGGGGAAGGGCGGTCGCTAGGGCAAGTGCGCCGCGCTAGGCGGGACAAAACGCCCGACCTGTCGTCCGATCCGTCGCACGACCCGTCGCTGGTCGGGCTGAGGGTGCGGTGTCACAGTAGCGCCACCGTGCGGGAAATACCGTCAAACCCTGCTACGCACGGCAGCGCCACGCGCCAAGTGGTTAGCGGGAAAGTTTTCAAGAAGTGCAAGAGCGCTACTTTTCAGATAGATGGCGCTACGTACACCATTGGTAAGTATAACAACCATAGACCTTACAACAACTTAACAACGAACGTTTAGCGGCATTTCATTTCATAAATTGTTAAAACCATAAATACATTATGTACATACCTAAATTGAAAATGACCTAAAATAAACTATGTAACCAGTTTCATCAGTAAGTATGCCACCGGACTAGAACACAGTAAATATTTTGACATAATTTTATTATTTTGTTATTTATACTTATACCTACCAACATAGACATATCTACCTACTTAAATTACTTATTACATAATAAAATTAGGGTACCTTTTCAATAAATACGTGCTTGGGCACCAAATAATAAATCTGAATATAATTTACAGTTTAGCTAGCTTTTGAAGCTTTTCTTCAGGTAATTTTTCATATTCTTATTCTTTTTTTTATTCTTCTTCTTATCGAATGAGGAATAGTGCCACCTCTAGCGTTAGAGTTTATCAAGCCGCCTGTAAGGCCTCTAACTTGGCTTAACGACTGTTATCAGATGACAACAGCCGGGGCCGACGGTTTAACGTGCCCTCCGAAGCACGGAAGCGCTCAGTTGTAATGCCACTTAACGGTCACCCATCCGACACCTGGCCGGACCGAAACGTTCGATATGTTTTTAAACAACATTATTTGAGCTACTTTTTAACGCGAGATCTACAGCTCACGGAGCCACTAGTTTTGTTTACATTCCTATACTGAGCTAGGTACTCATTTATAACTCGTACTTCTACATAACATGACATTCAATTTATAACACGCCCATAATCTGGTTAATTTACGTATTACCAGTATTACGTGCTCAGCTGATTGGTAGGGCCACTCAGATTGATTAATGATTATTATTACAATCGTTTGCAGCTCAAAGATTACGGCTATCAGAATAACCCTATTGTTTGAAGTCCTCCCATGCAAACAATCAATACCAAAAATGAGGATCAACACGACAATTGAATATATAAATTTTGTATATCACATCAAAAACAATATCAATATCTGAGTAAATGTCTGTTTAAATTTTTCAAATCCATCAAGAAATGTCAAAATTATTAAAGATTTAAAAAGTGAGTTTAAAAAACACTGCCGGCACTTGCGGATCATGCGATGTCGTCTCGTGCCACGATCGCCCGAACAAACACCTGCCGCGGCGCACGTGGCTGATGACGTCATCAGCCAATCGTGAATCGGGGAGCGTTTTTGAGAATGCGACACTAAAATCGCTCTATCTTCGTCATTTTTGGTCCAATTTCAATAATTCTTTCACTGAAATAATAAATTTTGATGTGACTGAAGCTCACTGTACCTAAAAAACTCGTTGATCCTCATTGAACAATATTATTCTTTGATTATTGTATAACGATAACGATTATTATAATTTTCGTATGATAGTTTGTGTATCCTTTTGTTGGTTCTTAACTACCAACTTCAAACATAAAAAGGTGTCATAATGACTCACAAAATGTGAGAAACAAAAAAATTTTCGTAACGCAGATGTTACGTAAAAAAGTCAACCAATAAACCTAAGGCTTTTTAAAGGTTATAAAAATACCCCAGGCATCAAAACAAAATTAAAACAGGAGCGAAAATAGCAGAAAAGTGTAGGGAATTTCCAGTGTGTTTATCTAGTAGGGCGATAAAACAAATTGTTGGCCGGCGATGTTGTGCGGCACGCGAACCACGGCTTACTGGCTAGCCAATTAAAACTTGTATTTACAGGGCTTTTTGTATAAAATACTAGTGTGAACTGGATGACACTTTTTATTGCACAAAATGTTGTCAACTGCGTAACGCAGTCACTTGGCCACGATAGTCGTCCGCAGTTCGTCGGTTGTAGTTAATACAAACATTTTCTATGTAGCTATCGTAGTCCATAGTCTGTTGAACGAATAATGACGGATCCACTAGAGACAAACTGTCAAATTTACGCAATCACTTCGCACACGCAAGTGCTTTGTAATAGGAATCAATCAGAACGAAGCACGGACGCAGCTGCGTGTATCGCATTAAACTTTTTGTAATAGGATGACACTTTTTATTGCACAAAATGTTGTTAGCTACATTTTTTTATTTTAAATCTAAATAAAATACCACGGTAGATTAATACTACATCAAACGGTTATTACGAATTAACAGCTAACTCTAGTTGTCTTTGTAATCATGTGGTTTTTTATTGAATCTTGTGAAATATTAATCTTCCGTATTTTTAAAGCTAATTTTGTTACTTATTTGAATTACTTGGTAGAAATAAAAGGGGTTAATAGTTGTACTAAAGCATTTATGCCTTCGAAGTTCTCGGCGACGATTATGGACTTTAAAATGTTGCTTGTTGATGAATGTATGCGCATTATTTCAAGTTTCATTTCACACAATGGCATTAAAGTGTATGGAATTACTAAAGTCTTCACTGAAATAATACTAATAGTCTTCACTGATATAAAGTAGGTCACATCATTTTAGTCAGTGTTATTAAGGTTTAAGATAATAGTCGTTTATGATACTAACCTTAACAACCGTGTGCCATACTACGTTTTTCAATACATTTGCGAGAAAACATTATAGGTACTGCTGAAATTGTAATCTATACATAAATAATAAAACTGTAAATTCCAAATATTTGTGCGCGAAAAAAACCGCTAAAAGAATTTTGATGGGCTTTTCACAGTTTAGCAGATTCAGGTCCAACTTAAAATCTAAGCTATGTTTTATCAAATTCAGGTGGGTGGAACCAGGGAAACAGTTTAAACTCTCCGTAGTACTAGCTTTCATACACTAAAGAGGTCATTTTAAACTGGACGCTATATTTTTCTACTGTCCACGCGGATGAAGTCGCGGGTGGAAGCTAGTAGAAATTAAAAAAACGTACGTAAAAAAACGCACGGCGTGCGTGCGGTAAAATCAACTAACCGCACGCTGTACTAATCCGTAAACAAAAACGCTCGGCGTGCGGTAAAATCAACTTACCGCACGCAGGACAGTCAGCGTAAGCTCACATTTTCGAGCATCTGTATTGAAAACGTTATTATTAGTATTTCTTGCGTCACATCTTGCAATGACCAACTCTCATTCGGATTAACGACTTTTTAACGACGTTTCGTCAATAATTTGATTTGTATACTAAGTTTTAGTCTCAGCTGTTGCTGTTTCATTATTCAAGGATAGTGATTTTAATTTTAACTGTATGTACTTACCTAGATTTAAATAAAAATTTCCAGTTATTGGCCAATTATTCATAGATTTGTTTAAGGTTCGTGATGCACCAAAACAATCTATATTATATAAAATTCAAAGTCCTGATTGACTGACTGATATATTTACGCACAGCCCATTTCAGCCCAAACAGCTGAAACATAGAAACTTGAAATTTCGCACGTAGTTATACTATACAGTATACCCAGGTACGTCTTTATATTATAACGTCCCAATACAGTCATTATCGACGTAAAAGACGTCATATTTTGACGTCTGTAATAACGTCAAGGAAAGTCGACTTGTGGCTGTTTTGTGGTCTGAACTGCAGACGTCATTTTAAGACGCAAACTGGACGACAATGGGCAGCGCCGCGAAGCCCCATATAATCCCGCCCTCTATAGGGATAAATAGTAATTAAACCCAGTGCTAGGATTATACTATTTATTGAGGTACTAATGCTAAGCAATGGATGCGAAAACCTGGTGAAGCGACAGTTGAGTTGAAGCCTTATTATTACAACAGAGTAAAACCATACTACGATGTAGTTCAGTACAGTGACATCTATTGAGAGTTTAGAACACTAAATAAAAATTACATGGTCCTAAACTGACCACAAAATGACGTCATTCTGACGACCAATATAGTACTGGTCCCAGGCTAACCAAAGAAAGACGTCATTTTGACGTACGCTCCGACAAATACAGTACTGACCCTATATTGACCTTAAAATGACGTACTTTTTTCGTACTCGACGTCATTTTGCTACCTATTTTTGGAAATTCCACCCCAAAGGAGGTAAAATAGGGGATGAATGTTTGTATAAAACCCTCAGTTTCCGAGTTAGGATCTTCAAACTTCGTGTTTAGGCTGATGATTGAAAATAAACATTGACGTATCTCAGCGTTTTTGATAATTCCACGCCCGATAGGATGAAATTATATCTGGAAAGTCCTACATTTTCAAAGTAAAACCGGTGAATATTGATTCAACCCCTGAAGGGTTGAAATAGGGGTTTAAATTTTGTTTGGGGGAAGGGGGACGGAGAGGGGGATGGAGAAGGGTACGGGGTATGGGGACGGGTGAAAATGGTAACGGGATACTAATCCTACGACCTAATTCGGAATATTATAAACAGCTTCCACCCGCGACTTCGTCCGTGTGGACATTCGAGAAAATTCATAGGGTAAGTATTCTATGTTTTAATTTCTTCCATCAGATAATCGAAGTTTAATTTAATCAAAATCCGATCAGCTGTTTTTACGTGATTAGGCTGGTCGCCACCAAGCGAGCAGCCTCGTGCGAGTCTTTTTATTATAGTCACAATAGGAAATTACTATCACATAAATTGATGAAATAATATATTCATGTCAAATTTGTTGAGCTCATGTAACAATCCGTATACAATTGTTTATATAATTACTTATTGTCTGCGAACTATGAATTGATTCATAAATTAAGTAATAAAGTAAAATAATGTGAATTATGATGACATTACAAAATGTCTGTATCTTCTACAAAATTAAGTAAGTAATTTATTTTTGTTTGAAAATTATTTCAATTCAATTTAATATTTTACTGCATATCCTTTCATAAAGTGAATAGGTTAATTGTTGTAGGTGCCAATGTAATTTTAATGAAAAAATAAATTTTCTGTACCGCCTCAGTGCTAAAATAATCCTTACACGAGCGAGATGGTAGATGTAGCAAGAGGGCGGCAAACAGTGAACTTCCCATACTATCGTAACACCAAAATGATTTGATTTGCAATTTGAGCATAATTAACTCTTCTTGTGATGTTTTTTTTTGCTTCTTTACAATAACTTGTACAAAAATACTTAATAAGAAAACTTAAGCTACTACTAATGCTATTCTTATTAAGTATTTTTATTACCCGACTGCGGGTTATGTTTTTCGCGCGTATCTTGTAAGTATGTTTGTATGTTTGTAAGTATGTATGTATGTAAACATACATACATACGTATGTTTGTATGTAATATTCTTTATTACCTCATATCTATCAAACGGCTGAACGGATTTCTATGATTAATATATCGTTAGATTTGTCTTTTCAGCCCAAGTGTTCTTAAGAAGGTGGCGTCATAAAAAAACCAAAATGGCGGCTGTACGCTGCTATTATAAGTAGTGAAAAAAATATTTGTTTTTTAGAATACTGCAATATGGGTGTCAATTTAAAGGGCTTATTATAAGGATTTCAAAAAGGTATATCATGACCGTAATATATAATAACTAAAAAGAGATAAATAAAAAAATACATTTAAAAATTTAAAAAACCCGCCTGCATAAAAAGACAAGTCGACTGAAAAGATGGAAACAAGATTAAATAAATATTAAAGGCAACATGTCATAATAACATGCAGTCGGAGGCATATAATTCAATCATTCATAATGTCACTTACTTTATGCATGCCTCCGACTGCATGTTATCATGACATGTTGCCTTTAATATTTATTTAATCTTGTTTCCATCTTTTCAGTCGACTTGAACTTATTGAACATCTATTTACTGAATAAGTTCATGTCATGCTGGTATGGTGAGCATTACACACACATAGCATTAAGTACTTTTATTTTGTTTAGATGGGTACATAAAATTATTGTTTTGTAAAATTCTATATTGTTACTATAAGCGAAAACCTATAATTAGCTTATTGTTTCTTACGCTTTTTCTACACCTGCTAGTTTTCCGTGAAATAAATAAAATAAAATGTGTAAGTACTAAGGTTAAACAAAAAATCCAAAATACTAACCTAATAAAAACAAACTATAAATCGCATTAATTGTTATTTGGTTTGGTATTTTAGTATTACGTTTGTAAGTATAGGAAGTTCACCGGAAACAATCATTAATTTTTGAAATCTATAAAGTTACCTGAGCTCAAGATTTGCGTGTCCGATTGGCCATAGTTTTTGGCCATGTAGATAGGATTAAAGCTTTTAAGGCCAGTATATTCCAAAAACTCTGTCTTTGTCTTTTTCTTAACGTGTGAAGAGTAATGAAAATAACCTCACTTTTTCATCGTTTTTGTTATTATTTTAAGCATAAAGTCACTTTTTGAAAAAGTAACCTTTGAATATTCTTCTATATGTCATTACCTATTTTTCTATAAATTATTCATGAATAAGGGATAAATAAACTTTAAGTATTATCCAAAAAATACAAAATTAATGAAAAAAATATTTGTCTTTGCATATTTTTATAGTCGAGTAAAGATACGAAAATCGTATTTTTAACCGTTTTACGGTTTACAGTCAAGATCGTTTATGAAACTTCAACATAATATTTTTATCTGCTCAAAATAAAGAATATTTGATTGTTTACCGTTGAATCAAAAATGGGCCAATTTCGATAATTTCGAATATACTGACCTTAACAAACGGGCTGCATTAGCAGATGGAAAATAGCCATTTAGATACAGTGTTTATGCGGTTGAAATTACTGCATCGCGATACATCTGTGGAGCTAACCTGGGGCCTAATCGCGCTAATTTTCAACGATAAAACCAAAGCTAATTTGTTACCGTTTCAGTTTCGTTTACAGAAAAAAACTCGCTTAAATTTTGTCAAAATTGTTGAATACTCTGCCTAAGGAGTCTAGGATTACAATCTGGGACAATTTAAGTGAAAATTATGAAGCTAAACCAAAGATTTTTAGGATAATATAACCTAAATGACAACGTAACGTTTTGGTTTTAACGTTCAGAATTACCGCGATTGGGCTCCTGTAACCAGTGTGCAGTCGTTAGAACCCCACGCCGTCAGCGCAGTATTTTCTGATCCAAGATAGTTAAATGTTATTATTTACCTTTAATTCATTAATCACCCTCATAACATCATTAACATCCCATTTATGTGTAGGGGTGGTGTTATTCTACTTTGGCGGTTTAATACTTGCGTTATTAATTTGGCTTAGCTTATACACAACTTATAGAAGTAGTAAAGTTGAAGTAGAACCTAATGAACTACATATTACCATCGCACTATGCAATCAGTAACTATTGATTTAGTCGATACCTGAAAGTAGACCTCGTGCTTATATACTATCAGCTAATAACTTGCAGCTATAGCAAGCAATTGGAGCTCTAATATTTTCTACTTTGAAACTTTCATACAGTTTAGTTTTCATGTTTCTTTTGTACAATGTAGAAGTTAGGTCACATTAAGGTTTGCCTTAGAAAATGTTCGTTAAATTAATGTAAGTAAATACGATAATTTGTTCCAGTTTGCGCAACTAAACTTAAAAATAACTAAAGCTGTGTCTAACTTTGTAACAACTCTTTGATGAAATTGAAAAGCTACGTTCAACTTTTGTTCTAAAGCAAGGCAAAAACTTTACCGACTAACCTATGACTAAACCCTATTTTCTGCCTGAAAAATGTTTTTACTTGAATAATTTTAAATACCTTTAATAATATCAAGTATTTTTGAGTATTTAGTACCTAGTACTTTTGCATAATTAGTAACTATCTGTTTATTTTGATATGAAAAAGGAAAGACGGAATTTGCTGAGTATTTAGTACCTAGTACTTTTGAATAATTGGTATCTGTTTATTTTGATATGTAATAAGAAATACGGAATTTGCACCTGTGTATTTCCACGCTGAAAGGAAATAGGAACTATCGATATCTCCAAAAGTTAGCGGCAAGATTCCCAACTTTCCACTGGGCGCGACCCTTTCGAGCACAGTATAACAAGTTGTCTCTACGTGGGTGGGTAAAGCGCCAGTAGATTGGCTCTGATATACAGAAAACTATTTCTATTTAGGTTCAGGCCTTTTTTTAATTTTTTTTTATTAGAGTGAGGTAAATACGCTTTTTACGTATACATGCTTTTATGCATGTATACTGGGCTCGGTCAGGCACAGGAAGCCACTCCTGTTCTGTCTCTCACCGCCCCCGGGTCTCCCGTCGAGCCTGAATAGTAGGCTCGGCGGTGGATCCGGGGGGTTCTAAAGGACGGTGAACAAAAATCCAATAAGTATTTAAAGTGGTTTATTCGTCCAATAATATATACGAAGGGTTTTCTCGTTATAAGTTGAAAACACAAAAGCTTATTGACCGCTTTATCTACAGAGTTTCTAATACAGAATCAAAACATTCGACAGTCTATAAAGCGCCTAATCATTACTCAATGCCCCTGGGAATTCAAATTTGGAACTACGAGTGATCAGCTCTAATCAGAGCGCCTACCTGTGGCGGTTCCAAGCATGTGCCTCGGCCGGCAGTAGCGCGCAGGCCTCCATGCGGTTCGGTAGCGTGCGCCATGCCGCCGTAGACCGCTCGATCCTCCGTCCGACTTGTACCGCGTGGTAGGTTACAGCTGGCCGATAACATACACATCAACCTCCTTACAAAATAATAAAAAAAAACAATAAATAAACAAGATTTTTGCAAGTTCTTTTGTTGAAAAGTGCGCGAGCTTTCCGATTCGGAACCACCTGTTGGTTGCAATTTGGCTAAGTCAGATGGACAGGGTCACAATCTGTTTACAAATGGAGTCCCCCCTCCCCTGTTGGGGCGTGACGCTACTTTTATGAGCGTTCGTGTGCGTTACCATGGCGGAAAAACAACTGTACGCGTGAAAATAGATTTCCGTATTCCACCTGCGTATTCCTCATGAGCCATGGTATAAGCAAGCCAGATATGTGTAGTACGCGATTATAAAGCACGTTAACGTTTTGTTTACGCTAAAACGCTACGGTACTTACATGTTGTTAATTTGGATGTTCGTAAGCGTTGAATTTATGGTTAATTATCAAGATACACTGGTACAATACTTCGTTCATAGATCATTTAGCATATTAAGAATAAAAGAATAAAAATAGTTTTACATCATTATGAATCTTAAGACACTATGTTAACTAATACCATACTAATACTTTGTTGCTTAAATCTGCGAGCGAAAAGTTGTGTCCAATTTTCACACGGTATTGAATCTATGCGAGCGTATAACTTCGATCACCTGAGCGTAAAAAATCTACTGAGTACAAAAAATATAATAGAAAATCATTGCCTACCGTTTATGTAACATCGAGTGTAAGCTTCTTAATATTATAATATGTTTGATTAATTTTATGATGATAAAGAGCATCGTATTAGAATTTCTACAAAGTCATTAGGTACCATAATTTATTGACTGGCGTTACAACCATTAAAAATGTATCTGTATTTTACGTCATACTGTGACATGAATTATCCATAGGCATTTTTTTCTCATCAATAAACAGTCTGACAAATCGATAAGCGATAACATCTATAGTTATCGTAATGCCATAATCTGCTTTGCTTAACACCCTCCAAAACATTTTGTTAATGGCGGCCTGGAAAGTCAACGCGTACATCGCGTCGCGGTGTTAATAATGATTGGTATGCTCGATGGAGGCGCCAATGAAAACTTATAAAGTATGTTTTTTATTAGCCGGCTGTAGCATATCAAAACAGTGTGGAAATCGTAAACACATGTCGAGTTTTGTACGGTCGATGGTTCTGGTGAATATTGAATATAAAAACGAGTGAGTGTCAGTGGAGTGGACTTAGAGTGGACTTAGAGTGTTCAAAGTGGAGATAGCGTATGATGTGATGATGCGGCGAGGGAAAGCGTTGTTGGAGGGGAGCCGGCAAGGGTCTGTCGACGGCGGGAGTGGGGGGTGTGGTAGTGATAAGGAGCTGGTGCACAAGTGTCACAGCGACCCCGGCGGGGGCCGGGCCCTGGGGGCGGCCCCCAGGGTGCACAGGCACAGGTCGGCGTCAGGCGCCCCGAGGAAATGCGTCCTCACTTTAGATGGATACTCATACGTTATAGGTAAGTCTATAAAACTGACGTAAAGCCAACGTTTTTGCGTAAACTTGATCCAGATATTTGTGTCAACCGCAGCTTTAGTGCTGTAGGGAATGATCCATTTTATGGCAGCTCTTGTTCAAACGTAAAACTTTATTCTCGTAACGTAAGCAAGTTCCATAATGTAGGCAGGTTTCACGTGATTGTATATAAAGCCATTATATTTAGCGGAAAAACTTGTTTTATGAACAATACACACAGTTATTTATGCAGATTTGCTCAAGGTTGTGATGTGGTTGTGGTGAAGAAGTGGAGTATCGTATTTCAAAGAACATCTCAGATACAAATTATTCATTATAATATCTGTTTAACTACTCTCGTGATTCAACAATTAATTATTAAAATTTATGAGCAACTCAAGCACCCATTATAATTGAAGGATAATGTGCCGTAATTAATTAAAATTTATATTTAATGTTTTTTTAGGGTTCCGTACCCAAAAGGTAAAATCGGGACCCTATTATTAAGACTCCACTGTCCATCTGTCTGTCTGTTACCAGGCTGTATCTCTTGAACCGTGATAGCTAGACAGTTGAAATTTTCACAGATGATGTATTTCTGTTGCCCTTTAACAACGAATACTAAAACTGAATTTATACGGAACCATCGGTGGGCGAATCCGACTCGCTCTTTTTCGGTTTTTTTTTCTACTTTAGAAAGGTACATTTATCTATAATATTGTGTACCGATATTTAGTGATTAACTAAACTGCTAACAAATAAGCAATAATATATAAAAATAAACTATATGTATACTATAGCTAACATTGCTTTCACATTGAGCTACAACTTAATGCTACAACTTAATTTCATCTAAGGCTACATCACTTTAATAAGATGTTTAAACTTGAAAGCAATTTAACTAGCACCCGACTTGAATTACGCGAAGTTATCTTCTTAACCACTTATGACATTAAACTAGTAAACTTACACCATATAGTTCCCACATTCATAAATGACTAAATAAAATAGATTTAGATATCTTTCAACTTATACTGAAATAAACTTCAATACTATGTAAATATAGTATATCGTTATTATTACTTTTTCATTGACTAGCACTGTTACAATGCAGTTGATAATAAAAAATAATTTAATAATTCATACGTGGAATTTTTAGGACCTAGTCTAGTATTTTTTGAAGGAATTATTAGTCCCTCGTAGTCATTCTTAGAATTAGATAGGTAGCAAAAATGTCAAAAACTGCCACTTTTAGTAATTTTCCTATCTATTTACTTCTAGAAATTACAACAAGGAAGGGAATGTTATAATACCTTCTAAAAATACTTAGGTGTTAAAAATTCCAAGTAAAGTTTTATTAAAATTTTGCAATATAATTATTATTAAAATAATATTCACCGCGGCACCACTTTCGGTCTGGGTACCGTTTTAAATTCTCCGCCAAAAAGCTAAAGAATTTGAACCGAGTCAATATTGAATAGAAAATTAAATTAGATCCCTTTAATCTCCTTATCCACTTATCATAATTACCAATTTATTAGTGGAATTGAAGAGTCGGACTCTTTCAACTGCTAAGTTTAGGCTTTTGTTCAATTCTTTGATAATAACGTTATGTAACTTAAAATTATTTTTCAAGTTCAATGGAGCCAATATTTTAACTAATTAGTCAAAAAAATTGTTTGTAAAAAAGAAAACGACTTAAAACAATTAGCCCGTTGATAGGCATTTCAATTATTTACTTATTCTAATTACAATTATATTTCTAAATAAAAGTTTCTGTGGATTAAATTGTATGTTTGTACCAAATACAATAAATCCTACTAATATTTTATTATGTGAAAGTTTGGATGTTTGTTACTCAATTACGCAAAAACAGCTAAACAGATTTGGGTGAAACTTGGCACACAGATAGTTTTATAGCCTGGATCTTTTGTTTATATAGTATCATATGTTTAACATATCCTATCCTGTGTATTAGATAGGATACATTTTATCCCGGTCAAAGATTCTCTACGGATTTTTTCCGAATATCCACGCGGACGAAGTCGCGGGTGGAAGCCACCTACTGGCTACTACTACCTACCTTATATATTTTTTTATATTCAGCTAAGTATTTTTAATAAAGCATACTTTGCGTAAGTTATGTTTCATTTAAACATGTTTTTTTCCCCATAATATCTCAATTCTTCAAAGATACTTTAATATATTTTCAGAATTGGCTTTTAGCCTAGGTCACGTAGACCCCCTGGGACCGAGTTTCCTTCGTGCAATATTAGGCCAAAAAGCAAAATATTACTCCATTTTTTGCGGAAACTTATGTCATTTCATTTCTTCGTAGACACGCGACGCGACGCCAAACAAAATTCCCTCTGGCCTTTAGAGACATTTCGTTCAATTTATACTAATTCAGCCGGAATATTAATGAAAAAGATAGGCTACTGATGCTACGTTTTCTTCAGATTAACATGGTCAAGTAGCTTTATACAAAATTTTTACTGAAAGCAGTCATAGTATGAACAAAGTGAGGCCAGAACTAAACTCATATACGTAGGTAGTACGGCTGCAGCTTACTAAATAAAACTTATAATTGGTTTAACAAAGTACTAAATTAGTCAGTTATGTAATACGCTGATCCCATTATCTGTCTAAATAGTAGTTGGCAGTTAAACTCTTCTTATTATTACCTAGTTTTTGAATGCACAATTATTATAAACTTCAAAATTCAAATAAAAATCATAGTTTTTTTTAACCACTTCATAGATTTTAAAGTTTAATTGACATAAAAAACACCACAAACACGCGATGGTAAAATGTGTGCTAAGAACAAACTTAATCTTGCGATGATAGAAAAACAATTGCAGATGGAAAACAAAAGTAGATGTACAATACAAAACAGAGTAACAAAGGCTTAGAAATCTAAACAGACGTATTACATTGTTCTTGTATTTTCTCGCTATTTCCCCCGTTTCCCGTATAATAGAGTATAGAAGATTAAATAGTACTGCAGATATTATGTTAAACAAAACTATAATAATTCGTGACGTAGGTTTTATAATTGCGGATGAGCGAATGCAATAGTAGTTTATGATACTGATGCATAATGAGGGGTATTAAAACATGAGTGTGTGTTTAAAAACCGAGCCGTAGGCAAGGTTTTTAATAGTATCACACGAGTGTTTTAATACCTAGTTATGTGCAGTTTCATACACTACTTTATCTACACTCATACATTTGGGATTGAACCTACTAAATAAAAGATCAACGTTAGAAAAGATAGAGATACTATGTTTGTATTAGCTATGTAGGTACCTACCTTGTAATAAGTCATTTCCTTAGTTGCATCTAAAATAATTTTGCAGAGTAAATTTTTTTTTTCACAGTTATAAGCAAGAATAAAAACACCTACGAAATTCAGTATAACAAAATGTAAAAATTTAAATCAAAATTCAAAACTGTTTTGTAATGCTCTAATGTAAAATGGCGCGCATTCCATTAAAAAAAAATATATATGAGTGCATTCTTGCAAACTAATCGCAATAAGTCATTGATCACCATAGAGTGCATTTTAATCATGGAAAGTATGTGGGAAAATAACGTTGTTTTTTTTATATCACGGCACTACCCTCTTCTTGGATTTGCCCTGTATCGTAATGAGAAAAAAAGTTACTTTATGATGCAGCCGACTGCATCGTAATGAGTTTTTTTTTTAATTTTACCTATTCACGAAAATAAAGTACGTATTTATATTACCTTTTTTGAATTCATATTTGGAACATTACGTTGTGAGTGTAGATAAAATGATTTATAAGCCATTTATGACTGTATGTTCTGTGTTACAAAAACATTATTATGTTTAAATCGTTAGTGCCATCATAAAGTTTAGATTTATACAAAACAAGAAATAATAATTTTTAATTCATTCTGAATACTTACACGACTGTGTCGTCTTGGACAACTTAAAAAGTATTTGTTATTGTATATATATTTACATTTGTAATTAAATAGACGGTAAATAGCTAATATTTTCATTATGGCATATGTTTCACTCGCATTCTCGTTTCTACAGTGCTTTCAACAGAGGCATGCCTCATCGCATTCAATAGCGCATGCCCTATCTTCTCAAAGACGACAATATATGGCAGAAAGTTGAAAGCGCACGGTTTGGATGCAATATTACATGCTTGTGACGCAAGTTGAAGCGGCTCGGCTTAAAATCATCATTAATTCACTACTTATCCTGCTCTCAACTTATAAATGACTCCTCTTTTTGCTAGAAGACATGACCAAACTATTTTTTTTCGCTTGTCGGTTTCTTATCTTGCTCTGACAAAATACAATTGCAATTAACACGACTTATTAACACTGCTTTTTGAAGCTTAATGCTTTCACTTAATAAATTTCATAGCTTATATAATGCATATTTTTATTAAGTCTAAGTATTGTGCAATAAGTAGCTTCTATCTGTGAAAGCTTTGTAATTAGCCCTTAAGTACCTATATTTATTTCCATAAGTTGTAAATGATACTGTAAACTCCCCAAATAAAATAAAAAAAAATAAAAAAAAACCAATCCATTTTTATATCATCAATTCCCAATTTTTAACAAAACATGTTCACTACAACTATAATTATTTGCTTCGCAATTACGCGTTGCTCGTATCACCGATATCGATATGACCGTAATGACATCACTGATATCGTATCACTGCTATCTGATACTGGTGTTGTGTCGTTAATCGCGCTGTTTTTAGCAGCGATACCACAGTATAAATAACTTACTTACTTACATATTTATTCTGCGGCGATACTATGTCACTTGCGCCGCCCGCCCAATGTTCGGCAAATGTTTGCAATCCCCTTTTGTTTGTTATTGATATTCGCTGATTGGTTATTATGCCTTTTTGGCTGGTGTTATCGTCATTAAATTATTAATTACTTTGCCAATTCAACTTGGCTTAACCGACAATATTCTAATATATCTCAGATAGATTATTGTGTATTAGTACTAATAAAATAACTTTTTTTGATAATGTTAAAGTCTAGATTAGTGGAAACTTAAGGTTAATTGCTAGAAATGCAAAACAAAGATCATAACTTTTCGCTAAGTTAACAATAATTCCTGTTCCTGAAAAGAGGGTTGTATTATTTGCTCGACGCCCACTGCTGGGTTAGGTTTAGTCTAACCTACCGTAACCTGAAGAGGAAATTTTTAATCGAAAAATTTTAGCAAATCATTTCCGCCTATTTCCAACGAATTCATTTATGATAGAAAAAAGGTGAAATTACTTGTCATGACAATGTTTCGTCTAAGTACCTATAATGTCGAATGTCAAACGGTTAAAGTTCAGCATAAAATAGACCTGACCTTTTCAATGTTGAATAACTAACTTCGTCTTCCAAAGATCCTGAACGTAGAAGACAAATATATTAACTGTCCATGTCCATCAGCCATTTTTTATGTCCCCACTGCTGGGGCACAGGCCTTCCTTATGAGTGGTAAGGAGGATGGGCCATAACCCACCACGCGGGCCCAATGCGGATTGGTGGGTGTTAACGACTGCAAATGCAGCCGGGACCAACGGCTTAACGTGCCTTCCGAAGCACGGAGGAGCTCGAGATAATAAATTTTTGGTCACCCATCCCATGACCGACCCTTGCCAACGTTGCTTAACTTCCGCAATCGCTGGGACAGGCGCTAAACCACTGCGCCACCGAGCTCCTATATTAACTGTAGGTATTACCTTTTCAATATACTTACGGCCGAATACTCAAACGCTGCTTAAATAGTTGAGAGCTCCTCACACAGTTGAGACCGCCTTAACTCATACTCAATTCAAAATTTGAGAGCCGCTCAATTTCTAAGACGGCCTTAAGTTAAGGACCGCTTATCTGCAAAAACTATCGAAAATGGAATACTCAAACGTTCATTAAGATCTGACAGGTATTTGAGGCCGCCTTAAGTTGATTAAGGTCGCTCTTAATTTAAGGAAGCTCGGACGTACCTCAAGTATCACACGTCAAGGTGATTAGCGCCCTGCACACGTAAAGTTCGGAACGCGGGAAACATATAATACTGGTGGTTATAGATGGCCAACTCGCCTATTTTTTTGCATATAACCGGATACAAGCATACAGCGCCATCTCTTTTGCATGAAGTAAATTACGTCGCTATAGGTCAAAGGGCCCATACGGTCGATCGCGATCGACCGGTCGATCGCCAAGGATAACAGATTTGACATTTTGCACCCAATGTAGTTTTACTTATGCAATTTTTTTTTTAAATATTTGGTGGGTTAAACGGTCAAAATGTCGATCTGTCATAAATTTTTGCTAGGTCGATCTCATTAAGAGAAAGTATGGGCACCCCTGCTATAGGTATACGTAGGTAGGTATGTACCTACCTACCTAGTCAATATTTTAATGAAAATTAGTTGCCAAAGTTATCTGATGTTTATTGTACAAAAAATTACAAACTGTTAGGAGCTTGTAATTTACTGTACAATAAACACCAGATAACTTTGCCAAAGAGTTATCTAAGTTGGTAAAAAATGAGAAACATCTAATACTTAATCATCAAATATTTCTTTTTATAAGTAATTATATCTATTATGCTAAGTATAAATTACAGGTAAACACACTATAGACACATAGGTAATGCAGTACAAGTATCTGCTGCGCGCTCATAAAATACTTCCAGTGACAAAGCCAGCTAACGCGATGACCAAACGAGTATCCATTTTTCATACTACTGATAAAAAACTTTTAAAATTTATAACGCTCCACGCGCCAGTCCGAACTGCAGTCCAAACTCTTGAAAATCAATTTACACGCACAGTTCGGATCGTTTGCCTTAATATGTCGCACGACAAATAGCACTACAGTTTGATCCGCAGTCCAAACCGCACAGATCCATCCCAGGTTTGGAACGCAGTCCCAGATGCGCGGTCCAAACTTTACGTGTGCAGGGCGCTATTGTTTTGCGTTGTGAGGTTATTATTTTGAAAAAATATTTTAAAAATGTCCTTTTCTTCGTTATCATTTCTTTTTATTCTCCATAGTCACGTTTTCCTGTTTGATTATTTTAAAGTAAATAAATTGGGCGGTTTATGTGTTATTTATTATGACAGTCAGTATTGATTGACAGTTGACATAATTGTCGTGTCGACATTGAGCTTCTGTGGCATAGAGAGAGATTGTTCCGTTGCACGCTATTATTTTTGAGGTAACTTTGATTACGTAGTGCCAGGTGTGATATCGATGGACTGCATGCAAAGAAACTGTTTGCAAATCTCAGTAATGTTACCAGATTGCAAATGGTTAATGCGTCCTTAGCTAAGCAGACATTACCAACAGATAAAAAGCGTTTGAGTATTTCACTTAAATCTAATGGCTTCTTAAACTTAAGGTGGCCTCAGCTAAGATTTTAGTTAAGCAGCGTTTGAGTATTCGGCCGTTAGTCTTTGACTTCTTCTTATATTATTGACTGCGGCTTCGTTCGTCGGTTATTTTCACTGAGACTGTTTTGCGGTCTGTACTGTTACTGTATTTGCAAACGTGATAGAGTTCCAAACCAATTTTCTGGGGAACGTTTCATCTATTACTATAATTTAGTTCACATTTATAACTTTGACTTTTACTGCAATAACTTTCGATTTAAAGTGATTACTCATTTTATATTTCAATTCCTACATTTCTCTTTACTGTTAGTACAGATATATTAACAGCTAAGATATTCTTCAATTTGATGACTCATACGAAATTAAATAGAAAAAAATAGCCCTTGACGAGTTTTTTTAGCCGGTTCTTCACGTTACAAGATCTACTTAGGGCTTGTAATGCTTGTAAAATAAAATAAAAAAATTAAAATTTTATATTAGTAGTTTTCTAAGTTGTGAACGAAATAACAAGTTCTAACTGACTTGATCGTAAAGCCACATGCGTGTTTTAATAAAAACTGACCACAAACACTAAAGATAATTGACCTTTGCGTGTGCGCAAAATGATTAATTTTTTGTTCCACATCTCAGTAATTACTTATATCATAATCCATCTTGGCAATTTTAAGTATGAGTCATGAAACGTTCGGTATTAAATGAACAGTGTAATTATTGGATTCAATGGACTACCTTTTTGACGGAGTAACTGGACAAGTAATTATTAATTTTATTACAAAAATTATTGTAGTTTTTTCCATAGTATTTCTTCTATGTATTTTACTCAAGAGTTACACTTTAAAGCTTTGCAACATCAATCAAACTCGTAAAAAAATCATAATTAGCTAATTATTTATTTTTCTATTTTATAATCAGATGGAATACTATTTTTTGCATTAATTTCAGAACAAAGTAAAACAACAGGATAAATATAAACGTAGGTATATTAGAATAAAAACTGACCAGCAACTACTACTTACTAACGTCTATTGCAAAATAATAGTGTAAAAATAAACGTCGATTCACGTCTTTTAGAATAAATGAAAGGAAGTTGGAATCATGTTGACATGACATTCAAAGTCATTGCGAGGCGTGTCTAAGCCATATCCTGCCGGTGTCGACATCCAATTCAATGAGAAATAAACTAGCTTCAATTTCATGGCCATAGCTTTTAGGGTTAATGACAGCAAACCTTATTTGCAAAGATTTATTGATTGCTAAACGAAAAAATTGCAATTTGTTTCTATTATTCTAATGAAATTCATTGTATAACTTTATTTAACTTAGGAAAATGCAAGTGAATGGATGAATAGAATAGTATTGTTTGCATTATGTTTTGTTATAAAATGAATGGTCATAATTTATGACATCCGTATCAATAAAATTTAATACAACAGGGAGTTGGCGGTATACCTTTAGACTCCAATAGTTAATAGGATGGTTATAAATCATACGTATCGTAATATTTTCCAAGCATATAACATAGCAAAATTCATACAGATCTTCACAGCTTTTTTACTAAGAAATAAGAAAGAAGATATTTGTCTATCCCTATAGAAAAATGTTAATCTCAAAATTGTAACATTATTGTATTTCACATAATAATATTTAAAAGTGGGCAATATATTTGTGAAGATGAAAATTCAGATAAAATCCTTAAACTGCACACAATGCTGCATGAACTGTCATGTCTAATAGTAACAAAATAACAATGTAAGCCTCAGCTTTGATCAAAACAAAACACCAATTACAATTACAAATCAGTCAACCATACCAGTGCAGTGGTTGTCAAACTATTAGCAAATCAGCTGCTCTGGGTCTCATTGTGCACTTGTCAGATCATGTCCCCAATGGTAATACGGCGGGCGTATTGTATGTTAAATGACATTTTAATATAAGTATGGCTATCGGAACTGGTATGTTGGCCGACTCTTGCGCAGTTGATCGCGTGACGTCACAGCGACGATTGACTTGGAACTGGTATAAGATAATTATGTCAATACGATAGCATGTATTAATATTGATAGAAGATAATAATAAGCATAGAATATAATGTTTACTTGGCTTGTCTTCGATTGTTCTATGTGTTTCTTTACCCCTTTGCCTGGAATAAAGTATGGAAAATAAAACTTTTTTTTCCAGTGGGAAACCACGGGAATAAGCCAAATGAATCAAAGATTAAACTTCAAATACTTTTAATCTTTTTCCCGACCAGTCAAACGGCAAACAACAACCGGGTGGAAGGGTAAAGGATTTATTTAGAATAATACGTATGTAGGACTAGGATTTATTATTATGTGAGCTTATTTGAATAAATTATATTTTGTTTTTTGATTTTCTTATTGAGCTAATTTACAGCTGCTCTTACACAGCTTGGGAATGCTCAAACCAACTTTCTAAATTGAAAAAAAAGGATAGAGTGATTGAGCAATATTCCTACTTATTAGGCAATACAGGATCTTCTGAAAAAGTCCCTTTGAAGCCTAACGATGGCATTCACATCGGGACGGTTAATGGGGACACTCGAAAGGGTCACCGCAAAGGTTAGGAAGCAATTTGTCGTCCCGCCACCGAATTTCAATTTAAAATTAATTTACTTAGCCGCTTTACGTCGCCGGAATTATTTATGATTCTTCATCCTCAAGAGACACCCTCAGAAGAATTCTATAAATAATAATTATCTATTTTAGATAAGTAGTTAGAAATATGAAGCAAAAAATACAATTATACCGGTCCTTAATTAATTGACACTATATTTTGAAGACTGATGTCTTCAGAAAGGCCAAATGAATTTAATCTTCACCCTTAAGGCGCTAAGGTGGGTCAAATCCCAATATTCAAATCAAATTATTGAAAGATCCGTGGACCCTGTTTCTGGTCTTATTAGCAAAATTTCTCGGAAACAGAACATTCGTTTATTTTATTTTTATTTATTTATTTATTAATTTATAATCAGGCAACAATGGCTCATAGATACATACTTACCTTAAAACCAAAACATATAATATATGAACAATATTGTTAGTAAATATACTTAATATGTTAAAACCATCCCATAAAAATCGGCGATGTTAATACCTTCAATCTTAATTGAACAGATTGTTTTTAACTAACTTGAAAGCGAAGAAAAGTAATAAAAACATGTAAAAATTGAGAATTCGGTGCAAATTCTTAACGCAACCGCCGCGTTGGAACGCGCACTGATTTGAACCCAAAGTGAGTAGTGTTAATTACGTTCGATTTCACTCCATCACGGATCGACCCGCTCGGATTGACCCACCTTAGCGCCTTAAACATCAGCGGTCCCATTCGTACTTGAGTTCAAACAGTATAAATGTTTTGTTCTATTTTGAGTTGTAAGTTGTTGTAAAGTTGGCATATAAAATATATCTCCTTCGTTACACCTTGTAAGTCTGCAATGCGTTAATGCAAATATGGTGAGCAGAGTGAGTGAGTTAATGCAAATACTAAGGGGAGGAATAAGTACACCTTTAATGTTATAATAATAATAATATATTTTTGTGACACAAAATTAACAAAAACAAAACTTTTGAAAACAATTTAGATTAAACCTTAACAAATGTTAAAGGAGTCATAAGGTGAGACGTAAGGTATATTTTAAATCAACTGAAAAAAATATAAAATATTGTTGAGAAATTATCGACGACTATGATCAAGATGAGATACTTAATTTTGGATAAAACTATGGTAGTCAGTACTCGCTTAAGTACTCAAATTAATGCGATAGTGTGTCCATCAGCCATTTTTAATGTCCCCACTGCTGGGGCACAGGCCTTCCTTATGGGTGATAAGGAGGACGGGCCATAACCCACCACGTGGGCCCAATGCGGATTGGTGGGTGTTAACGACTGAAAATGCAGCCGGGACCAACGGCTTAACGTGCCTTCCGAAGCACGGAGGAGCTCGAGATAATACATTTTTGGTCACCCATCCCATGACCGACCCTTGCGAACGTTGCTTAACTTCCGCAATCGCTGGGCCAAGCGCTAAACCACTGCGCCACCGAGCTCCAATCCAATGCGATAGTATATTATGCCAATACTTTGTCTGTCAGAGGAGGCAAAAAAATCACAGCTGTTACAGTATGTTTTTGAGAGTCAATTCAATTATTTTTTTGCAATCATTTAAGCGTTGTTAATCCAAAAGGGTCCGTAAACACTTTTACATTCGACCTTTTACTTGATTCTCAAGCTTTTGTGTTGCAACAAAGCCTAAAGTAGATTTCCCAGTCACGGTAACGTGTGTTACCGTAGTGAGCTAGAACAATGCGATAGGGAGCGATCGGGTGTGCTCTGTTCGAGTGCGCACCGCTCGCTCTGACGGCCGGCGGTGCGCGGGTGACCTGGAAACAGCCGAAATGTCAGCGGGTCACTGTGTGCACCAGGCTTTAACCGTTTGTCGGCAAACAACGCTGTAATGCTCACTAATTTTAAGTTTAATTTCATTGAGGTATACTTACATAATTATAGCGAAATGATCGAGAAAGCATCAAAGATACGCGCGTAACGTAGGACTGATTAAAATTGCTTTTTGTTTTGCATAGGTAATTCTAATTATTACCAACGGATTTTTTTTATGATTGTATTGTCATCACTGTTGAAAAAATTCAAGGTTTAATTTGAACTACGCTTAAGGCTCAAAAGGCTTAACAAACTCTCAATATTTTAGCACTATGAAAACCAACAAAATAAAAATCGTTCTAACTTTGTTTACTTGTAGCTATATTTACATATTTTTTTTATTGATTAAGAAAAGTTTTAAAAATTCCAGCATCCATCCATAATCCACCGGACCGTAGGTCGTAGGAATTTTTCGTTCCTCAAAATTTCACACTAATTAAATTAATTAAAATTTGCCTGTGTCGGAAATGTCGGCATCCGTGACTTTTTAACGAAAAACAACTCAAGGAATCTCCGTAGCCTTTTCTGTGTTGCTGTGAAATCACAATTAAAATTACCCCACTTTTGGGCAACTGAGATGATGAAAGTGTTCGCAATAGGCGAGACAAACCTTTGTACGCAAGCACAAAATATGAAGTAGACAGAAGGGCTGCTTGGAACAAACCGCGGTTTTCGTGCACGCATCACAGAACAAATAAGGGATGGGAATACATGGGGATTTACTCAGATAGTTTAAATCCTACCTCAAAAATCGTTCCCAGGCTTAGGGGGGTATAGATCTAATTTTACTGACATTCCCACAGGTATTCCCCAGGAATCCCATTTCGGGCCATTATTCTTATCGTTTTTAATCAACACTTCACTTAATATATGCTGATGACAAAAAAATATATTAAAAGATTGATAATGAACACGATTGCTTAAAAATACAGGCCGATTTAGATAGACCGTCTGAATATTACACTAAAAATAACATGTGAATGTATAACTTTTAGCCGCAAACCAAGACCTTCCTTCTTCTTTGCATCTGCATCCTTCTTCTTTTTAAATTTTTAATCCTCTTTTTAATTTTAACTTTATTTTTACTTTAGTTTCTTTCTTTTTTATTTGAATCTTTATTTAGTGGAATATTGGTTAGATACATTCAAGTTAAATAGCAGAGAGTAACCATTGTGTAACTATTCATCTGCTATACAATCTTTATTAGTTAGGGGGTTATTAAACGTCCAGTAATTATTGTTATTTAAGGGAAACCTGTAATTAGCCTTACTATAGATTTATTTACATAAATGTTTTTTTAATACGCTGTTGGTTTTCTTACAAATAAAATAAAATAAAAAACACGCATTTCATAGGAGCGTTTTTATAATAAAGTGAGTGAGTGTGTTTGAAGTCTATTAACAAATTAAAACGATATCTAAATATTTGCGAAGTTTAAATATTGTCCCTTTTTAGTTTGGTGTTGTAAGTTTTTGTTGTGTCTCCAACCCAAGCTCCTCAATGTTAGAAGCGATTCTGAAAACTTTTTAACTAGAATTTTCGACAGCATCTAATTTTGAATATGAAATGGAAAGAGAACGTCACATTTTTTACATAGTAACAGCTAAAATTTATTATTTCTCAAAAAATAAAATAATCTGCAAGAAATTAAATATTATTTCATAAACTATCATGTACCTATCAATAAAATATCAAAATGAAAAAATCATCAAAAAATTAAATTTAAGAAAATTGACATAAATTCTGACAAAGTACACTTTATTTTGAAAACGGCAATCTCTGGTTATCTCGGGCTTATTCACTACTGAGCGCAACAAAACAAACAACCTGTAGCATTTTCGAATAGGTACGGCCAGAGCGGACCTTCTGTCTCACAGACTTTTTTATTTTGTGTGGCGCAAGGCTCCGCAAGTATTTAGTTTTTTCTTTTGTTCTTAACAGGAAAATGCCAAATTACGTTTTCATAAGCTTTTTACTCAATCACAAAATTGAGTTTATTTAAGACGGTAATTTCAATTTTCTTTGGTCTTCAGGCTTAAAAATCTCTTTGAATCAACGGGCTCAATTAAGGTTTCTTTCTTTTGAACTGTGGAGGAAAATTATAAATCAAGTAGATTAACAAGTACTTGTTAATAAGAATGAAAAGCATGCCTTATTTTCCCGACATTATTTCCCTTCTTATCCGTAGCTGCATTGGACGTCCCATTGAAGGGACGACGGAAAAAATAATTTAACCGTGATCCCATTGATTAATGGTGCCACCGAAAATAGTTTTTAATCCATTATCGTTTTTCATGGAACTATCAAATTGTAGAGATGTACTTACCACCTTTTTGATTTTATCGTAGGTGTTTAAAAAAATATTCCACTTCAATAAAACCTTTTGAGACTATTTGATATTACCACTTTTCATGCGACTCAAACTAAGCCGGATTTCTTCTTAATGTGAAATGTTTGTGAATACACTCAGTTTCACTTTGTAAACCAATTTCAATTGAATTGTTAACTGTAATTGCGGGATTCAGGGCTTACAAAACAATTTTACATGACCTAGATACCCTAGATATATTGGAACAATACGACTACACAGCCTTTTTCCGGGATATGGGAATGGAGTAGACATATTTTATATTTCTCGGCGCAAATCACGCTAGGAGAGGATTTGTGAACAATTTGCAGAAATATTCAAGTGGTGGGATAACCAATCCAATATATCGTTTGCTTTTTTTTATATATGCACAACGGGATAGTGCTTGGCCTTCACCTGAACTGATGTTGGGTAACGATAAGGCCGAAAGTGTAAGCGCACTACACCCGGAATACTCACCATTTCTAACTGGCTATCTTACCTACTGCCGGAACACAACAATTTTTAAATTGTTGTTATGGCGTCAGACATAGGTAAGATGGTGGTATCTAACCAGGCGGACTTGAAATAAGCCCTACCACCAACCAAACCGAGTACTAATGTACCCCCCTCTGGGAATCGAAACCGGGACCCCTGCATTTTACAGGTGTGGGCGAACCACTAGACCACAGAGGTGGTCTTGTAAGCTGTGAGATGGAAATGTTTTGTAGGTGTGAGTGATACCTTAAAAGTTTTAACCTGTCAAAAGCTGACCGATTTTTTACGATAATTGAAAGATTGAAAATAGCATTGTTATGTGAATGCCTAAAATCTAAAAAAGTTCAGTGTTTATTTTTTTTTATGCAAAGTATTATGTTGAATCTAAAACTTATTATTTTTGTATCAGACATAAAAATATTTATTATTTTTCATTTCTATAACTAAATTCATTTTTGTTGCTCTTGCATTTAACATTTGTGTAAATCTAAAATTCTTTTAGTATCAAAGCTTTGTTTAACAAAAATAAATATACGTAACCGTAGTTAATATTATTATTGTATGATGTCGGTGTAATTATTAAAAGACATACTATTATCCCGATAGTTATTTCTTAATGCATTTAAAGCAAATTTATTCTCAACGATTGACAATCAATGTGGCGTCATTCCACTGCGTTTTGTATTTAATTAAATAACGATTAACTATCTTGTGCTATAAAATCTCTTGTGACGTCATTCGAACAATCTAGTCACCAACTAATAGGAAACAAGAGACCATTAAAGGAAGCAATAAATATACCGACCAGTGCCCACTTTCGTAGGTGCTTCACAATAAAACAGATAAAAATATCTCGATGGTACAGAATTAACTTCACATTCTATTTATTTTTTCTTCTGAGAGTTTTTTTCACATCTCAAGCTTACGCGCTCATTAAACACGGCAGCTTCAAAGGTGCCGAAACGTCGAGAAAATAAAAAATCAAAGCAAATACCAACTAATTTATGTACCAAAGTACTTTCAATAGAACCGCGCTCGTGGAGCTCGGTGGCGCAGTGGTTTAGCGCCTGGCCCAGCGGTTGCGGAAGTTAAGCAACGTTCGCAAGGGTCGGTCATGGGATGGGTGACCAATAATTTATTATCTCGAGCTCCTCCGTGCTTCGGAAGGCACGTTAGGCCGTTGGTCCCGGCTGCATTTGCAGTCGTTAACACCCACCAATCCGCATTGGGCCCGCGTGTTGGGTTATGGCCCGTCCTCCTTACCACAAGGAAGGCCTGTGCCCCAGCAGTGGGGACATCAAAAATGGCTGATGGATGGATGGATTATGTACCAAAGTACTTTCAATAGAACCGCGCTAATATCCATTAAAAAGTGTTTTATTTCATTTCTAAGAGTCTACTTGTGAATGAAACCTTCAACCCTATTCGTCGCCTCATCATAATCAAAGCCAAAGACAAAGTCAAAATGCTTTTATTCAAATAAACTTAATAATTAAGCACTTTTGAATCGTCTATATTTTCGTTCCAGACTTGTTTGATCATTAGCACAGAATAGATATAAGTACTACCGTACAGAAAGGAAACTCTCCGCCCCGCCCCAGAACTTATTACCTCACCCCACCCCGCGAGTTCGTGTGCCGAATCGTATGCTCATTCAATAGCCCTAGACTTTACGCACACTGTTGCGCGTGTGCAAAAACGTCACTGTGTAGCGTCTGTGTAATAGGCAATTGAAACGCGGCGCTTGTATGGAGTGCCCGGGGTGTTAACAGCTGAATTTGGTCTTCATACCACAGCCAAAGTGTGACGGTGATTTTCAGGTGGAGTCAGATGCGACAAGCCACTATTCCATCGGGCTTTCAGTAGTCAAACTGATAAAACAGATGACCGAAGTTTAAACTTATGTTGTTCCATGAGGCAACACGGTGTTCGCCAGACCAGACCCTATTTATAAATACCTACGGCGCGTTAAACCGGTCGCCGCAAGCTAGTGCGATCACAGCGCGCCGCGATCAAATTAGCTGACACAATCCATTTGGATCAGTAGGATATCTGAGTCAATGTATAATTTTCAGATTTTTCCCTGAACTTGTAGTATAAGACCATATTACTTGCCAAATTTCATAGTTGTAGGTCAACGAAAAGTACCCTATAAATCTTGATTCCCTTGAGTGTTTTTACGGCACTACAAAAACACAAAAACACCGCTACAAAAGCCGCTTTGCCTTTGAATGTGGGAGGGATTCAGTTACAAGATTTCGTGCATGAGTATAATTAATCATAACTATTTTACCATCTAAGTATTATGACAGGTATTACAAACGATATAGCTGCTATTGGAACATAATGTAAATAAAAAAAAACATAATTATAAGATTTTCTAAACATTTATATTAGTTCAATTACGTGAATTATTATATTATTAATTATAGTTAAGAAAAATGCTGTCATTTGAACATGATATGTCAACAAAAGTCTTAATTAAAAAAAAGATTAATCTAAATTCTAGGTACTTATTTTTTCCTTAAACAACTGCTTTACATTTTTCTTATCTTTGTATTTCCGGACGACGGAAATCGTCTCTCATTTCGTTATCAATTCCAGTAAAATCATTTCCAATTTCTTCTGCCGTAAAAAAATGTATTTATGCTTATGTATAAACTTTATGTGATGTAATTTTTTTAAATTTTGACGAACGTGTGTGGATGACAATTTTATGTCAATAATGTTCATCTACTAAGATTGTAGACTTTAAAATACCGGGTGTAACAAGAGCAAGACCCTCGACGAAGCCGAGGTCTACGTATTCTGCCCATCATCAGGACCATTTCTGTTCAAAATTATTGCTGGGAAACGATTTTAATTTTTGGTGTCAAAAAAACATTGGATACTTTACCACGCAATGTAACGCGTACAACAGACCGCGCATGCGAGTGTATCTACACAGCTGCGTGCGGCCGAGTTGAAAGGCAGCGTTTATGTGCGTGCTCATCATGAGATACATTGAGTGATGACGTTTTGAAGTCATTGTTTGTTACGAAATACAAAAAAAAATATGTTTCTTTGGACAAAAATTTGGAAATAACGAATAAAATAAGATTTCATAAAAAAATAAAAAAATATATTGACTTTTGACCTTTAATAACTTCGTAGCTATTAGTTTCCCAGGTATAGTCTAAAGACAAAAACGATCCTGATGATGGGCGGAATGCGTGGACTTCGGCTTCGTCGAAGGTCTTGTTACACCCGTTATTGTAAGTGTTGCAATGCTAACATAAGTTAATCTCGCTATCTTTTAGTTTATTTTGAATCTTAGTTGGAACAATCAGTCGCAATAACTTACGTTGTTAGGTTATATTATATATTCTGTATATTTCTGCCGTAAACTTACGCCAAATCCGATTATACTGCCATATAGGTACAATATTCTTGAGGCGGTTAAGGGGAGTTTATATCGTAGTATTGAAAGTTTGGCCCGAAATTTATTACAAATAATATATTCTATGTGAGGATACCAATTAAATCTACTATCAATTATGGTAGAGAGAGTACCATGAATACAACCCCGGAAAATTATTATATTATTTTATTTTATTAATTATTTCATTTTATTAATTAATTTTACGAAGACTATCGACTAATACATTCTAAATACATAAAAAAATAGGAACAAAGAGTCATTTATAAGTCCCCACTGATAGAAAGAAGGTGTATAGCTAATGATACAGTTGAGTTGAAATTAAACTAAGTTACAATTTATAGGCACAAAACTGAAATGATTTAACTATTACTGATACGTGCAGATTTTTTAACAACTTAAATGCACCAAATAGAAATGGAATGAGATCCGCCCAACATCTGCCGCAAGGTCAGAATCCAGTCTATACAATTTGTATTAAAATCATTATGATACTAAGTTTCTATAATTATTTAATTAAAGGCACAAAGGACAGACACACCTCTCAAAGAAATTATTACTAAGGCGCTTCTTAAGCATAGGTAAACTAGTGAAGAATCAATATCAAGGTCACGATTTTTACACAAGTTATTAAAAAAACTGACAGGAGCGGTGGATAAAACTATTTCGACAGTAATAGGGATGTTGACTATTTTTTTTATTTTATGTTACATAAATTACCTCTCAAAAAAAGAAACATTGGTAAAAGAATTAATTCGCTAGCATGAAAACTGCCCGAGATATCACAGTGTGAAATGCACACAAATGGACTCGATCAAAAACGCTCCATACTAATGGCTTGAACGTTATGACGTGACGCCGTGCTAGTTTGTATGCAACGCGTAGGAAATTTGTTCGGCAGCTATATTAAATATTGTGTTTATCAAAATAGTTTCTTAGACAAATTTGCTATACATTTTACGGACTAATTAAAGTTATTATTTTTTTTAATAAATTTTATACTTTTTAAATGGACTTGTCCACCCAACTTTGAAGGGTCATAAAACAAATAATATGCAATATATAAAACCAAGAGGTATTCAAGCTACTCTAAAAGTTTAATATGTTTACGATTTTTATTAGTATTTCGTTATTTTATTCATTAGTCAACATCCCTATTAGCGCTAGCAGCAGGAAGGTATAGTAATGGACTACACCTGTACGTTCTCGAAGGTGTATAAAAATACATTTTACTAAGTAGTTCAGTCAGGACAGTCAATAGATTAACATTCTTTTATAAAGCCTAAAACCCCTACTTGATAGCTTTTTTTTTGTTTCTTTGATGACAAACTGCAAAGTGATAACCCTAAATCGAAATAGCATCAGTACTAAAATAGACAAGTGTCTGCATATTTGGGGTCGCATTCCGCCATTTTAGTATTTAATCAAAACTGTTGTGCTCTGAGCTATTTCTGCAGCTCGCTACAATGGCACTCAGTGGCTGTTACATTTGAAACTTAGATCGTGGAAATTAAATTTTGTAATTGGACTTGAGTTTATATAGAGAAAAAGCTGTTGTTTTTTTTTACTTAATAAACGCTGGAATGTTTTACTAAAATTATAGTTTAAGTGGCTGGTATCTGATTTTAAGGTCAGTTAAGTATTGATTTTTAAATTCGCTCTAGGTTTTAAATGTAAAATGATTTTCTAGAGGAATTATTTTGTACATAAAAATAAATAAAGGGTTTTGGGAAAACACAATACTACCTAAATAAAAAAAATCCAATGTTTTTTTAGTTCATGTATTTGATATTTTGACATCATCATTCCAACATACTTATTTTATAATTATTATTATCAATATACCTATTAATTAAGTATGATTTCATTATAAAAGTGAAAGTGAAAGTGAAATAAGCTTTATTCAAATAAACTTAATTATTAAGTACTTTTGAATCGTCTATATTTTCCTACCACCCGTTCCAGACTTTTTTAGCTGACAAGAAGAACGGGCGCAAGAAACTTATCAGCTGTAACAGCCATAAGTAACGATATTTACAAACTTGAATATATCGTTACCAGATAATTACAACAGGGTGACAGGATTATTGGCAACAACATAGACTTATTATATTACTTCAACAAAGTTCTTATATTAGCAAGTTATGTGTTACATCATTTCCACGCATTTTGATCTTTAAGATAATCGTCTACTTTATAATAACCTTTACCCATGAGCGTTTTTTTAACATGGTTTTTAAATTCATGCAAAGGAAGATCAATCACTTGTTGTGGAACTTTATTAATAAAGGCTATGCCTTTCCCCATAAATGAACCTCTCGTTTTTGCAAGCCTAAATCTTGGAACGGCAAGTTTATCTTTATTTCTTGTATTAAACTGGTGAATGTTGCTGTTCTTATCAAATGAATCATAGCATGAATATGAATATGAAAATTTTATATCGAATCACCATTGAAAGCAAGTGCATTATCTTAGATATTATCTACTGGCACACAAAACGGTCATATAACGCACGATAAATGATGACAAAAGTGCCTTCGTCATTAATGTACGTAATAACTGCTTAAATAGCACAGTTTTTAGCTTTTACGATGCAAAACTATTTAATAAACTATTTAATTACCCCAGTTACATAATATCCCAATAACATCATAAAATAGATAATATCAAAGCTATGATCATGAAATGTCCATAAAGTATTAAAAAGAAACCGGTATATTATTGTAATAGAGTGTAGTTAACAGACTTTTACATACAAATAGTTATTTTCGCGAACAAACTCCGTATGTACAGCTTATAATTAATACATTATGAAATTAATGTAATCATATTACTTAATGGCGCACATTTGCGTCATAGATTAAGCAAGCTGTAGTGGTATAATTGGCCAGAGCGAGCCATTACACAAAGTGGTAGAGTCTCAATAGCGCTGGGTGCGGCTGGCCAATTGCACTATCTCTATGTAAAGTATAGCCTTTATTAGACGGGCTAATCTAAGCCAAGTAGGTTTAAAACTAATGGTAGGTAACACAAGCGGAAACATAGTGTTCAGGGGGTCTATTACGAATAGTTTAACGCGATACACGCAGCTGCATCCGTGCTTCGTTCTGATTGTTTCCTATTACAAAGCACTTGCGTATGCGATATCGCAAAGTGATTGCGTAAGTTTGACAGTTTCTATCTAGCAGATTCAACACCATTCGTTCAATAGTCTATGAGCTACGATAGACAAAATGCAAATCTTTGTAATAGCTACAACCGACTAACTGCGGACGACTATCGTGATCAATTAGTGACTGCGTACGTTATTTTCGTAATAGGCCCCCAGTTCAGACTTAGTTTGTTTAGATAACTTGTAGGTACTTTAGAAGAAGTTGCATGGTAAGAAAAGGCAACATTTTCTCTAATCACTCACAAGGAATGATTACAAATTACATGTTTTTTTTCTAGTACGAAGTAGAACATCATATCAAAATACCTAAGTATGTAGATCAATTTGAACGCACAAAAAAAAATGCTGAAATACTATTTTCAAAAATGCTGAGCTATAAGTAAGGTGATCCAATAGATAAAGTTTTAACCCAAAATCGGTATTTTATTTATACCGGTATATTTTTATATAGTTCTGCTATTTTAAGATTTCTTATACCGTAATAAATGTAATTTCGAGTTTGTATCACAGCAATTTTTGTAGCGCTAGACTTTGGAAAATGTCTTATGCACTGCAAGTCGGTACTTATAGCTAATTAATAGTTTCAACAAATGCCATAGTTCACTCGGTGCCTACGCACATACTATTTAGAGCGGTATCTAGAGGGCCCAATCACTCTACTATAAAACTTAAAATAAATCGTTACCGTTACCGTTTCAGTTCTCTTTACAGAAAAATACTTGTTTTAGTTTTGTTAAAATTGTTGAAAGCTAAGCCTAAAGAGCCTAGGATGCCAAACTTGGACAATTCAAATGAGAATTTTAAGGCTATACCACAGATAATATAATGCTATACGCTATACCAAGAATTTTTAGGTAAATATCGTGGGATGACAAGCAAAACTCACTAAGTACAAAACATTTAAAACTGTTATTTATACACTAAGTGCATTAAAATATCAACAACTATCCCAGGAAAAAGTCATCATAACATAGGTGCATTACTTTACGGAATTTCATGAAGCAAAAATCACTAAATCCAAAACTATTTGTTGAACTCGGCAGGTAAAAGTTCACTTACCTTACTCCATTGTATACTTAGTCAATTTTTCCTGCCACTCAACAGATAAAAATAACTTTTGTTACTTAGTGTACTCACTCACTAAGTACTTTTTAATGAATAATTCCTAAATAAAACGATATTTCTATAAAACTGGTTTATAGTTTTAGAATGTACAATAATAAGCATCATATTCATAAAAATTAATCAATTTTTTTTTCAAAAAAAAAAAATTGACGTCAAAAACACTATTAAAATGTTAATTACTTCATTGTTTATTTTCATCATTTAGTGAGTTTTATTTGTCACATTATAATCTATAAGTACATAATGACAACGTAGGTAACTGTTTTGGTTTTATCGTTCAGAATTATCTGCAGAATTACTGCCGTGGTCACGGGGGGACTAAAGCAAAAAGGCTGCTCATATTTTAAATCAAAACTAAATAATTCTGAAATAATATCTGAATTAACCAATATACGCGCTGTAATCCGTAAAAAGTGTCTTATTTCTCGTAAAACGTTAAGTATTATTAAAATTATTTTCTACTAACAACTTATTAAAAAAACCTCTGAGGCTTTCGGTGGTATAATTTTATGAGTGGCATCCTATTTCAAGTGTGAACATGCGATGAGGAGATATCGCGCATACAAGGGCGCGCGTTCATACCGCGACAGTGTTTTTGTCACTAGCTTCTGCCCGCGACTGTTCCCCAGGAAAATCTCTACGGAATGTTTAACCAGGATATAAACTATCTGTGTGCCAAACATCCAAATGTGATCGACTTTGCATTGATTAAGTAAGAAAAAAAAATTTTTAGCATACAAACTTTCACATTTATGTAGCTAGCAGCTGCTGCCGTAGTCACGGGATATGGCAGCTGCAAAGGTGCCAAAATAGGGAAAAATAAAAATTGAAACAAATCAAAACCCAGTTCTAGTACCTACGTGTAAATTAGAAGTGAATTTATGTTGAGTTTTTTGTTTAAAAACTTAAGATTTCTAAGTAATCTTGACATTTTAACCTTTTCTTGAAACCTTACTTATATATAAGGTTCCATCAAAATGAATAAATAAGCAGGAAACTTAATACGGGCTGTACTTAGAGGCCTAAAAGGTTCCAAAGGAAGTCGTGTGAGATACGCGTTACAAAGGGTCCGGGAGGTTTCACGAAAATAAGGAAACGGATACCGAGTACATAACGGGGTTACTTTAATTATATTTCCCTTTTTTGCAATGACACCAGCTACAGAAACCTTTTTCTAGTTACTTTAAGTTACCAATTTGGATTTACGTAAAAAGCCTTTTTCAGCTTCAACAAGAATGTCTTGAGAAAAAGATCTCTAGATAAATGAAACTAGCCTACGCGGTTGAATATGACTTACTCTGTTTCTTAGGTTTTAAGATGGGACCTATACCTATCGTCTGGTTTTTTTTTAATTTTTCATTTTTATGAAACATAATTTCTTTGAAACGTCTGTCGAATACCGGTATCTGGAACTTATCCGTCACTTGTGAAACTTGTTATAATTTAATCATTTAGTTCAATCAATCAATTAAAATATTAAAATATAATTAATATATATTTTATTATTTATACAACATAATTATTATTTAATATTATTTAGAAATATGTTATATAATATTTAATTTGTGAATAAATGTCTCGACTATTGTATATATTTTAGTTGCATACATATTTAAGAAATACTTACAGGCTGTTAAGCATTTGTAAAGAACCAGCTATACAGATAAATTCTAGTGTTGGTGTTATAGGAAAACTTACATGTATAATTCCTCTCAACAAAGTAGGATGTTACATTGTATCTCAGTATGATATGTCTTGTACCTATCCACAACTCTGTTAACCTGTGTAACTATAATAAGTGTTACCTAACCTTACTTGTTGGAAATAAACATTAATGTATAAAAAAACAAGAAGAAAAAGAAAAAAGAAGACCTACTCATAATTAATTAGTGTAAATAATTACCTACTCAAACTCAACAGTAAATTTTTCTTCCTTTTTAATTATGCACTGTAGGGGTAGGTTCTCAGACAATAATTGGGATGATGACTAATGAATAAAATAACGAAATACTAATAAAAATCGTAAACATTATTAAACTTTTAGAGTAGCTTGTATACCTCTTGGTTTTATATATTGAATATTATTTGTTTTATGACCCTCCAAAGTTGGGCGGACAAGTTTCATTTAAAAAGTATAAAATTTAATAAAATAAATGATATCTTTAATTTGTCCGTAAAATGTACAAATTTGTCTAAGAAACCTTTTTGATAAACACAATATTTAATATAGCTGCCGAACAAATTTCCTACGAGTTGCATACAAACTACTCAGGCGTGACGTCATAATTGAGTAGCCGTTAGTATGGAGCGTTTTTGGGCGAGTCCATTTGTGTGCATTTCACACTGTGATATTTCGGGCAGTTTTCATGCTAGCGAAATAATTCTTTTACCAATGTTTCTTTTCTTGAGAGGTAATTTATGTAACATAAAATAAAAAAAAGGTGTCATCATCCCAATTATAGAAATAAATAGAAGTACTTGTACCAAAAAACTGCTCTTCATATAACTTAATTAACTGTGACATTTGAACATGTTTTTTTTTTCATTAAAAAGAAAAATTAATACTTATAACTTTACTACTTACTTACAAATTACAACTTTACAATTTGACTTTTAATAAATAACATAACTATAAAGAGTGACGCTTAAAGCTTTAAAAAGAGGCTTTGTAGGCTCGTTTAAAAGCTTCCAGCGTAGCTATCAATGAATCAGAGACGTGATTAATGACGTATCACACTTATTCGACAACGCCCCGCGGCGCCGTCTACTTTCAATCATATCGAGTACGCAACTACGCAACGCTATGATTGGGGGTCCGTTGCACTTACTAATACTAATCAAATTTAAATAAATCAGTATACTTTATGAAAATTGAGTAATTGTTTACTAGCGACTTCGTCTGAGTTGAAAGTTTTTTTTGCTATACCTCGGGAACAACACTTTTTTCGGGATGAAAGGTACTTTGTAAAATTTCATGATGATCGGTTCAGTAGTTAAGACGTGTACGTGTAGGCGTAACAAACAAACAAACAGACTGTCGCATGTATAATATTATTAAGGATTGAACTTTATAAAAGGATAAAACAATGCTCAGTAATTGTAAATGCAAAAACAATAACATTTATTTTTTCATTTTAAGCTTTCGTTTTGCAATATAACATTGTTTAAGCGATTGTTTGTAAAATCGCGTTAAGCACGCTTTAAATTGTGGGTTTATCTAAGCTCCGATGTTATAACGTTCCCGAAGTTCTCAGTTCTACTTACTTCATTATTAACTTACGCAACTAAACGACGACGCTCCTCCGATACTAAACAAATTAAAGTTAACGCGATTGAATACGTAAACTGTGTTGTTCCAAGTTCTTGTCCTTGTGCAACGTAGAGATTTTGAGGAGAGTTAAGCATGAATTTTGGTTACACTACTCTTAATATAGCGTAGATTTATTAGAAAGCTCTTTACAAGCGAGCAATGTATAACGACTCACTCAATTTTACTACTCAACAGGATGTGAGTAGTACGAGAAAGCTCCGAGAAACACAGTCCGGATATTTTTGCCTCATTGTGTCGTGCTTGCACACAACGCCTCCGCGTTTCCTTTGCCTTTGTTTTGCATCTCGTCTGAGTTGTTTTACGTAGGTGTTTGTAAATGTGTTGTTTTATACCTGAGGAACTATTCCATAAACCGTAAAATTGGTCGAGGAATTTTCAAATATTCCGTAGGAATGTTTAACTGCGTAAAATTAATGTTTGTGTGTTAAACTTGTCCGAGTTTTTTTTATGATTTTTTTAAATTTTGATAATACAAATAGGTATAGATATTTGATTGATTACAAAATAAAACCTTTTACAAACAGTTTGCGCTTGACTGTTTTGAATGAATGTAATAACAACGTTTAGCTTACACCGACATCCATTTGATCAATTTATCATAATCCGATTGCAACACACTCGTTTTTATGTGTCCATTCAATACTTATAGTGCCTACGTCATGTTTCACAACCGATTAAGAGTCTTCGGATGCTAGCAAAAAGCTTAGTTTTCGCTTTATTTATTTTTTTATTTGATTCGCTAATTCAACATTTTCCTCGCTTTAAAATGGAATATTGTTAGAATATTGCGGGTTTTTTTTAAATAGTATTAGTGGAAATATAGGTGTTTTAATTATTTACAGCAAATATTTTTTTTTAGTTAAAGCATGTTATCGGGTTTGTCCTGTTTTTTGACACATTGTAAATTGTAATAATCATGGATTTAGCACTTTCCTTTGGTCTAAGTAATAATGCAATTAAATAATGGAAGCTGGCCCTGAATATTCAAATTCCTAAAAACTCTTCTTTTTAATTATCTTACAGATACTTTTATTTCATTAACTCTAACTACAGTACAAACCTTTGTAATACAAATACACAATGAATTTTCACAAAGCAAAGTAAACTTCGACTGAGCTAACCGCCTTTACGAATACCTAACAATTATGTTTTTGAATAATTCAATAGAATTAATTGCGATCTCTCTTTGAATCGGTGATTATGCAACGAATATTTGAACACAGATGAGAGAATAGGCACATAACTGTAATGTGTAGAATTTTACAACTTGATTTTGCATTTGAATGAATTTTCTTGTTCGCTCGAGTTGACTGAGAGCGGAGATTTGCATGATGGAGGTGGTGATGACGCGGCACTTCTGCAATATTTGACTAATATTTACATCGTTTCATTTGCTTATACTTCTAAGAGAACTGACTGCTATAGGTATTTGAGGCCACTGCTATATTTAATAATAATAATAATAATAATCTTTATTTCACCTTTTTACAAAAATTGTAGTACAGTTTTATTTATCCTACTTATTCTAATTACATAAAATATTACAGCTGGTACGTTATACTGGGAAAACCCGTGTCATAAGTACCAGCAACCTTCCATTTGCACTAATTGATTAGAATTTTTAAGATAAATTACACTGGTAACGTTAAAAAGGAAACAATTTAGGGTAAGTTAATGTTTAAGATGTTGCTAATCTAGTTAATAAATATATACACTCAATATCAAACGCAAATTGCATACCATTTATACCACCATCATTTGCTTTATTAAATATAGATTTATTTTTGTTGTTGTAGATATATAGTCTTAGTTTTAGTTTGTAATATTCTAGCGTTAAAAAGGTATTTATTAGGAAATATTTACTCATTACTACTAAGTAATATAATACTCATACCCACCCACAATTACTTAATAATTTACATTCGTTCGTTCTATTTTAATGATTTGAATACATTTTGTTATAATACAAAATATTGTTATGCGTATTAAAGTTGCGCAGCGAGATTATGCTCGGAGTTTCTCTAAGAGATCGGGTCCGGAACGAGGTGATCCGACAGAGAACTAAAGTGATCGACATAGCCCACCGGATTAGCAAGCAGAAGTGGCAGTGGGCCGGCCATATAAGCCGTAGAACCGATGGCCGCTGGGGCAGACGAGTTCTTGAGTGGAGACCGCGAATCGGCAAACGTAGTGTGGGACGCCCTCAGACAAGGTGGAGCGATGATCTTCGCAAGGTGGCTGGCAAAAACTGGATGATAGTCGCCGCGGATCGTGCTCGGTGGCGTGCACTTGGAGAGGCCTATGTTCAGCAGTGGACGATGATAGGCTGATGATGATGAGTACATATTGAAATTTTAAATACTCAACATATTGTAATAAGCATTTAATTATAAACATCAAACTTTTAAGTAGTAAAGCGAATGAAAACAAATCTGGGAGCACGGAAGTACCCCCGCCAAGACGACCAAACGAAGTGCAAAGGCACTATTTTGACTATGTAGTAGAGTTTGTGACATAAGGGCTTGTAGAGGGCGTGTTGAGTTAGAAGCTTGGCTCTACATGAGGTCTGATAACTTTTTGACAGTGCAAGCCATATGGTCTCGTCTTGGCAACATTTTACATGAAAATGTTTTTGGTGGGATTCTATTTCCAAAAAGTCCATCTTCAGAGTGAATACAAAAAAATTGGCAAAAACATGTCGCAATTATTTTCTTCATTAAAGCATTCGCAGCATGTCACATAGATAAGTATAATTATACCTTATTTACGACCAAACTGGAAACGCAAAGTGTGATCAATGTGATAACGAGTTTCATTAGTAATGATTAGTGGTAAAGAAACTGATATTTTGTTCTTATTTAGTTAATGACTAATGGCATACTTAGAAACTATGACATTTTTATGTATGACTTACATTACATATTCAGGAAAAAATATTGCTGCTAAGTTATAGTTATACATACATTATGTAGTTATATGTATACTAAGTTATAGTATTTAAAACATTTTGTCTACGTAAATGTAATGTGTTTCACTACTTCTAACTTTTTAAACTAAAAAAAACTATTTTGAAGACAAAAATGGTATAGGTATAATTACTATTTGAAACTTGTTGTGCGATTATCTTTATTTTCATCAAAGCACAAGTTTGTTTGTTTCCACTAGACTTTCTAGATATAGAAGCCATGGATTTAATAAAAAATAAATTTTAATTATTTAAGGACTACACGAAATAAGCTCGTTTTCTAAGAAAAGTGATCTTATGAAGATAAATATGCCGCAGACGTCAGCCGTGAATGATCGGATGTCTGAAGTATTCTTACAATATCTTCATCTAAATATTTATTTGGGTTTATAAATAGCAACAACAACAGCTCGAGAGAAATTATTGTTTTTTTATGTTCCAAAAAAGCTCAAAAATGTGTTTCTAATGTGTTAAAAAATACTCCATGATAGAGGCATAACAATAATCATCTTTTTTTACGTTATGATTGAGTAGGCCTTGGCATCGACATCTCTTAGAATTAAATTCTCAGGTAGGTGAATGTAGAAAAATACTATTTTATTTTATTTTATACTAGCTTCCGCCCGCGACTTCGTCCGCGTGGACATTCAATAAAGTCCTCATGTTTTAATTTCATTAAATTCTGATCAGCCGTTTTTACGTGATTAGGCGGGTCTCCACCAAGCGAGCAGCCTCGTGCGAGGCCCGTGCGGCAAACGTCCTGCCTAACGCGGACGAAGTCGCGGGCGGAAGCTAGTTTTTTCTGAGACCCGTATTGTTTAATTTTCAATGGTCAGCCTATACACAAAATTTGAAGATCCTAGCTTCAAAACTGAGGGACTTTCATACAAACTTTTGACCCGCGTTTCACCCCCTTGGGGGGTGAGTTTTGAATAATCCTTTCTTAGTGCACCCCTGGACCTCATAAGGAACCTATGTGCAAAATTTCAAGCCTCTAGGTTCAGCGGTTTGGGCTGTGCGTTGATATCTCACTGAGTCAGTCAGTCAGTCAGGACTTTGAATTTTATATATATAGATAGATAATGCAAGAGGTTGTAGTATTGTAAAAATATATTTTATGGAATTTTTATAGTGCTTAGCACAAATAACTTCGTATCACAATCATTATGCGTATATTAGTGTTAATATTTTTATTAAATCCACGTTTAACTAACAAAAACATTTAATTAAATAACAGATTATGCACGTGCGCTGACCTTTAAAGTAGTTTTGGTAACAAACTTGGGAGTTTTTGTTGTTTGTTTTGTTACTTGTAAGTGACGAAAATAGCATCAAAATAAACGAAAAGCATTAAACACTAGTATTTTCCTTTCTTTTAAAGGGTGTTTAAAAAGAAAAAAGAAAAATTTCGGAGAAACTAATTTAAATAAGTGTAGCTCTTCAAAGCGAAGACTACTCACGTTGGCTTGTATGTAACTCATAAAAACGGAACGTGGAGAGTATCTTCCAACGTCTAAGAAGCTCGAAACTTTACATTTATTTTTCGCTTCAAAACAGTTTGTCGTTGCATTTCTTCATCTAAGTCTGAAACGTTTTATTTATTCAAATTGAGAATTTCAATATTACTCTTTCGTCTCTGGTTTTAACTGAGGTAAAACAAAGCTTTAAGTGTGAGTTGCACCAAAACGCTGTCAAAGTTTAAGGACATCATGCTGGCTGGCAACCTCTTTTTTGGCTAGCTTGTGCTTAACCGGTACTTTAACAAGCTTGTTATCGTTAAAGTTAGACGGTGCAACTGAGCCTTAGTATCACATAGGTAACGTCAAATCATTTATGTTTCAGTAGGTAATTAAAAAAACATTATACGATTGTTCAACGTGGCGTTTTATTCAATCACGTTTATTTGTCAATCGTAGATAAATTATAATGGACAAACACACTAATTATCTGCCTATAACCGTGTTACTTGATACATTAACATACTAACATCGTAATATAAAAGCTGATTACATTTACGATTACGCCTAATTACTGCCTCCTTGGCTTATTGCGAGTTGCAAGTTTGAACTCGTGAGATGTAAAATTTTCCAACCCCTAAAATTAACAAAAAATACCAAAAACTTATCAACAAATACTTTGTTTTCAAAATATTGCAACTTATGAAACTATTTAAAAACTTATGTCATTGTTGTTCATATTTTCACTCGTGAATAAATAAAATTTTCAGTAAATCAGTTTTTAGAAAAAAATCACCAAATTTTGCAATAACCTAGGGCATTTTTTTACTAATCTCTCTTGATATCGATATCAAGCTTAACGCGGTACTTACTCAAGTTTAATGTAATAAGCAGGTACGTAAGAAGTAGGTATAGTAAAGATATACTGTGAGCTGTCAGAGAGACACCAGCGCGGCCAGTTATGGCGGAGCGGGTTCACACCAGACCTGCGATAATTGATCACTCGCACAGTTGCGCACGCGCAGTATGATAACTTTATTACACTGATACTTACTGCTTTGAAGTTAGACTGTGTAAGACCTTTTAACACACAATGTTTGAAATGGTTTATTGCTTTTGTGTTCAAATAATGTTATGTAGTTATTTTAGAGAACATAAAGTACACTTGCACATCAGACATTTTAGATGCTGGGTCACAGGCCTTCCTTGTGATGGATAAGTAGGATGAACCATCATGCGGACCCAATACGGAATGGTAACCCCTTAATACGGACGAATATACAGGGTGTAAGGAGAACACTTCCGTAAAAAGGCAGATGGTAGAGTTGCTAAAACTGAACCACTTTCTCCAAGGAACATAGGTTGAAAAACGAAAAAAAATGAAAATAATCACATATAAAATGTTTACTCAGCTGAATTACTCAGCAGAGATAAGCGAAAAAAATCATTTTTCGACCTGTTCCTTGGAAAAAGTTGTTTAGTCTTAGCAACTCTACCACCTGCCTTTATTCTGAATCGTTCCCCTTACATTCTGTATAGAGATAACTTAGAACCTAAGTATGAGTAAATCTAACCTTTGACCATGTTTTCATATTAAATGCAAAACTATTCATATCAGCAATATCTTAGGCAATACGTAAACATACTTGAGATTTGCATTAGAATGTACTGACGAAAATTTAACCGTCGTTGGGTTATGCAGCTAAAGTTGCTTAACATTTTACCCACCTGGTATATTATCTCTTTAGTTACATGGCTCTATAAGCAACACATACTCACTAAGTTTAACCAAGTACATAATTTGCCAATTTGCAAAGATATAATTACTCTGATCATAACAACGGTGATAATTAATAGCGATTGCTGCAAACTAGTGATTACTATTAGTATAGTAGCATGTATGCATAGTTGCATGTATGTTGCATTGCAATGCATTACGCCTAAGAAATAAATAACTTAGCACAGCAAATATAATAGTACATTATGAGACAAGTTAGCTTAGGTTGCTCATTGCACACAAGGCTGTGGGTTGCGTAACTCAGCCGATAAGCAAAAGCTCACGAGTTTCATACGACGTTTTTCAACACATAATATGCGAGGAAAAAACAATAGTACATTATGAGACAAGTTAGCTTAGGTTGCTCATTGCACACAAGGCTGTGGGTTGCAGCTCGAGCCACAGGCAAAGGCGTAACTCAGCCGAGTGTGCAATAAGCAAAAGCTCACGAGTTTCATACGACGTTTTTCAACACATTTGCGAGGAAAAAACAAAGTAATTTACCACACAGCAACAAATACGACAAAAACAAAATAATAAATATTATGGGAAAAGGCGCGCAGGTTTTTTTTTGTTTTATTCACACGCCCAACGGAAGAATATTTTGCGAACAAAGGGTCAGTGAGCATACAGCCTACTTCTAAATTATAATTTTAAGTGATAAAATGCAAATATTTTAATATTTTATAACAAAATATTGTGAATTATGAATAATTTGATAATAATAAATATTTGTTTAATTTAATTAAGAACTTACACATTTATTTATTCCAAAAATTAATATGAATTTTCAGCAGCATAAAACCTCTTTGATGTTACTAAAAAAATAACTGTATTACCCGGCTAAATTGGGAATGCTCTGTTTGCTCGCATAGAACTTTCAGTAAGGTACTAATTTAACTTTGTAGGGTTAATTCTATTACGTACTAGTGTTTTATATATTATTGAACGCGTTTGTTATAGCTCGGTTTATGGCCCTAAAAGCGATGTGTTAGGGCTCACTTTACGAGCAAATGTGTTGAAAATTATATAAATACTGTGCCTTTAACTGAATATTGTATATAAGACAAACATTATGGATGAGTTTTCTAAAAAAATCTATTTCGATTATCGCGATTAGGTACTGAAAATATTTTTTTCTATTAAATGCTACTATCCTACTAATATTATTTTGTGTGAAAGTTTGGATGTTTGTTACTCAATCACGCAAAAACGGCTTAACAGATTTGGATGAAAGTTTATAGCCTGGATTAAGGCGCTGTAGGCAGTGAAACTAGCGCCGCCACTACATTTATTTTTATTACTCGTAAACCAAGTCAATATTTAAAAAAAGCTCATGTAATAATCTCTTAAATCGTCTCTAATATTTTTTGAATAACTCTTTAACAGTTTTCATTCTTTCTGTAAGTTTTAAAATCCATTTTAGCTCAAAGTGGCCACTTTTGGCAATTATGGATTTTAAAACTTACAGAATGAATGATAACTGTTGAATGATAACTTACAGAATGATTAATTTTATTTCAAGTTACTAAACCGGTGTTTCATTCGTTACCCTAATTAGGATTTTTTTATTGATATCTTTTGAAGTTTTGTGGTTTCGTTGCGTGTGTGGAGCCTTTTAATATTTAAGCAGCAATGCTTCTACTTTGAGGGTAAACACACAGTTCTCGGTGAACATTAGCTGACAAAAATGCCATCGAGAAACAAGCGAATCAATCAAATCAAATTAACAATCGAATAGCCTATCGATTAATGAAGTACCTAAGTATTACTTTGGTATCCACTTTGATGCTTTTGATTTAAACACGGCTCAGATATCATTACTTTATCGTTTTAACTCTCGTAACTTCTCTTATACTTCCACTTATCGATTATGCTGATGTCTGTTACCCGGACTTGAATAGGGATCTTCTTAATAAACTGGACCGCCTCTTGAATAATGCTATCCGTTTTATCTTCTGCCTCCGCAAGTTCAACCATATTTCTTCGTACCGGTCACAGCTTAAATGGCTTTCTATTGTAACGTTACAGAGTAAGAGGGAAGAGAGCCTACCTAAGATTGGAGGATTTTAACTATCTAGTAAAGAGAAATGCGGAAAGTTGGAATTTTAACATTTAATATCACTTAAATTAACAAAGAGGATGATAAGGAACTTAAAACTACGAGGGAGGTAAGGGGTGTGGATGGATCTTCAGAGGCTTGCAGAGGGACAGGGGAACGTATTCTTGCGCGCGGAGAGGGGACACAATGGGGCGTAGTTAAACCGTTATCGGGCACGCGGAGAGGAAACGTATTCTTGCGCGTGGAGAGGGGACACAATGTAGCGTAGTTAAACCGTTGATGAGCAGCGTAGCCAGGCCGGAGATGGAGCGTTTCACTAGCTTGGGATTGACCAGCAGGAGTTGGAGACTCGCAGCACCCGTAGAACTTGTTAGAAGTCTCACACGGCACGGGCTTTCTTGAGTCCCGGGCCTTGCCTAAGGCCCGGGAACGGCCACTACTTGTTTTTACTGTAGATCACGAAGACTGACTGAGCCACGTAACACGTTTGACAATCTTTTTATACTCACAGAAAATTTTGAAAAATCGAAAGAAAAACGTAGAAGAAAAATAATACAGCGTTTCAAAATGGGAATTCGTGTATTCGCTCGGCAGCAATACGAAAGAGCGGGATGAACAATAAATTGATAGACAACCTACGCGAGGTGTGAATAGAATTGAGAAAAAGCAAATAAACATAGCTGTCACATGTAAACAAGCAGCTGTCAAAATAAATACAAAATTATAACCTCACTTTTCTACTAAGTATGAAATTTATGTATGAAATTTAACAAAATTGTATGAGAAAGGATGAAACTACAAACCTAATAAGAATCGCCGTAAAGAGACGAATTTATTGCTGCCAAGCAAATGCTTATTTTCAAAGAATTTGGAAAGTTACAGCCAAAAATACTTATTCCCTAAGAAACTTAAACTAATTAAAACTAGCTTAAAACTAAGAATTCAGGAGCGACAGGCAGCACGCTACATTATTCCCCCCCCAAAGAGAAAATTTTCCCTTAGGAAAATTTTACAAGACTAAAATAAAGCTAATAAAATATGTACAGTAATTAACAAATTCACACCACTGTGCACTAGATACACAAAAGGGCATTGTCCTGCAGAGCTTAGCTACTCTGCAGCAAAGAGAATAAAGAGAGATTATACTTAATTACTGTCTGGAGAGCTTAGCTACTTCCCAACAGAGAGTAAACATAGAGACGATGTGCACTATGGCCGCCAGTATGCAGAATAAAAAAAAAAAAAAAACAATTAAGCCCAAATAAACAGAATAGTGCGCCTGCCGTCCGCATATGTACTAGAATAAAATATAAACAGAAATAAACATAACCGAAACAAAATTACAACTTAAAATCTTTTATGTGCCATTTGCCTCTGGCTCCATTTTGGTCTTCTAAAATATAAACAAGAGGAGAAAGCTTAACAATAACTTTAGATTTTATAAAACGTGGTGCCAATTTTGCAGAGAAATATGCACCTGCATCACTTTGAACATAATTTCGACGCCAAACAGTATCGCCGACATTAAATTCTTTAAAAGAGCGCCTTAAATTATAAGGACCAGTGTTCTTAACATACGCATTATATAAAGCAACTTGAACCTGGTCAAAATAAGATGCTAAATGCCCAAGATTATTAGCATAGATATCACGGGGCATAAAAATTATCTCGTCATAGTCAGATGTTGGTGTATAAAGGGAGCCAGTGGAAACATACTCCCGACCATGAACAAGAAAGAAAGGAGAAAAACCCGTAGATAAATTTACACTAGAGTTCATAGCGCATTGAATTTTGTTCAGATGTTTGTCCCAAGAGCGATGATCATTACCTACTAAGGCAGCTAACGCGGTTACGATGGTACGATTATATCGCTCGGTAAGATTAACCTGTGGGCAGTAACGAGGAGTAAAGGATACGAACGGAATATTATAACGCGAAAGAAAATTTGAGAATTGATGCGATTGGAACTGTGAACCATTGTCCATAATAAAAGTTTGCGGAACGCCATGAATAAAAAAAACTGAGTTCTCCAAATGAAAAATAACATTTTCGGTAGTTGCGCGTTTGAGAGGAAAAATAAGTGTGTATTTGGAAAAGCAACAATTAACAACTAAAATATATTGATTCCTTTGCCTGGTCATTGGAAAAGGGCCCATTAAATCTAATGAGATGGATTGCCAAGGTCGCGAACATATTTTTGGTTTTCCCATTGGCCCAAAAGGAGAATGATTCATATGTTTATACGCTAAACACGTTTCACAAGAAGAAATAATTTTTGAAATTTGTTTAAACATACCAGACCAATAATAAAGAATAGAGAGTTTTTTATATGTTTTAAAAATGCCAAAATGAGGACTTGAAGCGTCACCATGAGCGGCTTTTATAAGGTCTTCTCTAGCAGAAGGTGGAGGCACTTCCTTCCAAAGGAAATCTTGGTTCAGCGGTTCAGATGAATTAAAACGACGGTACAACTTTCCATCCCGAACACTGAAATTAGGATATGAATCCGGGTTTTCACGACAATTGTTAAATATATTATTAAAACGATCTGTTTCCGAGGTTTCACTGGGAGTAGCAATAGGTTCGATCATATTCGTTTTCGATCTAGAAAGTAAATCAGGGACAACATTTTCTTTACCCCTTTTATGTTTTAAAATAAAATTAAAGCACGACAGACGAAGAGCCCATCGAGCAAGTCTCCCGGTTGGATTGGACATATTTAAAAACCATTTCAGAGCTGCATGGTCAGTAAAAACAGTAAATTGTTTGCCATTATCTAAATAACAACGCCAGTGTTCAATAGCTGTGAGTACTGCTAAAGTCTCTCGTTCAGTTGTTGAGTAATTTTGTTCATTTTTATTTAGAGATTTGCTCATATAAGCAATAACTACCTCAATAGAACCTTGAGTTTGTGTAAGCATAGCGCCTACGCCAACATTAGAAGCGTCACAATGGACAGCAAAAGGAAGATCAAAATCAGGACATGAAAGAATAGGAGCAGAAATAAGCGCTTCCTTTAGTTTTCGGAAAGCAGCTTCAGCATCAGGATTCCAAATAAATTTAGAAATTGAACCCGAAGTCAATTTATTAAGAGGAGAAGCTACAGAGCTAAAATTGGGAATGAAACGTCTAAACCAACTACATGTTCCCAAAAATTTCCTCATTTCCCTTTTATTCGTAGGAATTGGAAAATCTAAAATTGCCTGAACCTTGGCCGGATCAGCCCGTAAACCCTTATTGTCAACAATATACCCGAGATACTTTAATTCGTTACGAAAGAATTGACTCTTACCAAAGTTGATTGTGAGACCAGCAAGAGAGAGTTTTTGATGAACTTTCATCAAAAGAGAAATATGCTCTTCAAAAGTATTACTAATGATAATTATGTCATCGAGATAGCAGAACACTTTATTCTCGAATTCTGGAGTAAATAATTGATCCATTAAACGTTGTTGAGTAGCAGGGGCATTCGTCAGACCAAACGGCATTACCGTAAAACGATACATTCCTCTGCCGGGTACATAAAAAGCGGTCTTATCCCTATCATTAGGGTCCAAAGGTATTTCCCAAAATGCTTTTGCAATGTCAATACTAGAAAGATATCGAGCATCCCTAAGGTTATCTAAAATTTCACTTATTAACGGAAGGCTATAAGCATCCCGTTTAGTAATTGCATTTAATTTGCGACTGTCCACGCAGAACCGCCAATCGCCATCTTTCTTTGGTGTAATTAAAACTGGAGAAAGCCAGGGGCTCTCACATTCCTCAATAACGTCAAGTTCTAACATTTTATCCACCTCATTCACGAGAGCTTTCTGTTTCTCAGGAGAGAGTCTATAACAACGCTGGCGAATAGGTAGGGCATCGCCCGTATCAATTTTGTGACAAATTAAAGCTGTACGACCAAGCTTGCCATTCTGTTCAAAAGAAATAATTTTAAATTCATCAATGATATCAGAAGCTATATTTTTCTGAACGTCAGTCAAATGGGAAAAAGATAAAACCTGAGTATCAGTAGAACTATTTATAGTATTAATTTGGGAAGAAATATTTTGTAAGGGTATTTTGGGAATTAAGTCAAACTTCTTCCAAAAGTCAATACCAAGAATAAGAGAAGGATATATATCGGAAAAGACCAAAGCTTTGATTAAATGAGTAGAACCGTTAAAGGTCATGGGCAAAAGCATATACCCAGAAGATTTCACAGTATTTTTATTTGCAACCATTACTTTTGCAGCCGACTTGAATAGAGTAAACCCAAGGTTTACAAATTGTTTATGAGAATCATTACCTAATACAGTAACACAACTTCCGCTATCCAATAATCCGGAAAATGATTTACCGGCTATAGAGACGTTGGTAAAAGGACGCTGGTTATCAATTTCCTCCATAAAAATGGAAGTACTAAAATAATTTAATAAATCTTGATTATCTTTAGAATTTAGGGAAGAACTACTATTCAAGTCGTTATCTAGTTTTTTGGAGACGAAGGCCTATTACATTTAGGACAATCAGTAGCCTTAGTACCTTTAAAGCCACATTTAAAACAAACGAGATCCCGGGGCTTGTCGCAGTTATTAATTGAATGCCCATTAGTTCTACAACGCACACAGAATAGATGGGACTGAAAGAAAGGCGCACTATCGACACGATTGAAGTGATTACCCGGGCCGGAAGGCTGACCGGAAAAACGGTTTGAAGAAGGACCTGGGGCAGGCCGAAGTCCAACGTCAACAGGAGGTGAAGACTGGAAAGTATGTCTGACAGGTGAATGAATTCTAGCAGGAGCAGGAGTTCCATAACCTGGTTGTGGGGTGGAACTACGAGGAGAATACTGTGAATTACCTGGAGTTGCAATAGAACCACGATGGGAATACTGGGAATTACCCGAGGGTGCAATATTATCCCGATAGGAATACTGGAAATTGCTTGAAGGAACGATATTATCGTGATGGGAATATTGAGAATTGGGACCTGGAGGTGTGATAGAGATGTCCTGGGAAAAATGAACAGTTCGAGCAGAGGGTCTTGCAACGTAATTAAATTCCGAAGCACAATTGTTTAGTGGCCTCGGTTCGTGAAAATTCCTGTCTCTATCGATCATATGATCATAAGATTGACAAGTAGTTAAAAGTGAGTCTATTGAGAAAATATTATTAAGAGCAACAAATGTAGAATAACAAGGACGAATGTTATGAAGTAAAATATCAAGCTGTTCCTGCTCAGATAATTTTCTAGAAAGCTTGGAAAACATTCCAAACATAACGGAAACGTAAACTATAATAGATTCCCCTAAGCCCTGTGTACGATTACGAATGGCTTCCATTAACTTATAATCATAATCGTGAGCACCAAAATCTTTTATCAGGGATTCCGTTAATTGGTCCCAAGAAATATCCGGATTCCGAAAGAGTTGGAACCGGAACCAGTGTAGGGCATCTTCCGTAAAAATTTCGAATGCGTGGTTCCGAAGAGTGGCTTTATCAATATTGCGGGAAATAGAAAATTCCTGAATTTTCTGAAGAAAGGAACGAGGACATGACTTGCCATTAAACGAAAAGGATTTCAATTCTTTGATTGAAACTGGATGGGGAGCACTTACTTGATTTAACAGTGGCCTGTCAAGGTGAAGGTTTGAAGAGGCAGGGTACAAAGTTGGATAGGGAGGAGAAATGGGACGTTGGTCACTTACAAATTTTTGGACTGGTTCAGCAGCTTCAAACGTCAAGGGTTCGAATCTTTTTTCTAAGAAGTCAAATTTCTGTTTAATACTAGAGTAAAGTTCGCTATTTTCGGGGTAGAGGAGAATATCGATCCTATCCAAACGAAAATAGGAATGATTCAGAAAAGTCTCAATTTTCCTAATTAAATTTCGTTTTCCGGCCTCGATCTGGTTAATCTTAGCGTCGATATAATTTAAAGTAACCGATAATTGCTGCAAATCGGTGTCGGCTGTCAAAATAGAGTCTACGACTTCCTCCGATGGAAAAGTCTCTAATAATTTGGAAACTTGGGTACGCAGCTTAATAATGGTATCTAGCGGTACCTCACCCCTAACTTCAACTTCATACACCAACTCTGCCTTATTAAGGTAAACTACATTTATAAAGCGGGCCATTTTTCAAAGAGAAATAAATAGCCACAGAGCAAATAATTCCTACGTGACCGTATGTACCTACCTAAAGAGGCAAGCGGCAAAAGATAAAAACTCCTTACAGAAAGATAAAATCCTCCTTAATCAAATTAGGTTTTTAAGAAAAATAGAGTGAAAGTTAAATTTAGAATAGAGTGACAGAATCAGAGAGAGATTTAATGAAAATAATTTTTTGAAAATGAAGGTAAATTTAAGGTCGCCCAATTACGAACGTTTGTATAATAGATGGAAGGGATGTTATGTAGGGAGTGTAATGTTTAGTTTCGGTACCTCTTAGTCGGACTCGAGATCCTTCGAGGTACCTCTACCTACTCGTTTGTTTGCCTTCTAGGATATTCTCCTAGAAGTCAAGTTGTATGTATTCTCAGGTCAAGAATAACTGTATAATTACTTAGAATAATTATACAGTTTAAACTCTTGAGCCTGAGCGTACGTGCTACTGTCCGTAAGACAGCGTGATTGTGTATCTGTATGTAATATGCGTGTGACGATTTGGAAGGTGTACTGTATAGTAGAGTACAGTGTAGAGATGGATGGTTTTTTTAGATGGAAAATATTGCCAAAAGTACCAACTTGTGCAAGTTCAATTTAGAATTTTGAAGAGCGTGGGTTTGCGTAAATTAATCCCGTTGAGCGCCAAAACTGTAACGTTACAGAGTAAGAGGGAAGAGAGCCTACCTAAGATTGGAGGATTTTAACTATCTAGTAAAGAGAAATGCGGAAAGTTGGAATTTTAACATTTAATATCACTTAAATTAACAAAGAGGATGATAAGGAACTTAAAACTACGAGGGAGGTAAGGGGTGTGGATGGATCTTCAGAGGCTTGCAGAGGGACAGGGGAACGTATTCTTGCGCGCGGAGAGGGGACACAATGGGGCGTAGTTAAACCGTTATCGGGCACGCGGAGAGGAAACGTATTCTTGCGCGTGGAGAGGGGACACAATGTAGCGTAGTTAAACCGTTGATGAGCAGCGTAGCCAGGCCGGAGATGGAGCGTTTCACTAGCTTGGGATTGACCAGCAGGAGTTGGAGACTCGCAGCACCCGTAGAACTTGTTAGAAGTCTCACACGGCACGGGCTTTCTTGAGTCCCGGGCCTTGCCTAAGGCCCGGGAACGGCCACTACTTGTTTTTACTGTAGATCACGAAGACTGACTGAGCCACGTAACACGTTTGACAATCTTTTTATACTCACAGAAAATTTTGAAAAATCGAAAGAAAAACGTAGAAGAAAAATAATACAGCGTTTCAAAATGGGAATTCGTGTATTCGCTCGGCAGCAATACGAAAGAGCGGGATGAACAATAAATTGATAGACAACCTACGCGAGGTGTGAATAGAATTGAGAAAAAGCAAATAAACATAGCTGTCACATGTAAACAAGCAGCTGTCAAAATAAATACAAAATTATAACCTCACTTTTCTACTAAGTATGAAATTTATGTATGAAATTTAACAAAATTGTATGAGAAAGGATGAAACTACAAACCTAATAAGAATCGCCGTAAAGAGACGAATTTATTGCTGCCAAGCAAATGCTTATTTTCAAAGAATTTGGAAAGTTACAGCCAAAAATACTTATTCCCTAAGAAACTTAAACTAATTAAAACTAGCTTAAAACTAAGAATTCAGGAGCGACAGGCAGCACGCTACACTATCCGTCAGCGCAGAGAGCAAAGGCTACTCTGCACGCTCTATTCTATTCTCAACAATCCCCATACCCCAGAATACCTGAAATGCAAGTTTCAGTATCTTTGCGACTCTCACAATCGTCAACTTCGATCTACTAACTCTCTTTCTCTCTTTACTCCTCTCTTTCATTCCGGTTATATGTCTGATTCTTTCACAATGCAAGCTCTGCGTCTCTGGAATAGTCTCCCTGAATCTATCAGAAGTTCTCCCAGTAAAGTCTCCTTCAAAAAGAAAGTTCATGTCTTACTCTTAGAAAGCTCATAGATTATGTGAAATCATCGATATTTGTATCTCCTTCTTTTATATTTGTTAAAAATGTAATTTATTATCTATATATATATATCAATGTTTATATAATATATATTATATGTATTAAATTATTATGTGATGTTGTATTTATTAATATTTTACCCTATGTACCGCCTTCATGTATCTATCTGTTTCCTAAAGGTTGACTGGGAGAGAATGCTTTTAGCATTAAGTTCACATTTTGTAACATTTTGTTTAAAATGTACAATAAAGTTTGTTAAATAAAAATAAAAAATAACTTTGCAAGTCTCACGTTTAAAAAATAAACGCATGGATTGTTAAAAAGCTACCTATTTATATTCATTAATCAAACTGCTTCATTGAACGAAAATAACTCATAAGGTAATATTTATTTGCAGTCATTTGCCAAATATGTAATCATTTGTTGATGATCCAGTCACCCCGTTGAGAGAATATGTAATTATTTTGATATTAGAAGGGTAAATACCCGTGAATCATGAATATCCATTGAATACTAATGAGGCTTCAACTACTAAATTAAATATCTCTCTGCGAAATATTATGCTTTAATCATCAAAGGGGTGGTTTTTCACTTTTAAGGCATCAGCGGATTACGAAATTCTGAGAGAAGTTTTTATTTTCGTAATAAAGGAAATCTGAAACAATGAGGGGCTAATCAAAGAAAGTAACTATTTGCCTCACTTCATCAAGTGAAATGTCAAATTTGGCAACTTCTACGTTTTCTATAGTTGACACGTACCTTTTTATCAACGCCATCTATCGAGCCTACAGTTTTTTGTCAATTTGAAAAGCCCTCATTCAAGGAAAAATTTACTGACTGCATTATCAATACACAGCTCAAACCACTGGTGATTTTTTTTGTAAAAGAATAATGTATTAGTCAATGATATTGTAATTTAATGTATTATTCTTGTGACGTAGGCCTCTTAAAAAAGTTACTGAAGATTCCCACAGTATGTACAAAAGCTCACTTATACCTGATACGAAATCATCATTTTAAGCTCCTACCCATAAGCATAGTATAAAAATGCGTACCTACTATCACCTAAAATAATAGGGATGTTGACTAATGAATAAAATAACGAAATACTAATAAAAATCGTAAACATATTAAACTTTTAGAGTAGCTTGTATACCTCTTGGTTTTATATATTGCATATTATTTGTTTTATGACCCTTCAAAGTTGGGTGGACAAGTCCATTTAAAAAGTATACAATTTATTAAAATAAATGATACCTTTAATTAGTCCGTAAAATGTATAGCAAATTTGTCGAAGAAACCATTTTGATAAACACAATATTTAATATAGCTGCTGAACAAATTTCCAATGCGTTGCATACAAACTTGCAAGGCGTGACGTCATAACGTGCAAGCCATTAGTATGGAGCGTTTTTGATCGAGTCCATTTGTGTGCATTTCACACTGTGATATCTCGGGCAGTTTTCATGCTAGCGAATTAATTCTTTTACCAATGTTTCTTTTTTTGAGAGGTAATTTATGTAACATAAAATAAAAAAAATAGTCAACATCCCTATTCCATTAGCAAATCACTTTTTCGTACAAACTGAATAAATATTGTCGTTAGTATAATTTCAGATTTTTTAAAATAATATGAGGGACAAATTTTCCGGGTCTTGAAAGATTAAAAAGATTTTTTTTTCAGTTCAGGATAAAACTCGTATTTAGCTGTTCGTTGATGTAATAATTTTTCTGTTAACTAATCTAATCGTATTTAAATAAGGCTACATAACTAACTTAAAAAGCAGATAATTCTGGGACCTGGGAAATAGATTTACCGGACACAATAAACCGGTATAACACTATAAAAATTCTATTTCAGGAATCAAAGGGAATAGTTTTCATGATGTTCGGAAACAGCTCTTGACAGCGACTTTAAAAGGTCTCTGTAAGTTTTAACGAGACTGAATCTTCATACTCCATCTTGGGTAGGTGCGTACTTACCTACAATTTTTTAGGATAAAAAAATCAGAAAAAAACATATAAGTAGGTACAATCCAACCGTCCGTCCGTACAGTCAACGAAAATGTAAGTACTGAAAAAAAAACGATTTTATAAAACAAAACACGTTTTATAACGGGCTAAAAAGTAAGCAGGTATACAATAATTTCTCCCGTACAGATTTATAACCCTATACAAAAGTTTTAAATTTAAAAACGTTGGGCGCATTTTGTAAGAATTATCATAAATTGTCTTTTGCATGCGCCCCACGCATTAGAAACGAGTTCCTGTGGCCTTCTTCTGGCTCCATCATCAGATTAGCTCTTTGACGCCATAATATTCCATTATCTTTCAGTTCTGACCTATGTTTAAAGTTTCAAGTCTCTCGCTCATCGGGAAGCTAGTATAAAATCATTTGCTAAAGTAGACAAATAACTAAACGAGAAAGCAACCTTATAAAAACGTATTAAAAAGTGACTTATTACATCAAAGTGTTTTTTAAATAAATCAAATATTGTAATGCTTATTACAAAACAAATTTAACCCGGCGAGCTTGTGGTAGGGTGTGACATGCCCATGCTTTGCGCGAAGTCGTGTATTTTTCAAATTTGCCCCTCAATTGGTTTGTTGCTTCGAGTAGCTGGAGCCAATGTACTCCGCGGGGGGAGAGTGGCGTGACCGCAGTGTCGCGTCAACCGGCGCAGGAGCTACACGCGTGTAAACGTTCGTGGGGTGCGTCATACCCCGCCACATGCTCCGTGTTAGTTTTAACATATATCTACTTATAAATGCCAATTTATTAAACCAATACTTAAGAATTTATTTGTATTTTGAAATGTGGTTTATATTTAGTGTATAAAATAAAAAACAGTGTATATTTATATACTTTTATTGTATTATTTATCAAAAATACTAAAACTAAAATCAACTAATTCTTTAAAAAAAATATGTTATTGAGAATCTTATATTCTTTAAGTTTTTAAAGTTTATTTTATATTTTTATTAAAGAATTAGTTGATTTTAGTTCCTTTTTCAGAAGTTCCTTTTTTTGTTTTTTTGTAAATGTTATATTTTAGTATTTCTGATAAATAATACAATTAAAGTATATAAATATACACTGTTTTTTATTTTATACACTAAATATAAACCATATTTCAAAATACGAATAAATTCTTAAGTCTTGGTTTAATAAATTGGCATTTATAGGTAATTATATGTTGGGGTATGGCAAACCCCACCACATGCTAGGTGTAACTTTTTTCACCTCATGCTCGCCGGGTAAAACGACATGTATCATCGCCTTCGAGCAACGCCGAGAAGCCCGTCATACTCTAAGATCATCGCAGCCTATGTCAGAAGTACCAATATATTTCTATTTAAAAACTGAATTTATTTATTAGAAGAACTTTAGACGAACCGGGTTGATAGTTTAACAAAAAGGAAAATATTTAAAGTCGTATATGTTGTATTTTTTTTACTTCTTGATCTACAAATGCTGTACATAGTTGTAGTGTAAGTAACAAACTCAATTGCAACTTATTTGTCCTGGAAAGGTGCCGACTTTGATTCCCGTCACGTCCCGACTTTTCCGTTCGGCCAGGCCTGATTAGTTCACGAGCCACCAAATAATCATCCCATTAGCTCCAGAACTGAAGTTTACTTTATTTTATTCTTTTTCATTTTTGTTTCCTTTCGTCCACATCATTTAGTTTTCCTTTGATAAATCTTGCCTTATGTTAAGTTTACTGTCGTATTTTTGTCTCACAAATAAAATTAGGGTGATTCTTTTGGATTTGAAACAAATAATTTAAATTATTTTTATTTTTTTCAGGTAAGCACAAACTGTTTATACATCACTGCGGTTAAATCGTGTAAGTAAAGAATACATAGTTTTTAAGATAAATTGTTATTACACTATCTATAATGGACATCGTTTCTGAAATAAATGAATTATTATTAGTACATTATAAGCACCACTAACACCACTTCCACAAACAAATAATTACTATGTAAATACACATCACAAGCTGATTGTCCCCTCGCAAAATGTCAATTGTAATGTTAAATAACAATTATTGTGTGTTTATAAAGTTTGTGTAAACAAAACACACAAACTAAATGACAGATAATATTAATAAATCACCTTAAAATAATAAATAACAATTAATATTTTTTTGATAAAAATAAAGGTCGGTCCACCTCGCCCAGTCGAGTGTTTCTCATAAAGCCGAGTCTAGACAAGTAAGCTCGTTAGTCGGTAGACAAGAAATATACAGAGAGCCCTCTTGGTCTGTTCAGTTTTTAACTAAGGTTTTTTTTGCTTAATTTGGAAGAAGTTTCTTACATCTAACTCTGCGTCATTAAACATTCAATGAATATTGCTAGCAAAATAAAAAACATTTTAGCAGTTCAAATTTATGTGAAAACTTATTTTGTCAAAGAGAAGCAAGTATTTACAAACAAATAAACATAATACAAAGTGTTACTTAAATAAGTTAAGATGCACATGGTATGTTAATTTTGATTTAAAAAAAAAACTTTCAAATCAAAAATCTCGTCTACTGTTCCTAGAAATTGAATTAACCTTAGCTCATGCTGATCTATTCTTGTTTAAAAAACTGTTTTTATTATCACCAGAATAATGAAAATTGGAAAAAATGGTATTAAATAAATTTCAAACTCACCTCTATTTTATTTCTTCAAAATCTGCAAAACACAGTAAATTTTCCGGTGCCAGTTCAAAGTTGGCAAATCTGAATTAACACATACTAAGATACAACCTCTTACTATAGCAAATGATATTATCACCCGGATCCCAGCTATTTGGCTATAGTTAATTTAAGCAAAGCTCGTTAGCTAAACAACTCGAGTATTTGCGTCGGCATAATTTGTTCAGCAGAGCTTTCGTCGCCGATCTCGGCGTATCTGCTTTAGTGATTTTAGCGTTAATTTTGTACCTAGAAGTCTTAAATCTAGAATTGGATGCTAAATGACATAAAATTGAAACTTATCATGGAAAATTGCTACGATAATGAAACATTCAGTTGTTAGTTTTCTCTTAGATTACCTTATATCAGAAAATTACATTTAAAATTATAGATTACTGAATAAAAGATACCAACTTTCTGTTAGTTTGACTCAAGAAATAATACGTTATTATTTTGTTGGTATGCCAGTAGCTATTGAATGATACACAATTGACAATACATCAAAGCTAATAAGTACTGAAAACTTAATATTAGTATTTATTTGATTTGTAGTGATCTCAACTTCCATAAACAAACCTACAACCTTAGAATAATAACACCTAACTAGAAGCCGTGTCATCAAATGCAAAGTGAAGCAACTAATACTAAGCCAAAATAGCTTAGTTATCAGATTTATATTCTTCATACGTTACTTAATCGTAACTAAAATCCAATAATATAGTAACTAATCTCCTAAATGTAGGAAAATTGAAACTTTTTTGTACTTATTCGGTATGATTAGGTAATAATGGAGAATAAAAATCTGAAAACGGAGCCATTTTGTCTGTTTTAGTTGCCTCACTTTTGACAGTGCGTTTTGTAGAGAACTATCGTTTAAGTGTTATTATTCTATGCCTACAACCATCAGAATTCTGCAGGGAGTGTTACAAATAAGCTAAATAGCGAAAACGTTTGCTGAGCCTAAGCTTATAATTAAGAATGTCCTCAATATGTTCTAGCTAAATATAGCATTATATATCAAGACTGCGTTACAAAACACTGCCTTCCACTTTCACAGTTATAATCATATTTATTCTAGTTGAGTTACAGCTTTTATTAATTTACTAGCTCCTGCCCGCGACTTCGTCCGCGTGGATATTAGAGAAAATCCTTAGGGAACCTTCAAAATCCTTAGGGAACCTTCAACCAGGATCTGACCAGCCATTTTTACGCATTTAGGCGGGTTCCTCGTCCCCGTCCCCGTCCCCGTCCCCGTCCCCGTCCCCGTCCCCGTCCCCGTCCCCGTCCCCGTCCCCGTCCCCGTCCCCGTCCCCGTCCCCGTCCCCGTCCCCGTCCCCGTCCCCGTCCCCGTCCCCGTCCCCGTCCCCGTCCCCGTCCCCGTCCCCGTCCCCGTCCCCGTCCCCGTCCCCGTCCCCGTCCCCGTCCCCGTCCCCGTCCCCGTCCCCGTCCCCGTCCCCGTCCCCGTCCCCGTCCCCGTCCCCGTCCCCGTCCCCGTCCCCGTCCCCGTCCCCGTCCCCGTCCCCGTCCCCGTCCCCGTCCCCGTCCCCGTCCCCGTCCCCGTCCCCGTCCCCGTCCCCGTCCCCGTCCCCGTCCCCGTCCCCGTCCCCGTCCCCGTCCCCGTCCCCGTCCCCGTCCCCGTCCCCGTCCCCGTCCCCGTCCCCGTCCCCGTCCCCGTCCCCGTCCCCGTCCCCGTCCCCGTCCCCGTCCCCGTCCCCGTCCCCGTCCCCGTCCCCGTCCCCGTCCCCGTCCCCGTCCCCGTCCCCGTCCCCGTCCCCGTCCCCGTCCCCGTCCCCGTCCCCGTCCCCGTCCCCGTCCCCGTCCCCGTCCCCGTCCCCGTCCCCGTCCCCGTCCCCGTCCCCGTCCCCGTCCCCGTCCCCGTCCCCGTCCCCGTCCCCGTCCCCGTCCCCGTCCCCGTCCCCGTCCCCGTCCCCGTCCCCGTCCCCGTCCCCGTCCCCGTCCCCGTCCCCGTCCCCGTCCCCGTCCCCGTCCCCGTCCCCGTCCCCGTCCCCGTCCCCGTCCCCGTCCCCTGGATGTGCATGTCCAGGTCCAATCATGTCCACCGTGTTGGACTTAAAAATAAATGTCATTTTCGCAATCACCATCCCATGAAACCTCAAGAACGACATCCACATCGATTTTCATGTTTACTTACCCCATTTACACCTTAAGGGATGATTTTCAAAATAACAAAATATGTGTTTGCCTATTTATTTTAAGACATGCTCCTACGAATTTTAAAGTTGTAATGTATATTTAATATTCTTTTTCCATACAAAATTTGAACCCTATTTTCACCCCATTAGGGGTTAAATCATGTCCACCGTGTTGGACTTCAAAATAAATCTCATTTTCGCAATCACCATCCCATAAAACCTCAAGAACGACATCCATATCGATTTTTAATGTTTACTTACCCCATTTACCCCTAAGTGGTTGATTTTCAAAATTACAAAATATATGTTTGCCTATTTATTTTTAGATGTGCTCCTACGAAGTTTAAAGTTGTAATGTCTATTTGATATAATTTTTCCATACAAAATTTAAACCCCATTTTCACCCCTTTAGGGGTCAAATCATGACCACCGTGTTGGACTTCAAAATAAATGTCATTTTTGCAATCGTCATCCCAGAAAACCCCAATAACGACATCCATATCTATTTTTGTGTTTTTTTACCCCTTTTCACCCCCATTTCATCCCCACAGGGGTTTAAATACTAACAATAACAATATACGTTGCGTTAGATTTCCATCCATAAGCCTAAATTATAAATTTAGCGATTTTTACTTCGAAAATAAAATATTTTCTTCAATACACAACTTCATCCCCCTTTTGACCCCTTCGGGGGTAGAATTTTGAAAAACGCTGAGACCCGTATTTATTTATTTTCAATGGTCAGTCTAAACACAAAATTTGAAGATCCTAGCTTCAAAACTGAGGGACTTTCATACAAACTTTGATCCCCTTTTTTACCCCTTTAGGGGGTGAATTTTGAAAAACCCTTTCTTAGTGCACCCCTAGACCTCATAAGGAACCTATGTGCCAAATTTGGAGTCTCTAGACCCAGCGGTTTGGGCTGTGCGTTGATAGATCAGTCAGTCAGTCAGTCAGTCAGTCAGTCAGTCAGTCAGTCAGTCATTCAGTTTACGATTTTATAAATATAGATACGTGTTACAAACTCCTAATGCCGAATATGGTAGACAGAGACCATCAAACTGAACAACTTTTACAAAGGAACCGGTATAGCTAAAAATAACAAAATAATAATGACAATATCAAAATGTATAAAGCAGCTGATTCTTTTTCGTGATTTTAGAGTTGATCCCATTGTAAAAGTTGTTCAGTTCGATGGTCCCTAAATACCATATTCGGCATTAGTTAGGGGTTATTTTTAACACGTTAACCTTTGGTAGTGATGATAGATACCTAATAAATATTGTAGCAAACATCGGAAAGCAGTTGATATAAGCAAAACTAGTAGTTGTACAAGGTTATTATTTTGCAAAACACCAACAACCTCGCAGGATTAAATTTACTAACATCATAGTTAAAACAACATCACAAACAACAACAACTTTTCCGAAAACAGACTAAAAATCGACTTTCCATACAAAACTCGATCAGCATTTAACATTTTGTATAGAAAGTAGATTTTTATCTGTTTTCGGAAAATTCGTAGTATCTACCTACAATTAATGTTGTTGTTTATGATGTTGGTAATGTTTCACAAATAAACCTTTAGAATAATTTGACAGACAAAACAATCATGTTTGGATGATTTTAAAGATGAAACGTTTGAGGAAACGCATTTGTGTTTATTTTTGTTTATTTCAGGTTCAAAAGCTTATTTCATATTTAATTTAAATTCATTTATTTATGACAAAGAACACTACTTACCTGGAGTGATGAGCTATTTTAATTCGGTTACAATCCACTATTTTTCAAAATCAAAATTGTTGTTTGTATACCATCACTTATACTATAAATCTTCAAACATACCTATCTATTAATAAATAAGTAGTTACGACTTGATTCCATACGATCCTCCGAATATTATGTGGGTATAATCTCCATGTTTCAAGTCAGATCAACCTCCCTCCCTCGGGACCCTATGATGTACGTACTTACGCAACCTTAGGCTTCCTTATAAATATATCTGATTCTTTTACTTATAATAAGTCACATCTCAATGTTCATCTTTGAGTGATAGTTCATTTTTTCATAAATAAAATACCTACCGATTAGAGTTTGGTCAAGGAAAGATGAGACTGGGTTGGAAATGGAACTAATTTTGGGTTCAGGAAAGTGGCGCCGCCATTTCAATCTCATCTTTCGTTGGCCACATTCTAATCATGAATGTAGTGGCCAGTGACAATATTTTAGTGTAACTTGGTATGCTCAGTAGTTACACTAATGTCATGGGTGTGGTCAGTAGATACACCTGATGTGTAACAAAGCAGTGTAACCACGGATCTGAAGGGCAATTATTTCATGAAAAGATTTTTTCTTTATGGAAATCACCTTGTCTTAGCTCAATGTAATAGTAAAATAATATTGTAATATCTTACAATGCCTAACTAGGGTTAAGCTACAGTAACAAGCCCGACAACATTTTAGATAGCTCTATCTCCTATTCCTCATACTGAAAGATACTTCAATAGAGCGAGAAATCTACTTGGTTTCCCCTCTAGCAAAGCCTAAGCTGCAGAAAAGGAATGTGCTATGTATGGCAATATGTGAAACCGTATTGTCTTATAGAGATGATGCAATTTTATAATCATTATTTACACTAAGGATCTTGCCCTTGGTCCTTGGTTATTACGAAACTGTGCTCTATGTATGTATGTGTACGGGATGGGGCGGTTAGAGGCATATTCGAATCTGGCCGTCCCATGCATAATTCATACACGCAAATGAAGCCTTAAATATGAATAGTGCCAAATTCATATCTCTCCATCTCAAAGGTCAATCTCGACGGAGGTTTGACACGTCACAAATACTGTTTTAATAAGTTATAGACATTTTCATACGGTCGTTTATGATGAATTGCCCAATGGCTGCAAATCAACTGTGATATTGTGAACCATAAATAATAATAAATAATATTTCATACATACATTCAAGATCGGGTCGGGTAAAAAGGGTTATCGTCACAACAAAACAGAGGGCCTATCACAAAACAGAATCACGATAGTCGGACGCAATTCGTCGTACAATTTACTCAATATTGAACCTTATTTGTGAGTCAATAGTGCCACGGTGTGCTACGAATATCGTACGCTTATCGTGATGCTTTTTTGTAATAGGCCCTCAGGTTGTACGAGTTATCTTTTAATAATTACAGTAGGTAATAACAATTAGAATCGATACAGTTTCATTATGATCGATGCGCGATGCTCTGGCTGACTTAATCATATTAAGTCGCTTATAATAAAATCTGCACTGTTATTATGACGACATCTTATTTCTTGCGTCTCCGTTATTAGGTACCATGCAATCAACTTGATTTATATGAAATCAGAACAATTTATTCATCTAGCATTTATTCGATCACATTAATTTGTTAGTTTATTTCACTTTAAGCACCATAGATTCACTTCCAACCACCTCCAAGCGGTCAGCTGAGACAATTGTTCTGAAAGTAAAAATAATAATATTATCAGGCATGGGAAGGTACGTACTTAAAATGTCTAAAAATAAATGACTAGCGTTGTTAAAATTATGAAATAAATAAATACAAATTGTTAGTCATTGATAAAATGTTTGTATTCATCAACTGGATTTTGTTGTTAGGCACTAGCTATGTATTTAATTGGGCAATTCGTTCTTGTTTTCAATTAGCAGAAATAAATATTCAAACATTTTAGTCAGCGAAAGATAATATTGGTTTTAAATGTTTTTTTATTCGTACTTCGGTAAAATAACTGATGAAAGCCCTTTACAATATTTACGAGTAATAAATGAGTATATTGTACACTATCAATAAACGACAATATCAAGTAAAACATGTTGCAGGATTTCAAAGATTCAAGTATTGTTAAAAATGCTCTAGTCACCACACAAACATAAAATTTTCAAGAAGAAGTGTCAATATTAAGGCTTGCAAATTATGGCAGCAAATCTATCTCAATTTATTTTATTAATAAACCAGATTCCAATCATACTGTATGAATACTCACCCCTTAGATTTAGGGGACTGAATGCTGCTGAGGACGACCTCCAAGTCCCCGACGACGTTCTCGAAGTAGGTCAGATCCACGGTGTAGGCCTCGTTTCTGAAGTTCACCACCACCACGTAGTTTTCACCGTTGTACCACCTGGTGAAAAGACAAAAAATTAAATAAAAACTAGGTAACTTATAACAGCTGGAACGCTAAATGTACTTTTAAACAATACTTTTAAATTTTAGCAGAGCCCAATGGCATCTTCATGAGAACTGCTCATTTAGGTCATTATTGAAATATCACCACCACTTCGGGACTGTCACGATCATTTGCAATTTAAATAAAGTGTTGTTAATTAAAAACACCTACTTCTTCTTCTTCTTATCGAATGAGGAATAGTGGCCACCTCTAGTGTTAGAGTTTATCAAGCCGCCTGTAAGGCCTCTAACTTGGCTTAACGACTGTTATCAGATGACAACAGCCGGGACCGACGGTTTAACGTGCCCTCCGAAGCACGGAAGCGCTCAGTTGTAATGCCACTTAACGGTCACCCATTCGACACCTGGCCGGACCGAGCGTTGCTTAACAAACGTGATCGAGTACGATCAGTCTGTCAAGTTCCGCCCTGAGCGCTTTAATACCTACTATTAAAGTAAGTAAATAAAGTATTCTGGTCTATATATACTCATTTTAAACCAAGCTGGATAACTCAGTAATCAAACAACGTGTGAGCATTTTAATTAAATTGACCGGTACCCTTTGCCCGGGTCGGTCTAGGGTCCATTGGGACGGCTTCCTTCATTAACAATAATAGTTGTGATTACTCTATCTGGCAAATTTTGTAGACACTCGGGTTTTAATAACAATAATAATTATGATCTGTTATTATCTTTCGCATAACTCTCTTATGATCTAATTCCACTATCCACTATCAGCTACCGTCATATACATAATTAACACAGTAGGAGAACGTGACCCACCTAAAACTACGTAAGTACGAAGTTATCTTGCATGTATGTTTTGCCATGGTTGTGTGGAGGTTATAGCCAGAGATTGATAGGATGGATGGATTGGCTTTCGCATCACTTTTTTGGGATATTGAAAACAAAAGCAACTTGCTAACTAAGTTTAAAATCGGCCAAAGTCAAATAAGCCGTTTCTAAACAGCAAGCTCAATGCTATGTTTATTTCCAACGCAAAGCATAAAATTAAACCAGTCAACTATTAAACAAGCACGACGGAGAGTTAAATTCAAACAGTTATTAAGCTGAGTTTAGAAGCTTATTACTGAACTTTCAAAGGGACTCGACACGAGGAGTATCACACAACTTGCGTAACTCAGTGATAGGAGTGCCCCCCGTGAGTGCTTTACGGCCAAATACTCAAACGAATCTTAAAGTTAAGGCCACCTTAAATTCTAAAAAGTTGTCAGATTTGACAGAATCTCTATGAAACTGACAGCTTCCTTAAAGTTAAGGAGACCTTAACTTAAGATTTTAGCTAAGAAGCCTTTGAGTATTCGGCCGTGAGACATGCACTCAAGTTTGACGAGTTCACAAACGGAATATCACTAAAGTTCAGATAAGATATCCAACTACCTAGCTAGATGGAGATATTATACTATCTGCCTTATCCATGTTATTACACAATTGTGTCATGTCATAGCCAGAACTTCAACATTTGATAGCTACGGATATTAATAAAACAGTAAATTCTTTGAACCTAAAAAAGAAGATTAAATAAAATAGGTAAAGAGAAGCAATAGTTCTGCTCGGCATGTTCAATCGTTCAAAGCGAAAAGTATCAACAAAAAAAACGTCTTAAAACTTCGACTAGGTTAATCTCCTTCATATTTTTTTTATAATCTGACATCCATTATGCACAAGACAGAATTGTTAACTTTCTTATGCTTTTAGGATCCTTTTGGGCTTGTTTAAAAGTCTTTTGGATTAAAAAACGTACCTTCTAAAAGCGAAGATATCCGAGTTGAGCGCCACGGACTCGAATCGTCCATATCTGAAGGTGGATTCCGCTCGCAGCTGTAACAGTGCCTTGTACACGTTGAGATGCGAGCGCTCCGTGGCCTCCTGGACCTCCACGTTTAAGGATTCATAGCCATCGGCCACGGGCAACCAGGTCTTGTCTGCCGTTGAGAATCCTAAACAAAAATTTAGCTTTGTTGAAAGTTCTCTATACCTACTTTATTTAAGAAATTAACCACTTACAATGTACGTAAAGTATTAGCACAGATATTAGCATCTCACCAGCGTTCTTGTCAGCGTTCCACTGGAAGGGCGTCCTTTCAGGGTCCCGGGAGGAATAAATATAGTTGATGGGATCGTCCGTGTTACATCCACTTGGATCCACCGTGTCCTCCCAACTGACGTAACCGTCCACCATGCCAATTTCCTCACCCTATTTATATAAATAAATATTACCATATCATTATTAAAAAAGTCAAAAGTGTAAAACCTGTGCCTGGATAAATTATAAATTAACATAGGTATGGTTATTATATTAAAAGTCACAAGAACTCACCATATAGGTAACAGCAATACCAGGTAGAAGAAGCACTATCATATTGATTCCATCAACTAGTTCGGGGCTAAATCTAGACGCCACTCTGTTGTTGTCGTGGTTTCCAGCCTGTAATGAGGTAAATAGTCAAACTAGGATTTCTCAAAGTCTTTAATATGTAGAAATAACTTATATATTATTCTCCACTTACCACCCAGTTGGAGAGCTTGTCAATAGGCTTGAAGGTCAAGAATTTGTCCACGGCGTACTTAATTTCATTAGCACTCGATTTGCCATTAACGTCTGTGATAAGAACAAAGTTGAAAGGCATTTGTACGCCTTCGCGGTTCCCGTCCCCAAAGTATTTCATCGTCAGTTGGATGCTGGAGTAAGCTTCGGTCATCATCACTCTAGTCAAGCCATCCTTAGCCTTAAATTCGTTGAACACTTCTCTCCATTGATAGACCATATCGAACATCTCTGGTTGGTCCTTAGTGTAGATATGGTCAAGAGAGTCGTAGTGGTCGGGGTCATCAATATTTCCAGTTTTAGGTTCATCAGGATACCTGCCACCGTACAGTTGCTTATCGACTTCGAACATGTGGTTGACGGCATCGATCCTGAATCCAGCGACGCCCTTGTTGAGCCAGAACCTGATGACGTTCTTCATTTCTTCGACCACATCGGGGTTGCGGTAGTTGAGGTCAGGCTGCCCAATGACAAACTGGTGCAGATAGTACTTTCCAACTTCCTCACGGTATTCCCAAGCGCTTTTACGGAAGACACTGACCTAAAATTGTTACAAATAATGTATGCGAACTTAGTTTTATTTTCATACACGTATTCATACACATGATGTGTTTTTATTCTAAATCTACATAATCCTAAAGGAAATTGAGATTAGCAACAAACCCAGTTATTAGGAGGTTGAAGTTTTCCATTTTCATCAACCACACCATCTTCCCAGACAAAGTAATCAAAGTATTTTTCATCTCCTTGCAGAGCTTTTTCAAACCAGACACTTTCATTACTTCCATGGTTCGGAACGAAGTCCAGGATGATTTTAATATCTGAAGTACACAATCAAAATTTAAATTTATGCAAAACTTAATGTTATAAAAAACTGCATTACTTAAAGTTATAAAAAAACTTGTCGTAATGTGTTTTTAAGTCTTACCAAGTTCTTTAGCCTTTGCAAGCAAATTTTCAAAGTCTTCCATGGTTCCATATTCATCTTGGATATCATAAAAATCAGAGATATCATATCCAAAGTCATACATAGGTGATTTGAAGATAGGAGAAAGCCATGTTGCACCAATACCCAACTCTTTCAAATATGGGAGACTTTCAGTAATACCTGTACGTCAATAAAATTATAAAAAAACAATTATTGAGTAGTTTAGATAAAAAAAAATTAAAGCAGAAAGTCAACTGTTTAAAGCTCTAGTCATTTGTAGTTGTTCACCATTTAGATCACCGATGCCATCGCCATTACTGTCTTTGTAAGACCTGGGGTAGATTTGGTAGAACACTGTGGTCTCCCACCAATCCAACTCCTTCTCAGCACTTGCTTGTGCCAGAAGGCAAACAATTGGTAGAAGGGTCCAACACCTAAGACAAAAAAAACAACTATTATTTTTGAATTTGAGATTTTTGCATTCACAATGCTATTTTTACACAATACTAAATAATATACTAGAAAAAACACGACTCGCACCAGATCAATACTCAGACGGGAATCGAACCCGCGACCTTTGGATATCCGGTCCAATGCTCTGACCGCTGAGCTACCGAGTCACTAGTGACATCGCCGAATTTCTTCTAGTATATCCTACTCTTACGCTGTAAGCCAGCGTTATTTCACCAATGTGAGGAATTACCTCGACATTCAATTGAAATATCTTTCCAGATATTTGGCAATCGATTAAGATGAAATAGCTATATAATTTTTGAATTTGAGATTTTTGCATTCACAATGCTATTTTTACACAATACTAAATAATATACTAGAAAAAACACGACTCGCACCAGATCAATACTCAGACGGGAATCGAACCCGCGACCTTTGGATATCCGGTCCAATGCTCTGACCGCTGAGCTACCGAGTCACTAGTGACATCGCCGAATTTCTTCTAGTATATCCTACTCTTACGCTGTAAGCCAGCGTTATTTCACCAATGTGAGGAATTACCTCGACATTCAATTGAAATATCTTTCCAGATATTTGGCAATCGATTAAGATGAAATAGCTATATAATTTTTGAATTTGAGATTTTTGCATTCACAATGCTATTTTTACACAATACTAAATAATATACTAGAAAAAACGAAACTAGAAAAAAGAGTAGGATATACTAGAAGAAATTCGGCGATGTCACTAGTGACTCGGTAGCTCAGCGGTCAGAGCATTGGACCGGATATCCAAAGGTCGCGGGTTCGATTCCCGTCTGAGTATTGATCTGGTGCGAGTCGTGTTTTTTCTAGTATATTATTTAGTATTGTGTAAAAATAGCATTGTGAATGCAAAAATCTCAAATTCAAAAATTATATAGCTATTTCATCTTAATCGATTGCCAAATATCTGGAAAGATATTTCAATTGAATGTCGAGGTAATTCCTCACATTGGTGAAATAACGCTGGCTTACAGCGTAAGAGTAGGATATACTAGAAGAAATTCGGCGATGTCACTAGTGACTCGGTAGCTCAGCGGTCAGAGCATTGGACCGGATATCCAAAGGTCGCGGGTTCGATTCCCGTCTGAGTATTGATCTGGTGCGAGTCGTGTTTTTTCTAGTATATTATTTAGTACAACTATTATTATTAATTTGGCGAAATCCAAAAGGATATAAAGCTACTACTACTACCCACAAGATACTTTTACTCACCTCATGATGATAAACACAACAGCGTCTAAGTTGACCATCTGAGCGCCTTTATAGACAACAATATCTCAATGGGAGATAACGATTACTGTATTAACGCCGATAATCTTGAGACCTCTCCAACGAATCTCTTATCTGCAACATCTCGTGATGACTTTCATAATGCTTATCTTTTCAAAATAACATCCGATTATGAAATAAAACACTTTTAACGGATACTAGCGCGGTTCCATTGAAAGTACCTTGGCAATTAGTTGGTACTTGGTCTGATTTTTTTTATTTTCCCGACGTTTCGGCACCTTTGCAGCTGCCGTGGTCACGGGGGACTGAAGCTACTTGTGAGCCTACCCTCAAGCGATGAATTTTTTAGAACGTTCAGAAATTAAAATTTATCAAATTTAATTAGTTTAATTTTGGTTTGGTTTTAATTTAATTTTATATGTTAAAAAGAGAGAATCTACTGAAACTACTACCATTTCAAAAAATTGGGAGGCCCCTCCAAGAAAGAAATGGCGAAAGAAAACTTGGAGAGGAAGGCCGACCTCCGTCTTTTATATTAATTAATTTATTTGCAAAAGGAACTAACCGTATCATTAGATCTTACAGTGTGTGTTTGGGGCTTTAGCTTGTGAATGATGGGGTCCCAAGCTGGTGGAATTTTCCAACCATCATCTCTATTGAAATTAGGATATTTATTTATTTCGATAGCCTCGCGGAGCATTCTAGGAATGAATCTACGTTCCCTAGCAAGGATTTGGGGTTTGTCAAATCTAATATAATGGTTGGGCCCCTCAAAGGCGTGTTCACTCACTGCAGACTTGTTATCGCGCCTATGTTTCATGTCAGCTACATGTTCTTTAACCCGGGTCCCTATGCTTCTCTTTGTTTGCCCGATGTAGGAGAGCCCACAGTCACAATCTAGTTTGTAGACGCCTGCGGCTTGAAGGGGGATATTACACTTGACAGGTCGTAAGAATTGGTTGATCTTCTTCGGCGGCTTGAAGTAAGTTTTGATTGACGCTCGCTTCAGAATGTTTCCAATCTTGTCAGTGACACCCTTCAAGTATGGTAGGATGGCAGGTTGACGCTCTACTGTGGCTGTTTTGGTGCGTTTTCTGTGACGAAGGCGTGGTACTTGCAACTTGTTGTTACGTAGTACTTGCTTGACGTGCTGAAGCTCAGCAGTCAGGTGTTGTTTGTCACAGATGCCGCGGGCTCTCTGAAACAAAGATTTCCCTACGGTAGCTAACTGTATAGGATGATGGTGAGAGTCACCATTAAGGTATCTGTCTGTATGGGTTGCTTTACGATACACTGTATGGCTCAAGGTTTGGTTCGGATTCCTGATAATGAGAATGTCTAGGAAAGCTAGTTTATTATCTGCCTCTAACTCCATAGTAAATTGTATGTTGGGGTTTATGGAGTTAAGATGGTTAAGAAATGCAGGGACACTGTCTCTAGGTAGTATTGTGAAAGTGTCATCTACGTACCGTTTGTAGAACCGGGGAGTCACTGGTGCTGTGGCTAGTGCTTTCTCCTCAAAATCCTCCATGAAAATGTCAGCAACAATGGGGGATACAGGAGAGCCCATTGCTACGCCATCCACTTGCACGTAGAACTCCTCGTTCCATAACAGATAGCCAGATGTTAGGCATAATTCTAGTAGTTCTGCATATTCAATTGGCATGTTATTATCAACTAGCTTTTTCCTGATGATATTAATGCAGTCCTGTACTGGTAAGCATGTGAATAAGGACTGAACATCAAAACTAACCATAGTTTCATCATCAGCGAGATGTAGATGTTGTATCTCACTGACAAAATGGTAGGAATCTTTTACAAAGGCTGATGTGTTACCTCTCAGTGGTGTGAGTGTTTTCGCTACGTGTTTAGCCAATTTGTAGGTTGGTGAGTCAATTTGGCTTACTATGGGGCGTAGCGGAGCGTTGTCTTTGTGTATTTTCGGTAACCCATACAGTTTTGGCGGTGTAGGGCAGGATGGAATAAGATAATCGACGTCAAGATCTAACTGTTCTGAATGTTCTTTGATGAGTTCTTTCGTTTTATTAAGGATCTTGGTGGTTTGATCACATTTGACATGTTTGTATGTTTTCTCATCGCTTAAAAGTTCTTGTATTTTTGTGTTATAATCCGACGTATCCATAACTACCGTTGCGTTACCTTTATCAGCTCGGAGGATAGTTAATTCTGGTCTAGTGCGTAGGTTTTTTAACGCGACGAGTTCATCATATGGAAGGTTATGCTTGGGCAGTTTACTACGTCGTAAAACAGATGAAATATCTTGACGTATAGCTTCACTGTCGTCTTTTTTGATTTGGTTTTTAACTAGACAATCCTCTACGTTGCAGATAATATCCTCATACGGTATTCTGCGAGGTGTTACCGCGAAATTCAGACCCTTATTTAATACTTTTAGAGTCGGTTCATCCAATATTTGTTTTGATAAATTGACAACTGCACGGGTTTGACATTGACGGGTGTCATCTCGTACTCTATGGTTTGTATCGTACGGAAATGCATGATGACGTTTGTGCAACTTCTCATATTTAGAAATTTGTCTATGCTTACATTCATTGTATACGGCTGTTTCGCGTTTATTAAGCACCAGAATGTAATGGTTAAAGTCCTCCGTGGCAAGTTGCATTTGTAAGTCATTGGACAAGCGATCTATTTGTTGATTTAATGCTACTAATTCGGAACGATGTTCGCGGATAAGACTCACAAGCAACTTTTTGCTTGCCTGTTGTAAGATCTTGGCGCTCCCTCGTATGTCATGTTTTGGAGAAATCCTGACACAGTGCGGGATGAGATCTTGATCACGACATCTCTTCAAGAAGTTTAATGATGTTATTCTTCTTGCGCGCTTCGTCATAAGATCTTCCAACCGACGGAATTTGTTTGCAACACCCAGTCCGTACTGGTTGACATACTCACTTCTCAAGCTTACGCGCTCACTAGACATGAAATAAAACACTTTTAACGGATACTAGCGCGGTTCCATTGAAAGTACCTTGGCAATTAGTTGGTACTTAGTCTGATTTTTTTTTTTTATTTTCCCGACGTTTCGGCACCTTTGCAGCTGCCGTGGTCACGGGGGACTGAAGCTACTTGTGAGCCTACCCTCAAGCGATGAATTTTTTAGAACGTTCAGAAATTAAAATTTATCAAATTTAATTAGTTTAATTTTGGTTTGGTTTTAATTTAATTTTATATGTTAAAAAGAGAGAATCTACTGAAACTACTACCATTTCAAAAAATTGACTCACCAACCTACAAATTGGCTAAACACGTAGCGAAAACACTCACACCACTGAGAGGTAACACATCAGCCTTTGTAAAAGATTCCTACCATTTTGTCAGTGAGATACAACATCTACATCTCGCTGATGATGAAACTATGGTTAGTTTTGATGTTCAGTCCTTATTCACATGCTTACCAGTACAGGACTGCATTAATATCATCAGGAAAAAGCTAGTTGATAATAACATGCCAATTGAATATGCAGAACTACTAGAATTATGCCTAACATCTGGCTATCTGTTATGGAACGAGGAGTTCTACGTGCAAGTGGATGGCGTAGCAATGGGCTCTCCTGTATCCCCCATTGTTGCTGACATTTTCATGGAGGATTTTGAGGAGAAAGCACTAGCCACAGCACCAGTGACTCCCCGGTTCTACAAACGGTACGTAGATGACACTTTCACAATACTACCTAGAGACAGTGTCCCTGCATTTCTTAACCATCTTAACTCCATAAACCCCAACATACAATTTACTATGGAGTTAGAGGCAGATAATAAACTAGCTTTCCTAGACATTCTCATTATCAGGAATCCGAACCAAACCTTGAGCCATACAGTGTATCGTAAAGCAACCCATACAGACAGATACCTTAATGGTGACTCTCACCATCATCCTATACAGTTAGCTACCGTAGGGAAATCTTTGTTTCAGAGAGCCCGCGGCATCTGTGACAAACAACACCTGACTGCTGAGCTTCAGCACGTCAAGCAAGTACTACGTAACAACAAGTTGCAAGTACCACGCCTTCGTCACAGAAAACGCACCAAAACAGCCACAGTAGAGCGTCAACCTGCCATCCTACCATACTTGAAGGGTGTCACTGACAAGATTGGAAACATTCTGAAGCGAGCGTCAATCAAAACTTACTTCAAGCCGCCGAAGAAGATCAACCAATTCTTACGACCTGTCAAGTGTAATATCCCCCTTCAAGCCGCAGGCGTCTACAAACTAGATTGTGACTGTGGGCTCTCCTACATCGGGCAAACAAAGAGAAGCATAGGGACCCGGGTTAAAGAACATGTAGCTGACATGAAACATAGGCGCGATAACAAGTCTGCAGTGAGTGAACACGCCTTTGAGGGGCCCAACCATTATATTAGATTTGACAAACCCCAAATCCTTGCTAGGGAACGTAGATTCATTCCTAGAATGCTCCGCGAGGCTATCGAAATAAATAAATATCCTAATTTCAATAGAGATGATGGTTGGAAAATTCCACCAGCTTGGGACCCCATCATTCACAAGCTAAAGCCCCAAACACACACTGTAAGATCTAATGATACGGTTAGTTCCTTTTGCAAATAAATTAATTAATATAAAAGACGGAGGTCGGCCTTCCTCTCCAAGTTTTCTTTCGCCATTTCTTTCTTGGAGGGGCCTCCCAATTTTTTGAAATGGTAGTAGTTTCAGTAGATTCTCTCTTTTTAACATATAAAATTAAATTAAAACCAAACCAAAATTAAACTAATTAAATTTGATAAATTTTAATTTCTGAACGTTCTAAAAAATTCATCGCTTGAGGGTAGGCTCACAAGTAGCTTCAGTCCCCCGTGACCACGGCAGCTGCAAAGGTGCCGAAACGTCGGGAAAATAAAAAAATCAGACCAAGTACCAACTAATTGCCAAGGTACTTTCAATGGAACCGCGCTAGTATCCGTTAAAAGTGTTTTATTTCATGTCTAGTGAGCGCGTAAGCTTGAGAAGTGAGTATGAGAACATCCGATTACTATTACTTTGCCGACCGTTATGTTTAATGGGTGTAATTGTAAAATATTATTATTTTTGTATTCACAATGAAAATTTTTATGAGCTACATTTCATACTAGATCATTCTCAGGTTGATGTTGGTGTATAATAACAAAATCAAGAAAAACAACAGAGAATACTTGGAACTGGCTGAAACGCCAAATAATGGCTTGATTTTATTCAGTATTTCTTTATTTAGCCTATATTTGTACTCGTACATAACATGTTTTATAATTATAGTCACAAAAAACACTATAGGGTAGTTCTTCGGAAAAGTGTTCTCCGTGTAATTTCCACAGCATTTTTGAAATCACTAAATTAAAGTGAATTACACAAAAAAGTTGAAAGCTTATGCAAATTCAAACATTATATCAAAATTCGCCACGTAGCAAATGCATACTTTTGCTAAAAAAAAATATAGAAAATTTGCGATCCATGGAAATTACAGTAAAGACCACGGAAATTACCCAGCTGATAAAATTATGCTCAACATCATGTCAGATATGAAATTAAAGCTTAAATAAAAGTTAGTTGGGGTAGTATTAAGAACTACATTGTATTATAACTATATTTAGCAATTAAAAATAGCAGATTAATAAAAAAAACTTACAAAGGAACTCAATGTAGAAACATGAAGGTAATAAATAATAATGTTATTATATAATAAATTTCTTTTAGAGTATATTATTGATTGCATATTATGGATGAGCATCATAATAATAAAAATAACAAATATCTGGTGAAAAGTATCAACAATCTGTACGACCTAGGTCAATACTCGTTTACTAAGACTAGTTTTCACTAATTATGGTCTTCAAACAATAACGCTAACTAAGTTTACCAACCTGCTCTGTATAACGATACAAGTTCTAATGCAGATCAGTTGGACTGCAAGTCCCGGGCACAGACTCCTAGCCCGGCAGAAGTACATACTTCCCAACATTGGTGACCACAGACACTGGACAGCAGCAAGGTATACCACCCCTCATGAGTGAAGATTGGAGTTAGCTTTCTAGGTCTACGATCAACATCAAATGCAACTTAGCCCACAGCAGCAACTCAACAACTGGCGGACGACGGTAACACGGCAGCCCACAGCCAGGTGATATTGCGACCTACACCGGTGTGACAGTTCTGCATACGAAGCCATACCACCCATAGAGTAGAGTAACCACCATATCACATATCGTCATATCGGGAGACTGGAGTGTAACTGACCTATGTACGAGTATTTCAATACAAAGCAAAGCTACTTGCTTTGCTTTTGATTTTCTTTTTTGAGTAACGAAGAAATTAATACAGGATCGACGAAAGTCAAGCTTACCCGACACTTTACCAAAGATATCCAGGACGCCAGCCTGAGAATAGTATGGCCCTCAAACAGCTAAAAAACAACAAGGTGGCGGGTGACGATGGAATCACTAGAGAACTTCTGAGAGCTGACGGAAAGCCGATACTCAGAGTCTTCTAGAAGCTTTAGGAACAGTGTACAGACAGTCCTAGTAAAGTAAGTCCAATTTCGAGGAAGAGATCTCTCGTCAGATCCAACTCAAAGCTTCGAAAATTGTTTGCGTCCAACTTACTTCAGTGTCTCAAAACGACAGTGTGCGTGTTGTTGCCAACTTGCCTTGTTTGGCGACAGAAATGAAGAGATCCGTAGGAGAACTTAAGTAACCGACATCACTTGAAGAATTGCACAGCTGAAAAGTAACCGACATCATTCGAAGGATTGCACAGCTGAAGTGGCAGTGGGCGGACATAGCGAGACAAACCGGTGGCTCTGAAATAGTGATCGCGCACCGGATGACCCCACCCCCTGACAAAGTAGTTCGACGATCTGGTGAAGGTCGGAGGAAGCTGCTGGATGTGGGCAGGACAGGGCCAATCGTTGTGGAGAACCTTGGGGAAGGCCTACACCCAGCAGTGGGTGTCGAGCAGCTGATAAAATAAACGAAAAATGAAGCAAAGTAATTTCCATGGGCTATATGTAATTTCCATGGTGTTTTATACATGGAAATTACGCCATGGAAATTACCAAAAAGCATTAATTTTGAAATTTATCGGCATTGAAAAGATATAACCTGCTACTTTGTAACTGGTTAAGTACATTTGGGAGTAAGGTATTGCACCTCAGAACCCGTTTACAAAAAAAAGCACAATTATATTGCAAAAATGTGACATGGAAATACATTAGAAATGAGAACCAAAATTTTTAAAATCGTAGAACTTAGTCTTGCACCAAAAGCGTGGGAAACAGCAACACAGCCATCTTACCTGTCAGTAGCGGTGTAACTGTCGATTCGAAAACATCAATCACTATTTGTCTGTGCCTAGCCAGTCCAGAGCAATGGCCTTCGCAAGAGGGCGCAGTGAAAAAGTAGCTAGGCGTGTGACATACATACTTAGGTCCATAAAATCAAAAGTTTCCCTCCGATAGGATTTAAAATTTGATCAGTATATAACGTGATATGTCTATTTTAAATGTGTGTACAAAACTGATTAAAAACGTGGGTGATTTCAAAAATATCCGCGATTTCTCATAAGCCGGCGCCCGTGTGACACGTAAAAACGTGCAAAATAACCCCGTTTTTGAGGTGTTGAGGGTGAGTTACTCCGATCTACGTAGTTTTTAACCAGTGAAATCTATATGACACGATGCTTAATGAAATATAGAAACGATGTAATGATAGTTTTAATCATAATTATTTGTTTTTATAGGAGATATGAGTCTGTGACACTCAAAAATTGCTCTCCCAAGAACTACCCTATAACAAGAGGTTTAAACTTTCGCGTTGCATTTTATTAGATTAGGAACACAGGTTTTAAACACGTTTTTAACTAAACATAGGTGTGGAACACCTAACTTATCCCGACGTTTCGACATAGTTGCATTGGCCGTGGTCACGGGCTGACTGAAGCTGCGGTGTTACGCCTCCTCCTCTGCGGTGCAATCTTCATCCACCGTCGAACAGTTTTTCTAACTACCGCCGCACACTTTACTAACGGTGTCCCTATTCCGTATCATAGCCGTATTCTGGTTGTTAGCCGACCGCGAACAAAGAGGTAGTGCGTTTGCAATTACTGGATTCCACACTGCAGATAATTTGTGGCCATCTTCACGATTGAAGTTGTTTGTATGTTTTTTAATAGGTGTTCCACACCTATGTTTAGTTAAAAACGTGTTTAAAACCTGTGTTCCTAATCTAATAAAGAGGTTTAAAGTCCGAAGGTGTATCAAATTCAAAATGATGTGCTAAAAAACGTCAAGTGACTGCTGATAAGCCACGATAAATTACTGACATATGCCTAATATGTATGAAGACTATTTCTATAAATAATTTTTAAATGACTTGTATGCCGCAGACTCGATAGCATTTAAGGAGATAGCTGGAATGCCGTCGTCAAGTTACACTTAAATAAACAAGGCACATCCAAAAAGTACTAGTGTTCTCATGAGCAGAGGTATTTTTATTTTATGTCGGTAACACTGACATGTAGCTAAGCTACTCCCGATTCTCTGTAAACATAAATGTAAGAAAAATAGCATAAAAAAACCCACCTGCATAAAAAGACAAGTCGACTGAAAAGATGGAAACAAGATTAAATATAGTAGTTTATGATACTGCCACATAATGAGGGGTATTAAAACATGAGTGTGCGTTTAAAAACCGAGCCGTAGGCGAGGTTTTTAATAGTATCACACGAGTGTTTTAATACCTAGTTATGTGCAGTTTCATACACTACTTTATCTACACTCATACATTTAGGATTGAACCTACTAAATAAAAGATCAACGTTAGAAAAGAGAGTGAGACATTGTTTGTATTAGCTAGGTATTACCTTGTAATAAGTCATTTCCTTAGCTGCATCTAAAATATCGAGCAGAGTCAAATTTTCTTCACATTTTAAATCAAGAATTAAAAAAACCTACGAAATTCATTACAACAAAATGTTAAAATTGAAATCAAAACATTTTTGTAAAGCTCTAAAAATGGCGCGCATTCCATTAGAAAAAAAATAATGAGATGAGTGCACTGGGTTGCGTTCAGAACCTACGCTCCGAGTGCAACCGAACGCTCTAACGGCGTTCCAAACATTAGAGCGTGACTTCCGGCTGTAACAGCTTTCCCGTTTCAAACGTCAGAGCGTTGTAACTTTTTAACCATCAAAATCGGTGGTTGAAAAACGCTGACGTTTGTCTATAGTAAAATTGTCAATGCCATTTGACATTATTTTGTATTTTGATGTTTTTGTGTCTATTTTTTTTAAATATTCATGGTAGCTCCTCAGAAACAGATTTTATTTCATTTAGAATAAAGGAAAGTTTAAATTATTCGCATTCCAAATGGAAAACGAAGAATTTGTACTATTAATGTCATTTAAAGTTCTTGGTCGTTCCGAACCTTAAAGCCAAAAACCAAACAACCGCACTCTAAGCCTCTAAACGCAACCCTGCAATGCTGCAAACTAATCGCACTAATGTCATCGATCACCATAGAGTGCATTTTAATCATGGAAAATGTATGGGAAAATATCGTTGTTTTTTTTTAATATCAAGGCACTGCCTACTTCTTGGATTTGCCCTGTATCGTAATGAGAAAAAAAGTTATTTTATGATTCAGTTGACTGCATCGTAATGAGTTTTTTTTTTAATTTTTCGTGTCCACGAAAATAAAGTACGTATTTATATTACCTTTTTTGAATTCATATTTGGAACATTACGATGTGAGTGTAGATAAAATATTAAAGGCAACATGTCATAATAACATACAGTCGGAGGCATGCATAAAGAAAGTGACATTATGAATAATTTAAATTATTTTGTTTAATGTATTTTTTATTTATCTCTTTTTAGTTATTATATATTACGATCATGATATACCTTTTTGCAGTACTTATTCTAAAAAAAAATATTTTCTTCACTACGTATAATAGCACCGTACAGCCGCCATGTTGGTTTTTTTAACCTACTTAAGAACACTTGGTCTGAAAAAAACAAATCTAACGATATCTAAATCATAGAAATCCGTTCAGCCGTTTGAAAGATATGAGGTAATAAAGAATATTACATACAAACATAGTTTTACAAGATACGCGCGAAAAGCATAACCCTTTCTTTGCAGTCGGATAAAAAGGAGGAGGTTCTCTGTTCGTCTGTATATTTTTTTTTGTGTATGTCCACCGATTACTCAAAGACGGCTGCACTGATTCAAATAATTTAAACGTTATTACATTAGGTAAACTCCCAAGTTGGTTCCATTTTTTTAAATTTCGAAATCGGTTCAGTACTTTTCAAGTAATCTTGAAAAAAGCACGAAAATAGTATGACTCTGTGTGAACTACCTCGATGATCAGTCGTATAACTTCTTTGTTTATGAACTGAATAAAAGAATTATTTTTTTGTTGGAAAAGGGATATCATAAATAATATACCTACACTACCTAATACAGAAGGTACCTACACAAAAAATTAAAAAAATTTAAAATTGTTTAAAAAAAAAACCGACTTCAAAAAATCTGCCTCTAAAAAGCAAGAGGAGTGCTTTTTAGAGGTAGGTTTTTTTATGTCGGTTTTTTATTTCTTTATTTCTTTATTTATACATTTGCACTATATGCGACTTAACTACTAGATCTTAAAGTAACTAATTATCGCATGCACCTTGACAGGCATAGCAATGTGGAAGAGAGGGGCAGACATTTAAATATTCCTATCATTAAAATATTCGTTAACAGAATAATAACATTTAGTTAGTAACAGTTCTTTTAATGAATTAATGAACTTATTGATTTTTGGTTCGGCTTTTAGATTTTCTGGTAATTTATTATAAATTTTTATTGACATCGGGTAAGGACCCGAACTATGTAAAGTTAAATGAGATGTAGTTTGCACAAGATTATTGTTATATCGCTATTATTACTTGTAAACCAAGTCAATATTTAAAAAAGCTAAGATCATGCCCTCCTAAAGTGTCTTTAATCCATTCTAGCCAAAAGTGGCCACTTAGAGCTAAAATGTATTTTAAAACTTACCGAAAGAATTAACACTGTTGAAAAGTTATTAAAAAAATAATAGAGACAATTTAGGTGGGCATGATCTTAGCCTTTTTTAAATATTGACTTGGTTTACGAGTTATAAAAATATGTGTAATGGTGGCGCTAGTAAGGTGAGTGTTCTACCAATGAAACTAAACATTTTTTCCAAAGCAACTTGGATAAAAAAACGTAAAGAAAAATACTTTCCCATACTAAATAGGTAAGACAAAGTATGAGTTAAGTATAGAGTCTATAATATAGGAAAGCCAACAGTTTAATTGATTAAGTCATAATATAAGCCATTATAATTACTTACTAATTACTATTAGTAAATTCTGATAAGTAGGTATAGATTAAGTTATTTCCTCCAAGTTTAATAAAATAGACAGAAAAACGACCAATATAATAAAAAACTAAATATAGGATTTATTCATAAGTAGGTACATATTATGTAATTATGTTTTGTTTATTTCACTTTAAGCACTAAAGATTCGCTTCCGACCACATCCAAGCTGTCAGCTGAGACGATCGTTCTGAAAATAAAAAAAAAGGTTATATTAAAATTAGAATAGAAAATCACAAATTACATTTACCTACGTCCTAATATTGTCAGACATACCCTACTGTTTGATTATGTTCAACATGCAAATGTTTTCACAAATTACTGTATGAACACTCACCCCATAGCTTTAGGAGACTGAATGCTGCTGAGGACGACCACCAAGTCCCCGACAACGTTTTCGAAGTAGGTCAGATCCACGGTGTAGGCCTCGTTTCTGAAGTTCACCACCACCACGTAGTTGTCACCATTGTGCCACCTGGTGAAATTAAGTATGTTAATAAGACGGAAAATTAAAATTATGTACCATTGTGAGGATTTTCAACTGCTAGAATGATAAATAGATTGTCAGACATTAAATTTTGCACACTCCTGATATTTTCTTTGAAATTGTCCCAATATACTTAATACTATTTCTTTGCTTTCTTATTAAAGAATATCTACTAAAGGTATTATAGGTCCTTTGGTCCCGGCTAGCCCCCAATATGCTTTTCTTATTCACAGTAATCATTCAGAAAAACTTTTACCTTCTAAAAGCAAAGATGTCAGAGTTGAGCGCCACAGATTCATATCGTCCATATCTGAAGGCGGACTGCGCCCGAAGCTGGAGCAACGCCTTGTACACGTTGAGATGCGAGCGCTCCGTTGCCTTCTGGACCGCCACGTTTAAGGTCTCATAGCCCTCGGCCACGGGCAACCAGGTCTTGTCTGCCGTTGAGAACCCTAAAAGATTTGTTGAGGTTTACACTCCTTGTAAGTCCTTCACCTATATTTTTGCTAAGAAGTTTTATCTTTGAAATTTTGAATAGATTGATTTATTTTTCAAATTAATTGGTAAATATAATTTTCTGTCGTCTTCCTTAAACAACAAGTAAACTAACTCCAATGCAGTTAAAGTGTATTAGTATCTCACCAGCGTTCTTGTCAGCGTTCCACTGGAAGGGCGTCCTCTCAGGGTCCCGGGACGAATATACATAGTTGATTGGATCGTCCGTGTTACATCCACTTGGGTCCACCGTGTCCTCCCAACTAACGTAACCGTCAACCATGCCAATTTCCTCACCCTAATCGGCAAATAAATCAAAAGTGTAAATATTAAGCTTTTCTTACTTGAGCTAGTTTAGAATGAAGTGTTAGTAACAAGAACATACCATGTAGGTAACAGCAACACCAGGCAGAAGAAGCACAATCATGTTGATTCCATCAACTAACTCAGGGCTAAATCTAGACGCCACTCTATTGTTGTCGTGGTTTCCTGCCTGTAATACAAAATCTTATGTCATATTAGGTATTCAAAATTGATATTTTTATTATATGAAAAAATAGCTAATAATGCTTAACTTACAACCCAATTGGCAAGCTTATCAATAGGCTTGAAAGTCAAGAATTTGTCCACGGCGTACTTAATTTCATTCGCACTTGATTTGCCATTGACGTCAGTGATAAGGACAAAGTTGAAAGGCATCTGGGAGCCCTCCCGTCCGTTTCCGTCACCGAAGTACCTCATCGTCAGTTGAGGGCTGGAGTAAGCTTCGGTCATCATTACTCTAGACAAGCCATCTTTAGCTTTATATTCGTCAAACACTTCTCTCCATTGATAGACCATATCGAAAGTCTCTGGTTGGTCTTTAGTGTAGATATGGTCAAGAGAGTCGTAGTTGTCAGGGTCATCAAGTCCATTTCTTGGTTCATCAGGATACTTTCCACCATATAATTGCTTGTCTACCTCGAATAAGTGGGCAACGGCATCAACCCTGAAACCTGCGACGCCCTTGTCGAGCCAGAACCTGATGACGTTCTTCATTTCTTGGACCACATCAGGGTTGCGGTAGTTAAGGTCAGGCTGTCCAATGACAAACTGGTGCAGATAATACTTACCAACTTCCTCACGGTATTCCCAAGCACTTTTGCGGAAGACACTGACCTGAAATATTTGTAATTTTTAAAACAACGTCACAATATGGTGTTGAAACAAATTTTCCAATGCTCTCAATACGATTTCATCTTATTATCGTCTAATGTTTATTATGTCAAAAAGCTAAAGGTCGGTAACAAACCCAGTTATTTGGAGGTTGTAGTTTTCCATTTTCATCAACCACACCATCTTCCCAGACGAAGTAATCAAAGTATTTTTCATCTCCTTGCAGAGCTTTTTCAAACCAGACACTTTCATTACTTCCGTGATTCGGCACGAAGTCCAGCACAATTTTAATATCTGAAGTATTTAATCAAAATTTTAATATGTGCTCAACTTAAATCTATAAAACAAACTGTACTCTGTGCTCCTAAGTCTTACCCAGTTCTTTAGCCTTTGCAAGCAAATTTTCAAAGTCTTCCATGGTTCCATATTCATCTTGGATATCATAAAAATCGGAGATATCATATCCGAAATCATACATAGGTGATTTGAAGATAGGAGAAAGCCATGTTGCACCAATACCCAACTCTTTCAAATATGGAAGATTCTCAGTAATACCTGCATGACAATAACATAATGACAATATAGCCAGTGGTTTTTGAATAAAAAAATTGACAGCAGTAGTCGTCTGTTGTTGCTTACCATTCAGATCACCGATGCCATCACCGTTGCTGTCTTTGTAAGACCTGGGGTAGATTTGGTAGAACACTGTAGTCTCCCACCAATCCAACTCCTTTTCGGCACTGGCTTGCGCCAGAAGGCAAACAATTGGCAGTAGGATCCAACACCTAAGACAAAGAAAGTTAAACAAGCGATTGTAGTAATTCTTTTATATATATATAAAAAAATGACTAAGAATATTTTTAATACTGCAATGTTAAAAAGGCAATACGTATTAAAATTTGTCAAACCACCAAAAAAACTCACCTCATGATGGTATCCACAAATACGTCTCAACAGACCGTCTGCGCGACCTTTATAGACGAAAATATCTCGATAGGAGATAAAGATTACTGGATTACCGCCGATAATCTTCAAACTTCTCCATCGAATACCTTATCTGCAATTTTTCTATAAGTTTATTGTTTTTTTTTTGCATTTACAACGCTATTTTTATATTAAAGTAATAAATATAATAGAAAAAATACTAGAAAAAATCGACTCACCCATAACAGCCCGTCTGAGCTGCTATGGGTGAGTATTATTTATATTATATTTATCACCTTTCTATAAGTTTGTCTTTTTCATATAAAAACTGGTTAGTTTGCCACCCAGGTTAGTCTAATTATTTCATACTTACCAACGAAAGTAATTGTGCCGAGTATGTATGATCCCAGTATCCCAAATTATTGGTAAGGAGGATTGATTGTAAAACCTTACTGGTTTACAAAACTGAAAATATAATAATGATACTAAATAATATACTAGAAAAAAATACGACTCGCACGGTACGCAAAAAATACGGTCCCCGGACCGCTGACCTTCTGAGTCACTAGTGGCATCATCGTATTTCTTCTAGTATATAGCGTGAAATTTTAATCATTTGGTTCCCGCCGTGGGGTGGTTTCACTCATGATTAAAAGCAACTTTTACTATGGGGCCAACTCTCCTCCTCGCAAAAAAAAACAGCTGTTCCATACATTAACGTCGAGTAGGTACATACCTACTGCACTTTTGTATGGAACAGCAGATTTTTTTTACCGGGAACCAAATGATTAAAATTTCAGCGTGTATATCCCACTATAACGCTACAAGCAGCGTTATTTCATCAATGTGAGGACACACTTCGACACTCAAAATTTAATATCTTTTCAGATATTTTACGTACACTTTAGATGTCTTTAGTAAAATTAGGGATTTGTTCCGGATTCGTCATGTTCCTGACTCATCATATTCCAAATTTGCCGTATTCCAGATTCGTCGTTATACAGTCTATGACATAATAATTTTTTTTGAGTATTTATTCATTATTTAATTATAAGATACACCAACAGCATAATAAAACATTACAGTTTAGTTAAAATATTAACTATTAATCAATCGTATTTATCTATTTACGACTCGCACCAGATCAAAGGTTGCGGGTTCGATTCCCGTCCGAGATTTGTTCTGTTGCGAGTCGCATTTTTTCTAGTATATTATTTAGTATTGTTTAAAAATTGCATTGTGAATGCTTATCTCAAATTTAAAAATCGAAGATGATAATGATTTTTCTTTTACCCACACCATTGCAAAAGGCCTAGTGAATTTAATCAATAACCAAAATCAAATCTTATCAGTATAAATTTATTAACACTTACAATCTTTTCACTCGGTATAAAAGTACCGCCAGAGAAAATATCACTTCTATACTCGGCTATTGACTAGGTGACTGGGACCACTGGCCACTAACGATTCGCGATCCAACTATATAAACTGGCGGAGTTTCCTATGATTGTTTGGGGTCTGCGTGTGTGCTCCATAATGGGTGTATTTGCACAGCCGTCGTCGTAAACAATAAAATTATTCTATTGAAAGTATTCTGATACGGTCCTTAAATTTTTTTCTTTACAATTCATGAGCGAGGTTAATTTGATTGTGATATGGTGCTAATCCGAAATAAAGTCCCATAATTTGATGTGAAAAAGACAAATATAAATATGTTTTATCTATAAGTCCATTCATAGCTGTTCTAAATGAATTGTGTTATTAAAAATGATTTCAAATTCATTTCAGAATGCATCTTTTGATATACTCGTACAATTACCTCTATATTGTATGTAAAACTCGTAGAGAAAAAATAATTCACTGTTCTATATGAATTGTGTACAGCCAAAAATGCAAAATTAGCTGCTTTCCTTTCTTCGTAAAACGCGGAGTAAAAAATTAAACAAGTACCTATTTTTTACAAAAAAAAACATTAGAATGTGAGTTTGAATACGAGCGTTAATTTCAAACCCGAAATAGTTATAATGTAGTAGTTTTTTAACTAATTAAATAGTTTTAGAAAAAAGAAATTGCAATAATTTTTATATATTTTATTTGAAATATTTACATATTTTTTATTTAGTTGACTTTTAGAACTAACGCTTCGTAGCCTCTTAGTGGTAAAGATGACGCAGCCAATACTTGCCTGAAACAAGTTAGTTTACATGAAAATAAATTATTATTTTATTCAAACCGTACATTAAATTTACCAGATACTTAAATAATTATAAAAATATTATTAAAATTGTCGTCAGAACTATTAAAGTAACATTATGTTACAAATTAAAAGTAGCATTAATTAAAGTACGATAAATAGTATGTAATATTATTTTCATCATCATCATAAGACGTCATAATAAAAGACGGCCGTTGCTAGGTTAGGCACCCGAGGATCTCCACGATCAGATCTCCTGCGCGTGCGCATCCAGTGGTTTTCCGTGACATTCACCTATCGTATTAAATATTTCATTAGAAACGTACCCCTCACGTTTGGTGGACTGTATGCTGGTAAGAACAACTTGTATACTTCCACTGACATTTTCAAAATATGTCAAGTCAACAAGTTGAATTTTATCTTTCAAATTTAGAACAACGACATAAATCTCATTCTTGATCCACCTGCAGAAAAGAAAACAAATTGATAAATGTGAAGTAATAGTAAAATTTGAAACAAAAAAGTAATGAAATAAAACACTTTTAACGGATACTAGCGCGGTTTTATTGAAAGTACTTTGGTAATTAGTTGGTATTTGGTTTGATTCTTCTTTCAATAAAACCGCGCTAGTATCCGTGAAAAGTGTTTTATTTCATGTCTAGTGAGCGCGTAAGCTTGAGAAGTGAATACAAAAAAGTAATGTTAGTGATTTTTAACATTCTAAATAGAATTCGTTGTAATGAAATAACTTAATAAACGGTTTGTGAAAAGAATTAACAATAATAGGGATATCAGAATATCGCTAGGGACCACCGAATTTCCTTACATTATTTATCACATTTGGCTTTTGTTTATCAGAATCTGATGTCTATCAATACACAATTGTAACCACACAGACCTCTTGAAAGCCAGCACATCCTTATTTAACGCCAGCGACTCGTACCGACCGAGCCGGAACACCTGGCGCTGCCGAAGCCGCGCCAGCGCTTGGTATACCTTCAGGTGCGACCGATCTGCGGCCGTCTGAACCGCCACGTTTAAGGTTTCATAGCCATCGGCGACTGGCAGCCAGGTCTTATTTGCGGTTGAGAAACCTAGTAATGATGATTACAATAAAAATCTATCATTGATGTGACGAAAAAAGTGGTAAATTTTTTTTTAGAATCAAAAGCATAATAATAATATTATGATTATCAAGTATCGAATTCTTATGATTTACGAACTGACCGAGTAACGTGTTTTATGGCATGACTGTATTTCGAAACAATAAATCTATACACCTACGGCTACTATTTTTACCTGCATTTTTTTCAGCATTCCATTGGAACGGTGTCCTTTCAGGGTCTCTAGATGATTTTACATAGTTAATTGGATCATTGGTATTGCATCCTGAAGGATCAACGGTATCTTCCCAGCTTACATAACCATCAACCAATCCAATCTCTTCTCCCTATAAAATGGATACACACAGTTCTAAATACAAAATAACACTAAAATAATTAATTAAGGCTTGAAATAATATAATATCTTACCATATACGTTATCCCAACTCCAGGCAAAAGTAAAACCAACATGTTAATCCCATCAACCAAAGGAACTCCAAATCTGGTAGCCATCCGACTGTTGTCATGGTTCCCAACCTTAAACGAGCGTTAAAGTTCGTATTCAAAGTAATTTATTAAACACTGATGTTTTTAAAAATGTTTGATGCAAAGATTTATCTTACCACCCAGTTTGGAAGTTTGTCTATTGGTTTGTACGCCAGAAACTTTTCAATAGCGTACTTGAAGTCAGGAGCAGTAGACGAGGCATCCACATCTGAGATAAGATCAAAATTAAACGGTATTTGTGCTCCTTTCAGATCACCTTCTCCGTAATACCTAACAACATTTTGGATGGTGGCATACACTTCTGTCATCATGACTCTTGGAATCCCATCCTTTTCTTTGAACTCGTCTAAAACATCCCTCCACTCATAAACCATGTAAACAGTCTCGTTCAAGTCTTTGGTGTAGATGTGAGAAAGATAGTCATGGGATCCAGGATCGACGTCCAGTCTTCCGGATCGTGGTTCATCAGGGTATACTCCTTCGTAAAGATTCTTATCAGCTTCAAACAGACAATTAACAGCATCCACTCGGAACCCATAAACTCCTTTATTTAGCCAAAAGCGAATTACATTCTGAAATCAATATTTTAATTTAATTAAGTTTAACAAAATTAAAGACCACCATAGGGATTATCCATAATTTCTATAGAATCAATTATTGCTATAAAAATTTGTAATAATTAAATATTTTGTTGCTTAAAAATCTTTTAAACATGTAGATATTGAGACAGCAAAAAGTTGACTGTACATACAAAAACCTTTTAGGTAAGTTGATGTATTGACGAAAGCCAAAAAAGAAACAGTTGAAGCTCCACAAAAAATTACCTTCATTTCTTGAACAACGTCGGGGTTGCGGTAGTTGAGGTCGGGCTGGCCGACGACAAATTGATGCAAATAATACTTCCCGACTTCTTCCCGGTACTCCCAGGCGCTGCCGCGGAAATGGCTCAGCTACAAACAATGGCATTCGTTAAAGTTTCATCGGAGATTCGGAGCCCCAATGATATTAAATCGTCCATATTTTCGAGAGAGCAAGTTTATTTTTGCCGTTTTAGGCTAAAGTCATTTTACTTATTTTGGAATTGTGAATCCTGAAGGTACAGTTCTCAGGTTGCTTTTTGTAAACATTCTTCAACATTTAGCTGGCTTAATTAACTTTATGTGAAAAACTCATAAATTTTCTGCTTTCCTGCTGGGATTGAACTGTCCATAAAAAAATATAAAGTAAGTCATGATAATCATAAATAGTCAAACACTATATTTAATAGGCAAGAAATAAATAATGCTTAGATAAAAATTGTTTCAGATGATTCCGAAAAATATCGTACCCAGTTATTAGGCGGGTGCCTGTTTCCTTCGCTGTCAACGACGCCGTCCTCCCAGATGAAATAGTCGTAATATTTCTTGTTGCCTCTGAGAGCCTCTTGAAACCACATGCTCTCGTTTGATGTGTGGTTCGGAACGAGATCGAGGACAACTTTAATGTCTGCGGGGATACGAAAATATGTGTTCATTATACTGCCTATAAAAGATTTGTATCTCTTGGAAATAGGAATGAGTGGGAAATTACATAAGGAGATTACTTGGTTTTAAGACAGTTTTTGTGATACAATATAGCGTTACGAAAGGATATTAAATGAATTATTTATTAGAGCAACAATATATTAACTAAAACAGATAGTTGATTATGAAAATAAGCATCTGGAAAGGATGATGTCATTCCACAATTTTTCAAGTAGGTTATATTATCACACAATAGTAACGGATTTTCAACGAAAGACGGCAGGTTTTATACCGATGATGCAGTTGTATTAGAAATGGTAAGCTAATTATCAAAGTAATATATTTATTGAAGTATGAATTAATTAAAATAAAGTTTATATTAATTATGTGATATTTTGTTTTTAGTTTGACTTCTTTAAAACATGAGCTGCGCGGTATCAAAACAACTTAAGTGAATAGAACTGGGAAAGAATTCTTCTCCTGCTACAGGAAAGACACGAATTAGTGGTAGGTATTTTCAGATCTAGAAAGAATCTTCTCTTAGTCGACGTATATGTACATACTAAAAATTGTTATTCATAAACATAAACATTTTTATTATGCCAGAATGTGGTAATTACAGATGGAATTCTTAACTCTAAAAAGATATGGCACAAGACACATTCACCTACTTTTGGGCATGCAAAATACATTTTAACCTATAGCTAATCCAGGAAACTCATATTTATTATATTAACTTAAATTATTAGTTCATTTTATATTTATTTTGTAAAACTGTTTCTGCATGTCAAAACTAATAATTAATACCTACTTAATAATAATACATTTAACATTTATATACTTTCATAAAAACTAAATACATAATTATATTTTATTCAATTTTACATGTCAAATTTCAAATGTCAATGTTTTTTTGTCTAAATATTCGTTTATTGTTTAGTAACATTTTTGTATTAGCCATGTTTTAAGTTTGTATTTGAATTTATTTAGTGCTAAATTTCGAATGTCAATTTGGTAAATTGTTAAAATTGTTCAATATCGCATAAATGTTGTTGAAGCACTGGTACTGTCGAGGCTTAACTAATTATGCTGGATATCGTTTATGGGCCGCGTCTCCTGTATAAATCCCGACGTTTAATACAGCGAGTGCAAAACGCCTGTTTTAGATTTTGTTTTAATGTACCACCACGTAGTCACATTTCTCCTATTCTTAACAATGAGTCAATACTTAATATGGATTCCCGAAGACACTGCATCTGGCATCTCTATTATTTGATATTATTAATTTTAAAAGTCCGGATTATCTTTTTTCAAACTTTTGTGTTAATCACTCATACAAATACAATGACCATCTTAGATCGACACGAGCGCCTTTTAGAACTCAGCAACATCGCACTGTGGCTTTCACTGGTAGTTTCCACTACCACACTACCAAAATATTGGAACAACATCCGTGTGTCTGAAGCAAGAAATAAATGATTATCTCTCTATCTATCTATTGAATCACTCACTTAGTTCTGCAGCTCTCGCGGTTAAAGTCTCGAAATCCTCCATGGTTCCGTACTCGTCGTGGATGGCGTAGAAGTCGGAAATGTCGTACCCAAAATCGTACATGGGGGATTGGAAAATGGGCGACAACCAAAGTGCGCCGACGCCCAACTCCTTGATATACTCCAATTTAGAGATGATCCCTATAATATAGAATTACATTATAGCTAGTAATAAATAGAGGCGTCCTCTATCCCTGACTTAACAATAGAAAAGCCAAACTGTTTAAGAATTGTACACCAGAATATGCAAGGCTTTCCTAGCAAAGATTTAGAAATAAGCTTATTCTTAAATTTTGAAGATTATGTGTTACTGATACTACTGAGCATTGGTTGAAAAAGTACGAATTAGTTTTAAGTTTGGATAATTATAAAGTTGTTAGCTCGCTTCATAAGAAATCTGCTAAATGAGTGGGTTTATTGTTCAACACAACAGTTTACAATGTAAAGAGCGCAAAGATGCAATATCCCTCTCAATTGAACGAACCATTGAGTTGTCCTGTGTGGAATTGGATTAATTAATTATAGTATGTGTAACCCCCCCCCCCCCCCCCGTGCGAATTACTCTAAGTTTAAGTCCACTATGGAGGATGTCTTAAAAGTAAGTAATAAGAATAACGTCGACATCATAGATCCTAAATTGTCGCAGCTCTCGAGTTGGTTCATAAACCTATTTAAATCAATTAATTTGCTACATAGTTTTAATGAACCAACGCGAACCACACCCACCTCGCCAATTTGCTTAGATAACATTTTCTCTAACTGTAATGTCCTTGATAAATCAATTTTAAACCGTATTAAATCCGAACACCAGTGAACAATTATCACCATCATGTTCCGCCTATACGGGAAATAACGTGTACCTGAGCCAAATAACACACTATAAATAATTATTATGTAAGAGCAAGTTCTTCATAATTGTATCCATGTGTGTGAGTGAAAAACCATTCCACGATATTATTAAGATTTATTTTCGTAATAATAACATCTATAAAATATGGTAAAATATTTTAAGTAATCTTACCATTGAGATCTCCGATACCATCCCCATCGCTATCAGCAAAAGATCTTGGGTAAATTTGGTAAAAAATTGTTTTCGTCCACCATTCCTGCTCCTTCTCTTTGACGATTTTTGTAAGCCCTCCGCAGATGGCCAAGAGAATCACAAATATAACCGCCTTCATTATGAAATTGACCAGTTTCTTTTCACTGGTCAATTACTACTAAACGAAAACTGAGGAAATTAAATTTACTTATACTTTCATTTGTTGAACGTTGTGAAGTCTTATCAAAGTTATCAGCTATCCGAGTGCGTGCTTGATAACTATAAATCTCCCATGACCCTCTATCATTGTTTATGGGTATGTAAAACAATTGACAAACACTTGACAGTAGTCACGTTATGTAACATTTATTTTTTTGTCTCACCTAATGTTGTTCACTGTTACCACTTTGCTTCTATTAGAAACTGTATCTTCAAGTATAGTGATGAAATTATGTTAATATCATGATACAAAATGTAGTTTTTAAAGAATTTATTATCCATTTCGTTACATATTTGCGATTAATGATTTGGATACAACTAAGCATCTATAACACTTAACCATTTAACATCAAACCTGTTATAGTTATCACAAACATGACGTCATCACAACAACAACTCGTTACTATTCATGACGTAGGGCGATCTGTATTGATCGTCTATTGACCACAATCCATTGAATTTCCATTTGGAATTTTCCATTTCCTATACTTGTTTTCACGAAATAATGCAGTTACGTAATCATTTCGATATTTATTAATTATTATAACAAATCATAATTTTCAGCAATTTACTAGTAGCTCTGTGAGCTGTAGACATCGCGTTTGTGACGTTTTTGAACAGTTTCCAAAATGGCTGAAATATGTTTTTTTTACTTTTTCAATCTCCATAATATCTCCCCTATTTTGAAAAGTTTCAAGAGGAATTGAATCGACAAAAAAATCCAATAAATTATCGAACCTGCTCACAAAATTTCACGAAAATCGGTTGAGAAATGCTACTTGTAGAGGAGAACAGCCGGAAATCCGGATGGCCGGACAAGAAATTTGCCCAAGCTGAAACAGAAGTGCTTCGCTCTCGTGCGGTCAATTATTTCTTTATCACAAAACAATGGGGAATATCCAACAAAAACCAAATTGGCTGAATATTTTTTTAAAGATAAGCTCCCTTAGTAATAGAAAAAAGTTTTAGAATTTTCGGTAGCGTGAAAAAAAAAATCAAATTTAAAGTAACAGCAGAGTGGAGATTATACCTTTGCCACCACCTGCCACAACCACAACACGAATTAAAAAAGTTTTTAAATATTCAGCCCATTTGATTTTTTCGGACATTCTTCATTGTGTAGCCTATAATATTCTAATGAAGTTTATTAACGGTGGAATAGTTACACTACTCGTAAGATAATGTTGACATATTTTATATGGAGGAGATATTGTAAACGTGAGCTGTAGTTATCTAAACACAACAAAACTCTTCAGATTAAGATACGTACCCAGTTGTGTAAACTGACTTATTATTAACTCTTGCTGTTTAAATTACTTCAGAAAAAAACATCATTAAATCTTAATTTTACTTTTCATTTAAATCAAATTTCAATTGCCAATAAAACAATAGCCAAGTATTAATAAAAATACTTTATTTAGTTAACAAGGGGATAAAACTTAAACTTGCATGCGGAGAACCAAGGCTTCGTCCGCCGCCAAATCCAGAAAACTGGCTGGGATGTTGTCGCTGTGGAAAGAACATCAAATCGTTAGTTAAATGATGATCATGAGGTGTGTGGGAAATGTACGTTGGTTATGATCTTTTATCCCCAACAACTACCATTCTTTTAAATTTTGATCTTAAGTTCATAAAGCAATAAATCGTTAGACGCCAAGATGTATGGCTGATCAGGAGCAGGTAACTCACGATTGCCCAGGCCAAAAAGAACCAAATTCTTGCTCGACATCAGACATTTTAATGTCCTCACTGCTGGGGCACAGGCCTTCCTTATGGGTGGATAAGGATAAGGATGCAGGCCCAATGCGGATGGTGAGTGTTATTGACTGCAAATGCAGCCGGGACTAACGGCTTAACGTGCCTTTCGAAGCACGGAGGAACTCATGATAGTAAATTTTTGGTCACCTATCCCATGACCGACACTTAAACCACTGCGCCATCGAGCTCCTCAATCTAAATCTATGTAAGTATATTTAGGCGCACTGTATGGATTGTAACACTGCAGCTTAAGGCCGCATTTTCACCTGCAAGACGTGTTCCACAGCCTGTCAGGCAGTACCTTATGATCGCTTGATAAACTGTCGCCAGTGCATTTGCTATTAGTTAACACTGGTAAGCATTAGCTTAAGACATTAGTCTGACAGGCTGTGGGAAACTTCTTGCGAAAGCTTTTTTGCAGGTCGTAGCCTAAGTATGGGTCATAGTCATAGTGGTGGTAGTGTTACTTGTAAGTCCTGGAGGAAAGCACGCTGCTGGCCTCGACCTCGAGCTGGCCGAAGATGAGGTCGAAGGCGGTGAGGTTCACCACCTGGTACGAGCGCCCCACGTTCATCACGATCACGTACGTGTCGTCATTATACCACCTGAAAATTCGCATCAATTGGATTGACCTGGCAAAGCAACAGATCAACCGGCGGCGGTGCAGTGAAATACTCCTACCTCAGACAGCAGCTGTATTCTGAGATTTCTCCATTGCACGATTGAAACGCTCACCGTACAGTGGTGTTATCGTCACTGGTTTTCTCTTACTAATTAGCTTAGGGTGATGCCTGTTGCTCTGTTGCGTGGCCAGGCCGTAACAGTTGCAGACTAGTCCAGAAGATAGTGCAAAATAAAAGCATCTAATTTAATTGTAATATTTGTAGAAAGGATAACTAGTAATTTAGTTATTATTGTAATAATTTTAATGAGATAAATTCGTGAGTGCATTTGTATTTATGTTTTATCCTATCTTGAGTTTATCACATTGATAAAATATCCGGCTGGCCTGGAATGACATACACGTGGAACTATAAATTTTAATTTTAACAAATTATAGCATTTATAACACAAAAAATATTGTGAAGCGTTCACAAAAGACTTCAAAAATTTTGTTCAAGTAAGATTGTCTTCCAGATACAATATAAATTGTAAAACTGTTACTGCAGAAGATAGTAGGTAGTCGGCACATCAATCAAGTAGTCATTATGGGTCTATTCTTAGTTCCGCTTCGTAACATTATGCTTATGTATAAGGTCAAAAATTTAGCAAATCAAACGACGAATATCATCTGATAATCGTGACTCTATGTTTTTTGTAATAGGCTCTCTAATCCTCAAACGTGATTTTCACTAGTTTAAGCCCTGTCGCGGTAGCCAATTTATATCGCCATTGTTGGCAACTAGCAGGGTCACATTGGTCAGAGTGTTGGTGGACAAACTTGTGGTCTATCTGATCGATACTGACCTCTTGAATGCGAACACATCAGTACTGAGCGCTAGCGACTCCATGCGGCCGTACTTGAAGGCGGCGCGCAGGCGCAGGTTGGTGAGCGCGCGGTACACCTGGTAGTGAGAGCGCACGGCCGACCGCTGCATGGCCACGTTCACCTGCTCGAACCCGTCCGCCACCGGCAGCCATGTCTGATCCGCCATAGAGAACCCTGAACATAGAACCTATTGTCATTGTGGTTAGTGATATAAATTTACCCAGTAGAGATCTATCTATCATTACATTATGTTCATGAGACCTACTCGCTATGTTTAAAAACATTGGAAAACAATGTAGATAGACAGTCTACATGGATAGAGATATACCCACTAGAGATAGATCATTATGTTCGTGAGACCATCTCGCAATGTTTAAAACATTGGAAAACAATGTAGATAATCTACTACTCTACAATGGACTCAAGGCCGATAGGTGGATACTATTGATACTACTACCTACAGTGTACAACCTATGATGGTTTTATTATGTATGTTAAAGTACTGATAATATGAGATAGGTAAGAAATTTTTGTTCATAAGCCACACAACGGCCTTTGGAGAAGATGGTTCACATCCATAGCCGCAAATAGGATTATAAAAAAATAATACAGGTAGACGAAGAAGAGTGACTGAAAGATATTTTGTTTAATAGTATAGGTACGTATTTATTAAACGTGGAAAGTAAACCTAAATCTCATTGTTTTTTCAATCTTAGAAAGCTTATTATTTCAGTGCCTTGCCCCCAACAATAGCGCGGACAATCTTCCCTGTTATAAAGGTTTATATTATAATGGAACAATATTTAACAAGTTCTAGAAAATACGTATTTGATTTGAGTGAAATAATCTAGTTGCTCCATAAAAACGATCGTTGTCTTGGTTTGCTTAAGTACTTTTCTCAGAACAATTCCAGTTTTTATTTTCATCTCAGTTCTCATTGTCGTGGCCGATCGAATAATAAATTCAGGACGAATAATAAAAACCTTTTAAGGTTAAAGGATCGTCAAATGGATTCTACTTTATTCGAGCTACCAGAGAATTCGTGTAGCTTTCTTGAAAGCGATGTAAATTCAGGCAGGGCGGGGCGGGGCGTAATGTATGCGCTATGTTATCCGATTATAGGATTTTGTATGTAACCTCTTTCCGCGGCCTACATGCATATTTGGAGAGCCAAAGATAGCTTAGGAATCCAGAATATTGGTTTGATTTTTTGGAGCGATTTCACTTGTTTGGGCAGATCACGTAAACTCACTATATTTATTTATGTATGCACTCAGTGCGTGTCTATTTTAAAGGTCTGTTAATTTCTTTATTGCTTGTTAGTCTTGTTACTTCTTTCTGTTGTGTCTATTTTGTTCAGATAACAAAATCATTTAGGAGACGAAGGATAGATAACTAAATGTCAGACACCACTGATTTTCACGACACACAATCTTTGATAAACCGAAGCACCCCATCAAGCACTACTTATTCTGAATGAAGGGTATCTAGTGGCCTATTTTGTCGGCGCGGCATTTGTCGAGATGGCATCGCTGCTTGACACGCCTCAATCGGCGCCCGCGCCCGCGCCGCTGACTACGACCTTTCCATTACTTATCGCCACCGTCGAGTATCGGGCGAGGGATCAATATGGAGGGACGGAACCTCGCAGCTTAAAGCTAGGGGAAGCAATACAGTTTTTTTTAATATCTAAGATTTTCATTCAGTAAACTCTTTGAGATAAAATATTATTCAAGATGGTGATTGTCACCTTTAAATAAATAAATATTAGAGATGGCAACACCATGCAAACCGGCGTACAAACCACTGGACCACGGAGGAGGTCGTCACCTTGAAATTTTATTATGGTGATAAACCTTTTTTTTAAGATTCCAATTATTATTATTTTCTTACCGACTTCTTAACATCTTCATTTCAAATAATGTCATAATAAAAAAACCCTGGCAAATGACATTCCTTTCTGAAACTGATGAAATGTTCTGAGTCACGAAAAAGGAAAATTCGCTACATAAAATTCTAAGAATTCATTTTTCTAGCAATAATAAAATTTGGCCTCCAGATTTTGCCGAAAGTGTTTTCAATCTTCCTTGCGCATTACCTTTCTTTAGATATTTCAGTTTCAGGAATCTTGGGTCAATGTGGTGGGTATTGTAAGAACATAATATACAGGAGATGTGAATTATAATATCAACTAAATGTTATCCACACGACATCATGTCATAATGTAGCAAAGCAAAGTCATATCACCAAAACTTTCTTCGCATAATGAAACAATAATATTGATGTACTAAGTAGATTTGTTTAAACTTTGTCGATATTTAATTGGCATAATACCTAGGTACTACGATCACGATCGATAATCGCAAATGAAACTTAAAAATTTCCACAAAAATAGATTTTTTTTAGGACCTGATGTTCTTTCTTATCGTATGAGGATTAGTGGCAACCTCTGGTGTTAGAGTTTATCAAGAAGCCTGTAAGGCCTCTAACTTGGCTTGATGACAACAGCCGGGACCGACGGTTTAACGTGCCTTCCGAAGCATGGAAGCGCTCAGCTGTAATGCCACTTAACGGTCACCCATCCGACACCTGGCTAGACCGAGCATTGCTTAACAAACGTGATCGAGTACGATCAGTCTGTCAAGCTCCGCGATAAGCGCGCGGTAGGACAGATGTTGACAGACAGACAAACATCAAATCACGGCGCGCAACATCGAAAGTATGAGATTAATAATTTTCCTGTTTCATCCCTGCTATAAACTGACCAGCATTTTTCCCGTTGCTCCACGGGAAAGGCGTGCGCACCGGGTCCCTCGACACCTTGATGAAGTTGACGGGGTCGTCGGTGTTGCACGCCAGCGGGTCCTTCGTCTCAGTCCATGGGACAAACCCATTCATCATGCCGAGTTCTTCTCCCTATGTCATTTTAAAGTATTTGCACTTAAAAAAGGAAACTAACGAACAAAACACTTTTTAGAAATGAATGCCGTGTTTCAGTATTGTTACCTCCAACGATGAGATTGTAGACTCAACCTTTGCATAATAGAAATTTAAAAGAAACTGAAATTACTGCTTCCAATCTTCTGATAAAATTAATTGACAATAATAACCGCACTTATAACTTACTTACCATGTATGTGATGGCGATGCCCGGCAAGAGCAGCACGAGCATGTTGTAGGCATCCACCAGCTCAGGTCTGAACCGCGACGCCACGCGGCTTCGGTCGTGGTCACCCACCTAAGAAAAGATCGTTAGTAAATAAAGTATAATCAACTTTACTCCAAATATTTAGGTAGTTTTTCGAACCCCGCTAGTTGTTATTTTCCGTGGTTAAACCATTAGAGTTCAATATCAATAACATCATGAGCTGGTGTCTTACCACCCAATTGGCCGGCTTCTTCAGTGGTTTGTAGGTAAGCCAGCGGTCGACCGTGTGCTTGATGTCCCTCGCGTCTGAGTCCTTGTTCAGCTTATCCATGAGCGCGAAGTTGAGGGGGATCTGCGCTCCCAAGTGGATTCCCTCCCCGTAATATCGCACTGCATTTTTAATATTCGTGTACGCATGTGTCATCATCACCCTGCGGTAAAATTGAAACAGAATATTACAAGAGCGCCTGTTGAACTCGCTTACCTACATGTTACGAAATAATTATATTGTTTTTCCTTCTATAGATGATCGAAATATTTTCCTAACTGTTTTGAAATATTGTTTCGTTTATTCGTTTATTTCTGTGTTTACTTAGTAACAACACCGCAATGGCTGAGATAAAATTGTTGTTTTAAATGAAAAAGCAAATACTGACACCAACTGAAATATAATATTTACTCCAAGTAGGTACCTGGTACCTAGCTACTGCTGATCTCATCACAAACAAGACATTTGATGCACTAAACACTCGCATTTTATTTGTGGTCATTCAAATTATTACTTTATACATCGCTATCGAGATTTAAAATATTGGATTACATCACATACATGACTTAGAGAAAACGGTGTTAACACTAAGACACAGATTGAACCAATATAGAAAAGTTCATTTTCTTTTACCCAGCCGGGGATCGAACCCGGGACCTCAGAGGTTGCAACACCATGAACCACTCGACCACGGAGATCGTCAACCGGAGGACGGAAGCTATCAATCAACCACCACATTTGTACTCTGATTATCTCACATACATCTCTGATTAGTAAAAAATATAATAATACTGTGAACTTGAGTCAAGCGCAATATACCTGGTCATATTATCCCTTATCGAGATGGCATCGAACACTTCCCTAAACTGCGAGACCAGATCATAAGTCTCCTCCTGGTCCTTCGTGTAGATATGCTCCAGGTAGCCGTAGTCGTCCGGCCTCTGCCCCGGCTTGCCCGTCATCGGCTCGTCAGGGTAACGGCCCCCGTAGTTGTCCTTATCCGTCTCGAACAGGTGGTTCACAGAGTTGAGCACCATACCAGCTATCCCTTTCTCCAGCCAGAATTTTAGGATGTTCTGAACAAAAGACAGGCTTCACTTACTCTGATTATGTACGACAACAAAACACAACAAAATCCACTTACTCTATTCCTCGAGTATAAACATTGAGACATTAATGAGCCACAATCATAAATAACAGCTTGACATAATTATTTAAATTTTTCATCTTTGAACGTAAAATGTAGAGTTACCTTTACTTCCTCTACGACCACGGGGTTCCTGTAGTTCAAGTCAGGCTGGGCCACTCCGAACTGGTGAAGGTAGTACTGGTCTCTGCCAGGCATGTACGTCCAGGCACTCTTCCTGAATAAACTCACCTAAAACAAGGTGATTAGACCACAAAAAAATGTTAGTCAATATCCATGAGACATTGAATACACACATAAGTGCCTTTGCATAACACTAGCAGGTTGGATATTGGTAAATTGGAGTGCCAATTTCTTGAAAATCATTATGATAATGTTTGGGGGAAAAGATCGAACTCATTTCGAAATTACCGCTGCTAGTAATTAAAATTGAGGCTTTATCGGTTAGATTCAGTTGCCGTCACTGATGAGGTTTCACGTCATCGATTTATTTTAAATTAACTCCAACTATAGCAGCACACCATCACAAACTAATATAGGTATAATATATACTGTGAACTATGCTGAGCTTGGATGTGTAGTTTCTGTAATTATATTTGACAAGTATATTTATCTCGATGTTTGACAACATTACCGAGATTTCAGTTTAGAATTTACGGTTTCAATATTAATAGACTTCTTCAAATCCATTTTTCCAATAGACTGCTTAGGTGATTCAGGTAAGTATACAAATTATATGGATACTTGCTTCCGACCGCGACTTCGTCCGCTTGGATATTCGAGAAACCCTTATTAAATCTTTAACCAGGATAAAAAGTATTATTTTTTAATTGCATCAAAATCCAATTAGCCGTTTTTACGTAATTAGGTGGATGTCCACCAAGCACGCTATCTCGTGTCAGTATTCAGCAAAGTCAGAGATAATCTTCACGAAAATATTTGTTTTCAATAAATAGCAAGCGAGGAGAAAAGCATGATATAAACCCTCTTGCTATAAGGCAGTATAAAGGGTACAACCCGGCCTGAAGCGAAAGTGTCTCACCTTATCTCCTTACCTCACGCCACCTTCATCATGCCACTAGCGTTAGTTTAGTACACTTGTTAGCAATGATATATCGAAAAATTTCAAAATATTTACGACGTTAGCGTAAGGAAAGGAGAAAAGGAGAGCTTTCGCTTTTGCTTCAGGTTCCGAGTTAACTTGACCGGGTTGTAGATATAGATTACCCAATTGTTGGGCGGCTTGTGTTCGCCGGCGTGGCCCATGTGTCCATTCTCCCAGATGTACCAATCACTGTAGTACTCATCCCGGCTTGCCGACTTCATGAACCACTCGCTTTCGTTACTCGTGTGGTTGGGCACGAAGTCTAGAACTATCTTCACATCTACAGGAAAAAAATGGAACGAGGAAGTGTAGAACATAAAATTAAATTCAAGGTTCTTGTTAAAAATACCTACAACGTTAAATTCATTTGTAATATTAGGTACTTCAAACCCAGTTTCCATTGCCACTGATACTTCAAAAACAAAAAATAAAAGAAATTCAAATAGGTAAGTAAATTGCGTCGATCAAGTGATGTGTCGGATTTGCGTGCGTCGAAAATTTTGATGATTCCTCAGCGTCTAATGCATAAATTTACGTAATGGATGGGGCAATGAATAATAATAATAACACTCTGAGTTCGTCGGCCTTTTTGAAGAACTGCCGAAATTTCAAATTCACCTAAATATTTATTCGTACAGTAATATCAATTAATAGTAATTAAGTAATACTTACTAAGATCGTTGGCCTTCTTCAGCAGTTGCTCGAAGTCCTCGATAGAGCCGTACTCGGGCTGGATAGTGTAGTAATCAGACACATCATATCCAAAGTCGTGCATGGGGGACTTAAATATCGGCGACAACCACGCCACGTCTGCGCCGATCTCTTTCAAATACTCTAGCCTAGAGGTGACCCCTGGAAAATTAAATGGATTTAAAGAACGCATCGGGTAAAGATTCTACCGTGGCTCTACATGAGTTGTTGCAAAATGTTTTCTCTATCGAAAACTATAATTCTCTCGTACTGACTATTTATGAGCAAAATCTAATAGATTTCGATAGCGAAACTAAGTTTGCAATAACTCATGGTATAGCCACAACAGTGAAGAAAGATAAAATTACGAATAAAATAAACCTCAATCAACAAGATTTAAAGTAGTAGGACAGATTTAATTATTAGATAAAAATATAGGTGTCACCATTGATATCCCCGACGCCGTCACCATCGCTGTCCATGAAAGACCTCACGTAGATCCGGTAAAAGACCGCCGTCTCCCACCAATCCTGAGTCGGGTGTAAATGATCATCTTTGGCGTTTACTACGAGTACGGCCAAACATATCGTCAATATTCTCCACATCACTGGAATTTAAAAAAAATGGAATAAATAGTTAGAAGTCGCTTTTTGCTTTCCTGTTAAAAAATCTTGGCTCTTAGACACAGGGCGGGATGAGATCATTCAAGAAGATTAGTGGTAGTTAAGTAGTGACTGCCAAAATTGAAAGAGGAGCACAATGGCGCAATGGTTAAGCACATTCCACATTGTTGTGTATGGCTCATCCTAGAAGCCCAGCATTAATTAAAAATAGCTCATAAATGATATGGCGTAACCTGCTTTGGTTTTTTTGTGAAATAATCAATAGGCCAATAAGTAAGAAAATAATTCATTTTTTTTTAATCACTTGTACGTACCTGTTACGCTAAATTATCCTAGGTGAGTGAAAGCAGGAAACGATATCGGCTCTTTTTATAACGAGGATGTGTCTACGATGTTTGAAAACATGCCGTCACCCATTTTAGAAACACTATTGAATTTCAACCTTGATGTCAATGTTTAAAACACTGCATGATATCAGATATCTATGAATGATGCGTTTGATTCATTCATAGTGAACAATGAATAGGTTAGTGTAATGGAAAAAATCGATCAGTGCATTAATCTTTACATGCATTAATTTTATAAAATATTATTTCTGTTTTTTCAGGTAAGCATATGTGTGGGTAGTGGCGATTCGTGAGTAAGTTAAAGAGTTAAAAAAATGATATTGATCGTTAAAGATAAAATTGTGCAGTTCGAGCTTTCAGTAAAAAAAGGTAAGATATAACCTTTCAGAACTCAATAATTTTTAGCAAGGGCTATTTTCTCAGGTTGTAAATATGTTTTGTACAAATTCTGTATTTCCATTTCCACAATGTGTCAATAATTTTATTTTTGTGATTGAATTGTTGTGACTTTAAAACATAACGTGGAATAACATATTATATTTTATGATGACCTATAATTTCCACGGTCGTTAGAATTATTTGTTTTGTTAATCTATGTTAACATAATGTCTGGAAACGATATAATATATTTGTAAATATCGTTCCATCTGATAAAGCTGGCAAGTTTTTTGCGCCCATTTTTCTTTTCAGTTAAAAGACGTCATAATGGGTAGTAGGGTAAAAGAATTGACGATTTAAAAACGCTTATTGTGTGAGCTTATTTAAATAAAGAATATTTCAATTTCAATTTATAAAAACCTTAATTTCTCAACTAAATAGTAGGTAGGTAATGCAAAGTATGGCTTACGGATGCGATCACACTTCCTTGCTTTCTTTCGACTTTTTCCGGTTTCAAGAATTAATTAGGAATAAATTAACAGATAAACATAATAGAAATGTAAAATTAGATGTTTTATTAAAATTGACTCAAAAGTTTGTGTATCGATGTAAACATGAAGGTAATCAAATGGAAACCTCCGAGGGCGGGCGCAGAGTACCCGCCACACAATGAACTTACTGGCTGGGGCGGGCGGGTACTCGTCGTGTTGCTAATTGATTTGGGCGAGCACGGCACAGTCGTTAACGCTTTAATCATAATACCTACTCATATTGTCAGGCGTATAAGCTCATCACATGTCTGCGGTCGTTTTGAGGTCTCCTTACAAAGTACCTCAAAGTAAAACTATAATTTATCGCAGCTTCAACTATTTTCTTGAAACTTGATTTTAATTAATATTTTAAAATATTTCATTAAAAATTGTTTAAGAGTCATTAGAGCTAGCTAGATTTCTTGTCTTTGATGGGTATACACCTTCTGTTTTATAAAATGAAAATTACTTAAAACTAAATTACTTTCAAACAACTATGAAACTCATTTCAAACTGTCATCTTAAATTTTATCAAAAGACGTTCTTTATCTAAAACTTGTTCCATTTCAGCAATTCTATTATAATAGCATATTCATTCTAGATTACAATATATTGGTAAAGACGGCAAAATTTATAGTTAAGTTTAAATACTGCTGTGTTAGTTAGTGTTAACACAATTATTTCTTTATTTATTCTTTATTATTTCTTTCTATTTATTCTTGTATATCTACTATATCTGTTCTCCTTCCCATATTTGCACCCACTTCCCACTGTCCTCTTATTCTCTCACTCTATTACTCAAGGTTGCCTGGAAGAAATTGCTATTTAGCAATAAGGCCGCCTTTTGTGTGCTTTCTCTGTTTATTGTTTTTCTTTGTAATATGTCCTGTCTTAGTGTGCAATAAAGTGTTTTTATTATTATTATTATAATACACAACTCTCGCCCCCTCCCGCAACCGCGTCACCTCTCCCCCTGTTGACAACTGCCCCGTTCTCCAGATTTTCTCAACTTTCAGGAAAACGTTACGTGCTAGGACAATATATTCGGAGAATCAATTAATCGTACTAATATTATAAATGTGAATGTGTGAATGTGAACTTTCACACATATAACACAACAACATAATTTTGCTGCTCAAAAATCTACATAGATAGTGGTTTTGATACAATTATTTATACTCAATGTTCAGTGTCCACGCGGACGAAGTTGCGGGTAACAGCTAGTACACTATAAAAGCCGTAGGTACATTTTCAGCTCCACTGGCGATAAATCAAAGCCACCCCAAAATAAATACTAAATGCGATGTACCGATGGATGTTCGACACTCGGAGACACATATAAAACGCATTATCTCATAACTCCGTTTGCTAGGGACGGGGGTGTCGGCGCCCTTCAGGATATACATATACTTTTAAGTATTCTATATCAAAGCTGTGATTGATTTGTCAAGATAGCGCGAAAAAGAAAAAGGGACTGATTAGATATCACTAGCACCATTTTCAGCAATTTATAACTATTGCGTTAAAAAAAATGTTTGAGCAAGAAAATTTTGAAGTCCACCTCAATCCTAAAATACAATAATTTTATTAAAAAGCAAATCATCAATATTTGAAACATTCTATCAAAATGAACTTTTTTATTGGTTGAAAAACCGAATGATGATGATTACACAATATCATTTTCAACATTGTAAATTGTATTTCAAATCAAATTAATTATAGAAAGAAAATTATTCCTCTGCAGAGCGTTGATAGAATGACATATTTTGCGAGATGTTCACGCGTGCTTCGATCAATCATTTGTCGATCCAAGGGCTGCAAATAAAACACTCATATTATATGAACGCATCTGCGTGGTTTCGCAGAAATACTTTGTTAGGCCTTATTGCGATTATTATCAAGTACTTAATCACTGTAAGTTAAGTATACATTTTTTTCAAAAATCCTATTATTATCTCATTTTCTTTATTCTCTTTTACAAGACGCTTTTATTTTAACTCCCTTACTAATAAAGATTGTATAGCAGATATATAGTCAAGTACACAGTTTTTTGTCACTTTCTTTTCAATGTCAAACTCAAATAGTTTGACAAAGAGTAACCCTTGTGTAACCAGAAGCCTGTCTTACTCTAAGTGTGCTATACATACAATCTTTATTAGTATGGGGTAAGTATATTCGTTATAATATACAACTAATAATATTCATTTTCTTTAATAACATTATGATTTACTAATCGGATTTCAAGTCAAGAGATAATTAATAAGTACATAGGTACGTCAGGAGAGAACTGCCCTTTCGGCTTCATGGCGAATAAACATTATTTACATATCCAAATAACTTCTGAACTTAAAATAGTTTACCTGCCCGTGAATAAACAAGATTGGTCTAGAAACAGAAGTTGGAATTTATACTGGTGAATCTTGACCACCTGGCGACTTCAGGCATATTACTTTAGCGTCGAGAGACTTAAGACCTTCGAACGATCGGCTTTGAGTAAAGATAAGATGATTTCTTGCCAGTGATATTATATGTTTATACCTTTAAATTTAAGCCCTTCTAAGCTAGCGTTTCTTGTATATTTTTTGGGTTACATTTGACTACAATTTTTAATATATATTTTTTTTTCTGCTACAAATATTTTTAAAGATAAACTAAGATCAGGACTTAAAAAATACATGTAAGGGACAAATATAAAAATTATCGCTCACTTGATAAGGAGAATATAGCTTCGCAACGAGCCCAGATGGGAGGAAAATATTATAGATAAAATGGATGAGTGCACAGAAATAATGATCTTCAGGTCCTGCCTGCCTCGGAAGACGTGTGAATATTTTAAAGCTAAGCTCCCATTTATGACCCAAATCAACTCTACAAGGATGACCAGTTGACCACCCAAAATCAGTCACATGGAATAGAAAGATTAGATAGAAAGTAAATGTTCAGTTAGTATGTAGTGTACCTTAATATACCTACGCGTATATTTTTAGGACCAACGCTTTTGCTTAAGGTGGCACCCTGAGCGAAAGTGGCGCCGCGGTGAATTTTATTTAATATTATAATTCTAAAACACAATTTAATTAATGTTTTACGTGGAATTTTTAGGGTCCACAGTCTAGTATTTTTAGACGGTATCGTTACATTCCCTCGTAGTCACTGCTAGAAGTAGATAGCTAAACTGCTAAAAGTGGCCGTTTTTCACACATTTGCTATCTACTTCTACGAATGACTACGAGGGCATGTGGTGATATCTTCTAAAAATACTAGACCATGGGCCCTAAAAACTCCACGTAAAACATTATTAAAATCTTTTTCTTTAATAACTTATTAAATAAAAACCTCTGAGGGCGCCACTTTCGGTCATACAACCGCCTTAATAAAGACCTTTTTGATAACCAACATCACGAAAAACGTTATTAAGTGTCTCTCAATGCAAAAATTTTAGCGGATAACACAAGAGACAGTAGCTAGCATTCAGCAAAGGAAACAAATATCCAAATATTATACACAAATGACTGTATGTTTGTACCACGCAGTACAAAGACACGTCAAAGCCGACGTCAATTTCTCTTTCGCCGTTGTGTTGTCACGAATTTCCTCGTTTAGTGACGAGAAAATTCATTTCAAGAATATGTGCTCCACTTTGTTGCATTCTCATATTTCCATTATACCTACTTTATTTTAACACGTTTTAATTTGATGTTCTTAACTTCTGATATTACTCCTTACGGGCTATTTACATGGGCCAACTTTAGTCACCTAGCAAGTCACTTCCAAAATTGAATCGCAGGTGATGGCGTCGCTGTCGTCTATGTAGTTGATGGCGTAACCCAGGTAACAATTATGTAATAACGTAGTTCCAGTTTTGGCCACCGGATCAGATATTTTTGTTCAGTCACCTGCGGCCTAGGCCGAATTGCCATTTTTACGGCCTGCGAATATCGTACGGCTTTAGTCACCAATGTAAATACTCCATTACTATTAGGACTAAGCAATGACAGAGAATCTATTTAACTTGAAACAAATTAAGGTTATAAATGATTCCTTACAGCCCGCTAACAAATTGATAGTGTATACGTTCTCTACAGTAACGGATTTAGATTGGCTGTTGCTAATACTTTCTATTCTAAATGCGGTAACATTTAAATTAAAGAGCATGAAGCACATTGTGAGAATTTATCACCTTATTTTACAAAACAAACCTTTCGGTTCCGAACATGACGTTATACAGCGTAACTTGGTTTTCTTCACACTTATTATTTATTGTCATGTACTTAATCATAGGTGAAAGCAAATAACATAGTTTAATTGGGTAAAAGGGATTCACTATTACCTGAAATCCTAAAACAAATTGAACTTTAACAGAGGCGCGGCTTTATTATTTGTAGGTACAAAATATCTTCTCTAGTTTCTCTATTTAAAGGCGAGGCCAGTTCACGATCTGATGAAAAGACAGATTTTTCAACTTCCAATGTGAAGAACTGATGTAGAATTCTACTTCACAAAAATTACTGTAGACTGTAAAAAAACAAAATAACCGAACAGAATATTGAAATATGACATGGTAGCTCTGTAAAAAAAACCTGACTAACACCATAAAAACTTTTAAAAATAAATTTCAAATCGTCAGATTTCGTAATTTTCAACGACAGTGATATGATTTTTTATGCAAAAAGGATAGCTTTTTATCGATCTAACACAATAACCGAGTACATTTTTAATAAATGTCCCAGTATTTCAGAAATCAATAAAAATGACCTAAATTTCGTCAAATTTCTGGCGAAGCTATGCAATATTCAACCTTATTCTAAAGACATAGCGAAAGAGTAAATTTCGTGAACTGCCTCGCCTTAAGCAATGATATTAAAATTTTTAAGTATATTACTGTCTATTCTAACTGTATCATTGTAAGTCAATTTAAATTTGTCTTCCCACCAGTATTTATATTTATAACGTGTTACAACAATCATGGCCCAGTGATAAAGTTTTATTTGAGAAAGAAATTAAATTTCAGCTTTAATAGCTTAGCGATCCATAATAATATCATATAAATTCCAGTTACTGTCTCGAGCTTGTGGTTAATCATAATAAAATAGTTACAACTCCAGTTTCAATGAAATATACGAAACATTTCAGAATTTCACAAGCTCTGGAAAATTGTAAATCCGTGAAATTTAATATTTCCTTTACCTAAACCGAAGCTCTAAATTATTTTTAAATTAGATAAGTTTTGTTTATTGAACTGATGGAATTTTGTATTTGGACGAAAGTTTGAGTATTCACAATGGGGAATATCTGAAAAAAATCAACGGACATCATCCATGTCCATCAGCCATTTTTGATGTCCCCACTGCTGGGGCACAGGCCATCCTTATGGGTGGTAAGGAGGATGGGCCATAACCCATCACGCGGGCCCAATGCGGATTGCTGGGTGTTAACGACTGCAAATGCAGCCGGGACCAACGGCTTAAGGTGCCTTCCGAAGCACGGAGCAGCTCGAGATAATAAATTTTTGGTCACCCATCCCATGACCGACCCTTGCGAACGTTGCTTAAATTTCGCAATCGCTGGGCCAGGCGCTAAGCCACTTCGCCACCGAGCATATCATATATTCCCCATTGCAAAGTTTGCGCTCAACGTGTATGGAATAAAGTTTCGTCACGTCATATCCAGTGCTCAAATTGATATATTGTGCATCACGTAGCGTAGTGTGCACGTGCATCGAGCCGAAACTTCTGTTGCACGTCACGACGGGACAGCGCGGGGTCTACAGGAAACTGACGGGACAGGACCATTTGATGGGACAGGTACTGGATAATGGAAACAGTCAACAACTCAACAGTCATTAATAAATAAGTTCCATTAAATAAACATACTTAGATGGCACAGTGAAATTCCGGAACAAACAATAAAGCAATCGTATTGATGTCTTTTCTTTGTGCATTATGTAAAACCAAATAAGTTTTAACTGTACCCTTAGCACGAACAGCTATCGAAAAAAATTACACGCGTAAAATTATTCGATAGATAAATTTTGTATTGGAAATTTGTACAGCGCCATCTATCGCCGGTAAGCGAAATGAAATTTTTCATAGAGAATTGTCTATCGAGTAATTTTACGCGCGTTTTTTTCTCAATAGCTGTTCGTGCTACGGGTACTGAACACAAGCCCGTTCTCCCGCTTCCATCTAATTTTGAACGAGATTAAAATTATAAATTAATTATCTCAAGGATTGTGCAAAGTAACTGTTTCCTCGTCATCCCTCGTTAGAGGTCCGTTATTTGTTCTGCGGTTCTGAATTTGTAATGTCAAAAGTCTCCATTTATTACCACGAACGAAACTCGCAAAGAGTTCACCGTTGTTATTTCGCGGCGCAAACGACGAGTATAATAATTAATTCAGCTCCGTTTGTTAATTTAATGACATGTTTTGTTCTTGTATTTTTAAACAATGCTACCACATTAATTATAAATGTTTTGATGTAATTACTGTTTTGTACGTCTAAAGATCCATTCACAAAAGCTTTTATGATGATGTAATTTACTCAGTATTGATGATTACAATACAATATCAAAACAATACGAAATAATTGTTTGCTGAAGTTAATCGTTTACTTAACACAATAGTAGTTTTAGTATTGCCAAAGTTTAGTTTTATGTAACATGACGTTCTGACTCATGGCAGGGCTTTCAGTTTATGATACACTACTGTTTAGTATTATTCGACACGCTTTTATTCACTTGATTAATAAAGTAGGTAAAGGAAGTATTTTTGGCGAAAACCATAAAGGCTTTGCTAAGCTATCATACTAATGTTTACTGAATTTATGCAAGGGTGAATCAACTTTTTATTGAGATATACCTAATTAATATAATTGAAAAAAATACTAGAAAAAATCGACTCATCCGTAGCAGCTCAGACGGGATCGCATCCCGTCTGCAAAAATTGCATTGTGAATGCATACAATCTAAAAGTTCAATGACTTTTTATTGGTTAAATATCGTAAAACAGATTTTTATTTTAAAGAGTTATCTTTTTTTGTTTTTATATAATTGTAAAACATTACGCAGGGTCATTCTTTCCTTACATTAAAAAGCTGATTAATTTACCCAAAAAACATTTTGTGAGTACAAAAAGTTATTTAGAATCACAAAGTAAGAAAACGATTATTTCACCCACAAAATTTCAAAGAATATTTAAGTTGTTATTTTAACAGGAGTCCATTAAGAACAACTGTAAGACTAATATCCTTGTGTTGACAATCTCGTGTACGTCTGTGTTGCTGCAGCTCTGCCATTTCATTACAAAAACACCTGCTCAAAATTACGTCGCACAAAGACGGATCCATCGCCTTTGATCTTGAAGGCCCCCCCCCCCCCTCTCTTTTAGAGAGTAAATAATGTGGACGTCTGTATTTAGAGTAGATCCGAGCGGTAACGCGAACGGCATCGTTTACTCTAGCTAGGCACTGGAATAAACTTTGAGAACATAATCTGAGAAAAATAAGGTTCCTGTTTCGTACTTGGAACTAATCAACTTCCTCACCTCGCTTTTGCTTTATTTAATCAGCTTTTGTTGTTCTTATTGGTAAACAAAAATTGCTCCCTTTTTGGAAAGTTGATATAACAGCATTTGAGAAATGAAAAGCATCATCAGACTTTGAATAAATCATAATTACTTATTGTTTTTAAATTTGAGACTTTTGCATTCAGAATGCAATTTTTATTCTGTTCATTTTTATTTGTCGTTTGTAGTACCTATTTGATGCAATTTTATTAAATACCACCAACATTTGTAGCATTCTTTACATAATGATTTAATTAAAGATTTAACAGTGCTCAATATAGTTCAGTATCCCTAGGGACTGGCCATGCAGAAATTTTAATTTTAGTTAACAATTGCTACCATTTCACTATACAACTAACGATATTCAAAACAGCAATAAGTATTAACTTAAAACTAAAAACATTGTAAGAAGTCATAACAAATAGTTTACCCAGAACGCGAGTTATTTCCAACAGCCAACAGCACGCGATAATTTGAAAGTCCCCTACATAAATCCATGGCATTCCCATGGCAATTTCAATATTAAAGCCATGGGTTCCCACAGGAGCCGCAATGCGGTGTTTTCCTAATGGTGCAATCATTAAGCAGGCTATAGGATTCCTGTGTTGCAATTTTAGAATATTGTGGAATTGTACTTCGCGAGTATAAACTGAATTTAGTGGAATAGAGAATGCAGTTTTCGCTTTGCATATTGTAAGTGCTTTAGTTGTTTCTTGCAATTTCGTTACATTCTTGTGTTGGATTCATATCAATAATAAGAACAAATTTATATACTTGAAATATATTTCGGATTCATTTTGTTATTTCAGTTATGTAGTCGATTCGTAATTGTGCGCTATTGTAACTATGTTGTTTATATTTTCATTTCATGTATAGTTTTGGAAACCGCCATCACTCCCGGGTAATCCATAATTGATTAACAAACTACAACGGGTTTGTACCCTATTCCTTAAGGTAATGTAACGAACAAAGCTAACCAATTTACCATACAGTCTAGTTCCCCTGCTTCAGTAGCATAAAGGAACATTCAGGCATTGTAGGAGTTTAACATTAATTCCTGAAACACGTGTACAGATCATACAAAGGTGTGATCACAATGGCGGGTTTTGTTTCATAAACCGGAGGCACAGTTAATATTGCTAAAGCAGTATCTCAACTAAGCCCTTTTCTTGATAAGCGCCGCTGTGCCCCTCTCGGGGCGCTAGTTGTTGGTACACTCAGCACGGGGCGCGATGGCGGCGCGAGCAGGCGGGAGTGCGTGACACAGTACCGACCTCAAAACACAGAAACAACTGTGGTACCGACCGACATAACTGGCTGGCTCCTGGGCTTCACTGCGAACATTGCTTGCTTAGTACTCTTTAATAAGACATGTTTCTCAGTGAGCGCGCCTTTGTATGAAGTTGCGTTACTGGATGTTATTCTGCTAAATGTAGAATGCGCACGATTGACATCAAAGCCGCAAAGGGAACGCGCCACTTTCGCAACAATACAAACACTCGTATTGTTGTGAAGGTGAAAATCAAAACTGAAAATCTTGCGTATGTTTTACCGTACCGGTTTGCCTAGTTATGTGTTGTTTAATAAAAACTTTGCGGTTGTGCCTGTAATCTCAAGCACTTTTATTAAGTACAAAATGTAATAACAGAGAGAATATTCTGTCTGGAAAAACACTTGTCTTGGTTGGGAATCGTCAAGGTTTGAGCCGCTAAACTGGCAACAAAAAATGTTTCATCCTAGGAAATGGAAACTTTGAAGTTTTTTAGTTGAATGTCGTAGAAAAATAAGTAAAACCCACTAATGTAAAAATAAGTAAAACACTCCCTGTTTCATCCGTAAAGACTAAAATGGCGTTCCAAATCCATCACAAATTTACAATAGGAGATGATATCCAATCAAACTCAATAAAACTTGTAGGAGGAACGGCGGAGAATCGGATTACGCCCCAATCCAATATCCGAGATGAGAAATTGATGGGACTTTTGACATTGTCACTTAGCAATAGAAGTACCAACCCATGTTATATTTTATTCAATTAAATTTATTAGATAAATTGATTCAAAAAGTTCGAAAGCCAAGCGCGACGATTTGCAATTGTCACTTTGGCTACGGGATCTTAAACCAACAAAAAGGTGTTTTCCTTTCTTCAAAATGGTTGGAATGTTTAACAAAGACGTGATTTTCGGTACATGCCTCCCTCTATTAGCATTTTTTTATTTATTTATTTTAATAATAATGTTATTTACAAACAATTATAAAGAATAGACCTACAGTGCCCAATAGCGATTTTTTATAAATCTGTGTCTAAACGTGTTAATATAACTTAATATGGTTATTGTCATGTATATTCATCAAGAATCAAGAATCAAGAATCAAGAATCAAGCTTCGCCCGTCGCCGGAGCTTAAGCTTTTAACTAAGTACTGAGAGCAATTCACTCCCAACCTGGTTCAATTTAACTGCCGAGCTCCAACTGACGAATTCAGAGTGGCAGATTAAGCTCAACCCTTGAAAGTTGTAGAAGTTTACGCTTTATACCTTACAAAAATAATATGTGTATACGAGATGTCAGTCTGCTTGGAATATCGAGAATAAAATAGTCTATGTCTTTACCAAGTCTTTTTACGTTTCATTCTTCTGCGGTTTAGATTTAAAAATAAATAAACAGAATTATTTTAGTACAGATTGCAGAAGATAGACACAATTTTATTAAAATAATGGATAAAACTTGCATACGCTTTTATCACTCTTGCTAAAAAAGCACTTGCTCCAGATATTTCCGCAAGCGTGGCTAAGTATAAAGATCCAATGATCGTTAAAATTTTATACGACACATATTATACTTACTGGTCAGATTTCCCAGGAGATTTGAACCTAGTTTACATGACTGTAAAACTCTAAAAATAAGAACATAATTCTCATGCAAACAGAAATGATAAAAAATATAAAAGGGATTAAGAAATCTTTTTAGAGCTTTTTTATAAACGAACGATTTAAGAAAATGTCATACATACTGAAGCTTATTTTGAAAGATTCGGTCGGTAATGATGTAGGATAAGTTAAATTGCTTGGAAAACTATCGAAGAGAAACAGTTTAATCTATTTTCTTGAAATAAACATTTATTTGCTTTCCTTGCAAATGTGTTGGCTTCGTTGCAATTTACATTGGATGGTCTTAAGATTTAACAAGTATCGCCAAGGTTATTATTTTTGGTGCATTATTTTCTGTTCACAAGAGGCCACTCCATCATCCACACAAGCTCACTTAGACATAATTTCGTTCATAATTTCTCAGTAATTTCAATCGCTTTATTTTCAACGACAGGGCAAAATAATGAAATTTCTTTTCTCAGAATTTAATCTGCACGTTTCAAAGTGGAGTCATGTTACGATAATTGTTCGAGGTATTTCAGTAAACGTTTAAGTATAAACGACGGAACTTCAAACAGTTCATACTCTTTTTAACCGACTTCCAAAAAAGGAGGAGGTTCTATGTTCGTCTGTATATTTGTTTCTTTTTTTGTTTTTTATTTTTGTGTATGTCCACTGATTACTCGAAGACGGCTGGACCGATTGAAATGATTCAATCGTCATTACATTAGGTACACTCCCAAGTTGGTCCCATTTTTTAAAATTTGGAAATCGGTTCAGTACTTTTCAAGTAATTTTGAAAAAAAGCACGAAAATAGTATGATTTTGTGTGAATTACCTCGATGATTGGTCGTATTACTTCTTTGTTTATGAACTGAATAAGATAATTATTTTTTTGTTGGAAGAGGGATATCTTAAGTGTAGTTTTTTAACCGACTTAATAAAGGAGGTTTTCAGTTTGACCCGTATTTAAGTATGTTTCTCCGCGATAATCTTACGTTTGGCTGAGCCGATTTTTCTACATATATAATATACCTTACCTACAAGGTACCTACACTAAAAATAAAAAAATAATTAAAAAAAAAAAAAAAAACAAAAAACCGACTTCAAAAAACCTACCTCTAAAAAGCAAGAAATAATATTCGTAATAATAAAAGTACGTCTATTGAAGTCGGGTGGGGCTTTTACAATAAAAAAAAGGAATTTGTACTCCAGCCCCACCCGACTTCAATAATAGACGTATTTTTATTATTACGAATATTTTTTGGTTTTTTGAAGTCGGTTTTTTGTTTTTTTTTAAACAATTTTTTTATTTATATTTATGTTTACGGTTTTTAAAACAATAATTACACCGCTGTAATTATTGTTTGTAATTTTTTTGTAAATAATTAAATCTTTTTCTTCGTATTCTCGAGTGATTTTTTTTTTATTTGTTCATAATATAACAATTATAAAAGTTAAAAACTAGACGCGCTTTAAACCTTTTAAAGTTATACAATACTAAATAATATACTAGAAAAAATACGACCCGCACCAGATCAATTCTCGGACGGGAATCGAACCCGCAACCTTTGGATATCCGGTCCAATGCTCTGACCACTGAAGGAATTTAAGGACTATTTAAGGTTTATACTAGTGAGTTTGTACCTACGCGTTTAAACTTAGCAATCTTTGAATCAGGATCAGTGCCTATCAAATGTCTATTATAAGTACTTTACTATTACTGTTAAATATCTGAGTATTGAAAAGTTGACTATGACAACAACGTAATGCTTACCGCTGACGGGCGCTATTTTGTAGCTGCGATAAGCGCGGCGTTAATCGCGGCGATATCGCTGCGATAAACGCGGCGATAATCGCGGCGACAATCACGGCGCTTTTTAGTCGCTGACGTAGGTTAACCCTAAAAGGCACCCGGTAATAATATTATAGAACAATCACTTTTATTATTGCTAAGCTCTATAAAATAAAGTTTATGATTTATTTATGTCAGTAATTATATACTTGTCACAAATGAAGCAAACAATGTATACGATTCAAATGTCTTCAGTACCCTTAGCACGAACAGCTATCGAGAAAAAAAACGCACGTAAAATTACTCGATAGACAATTCTCTATGGAAAATTTCATTTCGCTTATCGGCGATAGATGGCGTTGTACAAATTTCCAATACAAAATTTATCTATCGAATGATTATTTTTTTGATAGCTGTTCGTGCTAAGGGTACAAATCCTTTTATCGTCAAAATAGTGTGAAGAACAAAAATTCTGCATTTACTTTATATGCGCAAATTCAAGAATTATATAAATTGGTAAGCATATCATGTAATAATAATTCTCTTACTTTTTATTGCAAACTCTACCATTACAAAAATAATTATGTCAGCCAGCGAAAAAAATTGTGGTGTCTTTTAGGGTTAAAGCCGCTTGTCACTCTTGTCAGTGTCATTTCGTGGGCGATTAGTCGCCGAGCTATGTGTGAGCTACTTTTTGTAGCTCGTGGGCGTTTACGTATTGAACTCCATATGTTCTATTCTGGGCTACAAAAAATCGCTCGGCGATTAAGCGTCCGTGAGCGGTGGCGCTAAATGTGCATGTTTTGGCAACGAATGGTTACTATGATAAGTCAACTGATCATTCATGTTTTCATGAAGACAGTGCTTGGACGTAGAAAGAATGTGTTTCATCGGATACTTCCTATGCCGTAATGTTGGTTTTCCGAAAATCTACTTAATTTATGACGGTACTGCCAACATTACGGCATAGGAAGTATCCGACGAAACGCACTCTAGTTCCAATGCCTCGTATCTGTCTGTCTAACCAGCCGGAACTGCATCCACCCATCCGCTCGTGCCATTCCAAAACCTTCCAATACATCGTTGCTACAGGGAATAGGAAATGTGTGACACTGCACTTAGTAATCATCAAATCTGTTATGCTAAAAGTTATACCTATGTTTTTTAACATCATCAATAAGTAATAAACCGATGTGACCTTTAAAGTGATGGCAACTGTCTGTTTTATATGATGAAATCTTGAAAATGCTCGTCCAATTTCCTTTGTACTTGTCCACTATACTCGTAGTATGATCGTCTACACTCCATTCAACTGAATTTGATGTGACAAAAACTTGCTCGAGTCGTGACGTCGTGTTACGAAAAATATCGCCGTTGAAATGTGAATTCCATTTTACTCCGACTTTCGCGTCGCTCCTGTAACCCCTCAAAGCCGAACTGTCGGGACTCGGGAGCGGGAGAGGCCATCGGGTAGCTTTAGGTATGCATTGAGATATTATATTTCATGAATTGATACTAAATTGGATTCTTACAATGCAATCTTGGAAATGGGAAATGGGAAATATTACCTAGTACCACAATTACTGCGAATAAAGTTTATTTCTATTTCTATTTCTAGGAGGAGAGGAAAGGAGTGAATTAGTGGTCGATTGCTTACATAATTACTAACATAATAAAGTTTAATTTATAAAGTCTCATAAAAATTGGATAACACATGATTTTCTTATTAAAATAATGCGTTTATACGGCCTATTCCCGATACCCCCGTTACTACCCTGCCTGCCTAGCATGACCGATTTATATCGCGTGATATAGAGTTTTATCACGTTTAACTGTCAAAAAGACAAAGAAGTTTGACAGTTGAGTGTCGATAAAATGCTTTATCACGCGATATAAATCGGTCATGCTAGGCAGGCTGTGCTGATTTAAAAACACAAGTTATTTTAAAATATAAACTATTTTATATAAGTATTCCTGAACGACCAGAGCAGAGGCTGCAGAGATATTAACAGTATTTACATCTCCCATTGAAACCGCAGCGTCTGATGCAAAATGTATTTTCTAGAAATTGCAGGAAACTGAATATAAATTGCGATGGTGCTCAAGAGAAAATGTCTGATATTTCTTGTTATTACCACGATTCTATAATGCAATTAGATATTCATGACAACGGAAACAAACGAAGCGAAGAATCTTATTTTAGAATCGACTTTTTTATAAATAATGTACTTATTCTTTTTTTGTCAATACCTACATAAAGAAGTAATAGTTACCGTGATATTTTTTTCATTGGTTATTACAGATTTGGGTAACTTTGTCATCATATCATACAATAAGTACAAAAAATCACTAATTTTGAAACTAGAATTAAATATAATTTCAACTTTAAAAGTTTTTGAACACTTTAGTATCATGTCACACTAACTACTTATTTCACTTGTTCAGCAAGTTGCAGCCCTGTATAGTAATGCAAATATTGAGCTAACATAGTACAAAATTAGTGTGCAGGTACTTGAGGCCGATGTACTTACATTTTTATTCAAATGTACGTCTTTTTACAACAAATCAGATTTCCAAATGTACCGTGTTTATTTTCAAGAGGAAATGTAAAAGCCCTAAAAGACGTGTTTTACTCCCCCTCTCCATACGGCAAATAAGCGATTTGTCAACAAGTAACAAATGTTCACACTTTGTTCGCTCGTACGTTCCACTGAACTGAACACTTTGGTGTTGTTTTTATAAGAAGTGCCAGTTATTGGAATTGATGTGACTGAAAGATTTAGTTCCTTTTTTATGTGATTGCGTATTAAAAGTAATATTATAATAATATAACTTTATTTAAGAAGAATGACCTCTTTCTCAATCCACTTTCAATACCTTTGTACACGAGCATGACTGCTAGATTTTCTGAAATAAAAATAGTACATACAAAGTTTTTATAAATTTTAAGTACCTACGTAAGTACGTTCTAATTCCAGCTAAACTTAAAAGTAATGTAACAAACAGCTATAAAAAGTGTTTAATATAATATTTTTACACGTATTCAGAAAATAAAAATAGATGAATTGAACTGACCTGCTAATTTTGACTTTCTTTAGATTTTTTAGTATGTTATCAAAAAAGTTAATCTGCCGATTATCTGAAAATAACATTACATATTTTTTTTTAATTTATTACCTAGAATAAAATTAGTATATTTATTAAAAATAAAATTGTATAAATACCATCTTCTTCCATTTCTTGCCCTAAGAAAGCAAACAATTCTCAATTAGATGAAATCTGAATTCTAAATCAAGTTTCTAATAAACTGGTGAAACTAGTCCGAACAAAACGCTTTCATTTTTTAAAGTAAACATAGAAAACAAAAATCGTCTATAAAAAAAACTTTTTTGAGATTTAATCTTATTCGTGGATGAGGTTATAAAATAAAATAAAAATAGAACACTGCCGAAAAATTGGAAAATAGCTGTTATGTCATTTAATTCAAGTTCGCAGTCCAGACTCGGTCCAGACAGACAACTTCGGTATGAATCAACAACAATGTGCAATCATTACCTACATACTAATGTATGTAATGTACTTACTGTGCTTTTTTGATATAAGCTTCGACTGCATTTTTGCTGAGAAATAAAGAATGACAGTGAAAAAGTTGTCAAAAATACAACATACTATCATACAGTACATTTTACATTTAAACACTCAGACAATTTTTATAATTTTATTATAATAAATCTTTGTAATTTTTTTTTAAATTAAGTAGTAAATAAGTCTCTACATGTTTACTTATACACTAACACTTACCTATATTTTTGAAATACTTTTTCAGACCTAAAATAACATAAAACCAGGTTGAAATTATTATCATACAAATTATATAAGAATAATTATAGCTGAAGAATAAATTGGTAGGTAAGTATACCTATTTGGTAAGAAATCCGTGCAATCTGTGAGGCCGGTACCTACTCGTACGTACATAATTATCACCTCGTCTTTCACCAGTTTATTATTTCGAATATAACCATACGCATCTATAACTACGACTACAAACTACTATTATAATAATACCTGTGGTCTAGTGGTTCGCCTACGTGTACGCAGGGTACCGAGTTCGATTCCTAGGGGGGAGAACAGTTTGTACTCTGTTTGGTTGGTGGTAGGGTTAATTTCAAGTCCGCCTAGCTAGCTAACACCATCTTACTTAAGTCTGACACCTTAACAAGAATTTAATAATTGTTGTGTTCTGGCAGTTAGAGGTAAGATAGCCAGCTCCTCAGTGACGAGGATTCCAGGTGTAGTGCGCTAACGCTTTCGACCTTATCTTCACTTAACATTAGGTGACGTGAAGCCCAAGCACTATCCCGTGGTGAATTAAAAAAAAACTTATAATACCATTCGCCACATACTTCTTTTATCTTCAACGGATGAAGAAGACTCTCCCATTTCTTCTAAATCAGCCAGTGATTCCACTAAAATGTGTAATGGATTTTTAGTAATCACTCAATAAAACAACAAAGTTACTGTTGTAATAATATTTTTTAAACATCTCACATACTGAGATCGGCTACGTCATCTGCATCGTCTGCGTCAGAATCGGATAAAGCGTTAAGATTATTTAACAGGCACACCAAGACTGTAAGCTGAAAAAAAACCATTAGCAACATCATTATGGCTCCCAAGCGACCACGTCAAATGAACATTTTGCACGTCTTCGTATAGACGACTTAGTCGTAGATAATATCGATGTGGACAGGCTGTAAGATAGACATAAATCCGTAGAAAAAATACGTAATGAAACAAAAACACAATGAATTGGCATTCCTGACTCTCATTACAAAGTAAAAACAATATGAAATTTACTAACAAACAGAATGTATTTAACAAAAACCATTTTCAATTTGCACTAGAAACTGTTTTGCGCTCATCGACTGAACGTTTCGAGAGCTAGTAATCAATTAGCTCTTTATGTGTGTTTTAATAGTTACCAATTAATAACGTTAGCAAATCCGATAGTAAATTTTTTATTCGTTTTTATTAGAATCTAAGGTAGAATTCTGCTGCTTACGCCATTTTAAACGTACAATCGTCTACGCTTGAATTACTTGGTTTAAAAACTTTGGGTTTCTTGTTAAATTAATTATTATAAATTATCTAGAACTTATTTTACACTGAACTACGATTCGATGGATATCATTCCAGACGCTATAAACTTAAAACGTTACATTAACCCTTGTGATTTAAAAATAAAATAAAATAATAATTTTAAAACAGATTTGCAAAATCTGACAAAGACCAATCTATAAGGTATTAGTTTTGTTTTTCTTTTGTACTTTTCCTTTCTTAAATGATTAGTATGATTCCACGTGATCCATCAACTATTTTATTACCAGGGGCCCAATCGCGCTAATTCCGAACGATAAAACCAAAACAGTTACGTTGTCATTTACGTTTATAGGTATTTACCTAAAGACCTTTGGTTTAGCTTTAGAATTCTTATTTAAATTGTATAAGATTGGCATACTAGGATCCCTGTATAGGTATATAGCTTTCATCAATTTTAACAAAACTAAGCGAGTAGCGACTATTTTTATAACTAAACTGAAACGGTAACGACTTTTCTTTGGTTTTAACGTTGAAAATTAGCACAACTAAGTCCCAAATCAGCGATTCCCAATACTTATCAAAGGTTATAATCTAATGGCTCGGGATTATAATCGGGTTTTGAATTGAACTAAGTGTTGCGATGAGGTCTACTAAGTAGACTCTACTTGACCGGGAGTTCATATATGAACCCTGTTAACTCAACATTTTGAAGCAATCAAGAATTGAACTCTGAGTGAATACATGAGAATAAACTTACGTAAAATTTGTGTTTTTGTTTTATTTTAAAAAGTCGTAAGCTTGGTTAACTTTAAATAACTAGTAAACATAATCTGTGGTAAGCTAATTTTAGCAATTTTAACAACAAAAACTTTTCGTAGACCTTTCAAGGATCTCCGCAACGATCTGTCCTGCGCTGCCCGCATCCAGCGGCTTCCCGCGACCTTCACCCTCACGTCGCGACGCGTCGGTCCACCTTGTCGGGGGCCTACCCACGGAGCGTCGTGCGGTGCGCGGTCGCCATTCCAGAACCTTTCCGCCCCAACGGCCATCGGTTCTTCTTGCTATGTGTCCCGCCCACTGCCACTTCAGCTGACCAATCCTTTGAGCAATGTCGGTTACTTTGGTTCTCCTACGGATCTCCTCATTTCTGATTCGATCACATAAGGAAACGCCGAGCATGGCTCTCTCTGTTGCATCGCTTAAGTATCGTTAATTTATTTACATTTTTAAAAGCCACAAAACAATGTATACCAAATCAAACGGCAATATCAACGCTTTACGATAATACACACAAATGCATAAATGTTTTATTCCCTAGCCGAGGATGTGCGCTTTTCAATGTCACTTCATAGCTCCATAAAAGTGTGAATAAAGGCACTGGCTGCAAGCTGGACGGTTATAACGGTGAAATGTTAATTCATAACTACGTCAGCCTGTCAGACTTACTATTTTACAAAGGAAACAAGAATTTCGTTCCACAAGAATACCAGAACAATTCCAGTATTATCTTGCAAAAAGTTTTAACTATTAAAAGGGATTAAAATAAAAATCATGAGCAATTAAAAGTTCTAGTTTTAATTGTATTAATGTATAATTAATTTTGGTATTTAACAAGAATTCCACACAGCATGCAAATACTCAATATCATGGGAAAGTAGTAATATTACCAATTTAAACAGTATTGAAAATAATACACTAATACCTGACCTTAAACAGTGGCATCTCTCCAGCAGGAATAGCGTGTCACAACAAATTCATCAAAAATCTCCTGGTATTGCTACTTTACTTAACAACTTTATTGAAAACACTTATTTCACCGTTCAACCTTTCACTGTGACGACTTGAGTACGACTGCGTGCTCCTCCACCCTGTCACCGCATATTTAAAAGTTATGCGTGGCGTGGTAGGGGCAACTGCAGTCACCTGATTACTACGACTGCCGTTTAAGTACTTTTAACGGAATAAATATACAAATTTAGTATACTACATGGTTCATCACGAATAATAATTAAAGTAATTTATACAGTAACCTTACACTATTTTACAGAACTTAACAAGTTCAGACTTAGAAAAACAGCTGAGTTTGACCGGACTTTTAAATGGGAATGAATTGCAAAATCAAATCAATGGAAATTGTTTTGTGTAAATACTCTTAGGTGGATTATATTTCTTGTTGAGTCAGGGGGCCTATTACGAAAATAACATGCGTAACGCAGTCACTTGGTCACGCTAGTCGTCCGCAGTTCGTCGGTTGTAGCTATGACAAAGATTTTCAATTTGTCTATCGTAGCCCATAGACTATTGAACGAATGATATTGAATCTGCTAGAGAGAAACAGTCAAACTTACGCAATCACTTTGCGATATCGTATACGCAAGGGCTTTGTAGAAACAATCAGAACGAAGCACGGACGCAGCTGCGTGTATCGTGTTAAACTTTTCATAATAGACCCCCAGTTCACATAAAACATGTAGCATGCATAATAAATAAATAGTAGTATAGTTAAAATACTTTAGAAAGTAAAAACAATACGATAAAACAATAGTGTATTTTCCCTCAAGTGGCGATCCGACGCAAAATCTATATTTATAAAATCGTAAACTGAATGACTGACTGACTGACTGACTGACTGACTGACTGACTGATCTATCAACGCACAGCCCAAACCGCTGGGTCTAGAGACTCCAAATTTGGCACGCAGGTTCCTTATGAGGTCTAGGGGTGCACTAAGAAAGGATTTTTCAAAATTCACCCCCTAAGGGGGTAAAAAAGGGGATCAAAGTTTGTATGAAAGTCCCTCAGTTTTGAAGCTAGGATCTTCAAATTTTGTGTTTAGACTGACCATTGAAAATAAATAAATACGGGTCTCAGCGTTTTTCAAAATTCTACCCCGAAGAGGTCAAAAGGGGGATGAAGTTGTGTATTGAAGAAAATCCTTTATTTTCGAAGTAAAAATCGCTAAATTTATAATTTAGGCTTATGGATAGAAATCTAACGCAACGTATATTGTTATTGTTAGTATTTAAACCCCTATTGGGATGAAATGGGGGTGAAAAGGGGTAAAAAAACCCCAAAAATAGATATGGATGTCGTTATTGGGGTTTTCTGGGATGACGATGGCAAAAATGACATTTATTTTGAAGTCCAACACGGTGGACATGATTTGACCCCTAAAGGGGTGAAAATGGGGTTCAAATTTTGTATGGAAAAATTATATAAAATAGACATTACAACTTTAAACTTCGTTGGAGCACATCTAAAAATAAATAGGCAAACATATATTTTGTAATTTTGAAAATCAACCACTTAGGGGTAAATGGGGTGAGTAAACATAAAAATCAATATGGATGTCGTTCTTGAGGTTTTATGGGATGGTGATTGCGAAAATGAGGTTTATTTTGAAGTCCAACACGGTGGACATGATTTAACCCCTTAAGGGGTGAAAATGGGGTTCAATTTTTGTATGGAAAAATAATATAAAATAGACATTACAACTTTAAAATTTGTAGGAGCATGTCTAAAAATAAATAGGCAAACACATATTTTGTTATTTTGAAAATCCTCCCTTATGGTGTAAATGGCGTAAGTAAACATGAAAAGCGATGTGGATGTCGTTCTTGAGGTTTCATGGGATGGTGGTTGCGAAAATGACATTTATTTTGAAGTCCAACACGGTGGCCATGATTGGACCTGGACATGCACATCCAGGGGACGGGGACGGGGACGGGAACGGGAACGGGAACGGGAACGGGAACGGGAACGGGAACGGGAACGGGAACGGGAACGGGAACGGGAACGGGAACGGGAACGGGAACGGGAACGGGAACGGGAACGGGAACGGGAACGGGAACGGGAACGGGAACGGGAACGGGAACGGGAACGGGAACGGGAACGGGAACGGGAACGGGAACGGGAACGGGAACGGGAACGGGAACGGGAACGGGAACGGGAACGGGAACGGGAACGGGAACGGGAACGGGAACGGGAACGGGAACGGGAACGGGAACGGGAACGGGAACGGGAACGGGAGCGGGAGCGGGAACGGGAACGGGAACGGGAACGGGAACGGGAACGGGAACGGGAACGGGAACGGGAACGGGAACGGGAACGGGAACGGGAACGGGAACGGGAACGGGAACGGGAACGGGAACGGGAACGGGAACGGGAACGGGAACGGGAACGGGAACGGGAACGGGAACGGGAACGGGAACGGGAACGGGAACGGGAACGGGAACGGGAACGGGAACGGGAACGGGAACGGGAACGGGAACGGGAACGGGAACGGGAACGGGAACGGGAACGGGAACGGGAACGGGAACGGGAACGGGAACGGGAACGGGAACGGGAACGGGAACGGGAACGGGAACGGGAACGGGAACGGGAACGGGAACGGGAACGGGAACGGGAACGGGAACGGGAACGGGAACGGGAACGGGAACGGGAACGGGAACGGGAACGGGAACGGGAACGGGAACGGGAACGGGAACGGGAACGGGAACGGGAACGGGAACGGGAACGGGAACGGGAACGGGAACGGGAACGGGAACGGGAACGGGAACGGGAACGGGAACGGGAACGGGAACGGGAACGGGAACGGGAACGGGAACGAGAACGGGAACGGGACCGGGACCGGAAACGGGGAGCCTTGTGCGAGGTCCGCCACACGCGGCAGATGTCTCAAGCAGCGCGCCTAATTGCGTAAAAACGGCTGGTCTGATCCTGGTTGACGGTTCCCTAAGGATTTTCTCTAATATCCACGCGGACGAAGTCGCGGGCAGAAGCTAGTGCAATATAAAGAAGAACTACGACATTAAAAGGCGATAAATAAAATATAAACGGTGAGGAAATAGCGAATAAAAATACCTTTAGGACGGTGATTCAGTATCTAATATTGAAATAGCACAGAGGCTTATTCATGTGACGTAGAGCCAGGGTTGATAAATTCATATTTCAATCCGATCTCAATTCCGTCTTTGAATTCAGTTTTCGGAAATGCAGTTTTCATTTTCAAATGTATTTTATTTCGATTGTGGATTTTGCATCATCTTATGTAAATAGATACGTCTGACTGGCTTCTTGAAAGTAGGTAAAACTTAATTGTTGATTTTTATAACAAAAAATAGTTCAAAAGTTGTAGGGTGTCTCATTTATGTCTACTGATGTTTGAATAAATTGTGTTATTATTCGAAAGTAAAATGTGAAATCCAGGCCTTTTTAAGAGTTCTCAACAATCTGGCAACCCTGAGTTGCAGGGGTCGTTAAATCCGGCAAGCGAGCATTCGTCCAAGGTATTGTAGGTCTTGGAAGCTGTCGATGTGTACATTGAGACAATTTAAATGGTATTTATATCTGTGAGGAGAATGTGTCATGGGCAAGTAGGTAAAGTAGGGTTACCTAATTATTGCAAGTAAGTATTTAATATAAAATGTTAGTAAACAAAATGTGTCCTCGTCCGCAAAACGACAGCCCGTATGATTAGTATCCATGGTCTAAAATCAGCCCTTGTAGAATAGACTAACTACAACACTTCCGGTTTACCCCATCTAAAAACATAACCCTCTTGCAGTCGGGTAAAAAGGTTTAATTCGCTTGCACGCCGCGCCGCCGGCCGGCGCCGTCATTCGTGCAGTAGCGATACGTGCGCACACTAACTTTACTGCAAAGTGTTAAAGTACATAAGTTGCCGATCGTACCCTGAGAGAATAAATCATAAATTGTAGAAAAAAATTTTGCTTAACTGTCCAAATTCACGTAGACAGACAATTTGGGTTCGACATGTTACGCATAATAATATAGCATTGAACATTATTTCCACTACTATCACCGTGATCATATTACTATTCAAAAAATATTACTTAATTATGAACAATTATCTATAGTGACGAATAACAGCTGCATAAACATTGACTCGCTTGGAACAGAAGCGATTATAAGCGGTACATGTCTAACTTAATACCTAAGCAAACTTTGCAATCTGTGCCCAAAGTGGCCGCTAAATCTCCGGGTACTGCTGGCAACCACGTCTTCCTTCATCCCTACTTAAGACGCCACAGTAAGTAACTAAATAAAGACGAGGCCCTTACAGTCGTCAACTAGCGCCGCCCAATCATTTATTTTTTTTATACGTAAACCAGGTCAATATTAAAAAAGGAAACAACTACGCCCTCTTAAATTGTCTCTAATATTTTGAATAACTCTTCAACAGCTTTCATTCTTTCAGTAAGTTTTAAAATCCATTTAAACCAAAAGTGACCACTGTCGTTTCAAGCGAATTTTAAAACTAGTTAAAAAAATGAAAAAATTTAAAGAGTTATTAAAAAAAATACTAGAGACAATTTAAGAGGGCATAGTTGTATCCTTTTTTTTAAATATTTACTTGGTTAACAAGTAATAAAATCAAATGTATTGGTGGCGCTAGTTGACCTATATAAGCCCCTTAACCATCCACCTAACTCAAAAAGATACGAGTATCATCAACATATCTACACTACAGGGTGTTAGGTAATAACCTTAAAAAGCCAAATTGAAAAACCATCACATGGCTGTTTTTTTTGTGTAGAAAACTACAAAGTGACAACCCTCGACGCAGATAGACGATTGTTTTCGATAAGCGATCATTTTAAAAAATATTTTTCAAAATGTGGTAACTTTATTCAAAAATTATAATTTTCCAGGGTTGTACCCTATATACCATTTCGGCTTCATAAGATTATTATTTTACACCCTGTATGTTAAAAGAGTTATTTTTATATTATGTTTATACAAGAAGGAGGAACAGGTAAGTTAACATATAACTTACCTGTTCCGAACATAAACGAAGTCAGATTTACTTGACATCTAGGTACTTTGTATGTGTATTTGAGATGGTACATCTATTATGATTATTATTATACGTTAAAGGCATCTCTTTTTGATAAAGCTCATGTGGCAGGAAATTTGCAATTTTTGTTTAGTAATCATAAAACATAGTTATAAAGAATAGTTAAAATAGCCTTTCTAAAGTTGTATTATGTTGCAAATTTTCAAAACCCAACTTATTTCTAATTATTTTAGAATTAAATAATACGGCTGGCTGACCCTTGTCTCAAAATATAATAACTCAAGAAAACCACAGATATTATTATGATTATGAATCACAAAGTTAAAACGGCTTTTAAGACTTCAGATGCAATTTATGTTCACAACAATTTTGTAACGAGTTAGCAAACAAATTTGGCACATTACAAATAATATTATATGAATAATAGAACTAAATAATAACATTTTTTTTGCCCCAATGCACTGACCAATTATGCTACCGTGAACTTTTTCTTAAATTTTTTCCAATATATAAATTATCTTAATATAAAAATAGCATTGTGAATGTCAAAAATCTAAAAATTCACTGATTTGATATGCTATAGATTTGTACAAAAGTTTAACACAAAATTAAAAGAATGTGGTGTATGAAATAGGCAAAATATGTAATGTAATTCAGTACTCCCATTTCCATTTTTCTTCAGTTATATGTTATGCAAGTAGCGCTTTTCTCAATTTCACCTTATTACAGGTAATTTATGGCGGCTTTGTACGTAGAGGTACAACCTGCGGAATCCCCAGGAATTTATCGCCTATTCGTGACATGTACTCTAACATATTTCGAAATCAACTTCAAATTCTCTATACCTTATATGAGTTTTTTATTAGTGCATTCTTATTTGTGTTTTGTTTATCAGGCCAGTGAAATGTCATAGTATTTCAAACTGTGCAGGATGTAATAGTATTTTTAAGTTACTTAATATAATTGAAAAATACTAGAAAAAATCGACTCACCCGTAGCAGCTCAGACGGGACTCGAACCCGCACCCTTAGGATTCCGGCCCAATGCACTAACCAATTATTGCTACCGAGTCGCTAGTGGGAGTGGCGAAATTTTCTAGTACTAGGTTAGTGCATTGCATTGGTCTGAGCTGCTACGGGTGATTCGATTTTTTCTAGTATTTTTCAATTATATTAAGTAACTTTAATATTTAAAAATAGCATTGTGAATGCTAATATCTAAAAAATTCAATAGTGTTTTTTTATTTTTTTTAATAACACATTTCCTAACAGAGTCAAATTTTCTTTACTCCGTAATTATTCATTATCTTAATGTAATCCCCCGTTCGTTGGAAGTCGAAAACTAATTAAAGTTCTCATTACTTTTGTCTGCACCACAAGGAATAGGATTTAAATTGAGTGTTTTAATTTAAATTATTCTAAGATTAATTTAATCGGGTTTAAGTTTTGAGAACCTTTCAGGTTTTGTGTCGCGTCTCATCTTTATTTAATCTCAAAATTCGAATCTCTTTAAATCACCTTTAAAAAAACAGCTGTTTCATACAAATTAATAACGAAAATATCAAAATGCATGAAACAGTTGTTTTTTTTTCGCGTGTGTCAAATCAGTGTGCCCATCCAAAATAGTAGATTGTACAGCAAGTGCATAAAACGCATCATTTTACCCGAGACTTATAGGCGAGGGTGGATAGTCAAGTCGAGGGTAAAATGGGTTTTATGTACGAGTTATACACTCTGCTTTTCACTTCGATTGTAAGGAAATAGGAAATTAAACTTTTTTTTTCAACAATAGGTATTGAAAAAAAAGTGACAAATTATATAACTTTGGAATGTGCTCATCAAGGACTTTCATTTGATACCCATATTCAAAAATTAAAAAAAAAAAATTTTTTGTTCATTTTTAGTGACAAATTATATCATGTTGGAATGTGCTCATCAAGGCCTTTCATTTGATACCCCTAATCAAAAATTTGAAAAAAAAGTATTAAACATGGATTATGTGTAAAAATGAAGATAATAACAAGTTTATTTAACGAAGTTTAATTGCGTGTGGCTGTTTACCTGACGACCTTTGTCTAAAAGTCTGAACTTTTACTTTTACTTTATGCTCTAGAGCATGAAAAGCGATTTTATGCAGCCTATACCCAACATAATGACGAATTTTACGAGCATGAGAAGTGAAAACACCTTTTTGGATGGGCACACTGATTTCACTAAGCTTTAGGTTTCCATAATAATATTTTATCTTCTCAAATGCAAAGTAATAGGTTTGATAATATTTCGTTCCTATTTAATAAATAAGTAAATTAGAACCTATATGGCGTATATACGCTGCATCACGTCCGGACCGTGTCCATAGTACGTGCCCGGGGCGCCAACCACCGACCGCATCGTGGCGGTTACGACCTCACCTCACCGCACAGGCTATTTGCTCCACCACAGTGTAGAACTTATATTACACAGATGGGTAGCATCATCTTAGATTAACAAAAACAGAGGCCCAATTCTACTAACATATTTTAGCTATTTGAGTCAATGTTGAACAAAATGTCACATTATCGTATTTTTTGTAAACCTCGTCAATTCTGAATTTAAATAACATTAATAAAATTATAATTAATTATTCATAAAAACTTATTGTCTAGTCTTACATTCATCGGCGCCTAATAACAACATAACTCCATAAAACACATTTTACTAAGTATGTATAATTTATCAATTCCTTTCACAACGAGACTTCGTCATTGAAAAGGAAACTCAATTGTAACACCACTCGAGGGTTTGACACAAGCCGACAATGTGGAGGTCGCTCGAAGTATCAAATTGACTATTGGCCGAATATTCAAAGCGTTTTCGCATCGCAGAAAATGTATTAAGATCTAGCCCCGGAAGTACGTATACAATTTACAGAGTGACGAAACCTATCTTGTTAGTAAGCCATACTATCATTATTAACAGATCCTGCCTAGCCACCTGCCAGATTTTCAGTGGTGGGGGTGGGAGTGGTTGGGCAACAAGGGGGCTGAAAAACTGATTGAAGGTATACTTTCAAACTATACCACTTTTTCGCGCACCTTTAATGCCGCCTGGCACTACTTTCCCACCAGCCAAAATGCCTGGCAATGTTATATTCGATTTAGATACATGATTGGCTTACCACACCAAATCCAGAGGTCTGTAAATTGTACCTTTAATCAGTAATCCTAGTCCTAGAGAGAAAGTTCAATTGCAATTTGTACAAAGTTGCTGAACATCCGTATTTGTTTAAGCGTAATGAAAGTTGGCAGAGAAAACTCATTTCAATGTGTCATTGTGGTCAATTGTACGTTCCATTGTCCAGTAATGAATTACCTGCGGCCTAGACGGGACTTGTAATTGTAGGCTGAACTGAGTCTAATGTTACAATGAATATGTTGCCCGAACGTAATGAAAGCAACGTTTGTGTTGATTATTATTTATTAGTTGTAAAACTTGTTAAGTAAAATAATTATGTAAATCGATAAAGTTTTATAACGATAGTAGCCAATATTAATTGGGAAGTGGATACTCGTCATGACGATTATGAAACAAAATATACAACCTCTACCTGTCCGCTTTAACTTCGTAATTTTCAAAATTAATAATCCAGTTTTTTTTTATAACATCGTGAATAACACCAGAAGAAAATAATAATATTCTCCTTTTCCCGATTTCGTGTTTTAATAAAATTAACTTATTATAATTGATCTTATCTATTTGTGTTTCGTTTCAAAATCATAAACCGTATATTTCCCCTATAGGACAGGCATAACCTAGTTTGGGAGTTAGTTGAGTTATGTCACAGAATACTAACAGTACAAGTGTTAATAGTGTTATGTAAGCTTTTGAAATCTTCATTTTTATTCATGTTATTTAAAACATAATTGTGGTATTCATGATGTGCTATTTAATTTTAATGAAATGGAGGAGCATTCATCGTATAAACAGCGCAATGAAACCGTATTTAAACAGCGCAATGAAACTTGCCCACGCAGCTCGCAGGCGCAGACGGTGTGGCTCGATAGGTTACGATTCACGTTTTATTACCTTACTGATATTTTTTTATTCGAAATCTCTTTTAAAATGAACCTTTAATTCTGGAGTAAGTAAAAGAGATTAGTTATCACAACAATAATTTGTTAAAACGTATGTTACCAATTTATGAAAGGAAATTAATTAGGAATGTTTATTAAATTTTTATTGTAACTTGAAGCTCCTTTTTGATAATTAAATATTTTCATAGCTCATTTAGTAACCGTTTCAAGTAAAAATTGTATTTTAAGCTTAACATACTTTAGCTTAGCTGTCGCTCTACGTTAAGTGGTCTGACATATTTTAATAGCATACACTTCTGGGTTGATTTTAGTCACCTGTGATGGTCGACTTTAGTCACCTAGCAAGTAGCTTGTAAAATAGAATCGCAGGGGTGACACATCGGGGTGGAACTTTATTAATAAAGGCTATGCCTTTCCCCATAAATGAACCTCTCGTTTTTGCAAGCCTAAATCTTGGAACGGCAAGTTTATCTTTATTTCTTGTATAAAATATTTGGTAATCTTGATTAGAATTTTAAATAAGGGTATCGTGGAGCCATGGTGTCTTGTTCTGTTAGTGATTGTGATGTGACAAAAAGAAACAATCCAAGTAATCACACTTTTCACAGGTAAATAAGATATTGCCCGTTTCTCTAAAACCAAATTTCGCTACATTTATTCGTTTATCGACGGAGAAAACAGTATGGAACATAGATTAGTAATTTCTTAATTTAAATAAAATAAAATATGACTTACATACATAAAATATGAAAGAAATTAATTTCGTTCATATTTTATGTATGTAAGTCATATTTTACGTATCTCATATACATAATGTATACATTCGTTTTTCGGATCACCTGTTTATTGACATTGTTGTTCTTTTGATTGAATCAGTCGTCACTTGGCGGAAGTCCCAAACCATTTTGAAAATTCTATTTCTATTCTATTTTATTCTATTTCTATGGGATCAGATAAGTTCTATTTCTATGGGGTCAGGTGACTGAACCTGCGGCCTGTGGCAAATCGCCATTTCCACAGTCGATGTTCGCCGTGCGGCTTTAGTCACTCGTGTTTACCTCATAAAGTTTCTAAGTTTCTGCTTTTAAGAATCAAGAAGATATTGGATTATCTTTCATAAAATAAGTTTATTCGAACACTCGGACGGAACTGCGAAGTCCAATAAAAGTTTATGGCAGATACTTAAATCTTTACAGATCGTTGGTGTGTCGATCGAAGCTACTGAATAGCACCTTTAGCACATAACTTTCTTAGTAAATATTTAAGTGATATTTATGCTTCAAGAAACCCTGGAAAAAGTTAGGTACTCTATTGCGTCGGCGGGCTGTGAAAACCTCGCATGTGCATTAATTATCGAATCCGAGTTTCTTCGACGTACACATGTATTTCGAGGTTTTCTCACGAAAAAACTAAAAGATATTTTCACTAAACTTGCGACTTACGAGCTTTTCACAGCCCGCCGACGATATTCATGAGATAAATTTGCAGTCATTACGCTAGACGATAATATATCATACATTGCAGATTATTATATTATATTTTAGCTACCCATCTTTTTAGGCTTCTTTTATTTTATTTTATTTATATTTTATAATATTTGGGGGGCTTACAGCTAACGTTACAGAGTAGATACTTAAATAAAATATAAGAAGCCAATTAAAGCCTCCACCGATAACAAAAATGGTCTTTTAATAATAATAAATAAATAAATAAATCATTTATTTCAGGCAACAGAAATATCATTTACAATATTAGGCCCATATAATAAATACCTTACAGACTAACATACATATTATATATTATATCTTAACTACTTATTTATTTACACGTATAGAAGGCATATTAATGGTCATTCACAATTGTATATACGAAAAAGAAACGTTAATATTTAGCACAACCGTTTGAGCTTACCAAAATGTTCGAAAGCATGAGTAGAAGAATAAACTGTCATAAAAATCCAAAAAGATTTTCTTATACCGTCCGGTAGGTAGGTACCTACTGTATGTTTATTTAAAGAAAATTGGTCTACACCCACATCTCGTCATTGTCGTCTAAATATTAAATTTTGATAGAAAATGTAGTTATAGTGTAAACCCGTTCACACAAAATTGAGAGTCTGTTTATTAGTTGTCAACGTCAAAGAACTGCTGAAAACGACCTCACGTCAATAATGTACAATTTCTGATTTGTTTTTTTTATAACTGAATTTGAGAACTTTATACTTTAAATAACTAACATGTATCATCGTTACGATCTATAAATACTTTGTGACATACCTCCAATAACTAAACAAGTGTTAAAAATGCGAAGGAAATATTCCTTCCGTTTATTTGTAATGCTTACTTCATCAATAGAAAGCCTCGTACAATTATTTAATGTAACAATAAATAGAAGATTATTATCGTCCAATACACCATGGTGTTTACAGACAATTAGCTGATTACAAGCCATATTGATGATCAGTTTTCTATTTATATCACTGTGGATACAAAAATCTACCCTTTGTTCGCAAAATATTAGATTACTAGCTTTTGCCCGCGACTTCGTTCACGTGGACATTTTACCGTATTTTGCCGCTGACTGCAGCTCTAAACTGGTTGACCTAACCAACCACCTCTATTATTATGGAGTAGTACTCTCACCCAGGCTTTTCTAGCCAATGGCTGAATTGACCACCAAATTTTTTTAAAGGTGGAAACTCACCTTTTGATGAGAATTTGCATTGGTGAGTCGCCGCCTAAGTCCTCTCGCTCGCACATTTTATCGTAATTGAAAAATGTGTTTTGGCCACTTTTCGCAATATAATATTACAGACATTTCAACATTTATAGTTTCGAGTTGCTAAAAGGTTGCCTATATTACCTATGTATGTTTTTTATTTTGATCTACAAAAATGAATTAATTGTCTATTCATCATTCAATTAATGATCAGTAAGTTTTAGATATACAATTGTTTTTTTTTTCAGTTGTTATTTAAATCTTCTTAATATATAAAATCGTAATCTGAATGACTGACTGACTGATCTATCAACGCACAGCCCAAACCGCTGGACCTAGAGACTTGAAATTTTACACACACCTTATTTATACAATGTAGGCATCCACTAAGAAAGGATTTTTGGAAATTCCCTTAGGGGATGAATTAAGGGATGAAAGTTTGTGTGAAAGTTTTGAAGCTAGGACCATCAAATTTTGTTTTTAGGCTGACTATTGAAAATTAATAAATACGAGTCTCAGCGTTTTTCAAAATTCTAGCCACAAAGACACGGACCTGAGACGCGAAACGGAAATGCGAGACGTTCACGTGAACCGGAGACGCGAAACGGAGACGCGAACTGGAGACGCGAAACGGAGGCGCGGTACGGAGACGCGAAACGGAGATGCAAAATGGAGACGTGTAACGGAAACGGAGTACGTACAAGCAAAACGCAGACGCGGAACGGGGACGCAAAACATAGACGCGGAACAGTACACTCGGTACGTATAGGCGGAACGGTGACGAAAACGGTGACGCGTAACAATGACGCGAAACGGGAACGCGAAACAAAAACGTTGAATGGAGGCACGGAACGTACAGGCGGAACGTACAGGCGAAACAACAAACAGCGAAACGGAGACACGGAACGGTGACGCGGAACGTACTGGCGGAACGGAGACGCGGAACGGAAACGTAAAATGAAGACGCGAAAAGGAAGCAAAATGGAGACGCTAAACGGAGACACGGAACGTACAGGCAAAACGGAGACGTGAAACGGAGACGCGGAACGGAGTCGCGAAACGGAGACACGGATCAGAGACGCAAAACGGAGACACGGAACGGAGACGCAGAATGTACATGCGGAACGGAGACGCGGAACGGAGACGCGTAACGGAAATGCGAAACGGAGACGCGGAACGGAGCCGCGAAACGGAAGGTAACGGGAACTGTAACGGGATTTTCTCCAACAATATCCACGCGGACGAAGTCGCGGGCGGAAGCTAGTTCAATATAAATTAAATCAGGCACAAACATAAATAAATCGTGGTTCTCAAAGAAATCAGTGGTTTCGGCAGCTCGCCTTAACCCTACAACGGTCCTTATCGTCGTAACCCAATATTCAGGGCATCTCCGACCCATCAACGTCACCTCTGATTTCTCCCCGGATTGGACCAATTGATGCGGGTTAACCTTACTTATATTTATTACTTAGTACATTCTACTTGAGTTATTATAACTTGAATGATCTGAGCATAACTTCAACATTAAGCTAAAAATATTCGAAACCCCAGCCTAAAAACGGGACAGATTTTCCAGCATAAAATAATTCATCTTCCCATTAGCGATAAACTCGACATAAATAATCAGCATTTTATTCCTTTATTCCAAGATCTATAGCAACTTAAAAAGATTAAATAAACTTATTATGCTGTATCAAATCAAGTTCACATCAAAGGTAGGAATCGAATTTCGAAAATCGCGGGTCGATTTGTCGTGCCGCAGTCGCACTGGGTAATGAGTTTATAGTCGCAATTAGAACTGGCAAGTGGGTCGACGGGTTCAATTTGTACTTACAAAGGTCGAGGCGGCTTCGGTGCAGAGTTATAAGAGCTACAGACTCATGCTACTTGGAATTAGATTTGTGATAGAAATATTGTGCTGAAACCTTCACGACTTCATAGCCGGTTTTGCGATTAAGCTTTCATCGCAATCCGAGTTGCCATGAAAAGTAATAGAAGTTCTATTTTCCAGTACTTTAACTCCTAAGCATAAGTTTTGTCTAGGATTGTCACCTTCGTAAATGTGCATTGGCTTGGTGATAGATTAGAGAATAGTGCTACGTTCCACTTGTTTAAGTTTCTCTCCACACTGAGTAAGAAGTCGTGTCTGTAAGATATTTGATCTGTCGCGGCAAGGAGTGGTGTTGAGTGGAGCCGTAAATAGGCCGTTCCTTTTCCCAATTGCCCCTCTCCTCTCGATGCCTACTCGATACATAACGACTGAAACGCGGATTGTAAATACATCGCATTTTTCTTGTACGTGACATATTCTGGCGAGTAGTACGAGATGTTATTGACAGATCTTATTTTCAATTTGTGTTATCTAAGTAGTTACTTTACAGCAGTACCTACTGTAAATATCATCCCGAGATTTATGTTCAATCAAATTACGTAACTTTGATTTATAGTTCCATCTCTCCCTAAATAATATTTCGCATTCCAAGATTTGCAAAACAGATTACTTTCAAAGTTCTAGTCATCAGCTTAAACTATATAAATGGAAATTTATAGTGGAAAATAATTGTATCAAGTTTTTAATGTCATTTTTTAACTACTTCATCTAAGTGTATGCAAAAATTATAAGTACAAATCGATACTTTTTCATTAGCGAGGATTTTCAATCGTAATGAAAATCCTGCCAACTTGTATCTCATAAGTAGGTTTTTTTTAATAATAAAGAGGCAAGCGCTTGTACGTCACGCCTGAGGTAAGCGATGATGCGATCTACGATTGAACGCGCTTGGAAGACTTGAAGGCTCCTGATTATAGCTATCGGCAAACACAGACTCAGGCAAGGAGTTCCACTTTCTAGCGGTACGGATGGTAAAATTTGAAACAAAACGTCTATGTAATTATCCCACAGTGGCGCTGATTCGTGCGTCTGGTTGTCCCATGGAAGAAGGGAGATGGCAAATTGTTTCATCGTTGCTATAAAATTAAACTGAAAACTGTCGTGCGTAGGGTCGCCGTTGAAGAGATAATTAATAACTTGCGAATATTTTAACAGCTTTTACTTGCGTTCTACAAATGGTACATAGAAAATTTATAGAGAAACTTATCAAAATAGCAAAATAGCGAATGAACAGCGAATGAACGTTTTGACTTTTCGAAAGTCCGCTTATATACGTCGGTTTTGAATTTGGTTTTTGACCGCTTCTTCATCGCCAGCCAATCCCGTTGCCGCCGTCGCTCGATCCGTTTCACGCAGCAGTCGCGACAATCACTTAAGCTCCATTTCCTACTATGTAGGGACTATAAGATTGACGCCTGAATACTCAAAGGCTTCTTAGCTAAAATCTTAAGTTAAGGTCTTCTTAACTTTAAGGACGCTGTCAGTTTCATGGAGTTTCTTTCAAATCTGTCAAATTTTATGTATTTAAGGTGGCCTTAACTTTAAGATTCGTTTGAGTATTTGGCCGTGACTGTGTTAGTATATAGAATATATAATTATTTTTAAGTATAAAAATAATACATCTTTAGAAAAATTATAATATTTTTTCTAAGGATGTATTATTTTTAACATTGTCACAATAACATCAAGACATTTGTTTAAAAAGTGAAAAATGTGTACAATATTATATATCAAGAATACCAGTTTTTAGTCGTTATAATTATGAGAATATATATTCTATATAGTAACAAGTGCATACCTAATAGTTTAAGTGGATTAAAAGCCATTACAAAGTAATTAAGCCATGTAAGTAATTACTTTTCACATGAGTCATGACCAGTCTGGGAATAGCAAAGTGTTGGGAATAACTCCAATCCCGCGGGTCCCCGGGGGCCATAAGTTAAACATAATTTGGACGGTGACAGCGCGCCCCGGGGGCGCTGCGCTCGAGTTTAACTGTTACGTTCGTACATCAACTTTTATAATGTGTTTTTGTACAGTTAAAAGGCCATGTTGTCTATTTTTCTCTCTAGGGGCTTTAATTAATTTAAATTCTGTTTTAAGTGACATAATTTGGTATTTTTGAGCGAACTAGCTGGAATCATGAAGCCAGTTGTGACGGTACTTTTTTATATCTAGGAGTGTTGAATTGATCGAGGGTTTTATCTTTAAAATTCGATAAACAATCGAATTTATTATTTTAATGGAAGGTTGAGTAAAATTAATTTAGTAAGATTACGGCTTTAATCTCTTGTAAAAAAGAAACACTTGTTTTTGTAGGAAAATTCTTCAGAAAATTCGACAAGGAAAGTTCGTAAAACGATAGCTTTGCTCAACATAAAAAAGAAACAGTTCTCGTTATAAGGTTCGTATCGGTACTTTGACCCCTTTTACCATAATAACCTTTTCCAGTACTCTTTGCCTAAAAAGCTTTCTTCGCGTTGTCCAGCTATTTAGTTTAAGTGACAACCCTTTGTTCCGTGTACAGTCGCAGCGAACAGCAATATCGGACGGCGCTCGCTGTAATAACACGTTTCATAATATTGGACACTCCCGTCGTCTAATCGGCGTGCGTGAGGGCGCGGCGCGTACAATCAACATGGAATTATAGAGAATAATCAGAACAACAATAAAAAAATATTAAAAAGTTGTTTATTTCGATGCTCTAGGAGTGTTGGAATCTTGAAGTAAACTTTTGTTTTTTTTTTACATTTTAAAACGGCTCGACTGAAACAAAAACTTGTTAGAAGTTTTATTAGAAGGAAATTAATAATGGATCTCTTATAAAAACAGGTCAGAGCTAGATGTAACAATTGCGAATTCTCTTTGTTTACGACATCTTGTTGAAATATCATAGAGACTTGGTAATAACGCTTTTCAATCGGATTTTTTAATTATCTTGGCCACTCGCTTTTAAAATTAATAGTTTTTGTAATGTTCTATTTTAAAATAGTCTCATCATCATGTTCAAGCACATAATAATTATGCTGACCTGACAAATTTTAAAGAATATTAAAGGCAATAAAGAACTTTCCATTTATATGCCTCTCCTAGCGCCCACTCGCGACTTCGTCTGCGTGGAAAGTTTTTTTACTATCTCTCGGAAACAATACTTTTTTTCAGGATGAAAATGTACCCTATGTCCTTCTCTGTACCTCTGACAAAGTATATGTAAAATTTCATGATGATCGGTTCAGTAGTTAAAATGTGAAGGCGTAACAAACAAACAAATGGACCTTTGCCTCGAGATAATAAATTTTTGGTCACCCATCCCATGACCGACCCTTGCGAACGTTGCTTAACATCCGCAATCGATGGGCCAGGCGCTAAACCACTGCGCCACCGAGCTCCTCATTCGTTATTATTAATTCATTATTTGTGTGAGAAATTTCGCATATCAGTTTTGTATGCGTTAGTACGTAATGTCGTTGTGATAACGGCACATCGGCTGATTAAATTGCCGCATATGACGCGCGTCATCGCCGACCTGAATACAGGGGGGCAAGTCTGCTAATGTTGACGTCAACATCGTGTTTCAAAGGTGTTTGAATGGTAATGCTTTATGACACAGTTCTTGTTTCTTTCTCGTTTCTTCTTTTGATTTTGGGTTAAAGAAACAAGAACTGTGTCAAAAAGCATTACCATTCAAACACGATTTTGTCGATAACATTTAATTAGCAAACTTAACTTCTGGGACATTCGTTGACAACGTCCTTGCCACTCCTTTACAATCATTACCCATTTCGCATAGATACATTCATTGATGTTATTCAAAGAGTCCGACATACTGTTATATTGATTGATGTGTCGAAAAGCCCGTATATTGATAAATCTTAGGTTATCTTGTAATGTAAATAATAATAAATAAATAAATATTTATAAATATTTGACAACATCACATACATTGCTCCGATTCCAAAGTAAGTAGCTAAAGCACAAGTTATGGAAATCAGAGACAACGGTGGTATCACAAACACCCAGACCTGAGTCAATATAGAAAAGTTCATTTTCTACATTGACCCAGCCGGGGATCGAACCCGGGACCTCAGAGATGGCGACACCTTGGAAACCGGCGTGCAAACCACTCGACTACGGAGGTCGTCAATGTGTAATGTATGTAACGGTATTATAATGGTATGCATGTGAAAATAGTACTTAGGTAGGTATAGAATAATTTTTGACGGTAAATTTTATTTATTCTACTATTTACTACTTATTTATTTTATTTTTATTCTAGGAAAGCCAACAGCACCAAACAATAATACATAAATCTGAATTGCAATAGATAGCCAATTAAAGGCCCTCACAAATAGTAATTAAAAATATTAAATTGACACTTACGAATTAAAATTACACACGTTAAGAACACTATTGCTTGTAAGTTACATACAGAAAAGGTTAATCGTATACTACTTAAAAAAACAAAAATCTTTTGCTACAAAATTTAATCCGAAGGTGTCTAAGTAAACATATCTTTTCACTATACATAAACTAGAGTAAAAAAGTAGACGTAATTACATAGTGTAAATGTTTGTGTTCTAATGGTAGATCCACACAGCACTCGTTAAACATTTTGTTGAAGCCCTATGTCAAGAGACCTTCGGGATAAACAGGGATCAATTAGGGTCACCACAGACTTAACAACCTAATACTTACCTACCTACTTAAACATTTAACATTGTGATAAGTATTATAGAAGTTAGGTACTCAAAAAATTTTTGTGTAGGTATTTGATTGAATCAGGCGTCTCTTGGCGCAGTCTGTCGCAACTTCCATACAAAAAAAGATTCTATGAAACGGACACGAATTTTGATGGCGACTATATTTGTCTCATTCTTCCTCATTCTTTCTCGTTCTTTGATGATAGGTCACCTGTCAGAGAAACATGGCGGTAACATTTAAAGTATTTCAACAAATAAAATTAATTTGTGTAGGTAGTTAAAAGTTTGTTTTATAATAGTTTTGTGATATTTAAAAGTTTCGTTTTAATGTTTTAATTTGTTAATAGTCAAGTTAAGGTGCAGTACATGTAAATCACAATGAAGCATGTAAAATGTGAAATTTGTGGTGTAAAATGGGCTTGAAAAGACGATACAAAACGGTTTTTTATGGCCAAATTTCCTTCAGATGAGCTTCGGTGAGTAATACAATACATTAACCAATATAACATTCGTTTACAATTTTTGGTAGGTATTTGAATGAAATAATAAAATTTTAGTCAGAAAAATAATCTGCAGGAAAATAGTGTGGTGCTACATCATTATAATAAATATCGATATCATGCTTTTAATTTAAGGTGTAAGAAATGGGCTTGGCCCAATTCTGAATATTATAAACTAGTTTAATATTTAATTATAAATGCAATTTTATATCTGTTTTGATTTAACTCTTACTTCAGGTCACTACTATGAGCTAACGAATTAATTGGCGAAAATGCGAATTTTCTGGGAATAAATCTTTTTAATATTTTTTTATTATATTAGCAATTTTATATCTGTCTTATTCCAGGTCACAACTAAGAGCTAATAAAATGTTCAGCAAAAATGCGACAATGACTTTTTTTTGGTACTTAATAATTAATACTTTTAATTTCTTTTTTTTTATTATAATTGTAATTTTATATCCATTTTAATGTTACTCTTATTTCAGGTCACTGAGCAAACGGTCTATGAGCAAATGAATTGAATGGCGAAAATGCGACGATGAGGATTAATTTTTTTTTTTATTATAATGGCAATGTTGTATTATTGTATGTATGTATTATTAATGAAATGTGCGGTGAAAATGCGACAGTGAGGTATTTTTTTGGAAATACATATTTTTTAATTTTTTTAGTTATTATTTCTAATATTAAACTGAACACATGCTCTGTTTTTTAATTAAAAGTACTGCCCATAGGTTAAATGCTTGATAATTAATTCTAACATAACTTGTTTGACTCAGTACTGGTTAAAAAACAGAGTATTGTGTCATGTTAGTAGAAATTTTAAAATTATTTCTTAAGTAAAGCGCAGTTTAGTGCAATCATCGATATCGATAAAAAATTTAATACTATAAGGTCGCCCATCTCCATTTCTTTCCTGTAGGTTGGCAAAACATGGTTTTACATTCGTTATGTTGGCTACGTCGAGGTATGTTTGATTTGACATTTCGTAGATTTTTTTGGTCTATGAAGTCCCGTCTCTTCTTACGTATAGTATTGCTTTCTCTATGTCTTGGCGGAAGTCCCAAACCATTTTGTAAAATGAAATATATGTAGCTTACTTCCGCAAACATTTGCGGAAGTAAGCTACATATATTTCTTTTTTCAAAATGGTTTGTGTAGGTATAACTTATAGCAAACATTTTTATTAATTAAAAATTAAAAGTGTTTTTTGCTTATTACAGCTCTATCAAGTGGTCGTGTCGTGATAGCAGAAGGAAAAACACTTATTCACAGTGCTCTACATGCAATTAAATAACATTTAGTGAACAATTAGCGTTGCGTCATAACAAAAGCAAAATAAAACATTATGAGTACAAAGATTAGAACTAGGTACCAACCCTAATGTCACTTCACAATTCAGCTGAACGCACACTGCGCGTCAAACGGTAATTCAACAAATTAATCCGTAAACTGATCTCGCTGTATCACCTGACGAGTGACATTTAATTAGCAGCCCGCCGGATTAGCACATTCATTTGTATTATCTATTTTAGAGTTCACCATTACGTGAACTAAAGTGGTATACATAAGTCGACTTGTCAGGCAACTTGCTGGTAGGTTTTAGTCGATTAGCGCCTTTTATCGACGGTCGATAAACTCTAATCATAAACCTAATTTCAATGAGGCGGTGATTCAATTTAAAAAACCATATTGTCGATAAAAAGCGCTAAATGACTAAAATCGATCAGCAAGTTGCCTGACAAGTCGACCCGTGTATAACGCATTACGTAGCACAAGCGTACCAATGAATGAAAATAGTAATAGTGAATAACATTTCATATCAAACAAAATTCGAATTTCACTAAATAATAGTAGTAGTCACGACGGCGAACAAGCTTGCAAGTTTTTCATCAATAAAGTATAGGTAGATAGATTTCAAACATCATTGAACTATACTAATTAATCACTAGTGATAAGTCACTAGTGACTCGGTAGCTCAGCGGTCAGAGCATTGGACCAGATATCCAAAGGTCGCGGGTTCGATTCCCGTCCGAGAATTGATCTGGTGCGAGTCGTATTTTTTCTAGTAAGTATATTATTTTTTATTGTAATAAAAATAGCATTGTGAATGCAAAAATCTCAAATTTAATAATAATGGAACTTTAGTTTTCCTTAATCAAATATTTAATAGATGCATAATATAAGCTTTGACTAATTAAACCCTGTTGAGAATTATACCTCTGTCTATGTATCTCTACTAATCATTAAGTTTCTATATAGGTATACATACATACCTCTATAGAAACCCAATGGAAACCAACTAATGCCTTAGTCAGTTGTTATCTTATGAACTTAATATACACACAAGTGCGATGTGGAATCCCTAATATCAACGTCATACATTTCTAAAAACAAACGGAACCTTGCACTAAAAATAAAACAATTTGATAGCCATCTAAATAGCTTCCCGACAAAGGTAGTACATTTTTCCATTTTGGAAGTATTCAATTAAGCACACGCAATCCCATAAAAGTCCACAAAAACACAGACATCGTTTATTAGCGCGTACCACCCAGTACCAATTTGTTTATCTGCATTGAACATCTTTATGTACGCGCTAATTTAATGCCCTGGAAGTAATCCTTCTATTTTGTTATACTAGCTCACGTGTGGTTATACTAGCTTTTATCCGCGACTTCGTATTTGACGAGTATAAAAAGTATAATATCCAAACTTGCACATTACTAGTACTAGCTTCCGCTCGCGACTTCGTCCGAGTGGACATTCGGAAAATGCCTAGGGAACCGTTATAAAAAGTATCAAAGTCAAAAGTCACTTGGAAAATGCCTAGGACTTTACGTTATAAAAAGTAAAGTCAAAGTCACTTTGACTTTGATACTTTTTATAACGGTTCCCTAGGTATTTTCCGAATGTCCACTCGGACGTTCGGAATCCTATGTTTTAATCCAGGCTATGAACTATCTGTGTGTCAAATTTCATCCAAATCTGTTAAGCCGTTTTTACGTGATTGAGTTACAAACATCCACACATCCAAATTTTCCCATTCATAATATTAGTAAGTGGATAGTAGGATTAGTAAGATTTTTTGAGTATAAACTAGCAAGTAAAGTAAAAGACAATTTTGAGTGTCATCCATGATTTGATACACGAAACTAATAAATTTTGTAATTAGCACCAACTGATGACTTTGTTTTTTGTATCATAACGACGGTGTCGGTCGTGATCATACTTTTTATTACAAGACTTGATTAAACCCGGCCGCAGTACAATTTGAAATAATAAAATAAACATCAACTCGAATGAAATAAAAAAAATATTTACAGTGCACCACTACTGTATTTTATAAGAAATCTTTAATTTGCTAAGCTCCAACCAATTATAAGGTTGCGTTCCGTGTATTGTGCGGACTGGAAATAGAATACGCGTGGGCGGAAGAGTGGGAATGGTGCGGATGTCGAGGGTGCACCTGCTTGGCGTTATGATCGACATAATTAAAAAACTTCTTAGATCCCTGTTTTGAAAAACGCAAATATTTGTACTTACGTATGTACTAAAAGGAGCTCGGTGGCGCAGTGGTCATGGGATGGGTGACCAAAAATTTATTATCTCGAGCTCCTCCGTGCTTCGGAAGGCACGTTAAGCCGTTGGTCCTGGCTGCATCTGAAGTCGTTAACACCCACCAATCCGCATTAGGCCCGCGTGGTTATGACCCGTCCTCCTTATCCACCCATAAAGAACGCCTGTGCCCCAGCAGTGGGACATTAAAAATGGCTGATAGTCATGTAATAAAATAAATTTTATCCATCTGTACTGTGACGCAGAAGAAATTAATTTTTAGTTACCTACTTAAAAAAATGGAAACTACTCGTTTTTCAAATTTGAGATTTTTGCATTCACAATGCTATTTTTATACAATACTACTCGCACCAGATCAATTCTCTAACGGGAATCGAACCCGCGAAACTACTCGTTTGCTTTTTATCAAGAAAAGAAGTAGTAGCCTCTTTGCAATTTGATTTATTTCCAGCAATCAAGATTGAATTTCCAGCAAAACTTCATGAAACTTAATTTAAAACGTAATCAACGCCGTTGTTAATTAGTGAGTGCTTTGCGATAAGGTTCTATTAAAAATATTATCATCTAGAGATGGTTCTCGTTTCCTTTTCAGAGGGCCTATTACGAAAATAACGTACGCAATTGCGTAACGCAGTCACTTGGTCACAATAATCGTTCGCAGTTCGTCGGTTGTGGCTATTAAACACATTTTCAATAAATTTGGCTATCGTGGCCCAAAGACTAAACCAATGATGTCGGATACGCTAGAGAAAAACTGTCAAACTTACGCAATCACTTTGCAATATCGCATACGCAAGTGCTTTGTAATAGGAAACAATCATAACGAAGCACGGACGCAGCTGCGTGTATCGCATTAAACTTTTCGTAATAGACCCCCTGTTTATATATTATTGTATTATTACATAGGCCAGAATCAGCAGCTTCATATACGTCGAAGTAATATCAAAACAAAAGCTTTAACATGCAGTAGGTACAAATCAGCGCGTGCTCTAGATTTTTCTTGATTTTCAAATCCTTACTTTCATCTTAAAAATATGATACCTATTAATTACTTATTAACCTTACTATCACGAAAACAATAGTATTACTTTCGAGATAATAGGTTAAGCGTTTTGATATATAGCTATATACGTTTAATAATAGTTTAAACGTATTATATTTTCTGTGATATGGCGCCGGGGTCACAAGTATAGTGAAACTCTATCTACTGGTGTCTAGTATCTCAAATGGATTGCCCGTTGCCATGGCGAACGTTACGACTGAAATATCTTCAAAACCATTTACGTTACGTTACGCTGCTGCTGTTTTCTTTCAGGGATATCAGAGAGATCGAAATTCCATACGTTGTATTTTTACATAATAATATTATGAAAAATATTGTTTCATAAATATTAATTTGACGTAGGTGTGTTCTTCTTTGCACCCATTAACTTTTGATTTTAATTAATTAGGTATAAGATATCGATCGATGTATTATAAATCTGAGAATATGGTTAAGATGTTAGCTCTTCTCTTGCTTGGAAGGAAATTACCTGCCTCGTATGTATGGCAGTGGTTTAGCACCTGGCCCAGCGATTGCGGAAGTTATGCAACGTTCGCAAGGGTCGGTCATGGGATGGGTGACCAAAAATTTACTATCTCGAGCTCCTCCGTGCTTCGGAAGGCACGTTAAGCCGTTGGTCCCGGCTGCATTTGCAGTCGTTAACACCCACCAATCCGCATTGGGCCCGCGTGGTGGGTTATGGCCCATCCTCCTTACCACCCATAAGGAACGCCTGTGCCCCAGCAGTAGGGACATAAAAAATGGCTGATGGACATGTATGGTAGTAGAATGAGTTTTGAGTCGAGATTCCTCCAAAAGTGTGTCAAGTATCACGAAAAATGATTCTACAGTATCAGACGGTTGTGATAGAAGAAATAAAAAAAATAGGAAACATATTAAAACTTATTCTTTGAAACGAACATTTGTTCAAAGTCACGGTTTTATGAGAGAGAGAGAGAGAGAGAGAGAGAGAGAGAGAAAGTATTTATATTAACCAACGACCACACAACACAAAAAGTAACAAAACAGTGATGATTAAGTAAGTCGGTACACAGATAGCACAGAACAATAAAAAGAATAATAATAAATTATACATTTGTGGCCCTTGGGTCAAAAAGGCATCGGTATAGTGCTAGTCTTCAACATCATACTCGTAGTAAACTAACCTTTGACGTTATTATGTTGTGCTTATATTTCAATCATACAATAGGCTTTGTCCGCACATTATCAGAGATCATTAGATTCTCCGCTTGGCCATAAATTGTCCCCTCGCTCCGAGCAGATTGGCCCCTTAATCTTGTGCGTGAATTGTGTTACACTACATGAAGAATCCAATATTTTGGAACTTGTAATTTGTTATTTTATTTATTTGTTTATTTTTTTATAATAAAGTGTTTTACAAAAATAACACAGACCCGCTAAACTGCTCAGCGGTTTGTCGGCAGTAGTAGTTCTCGCCGTAGTTTTAACTAATCTACTTACTATAAACTTATTTTTTAACACTGATTATATTAAGGTGGTACCCTGAGCGAAAGTGGCGCCGCGGTGAATTATATTTTATATTATAATTCTAATATTCATTTCATTTCATTTCATTTCAATTTTATAAATGTTTATCGTGGAGATTTTAGGGCCCACAGTCTAGTTTTTTTAGCCGGTATCGTTACATTTCCTCGTAGTCACTGTTAGAAGTAGATAGCAAAACTGCTAAAAGTGGCCGTTTTTGACACATTTGGTATCTACTTCTACGAATGACTATGAGGGCATGTAGTGATACCATCTAAAAATACTAGACCATGGGCTCTAAAAGTTCAACGATAAACATTATTAAAATCTTTTTCTATTAATAACTTATTAAATAAAAACCTCTGAGGGCGCTACTTTCGGTCATACAACCGCCTTAACTATGTATGGAACCTATGCGGCATTGATAACAGCGTAATTACATTTTTTAATACCTTTGCTAGTTGTAGCTTAATCGTATGTTACAAATTGAAACGAGTTTGTAAAACAATCAACCAGTTTTTAAGTAATATTATTATGAAATTTTTCAGATTTCCTACAAAATATTCATGAGAAAATCACTGTTAAATTTTCTTGATAATGCAAAACGAATTGTATTTTTGCATAAAGAAATAAAACCGTAATTTTATCTGACGTGACGTGTGTCGTAAAGGTCAGAGAGTAAAACGAGCTGCCAAGTCGTTAAGCCGTTAATGAGCTGACTGTGAGTTTATTTTCACCGCTCCCAATAAATTGTGCATAATCTAGACTCGTAAAACGGTGGAAGCATTGTTTATTCAACACTTTGGGTACCTACTCTTTAAAATCGTGTTTTCTTTCAAATTCATTGTTTTTAACACCTATATAGCTCAAGCTTAAATTTTTACGTATACACTGTGCTTGTACCAATATTATAGTTACCTGCAGTCGTGGTATAAGAAATTTAACTATGTGGCTTTACTGTTCTAAAGCACGTATATACTAGAACAAAAAATACAGTCAACATATCATATTTTAATATTATTGTATTTTTAGTATTTGGTATACGAAGAATATACTCTCTCTATCTTTTCAATCGTTTTCAATCATTGACCTGAAATATTTTTTTGCTATTTAACTGGACTGGCTGTCTGTATGATTTGACAGCAAAGTTCTTTAAAGTTTTTTAACAGTTTTATAAATTAAATAATAATAATAATTTTTATTATGCATAATTAATTCCATAGAATAAGAAGTTTTAAATTGTATAAAGAGCTATCGATATTTGCGTCGACATAAGCACATCACTAGATTTAGTACAATGTCCCTTGCGCTACGTCCTACAGCGCCAAAATGGCGGAAATCAAATAGGCACAAGAACAGTTTGATAGCAGCCAGTCCAGTGTAATAATATAGAGGTCAATGTTCAATCGAGTTGGAACCATAATGTTTTTGCACTTTACTTTTTCTTAGGCACTTTAAACTTTGGATTCGCCATGATTACGCAGCTAGCCTTACTTTCTCCGATATACAATGCCAATTAGCACTTTCCTAAGGAATAAGATACTAACTAGAATATAAATAAATTAATAATTAATCCTGTACCACGAGAGATTCACTACATTGCTATTAATATTAAAGTCCTTCTCTGCGTTTATTTGGAATTGTAAAGGTAAACCGCAGAAATAGCGTTTTGCTACGATATTTACTGAATCATAATGTTTTTTTGTTTATTGATAAGTATAATAAATAACTTGCAGATTTATACGGTTATTGCATAGCGTAACATAGTGTAGCATATGTTTCCACTTTGGTTATTGTATAACTGAAACTTAAAACTTCATGAACTACGCTAGTTTAAAATGTTCTTATAATATGACAAAAAAATAAGTTTAAGACTACATATTTTTTTTACTTTTCAGAGCCTTTAATGCTAGAAAAGGATGACTTTTGTCACTGATATCTCAACTTAGACGTGTGTCTGTCTGTCTAATGGGACACGCAGCTTCGAGGGTCCTGAGGGAATATTTATTACTCGTACATAGATCTGGAGGCCATAACTCAAGTCAGGGCTCGGTTCGAGACCTTGGGGGACGCTTCGCACTCTGAACACTTCGTTACAACTACGCAAGTTTTGAGAGGCAAGCGTTCCGTTCAAGTCTTCGTTATTTTTTTCTGGGCAAATGATTAAGAAGTTTTAAAGTAAACTCATTTCAATAATGCAGTTTCAATGAAGACGAAAATACTGAAAATTTATGATTGTTTTGAATTGAAAAACGGAAAAATCGACAAAAAAAAGAAGTGTCTATAAACCATGAAAATACTAATTGTCACAGTTTTATTTATTTTTAGGACGCGTTAGGTATTACATGTAACCTTTAATCCAACATTTGTCTGCCACTTGGGGCACACTCCAAGCTTTATTGGCATTTTTATGGGCGCCGAGCAATCACGCCCCCGCGCGGCGAAAACTAGGATTTAGTTTTCCATCTGGAGGACTGAACATCATGTTTATTATTTTGATCCCACAAACGTTAATAAAGACTGATCTCCGAGCTTGATTGTGCTTTTTACGGCCGTTATGGCTTCTCGATTTTCTATTTTCGTGTGACTGCTAGAAGCACTTATTGCCTACAAAATACAAAAAGGTATTTTTAAAGACGTGCATTGGAGTTAAAAGAACCTTTAGCCTATAATGTAGTAGTATAAAATATAACTTTTTATCTAAGTTGTAGTTAATTTCAAGGAATATATTATCTAGGTATAAATACATTATCAATATATTAAGTTACTTAATATAACTGAAAAAATATTAGATATTATAAAAATCGACTCACCCGTAGCAGCTCAGACGGTACTCGAACCCGCACTCTTAGGATTCCGGCCCAATGCACTAACCAATTATGCTACCGAGTCGCTAGTGGGAGTGGCGAAACTTTCTAATACTGTTTACGTTTTCGCTGTAATTACAGGAGATTTTAATATTAACACTCTTGAAAGCAACAAAAATACGGCACACTTAAAAGATATTCTAAATAAATACAATCTAACCCTGCACATAAATCAACCTACTAGAGGTAAATCGTGTCTCGACCTAGTAATAAGCAATATAGGTGATGCGACGGGTTCGGTACAGTCCCTGTGGTTATCCGATCATGACACTGCTCAGATTTTGAAGTTCAACGTCGAATCTAAAAAAGAAACTCCAAGTACCATATTCTGTTTTAAAAGAAGTTATTCACAAGAAAATATAGAAAAATTCAAATCTTATCTCGGTAGTCTTTCTTTTTCAAATGTTTATGAACAGAATGAGTTAAACGATGCATTTAATGAATTTTACGAAATCCTCTTGTTATTATATAACCTATGTTTTCCCATTATAAAGGTCAAGTGCAACTTATCATCTAAGCTTCCATGGATATCAAAAGGTCTACGAAAAAGTTGCATTACAAAAAGAAAACTCCGGTTTAAATACTATTCGACCAAAGCCGATGCAGATCGAGTAACGTATCTTAATTATAATAAGTTACTGAAGAAATGTACACACCTTTCAAAGAAAAACGCGAATCAAAAGTATATAAAGCATAGTAAAATCAATGGTAAAAACATTTGTAAAGCAACATGGACGATTATAAAAAATGAAACTAGTGGGACGTACAGTAGAAATTATATAACTAAAATCAATGATAAGGGAAAAGACATTACGGATCCAAAATATATTGCATCAACATTTAATAATTATTTTATAACTGAGACAAACAAATCAAACAATACCACACAGAACACAACAAAAACAAACTTGCAAAACAGTATCTTTCTAACACCAATTGACGCAAACTACATTATGAAGGTTATTATGTCTCTAAAAAACACTCAATCTGAGGGTATGATTCTTTAAGTACAAAAGTGTTAAAAGCATGTAAAGCAGAGTTAGCGCAAATTCTAGCCTATCTTGTCAATTTATCACTACAGACAGGAACATTTCCGGAAAAACTCAAAGTTGCTATTGTAAAGCCATTGCACAAAAAAGGGGAAAAAACTGACATAAAAAATTACCGCCCCATAACGCTTTTATCAATACTCTCAAAAGTTTTTGAGAAGGTAATGCATGCTCAGCTTACTAGTTTTTTGAATAAATTTAGAATAATAAATAAAAACCAATTCGGGTTTCAAAAAAATAAATCAACAGCACATGCTGCATTTGATTTGGTTGACAAGGTTCTGCAAAATGTTAATGAAAATAACTACACAACAGCGATACTTTTGGACATGTCAAAAGCCTTTGATTTCGTTTGCCATGATCTACTCTTATCCAAATTAGATCGCTATGGAATCAGAGGCCCGGCATTAAGATGGCTGCAGTCCTACTTAGACAATAGAGAACAAAGTGTGGAAGTAACGCAATTAGACGGAAAAAATGTCGTCCAAACATATAAATCAGAATCATTGCAAAATAAATTTGGGGTTCCACAAGGAAGTGTGCTGGGACCATTGTTGTTTATATTGTATATAAATGATTTAATAGACATAAAAAATGATATGATACTGTTTGCTGACGATATTTCTGTTATAGTGACGACAAATAAAAATCTGACAATTGAACAACATAAAACTGACATATTAACAACTTTGACATTAATAATGAAATGGCTTCAAAATAATAATTTAAAAATAAATTTATCAAAGACAAGTATAATGAATTTTAATAATTTTAAAAATCAATCAATTGACATTTACATTGATGGACATCTTCTGGAAAATGCAAAAAGTGCAATATTTCTGGGTCTTTTAATAGATACAAAATTATCATGGAAGGGACATATAGAGAAAATTTGCGGCAAAATTAATAGATTTGTATTTGCGTTATACAAACTATCTAAGGTAGCAAGTGTAAATGCAGCAATTACTGCTTATTTTGCGTATATAGAATCTGTATTAAGATATTGTTTGATAGTATGGGGAAACGGCACTGATATTAAATAGCTATTTATTGCGCAAAAGCGGTGCATAAGAGCTATTTGTAACATAGCTCCAGATATATCGTGTAAGCCCTATTTTAAATCTTTAAAAATACTGTCCTTTCCGAGCCTCTATATTCTTGAAGTGTGTGTATTTGTAAAGCAAAATATGGATAAGATTACAATGGCGAAAGACATAACCCAAAGGTCAAGACGCGACCCCCATAGACTGGTTTTAATGACGGTCCCAAAAACTCAACGATTCCTTAAAAATTGTCATGCTATGTCTAAAAAAATCTTTAATAAAATACCGAGTCGCTTTAAGGATTTATCTATACAGCGTTTTAAAACACTTTTGCGTAGGTGGTTGCTAGAACACACATTCTATTCCATCGATGAGTTTTTGAAACATAAGGAGTCTTGTTGTAGTCTATGCACGGCTTAGTTGAATTTAAATCAAAAAAAGAGTATTGACATTGAATAATTATACAAACTGGCTGTTTCTTTTTAATTAATCATATAAATAAAAATACTATACTTTGTAAAATCAATAATGAAAATTCTATAATATTTGCATGCTATCTCATATGGCTACATAGGTAAGCACTTAACAAATGACGACCAACTTTATTGTAAAATACCCTATTTAATGCAAATACATGATTATGATTATGATTATGTAAGCCAGCGTTATTTCATCAATGTGAAGAATTACCTTCAACATTCGAAAAATTAAAATTAATATAAAAAATAGCATTGTGAATGCTAAAATCTAAAAATTCATCAAATTATCTATATTTTCTTTTTCTTAACACTTTGCTACTAATGTCTCTATTATTTGTTACAGGTAATTTATTTGCATTGCCTTCTATTAGTAAGTACCTGTCGACATTTTCATACTCTCTAAAATAAAAGGGATAACTCTATGCCAGTTAGTCTAAGAAAATTACGAAATTTAATTCAAAATGTAAATACGCGAAACAGACAGAAATAGTTAAAAATAATACACTATCATGAAACTTTAAAGCAGAAAAGAAAACACGTCGTCGGTAAGTATCTATATTTTGTAAAGAAAAAGAAAATACAACTTACTCGTCTTCTGAAGCCCTGTCCCTTGTAGGTAGGTTGTTGATTTGAAAGATACCGTTGTCTCAAATATCCAGAAAATAGTTTGAAATCAGCTCTGGCGCAGAAACGCGAAAAGTTTTCACATAGGAACATCTGCGAACGGCTCTTAAAAAAGTTTCGAATCTAATTTTATAGGGCGCTCGCGCTCCGAACATCTGTGATCAAGGTAATCGGACTTAATTACAAGTCTGTTGGATAAAAACAATGTGTCAGTTGTAAGCTAAACTTGTAACTTGTAAGGTATACAGTCACAATAAGTTAATATATCGTGTCTCACAGTAGTAAGTAGTCTAATTATTGTTTGAAGTAAATAGGTATTTGACCATAATTATTATGATCGAAGATTTACCCTCTGAATAAAAGTGACTTTCAATGAATATTTTTATTTTCAAATAAATACCTTACAATATAGCATCCTCGTGCGAGGCCCGTGCGGCAAACGTCGTCGCGAGGCAGCGCGCTTGGTGGGAACCCGCCTAATCACGTAAAAACGGCTGATCAGAATTTAATGAAATTAAAACATGAGGATTTTATCGAATGTCCACGCGGACGAAGTCGCCGGCGGAAGCTAGTGTTTTATAAAATGACACTTGGTCAACTCGTTAGTTAATGCACTTTGTCCTAAAAACATTACTTTGTCGAATAATTCAAGCTGATATTCAGGCGCTGCCTCACCTTGACCATCTGCTTAGAAAAAAAGAGATATCAATTTATCAACAACGGCCTTTAAACTTTAAACTCTTGTCGTAAAATGAACTCTGTTGTATCCAAACATTATTAATCCCGTGACCTGTCACGCACGTCGGATATATATCAAGTAAGCGGGTAGTATTATATGCAACATATCGGCTCTAACGACATCGCGATATTGATGCGTTTCAACACGACACACGACTGCCGACAAAGCGACACGTTCGTTAAAACGGTTCATTTGACACGGTATTTATAACGTCACGTAATCACGTCAGTTTCAAAACATTACAAAGTAAGGGTAGCTCGACTAATTTAACTTTCATTTTGAAGAATTTATAGAGTGTCCATCAGCCATTTTTTTTTTGTCCCCACTGCTGGGGCACAGGCCTTCCTTATGGGTGGTAAGGAGGACGGGCCATAACCCACCACGCGGGCCCAATGCGGATTGGTGGGTGTTAACGACTACAAATACAGCCGGGACCAACGGCTTAACGTGCCTTCCGAAGCACGGAGGAGCTCGAGATAATACATTTTTGGTCACCCATCCCATGACCGACCCTTGCGAACATTGCTTAACTTCCGCAATCGCTGGGCCAGGCGCTAAACCACTGCGCCACCGAGCTCCTCCTAATAGAGTAATTATTACTAATTAATAAAAACTACATTGTTGTTTAACACGCTGAATTAATGGGCTTACCTTTTCGTATACTACCTATAGATATAGATAGTTTAGATTTTACACAATTTTACTTGTAATTATAGATTTTAATAAAGCAACTCAATTGATTTTAAACAGACAAAACTATCTCTACCTAATCTCTATGGTTAGTAAATGCTTATGTTTATAAGATAAAAATCAATTAAACAACCCCAATCATTTTGATACATTTACCATTTAATGTGCTGTTGCAAAAACTACAAATTCTGATACAAATTATTTATTAAGCAACACTACAACCAATATCCGGAACTTATTGTTTATGTATAACTTCATTACTTACATCAGTTTCTCCGAAAACTATCATGTCTGAATTAAAACAAAGAGTACGCAATACATTGCTCAATGCCGACTTTATGGGGCATCAAACGTGCTGGAGAGCTGGAGTTGTATGAAGAGGCGAAACGTTATTGCATTAATAATGCTAGGATTTACGGCCGCCTCTGGATACTTAATATTTCATTCTCAGCTCTAAAGGAAATGTTCGGTGTAACGTGCTTTGGCTGAGTTTGCTATAACGTTTTGTTCTACTATGTTAATTAATCATTTTGATAACAACCTTTTTAATCATGTCTATCTAAGTATATTTTGTAAGAATACTTTCGTTTACATAATGTTAAGTAAACGATAGCAGTAAAATAAAATAAATTACGAGGATAAAAAATATGGAGAATTTTCTAATTTACTTAATTTAATTTAGCCTCGATTAGCTACGGCACTTAAATTTGGAGAATTTTCTAATTTAAGGTGGTACCCTGAGCGAAAGTGGCGCCGCGGTGATTTTAGGGCCCACAGTCTAGTATTTTTAGACGATATCGTTACATTCCCTCGTAGTCACTGCTAGAAGTAGATAGCAAAACTGTAAAAGTGGCTGTTTTTGACACATTTGCTATCTACTTCTACTAATGACCTTCTAAAAATACTAGACCATGGGCCCTAAAATCTCCACGATAAACATTATGAAAATCTTTTTCTATTAATAACTTATTAAATAAAAACCTCTGAGGGCGCCACTTTCGGTCATACAACCGCCTTAATTTCCTACTTCACTAATGTGAGTAAAAACTGACACCTTTTGATAAAAACTTAAATGCTACGAAAGCAAAGAGTTTGATGCCAAGAGATATCAAAGAATAATGACAAGTCATTTAACTTAATAATTTTTCTCCTACTGCTATATACCTTTAACACTAAACGCCCATTATCTATAAACTAAACTGGTTACATAGTTACATAACTACATCGCAATCTGAAGTCCGACCGCACAATACGTCTCGGGAAACCATCTCGACCTCTGCACACCGCATGCATATTCAATGCACTGCGTTCAACGTAATCTCAACCTTATGTTCTAGTAATAAGAGATGACGAACAGCTTACAGTTATTGAACTAACCGGATATGACGTAGACACGCCATCTGTCTGGATTTTCCTGACAGGCCAATAGATAGGATTTCTTGTGTCTGGTATTATGATTTCAAATTTTGTTCGATAACTTATTTTGCGGAGTATTCTTACATTTCGCAAATTCAAAAAAAATGATTCAGTTTTAAAAGCTATTGAACGATACATTGATCTAATGTAGGGTATAAGTACCTACCTAGTTTTAACTATTTTGTAAATAGAAATACACAAACTAAACTAATATTAGAAATAACATTATAACCTTTCATTTCCCTCACCGTGCCGCCGCTCGGTAAATACGGTTACGTGAAGCAACGATCACAGCTTACGAACACTCGGCGCTTCAGTAAATGATAACTATTTATGTGATATGTGATAATATGTATCCTTGTTTGGTATTACCACTTTAGTACATTCACTAGTAGGTCTTCCAATCAATTACATTCAACTAGAAAGGTGTTTTATACCTACTGTACTAATATACTAGCACATAAAAACTGCACTAAAATAAAAGGGACACCATCCTAAACTGCCTGAGAAAGGAATTATTTTAATACTTCAAGACCGGAAAATGAGACACAATAGATTTTCATTGTCGTGCGGACCGATCGAGCCGCTCCGGCGTTGACTTAATTAGTCAACGCCGGAATAATGATAATAAATATTGATATTTTCTAGCAGCTTTTAGAAGAAGTTTTTGACTAACCAAATCGAGAGATAAAAATGAATTACCTACCTTGAAAAGAACTTTTGAAGACCTAAAGTACTGACAACCCTAATTTTGAATCTACGATCTTCTTGCAATCCGTTCTACCTTCACTTGGTTCAAATCACACAGCAACAAATACGACAAAAACAAAATATGATAATTATGGGAAAAGGCGCGCATGTTTTTTTTGGTTTTTTTCAAACGCCCAACGCAAGAATATTTTGCGAACAAAGGGGTGAGGAGCATACAGCCTACTACTAATACTTCAAAATTATAATTTTAAGTGACAAAATGCAAATATTTTAATATTTCATAACAAAATATTGTGAATTATGAATAATTTGATACTAATATAATATTTATTTGACTTAACTAAGGTCTTACACATTTATTTATTCTAAAAATGTATATGAATTTTCAGCAGCATAAAACCTCTTTGTTGTAAAAAAAATAACTGTATTACCTGGTTAAATTGGGAATGCTCTGTTTACTCGCATAGAACTTGCAGTAAGGTACTAATTTAACTTTGTAGGATTAAATCTATTACGAACTAGTGTTATATATTATTATTGCACGCGTTTATTATAGCTCGGTTTATGACCCTAAAAGCGATGTTTTAGGGCTCACTTTACGAGCAAGTGTGTTGAAAAGATTATAATAATTTGGCACGTCCACACAATCGCCGATGCCAGACGATTACTGGCGCACACGATTGTCTGGAATCATAAACGACTGAATTCAGATATCTTTGTGTCCATCGATGATATGCGATACGGAATAAACGCCGTCGCCTTCGATTATGGATGCATACACGATGATTAGCGATGAGTGTGCCGATTATAAACAAAACAACATCAGCGATTGTTTGGAGGGGCCATTGATGATCTTGGTGCTTAGTGTATGTTTTGCCTTATTGGGCATTAGAGTGACAATGTTCTCGTATTGTCTGTAGGTGTATATAATAAGGTGGTTGGTGTTGCAGTGGCGAGCCCGCCGGGCGGCGCGGGCGCACCGCGCGAGGAATCGCCGCGCCCGCCGCCGCCGCCCGCGCCCCGCAACCACACCCCCAGTAAGCACGGCTCCACAGCGGCTATTGCGATCACTACATTTCTTATATTGACAAAAAAGAATCGTAACGATACCATTAATATCTGAATAAATACAGAATACACAACAATATAATGAATTCTAGACAATGTACATAGTTTTCCCAAACAGAGTTTTCTTGTTTTTACGACAATCAAATCACAATAAATGGATCGATTCCTATCTAGTCACTCCACAGAATTATGCAGCAAAGACTTTATACTATTTTAATAATATCTAATTCCTGTCTTATTTGTACTCTTTCGACTGATTAATCTAGCTAGGGTCGACTATACAGGGTTATTTGTAAAACATCAACAACCTCGCAGGAGTAGATCACAAGCATCATAAACAACAACTTTTTTCTACGACTTTTCCAAAAACACCAAAAAAATATTCGACTTTCCATACAAATGTCCGAACAGCTGATCGAGCTTCGTATGAAAAGTCGGTTTTTTTTGGCTGTCTTCGGAAAAGTCGTACAACAAAATATGTTGGTGTTTATCGATGTTAGTAATCTACTCCTGCGAGGTTGTTAACTTATAACCCTGTATAAGCCAATATAACTTCCCAGCCTTTGGCGAATAGATAGCGAATTAAAATGCAAAATATTTAAAAACATAAACTTAACACACATAAAATGAGAAAAGAAATATCGCAATAGCCGCCAGCCACGTGCACGTTTCATCATCATTTCGAGTGGTTTAGTTCATCACTAGCACCTGCACGTCACACTTCCTCTGTTGTTAGAACAAAGAAGAACCTTCTTGCTAGATGTAGTATCTTTTTTCAGTACCTTGACATTGTATTTAACATTTAACCGATTTCTATCTATTGCATGACCCATTTCTATTTTTCATAGAAAATAGAATATTTGCACTGAAATGTTTGACTGCTGCAATCGGGAACGGAACCCGGAAATTTATATAATCTGTCATAGGCCGTAGACAAGCAGTTAATTATTTTTAGTTTAAATATCCTATCAGATTAAATTTTACCATTAAACAAAATACCGTTTTGCATTGTGGTAGTTTTCATTTGTGTATTATTTTTTATCCTTGAATAAACTACATAATTCATGTTTTGTGTTTACAACAAAACTGTATAAATCAGAGAATGTATTACAAAAAAGGGATAAGCGTACGATATGCTTTGCACTCTGTGACATTATTAACTTCTGTATAAGATTTAAAATCAACTAAATCTACCAACGAATATCGTTCGACTATATAGGGATTCTTTTTTGTAATAGGCCCTCTGTATGTAGCTACAGTAATATTTCTGATAATGATAACATAGCAACTATGAGCTGCAAGTAAAAGCCAAAATGTAATATTTTTATTATTTTTAAAGTTTCTTTCGTAAGATGCATATTTTTTTATTTATTACGACGACAAAAGAATCGCGATAATCGAACAATGTTGACAATTCAATTAATTTTGGACTATTTCTGAGCTAATAAGTTCCCGTTATCGTAGTTGGTTATTCGAAGTAGGCCCCCTAATCGTAGCTCGTAGGGACATAATTGAGTACAATCGGCCGGCCGGCCTCGGGAGCGAAATAAACATCTCCATACATTTGCCTCACGCCTCACGTTACGTCGTAGCAAGGGTTGCTACGTGCTACGACTTCCGTAGTCTTGCTATCGGCTATTTGATGCCGCGTATGATTCGAATGTCACGTTGTGTCCGTTATACCACAGATAATTATAATACTTATACTAGTGTTAAACGTAAGTAGAAATATACCTATTCAATATAGTTGCTCGAATCAGAATTATTTTTTATATAATTTTCAGTTTTATAAAAGTGATTTCTAAAAAACCTTTTTTAAATATTCATAACTTGAAAATAGTTTTTGTTGAGGAAATAATTTAATTTTCTTACTATTTCACGTTTCACACTCGAACATTAACTATGTAGGAATATGCTAAATCATGACTTGTGATTACCGCCGGCGACGAAATTAGCAAATCCCAACCATGTATGTTATATATAATAGGTATTATACAGAAAATAGCAACAATATTAAAGATAACTTAATTAGAGGCTAAAAGTTTTATTTTATGTCAGTTTTTTGTAACTTAGTTCACCAGTAAGTAACATGTTTGTCGATTAAAAAGCATATTCATGTACGGTACGAGCTTTTTAATAAAACATATTTCGACTTAGTCCAAGTATTGTAAATGTTGTATTATTGTAAAATAAATTTCACGTTGTAATATCTTTGTTAGCTTTTATTTGCGCGGCTAACTCACGTGAATTTCGTAACGAACTTGGTTCCGTGCCTCTGATTAATATTTCATAACGGCAATTATATATTTATTTATTTATATTTATTTATTTAAAAGAACCATGCGCTTTTCCTTTCATCTTTCTGCCATATAATTTAACTTTTTTTTCAGAAGATAGATCATGCGCCATTGAGTGCAATGAGATAGCCTCTGTTAAAGGGGAAGAAGAACGGGAAAGATTCTGTGCCAAGACACACCTTTTAAGGGCTTCATCTTAAGCACGGAGTAGCAGCCTCACAGTATCGGTTAGATTATGAAAAAAGATGGCGAAAAAAACTTTTTGAAAAAAGGGCTGCACATTTAGTAAAACATACTAGACTACTGCAAAACTTCACATCCTAAGGTCATCTCACCAGAACCTAACGACGCGACGATGTGATTCAAATAATTACTTTAATTTTTTTCTGTGGGTAAGTTACTTGACGTAGCTTTAGTAGGTCAACAAAGACATTTCATCGTCCAGATCCTGTTATATTTTTTTTAAATTATTTAACTTCAGTAAAAGAGTTCAGCGTAGATTAAAATCCTTCGCTCAAGTCGAATTAGAATTTCTATCATATAGAATCAATAAAATATCCACCAAAATTGGACACCAAAAAACTATGATAAGCAATCGTAATTATTAACTGAAACTATTTCTACTTTTATGCATTATTGATCATTGTCCATGAGTTATTGAATACTTTTACAATAAAATGCTATCAATAAATACCTATTGTAAAAATTGAAATATTTAGATTCTGATTTTTAGTAGTAAGCGTTCAGCCATGGGTTTTTGTGACCGCTTATTAGATAAATAGATAGATAGATAACATCTTTATTTAAAAAACTACAGACACACGCATAAAACAGTGCATAAAAGTAATGAAACTTAAATGACCTAAAATTATCACACTAATATTAAAGTATGTGTACTGTAGCAGTGCAAAAAGGTCACAGCTCAGCGTTGTATTTGCTTTTAGAGCAAATCACTGATTAACAACAAATATTCCCCCTCATCCTGAATTGCAGGGCCCGCGCGTCACATGTGGCGATGTGTCCTCGTTCGTGTAATATCTGTCCCATCCCTTTATTATCTTTGTCAACGCTTATGAAACGCGATTCTTTAAGTTCTTATTAAAGCGTTACATGATCATATTATTTTTCTTTGTAGTAATTCTGGGATTGCTTTTCAAAAACACAAGATTTTATTATTATCTTATTTCTAAATCGTTAAATTAGATATCAGGATTTGATAGCAATGTAGCTTTTAGCTATCTAGTAATTCTAGTCTACACAAATGGATGGACATTTCAGTTCTGTCAATGTATGGTGTTCCACACAACTCTTTGAAAATGATAAATTAATTGATATGAATAGTTTATTGATAAATGATAATAAATGATTTTACAAGAATGAGTACGCGCGACGAATGTTGGTTGCGAACTAAAAATATTTTGCTTACATACAAAATTAATAAAATTATAAAATAAATACATTTCTCGAGGAAACGCTGATTGGGCGAATTGTACGGTCATTCACCGTACAGTCAAAGCAGTCCGTCTTTCTTTAGTAACATCTCCTCTCAAAATGGATGTGTAGGTACTTCCATTTGAGAAGAGATGTTACTAATTTACAAATTTTATTTCATAGATTTATTCATAGAACAAAAAAATTTGGGGATTTATAATTCAGACCAACCGCAAACTAATACAAGCACATACCTATTAGCTTTTGGTTTTAAATGATAAAAGCGAATAAATTTGAACAACAAAGATCTCCAATTAATCATAAAATTAATAAATCTCACTATTAAAAAAACAATAAACATTTTTATTTCTAAGTTGAGCCCAACTACGACTTTGTTATACCTACTTAGTGCAGTTATTTTAAAACCTTTAAGCAATTTGACTTTGTATTCTACAATAATGAGATGCTTTCGATAATTTTATGAAGATTAGAAAAATTCAAATCAGGTAACATTGCATGCGAATTTATTTAAATGAATGAAAATATCGACCGGATTGAACCGCACAACATTGTTGAAATATTCAAAGTGGTATTCGGAGCTATTTAGGATTCGGTCTGGATCGCCAATCTCATTAGGAGTTTCATGATGCACGAGCAATTTGCATCAGGAGATCGGATATTTTTGCCATTATTGGCCTACTGCATGGAGCTTTATGGCTTAGTGGGTTAGCGCATTCACTCTATGACTGTTGGGGTTCATTTGAGAGAATTGTTCAAAGAAATAAATATTTTAACTTTGGCAGGCCAATATATTTATGAAAATTTAGTTTATGTAAGGAAACACTATGATTCATTTGATAAGAACAGCAACATTCACCAGTTTAATACAAGAAATAAAGATAAACTTGCCGTTCTAAGATTTAGACTTGCAAAAACGAGAGGTTAATTTATGGGAAAAGGCATAGCCTTTATTAATAAAGTTCCACAACAAGTGATTGATCTTCCTTTGCATGAATTTAAAAACCATGTTAAAAAAACGCTCATGGGTTAAGGTTATTATAAAGTTGACGATTACCTTAAAGATCAAAATGTGTGGAAATGATGTAACACATTACTTGCTGATATAAGTACTTTGTCGAAGTAATATAATAAGTCTATGTTGTTGCCAATAATCCTGTCACCCTGTTGTAATTATCTGGTAACGATATATTCAAGTTTGTAAATATCGTTACTTACCCCTGTTACAGCTGATAAGTTTCTTGTGCCCGTTCTTCTTGTCAGCTAAAAAAGTCTGGAACGGGTGGTAGGAAAATAAAGACCATTTCTAAAGTACTTAATAATTAAGTTTATTTGAATAAAGCTTATTTCACTTTCACTCACTTTCACTTTCATCCATTTTCCTCATTGTCGGGTTATGGGATAAGTGACAAAAAATTAAAATAAAGTTGTTTTGACCAATAGAAAGCATCTCTATTTCTGAGACAGACTTTGATATTTTTAAGCGAAATTCTACAGAAAGTGACTCGACGATGAAGTCTGTTGAAAAAACAGTTTTTTAATGATACACAACTTAAGATCGTACTGAGTATGGCTACACCTTCACAACAACGTGCGACAACGTAGCCTTGAGTCACCATGGCGACAGGCAAAGTCAACAGAAACTAGCAAACAGGGAAACACCACTCTTGGGAGATAGCGAGCTGTTGAAAAAACAATTTCGCTGGCCTTTTCGCGGAACGCTGCGAATGTATGCTCTCGCTTCGTTGCTGTTTTTATTAAAGAAATTCCAAACACTTGGCCGTTTTCCGTTGCGTGCACGTGTATTTTGGTGTTTTGTTTTTTACTGTTTTGTATGTGTGTGACAGCAAATTAGAGTAGTTTTAGTTATGTTGTATAGTAAATGTAGACAATTATATCTTCGGCCAATTCATAGTAAGTAGTTTGTAAGAATTTGAGTTACGAACAATTTAATTTTTCCTAATTCCTTATTCAATAAGTAGTAAGTAGTGTTATAAAACTTGTTACCTTCTGGAGGTAATAAGTTTAAAGAAACTTTTTAATTTGCGCAGTGTATATTCATATCATACATCAAATTCTACGCATACGACCAACGATGTGAGATTGCATTATCTGTATGTGTTCATGCAGCCATTAGAGTACCTACTACCTAATCAATAAGCATGGCTGCTCTACATTTTGTAGTGTAGACTGTAGAGGGGCAGGGGCAGTGCCTTAGCGTAACAGAATAAATAGAGGCTTTTCTTTAACATACGTTTATTTATCAGAGCAACATTTTGTGAATGATGTCAACAACACTCCTAAGAAAAAACCTGCATTTAACTCCAGACAGCCGACACCTCATCTTAGTCCAAGCATTGATTGTTCCAACAACACACAAATTAATATAATTATATTAATTATAAGCATGGAAGCATGGCATATATTGCAAGTTATTAAAAATAAGACTCTCATTATGTCACTTAGTCAACATTAATTAATGTCTTATTATAAACTTAAAAGCAACAACCAAAAACAATGATTCAAATATGCCATTCGGCAACGTACATAAATTTTGTACAAATGTACAAAGGTACACTCCTATATAATAGTCATATGATTTAAATATTGAGAAGAAAGACCCTGTCGACTGAAAGACATGTTTCGTAATAATATATCACAATCGTAAAGAACTGTATCAGAAATCTACGCAATATCGACAGCATGAAGATGAGGCCCTATTGCTTGATAGTACAGTGTACAGACGACACATTTAGTAATTTCCGCACTATGGCAAAGAATATCAGTAGAAGTTCCCTTCCCTAGACAGCAAATCTTCGTCGATACGACGGATAACAAATTAATATCGCTATTTCTTCCTTAAAAACTCATACTTATCCGATACGAAATATTAGGCTCATTGGTTGTCTTCATATTAGTGGCGTCAGGCAATAGGGCTTCATCTTAGTGCGTTCATTCCTGTCGGAATGTACAGTCCATTAAGGCGGAAACATGTCGCGTCGACACGACACACTCTAAAATGTGTTTCTAGCCATACTAAATGTATGAAACCGTTACCTTCTGTCGCGACACAACACGACAGAATATTATGTTTCCGCCTTTATGGATTTTACATTCCGACAGGAAGGAACGCACTAAGATGAAACCCTAATATCGGTGAATATTAGAAAGCGCAGTTGGAGTGCCACTGTGTCCCATAATAGGCGCTTCCAGGTTTTGTATGCCTTTGATTTGAAGTTAAGTTAGTTATAGTTGAAGTTAAGATAAAAGTGCTCGTCCACAGAACAAGGCGCGCTGACAATCGTGCGGCGGTCGTCGAGCCGCAGCAAGCCCGAGGGCTGCGCCACGCCCACGGACGAGCAGCTCGACCAGCTCGACCTCGACACCGAGCACTTGCCCGCTGTCGACACGCCCGACGCTTGCGACAAAGCCGCACTTAGGTGAGTACACCTTAATACAACCGCTTGTGAAACAAATTACGTAACTCTGTTGCTAAGAATTCTCGTTTAAAATAGATTCAAATCTTTTGAAATTATTGAAATTTGACAGTTTCATTTATTGGGAACTGGTGGCCGCCCGCGATTTCGTCTGCGAGGAAAGATTTTTTTTCTGTCCCTCGGGAACGGTATTTTTTTCGAGATGAAAGGTACCCTATGTCCTTAATTCACGATGATCGGTTCAGTAGTTATGACGTCAAGGCGTAACAAACAAACGAACGTTCGCATTTATAATATTAAAGCAAGAAAGTGCTATTCTAGCACTCTGTTAAGGTAGTACCCTGAGCGTATTAGAATTGTTAGGTATAGGTTGTGTATTAGAATTATACACAATTTTAAAAATGTTTATCGTGGAGATTTTAGGGCCCACAGTCTAGTATTGTTAGACGGTATCGTTACATTCCCTCGTAGTCACTGCTAGAAGTAGATAGCGAAACTGCTAAAAGTGGCCGTTTTTGACACATTTGCTATCTACTTTTACGAATGACTACGAGTGCATGTAGTGATACCTTCTAAAAATACTAGACCATGGGCCCTAAAATCTCCACGATAAACATTATTAAAATCTTTTTCTATTAATAACTTATTAAATAAAAACCTCTGAGGGCGCCACTTTCGGTCATACAACCGCCTTAACAACAACTATCAAGTTTCATTTCAATCAATTTCAAACGAGAATTGTTAGCATCAGGAGTTATGTAATGTCATAACAACAATGACGCAGTATTGTTGGATATGATACGTTTTTAATAACCACTTTCTTTACCGTGTAATACCCGTCATCTAACGAGTTTATCTATCTTTGAAAGATGTAGAGGTTGAGAAGTAGATATAATATATTTTATTTGTATGTAAATAAAAAAAACATATCTGCATAGAATAAAAAAATATCGCTAGTATAATCCTCAAAATATCCGCATTTCAACAATAACGAACCAATAAAGACACACCACAATATAAAAGTAATAAGTTTAAAATAATGTATTTCACCGAATAAATTACCTGTAGGAACCGGAACATTACACACCTTAAGCCCAAATAAATCACAAGTATTGCACACAAAACAATATCCTTTTTCTCTGTAATACCGCGTGTAGCTTAATATTGCCCAAAGAACAAGGAAACGACGGGCTGCAGCCGCAAATTATTTTTCAATACAGTTGCTCGAAAATGTAAGTTTACAATGACAGTCGAGCGTGCGGAAAGTTGATTTTACCGCACGCCGTGCGTTTTTGTTTACGGAGTAGTACAGCGTGCGGAAAGTTGATTTTACCGCACGCCGGCGCCGTGCGTTTTTGTTTACGAACGTTTTTTTTAATTTCTACTAGCTTCCGCCCGCGACTTTATCCGCGTGGACAGTAGAAAAATATTGCAACCAGTTTAAAATGACCCCTTTAGTGTATGAAAGCTAGTACTACGGAGAGTTCAAGCTGTTTCTCTGGTTCCACCCACCCGAATTTGATGAAACATAGCTTAGATTTTAAGTTGGACCACAATCTACTAAATTGTGAAAAATCCATCGAAATTTGTTTAGCGGTTTTTGCGTAATTCGTGCACAAATATTAAGAATTTACAGTTTTATTATATGTATAGATTACAATTTTAGCAGTACCTATAAATTTTTCTCGCAAATGTATTGAAAAACGTAGTATGGCACACGGTTGTTAAGGTTTTTTAAAACTCGTGACGATTATAAACCCTCGCCTACGGCTCGGGCTTATAAAACGTCAACTCGTTTTAAAAACCTCCTTACCAACCTTGTATCATAAACTACTATTAATAACTTTTCTCAAACTCCCATTATGACGTTCAAGAGCTTAATCACTTGGACTCCATGGGAACAAAAGCCTCAGTACAGCTAAATTTATTTGAGTGCATTATTAACTGTTGATAATTTAATGTTACTCTGAAGATTGCGGTTGCTTGTGGGTCACTAAGTGGTAGATAGGTATTGTTTCCAGTAAATTAATTGTTATGTTAATTATTTTGACTTCAAAGGAGTAGAGTTTAAAAAAAACGATAAACTTTCTTTAGTTCATCGTTTTTTTGAAACTCTACTCCTCGCTTGGGATTTACTTCATGCCATTTTTATTCAGTTCATCTATTTTAGTCCTAAAAATTACTTTTTTTGCAAGATCTGTAGAACCTTCTCCATAATTCCCATTATTGTTACTACCCACTCGGGAAAAATTACCATTCTCTCCGACGACAACTGGGATATTTTCATTTAATTCAATTTCCAGGGCAATGGGGTCAATTATGACGGTTGATTTGGCGCGCAGAAAGCGGAAATTATATTGGAAACAGTTAACTGCTCCCGGTTTTTTTAAGAGATTTCTGTGAAATTTTTAAGTGGAAAATTGCAATCATGGTACTGTAAGCTATCGCTGCGATGTCCTTAAATTGTAATTGCCTTTCAACTGGGGCTGCCAAAATTGTCTTTTAATAAGGCAATTGAGCAATCATGTTTTAAACAAATAAGTAAATCGTTAAAACTTGTTGAATATTTTTTAATACATTCACAATGATATTTTTATAAAAAGATAATTAATAGAAGTACTTGATAAAATACTAGGAAAAAACGATCTCAGACGTCGTTAAAACTTGTTGTATAGGTAAATAATGCAAACATTTAAACTTTCAAGTCGTTCAACATTTTTTTTATCTTTTTTTATTTCGTTAGAAAAACTTACAGCTGTGAGATACGATATGAATATGTGTAATTACAAAATAAGTAAATATAAGCCATTTACAAGTTTTCACTTATAGGTTATTAAAATTATGGACTAAATAACAAGTTGGTATCTATGTGGGTAAAATTCAGATAAAATTTGTAATCTAGGTAATTACTTAATGTACACATAATAAATCTTGAGCATAAATTATAACAATGTTTTCGATTTAAATAGAAAAAAATTGTTTCACTTTGTAATCTGTGAGAACGAGGAATTTAATTAATTTTGATCTCGGACATTCTAAGACCAAGTAAGAATTCACAAAAAAATATGTTTTTAGCACAAATAATAATATCTTTATTATGTCGAACAATAGAACGAACTAATGTGAAACAAGATTTCAGTTGTAACATTTTTTTAAATAGTAGCTTACAAAACATTTATGACGAGTTTATCGTTTAAGCATTAAATTATTCAAAATGTCTTGGAATAAAGTTAACATAATAAAATTGATTCTCGTGTTCCTTGATTGTCGAACACCAATACAGAAGTCTGAAAGCAACCTCATGAAAATGTCGGCGATCGACCTTCGTCAAACCGCCCATAACCCTCCAGTGAGGGGCTAATAATGCGAACTGATTTCGATCACGTCCGTCAGCGGCCAGAATGGCAGGATTCGGCCAAATTAATTACCAGATAGGTCGACGCGATGCTTGAGAACTTTACATGGTATAGAGAACTCCTTGCGAGAATTTCACATTTTTTTTTTTTAACACACAGCGCCATCTAGCCCCAAACTTAGCAAAGCTTGTAATATAGGTGCTAGACAACTGATATACTCATAGATATAGTATATTAAAAAGATATACTACTAATATACTTTTAAATATATAGGTACTTATTATACACTAGCGACCCGCCCTCGCTTCGCTTCGGTTCCTTCTTTTTTTATGTCTCTTATTAGATCTCAACTCGAATATAGTTCTGTGATCTGTACCCGTAGCACGAACAGCTATGGTAAAAAATAACGCGCGTAAAATCATTCGATAGTGCAATTTTGTATTGGAAATTAGTACAGAGCCATCTACCGCCGAATAACGAAATTAACATTTCCATAGATAATTCTCTAATGAATAATTTTACGCGCGTTTTTTTTCTCGATAGCTGTTCGTGCTAAGGGTACTGGGAATCCCTATTATGCTAAATATTGTGATCGCATTGAATTGGTCCAACGTAAATTTCTTCGATTAGTTAATTTATTAGCAATTTTATTACTTCATGCAGATATTTGTGGATAACGGTGTTGACTGTACAAATACTCAAAGAACAGATTAATGTGCTATGTGTATGTAATGTCCTTGTTCAGTTGTTTGTTGTCTTAAATAAATTACAAAAAAAAGCGTAATTAGGCCAAAGCTTACAGTACTGTTCTAAAAACCTTTACTGTTTTTTACTGTGGCTTTCTGAAGAAACAGCAAAATTTTTTTTAATGGTTAATAACGCAATAGTAACGATTCCAAATATTCGTAAAGTTGTTCTTCTCCTACTTTTCGTTGAGGAAAGCGAATGCTCGCGATGGCTCTTTACAAAATGAGCAATATTGATTGCTTTATTGAAGACCTTTTTGTACAATACAGACGGCCCTTTTTATTTCGCCATTAGTTTCGGGATCAAGTATATTACGAATCTTAATAGATATGCTTTTATTATTTCCCGTCATTGTTCTCTTTTTAGATTTAAAAGTATGCTATTTTTTTATACGACGACAAAGATAATCACTTTCAATTTACAATAAATTTTAGTTTTTGGTAATATTATTAAATTGATTATTTTTGGTGTATCTGTTACAGTTAATACCCGAAGTACGGCTACACCTAGTTCTAACCGGGTAAAACTAAGTGTAAGACCCATCATCTGTGAAAATTTCAACAGTCTATATACCTATTGCCGTGCAAAAAACAGCAAATAAATAAATCACTTCTGTTGTATGGGAGCCCCGTTTAAATATTTATTTTATTTTGTTTTTAGTTGTTGTTGTTATAGCGGCAACAGAATTATACATTATCTGGGAAAATTTCAATTGTCTAGCTATCACGGTTCATTTCATGAGATACAGCCTGGTGACAGACAGACAGATAGACAGACGGGCATTGGAGTCATAGTAATAGGGTCCCGTTTTTACCCTATGACGTTTATTTTTAACTTCGAATTCGTTTTTAAAATGGATGCTCCCCGCCCGCGTGTAACCGATAGCAGCCGCACATTGCCGGCGTCGAAGCTGAGTGTGCTGAAAGGATACAGATACTGCCATTTGCGCCGACCTTTTCAATTCAGCCCGTTTAATTCAAGTTGGTTTTGTTTTCCCACTTAAGGCAAGGCCAGTTCACGATCTGATGAAAAGTCTGATTTTTGAACTTCCAATGTGAAGAACTGATGTAAAATTCTACTTCACAAAAATTACTGTAGACTGAAAAAGAAACAAAGAAGCAAATTAACCGAACAGAATATTGAAAAATGGCATGGTAACTCTGTAATAAAATCCTGAATAACACCATAAAAACTTATAAAACTAAATTTCAAATCGTCAGATTTCGTAATTTTCAACGACAGTGATATGATTTTTTATGCAAAAAGGATAGCTTTTTTATCGATCTAACACAATAACTGAGTACATTTTTAATAAATGATCCAGTATTTCAGAAATCAATAAAAATGTACTAAAATTCGTCAAATTTCTGACGAAGCGTCAATTAAAGTTATGCAATATTCAACCTTATTCTAAAGACATAGTGAAAGAGTAAATTTCGTGAACTGGCCTCGCCTTAAACTTGCGTGTATTTTGCGACGTTGCGTCAGTATTAGAAATCCAAGTTTAGTCACCTAATTCATACAAATTCTACCTACTACGTCTAGTCTACGTCTCAAGATTTAAGTTAACACAACGTCATGTAGTAGCTCTGCTACACACTTGCACCAACTCGCACGTAGTTTGGCGCCAAAAAGAGAGAGAGAGAAAGATAATTGCTTTCTCTTTCGACGAAGAATTCACTGCAGCTAAGTTCGCTGATCCATTAATGTAACATAATAAAAAAGGAGGAGTTCGTTTTCAACTGATAAGTGGAATCGTTACCAAACTGAATGACCGACGCTCACAGTACTTACGAACTTGTTTTATTGAAACGAAAAAGAATCTATAAAAAGTGTTTAATGTATTCAATACCCTCCTTTTGTTACGTTCCGCGTAAAACTGATTTTAATTACCTTTCCCTCATATTGAACGTATCGAGCAGTCCTCTAGGGACGAGTATATTCTGTGCGCCATTCCGATAAAAATATTTGTTAAGATAGTAAATATTCAAAAGGCTTCAATTATTATTGGAATTAAAAAATATGGGGTCCTTCTTAAATAGTGCACAAAATTTTTAGGGGTCTAGGTTATTATAAGTGGGCCTGTTCCACAAGTTCCAATTCTGTCATCACTACATAAATTATATAAAACAATTTAGTATTATAGTTATTTAGTATTATATAAAACAAATTCTCTCGTTGCGTCTGTCTGTCTGTCCGTTTGCGATAAACTCAGAAACTACTAAACGGATTTTCATGCGGTTTTATTTTTATTCATGCGGTATTGTTTTTATTGTAAAGTATCATTATGCCTAGAAGAATTTATAACTCTTGACACATAAATTTTATGTGCATCATCCTGTTTTCACTACCCTTATTATGGCTGTCAATGTTTCGTGTCACAGCACTAGTGGCCCGATCGAGAGCTCGCAGGGCTGTTTATTTTGTTCTCGCTGCACCATTTGAGTGGGTTCGCTACCGGGGCTTAATTGCTTCCTACTTCTTTGTTTGTAGCCAGGTATTTTTCTTGGGCTGAATAATATTGAATAAACTTGTTTAGATACTAGTGATTTTGTAAATTATTGAAATTTTCTTTATTTAAATAAGCTCACTTAATAAGCGTTTTTAAATCGTCAATTCTTTTCCCCTACTACCCATTATGACGTCTTTTAACTGGCAAGAAAAATGGGCGCAAACAACTTGCCAGCTTTATCAGATGGAACGATATTTACAAATATATTATATCGTTTCCAGACATTATGTTAACATAGATTAACAAAAAAATATAACATTATTTAATTAACACATTTCATTATGAATCAATTTACAGGGTTCAAGCTAAGTTCAAAAAATATTTTATCCGTTAATTATCTTACAAGCACTTGTTTATTTATTGATAGTTATTAGAAAAATATAGATGACATTTAATTTTAATATTAAAATTTCCTGATACAATAGTTTCCAAATTGTGGAAGCCCTAGTTATTAATTTCCTCATAATTATGGTAGCTCGACATAACTATTCGCGTTCGTGTACCTATTTACAATAGGTATTAGTCGAAACGCGACCATGTCAGATGAATAATATTTATTTATTTTGCTATACCTATATAGGTGTATAACAAACTTGGCAAATACGCAAACATGCTATTTGCGTCCATGTGTAAAGGGTTTGTCTGTAATATTTGCACCAACAACGTGGGAAAAATTCTACGCGTAAACTAGTACTTATGTACAGCGCAATCATTAAAAAGAAACGGTCTAGCTAGAGACCAAGGGTGGCCTAATAAATTTGCCAGATAGACAAAAATTTTTAGACTGTGGGGCAGCGCTGGCGCCCGGGCCTCAATTTTGGCTGGCAATTTCAAATGCCTGTGGCCCGTGGCCCGCATGCCTAAGTTTGACCGGCCTTGTCTAGACCCTATTTGGCAGTACGCCAGTTTAAATCTAATATTAATAGACCTCTCTTTGTTTCAGATTACGCTATCTCCTAAGACAGTTAAACAGAGGTGAAATATCGGCAGAGACACTACAAAAGAATTTACAATATGCGGCGAAAGTTCTCGAAGCCGTTTACATCGACGAAACCAAGTACGTATGAAGTTATTTTATTCCACTGCTTTTGATAAGGTTCGGTTAAAGGTTTGATTGCGTTTTATAAAAATGTTAAGCGACAATGTGTTACACACTGTCTTGTCTATCTTGCTTGATACAACATTATGTATGCAAGCAGGGGCGTGCATTGGTTTTCAAGCTAGGTAGGCACTCTAAATCTAAACAGTTGTAATTAAGCTCTTATCATTTTCAAATTAATACTATTAGTAGGTAATAAGGATGTTTAATTGTTTACCTACCACTTTTATATTGCCTTTTCTTCACGTTGTAAACTTATGTTATGTGAAGTTGCTTCCTAGGTATAAATTATCCATTAGCGACCAAAAGCGGCCATTACTTTTTCTATGAACAAAACTGTGCGAAAGGATACGTAATTTTTGTAAACAAATCGAATTCTCACCACAATCGGCACACTCTACTAATTTCTCCATTATTTAATTAGGTAATATTTTAATCACAAAACACAGCAATTTCTTTTTGTTTTCACAGAAAAAACACTAAATAGTTAAGTACACAAAAACAAAATAACAAAACAATAAAAATATCTCTCATTAACTCGCGCGTGGTGTCAAGTCAAGAAGACAAAAAAAATATATAATATAAGTTATTGCTTTCTCTGCAGAAACTAACGGAACTAAAAACAAACAAAATATGACAACCGCATTGCTTGCATCTTTATTTCCGAAAACAAACATTCTATTAAGCGCGGGTATCAACACTCTTAGGAAAAGGTAACAAGGTTGAAACTTGTTAAATTCACCCGCACTCGTGAGATAATAAAACACGGATTGACAGCGAGCGGTTTGTGCATAGGAGCGAGTGAGACAAATAATGTCGTCGTCGGCTTCTCGGTAAAATTCGTTCGCCCGGCGCGTGGTCCGAGGTAGCCCGAGTAAGCATGATTACCTAGCGCTGTTATATTGCGAAGGTCATGTTTTAGAACCTTACACGTACAAAGAGCGCACTTTTTTCTGTGGTCGTATAACTTTTACCGAAAATTTTTAAATGAGTTTTGTATGAAACGCTCCTTGCTTCGAATATGCATTCTGGAGACTGCTTACCCCACCGTAGCGCGTAGGTAGGAATGATGCGCAAGGAAAATTTGCTTACTAACTGAGTGTTCAATAGAAGTTTGGTTATTATAGAATATTAACGGAACCAATTAATTATTTTTTACTTTAACACTAGTGACTAGTGGTATCTATATTTATTAGGTTCGTCATGAGGTAAGCACTGCCTAACTGCCTATATGGTATGCACGCCACTGTATGCAAGGTACAAAAGATGACAAGTAATACTTTTAATGATAAATTGATATAATTCGAGTCTTACATTTATAAAATTCAAAGTTTATTTAACGTAAATAATAATTAGCTGAGTTTTATTAATTAACAGGAGTTTATATGAAAAGATGCCGTACCTTCTTATATAAATAAAAATAAGAATGACCAAACTTTAATAGAGTTCAAAGACCGCTCCAAAAAATATCTAAAAGGAGAAATTTTCTGCTAATTAATTTCGTTTTACCTCCAAATGACTTTGTATATTTGAGAAGCTTATTTTTAAAAGCTTCACCTTTTGTAAAGCGTGATCGAATCCATTCAAATATTTCCACGAAGAGAGAAAACCTTTCACCACTTTTATGTTTCAGATGCTAAGTCTACCATTATAAGGTTTACGGTGGCTAAAACTTTAAGCACTAACAAAAAAATATATAGCTTAATTCGAAGCTCCGTAAGACCTATACCGGAGCTTTCACTAACACCTTTTTTGCTTTCATTCTTTTATCTCGATGTCGGAGCATTTCTCTTTCATTCGATAACAATCAGCGAAATGAATTTGGATTCGGATCGGTCGTACCTTTTTATGAATTGAAATTGGTTTAAAATGTATTCTCATTTCTATTATCAGCAAATTAGTTTTTCTTCTTTGAAATTCTTGAAGATATTAAAAAGAAAGAAATAGATGCTAAGTTTAAGACAACGATAATTGAAATCAGCTACTAAATGTTTGTACTCAAGTAATAGTCTACAATTCTGCAGTCTTGTAAGATAAATACATAATTGGTCAGTTAGAGACATCATTATTCATACGAGTACTTTAAAAGAAAATCGTCAGTGTTAATGAACGATTTGAACGCGCTATAGTTGTAGATGAAGTCCCTAGGTTTAGTAATTGTTGCATATCAAACTCACTAGATACTCATCCTACTGAATTTGATGTCATAGTACAAGTAGACATCAATGAAAGTTCAATTCAATTCAATTCAATTCAATATTTTATTGCATACCATAAAGTGAATACATAGGTGGTAGTTTATAGAAAGAGAACATTATGGACCCTGGTAGGGTATAGCAATTGAAGTAGGAGAGGACGCCTTATTAAAAACAAATTACAATTATTACTATATCAAAAAATACATAGTTTTGAACTGTGTATCACATATAAGTCACAATATAATATAAGTAGATATTGTTTAAGTGTATTAGTATAATATTTTTCTATTATTTTACGTTTATATTAAGTATGTAAGTACCTATATCTTCAGGGATTTATTTTATCATTCAAATACTCTTTTACACTATAATAGCATTCATTTAATAACATATCTTTTAGGCTTCTGTTAAACAATTTGTTATTTTCTTCATTTATTAATTTTTCAGGCAATTTGTTATAGATTCTGATAGACATATTATGCACTGGATGAGCACAAATGTAGGCGAGCGGTTGGAACTTTTAGCTTATTTTTATGCCGTAATGAATAAGTAGACTGGACATCTTTTCGTTTAGTATATAACTCTATGTGTTTTCTGACAAATTTGCAGATTTCAAAAATATAAATACAAGGTAGGGAAAGGATTTTATGCTTTTGGAAGTACGGCTTGCAGCTTTCGGTATTATCTATATTGACTAAGATTCTGATAAGTTTTTTTTGCAGTATGAATAAGGATGAGACTTCTGTACTATTTCCCTACAATATTATTCCATAATTAAGCCAGGCGTAAGCATATGCATAATATGTAACTAAAGCTGTATTCAGGTCAGTTGTTTTTTTTTATTTCTCTAAGTGCATATGCGAAGCTGGATAATTTAGACTTTAATTTCTCTATGTGCGATTTCCAATTTAAGTTTGAATCTATATTAAAGAGTAATCCTGCAGAAACAACACTAGGTAATTAGGTATTGATTGTTTACGAACGATACATGCTGAGCAATGAGCTTTCAGTGATATGCACAAAAGACACAGACACAAACAAGCATATTTGAACAAACCCTATTTTCATCAAAGCCAAATCGAAATCGTGACTTATCCGAATAAACTTTACTTCTTGTAAAACAAATCGAACATTGTACAGAAATATACTTATAACACAAACCATTTCGATATTCTTCAGATCGCAGAATAACTCCAATTCTTATTTTATACATTACAAGTTTGAGACAAAAGTAGTATTTTTGTTTGTTTGCCTTTTCAAAACAGTTTCGGAATACCTATGCTCATCAAGGCTTTTGAATATTTTTTACCATTGAAAATGGTTATCAGATGCAAATCGCCTAAAACGTATTTTTGCCCATATCTCCGAGGATACCTCGAATTTTTAAAATCTACTTGTAACTTTTTTTTGAATTTTACAAAATTCGGGAAAATTCGGGTTTTTGGGAGGTGTTTGTTTACTAAATTGTAAATATTGCGGGGGAAAAAACCGACTTAAGAAAAAATTAAAAAAGGGCCCTAGGGTATTAGTTTGGCTACAAAATGGCGACAATATTTTGAAAATCGGTTAATAATTGTGACCCCTTTAGATTTGGAAGTGTAGGTGGTCCCTTTAGATTTGGAATTGTAGAAAAACGGGTGTTTTCGTACATAAAAAGTGATGTATCTTCTATGATTATTAACTGATCGTTATATATATCGGCCGCGTCGAGGCGGTCAGCGGGCGCTTTTGTCACAATCGTAAAAATAAAATAGGTACTGCCTTGGTAACTTAAAATAGGATTTCGCATTTGATTTGATTTTGGTTTTTCGTAAATGTCATCATGATGGCGTCATGCCTGAACACAACACACTCTTCTTTTTTTGGGCCTACATTACGTAACGACACACGCTCTCAACGTGACTTACACTGAACACGTTTTGTTCGCAAACGTAACAAGCGGCTGTAATGGCAGCAATTTTGGTACAGGGTTGCACAGGGCACATTACCGGCACCCTCATCAGCAAAAACACGAGTCAGGTTAATTAAGGCGGACCGCAGCCCTGAAATATTCACGGCCGCACGCATGTAATCTGGTTGACCGGCCATTCTTGACTCTCACTGACTTTACAGAAGATTTATCTTTACGAGTAAAGTTATTATTAAGTAAGTAGGTAGGAAACTAAGGAAAGCTGATAATTATCACTTAATTAAGACTATAACTTTTGCGCTAATGTTAATAAGGCCATCACATTATTATGTAGTAAAAATTGTAACAACGTTTGAAGTCAGAAATTAATAGTGTACCGAGAAACATTGAAAAATTCAGGTTCTCTCGCTAACAGCAATTGTCCTAGTGTTGTTCGCTGGTGGGCGAATGAGGACACTTACATATTTTATCAGAGGGGAAATTACTACGCGGCCCGCTCCTGTATCTTGTTTTAATAATAACTATGGACCGCCGGTGACTTCATCTGCGTGGACATGTGTTTTCTCTCTCTCGGGAACAGTTCGTTTTTCTGGATGAAAAGTACCCTATGTTCTTTTCTGTACCCCTGACAACGAGTATTCAAAATTTCATGATGATTGGTCGAAAACGTTACAAAAATAAATACTTTCACATTTATAATAATAGTTAGGATTAGAAATATGCTTTTTATTGAATAAATAATACATATTTCGTATGATCAGTAAGTATACCGAGTATAATAAACAAAACAGTAACAAAACTCATTGAAATTACCAAAAGAATGGGGAAAAAATCATTTTAAAACTATTTGAGTTCATACATCCAAGCTATGGTAATAAAAGATAGGTACTTAGTTCTGTTATTATTTCGTGTAGTTGTGAGTTAAACCGCTTACAGCGCATCAATTTATTGAACCCATCAAAATCCTTAGTAGCCATTCCTACGCTTGTTTGCCCTAACTATAATCACTTAATACGGATTACGAAGGAGAGCTGATATTGGCCGTCGAACAAACAGAAATTAAAATTAATAATCCTCCGCATTATTTGGGCAGCTTTAATTATACTCTCAATCAGAGCTTTATACCAATACGGTTTTGCGTTACAACTTTAACTGTTCATATTAAAATATTTTCGCATCTAAGAAAATACGCAATAACTTGTTGTAAAATAATTAAGTTTATCAAAATCTTCTTTATGATTTGGATGCATACGTACCTAATCAAAACTTCACTTGCGTTCGTCAGAAAGGGACCAACCAACGTTTAACAGTGTACTCTTACTTCTATAATGCTTTGCGTATTGCGTATACAAATTAATGAGATATGACGCCACGTGATGTTTGGGTTTCCATTCCAAGACAAATCCATTGTAGAAATCCCTCTAGCGGTTAGGATGACACAAAGTACTAAAAACTGATATACATACGGTATGTTTTTGGGAAGTACAGTCAAAATTTAAGTAATAATAATTCGTAAATTGCCTATGTCGTCATATTTTTGTAGCACAACCCATATTAAGGCAATATTTTGAAAAAAGGTTGCTGAAAGATCCTACGGGTCTGAAATTAAGATTTTCTTTATCTAATCGAACCAGAAACACGATTCAAAGATTTTGGCTCGATACATTTTCATTTCAAAAATACCTCTTAAAAATTCTTAAGTTTGAGATAATTTAGTAACAACATTAGGTATTCAAGTCGAAATGAATCATCAATATTTAGAATCGTGTAGAAGCATGGTTGTTTACGAATTGATTTTCGTGACCATTAAATCACTTTTTAGAATTAAATTATTATTTAGGATTTTAGAAATAAAAAAAGTTGTCCTCCAGCCCCACCCGACTTCAATAGACGTGTTTTATTAATATTGATATGCGTAACTAATGATTTGAATATTATTTCTTGCTTTTGAGGAACTTAATTTTGAGTGTTTGTTTACAGGTTTTTTTCTTAAAGAAAAAGGTGTTTTCGCCTAATCTTTCAAAACGGTCTCACGTCGATTTCTCATAGCTATCGCGCTTTTTAAATAATAAAGCCTCTTAATTAAATAAATTATTATATTATCCTGTGTTAGTTAACTTTGATAGAGGTATCGGAGAGCATTGTTCAAAGTTCGGACTTGGATAATAAATAATATCGACATAAATAATACACTATTAACGGCCGTAACTACCGAGTTACCTGTTAATATTTTATGCCTGTGATGGGAAAACGGTGTTGTGCTTCGAACTAATTGGCTCCTGTTCGTAACTTTGACAGTTTTACAACAATTTTGCAAGTGTGTCATGAAATAATAACAACACTGCTTATTTATCCCTCGATCAGCAAACGCCGTATTTTTTATTGAGCAACCGCGACTAAAAGTATAATTTGAATTCCTTAAATCAGTCGGTAACTTTTTGAGATTTTCCAAAATTTGTAAAAATTTAAATCGAGAATTTCCCAATAAGTTTTTTTTGAGCTCGTTATTAAATAAACGGAAGAAATCGGATCTCGGTATTGAATTAAGCTACAGTTTGAGTCATCAGGCGGCGGCGGGTGGAAAAAACTGTAGGCCTACATTAGTAATCGTAAGAAACAAACAGATATCCCTAATAATGTGCATTACCGCGACTTAAAAGCAAACAGCCCCAGCGACATCTGTAATCTATTCTCGGCTTTCTTTAAGTCGGTATTTCAGCCATCGGAAGTATCTTACTCTTTTAGCATTGGCGACATATCTGATCTAGACCTAAAAACTCACACCGAAAGCATTATCGGCGACATATCTTTATCGGAAAACAGCGTGCTGAAAGAACTCAAATCTCTAGATATCACTAAGTCCTCCGGCACAGATGATTTGCCACCAGTCTTCTTTAAAAACACGGCGTTGTCTTTTTATAAACCCTTACATATTATATTTAACATATGTCTTCGCGAGGGTGTGTGTCCAAAGGTATGGAAGTCCGCCAGGATTACCCCGGTGCATAAGGGAGGCTCAAAAACAGACGTGACTAACTATCGGCCTATCTCTATTTTGTGTGTCTTGGCGAAGCTCCTTGAGAGGCTCGTATACAGCATCTTATACTCTCATTTTCACCGATACATACTACCACAGCAACATGGATTTGTCTCCAGACGATCAACAGTCACCAATCTCATGGTATATGCAAATGATTTATTTCAAAACATGGACGCCAATAAACAAACCGATGCTGTGTATACAGATTTCAGGAAGGCCTTCGACCGAGTAGATCACAAAATCTTGCTGCAAAAGATTGCATTTAACGGCATCCGGGGGAATCTTTGGAGGTGGTTAAAGTCCTATATCAGTAACAGGACCCAAAAAGTAGTTGTAAATGGCCATGAATCCGATTCACTGGTGGTAACCTCGGGTGTTCCTCAAGGGTCAATACTTGGACCTTTACTGTTCGTTCTTTACATAAACGATATAAATGACTGTCTTGTAAACTGTAAATTTCTATTATATGCAGATGATCTTAAAATGTACCGTACTATTGAAAATGTTTAATGATCACCACGAGTTCCAAGACAACCTAAACCGATTGACGGCCTACTGCAATACTAATAAACTCAGTCTCAGCCTAGAGAAATGTAAGTGCATAACCTTCACAAAAAAAATTTGTCCTACTACTTTTAACTACTCGTTGTGTGGTACGAACCTGGAAAGGGTGCAAAGCATTAGAGACCTAGGTGTGACACTGGACACAAAACTGACACTGGACTCTCACATAGATAACATCTGCAACAAGGCCTACAAAATGTATGGTTTTGTAATTCGTGCAAGTAAGGACTTTAAACGCCCTGCTACGTATATCCAACTATACAAATCAATAATACGTTCACAATTGGAATATGCTACATCCATTTGGGACCCATTTTACAATCAGCACTCGGACCAACTCGAATGAGTTCAAAAAAAATTTTTACGATATATGCAATTTAAATGTCATCGTAGTCGATCTTCATACCCTATATTGTTAGAAAGGTATAAATTGCAACATCTCAAATACAGGAGACTACAACTGCAAGCGATGCTGTTGTATGATCTCTGTCACAATAAGTACGATTGCATCGATTTAATAAATAATATTAGTTACCAAGTGCCAGTCAGACCGCGAGTGCGGGCCTGTCGAACTAAAAAGCTATTTGCTATATCGAGATCCCGAACTAATGCTGGTAAACGTTCGCCCTTATATCGGCTGACTGACACTTATAACAAATACTTTAACGATATTGATATACTTATACCTAAAATTGGCTTGTTTAAAAAATCTATTATGACTAAGCTTCATAGTATCGATAGCAAAAATTGTTAAACCGAAACATGATCAACGAATAATTCATCACAGCTATTTAAATCATACTATATAACATGTATCTCTCAACTTGTTAAAACTTATTTGTGGTTAACGGTGTTGGTCTCACAATTATCTAGTTTAATAAAATTAAGTATACTTTTTAATGTATTACACATTGTGAAACCGTTTGTTTACCCCAATAAATGAAAAAAAAAAAAAAATAGCGGGTCCCTTACGCGCGAGGTCAGTCTGCGTGCTTTATTTCTAAATTACATTTGCAATGCCTTTGATAGTTGTAGAGTTTTGGCATGTGCAATCGTTTTACAATTCATTATTGCAGCTTTCACGAAGGCTGGTTAATAAAATATTTTCATATCTTGGTTACAGATAGTTACATCAGTACCTTTTGTGTTCGTTTGTATTATTTTTGTATCCCATGTTTTTCATTATGCCCCTTATACAAGCGCGGTCGGTCGTGTATCTCATGGATGTTTTTATGAAAAATAAATAAAGCCTTGTTACCTCGCATAAGTTATTATGTTTGGAACAAGGAATAGGAACGCATCTCATCACCCTCTTTGTTTTTATGAACATTCCAGTTATTAACTACTTCCGAAATTTTTATCAACGGCGTTTTACTTATCATGTTGATTGCGTTATAAAAAAAGTACAAAATTAAATATGTTTTCTCATGCCTATACTGAAAATAAAACTAAGCTTTTGCTAGTTAGGGTGATGTTTAAAATAGCAATATGTAAATCTAAATACGATCAAACATCAAATAATTTTCCATGTTTATCCTAATTACTTAAAAGTGCACCGAGTTAATCAAGAAAAAAACATTACAACGAAATACCTAATGAAATTCTGAAAAATGTAAAAACTACTAGTTATAAATTATATTTTTAGTATGCGTTTTTTCCAGGTTTAAATGTTTTTGTGTAGTTACAATCTGGATTAACGCCTAAAATGGCCACTTTAGGCGTTAATCCAGATTGTAACTACAAGGTAAACCAAAAAATAAACTTTTGCTTGCACTGCTGACATCATCAAACCGTTTTCGATATGGTCACCCTATCGTCGGTTTAAACCACAGAACAAAGAAAAAAAATTGTTTCCGTTTAAAATTTACCTGTGATTGAAATATATATACCTTCAGAGTGTCCCAAAACTTTGCCATACGAACCTTAAATTGAAGGTAGGAAATTTTAATAAAGGAGACTTTATTTTGATTTTAAAAATAATTAGAAATGTGTTCAAAGATTTTTGAAAAATCATCCGCCTTAACCAGAAACCGAACCTACCAAATATGAAAAAAAAATTACGATACCATACCGATAACAGTATCGTAATTTTTTTCTACCGGTAAAAGTAGGTACCCTAAATATCAATGATGGTAAATTTGCTGAAAAGAAACATTCTTTATTATTAAAAATACTTAAGTTAAACTGCATTTAAAGATTTTTGATAAACAGCTTGTCTCGCCTGGGAATCGAACGGGCTAAAATCCGAAAAATAACACCCTGTACTTTATGACACCAATCGATAGGTGAAATGTTTGCCATCATCAATACTAAGGGTAATTTCCCTCCCAAAACTGTCTTTTTTTTCCACCCTGTATAGACAAATACATGCCTTTAGTTTGGGCGTGCGATTCAAATATATTCAAAGTGGGATACTAGCACTACCAAATATAACTCTGCTTAAAAAAACTATAAGTACTTACCTATTCCACAAATAATTCTCGCCTTTAGCTTTTGAGCATGTCAATGTCAAATGAAACAAAATACATTTAGGAAATACCTAGTAATAATCTCAAATTGATTACTTTTGGTCAGACTCATCAAGACCATGCTGATGAAGATTGAACACATGTTCGCATATTACTTATTATGTTTACAATTTAAACCAATTTCAATTTACCATGAAACGAAGCAAATCAAGAATGTTCAAAGGTTTCCATATCTTTGAAGTTCTAACTCTGAGGGAAACGAATCCTAACAAATAAGTAGGTTATTTAATTAATCAAGCTTTGAGGCCTTGCGCAAAATGTCGTCCATTAGCTTTAGTAATACACGTTTTCAGAGTTCCGCCTTTGCTCGTAATAGTAATGACTCCGACATTGAGTTTATGTTGTGTTAGATTCCACCGATATTTTGGTTTGATCTCGATGAATTTGCGGCCGGGTAACGCAAGCCAGATTGTACGATGTGTGATGATTGTCGAGACGAGCGGGCGTCGGCGTCGTCGTCGCGTCGCCAGTGATTTTGTCTAACGCAGGGATAGGAGAGACGCGGAGCCGGCGCGCGCCCAGCAGACGCAACTCCACGCGCGGCGCCTGCGCACCCCCTGCTGGGCGAGATGCTCGGTAGAGAAACCGAACGAAGCAAAGTTAATACCGTTACAACAACGCCGACAATGGCCAAGTAGTCGCGCCTCCCTTCTGTCCATTCTGTGCGATTAGGTCTTTCTGTTCTGTTGAGCTTCGTTTGAACTATCTCAATTTCCTCTCCTACTGGTAGTTTAGACTGTTTTTCCCCGTCTTCCTGTGCTGCTTTTATCAGCTTGGAATCACACTCTTTCCAAGCTGGTAGGGCGACTTTGTTGAATTTTAGATGATCCGATTTCTTGTAACCTCTACTGTTATGAGAAAAAGTTATGCGAAATTACGTTCACCTGATGCTACACTATATCTATCAGGTAGCCGTGCTTAACTTGTTCTCGTGTAGACTAGTTTTCTTTGAACGTTTAGTTTAGGATTCGATTAGTCAAGTGTGTGGTTTTAACCCTGTGCCTCGTCTTCTTCCTACTATTTCGTTATCTATCGCTACTCTAGGCATGTAACTTTTTTTTGTCTAGACAGACCCAACACTTTTGTTTGCTTTCTTTTTATTTAAGCACAATTCATTTATTATTTACAGAATTATAATTTGTTTATAATATTATTTACAAAATTAGAAATAGTCTCCGTCAAGTTTTTTAATGATTTATCTTTCTAAACTTAATCAAACTTTTATCAGTTTCCTGCACTTTGTAATACCTTTTGCCTATATATACATACAATATATTTATTTAAAATGTAAATTGATAAACATAATCAAAAACTGTCCGGTTAGTCAATCAGTTAGCTATACGAAGGTTAAACCTCCTTATTAGAAATGTGATGATAATATTGTATAACTGAAGTTTGTGCGAACTGATACAACTAACCGGTCATCCATATAAGTGTTGTCTGTGGTGACCTTCCAAATCCTAAAGTGTTTCCCGATCTGTGTCCCAATGACGACGTGTTTTATTTTAGACCGGCAGTGGCGAGGCAGCAGTCGGCCCCAACCCTGGTGTTTAGGTGTGTCGATGTTACCAGTTACTTTAGATCCATTGTTACTTGACAAAACTCTTTAACCAAATCCATCTCTACCCAGTTCATTCAAGTAGCAATGGACCGCTCCTGATCTTGCGCATTTATTTACAAAACCTGCTTGTTTTGTTGTATTTTGATTCAGCTATGAGACATTGCTTTCTGTTCAAAGTAATTAACTAAGCTAGTTCATAGCTTTAGTCAGACACTGAAACACACACAGTAACTTTGCTATCAATAAAAACACCCCTAAACACTTTCGTCCCACTAAGACTTTATTTGCTCTATTAGAATAATTATCTTCAATATGTTACTTGTAAAGTAATTGCATTCAGACTCAGAGTCATTCGATGGAAAGCAATGTGTTTTATTAGTGAATCTTCCTTGAGCACGCTGCATGTAAGTATCCCCAAATAGTAGGCTAGTTATTACTGAACTAAGCATGTTCCCATCTATAAAGACTTTTCTGATTCATTTTAATTATCTTTAAACGTAACATTTTTCTAGGGTTTGTGACTTTAACAGTTACAAACGTGACAAGAACTTCAAAATTAAACATAATATCATGTTGTGTTCTCATATCCCTATTGTTACATGAGTCTTCGGTGTGAAATGGTTTCATTAAAATGACAATGTTTATTGTACAACAATTCATTTTTAATATTAATTAACGCATTACTATTTTCAATACTATACTAATTTTAGGTATATATTTATCTTTTTTCATATTCACCTTTTAATTTTATAACCTTTTTTTATTCTAGAAATTATTAATTTAGAAGAGTACGAGTACATTAAACTACTCGATTCTAACTATCAAATGATAACAAAATCAACTAGATATAAATAGTTGTAGAATTTGATGATAGTATAAATAGGTAAACATTTAAATAATTTACTTATTAGATTTACTACTTAATATTAGAAATATAGATAGATAGACTTAGCTATTTCAGAATTTAATAAAGAAGAAGCATTCTTCCAAAATATTTAACATTCTTTTCTTATCTATTAGAAGAATATATTTCGTACTTTTGAAGTAATGTAATAAATTAATTCTGTTGGTTTTCTAAGATAAAATAAAGAAATACGAACGACCGAAGTTAACTATATTTCTTCATTAATCTTACAGCTTCGCAGCTTTCGATGGGATATTTCGGATATCGCAATAATGGACTTGGCTGATTCTAAGATCAATTTGTTTGGAGCGAGGCAATAACATGCTAATGTCATTAGGGACCGTGTTGTCGAAGCTTGCGTCGCGTACGCTTAAGTCTCTAAGCTTTTGTTGCCCTTGGATTGGATAGTGTTTAATTTTGTATGAATTGTGCGCAGGAGGTTAGCGGATGAAGATGATGAGTTGTCGGAGGTTCAGCCTGATGCTGTACCTCCAGAGGTCCGGGAATGGCTGGCGTCCACGTTCACGAGGCAGTTGGCGACGGCGAAGAGAAAGTCGGACGAGAAGCCGAAGTTCAGATCGGTGGCGCACGCCATCCGGGCAGGCATCTTCGTCGACAGGATCTACAGGAGAGTCACGAGTACAGCCCTCATGCAGTTCCCACAAGATGTTGTTCGGGTTTTAAAGGTTAGTACTTATTGGATTCATCAGATCAGCCATTTTAATGACCCCACTGCTGGGGCACAGGTCTTCTTTATGGGTGGATAAGAAGGATGGGCCATATAACCCACCACGCAGGCCCAATGCGGATTGGTGGGTGTTAACGACTCCAAATGCAGCCGGGACCAAAGGCTTAACATGCCTTCCGAAACACGGTGTAACACGACATAGTAAATTTTTGGTCACCCATCCCATGACCCTTGCGAAAGTTGTTTACCTACTTTCCGTAATCGCAGGGCCAGGTAATAAAATAAACCACTGCGCCACCGAGCTCTTCATTTTTTTTTACCACTTATTGGATATTACGTATAGTATTGTGGCTTGTGGCAAACATTTTATCCAACATTTAATCAAAAAAGTTCCCGAACGAAAAATCGAAGACTTCTAAGAATTCCAAATAGGTTTACAATCTGCTTCAAACACTGGAAAAGTACCCGTGAACTTCTTAGAAAATGTAGGCCTTCATACGAGAAGAATTTCCATTACAAAGAACAAGTGGCAAGTGGCAGTAATAAAGGTTTTACCTACCCACAATGGAAACCTTTAGGTACTCTCGAATGCTATGTAATCTCCATAAACCCGTTACGGATAAAGTTAGAATGTAAGTTAGGACGAATTCTTATATATACCTATATAACTTGCTACATTATACTTCCAGTGTTTTCTTGATCTAACCTTCTGTTTTGGTCTACCATATAGCCAAGAGCTTCGCCAGCCCATGGCCGCAAGTTAATATTAAGGAGGATGAGAAAACAAAAATATGAATTGTAGGTACAGTCAAGAGCACCTAGTTAATTTATTCAAATTTTGAGATGCGGGATTTATCGGAAAAGCAAGTTGCACGGCCTCAGAACTTTAATTACTTTGCAGTTGGTTACATTTTTTTAAGCTCTAGGGGAAGCAACTGCCCCTCCCTGCCCACCCTTGGCGACGCCTCTGCCTATAGCTTTCTTTACGTCAATGTAGGATCATGTCCAAAACACAAACGCGGGTAGTTATAGTGAAAGTGTTTGAATGCCGATGCGGTACAGGAATGTACAATTAGGTGCGTCGGTCGTGCGCCTGTCGTCAATTAGTGCGGTCACAAACTGCATGCTGCGTGTTGCATGTGATCTGCGCTATTACGCGCTTGATTGAAAACTACACACGCTGTTTACATTACTTTATTAGGCACTCTGACCAATGGCATTGAACACAAACAATTAACAATGAATTTGACTAATTGGCAACTAACTGATCTGTAAAGATATTTTCCGAGAAGTTCCTTTGGTTGCTGAAACCCTAATATTTTACGAAGGCTGGCACACAAGACAAAGTGTAAAATTTCTCATATTTCCTTAAAAGCATCGGCTAACAAGCTTTCTGAACCTCCGTGCTATAAAAATATGAATCTCGGGTATCTGAAGCGCTACATAAAATGTTATGGTGATGAATTTACTGGGGCACACGATAAAAATCTCTTTACATAACATAGGGCACTTTCTATGCCCATGATGTTGTCAATAAATGGAATAATCAGAGAGAGGGAGAATATATTATATAGTTTTTACCTAACATATATGTTAGCTACAAGAAACACAAAAAAATAGTTTATTATCAATATCTCATTTCTGTCCATTGTCTTATAATAACTTTATATTTTGATCTGTTACCTCAGCATGAAATAGGTTGACCACGCTATATTATACAGCTTAGGAGAAAGGAAATAAAAATATAAATGTAGTTTTTTTTTCATTCAAAATTCAAAGTCATGTATTCGATCTTAGGCTGTTACAAGCACTTGTGAATATCAAAGAAGCTACGCCTTTAGTTCGCAAGCCCTAAGTGGGAGACCTTGTAACGAGAAGAGGGGTTTTTAGGGTGCCGTATTGAAACGGGCCAAACAGAGTCCTATTGCTGTCGCTGTCCATCTGTCCGTCCGTCGACGTCTGTCACAAAGCTCTAGCAGCTAAACTGTAGAAACAATCTTCATGTTTGCACCAATGGTGTGTCTTGCTGACCTAAAGTCCGGTTAGGCTTTTTTTTTTATTCAGGGGTTCCCATACAATAAATGAAGGGGAGCATGAAATGATAATGAAATATTTTTTACCCGAAAGTGTTTAGAGTTATGTAGGAAGACAAAGATTGTACGAGAAGCCGCCTGTTAGCTTTTTTTAAAAATTTCGAATACGGCCAGCGGTACTCTAGATCTCTCGTATTTTATTCATATTTTGTGGCTACTCCGCTCCGCACTCAACGGGGCTCGTTATTTGGTTAGCCTTTACGCGTGTCTTTGTGGCCCGCGGCTTTGTGTGACTTCCCTGTTTGAGTTGCCCTCAGCTTAATACGGTTAATTATAACTCTCTTGCGTTTGTTTACGTAAGTTTTGTCATTGTGCACAATCAGCGAGATGTGCGGAATTCATATTTTATAACCTCCTATTGTGAAATTTCCCGCAAAATTTTCCCGATAAGCAAGTTTCTGTTTTATTTGAAGGTTGATAACGGCGGAGGAGTGCACATATTTTAATAATATTTATTATATATTTAAATTATTTGAAAGATGAATAATTAAATGCATTTTTTGTTCAAAATAGCAAAGATGAATCTACTGGTTCTATTTATAACAATGAAGAACTCTTTCATACTTTATCAACCGATCTTAAGTCAACCACTCTCAATCCTCTTCCGTTTTCTAGTTTACTGGTTCTATTTATTCATCTTTTTACGTTCTTGTTCCAGACTTTGGACGAGTGGTCGTTCGACGTGTTCGCGCTAAACGAGGCGGCGTGCGGTGCGCCCGTCAAGTACCTAGGCTACGAGCTGCTCAACCGCTACGGGATGATACACAAATTCAAGGTACTGCCTCGTAGCAGGCTGACACAAACAATCAAATGACCGCGCTACATGACAGGAGGCAGCGTGCAGGGTACCGTCAAGTAGGTAGCTGGGCTAAGAGCTGCTCAACCGCTACGGTAATACACAAGTTCGGGGTACTACCGTGTAGCAGGCTGACACAAACAATCAAATGACCGCGCTACATGACAGGAGGCAGCGTGCAGGGTACCGTCAAGTAGGTATGGGCTACGAGCTGCTCAACCGCTACGGTAATACACAAGTTCAAGGTACTACCTCGTAGCAGGCTGACACAAACAATCAAATGACCGCGCTACAGGACAGGAGGCAGCGTGCGGGGTACTGTCAATTAGGTACCAGGGCTACGAACTGCTCAACCGCTACGGGATGATACACAAGTTCAAGGTACTGCCTCGTAGCGGGCTGACACAAGCAATCAAATGACCACGCTACAGGACAGGAGGCAGTGGGCGGGGTACCCGTCAATTAGGTACCTGGACTACGAGCTTAACCGCAGGGATATCCCGTAGGGATGATACACAAGTTGAAGGTGCTGCTTGGTAGATGGTTGACACAAGCAATCAAATGTCTGACACAGCAAGTAGATTATAGCAGAAACATTCGATCCGCTCCACCTGAAAGCTACCTACCCTTTTGTTAAAGCTACAGTAATTCCAATGACTCTCCTGAATTTCTACAGGATTTTATTCTCAAGTTTTTTCAGACCACCGGCGGAAAAATACTTCAAAGCAAAGAATAGTAGAACCTCTTCATGTTTGCGGATAAATGGGAAGCGTAACTGCGATTCATCCGGAACGTTAATCTAATTTGTCAGTTCGCAACTTATCCCGAAGTTCCCGTTCTTTGCCTCTCCGAGATCAGGGCGAGTAATTGAAAAATTTACAAAGAAATCCCGGAAATTGGTTTCTTTAATATTTACTGTGCAATGTGACTTTTCTGTTTCTTCTGATACATACAATTTGATGTTTTCATTTATCTGCTAAGCGAAAAGACTACTTTTATTCATAAGAACAAACGAAAAATACCCTGAAGATACGATATAAATATTTGTACCTACCCCAAAAAATATTGGTTCTACTATGATAAAACTTTTTTGATTATGTAATCTGATAATCACAAAAGTTAAGTAAACCATTTTGAATAGATTCCCAGCTTGGTTAAATGAAATTCCCAGTAAATTTATTTCCAATCTGGATTAGACCTTAGCAATTATATACCTGCTATCGATGCCTATTATAAATTGAATCTTATTATGCTCACCCCTCATACCGGACATATTTTAGCTTATGATTAAATTACTTATTAAACTTCATTGTGCGCAATTTGGAGCCCTGTTGAAGATATCATTTTGGACTTTTTTCATCAACTTTTAAAAGTCGAGATGAAGTTATAATAGCCCTCGCCTGTAATTTGTGAACTTTCAGATATTTTCTCGCGAATTCCCGAACATCGCACAACTTCTGTTGTTAAGGTTATTTTTTTATGAAATAAAGATAACTTTACGATGATTTAGGTAATGACCAACATGCAACAGTATATATTCAAACGTATCACCTAAGCAAATACTAAACAACACTTTGCACTTTTCTAACTTACCTTACAATATTTTTTGGGCAATACCAAAAATCTTACAAAGTAACCTTGGCTCAACACATTGGCAACATAGATAGACACGCTTTAAAAACAAAATTATATTCTCTTTAAACGTATGAAACTTCAGTAGAACTTTTGCTATGCGATGCTGCAAACTTTGACGAAACTTCGTACTAATTTATAATTAAATATTGACGAGTTCGAAGAGCTGCTAAACTGAGTAGTGAGTGGTGCATTCAAAAATAATTTTGAACATTAGCTAAGTTTCATGTGGTAGCATTGTAATATCTTAAGGCGACTACATCCCTCAAGTCATTGATCGCTAAGTAGGTACATAATGTGTTGAAAATTCACATGTACTGATTGAAGCTAAGGTTGTATAGTACATATTATACACTATCCAATTTATTATATCTACCACTGCCTTATGCTATTAAATTTTCGTTTTCCGCCTGGATACGAACAGCACTCGTTATGCTATCCTTGGAAGAAACCAATTCTCAGAAATCGGCGTCTTATTACCAAAACGACGAAACAATTCGGAAGCAGATTATCATTTGCCGCAAATTATTTCAGTACTTATAATGCTAATGAAGATTTCCGTTTTCTCCTCAGGTGCCCCCCACGATCCTGGAGAACTTCCTGGGCCGGATAGAGGAGGGCTACTGCAAGTTCCACAACCCATACCACAACAATCTGCACGCAGCCGACGTGGCGCAGACCGTGCATTACATGCTGTGTCAGACGGGGCTCATGGTGAGTCAGCAGTTTTGTACCACCCTATAATGTATGGTACACCATGGCTACTGCAAGTACCACAACCTGTACCACAAAACCTGCACGCAGCCGATGTGGCGCAGACCGTGCATTACATGCTGTGTCAGACGGGGCTCATGGTGAGTCAGCAGTTTTGTACCACCCTATAATGTATGGTACACCATGGCTACTGCAAGTACCACAACCCGTACCACAACAACCTTAACGCGGCCGACGGACGGCGACGTGGCGCAGCTAATATAAATGTTACTGTTACCAGAACTGGTTATCCGACCTGGAGATCTTCGCGACTCTGGTGGCGGCGGTGGTGCACGACTTCGAGCACACGGGCACCACCAACAATTTCCACGTCATGTCCGGCACCGACACGGCGCTGCTCTACAACGACCGCGCCGTCTTGGAGAACCACCACATCAGCGCTGCATTCAGGTTTGTGTCACAGAGTTTTGCTAATACTAGGGGAGAGGGGCGAGCCCATTATGTATGTTTGCGCCGGCCGTAAAGGCGGGTACACACTAGCGAGGGTGTAACCTTAACCGTTGCACGTACTGCAATGCAACCAAAACCATTATAGGTTATAATAGTTTGCGTTGCGTTGGTCCCTGAGTAGGTTGTGAGCCTGGCGCAGTAAGCCAACGATTGTCGTTACGAGGACGTTGGGAATGCATGCTGCGAACATTTTTTTCCATTTAATTGTTTATCATGAGATAGATAGATAGATAGACATCGTTTATCGTATATTTTTAACACACATAATAATATAACATAATTTACAGTAATAATTTAAAAATACAAATAAAAACAAAACATGATCTTATATAATATGTGTGCAGCAGCAACAGGGCCAAGGCTCAGCGTCATGTAAGCACTTATGAATGGAATGGAAAGAGGAAAAAATCTTAACGGACTAAAAATTATAATAATCGGACTAAAAACATTTAAACAGACTAGTAAAAACAGACTAAAAAGTAAAAAATAAATTCTTCTTTAAATATTTATATCATAAATAACCCTATATTATACAGGAGTTTTAAAACTAAAAACTAAAAAATGTTAGGTTTAAAAACGTGTTTTTTAAAAAGATTTTTTTCAGTAAATTATTATTTTCTGCTTTTTAGTTCACGAGCAAAGACTAAAAATATAGCATCTCCTATCGGAGCACTCGTCACGATTCAAACGAGCTCTAACTCGATGGGGTTGAATGGTTTTATTACAGAGTTCCAGTGGCCTTCTTTCAGCTCCATCATCAGACCCTGGAAATTTTCCCAACAAAGTATTCGTCAAGACGATTCAAATGCGCCCAAACTCGATGGGGTTGCATGATTTTATGACAGAGTTCCAGTGGCCTTCTTCCGGCTCCATTATCAGACCCTGCCTGCCTAGCATGACCGATTTATATCGCGTGATATAGCATTTTATCGACACTCAACTGTCAAATTCCTTTGTCTTTTTGACAGTTAAACGTGATAAAACGCTATATCACGCGATATAAATCGGTCATGCTAGGCAGGCTGGACACTATTTCCCAACAAAGTACTCGTCATGACAATTCAAACAAGCCCAAACTCGATGGGGTAGCGTCGGTTTATTAAAGAGTTCCTGTGTCCTTCTTCCGGCTCCATCATCAGACCCTGGCAACTATTTTCCAAAAAAGTACTCGTCAAGACGATTCAAACTAGCCCAAACTCGATAGGGTTGCACGGTTCCAATATTGAGTTCCTATGGTATGGCCTTCCAGCTTCATCATCAGACCCTGGACCTCATCTCCCATTAGAGTACTCGTCAAGACGATTCTAACGAGCCCAAACACGATGGGATTGTATGGTTTCATCATAGAGTTCCTGTGGCCTTCTTCCGGATCCATAGTCAGATCAGCTCAATGACACCATAAAATTGCATAGCTTTCAAGATCTGACCTATGTTTAAATTTTCAAGTCTCTAGCTCATCGGGAAGCTAGTATTCGTTCGCAAACTTTGCGGACAAACAAACAAACGAGAAAGCAACCTAATAAAAACGTTTTAAAAAAACGTGTTAATAAAAAACACATTGGATAGGTATCTTACGTCCAAACCAAGAGTTGTTTTTTTTGTCTTTTCGGATAAATTTTCGATAGAATTTTGTGTTTACAACACTTGATAAACGTAGCTAGATGTAGAACTTGCAATACCCCCTCGTCTCGGTAATTAAGTGCGGGAAAAAATAACAGTTTTCCTTGGCTCGAGGGTGGCGGCTGCCTTTGATTAGAATGCAAATTGTCGGGACAGACGGCGATCGTGCAACGGATTGCTGGGATATATAGTTTTATTGGTTTTATGGAGTACCTACCTATAATTTTATTGTTCGTTTTTCAAATGAAAGTGTTTTCATTTCAAAGAACGTTTTATTTTTGCTGAGACTTAGTTTACTTGAAAGATGTAAGTAGTATAAGTATTTGGAAGCGTTGTAAATCAACTTTAGAGATCAATTATTGAAATAAGTAAAGTTATAATATTCTGCCATATCCTAGCAACTTTATTTGAAATATTTATTGGAGACAAAACGAGTTACATAAACGAGATAACAAAAACCTCCAGTTGTGATTGTTAGCCGAAAAAAGTGCGTAATGTCCCCGGGGCCAGCCGGGCAGATTTGTCACTAATGTCAACACAGTATCAGCGGGTGTAATCAACGTGGCCCATCCATCAGGCTGCTATCAACCACCCGCCGGGATAAGTGATACAAACACTGCCTAATTGGCAAGACACACATACTTTTGTATAAACGTCTTTAGATAAATCATGAAAATAAAAGTAGTGCTAGCTTGTTAAAAGGTTAGGTACCACCATTGGCACACTATCACATTTTAGGGATTGAAATTGATAATAATAAATAGCTATATCAATAGAATTTAGACCGATATAAAGATCCACATCTTGCTCGTAGGTAATCAATCATTCGCTACTCTCGCGCTAGAACAAGCAAACATAAAGCTTACTGTGAGGCTTAAGCTCAATTCAATTCAACCGCAATTCAACTACAGAGGTAGGTACCTACCTACACATCTTGAATAGTTATTATAAGGATACCTATCTACCTAATCAACATGATTAACGAAACAATCTTGTAGCCGTCGGCGCCTGTTATGTCATTGTGTTCGCATCATACCGAGAGGCGTACATTACTTATGTAGGTATGTCATACAACAAGTACTTTTTACGTAAGTAGGTACCGACGAACACAATGACATAACTATGAGAAACTGCTGATATGCCTACCTAAGTTAGGTACATATCTACTGATGCATGTAGGTATAACAGTAGTTTTTCGTAGTAGGTATCATCCATCACTAGCTATGAAATTAATTTCGGAAAGGTAGAAATTGCGTAAAAGATGTGTAAGTAAGTGGTATAAAACATCTTTGGTGGCGACACAGAAACGACAGATTTAGTACTTACTACTGACTGAGTTTATCGATGATACAAATCTTTATGGTGAGACATACGTAGATCAGACTTTTACATTAGTTTTCACGTTTCAGAATGATGCGTGAGGAAGACTGCAACATCGTGCAGAACTTGTCGCGCGATGAGTTCCGCGAGTTCCGGACGCTGGTGATCGACATGGTGCTGGCCACCGACATGTCCTTCCACTTCCAACAGCTGAAGAACATGCGCTCGCTGCTCACCCTCGCCGAGCCCACCGTCGACAAGTCCAAGGCCGCCTCGCTTGTGCTGCACTGCTGTGATATCTCCCACCCTGCCAAGGTAACACATTCCTTCACACCTCATCATATCAGCCGGACGACACACACTGCTGGGTATAGGCCTCCCCCAAGGATCTCCACGACGATCGGTTCTTCACTGCCCGCATCCAGCAGCTTCCCGCGACCTTCAGCAAATCGTTAATCTTCCTTGTCGGGGGCATACCCACAGAGCGTCGTCCGGTGCCCGGTCGCCATTCTAGAACCTAAGGCGAGGCCAGTTCACGATTTGATGAAAAGATCGATTTTTGAACTTCCAATGTGAAGAACGGATGTAGAATTCTACTTCACAAAAATTACTGTAGACTGAACATTATGTCATGAAGCACAATAACCGAACAGAATATTGAAAAATGGCATGGTTACTCTGTAAAAAAATCCTGAATAACACCATAAAATTTAACTTCAAATCGTCAGATTTCGTTATTTTCAACGACAGTGATATGATCTTTTATGCAAAAAGGATAGCTTTTTTATCGATCTAACACAATAACCGAGTACATTTTAAATAAATGATCAAGTATTTCAGAAATCAATAAAAATGTACTAAATTTCGTCAAATTTCTGGCGAAGCGTCAATTAAAGCTACGCAATATTCAACCTTATTCTAAAGACCTAGTGAAAGAGTAAATTTCGGGAACTGCCTCGCCTATTGAAAACAAAAAGAGTAATGGCATAGGTATATCACCAGAAAATTTTTGTACTAAATTGTCAAAAGGATTTAAAGGCTCGTATATATGCGTCCAAGCTTCCTCCGAAATTCCTAAAATATGTATGAATTGTTTGCAGAGATGGGACCTCCACCACAGGTGGACGATGAGCCTGCTGGACGAGTTCTTCCTGCAGGGCGACAAGGAGCGCGAGCTGGGGCTGCCGTTCAGCCCGCTGTGCGACCGCAACAATACGCTAGTGGCGGAGTCGCAGATCGGCTTCATCGAGTTCATCGTGGAGCCAAGCATGGCGGTGTGCGCCGACATGCTGGAGTGCGTGCTGAGCCCGCTGCACCAGCCGCCCAAGCCGCCCGCGCCCGCCCAGGAGCCCATCAACGAGGAGAGCGCTGGTCGGTTGCTTGTTCGACTGAAACTTTGGTTTTTAGGAGTAACCTCTTTTTTCTCTCTCATACCTTTATTATTTTAAATAACTTTTTTTACCCTTTTTACTAAGCTCAATAAAGTTGTCTGTGTGATGACGAATTCCGCAGCACACAAAGCATTACTTTTTACTGTAGGTACCTACACTCCACAAAGCTGTTTCTATGTTGATTAAACATAATGTACCTAGTTGTAGGGTAGAAGCGATGCGGAACTTTATCGCGACTATGTCGTAAACTCGTAGCACCTCGTAGCACTGCTACGATATAGTGCTACGGTAGCAGAAGCTCCGTGTCTAAAGCCGCGCGCGCTACCACGCACCGCACCGAGCCGCACGAGGGCGAGCACGGGCGGGCGCACAGGAGCAAACGCGTCGTCGCGCGTCGTTTCCCACGGTGTGTCGTGTTGTCTGGTCAGGTGCGCTCTCGTGCGTCTCCAGACGCACCGGTGGTAACGCACCTTAACAACCGTAAGGCACAGAATCGTAAGGTGTTGTCCGTTTGACATAGCTCAGGGATGGCGAACCTTTATCTTTCTTTATGTATCAACGTCCATTTTTCTAAATGTTAATGTTTAATGAAGTCATAGACGTGCCATCAAATCGCAGCGTAATGAATTTTGTGATCGGTGACGTGCCCAAAATTTTGTGTCGCGTGCCGCGTGCCATCGGTTCGCCACCTCTGACATAGCTAATGGGTTAATTTGTTGTTTCAGGAAGCGAAGTCAGCACCAAGTTCAAGATCCGGAAGCCTTGGATAACTTGTCTGAGCGACAACAAGAAAATATGGAAAGAGCAAGCGACAAAAGGTGAGAGAGATCTCTTCTTTGGTCGATTAAGTTAAAAAAAATAATCTTATGATTTTCTTAAAAATAAAAAATTGACGATTTCAGACGCCGAAGCCCGCGCCAAACAAGAAGAAGAGAGCAGCGAGCCCCCGCCGCCGCCCACGGAAGAATAATATTTAGCCACATTTGTAAATAGTGTTAAAACTAGTTGCTACAACGTATTTAACTCTCTAATAAAGAAAAGCTAAGCTAAGTGTGCGAAGCTTGTAAGTGTTGTGTACGCACGAGCACGAGCGTGACGTCACGCCGCCGTCTGGAAGACAACTAGTGAGCAAGGAGGCGCCCCGCCGACGACCCGTACCATAAGACTTTGTTGTAATTCGCTAAACTAGATGTATTTGGGCAGCCCCAGACTCATTAATATCATTATGAAAACTATCGATCGCCCTAATTTCAGCTGAAAATCAACTGTGAATAGACACTTAACTAGATACTTAATCGTTTTAAAAGTGGTAGATGTTCTTAAAATGATCGATCCGCGATAGATTCTATGAGCTTACGAGTTAGTATTCATTTCGAATCATGAAAATCGTACTGAAATTATTTTCGAAATAGATACCTAAGCTAATTTATGTATAATATTTCTATATCAAAAATGCTGGTGATGGAGCAACAATTTATATCATAAAATCATGCACTTCTCTTCGATGAAAGAAAACCTTACTATTTATAGGGAAAATAAATTAATTATTAATGTATATTACTTAATAATATTGATAACTTGATAAAAGTAGCTTAATTAGTGTTAATCTTAATCCATATGAAAAATACGCTTATTAATTTTAATGTTTCCGATTAAATTGGAGATCTTGATATTCCAGACCAAATGTTATTTAATATGAAATTATTTTCTAAATAATTGCCATCTCAAATTTTAGGCATAGGTGGATAGTTATAGTTAGTGAAAACTTCATATTAAATTATAAATTACTGGTTCTCCGTATACAGGGTTATTTTTAAAACCCCAACAACCTCGCAGGAGTAGATTACTTAGGTACATCATAAACAACGTTTTTGTTCTAAGACTTTTCCGAAAACTGACAAAAAATCGACTTTTTATACAAAACTCGACCAGCTGTTCGGACGTTTGCATGGAAAGTCGATTAATTATTACTTTTTTCGGAAAAGTCGTAGAACAAAGTTGTTTATGATGTTAGTAATGTACTCATGCGAGGTTGATGATGTTTTACAAATAACCCTGTAGGTATAAAACTAGATAAACTACTACAAAGTAGATGACTATTTAGGTACCCTACATGTCGCGCAAAATGTAAGTAATTTAGGTACGAGGCTACTCACGAGCCCGCAGACTGAATGTGAATAATGAGGACAAAGAAAATGAAGGAAATTGAAAATCTGAGTAACTAAGAGTGTAAAGGAAGGGTAAAAGTAATGGAGGACCCAAAGTAAATGTACCGTCCTTCTTGTAGAAAAATCTGTGGCGAGAGGAATTAAAATTGTACTATTTATTATAAAATATCCAAAGGCCAAGTGTCAATCCACAAATGCCAACTTTATTGAAAGTAATAATATCTCACGCAAATATAAAAATGAACATTGTAAGATATCGAAGGCCTAGTTCTCCTTTTAGGAACATGGGACCATTTTCATTAAATATCAGACAAAGAATCCATAATCACGATATTAGGTCCCTATTTATAAATCATTTCAGGGAGGTAAGGATAGATGTAATCCAACTGGTGACGCTTATTGTAGAGTTACAAATTAACCTTTTTATATATTTATCGTCTATATAAAATATTATAGAACTATTAACAAATTCTGTATATTGTGCATTTAGTGTATATTTACTAAATAAAAGTACTGTATTCATACTTAATTACCTAATATAAAATGTAGTTTACTAAATGCCATTCATTGAGGGATATAGCTTTATAAAATTGTAGAATCTAGCATACTGAGCCTTATGGATATCGTTATATAATTGTTGTTTCTGTGCAAATAGCTTGCAACTGAACACTAGGCCAATTCTACCATACTTTGCTTTTCCTAATTATTACGATAATTATATCATAGATGCCCACATTCCATAATTATGTAAAGGGACTCAGTGTTACTTTAGGTAAACAAAAGCATTTACTATCCAAAGCACTCTGATAGTGGTATTTCGATGTGCTATAAAAATACTTATTTGTGGTATTATAGTATAGTATTTCTGTCTCACGAAGTCACATGGACATTATTTTAGTGTGCGTAATACGAGACCGTGCAGGCGCACACTAACACAGTGTGCATGTGCACGCCTAAAAACATTCATAGCCGAATGGACTTCTTGGTAGAACAACTTATTATAACAGTGAAAGTGGCTTAACACTTTAGTACTATGTCAAAGCAACATTTTTGAAGCGTGTCTCACAGTTGAGTATTAAACATTTGTCAAGAAGTTAAAATTACTAGGTCCTAAATTTTTCAGTAAGTTTCGTTGCTGACCGTACTAATTACTTAGGTGAAAAATCTCGCACTCACTGAATATAAAAACTTTTCCTCACTACCTATTTATTGTAAAACTAAGCATTAACTAAAAATCTCAATTTACAAACTGATTTTTTTATCAAAACTTTCTTTTTATTTCTACATTATGTAAATAGAAATTAAAACACCTCTAGTTATGTGTAAAATATATGTAAAATAAAATAAAGATTTTCGTAGGAAATGTTTTTTATTTACCTTTATTATCAGAAAGTTATGTTTGTAACATGTTTCAATCACATTGATGGAGAATTGGTAACACAATAAAAATAATTAATAATTTGGGATCAAATATCCTAAATAAGTAGGAACCTATAAAAGGTACTCTGAAGAAATTCTGCCACTGCCAGGTACTTTAATGCGACAAATATAAAAGTGTCAAAAAAGAGAATATTACATTTTACATATAAGTTTTGGTTTTGACAAAGATACACAATAGTATCAATACACCGATTGCAAGCTGAAAAATATTTTTTTTTAATAATTACTATAATTATGTTTCAGAGCTTCTTTATCTGTAGGGATTTCACAATATTATTAAAATAATAAAAATATGTTTGCAACAAAACAGTAAGTGTAAAAGGCACAAAATCTTAAGATTTAAATGTATTGTTTTAAACAGTATATTTTAGCCAGTGAACTAAAATCTATGGAAGTGTAATTGCAAACAAATATTGCTTAAAAAATGGCACCACGGGGCCGAAAAAGTACAACCCGCTCAGCTTTAGTCGGTCCAGCCACGCACCCTGTCACTGACGTTAGTGTTCTTTTCAATAAATTGCAGTTTGTATTGTAGAGAAAAGATAGAAAGAGAGTTTATTAGAAATGACGTCCTTTATAGTCAAATGGTGTAAAAGATGCAAAGAAGGCAGTAAAAAGATGCTGAAAAAACGTATCTTATTTTTTCGTTTAAGTATAGAAAATATCTATAAGAATACAAATTATGGTCGCTAATAAGCAACCAGTGTTCAGACGCTTTGTGCTGCATAATAAAATGCCAGCATTTTTAGCTCTATCCTTTAGTTGTACATTTCGTATGGTGCCATTTTCTGAGCAGAATGCTTATTCTATAGATTTTAGTTCACTGATTTTAGCTTAGGTACATTAAATGCAATTATTGTCTATACTAATAGTATAGGCTATTTTATATAACCATTATTTAATGATACTTATAATATGAAATAGGTATCATTTCAACATTATTATTAAAGACTATTATGTATTCTGGGATATTACTACCACATTCAACTAAGGATGTACTTATGGTTCTTCCCAAATATATTAATTTGAACTGATAATGCCCTTACATCAGATTTTTGTCGACTACAGATGATAGTGCCTTGTATGATGTCCCCTTTTTTTACTTGTTTACAATCTCTAAAATAAAATACAGTTTGCTTCCAATGCGTGGCTGTGGACTCTGGTCCCGTAGAAAATGACACCTTATTGGGAAGGTCAAAGAAAGTATCAAAATATCCTACTAGCGAGGTCAACTGACCATCCTTAGTAATTACAAGCTGAAAGTCTGACGTAAAGTCCATTACACTTATATCACACGTCATGATATCAATTTCTTTAATTATGAATGCTTCTGATATTATATGCTTAGAACTCACAATATCCACACTTGCCTCTCTAACCACTTCAGATTTCATACAATTCATTTTATATCCATAAACGTCAGACCAAAAACTAATCAGCTTGCCGTGTGTGTCGGTGTCACCACTAGCAGTGAGGCTGATGTTGCACCGATTTGGTAACAGCAGTCCACCGGGTTTCAGACACTTGTCTCTCGCATATATGACACTGTCTAACATACCTTCAAACAACAAAAAGTATCCCATCCATTCAGATACAATAATATCAACTTTCTCTTCCAAATCTGTATTTTCTAATCTGCCTTTTACTGTTTTAATTACATTTTGTAAATTATTTTCTCTTATAATATCCATGGCATGGTATATTATCTCAGATTGGTCCAATGCAAACACTTTCTTAGCGCCAGCGGTAGCAGAAAACATTGAAAGAATACCAGTACCACATCCCAGATCTAAGACCACTTTATCTTTAATAGTATCTTTATTGTTTAAGATGGCATCTCTATAACTTTCCGTTCGAACTTTATCTGACAGCATATCATAATGAATTCCAAAATGAGCATAAGTATTAAAGTAGCCTTCGTCATCTTCCAGCGGAACATTTGACACACAATTGACTATAGTACTACTTTTATTGTCACCATTACTACTTGAAAGACCACCTTCAACAATGTTTTTCATAGAATTCTGCATTTTCTTGATATCTTCTTTAGCCATTTGAAGATGCGTTTGATTCTCATTTAATTGTGCAGTTAACGTTTGTATTGTTCTCTGCAACTCAATGAAGTGATTTTGTGATAATGTCACTAAACCATTTTCTACATTAGCATGGTAGATTTTTGGGGAATTCGGCTTCTCAGTCAATGATTCGAAGTCATACATTAACCATTCGTCATTTTCAACTGGTTTTAAGTACATTTCGTCCTCCCAGGGGCTGTTAGACAAAACCATAACATCCTCTGGTTTAGGCTTGTGTGACTTGATGTAATTGATCATTTTGATGTACGAGTAGCAATCCATGTTATGTGTCAGTTTAAGAGCGTTTAAATTGAACTTGTGAACTATTTCACAGTGATTAAAGGCCGCTTCGACCGAAGGAAAAACGTCCGTGCAAAATAAACAGGTTACCAACGTGTTACTCGTTTCCATCTCTTGCCAATCATCTTCATCATAGTTTTCTTCATCACTACTAAGGTCTGGCACATCAGACATGGTTTACTTAAATGATAAGGCAAAAATAATTCAATGCGCAAATGAAATTATCACTCAAAATAGTTATTTCAGAGAAATTACAGAAAACACGCATTGCATGCACAACGCAAAACACATGTGAGAATTTTGACATTTGACTGACAGTTGTTTGACTTTGACAATTGATGAATTCCAACAGGCTAACCGCTGAGTCATCGGCCACCATAGAGTACATTTTAACAATGGTAGGTAAGTAATAAAATTGAAGTTCTATTTTAGTACTATCCCCGACAATTGGTAATACGCCTGGCGGCCATGTTTTAATGGTTAAAATTTACTCTGTGATGGATGACCCATGACTTAGAGATTGGTCTGCTAGAAATGCACCCATTGACATTTTGAATGAGAAAATCATAAACTTAATAGTATAAATAAGTTTATGGAGAAAATAAAGGTCGCTGTATACGTAACGGGAAAAATCCCGTACGGGACGGGGATGGGACGGGCACGGGGCGGGGACGGAACGTGATCCTGACGGGGAGTTGCATACTCAACGTGCTAATCGCGACAGTTGACATGGTGGTAACATGCTAGTGTTGTGAAAACAACTTTATTAAAACACTATTTATGCGACTAATTTTATATTTTCAATCTCAATTGATAAATTCTCCTTTTATCTAACCGACATAAGTATTTTTCATTGACAAAAGGCTGAAAGATCTTTCAATCTAATTAAAGTAGCAATTTTAATTCGATTTGTCGAATATTACGATGATTAGAACCTCTGAACTCTAAAAAAAAGTTGAATGCCATTTATTTGAATCTAAACCTTATTTAGATATAATTTAATAGAAGTTTATTGAGGGGTATTAAAACATGAGTGTGTGTTTAAAAACCCCGCCTACGGCTCGATTTTTAATAGTGTCACACGAGTATATTATATACGAGAATATACCTAGTTATGTACAGTTTCATACACTACTTTATCTGCTCTACTACAAAATAAAATATCAATGATAAAAAGAGTAAGTAGTTTCTCGGTAGGATCCATAGTCTCTGCCTACCCCCATGGGAAACAGGCGTGAGTGTATGTAGGCAGTACTTACCTAGGTTAAGTAAGACTATTTCCGTCGCCGCATCTAAAATATCGGGTGGAGTCAAATTTTCACTCACTTCACTCACTAGTCACTACTATGACATTTTTAAGCAAAAGTAAATATTAAAATCATGAGTGCATTCCAGAATACTTATCGCTACGCTAAGTCATCGATCACCATAGAGTACATTTTAATCATGGAAAGTATTGAGGGAATATCGTTGTTAGGGTTCCGTAGCCAAAATGGCAAAAAACGGAACCCTTATAGATTCGTCATGACTGTCTGTCTGTCCGTCCGTATGTCACAGCCATTTTACTCCGAAAGTATTAGGTAGATGTATTCTGTTACCCGCTTAACGATTTTAACACAAAAATAAAAAAAATAAAGATTTAGGGCAGGGATTGAAATACCGTTAAAAAAAATAACGTTACAAAAAAAATTACGTTAAAAATACCGTTAAAACATTTTATCTGTAAATTTACCGGTAAAAATAACATTAAAAATATTGTACCGGTAAAATTACCGTTAAATATAGCGTTAAACTTTACCGGTACAATAATACCGGTAAAATTATCGGTAAAAAAGTAACGTTATTAATTGAAAGCCCGACATTATGAATTGTTAAGCCCGACACGCACTTGGCCGGTTTTTTTTTATAACTCGGCGAACGAGCGTACGCAACGGGATCCGGACGGCACGCACGGAACGGCGACGTACCACCGACGGGGGTATTTTCCGTTACGTGTACAGCGACCTATTTGAATGGGTGCATTCCATTCCACAGCAGTCCAATCGCTAAGTCATTGATCACCACAGTATACATTATAACTAGGGCATCCAATCCCGCATGTTATTTGTGATCTCGGTATTTGCGGGACCGATGATTTACGAACCCGCGGGATCTCCGAATTTGCGGGATCCTGCAGGAGTACGATGAGCTGCTTATTAAGTGTTGTGTACAGATGTGTTTTCAGTTAAAACTTTGCCGATAAACTAAAAGAAAGTCCAAATACTGAAAAACTAATTCAAGCTCAATTACACCAAAATCATGCAAATAGAATGAACATATCAACAGCGCGGCGCATGCGCGGGACAAGCGCGCGGTCGTTCGCCAATCAGTCATTCAGTACTAACGTGCCAGGCAGCGCTTGCAAGAGGTTTCTATGCTACTTTCTAGTCTCGCAAATCCCGCAAATCCCGCGGATCCCGCACTGGTAATCCCGCTCCTTGCGGGACTGGAAAACGATGTGGGATCTCGGTATTTCGAGATCTCGGTATACCGAGATTGGATGCCGTAATTATAACAATGGATAATGTTATTTTTTTTTCTTTCCGTGGTTAAAATTTACTCTATGGCGATCGGTGACTCAGCGATTAGCCTACTGGAATGCAAACAATGTCAAACTCAAAGTTATGTCCATAGATATATGCCATAGATATAGTTTAATAAAAAGGTTTTAAAGTTATGTCAGACAGAAGGTTTTCGTTTCCATAGACAATCAGTCAGCTGAGTGAAATGAACGAGCGCCATTTCAGTGGCGCGAAAGGCGAAAGTATGTTTCATTTGTTTCCATGGTTACATACAAGGGTCTGACATGCTTTGATAGAGCGAGATCGTCTTATTGAGATTCCTATAGGAGGAAATAGAGAAGAGTGTCATGTTTTTTCTCTATCACCGACCGGACTTTATTTCATGGTCGGGTTATTGGTACAGTTCAACTAGGTCAAACAAACAAGTGGGGTTATATCAAGAGTGCCAAAGAAATTAAAGGTTTTGTGGATTACTACATAATTGATACCCAAAATTTATTATAAATCGTATGTGTTGTGTTTGTGTCTAGCATACAAAATGGTGGGGTGTTCGATATTTGGCTGCAAAAGCAACAATCAAAGAAAATAAGCGGGTGTTACATTTCATGCGTAAGTACACTGTTTTCTATATTTTGATCGCGTATTTCTTTCTCAAATCTCACAGGAACCAAGTTTCTGAGCTAAATCATTAGTTATATCATGAAATACCTGATAAATAGGAAAAATCTAAAAATTATTTCTAAAAATAACCTCGTAAACATTTGACATACAAACCGGTAAAATTGCGTACATCTACGTAATAGTAGAAGTCAGCTTAGCTTTGACGTCTACTAAAATCAGTAGGTTTATAATTCGATTTCCGGATGCCTACTATATAGAAAAATTTCCCCAAAAATTACCTCATATTTCAGGGAATTTCAAGCAATTTGATTTTTCCAGATTTCCGACGGAAGATAAAACTCGTGAAAAATGGATAGAAGCAACTGGAAAAAAGAATTGGGTGCCACACACGAATTTGTTCGAAACATTTTGAAAAAAATTGTTTCCGAAAAATAGAAATACTAACGTTAATAAAAAACGTTCTGTATTCGTTTAATAAAACGTTTAATAAAAAATTTACCTGTTTTAATTTAAAGTTCATCTTTTTATTCCATTAACCACACAATCTCATATCAAGTACCGGAGCGAACCCCAGCTAGTTTACTCTATGTATACGTATGTTACCGTTAAAGTACGGAATCCGTTAATCAGCAGATTAACTGGTCTAGCCAGTTAGTGTGCGAAATTATTCTTAAAGTTGACGATTTCCGTACTTTAACTAGTAATCTGCACATTAACGGATGCTACCCCGTTAAGGGTACTTTTTCTGATCATGGCAACCCCATATTTTGACGTCATAATATATCTATCCCTTACACCCGGTCGCTCGGTAGCGCATCTACCCCTTTTAATATACTATATCTATGGTTACATACAACAAAACAAAGAAACTACAAGTAAAAGCTGGTGGGTGGAGTGGACGATAATAACGAAATAGGTCTCTTGTAACAATGAAACTTAAAATATCTTCTTTTAAAGAACCAAAACATGTCGGTGTTGTTGTTTGCGTCAGTTGGAATAATACTGAGGACGTGTTTTCTTGTGGGTAAGTTCTTGCTGTTTCCTTGAAATTATTCAATGAAGTCAATGAACTAAGTAGTAGTAGTTGTAATTCGTCCTTTTGGACAGGCGAAGGTCAAAGCCATACAGCCAGTTCTTGAGTGACTAAGATTTGTTACTTTCTACCACCAAGTATACTTGTTGTATGGTCTGCAAAATATGGTCTGTGCTTTATTATACAAACCTTTCTAAGGAGGCACTTTACCGATTTTACAAATAATTAAAACAAAGTCACTCTCTCTTTTCTACTTACCATATTAATAGTAGGTACTATTTCCAACCATTTCCCAGGGATGATCACAAGCTTCTGAAATGGAATTTAGTAAATAGCGAATGCATGGTTGTGACTACATTTTCTGATGATTTTTATCCAACTGGGATGCATCTTTTTCCTAAACTGAACATGGGTACCAGCAAACATCAACATGACGTCATTTTGGTATCTTCTGCAGACGGAAGGTTAGTTCAATAAAAAAAATCAGTTGAGTTCAGTATTTCCGCTAGTAAAAATGATAATATTTTGAAGTAAGAGCGTCCGTCCGCTGCGTTAAGCGGGATCCCGCCGCGGGTAGGTACCATAAAGTTAATATACCTAATGGTAGGTACACGGCGCGGGAATATAGATTGCTGGTTTTCTGACGGACAGATGCTTGCAGTGCAAGAGTAAGCTCTAATCTATGTTGCCCCGCTTAAGTATAATATAATACTTGCCTAATATAAATTTTTCTAGGTTCAGTATTGTAAATCATAATGGACGGATTGAGAAAAATGTTAGTGCTCATCAAGGCGCGTGCCTCACGGCGCAATGGAGCCCTGATGGCGCTGGCCTTCTTACAGGTAGTTTTTTGGTTATTTTTGAACTTTTCCTAGAATTTCACCTACAAATCAATTGTGTTTCCTCTAGAATCATGCCTACTTGTATGATTGTACAGGTGACCAAAATCGATCGATATAACATCAGAGAGGCAAATAAGCAAAAGTGGGTCAACCCACAAAATTGAAAATTTGAGTTTTTTTGTCCAATATTAGAAAAAATCCATACTACGTGATCAATATTGTTCCAAATAATTTTGAAACGCAATTTTCTCGAAACTACAATAATATGCTTGTGGGTCGACCTCGACACACTTTTGCTTGTAGGTAATTAATTGACGGATTTCAGTGGTAAGACTGGTAAGGTAAGGTTTCATTTAGCAAGTCTGTAGGGAAATGATTAGATATGGAACCTTAGTACCTACCAATGTATATTTTCAACTTATGATCTTGTTCGTAGCTGGAGAAGATGGATTTGTGAAAGTTTGGTCGAGGAACGGTCTTCTCCGCTCCACAATAGTTCAGTCTGATGTACCCTGCTACAGTGCTGTCTGGAGCCCCGACAGCAGTGCTATATTGTACAGTAAAAGCAACTTCTTAATTTTAAAGCAATTGAATTCTAGCAATAAAATTACAAAGGTAATGTATTAGGCCTAAATAAGCAACAGTCTTTTACGCCAGGTGGTATTATTTAATAGTACCAACATTTAAAATAACTGACAGATTTAGAAGCATATAGTTTTTTGTTTTAGTGGAAGGCACATGATGGTCTTATCATTTGCACTGCCTGGAATGCTAATAACAATTTAATAATTTCTGGTTCTGAAGATGGATTAACAAAGGTGCGTATTTTTTTATTGAATGTATGTAGCTAGCTATGTTTGGTAGATTAAACAATATACAAATATGAACTTTTTTGTTTGTTAGATATGGGATACATTTGGCCAGCAAATATCAGTGAGCATAAAACATGATCAAGCCATCACGAGCGTGAGCTGGTCTCCCGCAGGAGACCTTTTCGTGATCGGCAGCTACAACCTTATAAGGCTCTGCAACGCTAACGGGGTGATCTACCTACGTCTCCAAAAAGACTGCATCACAATCGATCCATTCACTATTCACTACGCTGTCTCAGACAGATACACAAATACACACACATACACGTCAAACTTATAACACCCGTATTTTGAGTCGGAGGTTAAAAATGATGGTATAGCTCTGCTTGGGACAAGTTGGGACCAACAAGTTTTGTAACACATTATGTTATTGTTGAAATTTGCAGTGGTCCCACTGCCTGGACAGGCCGGCGACGGGCAGCATCTACAGCGTGGCGTGGTCGTCTGACGGCACGCAGCTGGCAGCGGCCTGCGCCAATGGGCACGTGCTGTTTGCACACATTATTGACAGGTACCCAACCCACACAACAAAATATACAAGATTTTTGTTGATTCAAAGTGACTAAACTTCTCAACCCAAGGCTCTCACTCAACCACCAGTTGTTTTGAGATTTTTGGGACTCTATTATCTATTTAAAGTACCTACTATAACCAGCCCCCCCAGTCATAGCACTTTCGGAAAAGGGATTCTTGTTTATCATGAATAAACATAGCTTAATGTTACTGACTAATAATAGTACATTATGAGACAAGTTAGCTTAGGTTGCTCATTGCACACAAGACTGTGGGTTGCAGCCCGAGCCGCAGGCGAGGCCGTAACTCAGCCGAGTGTGCAATAAGCAAGAGCTCACGAGTTTCATACGACGTTTTTCAACACATTTGCGAGGAAAAAACAAAGTAATTTATCACACAGCAACAAATACGACAAAAACAAAATATGATAATTATGGGAAAAGGCGCGTATGTTTTTTTTTTATTTTTTCCACACACTCAACGCAAGAATATTTTGCGAACAAATCAAAATCAAAAAATCAAAATCAAAAAAAATCATTTATTCAGTCTAGGCTGTTACAAGCACTTGTGAATGTCAAAGAAGCTACGCCATCGGTTCGCAAACCCTGAGCGGGAGACCTTGTAACGAGAAGAACCGGCAAGAAACTCGTCAAGGGCTGCTTTTTTCTCCCTGTATATTTCATACAGAGTCGTCAACATTGAAAAATGAGCTCCACATTTAAAGTGAGGTCATTTTCCATCACAATAATTAACAAAAGTTTGTACACAATGGGTAGGTAGGTTGAAATTAAATACCTACTACATATCGGATAGGTAATTGTGAGAGTAAATAACTTTCAACTAGTTGAGAAATCAGTAATCACTATGTCTGCTACTCGAAAGTGCACCTAAGTAGGCAAAATTTACCAAAAAATACTTGAGACAAGACATAAAAAATAACAATAAAAAACGCAATTCTTACAATTCAATATGCGTTAAGATAGGTACTCAGAAGCAGACCCATTCCCACTGGCAGCACCCGTTCACGAGCATGACGCATGGACCAGCTATCGCTTCGCTCAACCATATTTGAGGGAACGTAACGACCCGCCCCACACGACACCACCGCAGAAATGATTAAAGAGAGCATGACATACTTAGGCTACCCATCCTAAGGCACTGAATTGAAAACTAATATCCAAAAGCTTTTCATAGGCCTTTACTTACAAAAACTACTGACTATAGAAAGCAAAATGATTGCAATAAAAAAAAAAAGAGAAATCAAAACAAGGTTTACTTGCCTATTAGTTTTATGTTTTGAGTAAGAAGTGCCATACATATTGATAACATCAAACAGAGAAAAAAAAAATATAAATATACGACGCCCTTAGTACAAGCAGACAGAAGCAGACCCATTCCCACTGGCAGCACCCGTTCACGAGCATGACGCATGGACCAGCCATCGCTTCGCTCAACCATATTTGAGGGAACGTAACGACCCGCCCCACACGACACCACCGCAGAAATGTTTAAAGTGAGCATGACATACTAAAGGGGTGAGGAGCATACAGCCTACGACTAATACTTCAAAATTATAATTTTAAGTGATAAAATGCAAATATTTTAATATTTTATAACAAAATATTGTGAATTATGAATAATTTGATACTAATATATATTTATTTGACTTAATTAAGGTCTTTCACATTTACTTATTCCAAAAATGTATATGAATTTTCAGCAGCATAGAACCTCTTTGTTGTCAAAAAAAAAATAACTGTATTACCCGGCTAAATTGGGAATGCTCAGTTTACTCGCATAGAACTTGCAGTAAGGTACTAATTTAACTTTGTAGGGTTAATTCGATTACGAACTAGTGTTTTATATATTATTGCACGTGTTTGTTATAGCTTGGTTTATGGCCCTAAAAGCGATGTATTAGGGCTCACTTTACGAGCAAGTGTGTTGAAAAAATGTTTATGTTAATGACATATCAAGTTCTTTAGTTCTGATAACGTGATAATGATAGTAGTTATAGTTACTATGAAAACGTTTATCATTTAACTTTCTTTAATTTTTTAGAGAACACACATGGAAAAATTTTGCATGCACCCAAATAGGGCGGAAGGTAATCTCCATAAAAGATATAATCTCCGACCAAAGCGATCAGCTAGACTACCCAGATAGAGTGATTCAGATCGTTCTGGGTTTTAATCACCTGGTTATCGCCACGGTGAAGCAGTGCTTTATACACAAGTTGAGTTCATGGAATACCCCAGTGACGTTTGATTTGAAAGAAGGGACCATCAGCATGATTTTGCTATCAGAAAGGTAAGGTATTGCTAGAACAAAACAATAAAATTGAAATTTCCTCGCTGAGAAGATTTTGATTTGATATACTTGTCGCGTTTCTGTTTCGTTTGAAAAAAGCTAATGTGTGAGTTAAAAAACAAAAATCATCATGTTTCAGATGTCTTTGCATAGTAGAAAGAGCTGGTCTTTCGGTGTATAGTTATATGGGAAGACTCCTTGCTAGCCCACGTTGGGGCGCGCGGCCTGAAACGTTGGGCAGGGCTGCCGTGTCTTTGGGCCCTGATGCTTTAGCGGCTATCGATCAAACAGACCGGAAAAGTAAATGCAAATTTTATACTGTCCTATGCCAATTTTTTTTCTATATACAAAAAGAATACTTGTGATGTGTATAATATTTTGTTTTGAATGCTACCTATTTTCCTTTCAGTCATACACGTTTTTGATTTACCGACTGGCCTGATAGTTCGTAGTTCTGCAGACAATGCAGTGACTAAACTTTCCCATAAGATGACCGTGTCTACTCTTGCTCTGAGTCAAACGGGTCCTATCAGTGAACGGCAACTGGCCTTATTAGACTATAATAGAGATTTGTACGTTGTTACTGTGAAAGACAGCAAACCAAAGTTTTCTAAATTGGGTGAGTCAGTCAATTTAAGAACATCAAAATATGAGTGTTTGTTAGCATTATTTTATTGACAGAGCCGATTAAATTAATAACTATTATACCACATAACAGGTTCTCAAATACTGAGTATTTGTTGGAGCGCTGAAACTGAACTGTTAGTAGGACTTCGAGCAAACTCTGTGGTAGCCTGGTGCTGCCCAAGAGCTGCCACTCAACCAGACTGGTTAACACTAACCACGGTTACTAAGGAAATAAGGTGATAGATATTTCATTGTTAATAATGTCCCAAGCCGATTTATTTAATGACGCTTAAAGATAATCGTGATCAAATTGAATTAAGATTTTTCTTATAAACAGTGAATTGGGCCGTAATCCTACTCTTGTATGTATCGAAGAAGGTGTTGCAAGAGTATGTCGAGGAAATGGATCACTTCTTCACGTGTCCGTGGCAGTTTTCCCCGAGAAACTGCTGAAGCACGTAGCTGCCAACATGTGGCAGCCTGCTTTACAGGTAAAACTGCTTAATGATGTGCCCAAACTCATCATAAGGCGGCCCCTAGATCTACAATAAGATTGAAATACCCTTTGAACCCAAACGATTAATTTTATTGCTCAATAATATACGTAAATTGCGCAATATTTTCGCGTTCACTCCATCCGCTGTGTAGATACCTGCGCCCCTACCATGACTGTCAAAAGTAATATTGAAGCAATACGCGATGATAGCTCTGTCCCTATAACAACATTACTTTAAGGTTGCTGTAAGAGCTAAGAGTACGGCCTCTGCACCTATTTTGTGTGCTCGTCGCAAGATGTCAGAACAAGATCTAGCAGTTATAAGAATTAAAAACTCCTTTTCCTTAACTTTTTGTCAACTCCGCCAAACCTTTTGATCACTCATTGAGCAAACTACCTACCCTAAACGATCAAATCGTTTGTCTACAGGCCGCCTAAGGAATACCTATTCCTCTCAAGTCGAGTTCAAGGCAAGAGATAAATTTAGTTTCATGAAAAAAATTAAAATCATCAGCACGAAATTAATTTTATATATTTTGCAGCTGTGTCGAACTGTAGAAGATGAAACCCTATGGGCTTGTCTGGCAGTTCTTGCATGGCAACAACGTCAATTGGAAGTTGCAGAAGAAGCGTTTGCTTTAATACACCAATATCACCAAGTTTGTTACATTCAGCACCTGAGGGTAAGTGAACAGTCACTCTCACTAGCGATCGTGTATATGACACCCGTGTACGATCGGAGTTCAACCTAAACTTGATCGGAGCTGAGCCAGAGCCAGGCCGGAGCTCTACCGAAGCAAGACCGAGCCACCGCGCTAATACAGGATACTCTTTTTGTTATAATAACAACGCCGTGACCATAGTAAAACGCCACGCCATTTCCATATTAGCAAATTCGAGTGACAAAGTGATACGTGCTTCGGCACTCCACTCTATCCGGCCCGGCACCAGTCTGGCTCAGGCATAGTTTCGATGGAGTTTCGGTTAATTTGTAGGTCAAACTCCAGTGCCATTGTACACGATCGCAGGTAAGCAGGGGATTATGCTGCTTTGGTAACTGTTTTTTTTATCATTACAGAACAATATTCCTGAAAAACTCGCAAAAAGTGGCGGAAACAAAGTGTGATAATATCCATTCAGTTTAGCATTATCATTGGTATAGGTGCCTGCTTAGGTCAGTTATTTATTGTAATGCGAATAAATGTACTATGTTTGTCTTTCATCAAATATTCATACCTACCTACATAATATTATGGGTAAGTAGGTTAGTTAGGTACTACCTATTTAATTATTAGTAGGTACCTAACGTAACTTACACCTTTTAGTAAGCAATTAGGTACCTATTAACTTGCTATCATATTAACATCAATATCTGATTTACAATGGAATTGCATTGATAATAGACAGTGCGATCCACAATCCACTGCAACTTTAGTCGAGAATGTATGACAAAGAGATTTACAAAATAAAATACTTACGTCGTTTTGTACCAAGCAGTGGTTACATTACATTCTCTTTCCTCACTTCTGTTGTAACTTAAGCTTTGTCCACACTTGTATCATTTTGGCGTAGGTACTGATCACCGTATCTTTGTCATACATTCTTTGATACAGTATTACTCCAACGTACCACCAACCAAACTAGCGATGTATGCTAAAGATACGGTGATCTGAGGGCCTAGCCAAAGTAACATTCGCTAATCATCGTTATCGCTTCGCTTTCGAAACAGTATGGGATTGACGTAAGGTTTCGTTAACTATCGAATTTTAAAACGTCAAATCCATACATGTTTCGAAGCGAAGCGATAGCAAAAATTTGCAAATGTTACTTTGGCTAGGGGGGCTGATACGCCAAAATGATACAAGTGTGGACAAAGTTTTAAGTACTATACCCGAAAGAAAATATTTTTGTTTAAGCCTTTCTTTGCATTTAGTACTTTGTCTATGGTATCAGAATCTGTCACAGATGGGGTTGGAATCAGCCACAGACAGACAGTGTTGCCAACTTAACGGATTTCCCATCAGATTTAACGGATTAGGGTTAGGCACTAACAGGAGAAAATGTATTTTGACGGCTAGCGGATTTATTGACGGGAATAGAAAGTTTTGACTAAAATAACCATTTTTTTAACATGTTTGTGCACGTTTTTAGCGTGAAAAGTGGGGTAAAATAAAAAAATACAGAAAATATGGTCAATCAATACCTACCAATCAAAAAATACATTTTGGCCTGAAAAAAAACGACAAAGCATGCTACTAGTACGATTTACCCGCTGAAGAAATCGGCGGGCTGATTATCTAATTAAAAACCACCTAGTTAGCGACCAGTCATAATTACAGAATCGTCGCTGTCAAACTCGATTTCGTACCACCGATCGAGTTTCTGCCTCCAACGGACAACTAGAGAACTAAAATATACGAGCACTTCTTGAAAGGAAATGCTCCAAAATTCGTATTGTCTAACTCAGTAACCGCGACGCGACCGCGACGATTTTGCGATTTCTTCTGTCAAAGCGAAACAAGACAAAACGTAATTTCTGATTAGTTTTCGACAATTTCTTAGCGTTATTTTATTTTATTTTGGTTTGAGGTAAGCTCTAACCAAAATGAAATAAAATTGCTATAATGTAAAACAAAAGGCCTGTCCTTCAATAGCTACAAGGTATTTGCAATATTGTAATAAAAAAAATGTAAACAAAATTCGAAGCGAAAACAAAGAGGTTATGTTCACAGAACACATAATAATATGGTCACACACATACACAGTCACAGACTAGTTTCAATAAAAAAACTTTTCAGTCGCTCCCACCGGTTACCAGTGGCGCTAGTTTCTATGAAGATTTTCACGAGCATAAACCGAGCATACACTGATTAGTGATCGCATAATACCAAACCAGTGACTCGGTCGCGCGACGATTTCGAAATAATTCAGGAATCGAGTTTGGTGACGGTCGTTCATTTTAGATAATCAGCCTGCCGAATTTTATTTGATGGAAAAGTAATATCACACGGATTTTTTACAGAATATCATGCCAACTTGTCTAGCGGAATTCAAAATATCTTGTTGGCAACACTGCAGACAAGGTGAAAAAAAAACAGTTTATCTGTCAAATTCGTGGGAAGTGGTTGTGTTTCACGTTTTTTGATGATGCTCAATCGCGGTAAATAAATAAAAAATAAAGTTTCTCAAAATAATTTTAACTGAAACAATGTCTTTAATGAAAACGTGAAGAAGTTTTAAAAGTACAGTTCATTTATGATGTGAGACTTTACGCAGAAACTGTTCCGCTTGATGCCCTACATCAAAAAAGTTCGTACGACTTCAAAGAAAGTTTCTTTTTGTTTTTATAAATGTGTGACTATCACGGCCAAAGATGAGGGCTCCTAAATTAGATTTGTTTATTGCGTGTGTTTTGTTTTGTGTAAGTGGGCTTGCGAGTGATGAAATTGACAATAACTTGAGTATTGAACATTCGTTGGAGTTGACCCAGTCCTTGAACTTGGCGAGGCAAGAACGTATTCAAGAAATATGTAATCGTTATAATACCAATTATACCTTGGATGATCTGCCAGATAATCAACTAGAGCACATATTAATTGACGAAAACCACAAGCTTCTGTACTGTTATGTCCCCAAGGTAAGTATTCAAAATATTCGCTAATTAGTATTATTTTAATGAGCCTCATTCAGTTGGTATATGAATTTTTATATTGTTCTTCAGTCGCTACTAAATGACTAATTTATGATATAACTAAAGTATTTCACAACAGTAGGAACTAAGTACCTGTACATTATTAAATAAGGTAGGTACCTTGAAATATTTAGGATATGCAGATGGCTGATTTTCACCTTGTTACCTACTGCGTAAGGTTACTAAGCTAATTAAATGTTTAACAGGTAGCATGCACAAACTGGAAAAGAATACTAATGATACTGACAGGAAAGTGGAACGACACAGATGTGCTTTCTATACCGGCACACATGGCACATGCCCCCGGGATGTTCCGGAACCTGAGCAGCGTCCCCAAGGACCGGAGGAGCTACATGTTGGACAACTTCCACAAGATGATCATTGCGAGGAACCCCTTCGAGAGGCTGCTGTCTGCGTTCAGAAACAAGTTAGAAGGAGACTCTCCTAGTGCAAAATATTTTCAGGTATGAATTTGTAACATCTTTATTTTTTTTTCTATAATTTCTAATTTGATATAGAAGCAATAATTGAAGTTTTTTTCATGGCCTGATAGGGATTAGGTTCAAAGAATTTATTTCTCATAAAAACATAAAGTTTACATAACATGAGAAACATGTTTAACATTATGTATAAGTATTTTTTATATGTGGCTATTTCTAAAGCATAGGTTAACCGTCACACACACTAAGCCAGGAAACATGCTTTTGAGTCTTATGTTTTAATTGTTATGGCACAATTATTAATTTAAAAAAACAAAACAAAAATACTTTATGGTTGGTTTATTTTGCCTAATAGTTTTTGATTTAGGTATGTAGGTACCTAGGTAGAAAATGTTAACATGCAATACCTATATTGTTGTAATTATAGTTGTTAATACTTTTTACTTTTATTATTAAAATTACAAATTTCCATAATGATGTACCTACTTATAAGGTTGACTAAAATGGAATGGAATACCACCTACCCATTCTACCCAATATTATTTACTTTTATGGTCTTTGACCCTATTATCTATTATTTAACAAGTACCCTGTTGTTTAAAATAAGAATATCATCTTGTTTGGTGAATGCTGATAAAAATATGCATATAAACATACTTACACTGTTGTCATGTCAAACAGTAACCTACATACTATTAAGTAACATAAGATAATTATCAATATTTATTATGGTTGATTAATATAACAATGCAGATATTGTGTTGGAGATCGGTTATTTTCATTAAATTGCATACAGATATATTTTTTGCAATACCAAAGTAAAGTGAAATTATTACTATTTATTCCATAAAGTAAAAGAAAAGAAAGGGTTTTATGATGTGTGAAACACTGTACCAAACAATTTCTTTGGCGCCCGCGCCGCCCCGGCGGCTACAAACATAAGCCAAACCATATCTTAAAAAAACAGTATTTTCACTCTTTATCTTTATCATTTGTCAAGAGAGTAAAATTAACAAAACCTTGTTTTTATGAATAAGGTTTATAGTCAATTTAAACTTTAACTAACATTTAATAAGTACAATTTTTTTTGTTTGCTTTGATTAACTTTTAGATTTCAAAAACTACTAACTACTTTTTCTGTATACTTTAAAGGAACTATAGGTCTTTTTTTGAGTCTATTTAAAATTGCAAAATAATTGTATTGTGTATGACCGTTTGTTTCCTTAATAAATAAATAAAAAATTAAAATAAAACTAAAAAAAAAGGCTTTTACTGCAAAAACTTTTCGATAACTCCCAAAGGGTAGTAATCAGCAGTTGGAGTGTAGTGACACTTACTGTGTTTAGTTAGTCTCTTTATCTTCTATAGGAGTCGGCAAAAAACTTAAAATCGGGTGGAGATTGCGCAGAACGCGTATTTTGGGTATACGTAGCGGTGAGGTGAGGTACGGGGGCGGTGGGAGTGCACGCTATTGGTCCCTCGCAAGTGCACATCCGCGAACTTATCTCCACTCCGTCGGAAAGAGCTTCAATCACTGACAGAATTTTCGTGGCTTGTCCTGAAACAGGGGGCTAATTGTCTATCGCAATCGCCTTCAGAATGTGATATATTGATGCTTTTTTTTGGCACAAATAAAAACTAACCAAAGAAATGCAGCAATGTGTCACATCCATCTGTCAAATGAAAGCGATTGCGATTGATTTTTAACCGACTTCCAAAAAAGGAGGAGGTTCTATGTTCGTCTGTATATTTCAAACGTTATTACATTAGATAAACTCCCAAGTTGGTCCCATTTTTTAAAATTTGAAAATAAAATAATTATTTTTTCAAAGGAACTAACCGTATCATTAGATCTTACAGTGTGTGTTTGGGGCTTTAGCTTGTGAATGATGGGGTCCCAAGCTGGTGGAATTTTCCAACCATCATCTCTATTGAAATTAGGATATTTATTTATTTCGATAGCCTCGCGGAGCATTCTAGGAATGAATCTACGTTCTCTAGCAAGGATTTGGGGTTTGTCAAATCTAATATAATGGTTGGGCCCCTCAAAGGCGTGTTCACTCACTGCAGACTTGTTATCGCGCCTATGTTTCATGTCAGCTACATGTTCTTTAACGCGGGTCCCTATGCTTCTCTTTGTCTTCTCAATAGAGATGATGGTTGGTAAATTCCACCAGCCTGGGACCCCATCATTCACAAGCTAAAGCCCCAAACACACACTGTAAGATCTAATGATACGGTTAGTTCCTTTTGCAAATAAATTAATTAATATAAAAGACGGAGGTCGGCCTTCCTCTCCAAGTTTTCTTTCGCCATTTCTTTCTTGGAGGGGCCTCCCAATTTTTTGAAATGGTAGTAGTTTTAGTAGATTCTCTCTTTTTAACATATAAAATTAAATTAAAACCAAACCAAAACTTAAACTAATTAAAATTTGATAAATTTTAATTTCTGAACGTTCTAAAAAATTCATCGCTTGAGGGTAGGCTCACAAGTAGCTTCAGTCCCCCGTGACCACGGCAGCTGCAAAGGTGCCGAAACGTCGGGAAAATCAAAAATCAAACCAAATACCAACTAATTACCAAAGTACTTTCAATAAAACCGCGCTAGTATCCGTTAATAGTAGATTGTTATACGAGGGTCAAAAGGAGCAATTCCCATTCGAGATATTTAGACGCCCGAGCATAGCGAGGGCGGCTATAGTTCGAGAATGGAATTGATGACTTTTACCCGTGTTAAACACTCTACTTTTCATTTCGAATTTCAGGAAAGTAAAAAAAGCCTTAGTTATTCCAAAATGTTTATTAATAAAAACATGTACCTACTTAGTAACTACATTGGTAGACCTTAAAATTATTACCTATACCAACTTACCTTTAAAAACCTAGGAAAATTAGAACAATTTGTGAAATTTAAAGTTAAATTCTTGCTTGGAATATTTAAAGTTTGATATAAATTATTATGATGACAGATTTGGCTTTGTTGGATGCCTGTAAAAGTTGGAGATATTCTTTGGTCTTTCATAAGACGTTAAGTCCATGGCAGAGACTCTCTTGAAGTAGTTGTTTCCTGTAGGCGAATTACAGCGTAGTTTTATTGTTTCTTTTATTTTATTTGAACTTTTTGTTTTAGTTTTAAACTCATTTTTAGTAAATACAAAATCAACACAAAACTTTAATACGGCACACACAGCTCAAAGTCACAGAGTTAGGTAAGTCTCCCTCCAATATTTTATCATTTTTCTTATTTTAAATTTGGAACACGTCGCGTCGCCGGCCGCTCCGCCCATTGTTTTTAATTTTGCACTGGCTGTTTATACCATGTTTTGTTGTTGTTCGTGAATGCGCCCTACAAGGCTGCAACTTTTTTAAACCATCCAAATTCAGTTCTATATTTAAATTACTTTTACACCCTAGGGTGGAACGAAGAGTTTTGGACCCGCTGCTCAGTTCAAATATACATCACTTTCCGAATATGAGAAATGAAAAAGTGTTTTATTTCATGTCTAGTGAGCGCGTAAGCTTGAGAAGTGAATAAAAATACGTCTAGTGAAGTCGGGTGGGGCTTTAAGAATAAAAAAAGAAATTTGTACTCCAGCCCCACCCGACTTCAATAGACGTATTTTTATTATTACGAATATTATTTCTTGCTTTTTAGAGGTAGGTTTTTAAAATAAGGTTGCACAGCAGCTTCTTACAGTACTTTTTCAAGTTTGTACCTACAACATTATAATACATCTATAGGACCGAGTTGGCAGGCGGATCATAAAGGCATTCCGGCCGAACCCGTCGAACGAGTCCCGGGAGTTGGGTCACGACGTGAGCTTCAAGGAGTTCGCCCTGTTCCTGACCAGCAAGGCGGAGGAGCTGGCCGACGTGACCAGCAACGAGCACTGGCAGCCTATCGCCAGCCTCTGCCACCCCTGTCTCATCAAGTACACGTTAGTTGGTAAGTCATATTTTTTCTCACTTATGCTCTGAAATGTTATAATTCCATTTGAAAAAGGAATGCGGAGTGTTCCACATTTCCGTGGTGGTCTGTTTCATCACATTCTATTGAAATTCAGTGTAGAAATGAATTTCATTACTTACTTCCCGCACTGAATTCAAAGCGATAGAACTTATCAGCTAGCATTATTTTTATAAAACTTTATGGTTACATGACAAAAATCTCAATTTTACTAAGAAAATTTTATTTCCTCGCATTTCGTAAGAAAAGTAATAAACAAGCATTGTACTAGAAGCTATTTGCATTGCCTCGAATGATTAAAGCCTAAAAGAATGTACTGTGGTACGTACGACCAACGTGCGAGGCGATAGAGAAGGATTGATGGACTATTATTATGTCTATTATTATGATGGAAATATATATGACTGTATATTTCCTGAATAAATAAAATAAAAAATAAAATAAAATATTATTGTAACCAATTAGCTCTGGCTGGATACTTAAATATTGTGGAGCTCGGTGGCGCAGTGGTTTAGGGTGACCAAAAATGTATTATCTCGAGCTCCTCCGTGCTTTGAAAGCCACGTTAAGCCGTTGGTCTCGGCTGCATTTGCAGTCGTTAACACCCACCAATCCGCATTGGGCCCGCGTGGTGGGTTATGGCCCGTCCTCCTTACCACCCATAAAGAAGGCCTGTGCCCCAGCAGTGGGGACATCAAAAATGGCTGATGGACACTTAAATATTGAACCTACAAAGAGGTGTGTTAAACTGTTTGTTTCAAAGTAAGTATTGTTAAATTTTAAAACACTCCTATGTTGAATAATATTTATGTGTCTGAAAATTGGTAAATTTTAGAATATTTCGTAGGCGATGGTGTTCGGTGCAACGGCTGCATACGAAATATCTCGACCTAGATTTAAAAAAAATACTGACCAATTCGTTATCACAAATACATTGCAAGTTGCAATATTTCTCGATTTCTGACTAGGCAAGCGTATCTGAAAACACGTGTGATCGATGAACCTGCTATTAGCGATGAACCAATTTAAAAAAAACCGGACAAGTGCGAGTTAGACTCACGCGCGATGGGTTCCGTTACCAAAAAACAGCAAAAAAAAAACACATTTGTTCTATGGAAGCCCCACTTAAATATTTATTTTATTATATTTTTAGTATTTGTTGTTATAGCACAAAAATGTCAACTCTCTAGCTATCACGGTTCATGAGATACAGCCTGTAGACAGACGGACTAGAGTCTTAGTAATAGGGTCCCGTTTTTACCCTTTGGGTACGGAACCCTAAAATATATTAGCTGTTAAGTAATAGGGACCCGTTTTTACCCTTTGGGTACGGAACCCTAAAATATTTTAGCTGTTAAGTAATAGGGACCCGTTTTTACCCTTTGGGTACGGAACCACAGAATATATAATAGTACTAACGTACAGAAGTCCGACCCCGCGAGGACCATCAAATAATAAGCTACTCTCGCTGCACGGCAATAAAGTACAATTTCAAACTGCACAACGCTGCGTGGATAAAATTATATGCACCTACGAAGAAGAAAGAGAGGCGTCTCTTTCTGTCGCATAGCTCTGTCTCAATCGACACATTTCGGGGTTGCTACTCGCTAGTTACTGATATCATAGAAAACATTCGTTATGCCCATGAATAAACAATGAAATTACTATAATAGGTACCTACTTATAAAATAAAATAAATCTACCTAATAGGTGAGCTGAGCATATTTAAAGAGCATAAATAATAAGTATTTCTTAGTAGTTAGAGAAGCTCGATGGCGCAGTGGTATAGCGCCTGGCCCAACGATTGCGGAGGTTAAGCAACTTTTGCAAGGGTCAGTTATGGGATGGGTGAAAAAAAAATAGTATTTTTTAGCTTTTTTCTTTACTGGTGCCATATTTCGAACTTCGATACAACTAAGTATGTAAATATGTATACAAAAAATACAATAAACTTTGGTAGGTAGGTAGGTACGTTAGTAATTAAGTATCAAAAACGAAGTGCATGCAGTTTCGCATTCGGCGCTTGACTGACTCGTTTCGTTGGTGACGTTCACGCGCTGCGCTCTCGTCGCTTGCACACGCCGCGCGTTTCGGTCGGCGCGGTGATATCCCTCGACAATGGCCCTCTTGGAGTGGGCCGCGAGCAGTAGGCTAATATAAAAGTTTAAGCGCGGAGTTATACCCCCCTGACGGAACCCTAAAATATTTTAGCTGTTATTTATCCGTGTAATATCAATTCAAATTTTCCTAATGTAAAACCTTGATATTTTCAAGATAATTTTGACATAACATCATCATAGATGTTCAGATAATTTTGACGTTGCGTCAAATGCTAGCTTGAGGTAGGTACCTACATGACTTTTAACCCTCAGCCACTTACCACTAGTTTTGCTTCCGTAACCACTTACCACACGTCTAGGAGACACCGCGCATTGAATGCCTCAATTATGATTAAAATTTGAAGATTTCGGATGAATTCAAATAAAACAGTCATTTACAATGTATACTAGTATTTATTAAAAGAAAAAATACGAAATAAAATCAATCAATTTGGAAACATAACAAAATTTCTAGTTAGACCCATTGATATATCAAAACAAAGTTTAGATGCGTTATGCGCCAACATCATGCAATTTAAAACAGCGACAGGTACTGCAGATACACACATTGACATATTACATCAATAGTGGGACAAAAATGAACGCCACCATACGGAATCCCTGTCGTTAGAAAGAGATAAACAGACATCATAAGTTTCGTCTGATACGCTGCATGCTCATTGGCGCGTCTCGCTCTTTGTAAAAAAATGGCCGATTAGAGTAATACAAAATACGAAAATACATTTTACGCTTAAATACAGTACTTACGTGTGAAATAAAACATTTTTCCGATCTCTGACTGTTGCTGTATAATTTTGCACATCGTTTATAGACGCAGGAAGGCATTTTTGATCAGAATGTCACGGTTTTTTAGTGTCTGTCTGACGAGAGTGATGTGTGTTTACGTGTCACGAGCCTGTGCCTGACTAATTGAAAGTCGGGCAATTACCTTACTTTCGTCTTGCCATTGTGGAGTGCGGGTAACGCATCTAAACTTTGTTTTGATATATCAATGGTTAGACCTCTAAATTAAAACAAAAAGTAACGACTTATTTGGAAATGAGATCAAAAATAATGGAACCTCTGAATTATACATTTTCTTCTTATTATCTAAAGTTTACCAATGAACTAACATAAAAAAAATATTTTGGTGCCACTATTGTTTTTTTTTTTACAAAATTGCAAGGTAGTTATATAGCGATTCTCGCGGCAGTGAACGCACAGCTTATTTGAGCATTCGAGACATATTGGGGCTTTACAATTGAAACACAGGTACTGCGTCTTTTCTTTAAAAAAGAAAATAATCACGTAACCACTTACCTCAGGTCACACAGACCCCTGCCGATGTTTGAATACTTACCGTGGATAAACGTGGGCACCTGTGACGTCGCCGGTGGCTCACGCGGTACTGACGAGCGCGGGGGGAAGGTACATGAACGCGCGAGAATGAACGATGCGTTCACGCCGAAATATTAACAAAAATAACTTCAACGGTGTCTGAGAGACCTGTGGTAAGTGGTTAAGGGTTAAGATCAAGTTTTATGATGCTTTTTATTGAATTTAACTTTCAGAATTTAAATCAATTTAGTTATTGTCATAATAACATTTTCCATATGTCTCGACTCTGGGATAGCTTTGAGAATAATAAAATGCGGGCAGAAGCTAGTTCTATTCTGTGATACGTATACAGCCTACTTTGTGTTTAACTCTATAGTAAATGAGTTAGGTATAGATTCTATGGAAATAGTTAAATTCTTGGGTATCCATATTGACAGAGACTTAAATTGGAAAAAGGAATTAGAGGTGAGTCCAGCATAAGCTCAGCATGTTATGCTATAAGAACCTTAAGAGATGAAATAACTTTAGATCAACTCAAATTTGTTTATTTTGCACTTGTTGAGTCTAAACTCCGTTACAGTATTATGTTCTGGGGTAATAGCTATAAATATAATATTTCAGCAGCATTTGTATTACAAAAGCGAGCTATCCGCACTATGAAACGTATTCCTCAGATAGAGTCATGTAAACCACATTTCGAAACTTTAGGTATATTAACTGTCCCGTCTTTATATATTTTTACCTTATTAACATTTGTAGTGAAAAATTTGCACAAATTTGAGTCAAATGATGATAGAATACGGAGAGAACTCACACGCCGAAAACACTTGCAAATTGCTGTAGTACCTACGTTAAATATTGTCAGTCACTGCGTAAGATACCAAGCAATTAAGTTTTATAATGCCCTGCCAGTGGAGTTAAAAACTATTTATAATATTAACAAATTTAAAGACAATCTTAAGTCTTACTTATTGAAAAAATGTTACTATTCCACTGATGATTATTTAAATGACAGAAATAATCACTTATTTCTATCATTTAAATAATCATCAGATCAATTGAATTTGCTAGGTTTTTGTTTTATGTTTTATTTTATTTATAACTTGTATTAATTAATTTCCGATATAGTATAGTATATTGTTTGTGGAATAAATTACTTACTTACTTACTTACTTACCTTTGCCTGGTTATTTGCCGATAAAGTGCATTGAGCGACATCATTGTTTGACGGCGCGGCGGATAAATTAATAAGTAATTATCGAGTATTAAGGAACAGTTACATCATAAGTAAGTCATTCAGCTGTTATCAATGACCATAGTGTTGTAGATTGTAGAGAATTAGTGTCATTTTGATCGTATTAAAGATCCGTTCACGAATGATCATTGCTTCTTATCTAATGAGGGGTTAAGTAGGACAATACTGTATTTCATCTTTTCTTGTTAAGACTAAATCGATAGGTAAGATATTATTAACAACATTTAGTGGACGTGGTATCATCAGTACTTACCTATTATTTTTTGATAAAATATTATATTTTATTTGTCTACTTTACATTTAATAAACCATCCACAGAAACCACTCTTTGCAGTAGTTTTTTGTTTTCGAGTCTCATCGAGATTCGAACACAATATACTAGGGGGTCACAACAAGTTTGGTAACGATCGCGTAAGTGGCTGACTCTGGGTTCACAGGATGGAGAGGCATTCTCTGATGCTAAATATATCGGTCTGTTTGCGTGAAGTGATTGCGTTCTTTTTATATGCAGACTGACAAATGTGTTATCGTTACCTCTCTATCCTGTGAACCCAGAGTCAGCCACTTACGCGATCGTTACCAAATTTGTTATGGCCTCCTAATCTACAACGACAACCACGCGTGGAAACCACAATGATGTAGTTAGTACGTAATTACGTCACCATGTATTCTGTGACGTCAGTAGCATAATTTCAAGCTAAATTATTATTAGAAGCTCTATGAACTGTAGACCTCGTTCGTGTTCGTGATATTTTCAAACATTTTTCGAAATGGCTGAAATAATGGGTTTTTTCTCGAAAAATAACGAAAAACTTAATCAACAAAAAAACTAAATATTCAATTATTGAACTTGCTCACAAATTTTTACGAGAATCGTTTGAGAAATGCGACCTGTTGGAGAACAGACGGACAGCCGGACAGACATCTGTTGCCCGAGCTGAAACGGGGAGGGGAAGCTTCGCTCGCGCTCGCTCGGTTAATATTTTTTTTAACAATAGACTTAAATATTTTCCTACTTAGAACAATACCAAACAATACTTAATGGTGTCCGTGTGAATCTAAAGCGATAATATTAGGTTGACGACGTCTACATAGAGCTCAAGGAATTTTTAGAACAATGCTGTCGGTAGACCACCTTACTTTGTCTTCTTTAATACCTGAGTTAAGTACCTACCTACTTATTAAATTTTGATCATTTTCCATCATACATTTTGTAGTGCGGCTAAACTACTACTACTTCTACTCTAGTTAAAATTAAATTAGTAATTGTGAAATTTTGTGAGCAAGTTCGATAATAATTTATGTTTATTTTTTGTCGATTCAGTTTTTCGAAATTATCCGAAAAAACATACCTTTTTTAGCCATTTCGAAAAATGACAGCGGGTCTACAGTTCACAGAGCCACTAGTTTTGTTTATTATAATAAGGACAAAAAAATACATGTTTGTGTACAAACAGCATAATAGACAGTATTATCATGCTAGGAAAAATAAGAAAAAGTTAAAAAAAAGTCGAAATTGATTAGAAATCTTACATAAATATTTCAATTTTTTTTAGTGGTACAGTCAGCAATAAAAGTCGCTCAACTCTTTGGTACTTTGTCATTAGTCAAAAAAGTTGCTATGACAAAGTACTAAAGTGTTAAACAATTTTCGTTGCTGACCGTACTACAGATTACTTGTGTGGTACCTAAGGACCCTGTAGGCTATTGTGTGTGCTATTTCGATTCTACTTATTTTGAAAGCCTTGTGTAATTTAGGCGGTTATAAAAGTTGTTGGCACCAATAGCAATTTATAATGTTTTAACCACTATGGTTTAAACGGCCGTTTCTCATATCATCAGCATTTAGATTTATTGTCATTTATTTTAATGAACGTAGTCAAGGCTGTCAGTTAATTCAGTTTAAACATCACGATGGCCTTCATAGTTAATATCGTCATATTTCTATACTATACATATAGGTACCTTACCTAACTACGTGTTTTGCTATCGTGTCGCATTAGCAATATTTACTACTCTCAAAGATATAATTTACAGAAAATTCAAAATACGTAGGTAGTGTTATTCAAATAATTTAAGAAAGATGTGTTTGTTTCACAAAATACCTATTGAATAACTGAATAGATAAAGTGGATTACGGGATAAGAAGGAAACGAAGATCTGCAAATGACGCTTTATTTACCAACAACCACAGACATTCAGCACAGGTTACTATAGTTATGCTCTGAGTGATATCGCGTAGTCTTTCCCGCTCGACGCGACGACGGACGTGGTCTTCCTCCGAGTGAATGAGACATCAACGAAAGATGAGACTCGGTTGGAAATGGAACTAATTTTGCGCCTTATTTTATGGTTCAGTTTCCAATAACTTAACCTCTAAACGTTAATTTAACAGGGAAAGTGGCGCCTCCATTTCTGGTTCATCTTTCGATGACCAGACTCTAGCTTACCTCTGAATGTCGCTGTCCGCCCTTCCGGAAAACGTATGGTTGCCCTATTACTCGTGAAAAGAAAATCTGTCCTTGTTTTGTTTAATTTAATTTAGTAGTATTTATTTTCTTCAGAATTTTGACTTAAAACCTTGTTAGAATATTTTAAGAATCTACTATAACTTTGCAAGGTCAGTACTGTACTATGTACGCACGACAGCACGTTAGGTTAAACAGTTGAACTACGAAAACAGTTCTTATTACGTACGGCATAAAGGCGGTCTCAAGGTCAACATGTATAGTCTGACGTGCTGCCGACTGTACAATCAGCAAAGCTATGAGCTGAACACCTTAAGGTTCATTTTTAGATTGAAAAGTCTGTATTGTCTTGCATTTACCCAAAAGTCACAAAAGCATCTCTTGTATAAAAACAATGGAGGCAGGTAAAAGACGAACTTTTAGTGCCATCCTTGCAAGCGATTTGTTTTCAAACTGTTAAGGTCATAACTTTGCTGACTGTACTGTACTTACTATCTTGTTACGTCAGAATAAAGGTGAGATTTTGTTATTTTGATAATTTGCAACACAGACATAATTTTGTAATCAAAGCGTGTACGGGGAAAACATTAAAATGTCTAGATTTTAAATACTCTTCTGATTTTAATTTTTGAATATTTTTCATGTTGTCATTAATGACTGATAAATTAGTATTACTTAGAAGATTTTATTTAATTTATATTCTCTACAATCCCGGTGCCAACACATTTCATGACATTCGACAATATGTGGGGTCTTTTTTTAGAAACCGGCTTGACCGAATCTTATTAGTCTCCAATAAAAGACAGATAGTTATAAATCTGGGACCAACGTCAGCGGTCAAGTTTAAACTAAACCGGTTTCTGCATAACATTTACACCAGACGACGGCGGCGGTTACGTCAACGTAGACCGTCATAATTTAACGTCTGCAAGTTCCGAGACCTAATGAAGTTCAACTCTGATCAATACATACAATACAGATTTCACAATTTGTAAATTGGTGCTACAATGTGGCTAAAAAAAGATTTATTTATCATTTTATTAACTTTCACTTTTTAAATCCTTGATAGATCCTATCGCAATTTATTAACTAATGTACTCTGATCTATTATTTGAACTCTCGTGGCAGACAGTTTAAATTGACTCCAATAAATATTAATGTTACAAAGTGTATCAATATGACATGCACCTGCGTCCTTTCGGTCCACAAACCATATCACATCACATCTAAAATTGGGCAATAAGGATTATTGCTATTGGAAGTGTTACTGTTACTCCAATTGTGCTGGAACAATTAAAAATTAACAGCGGCATGAGACGTACAATTATTTAATTGAAAACACTGTAGGTATGTCGTCAGCTGTATCGGATTGGATATAAGATTTGGAACCTTTTATGTCTTCTTTTGTAATTTTTTGATGATGAACTTATTGTAGGATGATCAGGACATTTTAAACACGCGGTCATTTCAACTTAAAACCCGAATTTAAAAGTCCTGGCCTCGCCGCGCTCGCCGCGCCCGCCGCGCCGGTTTCGCCCCAACGTTTTTGTCGTATAAACATTTTTCTCCGAATCATCGTTGTTGCGTCCGTCGCCTGCCGGTTCGAACTTACGTCATCTTTATATACTATTATGGTTTATATGGCGGCTTGGCGTCGTAGATATGTAGGAAAAGTTTCTAATTTAATTTGGTTAATTACCACTCGAGAGTAGATTCATAACCGTGAATGACTATCTCTTATAGTTTTTTAATCTTACCCAAAATGAGTTGTTTACATAATTATTATGGTTTATACAAAAAGAAAGAGAAATAAACAAGATGATATTTATGCATCGTATGGTGTGCAGACTTTGAGCTTTGACTGTTCACTTGGACGTCATGTTGGACGTCTTGGACGTCAAAAAATGTTGTGTGATTGAAATTGAAATTCAATGTTGACCCCACGCTTGGTCGGATTAAGCTTACTGTCACCTAGTCCAGAGTCTAGAAGTGAAGCACAAAGTGTCAGAAAATTACTTAAATGCCACAATATGCTCCTTCTTTCCCATATCTCCCAATCTCTATTATTTCAATCAATCTCTATTGTTTTATTCAACCTCGTTTATTTTAAGTGACTATAATTGAGTATTGTATGAGTGTTGATGAACTTGACCGATTTCGGTCGCAACGCCAGCATCATTAATTGCATGGGGCTCCGTTAATTTACCCTATTCGTGATCTCAATATCTAAAGCAGCCATGTTAAACTCAATATCATTGGTGGGCCAAATGCATATAGACCGTGGAACCAGTGGGCCACAAAACCTAACTATAAAGAAAATTAAAATTCATTACTAGGTAAAGTGTTAGGTACTTTTTGAAAAATATAAATTATTGAGACACGCTTGCGGGCCGCATCAGCCCCCTCTTAAAACTTGCCAGTTTTCTGAATGTCTATCAATGCTTCTCTTTTATTTGCTATAAGTACCTAATGCGAGAAAGAGATGTAACCATAGCAATTCATAAACCTGGGGCCGTACCTACCGGCAAACTTACATGGCTATCGTAATCGCTTTCATTTGACAGTGGATGTGATACATTGCTACTTTTCTATGGTAAGTTTTTATTTATGCCAAATAGAAGCAAGTTTTAAGAGGTTGTAATACCCCCCAAGAGGCGATTCTTAAAATTTGATCGGGCGGGCCTCAGTCAAACGTGTAATGGGCCGCATGCGGCTCCGGGCTGCAAGTTTGACATGTCTGAGCTAAAGTATGTTAGTACAGTGGATACAACGACATCATTTCTCAAACCTTATCGTCTCAAATTGCAGGTAAGTACGAGACTCTAGTAGACGACTCCCTGCTGTCCCTGCACACTGTGGGCGCGTCGCAGGTGCGCCTTCCGCGGCTGTCGCACACGTCGGGCACGTCGGACAAGCTGCGCGCGTACTTCGGCCGGCTGGAGCTGCCCCTCGTCAGGAAGCTGTACCGCCTCTATAAGCGCGACTACGCCCTCTTCGGCTACCACCTCGACAACATCGTCGGCTTCGACCTGGGTTAGTCTTTAATATTGAACTCAGCGTTTTGTGAGAAACTTCCGCTCGCTTCGGTCACAACGCGAGTGCTAAGTACACATAGACACCTCTCACCGACACTATATAACCGGAATCTCAAACGAATCTCAAACCAGTTCGAGCGTGACGCAGCGGTCGTAGTACTAAGCTTAACTTCTGTAAGTCTCTATTTTGTGCTTCGGTGCTATGTCCGCCTTTATTACGGACGACCTTAAAATAATCTATACAGCGTGAAATTTTAATCATTTGGTTCCCGTCGTGGGGCGGTTCCACGCATGATTACAAGCAATTTTTACTATGAGGCCAACTATCCTTCTCGCAAAAAAAAAAATCAGCTGATCCATACAAAAGTGCAGTACCTACTCGACCTTGATGTATGAAACAGCTTTTTTTTAGTGGAACCACCCCACGGCGGGAACCAAATGATTAAAATTTCAGCGTGTATATTTATCTTTTGTACGCAATATTTGGGTTTGCGTTCAGTTATTATAATTCTGAAAGCAATATTGAAGTAAGAACTGTTACATTGATGCAAACAATGTTTCTAATCTAATGTAATTATCTTAATCGCGAAAGCGGTGTATAATCGAGAATAGAAATTAGGTACTATTGTGTTATAATTTCTACTCTTTAATAACGTATCTCGAGAAATGAGAATGAACACAACAACGGCGTAAAAAGTAAGGTTTACTCTCCATTGTTGAAATTTAAATACCGACATTTTAACAACTCATAGACGTATTTATACACAACACGAGGCCAAATCATCGGAACATAATAGCCGTAGATATTATGTTGTCCTTCATACAAACTATAGAATAATGTTATGCCGATCCTTGAATAAGTGGCCCCGTAAAGACTGGTTTACATTAGCTTAGTCTTTAGTAGAGTGCTTTAGTAGCGTGCGAGTAGATTCGAATGCGAGTGCTTTAGTAGTTTTGGTGCCTTTCCAGAGTTTCCAGTGAGCGTTTACATGCTTCCAGTACAGTGTCATATGACTAAAGCACTCTACTAAATACGCTACTAAAATGTCGACTTACATGCTTCCAGTGCGAGGAAAGTGTCGTGTGGGGGGTGAGCGGGCGGCGCGGGCGCGCGGGGGTTTCTACTAGAAAGCGATGATTCCAGTTGAATGGCTACTAGAAAGTTACTCTCTTTAGTCATAAGACGACCGTTTACACGTTTCAACTAAAGAACTCTCCTAAAGCACTCTACTAAATACTAAGATAATGTAAACCAGCCATTAGTAGCAGAAAAGTCTAACGACTGACGTAGAGTGATGTACAATTACTTACGTGATCAAAATAAAAACAAGTTTCACAGCTTTTTTGCGTCGAGCGATCATACGATCGTAGGTTGGTTGGACAAACTATGAGTCGTTATTTCTTTAAGAAAAAAAAAATGGTTATTTTAGTGGCACATACGATAAATGTCAGAAAATACTTTACCAAAAACAGCTCAACAAAAGTGTGTATGTTTGTTTTAATTTAAAGCAATAATGTTACATTGTTCAGGGGTTTGCCAATTCAATATAATGAATTCTGGTTTTCTAAGGCACACAGAGACGTTAAATGATGAAGGACAATTTATGTATATATATGTGCAATACAGAATAATTTAAATCAATTTATGTTACTCATATGTTTAAAATGTGTCTGCAAATAGTTTTTTTATTATTAGTCTTGATTGTAAATCTAAAAAGAGAGAACGATAACAGTCAATTTCATTCGTTTAGTTTTTTTAAGAACCTTTTTGTATACTTACAGATGAAAAAGTTTCAGAAAAACTGAAAGTCGGGTTACTAACGTTGTTTATAAGTCGAAATTGTAGTAATTAATTAAGAATTAATTACCTAACTTAGGGACTGTCGAAACTGTGTGTTGTTTATAAAATCAAGTATCTGGTGAAATCTGATAGGATTATTTTGGAATGCTAATAATTTAATTTATTACAGTATAATTGATATTTGAATTGCATTTTATACTAATATCTAAGCTTTGAGCTTTTAACTATCACTTTTTTAATGTAAATATGGTGGGATTTAATTGAAAGTGCCTAATGATCATTATACTCCGAAGCTCTCTGTGATAAGATAAGAATAACAAGCGAATGTAGCTGGCACGATGTAAATAGGTAGGTAGGATTTAGAGGGACCGTTAATTAAATAAATAAAATAAATTCTGGTGCAACTGGTGATTTTAGGACAAAAGGCATAAAATGCGTATAAACGCGACGCAGCGAAGTGTTGCTGTGAGCGTCATTACTAAGGCTGAGTTGCACCATCTTGACTTAACTATAACTTTAACAGATACAAACTTATCTGAGCCAGTGGTCAAAAGTGGAACTAAGGTGTTAAGAGACCGGACTTGCGGTAGCACGAATAAAATGACGTTTAATAGTGCGTGGACAACTTTATTATCTATTTGTGTAATGTATCGATAAAAAAATATATAATTAAGTAACGTGATATATGTATAGACTTACTGTCGGAAATAGTAGAAATTACCTACCTACATATGAAAAGTAAAAATCGTGAAATGTAGAAATAATAAAATCCACTGCAGTTTTTCTTGATGCAAAGATAGCAAAGTCAAAGTGAAGTAGGTACAATGTCAATTTAAAAAAAAATACGTCCTCTTTGGTAAAATACAAAAAAATATACGACTAGATCAAAGAAGTTCCACTTCAAAAATATTTTCAAAACATCGATATGTAAACATTTACGATAGTTTGAAAATCACTAGCAAGTTTCATTGATTAATCTGAAATTACATTGATTTATTATATAAATAAAATTATTATGATTATGATTGTTACCTAGGTTACGCCATAGACTACTGTATCGACGATTGTATCCGTTAAAGTTATGGTTAAGTTAAGATGGTGCAACTCAGCCTAAATGTACTTATTGACAAGATGTAAATAGGTATCTAACGTTCATGAAACGTGCTTTTGGTATATTGCTATTACCAGTACATAAGTGCATACAAGGTGATATCAATTGGTGCTCCTTTAGATAATGATAAAAAAATATCTCATAGAAATAAAATGTAAAAGAAACAATAGCTGATTAGAATTGTTAATTCGGTAGCTGGTCATAAAAAATGGGAACATAAACATAACTTGTATCGTGTATGATTGTTTACATAAGATATTTAATGAATGGGTTTAAAATGCAGTTCTTAGTTAAGCTGTTTATATTATTATATGAATTTAAATAATACTTAGGAGCAATTTCACGGGTTATATTTAGATAGCGCCAATCTTCTAGTTTAATTTAAAAATGGAAGAGATTTTGAATGAAATTGTCTGATTGGTAAATATGCAAATGTTTATCAGAATCCTGTTAAAATGGCGCATACGTTCTACGACTTTTCCGAAAACAAAAAACTATTGAATTTTCATACAAAGCGGACATTTGTATGGAAAGTCGATGTTTTAGTCTGTTTTCAGAAAATTCGTAGAACAAACGTTGTTGTTTATGGTGTTAGTAATCTACTCCTGCGAGGGTGTTAGTGTTATACATAATCATAATCATTTATTTGCAGAAAAATAACCCTATATATATTTTTGTCTACGCTCACAACGTAATGTTCCAAATATGAATTCAAAAAAGGTAATATAAATACGTACTTTATTTTCGTGAATAGGTAAAATTAAAAAAAAAATACTCATTACGATGCAGTCAGCTGCATCATAAAGTAACTTTTTTTCTCATTACGATACAGGGCAAATCCAAGAAAAAGGTAGTGCCGTGATATTAAAAAAACAACGATATTTTCCCCAAGGAAATATGACTCATCTCATTTTTTTTCTAATGGAATGCGCGCCATTTTTAGAGCATTACAAAAAAGTTTTGAATTTTGATTTCAATTTTTACTGAATTTCGTAGGTGTTTTTTATTTTTGCTTAAAAATGTAAAAAAAAATTACTCTGCAGAATTATTTTAGATGCAGCTAAGAAAATGACTTATTACAAGGTAGGTACATAGCTAATACAACCGAAGTCTCTCTCTTTTTTAACGTTGATATTTATTTAGTAGGTTCAATCCCAAATGTATGAGTGTAGATAAAGTAGTGTATGAAACTGCACATAACTAGGTATTAAATCACTCGTGTGATACTATTAAAAACCTCGCCTACGGCTCGGTTTTTAAACACACACTCATGTTTTAATACCCCTCATTATGCATCAGTATCATAAACTACTATTTATGTACAAGTAATAGAACAATATAATAAACCCTAACAAGATTATGTTAATTTATGTATTATGGTGCCAAACTTATTTTTACTATTTCATTGTAGCTAAGTAGATAAATTAGTAATACCTTTTTTAAGTAGCGCATCATTTTGCTTGCAGTTGTTACATGAATAGTGCTTAGGTCGCTGCCAGTGGCCGTGTGCTTGGCAGTACTTAATGCGTGCTTAGCACATTTCCGCACCACTCAGAACATTATTGTGGAAATGTGATTGACCCCAGTTATGATGACTGTATATTTACATAATAATGAATATGAACGTTACATCATGTTGTATATTTTAATATTTTGTTTATAATATTGAGTAGATAAAATGCTAGTAGTGCATGCAAATTTTGTCGTACTCTAAGTACTTACCTACATTAATTAATTAGGCTGTGGTTTTACTCACTTTAGTCAGTATGGATTTGCACTTTAATTAAGTAAAAATAAAATCAAGTAGGTAATAGCGACGATTTTAAAATGAGAAAAAAATTAAAATAAATTTATGATCAGTCATGTAACGTACATATAAAGTACAAACGAATAAGATAAACATAATTTATTTGCTTAAAATATGATGTTGAGTTAATAATATAGAGCAATATGTATGGACCGGACTTCCAAAGATCGCGGGTTCGATTCCCGCCTGAGAATATGATCTGGTGACGAGTAGATTTTTTTCTAGTAGGATATTATTTAGTACAATATTTGTAGGGTTAATAGATTTTATGATAATTATTTGTTATTATTTAATTTTCACGTAGCCATGTGATTTTTGCAAGCTGTAGCATGTTGTGATTTTATACGTCATGCTTTTGGTATGGATATTTTAGAAATAATCTGTAAAAAAGGCAGTTTGTCAGTACAGCCAACATCAAAAGTAGCTTAACACTAAAATACTGACTGGTTTTACAGTTTGCAACATTTTGATCAAAAAAGTTGCTATGACAAAGTACTAAAGTGATAAGCGACTATTGACGTTGGCCGTACATATTATATATACTGCCTTATTGTGTTTTGTATTGTAAATTAAATGTACTTATATATTTTATTTACCAATGATAAGTATCTATGGTCTATATACCTGTATGAAGTAGATGCATTCAGCAATTGAACTGTTGTATGTAGGTTATACAATAAGTACCAAATGGTTGTAAGTGAGCATTTTTATTTTATATTGTAATTATACCAATATTTGTAAATATATTTTTTATATTGGATATGGATCGTTTTCTTCAAATTGAGACACAAATGTTGAGTTAAAATTATTAAATACTTAGGTACTTACCTATCTGTTTTTCAAAAGATAATGTAGGTTAGGTACAGATTGCACAGGACAAAGGGGGAAAGGTTCTGTTTTTAATAATAATATCAACCATAGGAATAGAATGTAGAAAGAACAACAATGTCAATAAACAGGTGATCCGAAAAACTAATGTATACATTTTATATGAGATACGTAAAATAATATGACTATATTATGGCAAAGGAAATTAATAAACTATGTTCCATACTGTTTTCTTCGTCGATAAACCAATAAATGTAGCGAAATTTGGTTTTAGAGAAATGTGTGGCAATAACTTATTTACCTGTGAAAATTGTGATAACTTGGATTGTTTCTTTTGGTCACATCACAATCCCTAACAGAACAAGACACCAGGCTCCACGATACCCTTATTAAAAATTCTAATCAAGATTACCAAATATTTTAAAGAAATTGTGATTGCTCTTTTGCTAGGCGGGACGCTAGGGGCTCTTACTGTAAAAAATGTTGGCACATTGTCACTTGATCCTTTGTCTCTTTTTTTCATAGACTGTGTCCGTATAATGTTAACTTCTCTTTTTCACGCTTTGTAGGTGTTCTTGAGCGCAGCGAAATTTTTTCTAAGTCTATGATATCAACCCATATCAACTTTGTCTTCGGCCTTTTGACAAAAAATTCAGCAGTTGGGCAAGAGTTTCAAAAAGTCCTCTAGAGAATGTAATGCCAATTTGTGTACTATGTTGATGGTATTTCAAAGATCTGACTAGCAAAGCGACTTAACTGTTGTTGTTAGCTATATACTTACCTACATGTAAGTACTCCAAGAATTAATTTTATTTCGCTGGAACAATTTACAAAGGCCACTTTGGGGCCGTACCGGCTAACTCATCGAACTTCGGCAAGTCTGCCCGGCTTCAAATTAAAACAGATAAATCGAGCCCCAATCAGGCCAAAATGGCGAACCCCAATTCATGATGCCACACGAACATCGATATCTTCCAAATAGCTTCGGCAAATAAGTAGCAAAACCCAGATTCCTGTAAGCTTTTTTGCAGATGTTTGCAATGTGCTTCCGAAATACTCTTACTAGATCAGCATTATTGATCACTCCCAAATCCTTTACTTCAGTCATCTGGCTAATGGAATTACAGCGACGCTGTAATCGTGGAGGGAACTTCAAGTCGTCTGCGAATAAGAGGTATTTATCGTCCTTAATAACCTTTGGCAGATCATTGATCATCAACAGGAACAACATAGGGCCAAGATTACTGCCTTGACTTACACCTGACTAGGCAAAGTATGGCTGCGACATATATCCTCCGTATTCCACATACTGTTGCTTAGCTTTCATGTGGTTTCTAAAAAATAAGCAAATGTGGGGTAAATCCGACGCCGGCTAATTCCTCAAAAGCACGTCGTGATCGACTAAATCAAAAGCTTTTTTGAAATCAAAATAAGCGACGTTAATCTGTACCCCATTGTCCACAGTATCGGCTGTAACTCGGCCAGAGCACAAAAAAATTGCTGGTGGTAGTTGGTACTTCTGGCTGGTCTGACTGAATCCGTGTTTCGTCGATGATTTGTTCCCTTACTTGTATGTTGTATATTCATTTTTGTATTGCTGATTCGAACACTTTTGCTGCAACTAAAAGTACTCCCACCGGCCTCTGCCCATCTATATTAGTTCCTGCTCCAGCTTTAGGTATTGGACCAACCTTGGATACTTTCTAACAATCCGGATATGCTGCCGCTTCCAGGAACTTATTTAAGATGTACAAAAATGGTTCCGCGAACGTTGCGCGACAATCCTGGCAGACTGCCTTGGTTTGAGCACAGAATAGATAATAGTACTAGCGTACAGAAGTTGCACTCCGCAAAATCGTTTAAATAAATAGAGACTTGCTCCGACACAATAAGGTGCAATTCAGCTAGGCGATTGCGTAAAGTCAATCGTATTCATTTGACAGTTCATATTGTATCATAATGTATGTCATCCCATACAAATTGCAGCCGATGGAATACGATATGAACTGTCAAATGAATACGATTACCTTACGCAATTCCACCCCTGGTCGCTCAGCGCTCCATTCGCTCTAAAACAATCACTTAGTAGTTGCCTCTCTTTCTATCGCGTAGGTCTTATCTTTTCTGATGTATGAAATTTGTCCTCTCAGAGGACGCCGAGCGGTTCAGACTCGTACGCGGAGTGACAGAGCCCTGGTTTGAGTCATTGCATGCTATTGGTTAAACGGTGTATACTTACCCTTTCTTTATTAATAGTGTAGATATAAGTTATTATAGGTAGTTTTAGAAAAAAAAGGTTCAAAAAGTATTTATTTTTTACAAGTTTTTATTTTGTTTCACCTGCCCGGTGTCCGTCCGTCTGTAATCAAATGACTTTCAAAAGCTTTCAAAATAAAAAGCGTAGATGTCAATAGGGTGGTTACAGCTCCTTCGCGCATATAAACCTTGTCCTGATAAATAACAAACACAACAAAAAAATTATTATTTAATTTGGTGCAGTTGTTCTGAAGTTATGCGCTTACATACATTTCCTCGATCACGGCAAATTCTGCAACCATAGGAAAAGTTAAATTATTTATTTTGAAAGCGGGCTTTATTGATGGCATCTGATTAACTAGCAAAGAGACTAAAAAAGTCTTAAAAAAGACATTCTGTTTTCTGACAGAATTTACATAAAACGCCATCTGACTTCTTAATTAGTAATAATAGTTGTCTCGGTCGCCGCTAGGTGGAGCTAGGCCGCAAGTCGTTGTTTCCGATGTCGTCAGCAGGCGGCGCGCACTGCTTCCAATGCCCCGCGCGGATTGTGAATGGGCCTTCACCAGATAGAGTCACTGTTGTAAAAAAGACAAATTGAATAAATCAGAATTATTAATCGGGAAGAAAAGTAGGTACTGCTTTGGGTGATTTACCATTTACTATATTTTAATAGAAGTAAATAAGACCTGCATACTATTTCTACAGCTTGTAATGTTGTGTTTATATGTTGGGCTTCATTGTGAGGATCTGATTTTCTAGCAGTCTGCAACTCTTAATACCTACAGGGTTACAGCTGAAGTAAAGGACCCGTTCTGCGATGCGTGTTTAACTGTATTACTTAGTAACATCTATTCATTTAAAGTTTTATAGTCTATGTTGTTTCTCACTTGGCTGCCAAAGGCGACCTTACCCAGCTAACTTATCTCAACAAAGCATTATTAAAGTAGGAACCTATATGGCAAAAGTTTCATTGTCTATGTTGTTTCTCACTTACTTACCCAGCTGACTTATCTCAACAAAGCATATTAAAGTAGGTACCTATATGGCAAATAATACTGTGAGGTTTGGCAAAAAATATGTCTGTCAAAGTTTCCATGAGATGGAATGACAGTTATTGCTAACCTGACATTTCCGGTACGAGCGTGACGTTGTACTTCCCGTTATAGAGCGTCAGCGGAAATGCGCTCTCCAAGGAATTCACCGTAAGGGCACAGCTCTCCCCTTCCACCTCCAGCGTTAGATTTGCCCCCAAGTACTTTATACCTGTTCAAAATAAGGTCAACTGAATCATTCCACTGTTCCATTCCATTCTTCAGAACAATTCCTAGCATTTTTATTTTGATTTCGTTAAGCTGAGTCTTTTGTGTTACCTTTGTGGTTTAGTTAGAACATTAGATGAAACTGCTATAAATATTGCTATTCATAATAATCATAACGCTGATGACATATGTGAAGATTAGTGGGTAGTATACTTTAGTTTAGAAGGTAGGTAGCAGGTAGATAGCCTTGCCTCTGATCGTAAGCTTGTTAGACACGGGCAACGGCTGCGGCCTGGTGATCTCGAGCTGGTGGAGCGACAGGCGCAGGCCCGCGTACCCGAACACCACGGCCTGAAGCAGCCCGCCCATGCCCGTCAGGAAGTTAACAGCGCCCACGCCCGGACGCTGCAGCTCGCTCCACACCTGCAAATGAAATTAACAACGGACTTGTCAGTCTTATGCTACCGTCATCATAATTATCTGCCATTCGACGCTGAAAAAAGAAATTGGATTTTCCCAAGGATCGTCATGTCGCTTCAGGCATCCAGCAGTTTTCCTCGAGTTTCACCAGATCACTGGTGCACCTTGTAGTACACTACCGCGTGCATGCTCCACGTCATGGCGGGGCCACTGTTGCGCGTCACGTCAGAGTAGTATCGTAGGTACAGTGGCGGTCACATAATTAAAGACACCAGTAAATTTTCATACAAACGAGGTAACTTTGAAGCCTTGGTTCTCCGCCAGGGATTGACCTAGCCGTGATCTGATTATGGCCATCCAGGGAGTGAATGATGGAGATTCAGATCGCTATACATACCCAACTGATCTGATCAGCATTCTAAGAGATAGAAGGATTAGAGTTTTCAGTTTCAGGATTTCCATTCATTTTTGGGCTAATTTTGCGGTTTTTTAAAACATATCCTTTCAATCTCATCTCTTTGAATGCTGATCAGATCAGTTGGGTGTGTATAGCGATCTGAATCTTCTCCATTCACTCCCTGGATGGCCATTAGATCACAGCTAGGTCAATCCTTGGCGGAGACAAATACACGACAATCACTGATAGTTTACCTTAAACGGCTCCCGCACGTAGGGCACGTAGCTGCGGTTGAATAGTTCTGCAGCTTCGTAGTCATCCCCTAGCGCGCGGTGCACCACCGCGTGCATGCTCCACGTCATGGCGGGGCCGCTGTTGCGCGTCACGTCAGAGTAGTATCGTAGGTCGTTGGACATGGTGCTCCTTGAAAAACCAGCACAAATACTCGTTATGGACTAGGAGCTAGCCCCGAAAATAGGTGGACAATTTACTTATTAGTTTGCCATACTTAAACTGCCTACATCAAAATGCGCGAAAAAGTGGTAAAGTTTGATGCCGCCTGGCACGACTTTTCCACCAGTCAAAATTCCTGGCAATGTTATATTCGACTTAGATACATGATTGGCTTGCTATTATACCACACCAAATCCAGAGCTCTGTAAATTGTATACCTTCAATCGCGTTTCAACCCCTTTGTTGCTCAACCACTTCCACCCTCACCAATGAAAATCTGCGAGGTGCCTGTATCTGTTAATAATGCTAGTATGGCTAACTTAACTAACTATTTCGTCGCTCTGTAAATTTTCCACCTATTTCCGGGGCCAGCTCTTAGTATATTAGATAGCTTCTTCTAAGTATTGCACCTTGTCCCTACTTTTTCTCTATTCTCTCTATAGTAAATGTGTTACTTACTGATTCATTTTGTATTGCAGAGGGAAACCCAGAAGGACCACGTCCGCTTGTTTGATAGTAGTCCCTTTCTGGTACCCCTCGAACTCAGGATGGTAGTCGTTCTGTGGGTCGTAGGGCAGCGCCAGGCTCCATGCAATGTTCGCCCAGTGGTCGGGGTCCCTTGCCATGTAGTATGCCTTGCATAAGCACGAAACGTACCTGAAAATTATGTTATAGTATAATTATATAATTTAGCCAATGGAAACAATCACAACTTTTGTATTAGACCTCTATTATGGAACAAAATAAGGATTCTGGCTACTCACTGGGCTAAATACAGAGAATAACCGGCTACTACGTTCGTAAAAGCTGAATTAGTAACGTTACCGTGGTCTTCATCTGGACCCATCACATCTGTAACATCGAACTGTAACATATTAATGATTTCAAATTGGTACATGCGATTTACATTTTATCGTTTATTCTCTTACTGGATATGTCATACAATCCGGTGTTATAATTAATGACAGCTCTAGATGCCCAAAAGTCAGCGATATTAGTTACGATGGAACAGCCACCATGCTGAAAAAGGAAAGAATAATGTTAATTAAAATACTGGCAAGCCTGTGGGTGTAGAGGTGACTGTTTAAAAGTTACCTTGAGCCAGTCTTCATCCCTAGTAGCGGCGAGGTACTGACGGACTGCGAATGAGATGCAGCCGGTGATGTGATGTTCGTACTCCGCGATATCTGGACAGCACGGGGATGTCACCTCCACACCAGTGAACGCGCTCTCCCAGGGAAACCTGAAGGGCAGTTAGAGTAATAAGAGGTGTAATATTTAAATTCTGACCTCAATGAACTTGTACCTATACAGAGTAACATTTGATGAACATAGCAGTCGCTCTTACCTGTATCCCTTATTCCCAGAACTCTTAGCGTTGTGAGCTGCTACATAAGCGGTGTCGAGTCGATATTGCAGAAGCTCACGCGCATATTTAGGGTACAGCATTAGGATCGACGGGTACATCCATATCTCTGTGTCCCAAAAGTTATGACCTGAAAGAAAAATATTCAATATTACAGTGATTTGAACTTTTTTATTTGGTACACATTACTAATATTTAGTTAAAATTAGATAGATACTTACCATTGTAATCTAAGTCGGTTCCTCTTGCGAGACTTCCAGGACTTAGACCAAAGAATCTATCCAATGGCTGATATGATTGCTCTGATGGTAAAGAGCTGAGAAAATAGTACCAGATAGCGTTGACCACCTTAGACTGAAATGAGAAAGTAGAATTTAATATTTTAGCGATGAATAAATGTAACATTTAATTTTGTTTGCTAACCAGCTTCAAGTTTCCTTCTATATCTATTCCAGCGTTATAGTACAGCCGGTGCCAAGGTTCCACGTGTTTCCTGAATAACTCTTCGCCGTCCTCCTGTAACACTAACATCGATATTTTAAAATAAATGCCCGAAAGTGAACTTTTGTAAAGATCAAATCTGCAAAAAATATGGACAAACCAAGGTAAATAGCGGAGAATCAAACTACCACACCAACCTTGTAGCAATTCATTTCTAGCAACAGTTCTGTTTTTATCAGCCGTCATAGGGAATGTAAACACCCTGGAACCATGCTGGGGAACTACCAGATGGTCTGGCACGGAAGTCCAGCATACGCAGATGTCTACAGGCAGGGGTTGAAACGTAGGGTCTTCTACTTCCTTGGTCTTCCCGCACATAGTCCAGACCGTACGCCCATCGAAAATCTCGGGAACAGGGCGCTCGAAGTGAATGTCGTCGCTATTGGGGCCATGGATGAGTTGCACAGCTATCCAAATCTCGTGGTGAATGAAGTTTGGATCTGTTCGGAGGAATTTTAGATTAAGTATAGGTACTTTCTTTGGGAAAAGGAAAAGAGACAAAATTACCTCCTATACTTTTTGAATAGCCAAGTTTCAGAAAAACAAATTACCCGCATGAGGCTTAGCGACGACTTGAATCTGATTGACAATGGTTCTTGTGTAGAATCTGTGAGCGTAGATTCTCTGAGTGACAATAGACCTGTCCCGGTCCACTCTCACATTGAACACGGCATCTCTGGTGTCCAGGCTGTAGACTGGTTTGAAGGGGAAATGCGTGAGAGTGGAGTTGAGTCGCACGTTGGCGTAGGCGGGGATGCGGGCGCGGTGGCTCTCGCCCGCCCGCCCGTTGTACAGGCCGTTTATGTAGACAGTGTCACTGAACACATTGGTGGCTATGTGACCGTTGCCTATCGATGGCATAAACCTCTCGTCGCCTGGTAATCTGGAATAAATGGAAAATCATTTCTGTAAAGATACAATAGATGGTTAGTTAATACTTTGGGTGTCGTCATTAAAGAATAAAAGTATTTCTCATTTTTGTTGACAAATAAGTAGGGTACTTTAAAGATTTTACAGAATTAAGCCAGTGAGTGATTTGGTTAAACGAGTAACAAAATACGAATATCAATGCATTGGTTGAAAATGTTAGGTTTTGTGTAATTGCTGTTATTTTTTAAGTAGGAGTTTTGTATGAATCGCTGGTTTGTAGAATCGCTGGTTTGTATTGTATTGTACTTATCCTTCATCTGTGTCCGTACGTACCAGTAGTCATGAGTCATGTTATTCGCTGTAATTACGACCACAAGTCCCGGGTGGCATTTTATTGCGGCAAGTACTGCAAAATTAACGGAGTCCGATTAAACTTCAATCGAGATATAAACGCGAATTGGGGGCAATTCGCTGCAACGGTATCAAATGAGATTTCGAATGTAGACCGGCATCGGCAGCTATGGCCTACTTTACTGAATGAGCCATATTTTATTAAGTTACGCAGAGTTCGATTCGATTTATTTTATGAAATACTTATACAAGATTAATACAAGATTATTCTTTTACATAAGTATCAAAATATTTTTTAAAATTTGAATTTTCAACTGGGAACACATCTTTGAGCGGGGATCAATCTAGCATCTACATAATTATTCGATGGTAATTCATCCAATGAATTCGTAATTAGATTAAAGTAACTCGTACACTAAGATTAAGTCACGTTTTCGATTTGTATTTATTTTGTTCTGTAATGAGAATATTAGACGCTTACCTACTTTCATCTCTTCGGCTCCGAGTTCGCGTTGCGTTTGATTTGATTGTTGTTCAATTACTTCTACCTACTTACTCATAATTTCATTCATCAACAGTTTCCAATTGTACTGATATCTTTTGAATACTTCATTTAAGTACGCTGCTGTTTATTTTCTTATGTTTAATTAGATTTTATTAAAATATGTTAGTTGTCAATTCTCTCTACTAGGGTGAATATGCCTATTACCAGCCCCCCCCTAAGATTTTTCAACTTTGAATCTCTGTTGCTGCCACAATTACACTCTTAAAATTATTGTTGATACAGTTTTAGGTAGCTTGATTGATCTTTATTACGAAAATAGTACTTAGTTTTACGTAGTTTTGTGGGAAAAAAATCGAGATTCGTTTAAATGCATGACGGGCGAAAAACCCTAATTCCAGCCGCCTTTGCCCTAATATCAGCCGCTTTGTTCCCTAATTACAGCCGGGTACAGGATGTTCCAAAATAAAACAACCGTGTTTGTATGAGATTTAAGAATAATCATTTGGTAACTCTAATAATGATAATAAAATACTAGAGGCTTTAAAATTATGGTTCCCATAACAAGTCATTGAAACTTATACCTCTCCTGTAGATATTAATCAACTTAGAATATATAAATATATTAAATATTGCGTAATAAAAAATTACTTTGGTTTAATATACATTATAATCAACAAGTTCGAGATCGTTTTAATTATTTGAAACCTTTAAAAGCGTTTTCCAAGAAGTGAATATCGATATACAATTTTTAAATTGAATTTCTTTTCTGTTTCTATGATTGATTATTATGATGATAATAAGTATGATTTTGATTATTATGTTTTTTTTTACATCTAATATAAAAAAAAAAACAAAAAAAAACATATTTGAGAACACCCTGTATATTGCCGTAAAGTTTTGATGACCGGCTGATGTTAGGTTCATATGTATTTCCTAATATCAGCCCCTAATTTGAGGAACAAATAACTTAGGAATTAAACATTATTCACCCGGCTGTATTTAGGCCATTGGGTGCAGGGTTAGTAATTCTAGTGAATAGCACTACAAATTCCAACCTAAAGACGAGCAAATTAAGATGAGATTGATTTCTTAAACGAAAGTTAAATACCCAACATCAGCCCCCGGCTGATAATAGAAAGTTTTGGAAAATCACATAGTCAAACTCCAGCCCCCCAATTTTTTTCGAAATTAGTAAATTTAACTGCAAACTTGTAATCTTAAAACGTTATCTAACTAATCTATTACTAGTATCAAAGCTTAAAACTATAAAAAATAGCATCTTGCCTTCATAAACACACTTCCCAAAGTTCGCATCGATCGATGTTTTAGGCTGTTTTTCAAACATAGTCACCTCTACTCGGTCTCGGTGAACATTATTGCTCGTTGTGTGAATTGTAGGTGACGTGACGGGGTAATACTGATTTCCAACGTCGAGGATTAACTAGGGATGTGGTTCCATTAAACAGTTTCCGATATTTATTGCTTTTTAATAAAAGCAAAGCAAAAACGTATTGGGGGCTGGAATTAGGGGGGGGGGGGGCTGGAGTTAGGCATATCCACCCTACCTACTATCAACCGAAACGATGCATCTATCAATGGTCTGGTGGAGTCAGCAATTACGGCAGAAAATAAACTTTTATTTGTATTATTATCATAAAATATAACTAACAAGCATTTTAATTGGACAGTATTCCTAAATGTAGGTACCTGGGTAACTTAATGTTTGTGTAGGTATATTGGTGTCATTCGTCAATTTTCACAAAAGTATCACTCATATTACGGCATCAAATCAAGTAAGAATGTTATTGAACCCTATGTTTAGGTGTAGGTATCCTTAATTTTGTAGCCGATGAAAATCCAAGAAAAACAGTTTTATATGTAGGTAAGTAAATGCATTTGATTAAATGGGTGGTGCCAGCTATACAGAAACGGCTCTAGCAATTCGAAAACTTACGTGTAAGTTGAAAAAATGTGCGAGTCGTTGCTAATATCTTCCGTCTCAGCCAGCAGCGGCTGCTCAGGGGTGTGGCTGGCTCCTCTCGTGGCGAGCACGATGGCCACGATCGCGGCCACGCAAAGCACCCCCAACATGGCAGCCACGTGCTTGTTTCGCGCCAAGAACTGCCACATCAACCTCAATATTTGAACTTATAAGTGAATCCAACTGATAACACAAACGCGCCAATTCGTCGTGATAATACTGGTTTGCAGACCAGTCATGCAACTATTTTCGCGCCTAAACGTGTGGCGCTGGCAGCGTCACCGACGAGATTACATGTCCCGCTAGGATGCGATGTGACACATTATTGTTCTAATAACAATGATATTGTTTTAGGGCTGCCTCGTAACCTCATCTTTTAGATTTTCAAAGTAATGCACTTTTGCATTCAATATGCGATAAAGATTTAATTTCTTTTTGGAATTCCACAGGTTTTCTTCTGAAAAGTTTACCATAGATTTTTCTAATAGTTGTACATTATGTGGAGAAGTTCGTTCAGCCCTAGACATAGTTAAGGTCGGTTCCCTAATTCAATTGTCGCTTCCTCATTGAATTAACCGAGAGCTCACTAGGTCCTGTTTAGCATGCCTGACAAGACAATACCGGGATCTTAAGATCAAGTGTATTAATTATCCCAACCTGCTGCGGTTCAATGGCCCAGGTGGATGGTGCCGCGTGGGCCGGAGGATCGCTCGCTATAATTCATGTTTTGAATGGAGCGGAGTGCGCGGGCGCATCAGACCGTGTGCCCTCAAGTTCCGCTCTGTTACTTCCATCCAGCGACGCTTCCAACACGTTTGGAAACAAATTCGGTTGCTAAACATGTCTATCAGTGTCGCTTTACAAATGTTTGTTGGTTGTCGCGCTTCACTAGCTCAGTGTTTCTGGTTGTTGAGGTAATCACGATCACGACATGAACTTTTGTGGGTTTAACTGATAAGACTTATAGGACTGATGAATTAACGCTGGCTTGCAGCGTAAGAGTCGATTTAATATTTTGGAATTGGCACTTATTTCCGAAATGTTACCGAAAGTATTTATTTTATTTAGTTAATTTCCTATTTAATATTTTTTCAAGAGTTGGAAACAAATTATCCGTTTTAGTCATTAATTGTCAATTCGTTATCCAAATGCCGTAAATCTTTATAACAAAGCATGAGGCTAGATGTAAGTAAAGTCGTTATTGGTGGTTTTAGTTTTTTCTGCTACATTATCGTCACGTCGTCATCTAAGTTTTCCAAAACGTTAATTTACTTACACATTTTAGAACTTTGTTGTAAAATTAAGCATTTATAATCGTATTTTCTTCAACTTAAGGAGTTGCTTGTCATTGCCACTCATTCCCACGTTCCCCGCAGTCATAAAGCGATTCATATAGCTTTATAATAAAATTATATGAATGTGTATAGGTAGCTTACTGAAGTATCTAGGATCAGTTCCAGTCTGTAAGTGTTTAAACAAATTAGCTCATTTACTATTAGATACGATTTCATTTATTCTGTGCTAAACCCCAATTCATTCAATGAGAAAATAGTTAATTAGTTCGAGTTCAAGCTTTCAAACCACTTACAACGAATTACCTACCTACTTTAACTTTTCATGCTCTTTCGATTCGACCCCTAAATATTCGAGCGAAACTAATACTTTGAAGTTTTGAACTATCAATAAAAGCTTAAGTGGTAAGTACCTAGGTACTCTAGGTAGTATATTACAGTTCCCATTAAATTGTAAACAAGGTGGAACACAACCAAAAAGCTTTGATTATTTTAATCAAAGCCCAAAAGCTTTCAAAAAGAAGCAAAAGAGCCTTCACCGTAGCGTCGCGTCTTGGTAGTACGAAGTCGCTTGACGACGACAACGCTACGTAAAGTTATGAAGCCTCATGTCATGAGTTATTGTTACTGGAAAAGAACCCCCATCTTGTGGATCCATAGATTATGATCCATTTAATAACTATAAAAGTGGGAGCGACGTGCACCTGAAGCAGCATTAATTGGTCGTTCCGCGGGGCGGGCGGGCGGGCGGGCGGCGGCAGTGAGATATGATTGCAAGAAGCAGTGTCGTTAGCCGGCTGCGCGGCCAGCCGCGACGCCCTCCGCCGCGCTCCGCTGCGCGCGCGCCGGTCACCCACCTTGCGCTCCGACGATTCTAATCGACACTAAGATGCTCTAAAAACTTAACCTACTCTTTAATTATTTGCTTGTGATTTTTCTTCAAGAAATTTCTCATGTTTTCTACAAATTGTTCGCTGATTATTGCTGCGAATATTGTTCATGATATAAGTAGAAAATTCGTTATTTTTTGCGTCTTTTGCTATTTCTTTTTTAATATTGAGAACCATTACTTTTTTTCTAATTAAGTCCAAAAGTCGTAACTCGAGCCAGCTCTTTCACTAGGCGAAGAAGTGTCTCTTGCTAAAATTTAATGTTTCTTTAACCTTAGACCTTTCAAGCAATTCAAGAAACTTCTTTAATGTTATTCATTTCTAAGACTTCCACACGTCCAGTAGGTACCTACATTAGAAATAAAACACTTTTTACAGATTACAGTTACAGCGCGTATATTTCTAAAATAACACCTGAATTTATAGAATTATTTCGTTTCTTTAATTTAATGATGTGATTACATTACAAGAAAATATTGTCTAGCAAACAAGGAGATAAGAATCGTCAGTGATCAGAATCTATTTGAGATGTTCATGGATTTTCTCACGGCCATTTTGTTTGAGAAAACTGCCATTGCACTTTTCAAAAAAAAGGACAAATTGCATTTTTGCAACAGAACATTTTCAAAAAACCTTTTATAATATAGACTTAGAGTAAGTAGATAGATAGAGATTTTGCAACGGCACTCTAGTCCACCTGTCACGGAACCCCAAAGAGGAAGAATTGAAACCTGTCGGACAATTTGAAGAAGCACAATGATTTGAGCGGGGCGGTTGTTGCCGCCACGGTCGGCTGCGCAGGCGCAGGAGTCAACAAACCCGCGCCCGCGCTGCTCACCAACCTGATTATGATCTTGCTAGTTTTAATTCTTCACTCGCTGAAATCACTGCCATCAGCTTGTTACTAAACTTTGTAATGATTCAAGTTAATAAAAGTATTTGCTCTTTAATGCGCTCATATATTTTTTTAGTTTTATAGCTCAAAAGAATCTTTGATCAATTTAGGATATTAGACATTATAATTTGTGTAAAAATAAGATGGGATGGGACCTTTGATTAAAACAAAAATAAGTTTTAATCAAAGGATGGGTGGGACACGTAAGAAAACGGTTTTAAAATATATGGTAGGTGACCGTGTGTGATACCCGTGATATTATTTGTTCTAACTAAAACCAGCTCTTAGTGGGACCTTTGATTAAAACAAAAATAAGTTTTAATCAAAGGATGGGTGGGACACGTAAGAAAACGGTTTTAAAATATATGGTAGGTGACCGTGTGTGATACCCGTGATATTATTTGTTCTAACTAAAACCAGCTCTTAGCAATAATTTATTCTCATCTGTGCTTAGGTACAGTTCATTTCCATTAATTCTCATAAAATGCATCCTGTTTGATTACCAGAAGCAATGGTAGAGGTTGATGTTGGTTGATTCTCGAGCACCACTCTTATAATGTGTGTCTATGGTCCCGCTTGTATAAACTCTTTCTTTAATTGAATGTGTGTGTACCTTACCATCAATTAATTTAATTGAACAAAAATTATTATATTCAAAACTGTTTGAGCCTACTTTACGGTTTCCGGATAAGTCCCAATTAACATAATGGTCACATAATTTCATAGAAATCATGTGGTACCACTCTCTTAAGTGCCCTTAGGCGTATAAAATATCTGCCATTGCATCAAACATATTCATACTATGCTATCTCTACTGCACACTTTAAGAGGATTGTCAACCACGTGGTCTCCATACAAACGGCGATAACGTTTCCCACCCTCTAAACCTTAACCTACAGCAATGAATTTTTGGTATGTTTTTGAAATGCCTAAAAACTAGGGCTGTACGTTATGATTTTTAAAATATTCATTGTACCTAGATTTGAAAATATTGGCACTTCTGTGTTTTGTTTGAAATCACTAAAATGCAAATATTTCGAAATCTATTATAGATATTTAAAAAATCAAAACGTACAGCCCTAGTATTTAGGCATTTCAAAAAAATACCAAAAATTAATTACTGTAGGTTAAGGTTTAGAGGGTGGGAAACGTTATCGCCGTTTGTATGGAGACCACGTGGTTGACAATCCTCTTAATGCCATGCCACATTGAACAAATTAAAGAGCTGTAAAGTCGATTTAAGCCGTAAAACGATGGGGCATAATTGGGCTGAGTGAGTATCGGTCGTTATCAGGGTTGGAGTTGCAGTCGGAGAATACCCGCCTGATGGCGGCAGTATCGTTACATTAATCGAGATAAGGACGCTTACGACTGGCTTTCACGGCTTACGAACTAGTGGTGCGTACTTCAATGCAGCCCTTAGGGATTGTATTGAACGTGCGAACTGTGAATCTGTTTAGAACGACAATAACTCCCTTTAACAAGTTGTGTTGTGCAATTTCTTAAATAGGTTCCTAAGTATTTATAAAAAATGTGAAGTTGTAAGTCCGATTCTATTACATGAAGGGATTAATTAATAACTGTAGATTTCAGAATATCTATCAGGATAGGATCTTTCGGTGATATTAGAGATAGTATCTACTTCAGTAGGTATGCATTTCCATTTCTAACCTGTTTCATTATATCCTGTATTTATTTACTTACTTACTATGCTGGCTCAGCGACCCGAAGTGGATCTTGGCCTCCTCCGACATTAAAGTGTGCCATTCCTTTCTGTTTTGTGCCAAGTGAGACCAGTCTGGCACTTACAGCTCTATCAGGTCTTTGGCAACTTCATCCTTCCAGCGGTATTTTGGACGACCCATGCACTAGGCGTCGTCCAGATGGTTGGCCAAGATACGCTCTTTTGGCAGCTCGAATTATAATTAGCTATAAGTGTTTTCAACATTTTAGAAGAAACTAAAAGAACGCGGTGGTTTGAAATCTATTTTATTTTTAACGGCTACTCCGGGCACGGTCGGGTGCGCGCGAGTCGCGCTCGGCCGAGCGTGGCCGCGCGCGCAGGTGCCGTACCAACAATCAACATAATGACGGACCTCGTTAATTAGACGAGATGCTCATTTGACAGCCACCACGGAACACTGCCCTTTCTAGGCAGTTTCTAACACTGAAGCAGCTAAGTACCTTCTTCTTATAGGTATTAGATAGAGCTTAAAAGCTAAATTGTTTGAAGGCCTGCAAATTATTCTTTCTATAAGTCAAGTTGTTTTATCAATTCATCAGTGTGGCTTAAGCCAGACTAAGAATTTCCTTCAATTCACGAGCCCTTCAAGAGCAGCAGTTTCGGTCCCCCGTGACCACGGCAGCTGCAAAGGTGCCGCGTCGGGAAAATAAAAAATCAAATCAAATACCAACTATTTACCAAAGTAGGTACTTTCAATAAAACCGCGCTAGTATCCGTTTAAAAGTGTTTTATTTCAATTTCCTTCAAGTCCTGTTTTTATCGTATAAAAATTAAATAACAAAAAAATCAGTTTTATACAAAATTCCTAGTTTTTCAAGTGTAAAGCCATTTAAATTACTTATTGACGTCAACATCCGGTTCACAAAACCTTGAGCGGTTAAAGCGTCGGTCGGTAACACTAACCCATGACAAATCGGGCCGCTGCAATTTGATCCAAATATTGTGGATAGAGCAGAGCTGGATCGTGGCGGTGACGCACGCGCAGATTGGGACAAACGGCCAAGCGCGAGTGGGCGAAGACGTTCTCTGTGTCACCTACGATTAATGGCTCTTTAACAATCTACCTGCTGAACTAGACAAAAGGATGCGATGAAATTGAAATATGCTCATCTGTATTTATACTTAATGTTATTTCATAATCATTGTCTTATTTTTTGCTGTACCTATAACACCTTTAGGTGGAATGGAAGTTTTAATGAAAATTTGTATGTTTATAAAAAAATATTTACCACTAACTTCTTGGTAAAAAATTAGAAAGCCATCTTGAAATTATCTAACACTTTCTTTTAATGTAAAAGGAAAGGATTAAGTAAGTACTTAAGTAGGTCTTTGCAAATCGGTTGCAAATATTTATACACGCTAACACGATTCTTTTAAGCTCCGCGTACCGCTTTCAAGTTATTTTCTTCCAAGCTGTCTACTAACGAGCGCATTAATAACCCTCCAATAACTCATAAGACAGTCTCATTAACGAAATGATACACCACCGCTTGTAGAACATACGCGCGAGCCATGGCGGATTAAACGAACATTTCCCATTACCGAGCGTTTCCCATAAGAAAATCAATAATTACCGCGACCGACCACAATCGCATGTAGGCTTCGGTAGAGGGCGGTTAGATTGGAGCACAATTACACCACTGAGTAACTGACTTGTATAGTCGATGTTAAGTTCTGTTAGCGAATAAAATGTTCGCATCCAACAGTGCTCACAGAATTTCTTCGGAAGAATTAACCACGTTTAGTCCTCGCGACGCAAAGGCACAGTAAAGAGTTCACTTATTTTTGCAAGATCTTATAATTAAGATTTTTGTCTAAAGTGGTGAAGTCTGCTGGAAATGTTCTCCTCTCACGTCTAATATCTTAAAATTTATGCCACTGTGCGCACTCAGTGGCATCTGTTGGAAAGAAGTCTTCTTTGACAGTTCCACAAAATAATGATAGAAATGTACCCAAGACAATATTGATCCTTTCCCCCCCTTCCTCCGGTCAAGCCCCTCCCAAAATGAAATCATGGATCCGCCACTGCGCTATACCCTTTCAATAGTTCTTTAGTAATTACAACTTTTCTAGACGGTCTACTTGCAGCTTAGACTGTAGACCCCAGTCACTTGTAGACTTGCAGTACCTATTGCGATGCGAGCCTATGGCAGACCATCCTGGGGTCTTCATAGATTCTGTAGTGTTGTTGCGGATCGGTGTGCGTGGTGGCAGTAGAATATATCGCGGCACGTGCGCGGGCGCAGCGACCGCTCGTTAGGGCTGCGTAATGAGGCGGCCGTATTTACGAGGCCACCTAATGCCGGCCCGATGCGACCGCCCGATCCGGGTAATTTACACCGCGAGCCGTTTGTAATGGTGAAATTCATGATTGCCCATTTGCATGTGGCGACGGTTTCGTGACAGTGAAAAGCGTGATTTCTCTTTTGAGGTTAGATTTTTAACCGACTTTAAAAAAGGAGGAGGTTCTTTTTTCGTCTATGTTTTTTGTGTATGTCCAACGATTACTCAAAGACGGCTGGACCGATTGAAATGATTCAATCGTTATTACATCAACTCCCAAGTTGATCCCATTTTTTGAAAAGTGGCCATCTTTTAGCAATAAAAGTTCATGAAACTAAACTACATTCCCAAAAATATTGTTTAAGTGATAAAAAGTACCACAAAGCTTGTTCGGAGTGCACTACAGAGAGATAATTCACAATTTCGTCATTATTTAAGCATTATGTTTTTTTTCCAGTGGCGGCTTTAGTGTGCAGAATAAGTAGGTACTTATTTGAACTCTGATGATAAAAAACCGCTAACGGGCCTCCATCGTCATCACTCTTTTGCTCTGTAGAGCCATCCATCTCTACAATGCCTTTATTCCTACATCTTGGCCGTTCGTGAGTTTTGGCTGCAGGAATTATACTTTTGCACGTTGCACGTTCCGGTGTAGCCGTTTATACCCGAGGCCTATGCCCAGCAGTGGGTGTCTTGCGGCTGATATGATAAAACCCGTTGACGCCCGCCGTAAAATACATTTTCTAAAAATCTAAAATCGAGCGTCATGGGGGCGGGTGTCCACACTTTTCATCGAGAGTTTGTTCAAAGTTCTCCTTATGAATGAGTTTGGAATAAGGGTGAGGTTACAATACTGATCATACGCGGCCATTGAGGGCTGGCCATCAATCAGATCATAAATATTTCGCTGCGCGCGGTGGCGCCTGGTTGTCTTGCGCCCGCGCACTGTAATAAGGTAAGGCCATATAAGGTATACACCTTGGCCGCTTGTATTATTAGCTACTATTTTACGTTTTACTTTATTAAAATATTTATTCTTATACAATTCATGAAAAAATCCTTCCTATAGCAAGGCATAAGGTATTTTTTTAAGGTTTTTATAAAGTTTTTAGTTGATACCCAATCGCACCAGAATTTTTAAGATAATGCTACACACAATGCAACGTCACTGCGGATTAGTCAAACTAATTCAAGAGCCAGTGGTTTAAACCTTTCACTGTGTGAAGAAGTCATTAGTCAACTAAGTAGGAGGTACCTATTATTTGGAATGTGAAAGGCATCTTGTTCCCTTTGTCATAAATTATTTCCTAAGTTCCACGTGGTTCCACCACATTCGAGGATTCGACCGATCAACTTCCAAGTTTATGGAGAAAAATGTTTTTCCTCTGCAATACTAACTCGCATGTAAACAACAGATGCTTCATAGATCACTTTGGTTGGAGCTATAGCTTGTTGTGGACGGCACTGGCACGTACTGGGTCGCGTACATAAACTAAATATACATTCACGTCACCATTCCAGCCGCTTTGACGAGTGGCGACATATTCGTGAGAACTCGCTCGGAATTCTATGAGACCGTATTTTGCGTTACGAATGACAGTGAGTGGACTCAAAACTGCTGCACTGTGTCCGGCCGGCGATATTTCAAGCCGTTTTGAAGAGATTTACATGCAGTACAAGATATTACTGACTATCATCAATATTTCTGTCAAACTCCTAGAGACATCTAGTGTACCAAGCGGGTATCTACTTAAAATGTTGAAACATAAATTGATCAGTTTGTCACAGAATAAAGTTTGTGTCTTTTGTTATTGCCATACCTACTTGCTGTATCAGACTTCGATTTTGAAGCAAATCTAGTAAAACATTTGCTAAATGCGATGCGATGCGACAGATAATAAATATCAGTGTCGGGAGACTCGGGAGTGTCGTCGGGACAGACAGTGGGGAAACGTGCAACACAATATTTTCGGTATACCTACCTCCTGCTTGGTGATTCTGATTCTTCTTTTTGTTACTCTTTACTCCGACTCATATTGCTGTCCTTCAGATGTTGAAGGTTTTACTCGTATTTAGCCGGAAATACTTTATTAGAGGAAACGTACTCGTCATGCAGGATACAATAGAAGCAAATAAAATTAGAAAAATAGGTGTCCAAAAATAAAAACCTGAATTCATAGCGTGAATTGAATGTTATCAATTGTGATTCATTCGATTCATGTTCACCAGAGTGTGACCCTTGCAGGCGGCCTCACTTCACACCGACACTATATATTATATACTTACTCATTAACTTTGTCTAGGGATACTGGTGTTATTTTCATACAAACAAGGTAACTTTGAAGCCTTGGTTTTCTGCCAGGGATGTACCGTGCAGGAGATTCAAATCGCTATACACACCCAACTGATCTGATCAGCATTCTAAAAGATTAATGGGTCAGAGTTCTCAGTTTCAGGATTTCCATACATTTTCATGCTATTTTCGGGGTTTTTAACCGACTTCATCAAAAGGAGGAGGTTCTCAATTCGATTGTATGTTTTTTTTTATCGTTGTTCGCGCGTATCTTCGACATTTATGGACCGATTTAGATGATTCTTTTTTTGTTCGATTGAGTTTTCTTGCGAGATGGTCCCATTTATTTTTTTTTCAAATTGGTTCAGTAGTTTACAAGTAATCCTGAAAATACTATGATATTAAATCAACTAACTTGACAATTTTGTTTTTTATGAACCGAATTAGATGATTTTTTTTGTTGGGGAAGGGATACCTTTGTGTAGTCTTTTTAACCGACTTCAAAAAAAGGAGGTATTCAGTTTGTATGTATGTATGTTTCTCCGCGATTATCTCACGTTTGGCTGAGTCGATTTTTCTACCTAAATATATACCTAAATACACTACCTAATACAGAAAGTACTTACACTAAAAATAAAAAAATAAAAAATTTGTTTAAAAAAAACAAAAAAACCGGCTTCAAAAAACCTGCCTCTAAAAAGCAAGAAATAATATACAAATCATTAGATACGCATTATGTCCGAAATAAAATAAAATTATTATTATTATTATTATTTTTTGTTGTAATGTAATTATTTACTTAATAATTTTCTTACATCTGTTTGCTTACATAATAGTCTGTTCAACGTATTGTACTACTTGGTGGTGGAAACTTTTTTGGCGGATGTACTAATATTTTGTTTATCACTATGTATTATTTAAAGCTGTATGTTTCCCAAAGTAATAAAATAAAATAAAATAAAATTATCATTGTTATAATAAAACACGTCAATTGAAGTCGGGTGGGGCTTTTAGAATAAAAAAAGGAAGATGTACTCCAGCCCCACCCGACTTTAATAGACGTGTTTTATTATATTAACAATGATAATGCGTATCTAATGATTTGTATATTATTTCTTGCTTTTTAGAGGCAGGTTTTTTGAAGTCGGTTTTTTTATTTTAAACTTGTCCATATACTCATACAATTTTTTTTTTATTTTAAACATGTACCTACCTCTATATATTTAAAGTAACACTGGGTTCCTGTATTTTATAGTGTGACACGTTCAGAAAAAAATCGCATCGGGTAACATGACAATGTATGTTGCGTGTAAAGTAGAATACCTAGTTAGATACAAAAATTCTCACTGCGTTTTTATTTTTTATTTTTATAACTTCAGCCACCCCGATTGAGCACATGAGTACTGCATTTATAGAAGAAAATAAAATCCAGAAATAGTCTCAATAAATTGTTCAGTGCCGGCCGGCGTAATGACACAGGACACTCTAGTTGGAACATGGCGACTGATATTGGATTTCAATTTCAAAACCTTCCCGTCCAGCAAATCGTTTGGTGTTACGTAATTTTAATTCTGATTTACGGTGGGAAACTGTCTCGCTTCGCTCCCATCGCTAACTTGCATCGCTATTATTTTAATCCATGCTACAATTATAAGTACTTAGACTTAACTTCATAGACATTGTCGATATTTTTTTGTTATGCACTGATCTGAAAATATTTTGTCCCATTCCAAGTGTTGAAAATTCCTGCAAGAACTTAATAATCTCGTCTATCTTTATTTCAGTTCAGTAAATTTTAATTTTTAGTTATTTGCATTTTACAAGACTGAAATTGCTGATGTAATTAACCATAAATATTTTTTTTTTACATTCTCAGCATCAACAAAGTTATGACTACTTTGATTTTTCCATGATTACTTATTAGGTATTACTGATAAGCTAATTTCAAAAGATGTTGTTGAAAATCATTTCTTATATTCTGCAATATTTAAAATACGAGTAACTACCCCTTTTTATGATAATTACGATGGTAGGTAGGTAGGTAATGTGAATAGAATAGAAGGTGTCAGTCAATATAGGTAGGTACTTAGTTGGATAACCTTTGTGGGAATAATATTTATTTTGGTAGGTAGATATATACACCGTAAATTTTTACTTACTTATCTAAAAATGAAATGGGGATTTCAGACCACGTGAAACGTGAATGAACAACTTTTACTATTGGGTCAACCACGGAATCTCGAAAAAAAAATCAGCCGTTCCATTAGAAAAGTAGAACATCGACTCGACTATAATGTATGGAACAGCAGATTTTTTTTTCGCCCCATAGTAAAAGTTGTTCATTCTCGGGGTCTGAAAACCACATTTAATTTTATACTTTAACCACATTATTTTCATACAAAAAATTAACGGTATATAATAAGGGTTAAAGTATGAAATTTTTCTCACACACAATGACTCTCATAAATCTTCTATGATGATAAAGATGCTTCAGGTTAAGTACTTGTTATTATTAAGAATTATGATCACGACGGCCCACTATCAACAATCAAAATATTTCTGATTTTCTTTCCTGAACGTAAAAAATGAACATTTAAATTAATTCTTTTTTTCGTAAGCAGAAATTAACACTTATATGTTGTAGCTTAGCCGATACGGTAGTACTTACGAGGGTGGATTGATAAGTCCATGACTTTTTAATGAAGAAAGACTTTTTTTCGAATTTTTTTTTTTTTTTTAATATATATTTAATGGGTTTGCTCTTGACCCCAGTCTTGCCCAAAAGCAAAGACAGGGTCTACGATGGAGCGAGCTTGGCCAGATTTCTCTACATAATCTTTCCTACCTCTTTATTTAACCCATTATTTTTTTTCTTTCATCGCCTGGTAACTGAAATGATTGCCCATTTCAGACACCACCTTTTGGCTTGACGAAAATCTTTGCCCGCCAAGACATTTATTCATGTTTGGTAAAAGAATAAATCTCACTGGGGTTGAATCTAGAGAATAGGAAGGATTCATCTTCATTCGATGAGTTTTGATGTCATGAGTGCCACCGAGAGGGTCGACAGGGTCATTAAGAAAAGTTAGAAGTCGCTTGAGCTTTTTGTTTCCAAAAGTAATAATTATTTGATTGAATCAGGCGTCACTTGGCGGAAGTCCCAAACCATTTTGAAAAAAGAAATATATGTTTGCGGAAGTAAGCTACATATATTTCTTTTTTCAAAAAAGTAATAATCTTTTCCCGAATTTGAAAAAAATGTAGTGTAAAGATGCCATATGGAGTTTCTTTTTAAGACACAAAAATAAATTATGAAAAACAAAATTTCTTCTTTTCAAAGTCATTGACTTATCAAACCACCCTCGTATATCTATTCTGTGCCGATACTTATTTCTTTAAGGGTTCCGTACCAAAATGGTAAAAAGGAGCCCTTATGGTGTGACTCAGTCTGTCTGTCTGTCACAGCTGGATATCTCGAGAACTACTAATGGTATCATATCAACTTGAAATTTGGAGTAGTTAAAGATGACGTTTGTCCAACTATTTTGCAAATAAGAAAGAAATAAAAAAAAAAAAATTTTACAACAGGGACTGAAAAGGGGTCTTAAAAATTTTAAGTGGGGCGACTAGGGCATGTGGGGTATCATATGAAAGAGCGCTGTTTGCACATTTTAAAACATTTTTTATTTTTTTATAGGCCGCATAGTTTTCGACTTATGATGAAAAATGTAAAAAAAAATACCGCCCCCCCCCGTTATCTCCGAAGTTTGCAAAGAGAAAAATCTGAAATAATTCTATGTGATAATAGTTTATGTAAAGATTACAGGAAAAATAAAACGATGTCTCAATATAACACACTTTTTTAGAAATTCAAAAACAAACAAAAAATTTATTAGTTCCTCTACTAGTCAACAGATGGCCCTGACCCAAGAAAAATTAATTTAGTTCCACTAACGATCAAGAGATGGCGCTGACCTAAGAAAAAAAAATAGTTCCACTATCGGCCAAGAGATGGTGCTGACCTAATACTGCAATAATAATTATTATTCTACAGCTCTGCAGTGTATTTATTATGATGGTACGGAAACCCTCGGTGCGCGAGTCCGACTCGCTCTTGCTTGACCGGTTTTTTCACTTAACACAAGTGGTATTAGTTAGCTGAGTGTTTTATCATTTGTGCATAAAAGTTTTAAAACATTAGAAAAAACACAACACGTTCATGGTTGAATGTTAGTAGGTATGGAAAATGCAAATTCTTTAAAACTCTGTTAGTATGGAACATGCAAATTCTTTAAAACTCTGTTAGTATGGAACATGCAAATTCTTTAAAACTCTGTTAGTATGGAACATGCAAATTCTTTAAAACTCTGTTAGTATGGAACATGCAAATTCTTTAAAACTCTGTTAGTATGGAACATGCAAATTCTTTAAAACTCTGTTAGTATGGAACATGCAAATTCTTTAAAACTCTGTTAGTATGGAACATGCAAAATCTTTAAAACTCTGTTAGTATGGAACATGCAAATTCTTTAAAACTCTGTTAGTATGGAACATGCAAATTCTTTAAAACTCTGTTAGTATGGAACATGCAAATTCTTTAAAACTCTGTTAGTATGGAACATGCAAATTCTTTAAAACTCTGTTAGTATGGAACATGCAAATTCTTTAAAACTCTGTTAGTATGGAACATGCAAATTCTTTAAAACTCTGTTAGTATGGAACATGCAAATTCTTTAAAACTCTGTTAGTATGGAACATGCAAATTCTTTAAAACTCTGTTAGTATGGAACATGCAAATTCTTTAAAACTCTGTTAGTATGGAACATGCAAATTCCTTAAAACTCTGTTAGTATGGGAAATGCAAATTCTTTAAAACTCTGTTAGTATGGGAAATGCAAATTCTTTAAAACTCTGTTAGTATGGGAAATGCAAATTCTTTAAAATTCTCCATACAAAACGGTAATTTCATACTTAAACCCCTAATATGTATTCACTTTATTAAAAATTCTCAACTTTTTCCTAGTTTCTTGAAACGAAAGCCCAGTGTTGCAGTCACGCTCGTTTGCCAAGATGATGAGATAACGGAATCTGAATTTTTACAATGATCTCGGGTTTCTAACTGCTGCTCTGAACTGTTAGAAGTTACGAATGGCTAATGACCTCGATTGCAATATTATGAAGCCAGCTAGCAGCTGCATTACTTAGGTAAGTATTCGATTCGACTTTTTAGTATCTACCTAGGTACCTTGTTCACTATCCATCATACACCACCAACCAACCTTACAAGATGTATATACTATCATAAAAGGATTTATTTAGCTGTACCTAAGATATTACTTTTTGTGTGTAGTGTATTTAGGTAGTTTAGTTATCTGTGTTCTTTATTGTAATGTGAGATTTTCCAGTTTTGACTTTGAATTCAGTCACATGACAGTCTTTGAATTGTTATTTGAATAATCCAAGGCTTGGCATGACTATGATTAGTTAAAAAGTAATGACGACCTCCGTGGCCCCGGGTTCGATTCCTGGCTGGGTCAATCTAGAAAACGAACTCTTCTATATTGGCTCAGGTCAGTGCCACCGTTGTCTCTGATTTCCATAATACAAAGTGCTTTAGCTACTTACTTTGGAATCGGAGCAATGTTTGTGATGTTGTCTAATATTTATATTAATGTACCTAGCTCTAGGATGAATAGGTACAGTCAGCAATGAAAGTCGCTTAACGCTTAGGTACTTTGTTATAGCAACTTTTTTAAAAGGTGTCTCACGGTTTGAAACATTAGTCAAAAAAGTTACTATGACAAAGTACTAAAGTGTTTAACAATTTGCGTTGCTAACGTTACGACCACCGCGCCGCCTCCGCCTCCGCCGGAACACAACAGTTACGGCGGGCGCTGCCATAACGGTGCGCCCGTTTGCAGTACTTTTTCTTTGTGCTTCCATTAACCCCTACCATTTGTTCGTCAACTAATTTTTTTTCTACACACTTGCTCGTAAGGTGAGCCCTAATACATCGCTTTTAGGGCCATAAACCGAGCTATAACAAACGCGTGCAATAATATATAAAACACTAGTTCGTAAGAGAATTAACCCTACAAAGTTAAATTAGTACCTTACTGCAAGTTCTATGCGAGTAATCATAGATATAGTATATTAAAGAGTAAACAGAGCATTCCCAATTTAGCCGGGTAATACAGTTATTTTTTTTTGACAACAAAGAGGTTTTATGCTGCTGGAAATTCATATAAGTAGGTACCTACATTTTTGAAATAAATAAATGTGTAAGTCCTTAATTAAGTCAAATAAATATATAATTATTATCAAATTATTCATAATTCACAATATTTTGTTATAAAATATTAAAATATTTGCATTTTGTCACTTAAAATTATAATTTCGAAGTATTAATAGTAGGCTGTATGCTCCTCACCCCTTTGTTCGCAAAATATATTCTTGCGCTGGGCGTGTGAAAAAAAAAACAAAAAAAATATGCGCGCCTTTTCCTATAATTATCATATTTTGTTTTTGCCATATTTATTGCTGTGTATATAAATTACTTTGTTTTTTCCTCGCAAATGTGTTGAAAAACGTCGTATGAAACTCGTAAGCTCTTGCTTATTGCACACTCGGCTGAGTTACGCCCTCGCCTGCGGCTCGGGCTGCAACCCACAGCCTTGTGTGCAATGAGCAACCTAACCTAACTTGTCTCATAATGTACTATTGCTTGGATTTGAAGTATGAAAATGTCGTGATTGTGGGAAATTATGGTTTCAAAGTTGCATTTACTTAACAAAGGCAGTCGGAATAACTTTTTAAGATAAATACATTCCCACAAATATTGGATCCTTTCTCATACACAGAGAACCTCTTATAGGTAACTTCAGTAATTTAAAATATTTAAGTTGCTGGATAATATATCAAAATAAATTATGACCATAGTCGTCAACTAGGTAAGTACTTATTTTGTTTTCTTAGCATTAAAAAATACCTTGAAAGTGACTTCTTTTATTGTTAGCGAAAATGATCACTTTATCCGTTGTAACTTAGCCTGAACTTATTTCTTTCTTTTATGTTATGTTGCCTTGCCTTTAGCTTAATTCACATCGAGTTCAATACCCAAGCGGCCAAATGCGGCCGGACAACAATAGACAATCTATTGTCTAATTTTACGGGCCTTGATGGGTTAATGTTCAAACATTTGTATTTGTTTGCCTAAAACTTTTGTTACAATAGCGTTCACGGTTTATAAATAAACGATGAAAATGCTAGTATGGAAAATGCAATTTGTTAAAAATTCCTAATATTATAAAAAAAATATTAAATCTACAAGAGAGAGGCAGTACGCACTTGGTTGATTGTTACAAGAGAAATAGATTTTTCGGTCATTTTCATTTGCCATTTTTGCTCCAATGATAAACATTATTTTGTCATTTCAATCAAGTATCCATACAATCTAGCTAAGGATTGCAAATACTATTTTTTCGATCTTATCGTCTGAAGATAAGTGTGCTCCATCGTCAGCTCCGTCAAAGCAAAAAGTTTACCTCAAGTGTGAGTTACGGTAATGGCCAACAGTTACGTCAAACGTTTTTTTTTACCTACTGTGCATCTTAATTTTCCATTGATTCTGCTTCTCACTTAATTCAAAATTGGAGTGAGTTGGAAGCAGTTGGTAGGGGTCCGCTCGGTGCATTCACCACACTTAGTGTTCATCAGAGGAAACTAACCTTTAATTTAGCTGAGAAGCAAAGTGTTCTTGTTACATTATTACTTGGATACGGTTCTATTTTTAAGTTATTGAAACTTATAATAGGTACCTACCTTGGATGGATGGTGTTTTGACAAAAGAGATAACATTGTCCCATCTGCTAATTATAAACTATCCCCCTTACTAATAAAGATTGTATAGCATATGTATAGTTATACAATGGTTACTCTCTGTCAAACTACTTATTTGAGTTTGACATTGATAAGAAAGTGACAAAACACTGTGTACATACATCAGCTGCTATACAATCTTTATTAGTAAGGGGGATAGACTAAACTTTTAGCTTCAATAGTTTCCTATTTTCTTATTGCGGTATACATAGTTCCTAAGTAATAAAAGTAGGTACCTATACCTACCTAGTTTAATTAAAACCGTAGGTACTTCAGTGGCGTAACAGTAAAGTTCGAATAACTCATTTCAATAAAAAATAAGTATTAATTAAGCTTTAGCTGCAATAACTTACTATAGACAATGGTAATAAAATAAGTTTACAGTGGTTAATTGTAAGCTAAGGTTTAGAGCGGTCGTAGATATTACTGTCTAAGTTATAAACGGTGGCGAAACATGAAGCCATTGTCTTGGATGATGTAGTTTTTGTTGTTGCAGATATTCAACGTTAACAGCTCTCATACAAACAGTTGGAAGCAGCTGTTAAAAATGAAAATCATACTTTTGCTGTAAGTATTTCGTTTGTATTTCATACATTTTCACTTAGATTTTTTCGTGATAATATGAGTTGTTTTATCACTAAACATTTAAAAAGTAAAGCAAGAATAAGTATAGTTCCGTATTTTACTACATTTTAACGAATAGGGACTTTTGACGAATTTCAATAAAATTTGTATGGCGGCCTTATTATAAACGAAGAATAAGTTTACAATCTGAATTAACCAAAAACTTAACCAAAAATTAATATTACTCTTTACCTACGTTTAACGTCTCTAAGTATTCTTAAGCAAATTGTTTGATTTAACCAGGGTGTAAACTTATTCTTTTGTTTGAGTATTAATGAGGTCGTTGTTAGGAGTTTAACATAGGATTGTATTTCCAAAATGTTTGCGACAAAGGTGGTTAGTTTACTTAATAAGTTAACTAGAAAGAATTATAAATCAATAATTACTTTAATTTTAAAACACTCTAGAAGAGCTACTCCTAATTATCCATGTCACCGATTTGCACCATCTCCACCCCTTGCAAAAAAACCTTCAAATCATGTAAGATGGCGCCGTCAGAAGAGGGGTTGGTAATATGGTAATATTTTGAAGCATTGTGGCGGTAACGATACGATGTGTTTGTAGAGCTTATTATACAACAGTTTGATGAACACACCGGACTCACGGAGCATGGAGTTAAGTGGTTAGAGGCGCGAGCGCCGCGGGAGATGCGATCGCCCATAAATCACTGCCATCTTCAAGTCTTCGGTATCTACACTACTAACCGTTAGCTGCAATGTGGCTTTATCTAAAACATTGATTTTTTAATTCCCCAAACTCTGGTCTGAACATTTGTTCCCAACAAGTCACACCATCAACTGTCACACTGTGACTGGTTGGAATTTTTTATTTTATTCTCTTATTTTTAAAAAGCATTTATATTTCACAGCTATGAAAAACACGAGTTTTAAATAAAAATGTGAAAACAAAATATTTATATTATTTGTTTGTATTGTACCTACCTACTGGATAGATTGGTTACTGTTCTGTCAGAGTGTTGACAAAACGTGCAATTATTATTCTATTATTATAATAATCTATATTATACCTGCCTTACGTAAATACTATCTCCGGATTCCATTTATAACATGGAAATGGCTATGGTTGTCTCCGTCAGTACCTAATTGAAAAATCCAATCAGAACTAATAACACTTATCGTCTGGAGTTTAAATTTACAGTAGGTACCAAGTAAAGAAATTAAACGAGCATAGGTACTCGAATCAAGAACCCAAGACTGAAATGGTCGTAACGAAGAAAAATTAAAATCAATCCATAAATCATGAAAATTATTTTCTCCATAAAACTACGCAGTAAAATCTTATGATTCCATAGCCTCCTAGTACACATATTAATATCAATCATGGTATTTAAAACGTTATTGATTTTAGTCGTGTTTTTGACGAGGGCTTGCGATGAGGTACAAGCCACCATGGAAGGGTTGGTGGTGGGGGGCGACTACGTCCCCATAGCCAACTACCCACACTCGGCCTTCCTGGCCGTGTCCTGTGTCCACCACAGCAGGGTCAGCAACTGGATCTGCGGGGCGTCGATCGTCAATCAGTACTTCACACTGACAGCCGGCCACTGCCTGGAAGACTGCCTCAAATACAGCACAGTCACCATATCATACGGAAGCGAGGAGAGGGGGATGGGGTTCAAATCGACAGCTCGGGCCGTCAGGATTCACGAGAGATTCGACTCGAGAAGCATGAGGAACGACATTGCGATTGTGCGGTTGCGTACGCGTATATGGTTTGGCCCTAATATCAAAAGAGTAGCGATTTCTCGAAATCCCCCGTACAACGAAAACGCTTACGTTGCGGGCTGGGGTATTGTCGATGTAAGTATACTTATTAACATTTTTGATGAATCAGTTCGTTGCTGATTTGCAAATGTGGCATTCGTGTTCATCCATTGTTATGTAGTCGTTATTTATTTTGAAGGTACATAATAATATTACTTTTTACTGACGAACTCGAACGAAGCGTAGTAGTTGACTGATGACAGTGATGATACAATCAGTTTTAGTAGGTATAATTTAATTTTAGGAAATAAGGGGCGTTGGCACGAGAAAGTTGAAGCACGTGCGACAAACGCTGTGGACGCGCAACGAGTGCTCCAAGGTGCTGCGGAACGTACCTATGGGAACAATCTGCGCAGGCGCCAAAAACGCAAAAACCAACTTTGCTGCATCGTAAGTTATTACTAATTTGAAGTTAATCCTCTAGCTAGATTAGACTTTAGTGTTAACCCAATCAGGACAAGGTAAAAATTTTCAAGAAATTGTATGGAAAGACGTAGAATATTTTTTTCTCTTTTCGGTCATTTTAAATCGTAATATCATAAGATGGTGCCACCCGTGTGTAGTCGAGGCGGAGCAGCTAGTTATCAATAAGAAAATTCTTTTGCATGTGATGCGCCTCACTTTTTTCTAAAAACAAACTTTACGTGAGAAACATTGTTTTTTCTTTTTAGTCCGTTATATAATACTAAATATACTTACTAGAAAAAAATACGACTCGCATCGCACCAGATATTTTTCCAATCTATTATTTAGTATTGTATAAAAAAGCATGTGAATGAAAAATCTCTAATTTAAGAATTTAGTCTGTTTTTTTTATTTTTAGTCCTTTTTTTATTTATAGTCCTTTTATGAGAGCGGGGTTTAAAAAATAGGTAATTTAAGTCTTGCTCATCGCGAAGCTAGTATAAAATCATTTGCAAAAGTAAACAAACGAACGAACAGATAAATAAACACGGGAAGTGACCTAATAACTGGGGCAGACGAGTTCTTGAGTGGAGACCGCGTATCGGCAAACGTAGTGTGGGACGCCCTCAGACAAGGTGGAGCGATGATCTTCGCAAGGTGGCTGGCAGAAACTGAATGAGTATAGCCGCGGATCGTGCTCAGTGGCGTGCTCTCGGAGAGGCCTATGTTCAGCAGTGGACGATGATAGGCTGATGATGATGATGATGATGATGATGACCTAATAAAAACATGGTAATAGTAAAAATGTGGGGAAAATAAAAACGACTTGACCGATTGGAATAATTATTTTTTGTTTTGTTCGCTATACCTAGTAGGTACTGGGGTGGTTTAGAAACAAAACAAAATATATAAAAAACCGTAAATAAATAACAGCATTAGTACCTATTAGAGAAACTGTAGCATCTTCAAAAATACTATAGAATCAAACTCAAAACTCTGCTTGAGTGCAGTAAGAAGGGGATGGTGCTATTCATCGCATATAGCGCCATCCCTTTTTAACTGTACTCAAGCAGAGATTGGAGTTAGAGTTTGATCCTATAATACGAACCTAACAGCCGTTTGCACCGCCTAAGGCTGAGTTGCACCATCTAAATTTAACGATTACAAGCTTGTTAAAGTACCGGTTAAGCACAGGCTAGCCAAAAAAAGAGGTTGCCAGCCAGCATGATGTCCATGGTAATGCTACCTATTTGTCACGTCAAACTTGTCAAAGGACATCATGCTTCTGGCTGGCAACCTCTTTTTTGGCTAACTTGTGCTTAACCGGTACATTAACAAACTTGACCAAATTAAAACGATGTCATGAACTTAGCTGTCATTATCATTATCTTGTTCGAGTTTTACTAAGGAAATGACTTAGGGGATTCTTAAGTTTAATACAAATGGCCGTACGTGTTATATTATTATTATTAATTGACAGGCAAGCAGTTGAGACAACTGATAAGAGCTTGTATCCAGTTATATCATGGGTTGAGTTTATCTATCATTGGTTTTAGAAACAAAGAAAGAAAGAAAGAAAAATAATTTATTTGAGACATGAACACAAAACAAACACTGAAAATCGTATAGATAGTCTCAAAAAAATGTTGAAGGTTGTGAAAAATGTTTGAAATGTAGGCTGAAGTTCAACTCTTTTTTTTTTTCTAAAAGCCCCACCCGACTTCATTAGATGTGTTTTATTACAATGATATGCGTATCTAGTGATTTGAATATTATTTCTTGCTTTTTAGAGGTATTTAATTTTGAAGCTGTTTTGTTTTCATTTTCAGGTTTTATGAAGTCGGTTTTTTGATTTTAAAACATTTTTTATTTTTTCATTTTTAGTGTATAAGTAAGTTCTGTATTTGGTAGCTAATTACTCTAGTTTTTTATATTTAGTTTATTTATATTATCTTATCCAGTAGGTACCTATATTATCTAGGTAGATAAAACTAGGGTAGACCCACGAAAGGTGCGGCATGCACGCCTTTAAAAATATCGGTCTTAAGATTTTTAAATTTAACTTTATAGTGATAAGTATGGTATATTTAGCGACGATATTATCTGAGTTACAATATTCTTATGTCAATGGCTCATCACCTTTTACAAAATACTGGTTTTCCCGACGCAGGGGCGTTAATTCTTGAGGAGTTCTCCTGGTACTTCACTATCAGCTCCACTTCACCATATGCATTATGACAAACCACATAAATAGCCTAGCAACCATATTAAAGTAATCGTATCGCACCAGTGAGATAGTTAGTTTAGTACCTATTGAATAGTTCCGGTGATCATCTATGGTCTTCATCATCAGTTCCACTTCACCAAAATGGTACTTTTCGAAAGCAAATGCACGAGTTACTTAAGAAAATAGCAAAATCGCTATAGGTGTGCCTATAATATTTGAAGAGTTCCCTTGATTTCTCCAGGATCCCATCATCCAATTTCAAAATTTTAAAAAATGGGACCAGCTTGAAAACATACCTGATGTTATAACGTTTGAATCATGTCAATCGGTTCAGCCGTCTTTGAGTAATCGGTGTACATACAAAAAAAAAAAAAAAAAACGGGTCGAATTGAGTACCTCCCTCCTTTTGAAGTCGGTAAAAACGGTCCCGACTCAGCATAATGCATGGCTTGCGACCAGCGCCGATCTTCCGCCAGGACCGGTTCGTTGACGCTGCGATAAATAACATATATTACCTAAAACTAAAACAATTTAATATCTAATATGTTTTAAATACGTGTCCTATTTATTCTTAAACTGATTCTTATTTTGTGCAGACATCACTTCTTCTGGCAACTTGTTCCAAGCTTCAACTACTCTATTATTAAATAACTGATATATGAAAGGGAATAATGTCTAATTGGTAATCCGCAGAGGCGACTCGGGCAGCGCGCTGATCGTGCGCGGCTACATCCAGGTGGGCATCGTCTCCTACAAGTTGCCCAAGATGTCCAACAGCCTCGCCGTCTACACTGAGGTCAAATATTTCTACGACTGGATCATGATGGCCACCACACAATTGTACTGTGATAGTAAAACATGAAATGTCCTGTTTGTTTTTTAGTACCATAACCAAAAATAAACGTTTTATTTATTATTATAATACAAATCTATTTCATAACTTGTTTATTCCAACAAATTCTTCTAATGCGTAGTTTCCATTATGCTTCACACATACTCCTTGGTTCCTTCATTGTAAGATTTCGAAAAACGGTTAGGTAATTAATTGAAATAAAATATATAAATAAATATTGATGGAATAACTAAAAATTCCCTGCGCAACTAATTTACCAAGTTATCAAGGTACTGCTTTTAGCTTGGAGTTATATATAAAATAAAACTATACTTACCTTACCTACCAAAAACTGAAAACCTCTAGGTATTTGTTAGGAGTTAAATCGGATACAAAAAAATCCGAATTTCTTATCTAAAATTTTTGATGTAGGCCTCATAATAAATAAAGTATTCCGTGGTCCAACCGCGTTGTTCACCTAGGTGGACTACGGGAAAAAATTTGCAGTGTATATAGGTCGTGGCAATACGTAAGTACTCTTTCGTATTACTATAGGGATGTTAAAAAGTGAACACGATGTAGTATTTTATTGAGATTTAATGTTTAAGCTTCATGTAGCCAATTTTCTGTACAAAATAATTACTACAAGTGAAAATAATGACCAACATAGAAACATTTTATATTCTTGTCATATCATATCATATCTTCTCGTTCCTACTTATATTTTTGTTATTAATATTCTTAAATGAAAAGTTCCTTCTTTCATTAATTTAAGTTTGTTAAGGCATTAATCTTAACAGCTATTTTAATGTCCCCACTGCTGGGGCTTCTTGGATAAAGAGGATGCGCCATAAATAACCCACCACGCAGGTCCAATGTGGATTGGTGGGTGCTAACTACTGCAAATTCAGCCGGGACCAACGGCTTAACGAGCCTTCCGAAGCACGGAGAAACTCCAGAAAATAAATTTTTGGTCATCCATCCCATGACCGACCCTTAGGGCCAGGCGCTATACCACTGCTCCGACGAGCTCCTCGAGGCATAATCTTAGTTCCTTGGAAAACTTTTTTGTCGAACAAACATAAAAAAACGTGTTTTGGTTAATCTCCTGCAGTGTCTGTAGAAACTTTACAGAATTAGGAGATTGATTTGCTGCATTTATTGTAGGCGTTAACAAACTGTATTTATCATATCATCGGCAGTTCGCATAAAACTGACGTCGGTATTGGTCGTTAAATCAGTAAAGCGGTTAGAACTCATACAATTAGTCGTAAAAACATTCTTAATCAAAAACTATAAACGTGCGCAGCTCAACATATAATATTGGGTAAACCAAATGAGATTTATCATTATGAAATGGCTGAAGATTTCTGAACTACTTGTGATTTTTGCTACCGTAACAAAGAGTTTTCAAATAAGAAGAATGGAGGGATTCGTGGTGGGAGGTGAGGTCGCAAAACTGGGAAGCTATCCCTACTCAGCCTTTTTGAAAATGTCATGTCTGAATGAGTCCAGTTGGATTTGCGGTTCATCAATACTCAACCAGAATTTACTACTGACTGCAGCTCACTGCGTCGCCCATTGTGAAAAAGACGGGTTAACTATCATAGTGGGTAGCGAAAATAGGCACCTAGGAATCAAAATTGCAGCGAAGAATGTGAAGATACACGAAGATTACGACCCTACTATTTCCGGTAATGATATCGGAATGATTTTACTGCAAGAGCCTCTGGGTTTAAATAGAGTTATAAGTCGAGTCTCCTTACTTAAAAACCCACCAATGAACAAGGTAGCATTTATCGCTGGATGGGGAAAAACAGACGTAAGTATAACGCATACAGTCTTGCATTATTTTAACCTTTCTCGATCCCTCTATTTTCAGTAGTTCGGTTTGTTAGTATCAACATCAATAACAGTTAAATGGGTACGTATCAGAATGTCTAAAGTTAGGTCTAAACTTAAAATTGCAAAGTTCAAAATGTCAAAAATTAAAATTCAAATGGTTTAAAATGTCGAAAATCATTATGAATAACTACAAAATAGCAAAATTCAAAGTATCAAACGTTTCAAATACTTAACGAGTTAAAATATCAATGGTCATTAAGTCTAAGTTCACAATGATTTATTTGAATTGGGTTGGATCTTAAAACGAATCGCCTTCTTTGAGGTTAATTCAGTCTGAGGAGGTGTCTTTGGGCTTCGCTTGAAATGCTTTATATCAAATTTAGTTGCCAGAAATGAGTCTAAACTTGTCTACTGGGACTTAGAAACCCTAGACCGTAGGTCACAAGATAGGTGCGAGGAGCGTAGCGACGAGCATGTTAGGTTGACATGAACCTAGCGCGCGAGCCGAGCGAGCGAAGCGAGCGTGCCGCGGCAGCGGCCGGCGAAGCGCCAGAAAAAATATTTTTCAAACTCAATTGGTGGCTACTGAATCAGTGACTGGCACCGGCTACTGAATCAGGGAGCGGCATCGCTATGGTGATGTGCGGCGGAGGCACAGAGGTTAACATGCAATTATTTTTTACCTAATTAATTAGGTACCTAAATGAAAGAAAGGTATAAGTAAATCCTATACGTCATGATATTATGTATTTGGACTATTAGACATTTTAAGTTTTGATAATTTAAACTTTGACATTTTTATTTAGTACTATCTGACCGTTTGACGTTTTCGTTTTTGACATTTTGAACTTTCGACATTTTAATCGTTAGACATTCAAATTTTTGATATTTTGATCTTTGCCATTTTAAGTTTAGACATTCTAACTTTAGACATTCTGATACGTACCCCAGTTAAATACTTGCCAACTTTAAATATCCCAATAATATTCTCAATGCAGGACGTAGGCCTATCCCGTGAGCACAGGCTCTGGTCTGGTATATCTGGTAATATACCATTTGTTTTAGGAAGTGAAAAGGACTTCGACGGGGCTCTTGATGCACATCAACCAAACCGTGCTGGATCGCAAACAGTGCTCCAAAATCGTGGGCTGGATTCCTCACGGGTGCATTTGTGGCGTAAATCCTAACAACGATAGCTACGTAGCTAAGTAAGTGAAAATTAATATCTTCTATGTAATCTATAATAAAATGTTGATATGGTAAATATGACGAAATATCAACCACGAGCAGAGGAAACTTAAATGGGCACTTGTACTTTGTTAGATATAACTCTGAACTGTCATATAAATAAAACCGGCCAAGTGCGTGTCGGGCCACGCGCCGTAGGGTTCCGTAGTAACCTTATATACCATACCATATTTAATACCACTGTCATTTTTCGTCTGTAAAAATTACTTTGTTTTTCACAGTGTTGGTATTACTTGGTAAGAATGACAAAGTTATATTTGCGGTTTTGGAAAATATGATATATCTCGAAAACTAATTACTATATCTCGTTCAAACCAATTTTCAGTGAAAGTTTCTATTAAGATCTATAGCGTTTTTTAGATTTTTCACTCATCTATTTCAAAAGTTAGAGGGGGAGACACACATTTTACCACTTTGGCAGTGTTTATCTTTCAAACGGTTGACTTTGAGAAAAAAGAAAAAAATGTCTTAGTAACCTCATTGTTATTTTTGAAGACCTATCTATAGACACCCCGCACGTATTGGTATGGAGAATTTTTTTTTTCAGTTTCAGTTCCCCCCTCTTAATCTTTATTTTTTTTATTTTTGTGTTAAAATCGTTAAGCGGTAAACAGAATACATCTACGTACTAAGTTTCAACTGCGTAATCCTTATACTTTCGGAATAAAATGGCTGTGACATACGGACGGACGGACAGACAGACAGACAGACATGACGAATCCGGTTCCGTTTTTTGCCATTTTGGCTACGGAACCCTAATAAAAACGACATTATAACGGTATTTTTGTAGCTAAACAATATGGAGCTTACTTCATAAGTACTTTATTGTTGATATTAGTGAGACCACCCGTGTTGTTTAACAATCATAAATGTCGACTTACATATACCTAAATATACATAGCGTTACTTGTTCTTTTCAGTGGAGATTCTGGCAGTGCTCTCGTTGTGGATGGTTACATCCAGATCGGGATCGTCTCCCACAAGTACCCCTCGATCACCAAGAGGCTCATCGTTTACACCGAGATCGCCTATTTCTACGACTGGATCGTGCAAACTGCACACAACTTATACTGTGGACCTTATTGAAATAATAAAACACTCAATTACGTTGAACATGCTAATTTTATTTATATGAATCAAAACTTACTTGGATTGTAGGTATTTAACTATTAGATTTTGAGCGTTATTAACTGATTTTTGAGTCATCTTTATTATCAATAAAATGATTGATTGCCGCCTAATGCTGGCATTCATTTTTATTAGTCACTACCTACCTATGATTTTTTTATTCTATTGTATATGTGTTTGTATCTACATCTTGCAGTATTACCTATAATTTTTTTATTTCTATTGTATATGTGTTTGTATCTACATCTTGCAGTATTACCTATATTTTTTTTATTTCTATTGTATATGTGTTTGTATAGATACATCTTACAGTATTACCTATAATTTTTTATTTCTATTGTATATGTTTTTGTATCTACATCTTGCAGTATGTGAGCTATGTTGGAGTGTTGAAACCTTCACCAAGTTTTTCTCCACCATCTCCTCTCCTCTATTAGAATTTTCTTGATTTCAAACGCTTGGCTTTATTTCCAGAGTTACGCTTTGTTTTCGATCTAATATTAAAGACTTACAGCCACACTTATATTTTATATTCTTCAAAAACATTGTTTTATTTTGATATAGTTATCATTGAACTAGCTTCCGCCCGCGACTTCGTCCGCGTGGGTATTTGGTAAATCCCTAGGGAACCTTTGACCGGAATAAAAAGTATCCTATGTTTTAAACCAGGCTATAAACTATCTGCATGTCAAATTTCATCGAAATCTGTTCAGCCGTTTTTGCGTGATTGAGGAACAAACATCTAAACATCCAAACCCACAAACTTTCACATTTATAATATTAAGTAGGATTGTGTGTAAAGTCAAGAGGGCGTTCCATCAGCTGAAAACTTCAAGCCTGGCAGATATCCTATTATGCCAGAAAAGATACTAATTCAATTATTTATGCCTACGTTACGTGATCATCGAACTTACGTTAAAAAATTAGCTAATTTACTCACAAACATAAACTCAGCAAATTATGGTAAGTACTTCATCAAAGCCAATTAAACGATAAGAAACTAGGTAGGTACCGTAATTATTGATACACCTAATAACGTGCAACGCATAGAACAGAAACATGTTCGTAGTATTCGGTTTTTTGTTGATTTGTGTTTCACCATGTATTTGCGAATCGGGAAGACGTATATACCACGGGTTCGAAACCTCCATTCAGAACTACCCACACGCCGTATTCCTACACTTCAACACGACGCGGCCGTCGTCGTGCGGCTCGTCGCTGCTGTCGTCGCAGGCGGTGCTGACGGCGGCGCACTGCGTCGACGAGCTGCGCTACAACCGCGGCTCCATCAACGCGTACTTGGGCCACAGCACCCCCATGCACGCCAGCGTGCTGCGCGTCGTGGTCGGCTACCGCATACATCCCAGATACAACGAAATGAACGGCAGAAACAACATAGCTGTGGCTTTTTTTAACACCCGCGTTCCGCTTTCGGCTAACATTAAAAAGATTCCGCTCACTAATAGACCCCCAGACAAGGGTGAATATCTATTTTCTGCTGGATGGGGCAGGCAAGAAGTAAGTTATTTTATAATAATTACTAGCTTCCGCCCGTGACTTCGTCCGCGAGGACATTCTAAAAAATCCGTAATCACGTAAAACCGGCTAATCAGATTTTGATGAAACGAAAACAGAATACTTTTTAGCCTGGCTATAAGTCCCCTAAGGATTTTTTTGAATGTCCACGTGGACGAAGTCGCGGGCAGAAGCTAGTTTATATAATAATATTCAGAATTGGGTCCGGCCAGAGATATTAGTATCCGTTCCCGTTTCCGTAGTACGTACCTACACCTACGAACATTCAAATTAAGAAGTATATGAACCTCTTGAACCCCGTTTACCCTGTTTTAATTAATGTCATGTCTACCGTGTTTGACTTCAAAATAAATGCCTTTTTTTTCAATCAACATTAGAAAACTTCAACAACGACATCCATATCGATTAGTAGTTGTATTCACCCCATTTACCTCTTCAGAGGCTGAATTTTGAAAAATCACAAAATATTGTGTTTGCTTATTTGTTTTTAAAACTACTACCTACTACTAAAGTCTGACTCAAGTCGAAATGTTAATTTTATATTATTTTTCCATACAAAATTTGAACCTCCGTTTCACCCCTTGTTGGACTTCAAAATAAATATTATTTACACAATCTCAATAACAACATTAATCGCCGATTTTGACGTTTTTTTACCCCATTTAATTTTATTTAGGGGTTGAAATTCCAACAACACCGATAGATAGATACGTAATGTAAGTTTCCTTCCAACTTAATAGTTGGAAGGAAACACTCACTCACTTAATAGTGAGTTTTATGACTTTCCATTTACTAATTAGAGTGGCCACCTTAGAGTTATCAAAAACGCTGAAATACATAAATATTATTTTTCAATCGTCAGCTTTAACACAAAATTTGAAGATTCTGACTTCGAAACTGACGGATTTCATACAAATTCTCGTCCTCTTATTAAGGGTTCAATATTCCAAAATCTTTTTTAGCGGATGTCTGTCTACGTCCTAACTGGAGTTTGGACTGTGCCCCTATATACAGACATTTGTCCGTTGAACTATTAGCTAACACAACATTTCATCTGCGAATGTTTCTCTAAAATATCTTTCACCTATTAATTTTTACTGTGCATTAACTTTCGGCGGTAGTCGCTTCGACGGCGATCGTTTTGCCTGAGTAATGTTTTGACAATGATCTTTTCAACACCAGACGCAAACAATATTATATACTTATACTTACATAGGTTATTATTATTCAGTACAAAATAACTATAAAAATATAATACCCACCTATCACATTATTTAAAATTAAAACATTGAGTTGATTTCAATAAGTATCAATAATAAAAACAGTGTTACGAAATTCAATAGGTAAGTACTTATAACTCTTGCGTTGTAAAGGTAAGGAGCTCTTTCTTACTCTAACCATTTTGTCACTTAGGTTGTTTGTTTGTTGCGTTGTGAGTGGTTCTGCCGTCGCAGCCACTGAACCATATTGAAATAATAAAAAAAATACTTACCTAAAAACAAACTTTATTTCTGACAAACAATAAAAGAAAATGGCTTAAGTTAGAGAATCTTATTTTTTTTTGTATGTACACCGATTACTCAAACACAGCTGAACTGAATGAAATGATTCAAACGTCATAACATCTTGTTTTATACCCATTGAAAGTTAAAGTTGATATCGTTTGCACGTGCAGGTGCATAAGTACCAGACGAGAACCATAGCGCAGTTCCGCAGCATCCGCGCGTCCAAGCAGAAGGCCATCAACACCAGCGAATGCCGCCGGCTGTCCGCCTCCCGCGTCTCGCCCATCACGCTCTGCACCCTGCCCGTCATGGGACACATGCACATGTGAGCTTTGCATACTACCTAGGTACTATACTAAAATGATTTTGAAAAGAAATAACTTATTTGATACGACGTGGGTGGGGAACAAGTACACAACCCGTCTTCAGATGAGCAGCCGCAGTAGTCTGTATATGGTCTTGCTTGTACCACAGAAAAAGTAATAGTACAAGCTTGTACTATTATCTATTCTGTGATATGGTTAACTAGACACCACCAGCGATAACACTCTTGCGTTGTATTGTAAAGGTAAGGAGCTCTTACTCTAACCATTTTGTCACTTAGGTTGTTTGTTTGTTGCGTTTTGCGTGGTTCTGCCGTCGCAGCCACTGAACCATATTGAAATAAAAAAAATATACTTAGGTACCTACCTAAAAAAACTTTATTTCTGACAAACAATAAAAGGAAATGGCTTATCCTAAAGTTAGAGAATTTTTAATATTTAAGAGTATGACAATATAGGAGGGTCACTCAGGGCAACGGATTATGACAAGTTGTTTTGTTTACATTTTTTTTTATTTACTAGCACAAAAATTAAGTAGGTACATAATAGTTAACTATTTGAGACATAATATCCTGTTTTGAGATATTTGATCATTACACACCTACACATACTTAATACATTATTCAAGTATAAATTCTCACGAGAAATAAAATACCACGGAGTTGAACTCGCTGGAGAAATTCCGAAAGATGAAGTCTTATGTTTGTTTCGCTTATTGCAGAATGTTTTTAACCGACTTCAAATATTGAAAAGGAGGAGGTCATCTATTCTCGCGTATATTTTTTTTGTATGTACACCGATTACTCAAACACAGCTGAACTGATTGAAATGATTCAAACGTCATAACATCAGGGGCCTGGCCTTACTATGAGCTCTTATAGCAGGGCTTATATTGAACTGCCTCACTTTTTCGTACTATGACCTCTATGGTAAGTATGAAAGCAGGCCTTAAGCAGTCCTGTTTAAGGCCTGCTTTTGAACTGAACGATTTCTTATTTGCTGATTTTATTTTATTTTTATTTTAGTTGTTTTCAGGAAATCTTATTAATTCTGACGTTTTCGTTACCACTATACCACTTTATAGGAATTCAGATGGATGTTCAACTATAACTCTTTTGTGAACCGAATTAAATGTTTCGTTTTTGTTTGAAAGAAGACACTTCTTCGATTGCAGAGATGACTCCGGCGACGGGCTGGTGACGAAGTCCCCGGTGATGATGCTGATAGGTGTGCTGTCGTTCGTGGCGCGCGGCACGAACATGTACACTCGCGTGTTCCTCAACCGGGTTTGGATCATGAAGGCCGTGTACACCCTCTTCCAACACCACTGCCTCAACAAAGAAGTACTCGTCGATAATCTGTTCAATATTTATTAAGGTTCAGCTTCATTGGCCAGCGCAGCACTCCCTTTTTCCAGTGATCTATCTGAAACTATTTTAGAGTCAGAAAACCATTCGGTCGCTTCTGCACGATTCGGCATTCTGTGAGCCGGTCGTCCCGAGCGGTAGATCCACTGTAATGAACGATGTTTATGCTGTAGAATAATGCCCAGGCGCTTGGTCCATGATAGTTTAACCATCTAGTGCTTATTAATGTGTGACATGGACAAAATAATAAGCTCCATTTAGTTTTGAGCTGCCGGAATTATTTGCTTATTTTTTATTTTTTTATTTTAAAATTTTATTACCTGCTGACTTCACTGTATGATCTTTAACAACTATGATTTCCCGTGCATTTTATTTAAGTATCGTGTTTATATAAAACTACCTAGGTACTTTATAATGTACCCGTTAAGCTTGTAGGTGTATGTGTACTATATATAGGCGGCCGACCAGCCCGTGGATTACGTAAGTTGTTGCTAACAATTCTCGATTGAAATCAATTGAAAGCGCAGTTGCATTGCTGCTTTAAGTAAGATAGTTCTGATATTGGTCCTTACTAAAGCAGCAATGTAACTGCGATTTCTGTCAGAATTGATTGCAACAAAGTTACATAATTACCCCCCTGGTCTGCCTATAGTAGGTAGGTAATAGCGTGGGTCACGTAATGAATGAGCGGCGTCCATTCATTGTTCCCTATATCGAAGTGCCGCACGCCTCCGGGGACGCGGAGCCGGGCGTCGCGGGACTTGCGCGCGCGCCACCCGGGGAGAGGAAGTGCTCCAATGTGGTGCATGCCGTTGGAAAGTTAGCGCCTCCATGCACACTTCGTTCGTACACAGTTTGTTAAAGCGATACTTATTGCATTTGCAGTGGAAGGTGAAAGTGCTGTGTACAAGCAAACATAACGTTTTATACTTATTCATCGAAGAAACTTAAATGCATGAACTATTCTATTTGACCTGCCATGATTTATGGAACTCAGGTTTTCAGTTTTCAATTTACAGATGTTGTGATTTGGGAATTTTCATGCTTATACACAAAAAAAAACTCATCATAAACAAGAAAATCCGGTTGAAATTGATGGATGAAATTTTACATATTCAACATTATGCAAATAACTCAGTATGATTATAACTACTTAGTCACGGACCTCTAGTGAAGTCTGGTGTGAAGCGGCCTAAATGACACCTCGAACAATGCGAATCCCGATATGTCACAATCGTATCAATGAATGAATGATTAATCACCGGTTCATATGAATGAACTACATTCCTTTAGGCGACAATACATCACAAAGATTGAGATCAGTCACTTACCAAAAAGGGTTAATTAGCGAAATACGACAGGCGCGTATTGAAAGCGAGTGATGGAGGAGTATCGACAATCGTGGCTGTAACGTATTGAGTTGTCGACGCAAGCGCTGGCGATAAATCAGCTTATCGACTAAGCCTAGTTTCAGTGGCCGCCGTCTGTAAAGCACGCTGGGCGGGCGTCGCGAGTGCGAGTGCCTATTGCCACAGAATAAATAATTGTGCTAGCGTCTATTGCGCTCACGAGGCAAGAAAATTCCCTAACCGCCTAGCGCTGCGCATTCTGTTTGGAGTTTTCGTTACTTTCTTGTCGGTCTCACTCGTCTTAGAATTTATAAAAGGATCTTATTCTTATTATCTTTAGAGTCTGGTCTAGATGATTGGCATTTCTCTTAAACCGAGCTCCTACTGCATGAAACCTTACCTCAAAAGGTGGAACAGCAGACATGTGTTACAGTAATAGATATTACTTAGGAACACTGGATTTTAGTGGGTTGCTATCGCATATCCTGGAAGAACATATTTTTTTTCGTATTTCTATTTTGACCGAAAATTACATCATGAAGTGGAAGATCGAAATGTTTACCCATCGAAAGAGAAACATTTGGAGGTCGAGACCCGCATGGGTTGCCAGCCCCTACCCTGGCAGGTTTCAAGGTCAGCCAAGTTTTATGAAGCCCAAAAATGGGGTCACTTACCTCATCAGGTGGAGAGAAAAAAGGTTTCATGCAGTGGGAGCTCGGTCTATTTGTTTAAACTGATTTCCACAATACTTCACCATTTTTGATGTGAACTGCTCTGTTATGTATGGCTGTTCGTGTTCCCCTTTTACCTATGGGGTATTTTTATACCAACTTAAATAGAGATATCTGCAGGACTACCCTACTGTGCCACCAGCTTAACTAGCAGCGGGAAAGTCTTCACTTAAGTAGTAGGCAGAGAGCTTTCTACCGAGACGCTCGTGTGTGTCGCCTAATTTATCGCACGTGTCTCAGAACTCTCAGATAATATAATTGATAGTACCTACACCAATTAAGGCTTGACTAATGACTTTCCAACAATAGACAACCTTATTGCTAACTGATTTTGAGTTAACAATAAATAAACAGTTATTTATTGTTAACTCAAAATCAGTTAGCAATAGTGTACAGACACTAACCGCTTGTTAATGTTCACTTAAATTTGAACAGCAAATATTATGGTCTAATCATAAAGCACAACTTCATGGATTCCATCAGTCTGTGAAGCCACACCTGAGCCAGAGAATAATGGAATAAACAAATAAAATAAAGATAGTAACATACAACTACGAAGATGTAGAGAAAGCCAGTTATAAGTATTTTTCCAGCTATCAGTAGGTGCTGTAGGTCTAGCATGACCGACAAAACACGATATAAGTATATCGTGTGATATAGCGTTTTATCGACACTCAACTGTCAAAATCCATTGTCTTTTGACAGTTGAACGTGTTTCAGTGGTAATGCACACGTGGGGGCTGACTTAGACAGTTTTTTTACAGCCCAGTATTAAATCTTCAGTCGGTTCAGCACGGAAACCCAGCCCATTATGAAAACTTTGAATGCGAATAACCTTGAGATATTGTAGCAGTTAATTTAGTAGGTCCTATATGCTCAGCAGTACATAAGTAGCTTGGAGCACAGTCGTCATATCAGCCCTCAAAAGCAGTTTAGTTAGACCCTAATAAACCTAAACATAGAGTTTGATTTATTTTTATACCTACTTCATTTCATGGTTGCAGCTAACTGTTTTCATGCCCCTCACTCACTTATTTCTTAAACAAATGCCATTACGTATAATCGATATTCACGATCGCATTTAAAGGCACTATCTCGAATAATAACTATTGTGGTTAACCGACAGCAAAAAGTGCACCATCAGACGAAATCATAACGGTGCTTGTCTCAGCCGTGTCATTGGATCGGCCAACTTGAGAAAGATCACTTCTTTTTACCGGTACTATCGATTTCTCGGCACACAAAAAGTAATCGATTTAAGAAGTTCACGACAAAAAGCCTTCTTCGTCGGTAGTCGACGACCGGTGGAAACCGTCAAAAAAGTAAATTAAAAATCTTTTGTTAACTAGTTGTCGGTGTCGGGTGCTAGTTTTATAACACGGCATTCCATTACGTGCGGATTAGTTTGGGAAATAAGTAGGTAGGTACCTAGCTTTCTATTCTTAGGATTTCACGAATCGAATAAAAATGATGATGACAAATGAACTCGATGTCATGCCGTTTTAACTTGTGTCGTAAAGTTAGTAGTTACCTACCTACCTAATCTATTCTAAACAATAATTTTGCTATAAAATAAGAAAATATTCGTACCTACCTAGATGATGGGGCTCAAAAATAATGACCAAGTAATAGGACATTCCACCACTACTTATTTTTTTTTGTTCCTTAAACGTACATCTGTCTTTGTTTGTAATTAATTACCTAAGTAAAGGTCCATAATGTGCAGTCTGGCAGTAAATAAGTACCTATGATTGTTACTGGCAGTAAATTGATAGTTAATATTACCACAAAATTGCGAGCAAACGATTTGCGAGATCGGATGGATTACCCTTAGCACAAACAGCTATCGAAAAAAATAACGCGCGTAAAATCATTCGATAGAGTAATTTAGTATAGAAAATTTGTACAGCGCCATCTATCGCACTAAAGCGAAACTAAATTTTCCATAGATAAATCTCTATCGAGTAATTTTACGCGCGTTATTTTTCTCCATAGCTGTTCGTGCTAAGGGTACTGAGGAATTAATTTGAGTGAATTAATTTTAAATTATAATATGAGAAATATAAAAAATGCTATAAGTATTTACATGAATCAAATTTTTCCTTATTATTATCAAATGTTGGATGAGTTATTTAATAATTAATATTTTTGATACGGAAACACTAGGTAACAAAAACGTTTCGTATGCCACACCACATTACGCCTCCAAGGAGCAGAAATGCTACTATGAAATAATTGAGTAGGTATATCAAACATGGCTGCATAAAGCAATGCTTTAGATTTTCGAAATAATTAAAAGTAATGGGAAGCCACAGGCCACAGTGCCAAGTGGTGTTGATGTAGCAAATGTTGACCTAATGAGTGTTGATCTTAGGTATCAAACCCATGCCATCCATTCATATTAAACATGGAGATTATAAAGACTTGTCCAAAAAATTATGGAGTCTGGGCCACGTCTATCTATGTAGAAATAGAAAAAGATTTATTTTGTGAACCAAAATTAAATAACACGAACACAATAGGTACTTAATTAGGTATCTTCTTAATTATTATTAGCTTAGTCTAAAAGGAACACAAAAAAGGCTCACACTCAGCATAAGTTAAGGCACCCAAAGTGTGCCCTAACACTGATCTTCCGTGCTCACCAATCCTACCTACTTATATACCAAAAAATTGATACTAATCATCCAATTTCTCTAAAATCGCTTTGTTTTTGGTTGGAACAATATAACTTGTGTATTAAAATGCAAACACTTTTTTGATGTTGTATCAAAAATTCGTCATTGTAATTATTAAATGCATATGTGATTTAGTTCTTTAGAAACCTAATTATTATGATAATTTCATCTACTCCCACTGCAGTGTCTGACATAGGGACCCTGAGGTTACTCTTTTATGCTCTCATTCATTTGTTTAAACTTTCTTTTACTTTCTTATTTTTTTAAACTAACAACATTTGTTTATTTTATTGGAAAACCAACAGCAACAATAATACTATAAGCTACAATATGTTAAACAGAAAGCCAATTACAGGTTTTCACTTATAGCAATTAATTAATACAATAGCAATTATGTATTCTGTGACAATAGGGGTTAATAGGGGCAATTTAGGGCCAATTTCACACTGTTTGGATAGCATAGTAGCACATAATATTTTATGGAACAGAATTCGTGTGAAATTATCTGTTAGAGGCCGTACTCTTAGCTCTTACAGCAACCTTAAAGTAATGTTGTTATAGGGACAGAACAATTATCGCGTATAGCGCCATCTCATTTACAACATTGCTTCGATATTACTTTTGACAGTCATGGTAGGGGGGCAGGTCCTAAAGCACAATTATTCCTGTGCCAAAAAAGTATGCATTCGAAGGTTAAGGTAATTTTAAGTTAACCTGACACGGCTGAGTTGCACCATCTTGACTTGCCTTAGACTTAACTTTAACAGATACAAACATACCTGACTCGATGACAGCGTCGCTGTCGTCTATGGCGTAACCTAGGTAACAATATGTAATAACACCTTAGTTCCACTTTTGAACACTGGCTCAGATAAGTTTGTATTGTTAAAGTTAAGGTAGTCAAGACGGTGCAACTCAGCCTAAACATTTAGGTGGTTAACATATGTCAAACTTAGCTGATGGCTGAAATCGGCCCCTTTGCCTCTTTCGGAAAAAATAAGTGTATTATTAATTAATCTCATTGAGGGTAGCAAAAATATACCCGGTTCGCCGCGACCTGTCAGACGCGTTGGTGCGGGTTCAGCGTTGCTCCATTGAATAGTTAATTTCGGTGTTCATATTAACGTATGGGGCATAGAAATAACATTGTAATCGATTTGAACTAGTGACTAGTCATCTGATGTGATGTATCAAACACAAGTGCTAAACTTTATGTGTAATGGTTTGTGCGACATCAAGTGCTGCGTTGTCGTCTAGGATCCTGCCGCCCTGTTCGCTCGTTCAATACGCTTGGTAAGTGATTCTATGTTATTTATGATGATTTATTAACATTACATAAAAATATTACGTACCTACTGAATTCGGTCCAACTCCAATAAGCTGTGAAAGTTAAAAAAGTAAAATAAGTGTACAATAAACCTCAAATCACGGAGACGGTTGGTAGGCAACTGCAATGCAAAAAACAATAAAATAAATATAATAAAGATAGAAGCTTCATAGCAAAAAATGTGTTCGCTTGACGAAACCGGCTTTCTACGCGTCGTGAGGTGAGCGTGCGCGGCGCGGGCGCAGCGGCATATAATTGTAGAAATCTGCGCACACCGCAGCCCGCTGGTGGTTGGTTCAAATGAAGAAGACCAGCGGATATTTTGTATGATGTATATTTCGCCAACTCGGCCATGAGATTATAGATATGGCATAATTAAAATTTGCATTTACTTAAATTCGAAATTACCATGCAGCCTTCCTAGCATGTCCACCGAAACACGTTATAATATCGTGTGAGATAGCGCTTTATCGACACTTCAGTAACTATTAAAATCCATTGTCTTTTAACAGTTACAGCCAAATTACTCGGTTGCTTACGATTTTTCCCAAAATTTTTGTGACAGAACAATTAAAATTAGGGATAGAAACGGAAGCGCCCCCCGCTTCCGTTTCTATTCCTAATTTTAATTAAAACCGGGGGGGGCGCAGCCCCACCGTAAGGGGGTATATGGTGACCGTAAGGTTAGTATATAGTGACCAAAAACAGGTACAGGTTGCAGGAGGGGGCCCTCCCCCCTCCTACTAGGTTAGGTTTACCTATAATAATCTCAAACTTCAACCATGAGTGAGTATCTCAGAAACCAAGGGCGTGCTTCATGGGTGGAGCGTACCAGGAGGAGCCCCCTTATCATTAGGATTTTTTTTTCTTGTTCTAGAATAACACAGCATCTTAAACAAAAGGAAGATCATGAAATTTATATTTTTTACTTATTATTGAATCAAAATTGAATTGGTTATTGACCGAAGCGAATGCGTCTCCGTTTCAGCTTGAGCAAAATGCTTTCGTATGTCTGTCCCGCTGCTCGGAGTTTCCTCTGTTCTGGGTTGCATTTCTCAAGCGATTCTCGTGAAATTTTGTGAGCAGATTCCATAACTACCTTATAGATTTTTTATCGATTCAGATTTTCGAGGTTAAACGACAAATTGACACCTTCTCATGTGATCTTATGTCGTCGTCACCTTCCTGAGTCGTCACTTCCTGAGATTTTAACGACCGGACTTAAATAATTTTTTTTAGTAAAGTTTATCTCCTCTAAATCAATGCTACCCTGGCACAGAACATAACTCTAACGCGAACCCTGGTATTACGAAGAAAAAAAATCGAAAGCGATTGAATGAATATATAGAATTTAATAGCTATAAAAATCTATAAGTTCGGTCGTTCCGGTGGTAGTTAAGCAAGCCTACGAGCGATGTCGTTTACTTTAGTTCTCCTACGAAACGGATCTTCTCATTTAGCTGATTCAACTATTTTTCCAAAATTAAACACAAATCAACATGAAATGTTTAACTTTACAAAAAAAATATGTGTATGATAAAAATATCCTAAAGCGATGGAGTTGGATTAGTAGGTATTTTAATGTGCAGATTGCAAAGCCTGCTACTGCTAATGTATGATGTTTTGAATAATTATTAATATGTAGTTTTGACTATAAGAAAATCATTGTATAATTATTGTCACCTCCACGGTTGCATCTGAAAACCAGCGCCACTGTTCAGGCAGCGGCACAAGCTGAGATGTTAACGTTTTAGCAAAAAATGTGTAAATTCTATGTTAATTTTATATTTTTTTGTAACTGTTTTGCTGAATAAACATTTTTCTATTTCTATTTCTCTTTTTCTAATCGCAAAATGTAGATTACGTACGTGCAGACAGAAAAGTGACACGTTAGGAAAATGACTAGTTAGAATGTGACCACTTAGGAAAGAGACTACTTAGGAAAGATACCACTTAGGAAACTGACCACTTAGAAAGGTGACCATTTAGGAAAGTGACGACTTTGAGAAGAAGACAACATTAGGAAGATGACCACGCGACCCTGAGGGGTAAAAAGCTTTAAAACTTTAAGCAATGGCTTATTAATTAAGTTTATTTATTTCTTTATTTATACATTTGCACTACATGCGACTTAACTACTAGATCTTAAAGTAACTAATTATCGCATGCACCTTGACAGGCATAGCAATGTGGAACAGGTATTATAGGTAGGTTTATTATAGGTAATACTATAGATAATGCGTTGATGTCTTTTGTATTATAGTATGAAAAGACATAATAATTTCATTGTAATGCAATGCAGAGTTGTTTATTTAAAAAAATATTAAATAATGTTAACAGTAATAACTAACTATGTTTAAATGAACGATGTAAATGCTGTCGACCGACTGTCAGAGCGCGCAATGTAGTAAATTAACTAAGCGGGCGATAGTCCATCGATCGCTGCCAAATCTCCTTTTCTGTACGTGATTGAGTAAATGATTATTTTTCTCGTATCTTGTACATGATTATGTACCAAATACACTACAAATTTTCCCCGGGATTTTGAGTGTTGATTAGTGTTATCTAATATTGCTGCTGCCAGTGGGAATGGGTCTGCTTCTGAGTACCTATCTTAACGCATATTGAATTGTTACAAGGTCTCCCGCTCAGGGTTTGCGAATCGATGGCGTAGCTTCTTTGACATTCACAAGTGCTTATAACAGCCTAGACTGAATAAATGATTTTTTGATTTTGATTTTTTTGATTTTGATTGTAAGAATTGCGTTTTTTATTGTTATTTTTTATGTCTTGTCTCAAGTATTTTTTGGTAAATTTTGCCTACTTAGGTGCACTTTCGAGTAGCAGACATAGTGATTACTGATTTCTCAACTAGTTGAAAGTTATTTACTCTCACAATTACCTATCCGATATGTAGTAGGTATTTAATTTCAACCTACCTACCCATTGTGTACAAACTTTTGTTAATTATTGTGATGGAAAATGACCTCACTTTAAATGTGGAGCTCATTTTTCAATGTTGACGACTCTGTATGAAATATACAGGGAGAAAAAAGCAGCCCTTGACGAGTTTCTTGCCGGTTCTTCTCGTTACAAGGTCTCCCGCTCAGGGTTTGCGAACCGATGGCGTAGCTTCTTTGACATTCACAAGTGCTTGTAACAGCCTAGACTGAATAAATGATTTTTTGTTTTTTTTTTTTATTTTTTTTTATTTTCCCAGTTAGTTTTAGTTCCAGTGAACCACGATCTAGTACAGTAACTAATTTACTATAGTAACAGTTGTTATAACGTCGTTTAGTAGCCTTTGGCAATAGTAAATGCTTGCAATTAAGTAAGTCACCTTTACATTAAACTCATTCTGCGGTTACTAACGAGCACAGAGTAAACAAGTCTGGTTTTATTAACGGTTTTTATTTATTGGGTTTTTGATTTAACTGTTTCAATATTAGACAATCACTATTAACTTTAGCTGTTGAATATTATTTGTAAAAGGCACCCACTTAATTCCTGTAACTCCGCTTCAGTGGAATAAACTATAGGTTTTGTACTTGGAGATTATTTGGAGATTGGGTATATAACTAGTTATCAGAAATGGCGACCAAATTTCTATTTGGGCGACAACCTAAGGGCACACAAAACATTTTAAAATTTGGCATAACTATATTTTATTGAAAAAGGGGGCTATTATCCTAATCGAGATGACAAAAAACAAAGAAACAAACAAACGAGAAAACAACCTAATAAAAACGCGTTAAAAATTCGCCGTGTTATTACAAAAGATTTTAAAACACTGTTTAACTAAACCCCTGTTAAATGTGATGCTGTCACTTTTTTGACAATATTGTTTGACAGAGACAGCATCACATTTAAACATGTGTTTAGTTAAACAGTGTTTAAAAATCTTTTGTAATAACACGGACAATGTTTACAGTGTTATAATAGTAGATTGTTATACAAGACGCTAAAATAACCCATTGCATACGAGGTAGTTTTATTCCCGAGCTTTAGCGAGGGAATAAATAGAAACCGAGTTACAATGGGTTTTAGCGTCGTGTGTTACACTATACTTTTCACTACGATTGCGAGAAAATAAAATATAATATTAAATAGTTTATACCTACCTACTTCCGTAAAAGAATCTACTCGTTTTTCTATCCTCCAACTTCATAAACTTTTTGTACAATATTTAAATAAATGATTTGTGCTGGACGGCAAAAGATTAAAAGTATTTCTTTCCTATTACAGTCACACAATTCAATCAGTTTGTAATTATAGAAAAATTCTAAAGATTTCGCGCCATGGTACTTTTTTAATTTTTGCTGTAGCAGCTAAGCAACACAAACACACGCATTCTACGATTCACTCTGTGCACAGAGTATAAATAAGTCTATGACGATTTCACCGAAGTTTAGTTCCATTTTCAAAAATAAGAATGAGAAACAGTATTAAGTCGAGCGAGTTTTTATTCGTGATTATGAATAAAGACTTTTTGGTTTTAGTAGGCTCATTGGTAATAGACAAACATTAAAAAGATAAAACTTTATCCCCTAGGGGTTATATTGCTATTTTATCTCGGCTCTTGTACGTTACAATGACGGACTTTTTAAACAAGAGGAGTGAAACATACATTGAAGCCGCGCACTAGATAGACCTTTGAAATATTAACTTGCAAAATATCACAAATGCATTTAATTGAATAATAGAATATTAATTAACAGATAATTTATAATTTGACAATTGAATTTTACGTACCTACACACTAGGCGGTAACCTCAATTTCACTTAAACCTAAGGCTTAAACCTAACATTTGGAAAAAATAATCGTCAATTTGCAGTCAATTTCTAGACAATACGTTATTTTTTACATAGACCACCATCAAGCTTCTCGAAACCAACTGTCCAACGGAAATTACTATAATTGAAGCATAAATAGAAATTGTAATCGTTAAATCGGCTCTGCGGCTGCGAGAGAGCGGATGGCGGCCGATCGTGAAATGCCAAGTCATGGTGCCACTCAATTCGGTGGTTACATCTACCTACGTACCTACATGTTCAATGAATACCTGCTTTATTTTAGCATCTATGTGCTAAATTTCAAACTAAGATGTGTTCGATAACAAGAGGGCATCTTCTCAAGTGTGTGATGTTAAGACATGAATAACATTTTGTAGTTGTTTTCAATAGGTAGCTGACGACAATAAAATATTTCTGGAAAATAATTTAACTTCATCATTGTTATTTCGTATTGAGATCGTGTTAAAACATTTATGAGTTAAGATGTGATATGTGCATTGTAGGTCTTCTTTGTTTACAAAATTGTTGTTCTGTAACTAAGTGTAACGAGTACTTATCATACATGACTTATTAAAACGTAACAGAGTACAATTATCTATTCTGTTGTAAAAGTTTGAATCGAAATTTAACTTAGAACATAAATTTTCTTCAACCTGTCTTGATTCGTAAATCTTCTTGGTCGTAACAAGTGGTACGGTGGACCCGCCCAGCACCAGTGATGCCACTAAGAGACCACGGGACTACGTTACTAAACCCGTGAATTCTTCCAGTGCCATTGCCTGTGCATGGTGCGTTTACATTACTTGATGTATCTTCTTATCTTCCGTTAACATTACTTGATGTATCTTCTTATCTTCCGTTAACATTACTTGATGTTTCTTCTTCTCGTCCTCTTCCAACAGATCTTCTTCTCGCTTCAGTTGATAGCCGCTGTGTTGTTCTGTATATTCTTAACTTCTAGCATTTAACTCCGCGTTTCCACTTCAGCCAACTTCAACACCATCGCTGAACAATAAACACGCTGCTCTGTCAAAGCAAATTGAATTTTATTCCGTAGGAGCATCGAGACATTCTATTATGATCGAGATAACGTAGGAGCATCAGGAAATCCATCGCCGCAAAGACAAAACAGTTAACTATAGTTGCAAATTGGTATTCTGTCATAATAAAAGACTGTTTAGAACAATATTTATTGATAGTGGTAACGCACGTTAAGAATATCATGAGGATTGATTATATGATTGAATGTTTGACATAATAGTATCATATACTACTTACTTGTGTACTTTGATTGCCATTTCTAAAAACTTTCTGGCTTTTAATACGCTTACATTTATTACTAAGAAGAAATTAATGATGAAAAAAACCCCTTTTGCAGTTCTCACGGTAGATACTTATTTCATAAATTATTTTAATTGTAGCTGTCCACGATTAAAATAAATAAATTGATCGTCATAAAACGCATGTAATGGAGATATCTGTCACTGGCGTAGAAGATTAGGAATGTGATGAGAGGCAGGAGCTCGTAAAGAAACGTCGTCGTCGCTGTATGCTTATGGGTTATAAATTACCTTTACTATAATAAAATTAATTAAAATTACTTGTAAAGTATAAAACATAACCCCTACACTGGTAAAGTGAAACACCGGAAGTCATACTAAGAGCTCAAACTTATTTGAAAAATATGGCTTTTTACTACACTTTTGTAATTGTAATACCTACCTACTTATTGCTTGTAAATTTAAGTCCTTGCAATCAAGTTTACAAAAATTTGCCAGAGGCGAAATTAATCAAAGTAAGATTTGAAATGGCGTGACCATAATAGGATTCTTAGATAAGGTCAGTGATTAAGTAGACCTCCTAATAGATGGCAACGGCGCGCGCGCAAGGGACGCGCAATTAAAATTAATGATCGTTCTGCGCGTGCGCGTGATCAACTCCCGGGGTAGATAGTACTCGTGCTTGAGATGAGAACAGGTGTTTACTATTGCCATTAAGACGTGCAAATTTTGCGGGATTACTAAAGGTTAAGTCTATATCCTACATTTACAATTTCTCCGGCTGTATTCTCTGTTACTTAAATTAAAAGTGTATTATTTCTACTTTAAATAATAGAGGCTCTGTAAACAGAAAGTTGGTCATTAATCAAACTAATTTAGAAGTTACATTAAAATTTAATATATCTGTACATTTATGGAGTTGATGACGATGACGTTGATGTTGGTTACATTCGCTTACTGGACCGTATACTGGGTTAGGTAGTTTCATTTTGTCAGTAAACTAACAAGTGGATCTTAGAGTACAGTGATAGTGGATGCAAATGCTTTTGTGGCAGAATAGTGACCGCTATAATTATTTGTCAGAAAATAATTTAACATAATATAATAATCGTAGGGTAAATATGGCGACTACACATCTACGCATCAATTTTTATTGTCAGTCTTCACTGTTTGTAGGAAAATATCCTTATTTTTCGGCCAGTCGTGTAAAAACTGTCAGTGTTCATGAATTGTGTGTGTATCTATTAGCCGCTACAACACACACACTATTTATTGAACATATAAATAGGATAATTTTAATTATAGGTACTTACATAAAGTAAAATAAAAATTATTAACAAAATATGGCGATGACTTCATACGCATTTGTAGGTACTGTTACAATTACAACAGAATGGGAGTTAAAAATTTTGACTAAGTAGGTACTTACCTACCCAGGTTCACGTTAACATCGAATATCACTTTTTTAATTAATTCAAGTTATAGCAAAAAACTATATCAAAATAATTGTCTTTAAATAAAATAAGTAACGAGAAACATTATGCATAAACTGAACCAGTTGACATATTCTAAAACAAACTGTTAAATCACTGGAATTAAACGAAATTTATAGGAGCAATTGTTCAGGTTGGTATAAAATTGGCGTTTCCAATTAAATTGGACGTGGTTTATAGTAATTCAAATGAGGGCGATGGGAACCGCGGCGGTGGGCGCGCGGTTGCGCGGGCGCAGCAGTCGCGCCGAGATTTACTGCTGCGCGGGAACACTGCGCGATCGGCCACTCGGGAACACGACACACCAAACACTGACAGAGATACGATTAGAAGTAACGGTGACGGAAACGAAGAATATCTATAGGTACCTACCAGATAGAAGTAGGTAGTATGAAAACCAGTGTAACAAAACTAACACATTTAAAATCGAAGCCAAGCCCCCATTTAATAGTTAGATACATGCTACGCACACACACTTTGTGAACACATAATACCAAATATTATACATACTTAGCTGAATTATTTAAGATAACCGAATTATTTGTGAGATAAAATGTTACTTAGTAAAGACGCTAGTAGGTAGGTATCAATCCGTAAAAGTATTATATTATTTCAATAGACAGTAAATTATCGAATAGCAATATGAAAAAGATCAATACTTAGACTTACCTAAGCGTCTTAAACTTTACGTTTTGAAAATATTTTCTTTATTATCCTACTTATAATATCAAACAAAAACGACTGCTGGCCGGAGACAGTATTTACTCACGAGCCTTGCAGCGCGACAGTTTTATTTGATCTACAGAATACTATCAAGCGGATTTGCATTGTCTAATCTCTGATCTTCATAAATAGATCTAGACTCGCAATAAATAAATGCTCCAGACGCTTATCGCTAAACGAACGCCGATAAATCGCCGAGTATCGATAATGTTTATCTATCTGTTACGCGCCATCATTCATTATGAATATCATTAACGTTTTCATTTCAACACTGAAATTTATTGCGATTGAATTAGCTTGTTGGAAATGTAGCGAGCTGCGTGTTGTAGCTACTACTTATTAAATCGATTACTAAGTAGATCCACTTTAAGAAAGACAAGAGTATTTAATAATTTATTATCACATGAAGAATTATTTAGATGAATAATGAGAAAACTCGAGGTAGATCAAATTATTACATGAATGAAAAGAGTAGGTACCCATGTAGAAATGTGTTGTAAACATTAAAAGCTCTTCAAAGAGCGAGTACCTATGGGCATTTCAACTTGGACCGGTTGGTGTTTCCGCGAGCGGCGCTAGGAATCAAAATGTTGGCTCTGCGCCTGCGCCGACAACTCATCCACGTTTAAATTTGCGTTCGGACGCCGGATCCGTGTATCTCATTACGAATTTAACTGTTCCCGACGTCGGTTGTCACGATTGTAAAATATTCGCGGTGTAAACAACCCCGTTTCCTGATATCTCGAGAAATATACACGCGGCCGCCGCCAATAAACTTGAGGCGAAATAGTGCGCCCGCGCAGCAGGTGGCGTAGCGTCGCGTACGCACATGCTACGTGCAAACATTGATTCGCATTTTTGTACGTTTAGTGGCAAAATCGTCTTTAAGACAACAGATCTAGAAAATATAAGGATACGTAGGTACGGCTAAGAGTTTATATGAATGAGAATAAGGAGTAAATTAGAAAAGAAACCTACTCGTTTAGAGTTCGGAACTTAGGTACAGTATTACGCGCGCCGTAATGATAAGACTCTATTATTGTGTAGGACCGATCGTCGTGGAGATCCTTAGGGGAGGCCTATACCCAGCAGTGGGTGTCGTGCGGCTGATATGATGATGATGATGATTGTGTCGCTTTGTAAGTACGTTCTCTAGTGCCATTATTAAAACAAGCGAGTAGGTAAGTTGTAAAACAGTAATTTGAAAATGTTTCCATAAACATCATCATCATCATATCAGCCGCACGACACCCACTGCTGGGTATGGGCCTCCCCTAAGGATCTCCACGACGATCGGTCCTGCGTTGCCCGCATCCAGCGGCTTCCCGCGACCTTCACCAGATCGTCGGTCCACCTTGTCGGGGGCCTACCCACGGAGCGCCGTCCGGTGCGTGGTCGCCATTCCAGAACCTTTCCGCCCCAACGGCCATCGGTTCTTCTCGCTATGTGTCCCGCCCATTGCCACTTCAGCTGAGCAATCCTTCGAGCGATGTCGGTTACTTTAGTTCTCTTGCGGATCTCTTCGTTTCTGATTCGATCACGCAGGGAAACGCCGAGCATGGCTCTCTCCAACATGATTTGTTGCTACTTTTACGCACTTTGACAAAGCTTGGAAGTGAAACAGAAAATGGTTAAATTTGCCCTGACCGAGGTAACGAAATTGCTGGTACCATCCCACAAATTCATGCTCAGGACCGGTAGTTGGCACAAACAAAGCGAGGAGCAGTCGTAAATAAATGGGGCTTAATTCCGCAACTAAACGCAAATGGCCGGCCGTCGTCGGCGACGAGCACCTGGCCACAGATCGTCGCACGCGCAGAACCGACAACTGTTATTAGCTGCACTAAATAACGTAATCAGGAGATGCTATAAACAACAGGAAGTTCATCTGTGATTGACTTGAAGCAACTGTTTTCTTTTTAAAATAACATTAAGGCTAATAATACCCAGCATTCGCTTTTATTATTACAGCTATCTCTACTTTTACAGTTATCATGACGTTGGTAATTGGTGAATTCTTGACAATAATGTTTGCCTACAATAATGTGAAGGTAATTTCTCACAGTCTCTGCATAAATTATGGAGTGTATAATACGTCAAATTATGTGACGTCGATGGATCATAATGGAGCGGCCGCAGCTTCCGAGCCGATTAGTTTTCGCCAACACATTAATCTTTAGCGCGGGGTAATTGCGTACATGTCTGCACTTGCTTGCTCTGTGCCACTTGCGAGAATTGCGACTAAGGTTGGCACAATATGCTGATTTTGTTAATTTACATCTTCAAAGCCACAGATTTGTGACTACCGAAAACCCGATTCTAATATTTTAAATGCAAAATCTTATTTGAATGTAATGCTTTTCATTTAGGTGGTTCTTATGTATTATCAATTCATACATAGGGCCGCCTTCTTTAACACATAACCTTCTAACATTATAAATCTAAGTATTTATTTTTAAACTTACGATTGAAGATGACGGCAAAAATCACGAACTGAATATGAATACCCATTTGGTAGTGATAAAATTAGGTTAATGAACATAACGCAATTTTTATTATATTTTATAGACAGGTAGGTTATTAGTCAAAATAATAAACTTTATTGTGCTTTGTGATTAATTTCGAATTAAAATTTAATTCGCCTTTCACATTTTTAAAAACACTTGCTGGTGGCAGCCCTGCGCTGAGTAATGTCTCCGGGCGGTGGTTGACGGCGTCCGAGTGGTTTATATTATTCGCGTCGCTACTGGTTTTACAGAGAATGTTATGATCATATATTAGTGCAATTACGCTGAATCCCTCAACGGCCCACACTTTGTCTGACGGGGCTATTTGATTCCTGGATTGCTTAAGCAGATATGATGGCAGTGGCATTCCAAGAACTGCAGTAATCATTTATTCGAATTACATAAAGTCATATTAGTTTTAATGCTATCTTGGCTGAATTTCTATCTTCCATTTCATTGTTAAAAGCAAATTCTGTCTATTCGATTAGCAATCTAGCGACAATTATTGTGATGATAAAAGAAAAACAAAACAAAAATCTATAGAAATATTATAAGTGCTTCAATTTAAATTATGATGGAAGAGTTGTTCATTGTTCTCTAAGCTACCTACATAGAACCAGACTATTAAACGTCGAAGTTGTACTAGGTACTTATAATGAATGAGTAGCAAAGTGCATGCAAGTGGTGCAACGCGCGCGCACGCTGCGGCCGGACATGCGCCCGCGCGGCGACCGGTCCCATGTCCCATATCGCTGACCTGTTCTTGTGACGACACTTCCAGATTACTTATAAATAGAAACAGATTTATTAGAGGATGTTTTAGCGCACGATCACGTCATCCCAAGGTGCGCTTAAAGAGTTTTGAATCACTCAAGATAGATTAAACGTCCAAGTCCATCCAAACTTTATTTTCACGTTTATTTTCACAATGTCAATGCATATAATGAAAAAAAAACATGGGATATGTTTATTTATATTTGTAAATATGCCCCTGAATATACATTTTTTACAGTCGAATTTGATAGGCACTTCAAGTAAGATATTTAATGAAACGAATCCTGCGCAGCTGCTGTGTTACGCGACCACCTCTAGTCGCGCTGTCCTTATCATCGGCTCTTGAACAAAGGGAGATGGAATAAAGGCTGAGTTTCATTATGTTTAATTTCGCGGCGCGCAGACATGCCGTGAAATTATGGTTGGTTGTTCAATTCATTATGATTTACGAGAGTCGTTCCACCAAATTCAACCTACCGAGTGGAACTGGAGTGCCCGTAAAAATAATACAGTAATTTTGACAAAATTAAATTAAATGAAAAGCTTTATAAATTTTACTTGCAATAAAATACAAATAAAATTTACTTAAGTACTTTAAAAAAGTTTTGCTTATTAAGTTTTAAATATTACCTACGTTTAAAAAGAAAAAAATATTATACATTATTATTATATTGCACAGCAAATCCAAGTGACGCGAAATAAATTCTTGCAGTTAAAAATGTTGTTGATAAACTCGATCAACAGCCATCACTGTCATAGGTATTCTGGCAACCCTAATGGCAGGATTCCCTGATTGAAAAATATGAACTCTGAAGACCGACAGGAAATGGACACAATCAGGTTGTCGCGTTTAATTGATCTCAGTTGTAAATATCGCCGCGAGGTAATGGCTCCCAGTCCCAGGGATTTATTCGATTCAATTGCTGATCCCGCGATTGCACATAAATCGACGGGTTTCAATTTAACTCTATCAACATACATTGCTATATCTCGTAAATCTTGTCTCATCAATCTATAATAATTTTCGTTTAAGCGACTTCGCAGCAACTTGCACTGCCACGCCACGCCTCCAATGAGTTGCACTGATTGTTAACGAATACAAGAAATAGGGCTACTAGGGCTTTGTAAAATAAGTCACGGGTTACTTTTTTCAGACAAAAAAAATAAAAAATAAATACGGTTTTTAAATTTGAGATTTGTGCATTCACAATGCTATTTTTACACAATACTAAATAATATACTAGAAAAAATACGACTCGCACCAGATCAATACTCAGACGGGAATCGAACCCGCGACCTTTGGATATCCGGTCCATCGGTCCGGTCGGCGATGTCACTAGTGACTCGGTAGCTCAGCGGTCAGAGCATTGGACCGGATATCCAAAGGTCGCGGGTTCGATTCCCGTCTGAGTATTGATCTGGTGCGAGTCGTATTTTTTCTAGTATATTATTTAGTATTAAATAAATACGGGTTTATCTTTACTTTATTAACATGGTCCATTCTGCAGTTGCTGCAATGAACTTAAACTGTCAATGGAGACCGTCAACGTGCCATGATAACGAACTATTTTTTAACTGAAATAGCAGATCGTGATCTCCAGGGGGGTAATTACGTAACTTTGTTGCAATCAACTCTGACAGAAATCGCAGTTACATCGCTGCTTTAGTAAGAACAAATGTGGCAACTATCTTAACTAAAGCAACAATGCAACTGCGCTTTCAATCGATTTCAATCGAGAATTGTTAGCAACAAACTTACGTAATCAAGGGTCAGGCAGGATATTTGGTCCAACAAGACGACCGGCGACGCGGGTGCCGCACAACCGACGCGGGTGCCGCACAACCGACGCGGGTGCCGCACAACCGACGCGGGTGCCGCACAACCGACGCGGGTGCCGCACAACCGACGCGGGTGCCGCACGACACGTGAAACCATGACCTTGTCACCCTTGTTACGAAATGATTTTTGCTGGACAGTTAATTTCGCGCTTTTGACCCAGGTTTTGACCGGGGTATGTGATCTAAGTGTTCTTCAACTTTTTCGAATACTCGACCCCTTTACAAGTTAAACATTTTTAACGACCCCCTACGTCCAACAAAATGTTAGTGATAAGATTGCGTACAACAATTTGTCAATACGTGACGTGATAGTGTTACGTTTCTAAATTATTATAAAATAAAATAGGTTCAGCCGTCTCACTATTTTTTATATTTATGTAGGATAGGACTTAAAGCACTTGCCTTTTCCTTTTATTGCGACCACACGAGTAAGGTTTCGGGACACACAGATCACCCAATAAGTATAATAGTAAAATATGAAATCGAATCAAATCATTTCTCGTGTTCAATACCTTCTCTACCCCCGATTTAGAATGTCTTTATTCAGTTTAATTGTCTGAATTTACGCAAGTAGAGCGCCGCGCGGGCATCGTGCGCCGGGTTAAGCAGTGTTTCGTATTCAAGCGTGACTCTTGGCCAATTGGAGCTCGAAATCGTGCTTGACTCGAGCACCGAGTATCTTAACCTGACAGTGTCGATCCACTGTCTAATTATAAACGATCCCAGTTTATTGTCTGTGGAACTGAAAATTTTAAATTCTCTGTACTGTAGCAATCTGAACATTTTAAGGGAATTATTAGTTAATTTAATTAGCATATAAAGTAGTTCTTGCAACTCACATCGTTTTAGTGTGCGTCTGCACGTTTTCCTATTACGCACACTAAAACAATGTGTATGTGCACGCCTACAACATTCATAGCCGACGCGCATTCGTGGGTTGCAAGAACTATACTTAAATAGAAGCTTCAATGCCTTAAAATATCAGAAATTTCTCTCACATTCTCACAGTTTTACGAATGAGTCTAAGTTTTCACAGACATATCATTCAAGGAAAATCATTCCCACGGGAGGGAGCCGTATTCAATAGAGCTTCTCACGAGAAAATAGAAACCGCGCCGCGAGCTTCTCAACAAACCATTGTTTGTGGCAGAAATAGATTAAATTGCCAAACAAGACGCAGCTTTGCTTCCTACACATCAAAAAAGGTATTTCAATTCAAAATAATGACTGTTCGATTTTCTTTGGGCTTTACCTACATAAAGTACTTACTTACATAAATATTATTTTAAATCAAAATCATCAAAAATAATTTCTTCTTCACTAATAATAAAAAAATAAACATGCAGTTATATCAACAAAACAATTCAATACAGGGTATTTAAGCAGGTAGTCAACACAAAAATTAACACGTTCGATGGTTCTACGCAAGAGTACCTATGTACTAACGTACTGCGTACAAGTAAACAGACCACTGAACCACAATTTTATTTTGTGGCCGAACGCTGTAAGGTAGGGCGGGCGGTTTTTCAGCTATAATAATAATAATAATAATAATAATAATGCATTTATTTCAAGTAACAAAGACCCATTACATATAATTCAATCAAAATAATTATCAACAGTCACATTAGGTAAGTATAAGTATAAAATAAGTATAAATATAAGTAAGCTCTCTTATCTTTCAAACAAAATGAATTAAAGGTCTTTATTATAACTAAATGTGAGCGTGTGAACTATCAGATTTCGCTCCCGCTGTCACTCGTGACATGCGCGAGTCGCGGGGCGAGTTACACGAGTTGAGAGTTGTTTGAATATTCATGCGACGCGTTCACGGCCGGTTGTCGCCCGGTGCGGCCGGCCGGGGCGCGGGCGGGCCGGTGACATAATGGCTGCTGGAGATTTAGTGCATCTCTTCGCGCTTTATTGCGCCGATGCACTTCCTCGCGTTTACGGCCATCCGATCCGATATTGTTATCGATTGTTTACTGCGATTGAGCCGATGCGGTTTGAGCGCTCGTCGTGAAAGGATGATGGTTACGACCAGAAATAATTTAATTACTCATTACAACGTAAGATTACGTACCTTTACCAAACTTATGGGTAATACGGGAAAAATCAGACCGTTATGCTCCATTCGGATTAGTTTTTTATAATATCGCTGTAGAGCTCAGTAATGTATTCGCTCGCGTTTCCCGTGGAGTTTTCTGGAATAATAATGACTTACATTCTCCAACTTCCAATTAATCTCCATATATACCAAAATACATCAAGTTAGATATATGGTAGGTAATGTACTTTTTTATAATTTACGAACTACGAGTTGAATACTAATTTCACCTTGGTCCAAATAAAAATAACGTTAACAAAATTTTAATAACAATATTTCAATAATATTTCAAAAATCGAATGCTTTGCATTCTCTTTTGTTTTTGTTTATTGTTCGTTGGCGCCATTCTAATATTGTTTGTTGGCTAAAAAGTGTTAAAGTAGTTATTACGACATAAGATTCTGCTCCAGCTCACAGGGCCTTAAGTATTCAACAGTGTGGTGACTGTAGTGCAAAAGAAATTTCCCCGATTTAATCAGCTCAAAATAATGACCACCCTACTCGCCTGATCTGAATCCAATAGATTATGGTCAATGTTAGAGGCAAGGACCTCTACTACTCGTATTATGCCTTATAGAACTGTTGATGACCTGAATGAAGGCTACTCTTACACAAAATATCTTTGGAAAAAGTGCGAAAAATTGTGGCAAATATTACCAAGCGTTAGCGCAAAGGAAGATTTTTTTTAAACAAATAGAGATTCTTGTACAAAATAAGTTGTATTTTTGAAATTTATAACTTAATTTAAGTTTAAAGTAATTTTTGACCACCTTGTAACATTAATAAACCTTTCTGTTGTCTGTCTCTCAAACATGAAACAATTTTTCTGCAAAAGTTTAAGTTATTTCAGATACTGCGAAGATTATTTACGTTTAAAACACACGGGGATCAAACGCTATTTTGCAATGTGTCTTTTATTGCATTTCATGGTCATCGGCGACAGCAGTAAATACTAATTGGTACTCAAAGTAACGTAAAATGTTATTTGATGTCTGCATCGATTAATTGGGGGCTCAGCGAAATTACTTCCCCAAAAACCTATAAAACATTTATCAGAGTACCGTGGGAACAAGTATCGGTCATTCAATAAAAAAGGAAGATAAGTCTTTGCTTGAATGAGATACATTATAACCTTAAACTTCTTTCAAAGGTTTATGACTATCTAATAAAATTGATACAGAGATCTTATTTGTGCGTGTAGGTTTCTATCACGGCAGGGACTGACTATAAAATGTACTATTTCAAGTTTCAACGCTATAGCTTTATCCTCCGATAGTTAGATGTTGTGTTCCAAGTGTGCTAGGCCCTATAGACCGGTCTGTTGCCGAGTGACTCACGCGCACGCTCGCCGGTCGCCGGCTGTCAATGAAACGGCCTACGCATTAAATCATCGACCATCCAATATACCAACCAACCGGTATATTGGATGGGCGATGATTTAATAAAACCAACCGGCATCTTTATTAATAACCTCTTTTTAGTTCCAAACTCGTAATTCCTGTGATGTAAATATGACACTCATCATTATTGATGTTACCTAATGTAAATCATTTAATGATGTACGAGCTAGGGCATCAGTGGCTGAAACACCCTAGGCCTCGTCTGCGCTTGCGCCGGGCCGATCCGGTGACTAACGCGCTACAGCCTATAGATTTTTAATACTTAGTAAAGATTTATAACACCTTTACATTTACATTGCTCTACCAGAGTCTTCTGTGGCTCTACATTAAGGCGCTGTAGGTAGTGAAACTAGCGCCGCCACTACATTTATTTTTATTACTCGTAAACCAAGTCAATATTCAAAAAAAGCTCATGTAATAATTTCTTAAATTGTCTCTAATATTTTTTGAATAACTCTTCAACAGTTTTCATTCGGTTTTATAATGCAATTTAACTCAAAGTGGCCACTTTTGGCAATTATGGATTTTAAAACTTACAGAATGAATGATCTGTTGAAGAGTTATTCAAAAAATATTTGAGACAATTTAATAGATTATTACATGAGCTTTTTTTAAATATTGACTTGGTTTACGAGTAATAAAAATAAATGTAGTGGCGGCGCTAGTTTCACTACCACCGCGCCTCCGTCCGGGGCGTTCGGAAAATCCGTAGGGATCCTTACCTTTGACCAGGATAAAAAATATTGTGTTTTTATCCAAGTTATAAGCTATCTGTGTGCCAAATTTCATCCAAATCCGTTCAGTAGTTTTTGCGTGATTGAGTAACAAACATCCAAACTTCCACATTGTAGTAGGAGTAATCACTCGCCACCTTTACATATTATGCGTTTTTAATAGCCACTTTATGTCAAACAAATTATAACTAATAATTTATTGATGTAGGTATAAATCAACAACGGTCGCGGTGAGCATCAATATTAATAGCTCCTTATACATTTTGTTTCGATTTATCAATATTTCCTTTATTGTATAGTCATTTGTCTAATTTACAAAACTCATGTATTCTTTATTGTTTTTAATAATCATAATCATTTATTTGCATAAAACTTGGTGTGAATGGATGTTACAAAAGTTTGATGTACACAAGTTTTGCTATTCTATAATTAGCATGGAAATCAATAAAAAATAATATTATTTTAAATTAGATAAGTAATCATAATTCTTAAGCTCTAATAGCTGTTTCAAGTCATAAAAAATATTTTGATTTAGCCACATATATACAATTTTCTTTTATATAATCGGAATCTTATTATATACTTGTACACACATTGCGAGACATTTTTTATTATACATGGCTAATTAATCTCTAGTTTTCCAAATTTTACGGTTTTAGAAACTATTTCGTCATTCTCCTTTATAATTATTTTAAATTACTCAACACCTAGTCGCAAAAACTAAAGTAAAGAGTTTGCTTTTTAAATAAGTTTCAAGAGCAACAAGTATTCGGCAATTAAACAAGCTGCGCGTGAGTCACCGCTCAAGGGCACGCCTACTGTACGTACGTGCACGATGCTTTATACAAAATATATCGTGTCAAACAAATCTATAAATAAACTACAGATTTACTGACTTTAAGAGTCCGGCGAACCGTGAACTTCCCAAACAAACGTAATACCAAAATGATTTGCAATTTGAGCATTATTTACTCTTCTTGTGATGTTCGGATCAGGACAGTATTTTTCTAGCTATTACATAAAGAATGTAAAATACTAACCCAATTTAAAATAAACGCAAATTACATTTTTTTATACAAAACTGTAAATCGCATTAAATTTTATTTGGTTTGTTATTTAATTTTTTTTATCTAGTAGAACCCTAGACAACTACTGTCTTAATCCGAATAATATCACAAGAACAGTTAATTTATGCTCAAATTGCAAATCATTTTGGTATTGCGATTAAATGGGACGGTTCGCCAGACTCTTAAGGCCTTAAGGTGGGTCAAATCCCAATATTCAATTCAAATTATTGAAAGATTACGCGCGTGAAGCTATCATGGAAAAAATATATAATGTACTTGAAATAATACACAATAGATTTAATCGAAAGCATTTATAAAAATGATACCACCTTTCATGTATAAAAATATTTCGTGGACCCTGTTTCTGGTCTTATTTGCAAAGTTTCTCGGAAACAGAACATTCGTTTATGTTAAAACCAACCATAAAAATCAGCGATGTTAATACCTTCAATCTTAATTGAACAGATTTTTTTTAACTAACTTGAAAGCGAAGAAAAGTAATAAAAACATGTAAAAATTGAGAATTCGGTGCAAGTTCGCAACGCAACCACCGCGTTGGAACGCGTACTGATTTGAACCCAAAGTGAGAAGAGTTACGTTCGATTTCACTCCATCACGGATTCACGGCACGGATCGACCCGCTCGGATTGACCCACCTTAAGGCCTTAAGTCATCTTTTGTAAAAATTATTTGCTTGTATATACTTAATTGTTAATGAAATAAATATGAAGAGACAATGTTCAAAGATGTGGCAATGCAATCATGACGCAGTCCTTGTTTTCACGCGAGTCTGCAAATTAGCATATTATAGAGTCAATGGTCGGCGACCGGTTTCCATATCGACAAGGGACTCTCAACAGAGAAACATTTAAATTAAGTAGTTAATAAATAGGAGTAAAACAGATACGGCTACGTAACTAAACTAAGTTAAGTGGCGATAAAGAACTAACTCGGTATAACGATAAAACAACCGCGAAGAGTTTCTGAACTGAACATTTAATTTGATCGATGGAAGTAATGAACTAGGAAACCTAAACTCGACTTCTCACTCTTGATCATCCGTTTCAATTAGCTTTTTGTAGTTATTAGAGTTTTCAGTGAGAACTGTAATCTATGATTCAGTCGTGTTAGGACCTTGTACGTTCATTTATTTGACGCTTAAAGAACGTGACACTGGGAGGAGCATTTACTTGTGTAACCCGTTAATGCACCGGTGCGTGCGCGCGCGCAGCCCGCGGCGGGTCGGGGGTCAACGCTGCGTCTGTATTTTTGTGACGCTCACACACGCCTGTTTCTTCAACAACTTAAAACACTCATATGTTTTAAAATGAACTCTTACAATATTCAAATAAACTTGGATAAAGGCTCTATTTTTTTTATTATGTTCGGAATACCAACAGCAGTTATACATTGTATGTAAAACAATTTCTTAAATGTACTGAGCTATTAACAGGTATTCGCATATCGGAAGTGGTTTGTAACAAAAGAGTTGTTATAATCCTTTTCTACACAATTCCTTAATATAAGTAATTTGACACTGCAAGTTTTAGTCTCGGTAGATTTAATTTAGATGATTTTTTATGATTTTGCTTTTCCCAGAAGTGTGACGACCTCCACTCCACTGGCTGGCAGCAGTCGCGACAAGTCTGGCCACTAACGGTTGCAATAAACACACCGTTTCTGTGTAATACACACGCTAATGATACATATTATGAGTATGTAGAATCGCCCAAACCCGCCGCGTGGGAACGACGCTCGTAATTCCCAGAATATAAAATTTTCCGCTTAATACACTGGCCTGCAAAAGTAAGTATCACACTTTTCTAATTTTTTTTTTCTTAACTATAGAAGGTAGAGGTTTAAGATTAAAAAGGTTAAAACGATTAAATCTGGTCTGCCTGGAGGCAATACCAGTTATTAAAAATTAATAACATGTAATACATTTTAGTTGTTTTTTTTTACACTAAACTAAAAATGTCTATTTTCATTGTTTTATCTTTTTTAAGTTCAAAATGTTAGTTTCTAAGAATTTAAGCCTATAAAATTTGCAACAAAACGTTTTAATCTTAAACCTCTACCTTCTATAGTTAAGAAAAAAAAATTTGAAAAGTGTGACACTTACTTACTTTTTGCAGGCCAGTGTATTTTATTAAAGTTGTCGGAGACGCGTTTACATTGACAGTCTCGTTTCATGTTATGATTAAACTGGTATGGAAAGCCGATATTGTTAACACGAAAATATTCCAAGAACGCTCGTGTTGGGGAAAGGAAAGCCCGCATCCGTCCGGAAACTGCGAACCCGACACCGGCCGTACCTGCGCCGGCGCCGGTGTTTACACACAATGTTCAGCTTTAGCACTTAGGTTTAAAGTGCAGTCTTATTGAACAACCTGTGAGGCAAAGAGTGCCTATCGCCCGTGGCGCACGAGTGTTTCAGAACGGAACAGCCGATTTAGGGCGTTCAAGTCTGATTTGCAGCACGCGCCTGGTATAGAGCGAGCGTGCGCGGGAGTGGCTCTAACTGGCGCTCTCTTAGCCTGAAGGCTCTCTCTACCACTGTCTGATACATAACAGCCTTATGCATTTGAATACTTGAATAGAAAACATGAAGCAAAGAGCTGTCAGATCAATTCTGTCGGCGTCATGTTATACGGGTTTTGATTTCCTTCTGAAATGGTGCAATTCGTATTGGTGAATGACAATTAAAGCTACAACTGTACTTTTTTGCATCTTTTATGAGAATTTAGATTTTTTGCCGACTAAAGCAGGTTCCAAATGTTTTTGTAGAATTTAAAAGTGACAAATGACACTATTATTTAAAGTTCATTGACCCTACAGTTCTTGTGCTTGTCGTTTTTATACGATCACGTGTGAATGCATCTGGTGACCAGGACAGTACGTGGGCCAGCCATTACGGCCCACGCGCGGCCAACAACAGGCAACATAATAATTACTACAAAATTAAATAATACACAAAAACTTAGATACTAAACAACTTTTTTTTTTAATTTTTGATAAATAAAACTTGCAAAAAATCTAAGGATGTTTACAATTGCTAGAGTGTCTAACTTAAAATACTTATGCCTCATTCTCTGAAAACCAAAGCTTAAGATTTGAATTAATTTTTACCTTAGTTTTACGTTGACATAAATTAGGTAGGCCTACTTATTTTAAGATTCACCGATGAGCGAGACGATCGAGGTGCAAGAGTCGTGATTAGAAAGCACAAAAAATCGATTGACAAGAAACGTTTGAATAAAAACATAATACACACACACACACTTCTAACAATCGTTTGTATAGATGTTCGAGTCGAGCGGTCGATCCATCATATTCAAACAATCGTATTCGAACACTTTATCGCATTGAAAAGTTGTAATAATACAAAAAGAATCCAAGCTGCATACAGTAGCATTCCCAAGCAAAAGCACTTGTTTTTTTTGCATATCTTTTAATTTATCTATTTTTGTTATCATTATTATATTTTTACGCAATTTGAGGCTTGTTTCCATACAAAAAATCTTCCTAATGATCAACTCTAATATTAATGATCCCCGTTTCGTCGTTAACTGACCCCTACTTCCCTCTACAAACGTAATCCGCCAGGATAATTTTACTATAGGTAATTCTTTGCAATTATGGATTCTTGGTCGGTGGAATATTAGAGGATGTTGAAAGTAACGTTTGATTAACACAAATTATAACTGTCTAAAACAAATTTTGCCTGACGAAATCACTGAAATAACGATGAGTTAATCGTGATTAAATGCAAATCGGGTTCACGAACCCATCATTTTTTCCATCTAGTCACTTACCGCGCTTATTGCGCCGAGATAAGATCCAATACGGTGATGCTCGCTGTACAAATACTAAGGCGTGCATTCCTCACTTTCGGCAGCTCATCAATAGCGGTACCCGCGAATTAAATTTATTACGAAACCTATCTGATAAGAGGCGGGAAATAGCTAAAATCGTTCGCGTCTCGCCGCGTTTCAATGAAGACCAATTTATTTTCGATGTTTCTTTTTAATGTTTTTATGACTGACGTGTAGCAGTACCTACCTATACGACATACAATGGCTATAATAAGATTTTGTAATAAAATTCACATAAAGCCTAAAGTAATTCATATTTGAATTTAGTAATAAAATTCATCGAGTTCCATTCAATTCTTTAGTGTTAAAATAACATACTGAAATTTATTTTTAACTTTAATCTTTAAAAACTCTACCGAATAAATAAGTACCCGCATATATGCATTTAGTTCAATGTTAAAACAACATTTGTCAGCTCTGCTCTGGTGTCAAGCTCAGTTCATCGAAATTTGTATAAAACATGCGTCACAGTCGAGTTTGGACGCACAAAAAACCTTAACTTCGCGTAGGCTGCCAGTACACTATGCCTTAATTATCTTACATACGGAAACCTGTTATGCGCCATTCCAAAACCATGTGACATAGCCGGTGCCATTTGTAGTCGGTTCGAATGTTTATTTTTTCTCCAAACAAACAGCCAAGTGTTTAAACAAAACAGTTGCGTAACGCTCCCAGCTCGCTGCCATCATTGCATCTGTCACTGTCTGATTATTAAATTGTTCAGTGCTAGCTTATACAATCCAAATGTGATACATAGACAAAAGCGTAATCCGTCGGTTGTGTTTTGAGCATCGCTTATGGAGCATCAATCAGTTGGTTTGAAACCGCTCGCGGACTCGCGGTACACCTAATCTCGGGCCGTGTGAACGCGGTCATCCACACCGCCGGTCCACATTATGGACGGCTAATGTTGCAATCCAATGGGAAATATACGAAAAGATGAATGATTAGAGCTCTAGAGAATATTTGAATTTTATATGCTATTCACTGAAATGGCCGAGCGAAATCGTAAATGCTAACCACGAAACTGAATGCAGCCGGAGGCGTCTCGGTCGTTTTACTAGAATTGTTTTGTGATTTTCCACGACAATTGCGTGTCGTTGGAATCGGTTGTATATTCTGTAAGCACGACACACTATAGCCAATATTTACGTATATATCATATTAAGCAAATGAGTTTTCAAATGAATTTTGAATGAATTTTCAACCATACAGTTCAAAATTTCATTCAAAACAAATTAATAATATTAAATTTAATTCAACCTCATAAGAAAATTGTTGATCCTAGTCGTTAAAACTGCGCTGAATACTGCGTAACTCAATTGAGATAAAGCCTGCATAATAAAGTGCATGTGCATTACGAGGAGCCTTCACAGTACTGTTACAGAGATTGCAAACATTCGTTAGCGAGTGAGCACGGGCGCGCCGGCGCGAGCGCAGGGTCCAATGCTTTATTTGACATTGCATTAGTCAGACGGGCTTTCCCAGCGGGCCGGTGCGTGCGGGGCGCGTCGTGACCAGGATGGGCCAGCTCACTGATATACGACTGATGTCCACATCATATGGGATGAGGGAGGAAATGCAGCGTTGCAAACGTCTTATCGCCTTTGCGTAAATAATGGTGCTATTAGTTTTGTTGTAGTTTACGTGAGCTCCGTTCACCCAGCGGAGTCACGCCTGAGTCGAGCAGTGTTTGAATAGAGCCGAGGAGCATTCGACTCCTAAATGAGTTCGTTCACACGCAAGTTCACGGTCGTGCTTAGTCTAGTTAGCATGCTAATGTATGGATGTAGGTGTACCCCGGGAGGAGCCTACACGATACATTGAGCAGCTTATAGGATGTTTTAGTTGTTACAGTGCCTACCTTACATATTGAAAATCATCTTATTGGAATAAGTAGGTACATCGTGATATTCATCTAACCTGTTGTCGATGAAATTATTTGTCAATAATTTGATTAAATAACATTCTTTTATTTATGCAACCAGAGCCGCATGTTTGTGGTAATTCAATGCTCATCATTACATTCAACATATCAAGTTTGTTCGCTAAAGTAGATGCCTATTACAAATAGTGCAGTTTACGGCGAGTGAGCGTTGCGGGCTTGTGGTGCATGGCGATGCGCTACAAATTGGTGGCGGGCGTGACGCGCGCCGCCGCGGCCGGTCCCACGGTGCCGGCGCCCGCGCAGCCCCGCTATTGTTCGCGCTTCCCACGCCGCGCGCCGCGCGCCGCCGCGCCGCCGCCGAAGAAACAGACCGATACGATTTATGAATTTGATTAGCTCGTCGGAATTATAATACGATTTTATCATCAACTTCCTAAGCGATTATGAAAATATTTAACATAAACTTAAATTATAAACGGAAATGGCAACGTCAACACTGCTGAACAGGAAAAAGTTGAAGACACTACGCTCAATGGCATTGAAGATAGATGTGTATGAAAAGGTAAGAAAAAGTCCTATTGTAGATAACAAAACTCCATGCGCTCTTTTCCGAGCACATAGGAAGTAATCGATCCGCACTATAAATAGAACCAGCTTTGGTCACGTTCGGGACTATTATTTCCTCGTTTGCTCATTATCGAATATCTCCGACGACGATACGATATACGATGTTCCTCGCTAACAAAGAAATTTGATACTTTATCATAACTTCTGATGAAAACTGATTTCTAAACATGTATACCACTATATACTATAACACCAAGTATGCACACATTTACTCACGGTTTGAATACCAGTACCTGTACACAATAAATAAACCAATTCCACTTACTTAGGTGATATCAGTTTTAGACGAATACCGCTAGAGTTTTAGGTTTCAAAAATATTAAAGTTTGTTTTTTTTCGTATATAGTTTCTGCACCATTAACTAAGAATGATTAACATGAATTTGTGTCATTTTGGGTGGATGCATAAGTAACAATTTAGGTTTTTGTCTTTATCAATCGAAAAGAAAATTAAAGTTGAAAATTTTACTTTCATGATGATTACGAAGTCATAACCGATGTACATGTACATACATGAGCTTTTTGTGTCATCTTTGTCCACGGGAACACTGTTATTTAACTATTACCTAAAATACTATTACCTACTCGCTTCGAACGAAAGCTTTTTTGTATAATTAAGTAATTATCCATGCATGAAAGTGACACAAATTCATACTGTTCATCATTCATGCATTTATGATATTAAATATGTAAACTCTAATAATTCTAATATTTTTTATAAGCATTTATGGCTTGAACAACCAAAAAAATTGAAAATATTAAAAGTCCATGCTTTAATTTGGCACAAATTTATTTAATGGGGATATTTCAGTGATCTGAGGTATATGGTACTAGTTTTTCAAATTGTAATTTTTTGTGTTTATGTTTCCAATGTACTGGCCTCAAGTCAGTTTGCACTGGACGAAAATGACACAAATTAGGTTTGTACACTACTCAGGCTATCTTAAATACAATACCATTGAGTTTTTTAACTTTAAATCAATTTTGTCAGTTTTGTGTTCAATTATTTATATCGACGACAAATAATCGAATTTCTAAAGATGCATCAGCTAGATGTGACACAAAACGCAAAAATAAACGACAGACAAGATTTCATAAACTTTAGAATTTTTTAAGGTTATACCCTCAAAATAACGTATTTGTTAGCGACGCGGCTCCAGGGCCGTTAATTTTGGGTTAAAAAATATAAATGTTTAAAAAGTTAGTGGTCAGAGAGTTGTTTTTAAGGTATCAAAAAGTGAACATATAGAAGTTAACATTCTCCACCGACTGTAGATATACAATTTCTGTCTTAACGCGAATTAGCCATAAAGCGAACAAGGGCACCGGCGGCAGCGTGGCGGCTCGGTTGGACAAAGTGGAATAATTCGATTTTTTATATTAATTATCTTCAGCGACTATATAGTTTTAGCGACTATATAGTTATAGTTCTCATTGTCTTAATTTGAATATTTGAGGTGAGGTGCCAGCACCGGCCGGTATGCAGGTGCAGTTCCCATCATTTGCTACATAGCTATGGCAGGCATTTTAACGAACACTGGAATGAGGCAGTTATAGCTTTGGCTGGTTTAGAACAAGTAAAAAGGTCGAAAGAACATTTTTAGCACACGGTTTTGAACTACCTATTAGAATAAGATAGTTTTAGAATTAATGAATACACTCAATTTAAACCTCATGAATTTGTACATACAAGTATAGTACCTATGCCTTTTCTTTAGAGAGAAAACCGCGTTGTTAACAAGACAGAAGAATATGAGCAGCATAAAAGAGCCTGTAAACACAGGTAAGAGAAATGAAGCCGGAAGCCGACCTCATTATGATGACAGGATAAGGGGAGGAGAAACGAAAAGACAGAATTACGTTTCAAAGATCAAGCGTTTAACGTTTCTGTTTAGTTTTCTCTTTCATGCATAAAATATTTATTAATTCGTCTTTATTTCACAAGACAAGAGCTTGGAAAAATTGCTGGCTACAAACGTCCATGTAGCTTTGTATGCGCTGCACGAGCGCGGCTGACGTGGCTGCGCGCGCGCACGTCACACCGCGTCACATCGACACTCCTCAACGCGACGGCCGATTTGTCTCGCTATCACAATATTGACAATATTACGAGCTCGTGTGCCTGCTTTTATAATTATATTATACACTGCTATTCTATTCCTTATAGACATAAATTACATACCAGGATGAAAACCATTGGCATCCAAGTGTTGATTAATCTGTAACAAACAAAAATTCGAAAAGTAAGTGCTTGCATTCCGTCAACCAAAACTATGTATTAAAACGATGTTTCGAGAGATTAACAATTCCAAGGATCTGAAATTCTATCCAGCATATTACAAATAGGTTTTCTAGTAATCTTAAAAAACTGTTTTTAGAAAGATTTTTTTTCAACTTTTGACGAAGCATTAAGACATTGCCATGCACCATTAACTTTCTTAAGGTATCTAGGAATAGGATCATCACAAACAGTCTTCCTTGACCTATTACTCTATAATATCAAGCCAGGCTTTTGCCCTCGTCCCGCGTACTTGCATAATGCAAACCATACAACCTTTAGCGAAAGGGCGCGAAAGCAGTTGGCGGGTATGCGCGCGCACCTGCCGCCATGCGCGCGCGCACGCGGCCATTGTGGGCACGTGCGATGCTCAACTTTTTTACTTTTTACTAACGGACCTCGCACATCCTTTATGTTTTTTAATTCAAGGAATAGCTATCAGCTGTCGATTAAGTAATTCTTAAAGTAAAAAAAGAATTATTCAAATCGGTTAGCAACTAGTGAAGTTATGGTAAAACATAGGTACATTAAAAATAACATACAGTCGACTTGATAACCTCCTCTATTTTTTGAAGTCTGTTAAAAATATAACCGCATAATCAATTTAATTTAAAAAAAACTTTTACATGTAATAGTACTCTTACTTAGATACAAATAATTTTAACTTTATAAGTCAAATGACTATCCAACTTAATTAGCAGCTGGACACTCCAGCTGCTAATGCCAAATGAGTTTTATTGAGTTTTATTTATTACCTAATTGGAGAAAACATTTTGCAACTAGTGACACGAGACCACCGATAGGAAAACATGAAATGCGGCCACAAAAAGTGGCCGGTGTAACCCACCGCACACCGCACCTGTTCCTCACCCAGTAATTTGTAGCAAGAACGAGCCGTAGTCGCTCCACGATAACCTGACAGTATAAACACTCAGTTGTGAGCAACTTTATGTGCATCGTAGATATCTATAGAATTACATTTTCGTTATTCTTTTTATCTGGACACTGAAATGACCCCGCATTACATGTTAAGTTTAACAGAACATCCCAAAAAGTAGAGGCAAGCGGACGCCCGGAAAAGCAGAGTACCGCTAGGACAACCTAGATTCCCCCCACCATTATTGTATTGTATTGGACCATTTACAATATACTCGTAGGTACTCGTGATATTCACTCGTGCTTCGTTTCGTTTCGATAACAAAACAATATGCTGCTATTTTAAAAATGAGTGGACAAGTGTACGACCGCAGCCTGGCGTGATGGGAAGCAACGCTGCGGTCTGTAGCCACGTCGTGTCGTGTGATGAAGGAGCAGTGCCTCGTCGAGGCGACAGTTTGACGCCACTCTGTCCAAACATATCTGGTGAGATAGCGACCACTCGCGCGGATCTAATGGCTACACACGCGGCCCTGTCATTTTTCTCTAAATCTTAAAACTCAAAATATCACTTTGCAACATTGTATCTCTGTGCCTAGTTATAGTGGTGGTGGTACAAAACGAAGAATTCGGCTATTGCTGAAAGGTTTCCTTCGGCAGGATTGATCTTTGTGTTACTGAGAAGGTTTAACGAACTGGAGCCACCTGGATTTTTCATGCAGGTGGGCGGAGGGGGAAATTCAGCCTAAACGAAGTCCGAGGTTAATTACTGCGTAAGTTTTTGAGAATAAGGTTTCGAGCCAAGTTGGTATCATTTTCGGATAAATCAATAACGTAGAATTCATTTTTGGTTTGAAAAGGTACGGACGGAGCCATCGGCGCCCGCGCAGGACTCGATACGACTCAAGTTAAAACTGCTAGCTAGTTCAGAATTTCAGATTGAATACCAAACAAGACACCCGTGAGATTTGATTTACTCTAAGTAGAGTAAGTTGAAATACACTTAAGTTGAATTAATAATAATCAGGATCAAAATAAATACTATTTTTTTATGTAGGTACTTACTTATTTATAAGTTGTTACGAACACCCCACCAAGTTTTATTTCTTTATCTTATTTTTTCTGAGAATTTTCTTTCAAATTTTCAATGATAATTGTGTAGAAATACCTTAGAAATAGGTACTAACTTTTTTTAGGTTAAATATAGTTCATTAATGTTTTTCAGATGGCAACTATTTCAAAAAAATTAAAAATTTCCATAGCATTTTCTGGAAAATATATACATACCAGAATACCTACCGATCGACTACAACCGGAACTCGATTACGGTTTGAACACGTGATTATTTTATAACATGGATAATAAAAATGTTCACTCACACACACACAAGGATAAAAAACCAAACCGCACTAGTTTACGTAAAAAGTGTTTTATTTCAACAATAACAATGGTTTTAAGATCGCACTATATTTCCATACGTAAGAAAACAATTTCACGTTTCTTCTTCTTAAATATTTTTCCTTTAAGACAATAAATCGATTAAAATGTTTAAAATCAAATTTTACTCATGAGTCGCGATTGACCCCCCACGCAGCCAATCTGAGAACGGGATTTAAATATCGAATGTCGGGAAGAGATCCTCGACACCGGCGCAGGCGCCGCGCCCGCCGGTGTCCGCTTACCTTAAGATTTCCTTATTAACTTAATGTAATTTAAGAATTTCTTCTCATAAACACTTAAAACTCGCAAAGTTGGCGCGCTCCAATCGATTCGCTAAATGTGTTCGGCCTTAAATGTGAAATGTTTATCGTTATGTTCACAGATTATAATAATAAAACCGCTGAAGATTGCAAAGCTATACTGTTTACTTTTATTGCGAAATTAAAAATCCAAGAAATTCCACTTCGTAAAAATTTAACAAAATTTGAAGTGGTAGCCTCTGTTTATACATTTGGTAGAGAGAATAAGTTAAGGTTATCATGAAACCTTACATATTTATGAGAAAAAATAATGTGTTGTGCTTTGTCAATGTATCTATTTAGATATGACGTTATTTAACGTCATCTCAGCCTTCTGAGAGGTATGTATGACTTATCTTTTGTTTATTTATTTTATCTATTTTACTGAGACAAAACACTAAAATACATGCCTTAAATTTTTTACATAAGATTACATTTTAAATAGAAATTGTAATTAAAATAAGACAAAATAGCCCCTCATTCCAAATAGAAATAGGATAGAATAGAATAAAAATATTAACAAAACACGATCGGCGTTACTTTACCTGCCAATACAAGTCCTGCGAGCAGCACCACGAAAACACCATACAATTGTAGATAAGTATTTGATGTAAAGCGGCGCGCGGTGACGCTCAATATTTTTTCTACATTCAGTCATTGCTATTCTCAGTTTACCTATTTTGCTGAAACAACTGACACGAGACCTTGGACTTCGGTTATCACTGAACACACTGAGCGGGACGCTTGTCGCATCTCAAATCCATCGCGGCACTAGTTAACTCACGGCACTGGCACGACTGACTGAGCGAGCATTGGACTCCGAAGTGGGAGGAGAGCCGAGTGTTGAACCCGGCGCGTGGTAGGGGCGGGCGGCGTAGCGTGACGGCGGCGGAGCGCCGACCGAGGCTCCGATACGATACGTCATGACAATTGTCATGTTCTTCAACTACCATTATCAGCAAAGCGTTATCATATCGCATATCTAGTTTCGATCCGGTGAAGGAGCTGAATTTGAGTTGTTTTGTTCATTATTTGCATCACTCTACTTGAGTCATTCATAATGGGTTTTTGGTAATGCGATTATGTTTTGCATATAAAATAGTGAATTTGGTACAATATTTTTGTAAATCGTATGCCTGTATTGTAAATCATTTGATGGGTACGTATCAGAATGTCTAAAGTTAGAATGTCTAAACTTAAAATGGCAAAGTTTAAAATGTCAAAAATTTGAATGTCTAACGATTAAAATGTCGAAAGTTCAAAATGTCAAAAACGAAAATGTCAAGCGGTCAGATAGTCCAAACTAAAAATGTCTAAGTTCAAATGATCAAAACTTAAAATGTCTCATAGTCAAAATACATATAATGACGTAAAGAATTTACTTATGCCTTTCTTTCATTTAGGTACCTAATTAATTAGGTAAAATAATTGCGTGTTAACCTCTGTGTCTCCGCCGCACATCACCATAGCCACGCCGCTCCCTGATTCGGTAGCCGGTGCCAGTCACTGATTCAGTAGTCGCCGAACAAAATCCACCAATTGAGTTTGAAATAGATTTTTTTCTGGCGCTTCGCCGGCCGCTGCCGCGGCACGCTCGCTTCGCTCGCTCGGCTCGCGCGCTGGGTTCATGTCAACCTAACATGCTCGTCGCTACGCTCCTCGCACCTATCTCGTGACCTATGGTCTACGGTTTCTAAGTCCCAGTAGACTAGTTTAGGCTCATTTCCGGCAGCTAAATTTGCTATAAAGCATTTCAGGCGAAGCCCTAAGACCTCCACAGACTCAATTAACCTCAAAGAAAGCGATTCGTTTTAAGATCCAACCCAATTCAAATAAATCATTTTGAACTTTAGACTTAATGACCATTGATATTTCAACTCGTCAAGTATTTGATACGTTTGATACTTTAAATTTTGCTATTTTGAAGTTAAACATAATGATTTTCGACATTTTAAACCATTTGAATTTTGATTTTTGACATTTTGAACTTTGCCATTTTAAGTTTAGACATTCTAACTTTAGACATTCTGATACGTACCCCATTTGATATTTAACTCGTTACAACACAGTTAATGTATTCGACCCAAAAATGCAAAGTTAACAAAATGCAATAGAACAATTACTTGCACTTTGCCCCGCGTTGCGGAACTGTAATTTTATTAATGTTTCAAAGTTTTGTTTATATTACACTTTGTACAGCAACGGCAATGTAAGCATTTATACAATTATGTCCTCCTTTAAAAAGTGTCAGTACAACGAATTTATAGTTGGTAGTGACCCGGCACTGCTAGAGGCGACAACAACAAACGACTGCGCCCCTCATGCGGGCGGCGCGCGCGCATGATAATGAGTATATTTACGACGAGAATAATTCAGCAAAATCGTGTTTTCTGGAAGGAAAAGAAACCGTCGTGACTACGGGGCGTAAGATAATGTTTGCTACTGGAAAAAAAACTAAAAACTTCTTTAAGAATTGAAAAATGTAAACTCTACTTACATCAAAGCACTTTTCATGTTCTGAAATATACCATAATCAGCCATTGCGAACCGATGGCGTAGGTAACTCTGACGTTCACATATGCTTGTAAAACGGACTTAATTGATCTCTAACCAATTTATTTTGTTTATTATTCATGAATACAACGTATCTACTTGATTTTCATAAATTCTTTCGGAACTATAATTAAATCAGCATTTAAAACATTAATATCAAACTTTAGATGACTTTCAGCCATTATAATGTCCCCACTGCTGGGACACAGGCCTTCCTTATGGGTGGATAAGGAGGACGGGCCATAACCCACCACGCGGGCCTAATGCGGATTGGTGGGTGTTAACGACTGCAAATGCAGCCGGGACCAACGGCTTAACGTGCCTTTCGTAGCACGGAGGTGTTCGAGATAACAAATTTTTGGTCACCCATCCCATGACCGACCCTTGTTGTAGTTGCTTAACTTCCGCAATCGCTGGGCCAGGCGCTATACCACTGCGCCACTGAGCTCCTCCAAACTTTAGATAAGTACCGCAAGTCAAGTAAAATACAAAACACATACCATTTATAACCCAACGACGTACAGTATACTACGTGGTAAGCATGTTGTCTATCCAAAAATCTGGAACAAAAAGAAAAGGATTGATAAAAAACATTACGTATGAATTGCATATAATATTGTACTACATGATGAATGGCTTGTAAATACGTATGCGTAAGTTAGTTGTTTTGTTTTGGTGGTCAGTACGGTCCGAGTAAACATTTACATCAAACATTCATTGTTGGGCAGCGTGACGCGGCGCGGGCGCAACACTCACTCGTAGTAAACATATTGTCATAAACAAAAACTAAACTTTATCAAACAAAAACTATTTTAAGGAATGTCGAAATAAATGATGGGCATGCACCATAGTTTTCTGACAAATCTCTCAAATCAATCTCTACCTGAACCCCCAAACCGACAGAACCTTCAGATTACCATAAGCCTGCAAACTTTCAATGTTGGCGTTCTGAATAAATACAAAATTAAAATTCTTTCTTCTTTAACACTTTAGTGCAATGAAACCATCACCGACCTCCGACAATACGTGTTCCGGTGCGACCCGGGAACATCCCCCGAACAATAATTATTCCTGCGGAGGCGTCGTTGACCCGCGAGCCAGATTTATGGCGCATTATCGGCGCGCGCGCAGCCGCGGGTACGCATTGTGCGCCGCTCGCCACCTCCGAGTTCGAGCTATTGTTCAGATCTATGATACGGGACTAGCCCGCTATTAATACCACTACTTGATAAATACGTAATGGCAGGATAATTTAGCTGATTCACAAATCGTCCACTAGTCGGCGCACTAACGCTAACTTGGGGCTATATAGTGTAGTTTGTAGACCTGTCATTTTGTTGTTTGCTATTAATTTTTGTATGTTGGAAGCGAATTTTCGTAATTTGGTATCAATTTTTCTTCCATCACATTTTGGTTTTCTTCAATCTTTAATTCGTTTACTGTACAACTTCCTTAATAATTATTAATTAGTATGAACCATTGTTAGATATTTACAATAAATGGGAAGATCGGGGGTAAATGCCCGTACAAAGGTCTCCAGCAGCAGTAGCGCCGCCAAGCGGGATTCTTGTGTCCTCTCCTTGGGACTCTCCTAGACTCAGCTTTAAGGAAAATAAACAAAATTAGGTGTAAGATGTAAAAAAAAAGGTGTGTGATGTTACTTAGTAGCTGGCATTGCGTCGTTTCCTGAAAGAAAACTACGCACCTACCTACTTCATCTAAGTTTCGAAGTATGATCTAAGATACACACAGCAGGCCCGCTGTTGCCTGCCACAAATTGCTCGTGGTATAGAACGAATAGATATGTGCGAGCTATTATTCCCTTCTAAAGTCCCGAGGGCTATTATCAAATGAGTTATAATTTAAATTGTTTGCTAGAGAGTTGTGTTTCTATTCGATGATATTATGAATGCTTAGTAACAACTTAATATTTTCTCTGGTTAATTTATGTACTTACCTATCGTATTAAATATGTGAAAATTTACGATACTAAAATTTTCTTGAAAATTGCATGAGCAAACTTCATTTTAACTTTTATTTTCTTATGATATTGTAAGTAAATAAGTAAACAAACATAGTAAATTAAATGTATAAGTTTTTATTAATGAGATCTACATAGGTAATGTTTTTCCTATTATGACATAAGTCTGTTTGAAACTCTAAAAAACACAATCTCTTTATACGTAAGTAATTGATGTATCTGTTTGCATTTTGGTAAAATTAGATGAGCATTAGATAATTAAATTATTTTAAACTAGACGGCCCATTGTGGTAAAGAACAATTACCTGTGTTTGCAGTAAACAATACGAATGCAATCAGCAATTCATTACACGGCAAAGGCGCTTCCTTCTCGAGATTAGAGCGGCTTGTTTCCTCCGCTTCCAATCTACACTTTTTTGTATTTTCACTATGTAACATTAAAAAATCTCCTTTGATATACCTCCCAGACTCTTCAGACTAGTCATGGTAGTTATACTACAGTTTTATGCTTACAAAACAACGCTTACAACAAACGCAACGCAAAGCTCGTAGTCGTACAGTATTGGTCGACACTCACAGTCAGAAAGAATAGCCAAATATCATCAATATTAATACCCTGAAAGGGTCTCAAAAAAGAAATAATATTTTTATAAATATAATCATTTGTGAATTTACGGTTTTTTATCAATAAATAGAATATGGCTACGAAAATATTCCGTAGCAGAATTTTAAAAATTTCGTAGCAACTTCTAATAAAAATAAAACACTACCGTAGCGCGGTTTTATCAAATAAATAGTTTATTATCTTTAGTTTATTTTATAAAATGGTAAGTTTTGAGTAGGGTAAAATTTAATTAGCTTACTTTGAAAAGATTTCGACATTTTTCAACACGATCAAAATATTACACTCATTGGACACCGGTCATTGAAATAAAACACTTGTTTTGGGAATTTAAACGATTTTGTTGCTTTTATATTGTATCTTATTAATAGTGTCATAGGTATTTGAAAATTATCAACCAGAGTCCGTTTTGATAATTCGTTAACTTTTGAAACAGAATTCTTATTCAAGTTTTACAAGTTACACGGCATAGAATGTAGAGTGATTTCATAATTGTTTTGATAGATGAATCAACAATAAGAGCACTGTGAAACAAACGTAAAGATGCACATAAAAGAATAACTGTACTAAGGTGTAGTACACATGATGCGGTATCAATCATATCTCCTCGCCGGGCGCAGATAGCGCCCCGTTATCAAGTCGATCCGAAAAAAGAACAGATTGTGCTCGAGATATAATTACAGAACGCATTGTTGGGAATTTCAAATGTGAATACAAGTAATGGATGTAATTTCATTTGGATAAAGTGGAGCAGTCGATAAAGGACAATATATAATGCTTAAATGTTTTTTTTTTTCGAGAAAATGAGATATTCATTTCTAAAACTTCATAGAGTCCATCTTTGTTTTTACATAAAGCAATAACTGAACCTTTGGATTTGTATGCGTGTCTCTTTAAATTAAATTAAAATTAAAATATATTTATTGACACAATGTTAACAAAAAGAGTCAGTTGATAAGCTTCAGATTCATAAAGTTACACTAACATTGAATGAGGTCATTTCAAAGAATATTTGCAATGATCCCTACACTAGGCGGAGCCTGTCCTGTAGGTAATCATTTTACATACACAGTTACAATGCTTAAGCGACCACTAATAAAAAGAAGAATGTAGTAATAAAATATTGAATCATTGCAGAATACAGAAAACAACAACAACAAAAAAAACTTCTTTAAATTATGACACAATGTTAAGACATAGTTGAAGGGTTTTTGGATTGTGAAAGGGTGAGTGTGGAGTGGTGTGTATGATGTAGTAGTGTGAGTATGAGTTTTGTGTTGGCGATGCCAGCCCTGAAGTATGTTTTGAGATTGTTACCAGTATAAAGGTCAACTGACGACTCTGAGTAAATCTTCGATGTCCCTATAAGAAAAATCTGTAATCCATTTTTTTACTTTGCACTTTAATTCGAATACTGAGCATTGTTTAATATTACAGGAATGGTTGACTTTACTTGGCGAGTCTTTATTTCTACGTGAGCAATGCACTTGACACTTTTCACTGAACCTGAAATACAGGAAGGATACGGGTATCCCAATTCGGGAGCAGATGGTAATCTTAGTTGTTTTAAAAGTTTTTTTGTTTTTTTATTTATTTAGTGCAATAAGTAGAAGTGACACGTGGAGCAATAAAACAACAGGACTCCACAGTGTAATCCAAATTATATTTCCAAAAATAAAGAACCTGCGAGTCGCTGCTGGCGATTACTCAGTCATTCATTACAATTACATATGTACATGAACGGAACCGAACTGTTTTACACATTTCTGTAGTCAGTCACTAAATTATTTGCAAACATGATCAATCGCCGGCAATTTTTCTTGGACTATGATTTTATTTATCTTACTCTATGGACTTGACGTGCAGAGAGAAATGGCAGCGAACACGTAATTTTTGAAATATTAGTTTTCAGAACAGAATAAATTGAAAAATAAGTTTTTACTCTGTGAAAGAGGTCGCGTGGCCACGTTACAGTAGTATAAGTAGTTATAGCCACTTTGCTTTGTATGTATTAAAGTCAAAGTCAAAATGGCTTTACTCAAGCACTTTTGAATTGTCTATTTTCCTACCACCCGTTTAAACTTTTTTAACTGACAAGAAGAACGGGCGCAAGAAACTTATCAGCTTTAACCTTTAACAGAAATAGGTAACAATATTTACAAATTTAAATTACATTAGGTACTCGTATTCCACAGGTTTTATAAACTTGTAATATTGTAAACAAAATAAGTTCTTATTTTGTATTAGTATTTTGTTGGAACGAACGTTTGGTTTTATAGGTATATAGGCACTTATGTATTCGTTTATTCACATCAAAAATATGTTTATTTAACCTCAATTTGTTTTTTACTAAGATTCAATAAACTTTTCCTTAGAACTGTAATGAGAAATTACTTCAAAAATCCATCAATACGACCTACCTAACCTAACCTACCTAGAACAATTCTTTTTATGTAATATTTTTAAACTTTCTCTTCGGAAAATTCTTCGTTCTTTTTGTTCAGTCTCATAAGCGTTTACAGTATTTGACCGATTTAGTATATTATTTTGGTTTTGTGTTACATTATGTTAGTTTTATTTATGCTAGTGCATGTAAGCGCGGGTAATTTCCAACAAAGCTGTGAGCTCCCGTGTCAGTGTGTTGTTTCCGAACGCGCCAGTTTTTGCGCCCAAACGATCGGCTGGTGGGGGGAGGGGGGCAGTTCCCACGATGCCATGGGAGCTCTCGCGACGGTACACTAATCACACACATTTCTTGATCTTAATCCCCGACTCGGCTAATTGTTTCGGTAATTTCCTTCGGCATAACATGGACAATAAAATTCTTTTAGGACTTAATACGAGTAACTATAAATCTTGAAAATGCTTGAGATAATCTTGATAGTTCTTTAATTTTTATTATTAAAGAAAGTTTTTCACATCGGAAAACTGAAATTGATATTAGAAATAAAACTTGCTGGAACATGCAATGACTATTAATAATCGTAAAGCTCTAAATGAAGAAGTGAGAAATTAATCTATTCAGCTATTTGATGTTAATGAAAATCTGCCGGCATTAAATCCAAAACCGCAAGGCTGAGCGGCGGAGCGTGGAGGAGCGAGGGAGGGGGTAATAAGGCGGGGGGCGGGGGCAATGACCGCTCTTCCGCGGAGCCTCCTAGGTGTCGTGATGATCTCTCATTTTAATGTTCAATGTCTTCTATTTTATTCTTTGTTGTTCAAGTGTTTAGTTCGTACTGTAGGCGACAGAGAAACTTGAACTTTTTTAGCCAATTCAGATTTTGTATCTGATAATAATATTTGAGCCTAACCGTCTCTAGTTTGTGGTCTAGTGGTTTGCCCACCCGTGTAAGACGCAGGGGTCCCGGGTTCGATTCTCAGAGGGGGTACAATTTGTACTCGGTTTGGTTGGTAGTAGGACTTATTTCAAATCCGCCTGGCTAGCTACCACCATCTTACCTAAGCCTGACGCCATAATAACCATTTAAAAATTGTTGTGTTCCGGCAGTTATAGGTATAAGGTAAGCTACCAGGTGTAGAGCGCTTCCTTTTCCTGCCTTATCGCCAATTAACATCAGGTGATGTGAAGGCCAAGCACTACCCCGTTGAGCAGAAAAAGCCTGTTTATTTTAAAACTTGTATATGAAATAATTACAAATACCAGTAAGCTCAAAAATCGAGAACTATAATGAGAGAAGGAAATCTTTGTTGATACTTAATGAACATAACTTGTCATGAGGAAATTATAGCAATTTGCATATCAATGGTCGCCATCGGAGGGACGAATTCAATTCTCGATTCGCAGATGGCCGAATCGCGATAGCCCGTATTAGAAGCGTCGTGTCCGATCCGTCGCGAGCGAGCACTGCGCGCGCGCCGCCGCCAGCCAGATTGAGACATGCTGGTTTCAGCAGAAACATCGTCTCAAACTCAAAATTATTTATTCAGTCTAGGCTGTTACAAGCACTTACACTGTTACAAGTCATCAGTTCGCAAACCCTAAGCGGGAGACCTTCTAACGAGAAGAATCGGCAAAAAACTCTTCAAGGGCTGCTTTTTTCCCTGTATATTTCATACTTTCTTAGGCTTTTTAGTACAATCTTCTGTCAGATTAAACATAGATAAAAAAATCTTATAACCCCTGAAAGCTTAAATTAGTTACAATTTCTTTAGCTATAATTTTGAAAATCATCCAAGGCATTAATATAAAGCTCAAGAGCGAAAGCGTTGGAGATTCACTGACGCCCTCTGTCCCATTTAAGGGACATTTTTTTTTATTTTTTATATAGGCAATAAGTCAACTAAGTCCAAGGAAATTAATTACTTCGTTGTTCGAAGTACTTATAATTTCCTTGACTAAGTCGAGCCAAAGCGTAAGATTGAAGTACTCATTGTCGTTACTTGTCATTCCAGTAATGACAGTTCCCCTCGGTTTTATGTTCGAGTTCAAAGGCCATTGGCCTCGTATATTCACTTGTCACGTGTGTTTCCAGGATTTAGGAACAATAATAATAATAAGATGAAGCTGCCGGTGTACCGGTAGTTTGGCAGTCGCACAATAGCGCTATAAGTGCCACTTTCGATCCGCTTGTAATTCCGTTTGATTATGATTATACAGCGCGTACAGAGGCAATTATGACCGAAGACTGACGGATAGCATCTATTGTAAACGTCAATTAAGCCCGAGCGGCCGCGGCCGGTGGCGGGACGTGGGAAACGAGCCGAAACCACATTTCACAGCTCAAATATCTAATCGGACGTTTCGCAAGCCAATAATGGGATATGGTAATGTCGTTGTCTACTTCTCGAGCCGCATTGTTCCTCCACAAATCACTTCGTGGCCCGGAGCGTGCGGTTTTAGACATTATGTGTAATGTCCAAAATTTCATGCGCTCCTAATGACGGGGGCGGCTGTGCGTGTAATGAATATTTAATTGCGCGGAGCGTGGGCAGCGCCGGCGCAGCTCGCCTAGCTTTGTACACGATAATTACGGAGCCGATTACGACCGACGACTGACGACCGACCTCCTCCGACACAAGTCATTGGCTCACAGAATTGAGAAAACACATGGTAGGACTGCGAATTTTACTCTGGATGCTAAAATAACTTAATACTTAGAAAATCACCAAAATGTCTTATACTCTTAATTAGCAATTACCTACTTCATTTAATAAGTTAGTGGCAAGTCATGATGATTAATTTTATAAAAACAAACTGAAAAGTTGGTAGCACTTAATCATCACTGTATTGTAGGTACCTACTAAGTCCGTATTTTCTGTAAAACACTTTTTTATATTTCTTCTTCAGAAACAAACATTTTAAGACGGACTGTTACGAAGAGCGAGTGTTTATCAATGTGAACCTTATAGCCGACCTCGAGTGCATCTTTCTTATGTTCTTTTTCGATTACTTACCTAAATTCTGATAGGTAAACGACCTAATTAATGTAATCGTGCTATAGTTTGCATGTGTTATAAATGTTGTGTCAGTCCGAAGTTTTCTTTTGAATTTGTAATTTCAATTTTCAGATACCAATAATAGAATCCCAGGGGGTATCTCTGCAACCAAAAACGTACATAGCATGTTGCGTGCCGCCCGCCCCGCGCCGCCCGCCCTCCGTAACGGGACCCGATAGATGCCATGACTCCGCATGATTCTGCCATAATTGAGATCGACTCTAAATGTACGTGCTGTGCTGCATTACCTCTACTCGTCACGACAAACTGTCTAATAAACCCGGAGAAAAAATCTGATTGACTAATCTCGCAGTCGTTTTTTCTCCACACCAGTGTCATTATTTACACATTTTCACGGCTCTCCTCCGTAATCTCGTAAAATCAAGTGGTCAGTCAATCTATAGTACCTGCCTACTATACTTAACGTTGTGTTATTTTTTCATAAAGTTTTATTCATAAAGTTATCGCTTCTATTGTTATGTCCGTTTATAATGAGACCAATATCTTTAGTTACAACTGGGAATATTACTCAATTAATAGAGGTCTTATTTTGTTTTCGTCGTCGTATGAGACCAGTGCGCGCGTCGGATTCAGAGCACAGTCGCAGGCGCATGCTAATACAGCCCTGTGGTTCCAGCTGTGCACCAGCGGCGATAAATCCATCGCGCAATACATTGCAAGCGAGCTCGCGTCACCACTCTCTTGGGTTTAGGTTTCGACGAAACTTAAGTATAACTATTTAGCATAAGAGACGCGGCGAACTGTTTCTTAATTTCTTTGAAGTGTGTGCGTTTTGTATTGTTAGTGATGTAATTTGCATCGGCTTTGTTGAGGTAAGTAACTGTAAAAGAGTTGTTGAGAAAATGCGATATGTAAGCGCATGTTTAGATACAGCTTAGATCTCAAACTGTCGTCGTCTGTACGTAGGTATACATTCGAGCCTTAGCGAATAATAAATATAAAAAATAAAATATTAAATATAAAATATTTGAAATCATTTTAAATGTCATTCCAACATGAACTGGAGCGGGTACAACATGGGCAATGGGCATTCGACATGATTTCCGTCTTATCCATGTTCATCTTAAGACCCATTTTTTGGGAAGCACTACGAAAATCTTCTAGCATTGTGTTCTTCTTCTAGAACTATATCATCGGCAAAATGGAGGTGTGTTAGGTATGTTGATGCCGAGTCCTTTAGTAAATGGGAGTATGTCAATAGCAATATCTAAATAGAAGTCATCTTTAGTCAAGACTGACGATACTCTTTATCCCGGTTAAAAGTTCTCTAGCGATTTTCCGAATGTCCATGTGGACGAAGTGGCGAAAACACAGAATACCTAATAGTACAAGTGCGACAGTTAGTTATACATAAAAACTTAATCAAAATACGAATAGAGAACTAGGTATGTACCTAGCGGATCAAACTGGCGGAGTGCTGATGAATGCACATCGTCGGCCGTCCGTTCCGTGCCCGAGCGTCGGATCTAAACCTGTTCCCGGATTGTATAACATCGTGAGAGAGGAGTGTTTCCGGCCGCGACCGCAGCCGCAGCCGCCGCCGCCGCCGCCGCCGCCGCCGCCCGCGCAGGACCTTTACATTCATTTAAACAACATACAACTGTATAACCCCGAAGTGGATATGTACTATTATTAAGATTAAACTGTTTTCACACTCTACGTTTTATAATGAGACTAAAGAATTTTATTAATAGTCATTATGATCGAAACTAAAACTCTACCAACAATTTTGAAATTTTATAAAACATATAAAGACTATAATTGCATTTCCGACCGTAAAATTCCCCGGTTATTAAAATACTTTATCAAGAAAGTAGTCTCCGTGCATGCTAATTTGGTTGCCTAATGAGGTTATTTCGAGATATCTCGTCCATCTCGCAATTAGGCGGTGGATGGGTGCGCGCGCGTCTGCGCCGCCGCCGCCGCGCCGTGGGAACGCGCCCACTGCGCCGGCGCCGTCACCACGCCGTCACCGCGCCGTCACCGCGTCGGTCACGCTCGCGTTAAATCCACACATACATTCGGAAACTCGGAGAAATAATGGTCGTACCGGCTAACGAATCGAACTTCGGAAAGTCTGCTGGGGCTTCAAATTAAAACAGATAAATCGAACCTCAATCAGGCTAAAATGTAAGTTCGGCAAATAGTACAATACGAATTTCCTCATTTCGATTTATAATTTTCGATTTAAAATTCGATATATAAGTTGCAGACCCGCTGAAGTTCGAAAAGTTAGCCGGTATGGCCCCTGGTCCATCGATAACGTGCACTAACTAGTGAACACCCATCGATGACCGTCGGCCATTAGTGTGAGAAATACAACCACTCCGGTGTTTAGACGGTAATTAGCAGTTAAAGTTCATAACGAGTAGCATTGAGACATCAGCACTAACTATAGTATTTTCAGTTCAGTAGTAATAGGGATGATGACTAATGAATAACGAAATACTAATAAAAATCGTAAACATATTAAACTTTTGGAGTAGCTTGTATACCTCTTGGTTTTATATATTGCATATTATTTATTTTATGACCCTTCAAAGTTGGGTGGACAAGTCCATTTAAAAAGTATAAAATTTATTAAAATAAATGATACCATTAATTAGTCCGTAAAATGTATAGCAAATTTGTCTAAGAAACTATTTCGATAAACACAATATTTAATATAGCTGCCAAACAAATTTCCTACGCGTTGCATACAAACTACTTATTCGTGACGTCATAACTAGGAAGCCATTAGTATGGAGCGTTTTTGGGCGAGTCCATTTGTGTGCATTTCACACTGTGATATCTCGGGCAGTTTTCATGCTAGCGAATTAATTCTTTTACCAATGTTTCTTTTTTTGAGAGGTAATTTATGCAACATAAAATAAAAAAAATATTCGTCATGCCTATTCTATGATAGACACTTTTTTTAGTGCAAAATTCATTCGCATTTATTATATGGCATGATTCCATATAATGAGCGGTTTTCTGACAGATATAAAATTTTAGTTTATTTTTATGTTGATAGATGGCGCTATTCCACTAGGTAGTTTTTTTTCTAGCAGCTGAGTATACCACTGAATTATTTAACACTTGACACTGGCAAAAATTACTCCCTAAAGAGGAGTAGATTGCCATAACAAAAATAAGAAGAAGAAGAATTAACTGTCAATAGACAAAATCCTTTGCTTTTTTTTAAAGTTACGTACTTAGTTGAAGAACGACATCTATATAGCCGTCTTTTAGGTACTACTTTTTTTAAAACTGCCTTTTGAAAACCGCTCATTGGCATATTGCTGTTTATTGCGTTGCGTCCACGGTAAACTTTCCGTTCACGGAATAGATTCGATCCGGTAATGGTAGGTTTAATTAGCGCGTTATAGTGGTACCGATGCGGGCCGTTACAGCCGCGTTATAGTGGTACCGATGCGGGCCGTTACAGCCGCGTTATAGTGGTACCGATGCGGGCCGTTACAGGCGCGTTATAGTGGTACCGATGCGGGCCGTTACAGCCGCGTTATAGTGGTACCGATGCGGGCCGTTACAGCCGCGTTATAGTGGTACCGATGCGGGCCGTTACAGCCGCGTTATAGTGGTACCGATGCGGGCCGTTACAGCCGCGTTATAGTGGTACCGATGCGGGCCGTTACAGCCGCGTTATAGTGGTACCGATGCGGGCCGTTACAGGCGCGTTATAGTGGTACCGATGCGGGCCGTTACAGCCGCGTTATAGTGGTACCGATGCGGGCCGTTACAGCCGCGTTATAGTGGTACCGATGCGGGCCGTTACAGCCGCGTTATAGTGGTACCGATGCGGGCCGTTACAGCCGCGTTATAGTGGTACCGATGCGGGCCGTTACAGCCGCGTTATAGTGGTACCGATGCGGGCCGTTACAGCCGCGTTATAGTGGTACCGATGCGGGCCGTTACAGCCGCGTTATAGTGGTACCGATGCGGGCCGTTACAGCTGCGTTATAGTGGTACCGATGCGGGCCGTTACAGCTGCGTTATAGTGGTACCGATGCGGGCCGTTACAGCTGCGTTATAGTGGTACCGATGCGGGCCGTTACAGCCGCGTTATAGTGGTACCGATGCGGGCCGTTACAGCCGCGTTATAGTGGTACCGATGCGGGCCGTTACAGCTGCGTTATAGTGGTACCGATGCGGGCCGTTACAGCCGCGTTATAGTGGTACCGATGCGGGCCGTTACAGGCGCGTTATAGTGGTACCGATGCGGGCCGTTACAGCCGCGTTATAGTGGTACCGATGCGGGCCGTTACAGCCGCGTTATAGTGGTACCGATGCGGGCCGTTACAGCTGCGTTATAGTGGTACCGATGCGGGCCGTTACAGCCGCGTTATAGTGGTACCGATGCGGGCCGTTACAGCCGCGTTATAGTGGTACCGATGCGGGCCGTTACAGCTGCGTTATAGTGGTACCGATGCGGGCCGTTACAGCTGCGTTATAGTGGTACCGATGCGGGCCGTTACAGCCGCGTTATAGTGGTACCGATGCGGGCCGTTACAGCCGCGTTATAGTGGTACCGATGCGGGCCGTTACAGCTGCGTTATAGTGGTACCGATGCGGGCCGTTACAGCCGCGTTATAGTGGTACCGATGCGGGCCGTTACAGCTGCGTTATAGTGGTACCGATGCGGGCCGTTACAGCTGCGTTATAGTGGTACCGATGCGGGCCGTTACAGCCGCGTTATAGTGGTACCGATGCGGGCCGTTACAGCCGCGTTATAGTGGTACCGATGCGGGCCGTTACAGCCGCGTTATAGTGGTACCGATGCGGGCCGTTACAGCCGCGTTATAGTGGTACCGATGCGGGCCGTTACAGCCGCGTTATAGTGGTACCGATGCGGGCCGTTACAGCTGCGTTATAGTGGTACCGATGCGGGCCGTTACAGCCGCGTTATAGTGGTACCGATGCGGGCCGTTACAGCCGCGTTATAGTGGTACCGATGCGGGCCGTTACAGGCGCGTTATAGTGGTACCGATGCGGGCCGTTACAGCCGCGTTATAGTGGTACCGATGCGGGCCGTTACAGCTGCGTTATAGTGGTACCGATGCGGGCCGTTACAGCTGCGTTATAGTGGTACCGATGCGGGCCGTTACAGCCGCGTTATAGTGGTACCGATGCGGGCCGTTACAGCCGCGTTATAGTGGTACCGATGCGGGCCGTTACAGCTGCGTTATAGTGGTACCGATGCGGGCCGTTACAGCTGCGTTATAGTGGTACCGATGCGGGCCGTTACAGCCGCGTTATAGTGGTACCGATGCGGGCCGTTACAGCCGCGTTATAGTGGTACCGATGCGGGCCGTTACAGCTGCGTTATAGTGGTACCGATGCGGGCCGTTACAGCCGCGTTATAGTGGTACCGATGCGGGCCGTTACAGCTGCGTTATAGTGGTACCGATGCGGGCCGTTACAGCTGCGTTATAGTGGTACCGATGCGGGCCGTTACAGCCGCGTTATAGTGGTACCGATGCGGGCCGTTACAGCCGCGTTATAGTGGTACCGATGCGGGCCGTTACAGCCGCGTTATAGTGGTACCGATGCGGGCCGTTACAGCCGCGTTATAGTGGTACCGATGCGGGCCGTTACAGCCGCGTTATAGTGGTACCGATGCGGGCCGTTACAGCTGCGTTATAGTGGTACCGATGCGGGCCGTTACAGCCGCGTTATAGTGGTACCGATGCGGGCCGTTACAGCCGCGTTATAGTGGTACCGATGCGGGCCGTTACAGCCGCCCCCGCGCCCCCGCGCCCCTCGGCCCGGGGATGTTATGAATAGAATAGAAACGTTTATTAACAACACACAAAATGAAAGAAAACAGTATACAATGAAAAAAAACAAACAAGATAGGCCAATAAAATTAGAATTTTTAAAAGAATTAATTCCCAGTAAGCTGGAAATAGTTTTATTAGCTTCAGTTGGTCCTAAATACTTGTAATCCGAGTTTGCACCTTTCCAGGAGGTGTGCGTAACTTTTGGGAGCCAAAAACCCCGTTTTCCTACTTTTTCTGGTTTTTGCTTTTAACTCAAAAACGTAAATGCCTACCTATTAAATAATTCTACGATATAAAAACAAAAAGTGTGCTGCTAATGGGCCCTGCGTCAGCAAAATTAACTTCTGGGTCATTCTTTGATGTACAGAATGACCAGAAGTACTGACATGGACCCGGATGAACATATAAACGATTACAATACAATATCCAGTTACGGATATTTTGCTCCAAACTGTTGAAAATATCGGATAGTTTCAGTTACCTACGAAAAAAAATTTAGGGATAATAAAAGGAAATACAAACAAATTGTCATCACAACTTTTTTTTACTCCGGCTCGATCCGAATATTAGTGAAAACTTTTATACCGGATTTATTTACGGTTTCAGATATCCGTTAGTTTCGGATACGGTTATAGTTACGGAGCTCAGCGCCCTCTACCACACCCGCTACACGCCAAGCTTGATAACACTAATCTACATTGGTCAACGAACTATTCATTGTGTATGCACACTTGCCTACTTTCACATTATTTTACAGCCCGTTATCGAAAAATTAAAACGACTTCGATTTTCATTTGCACGTGTGCACATTAATTTCATACGAAATGCATGCAAGTTGGATGCATATTAGACTGACACATAATAACATAAATATAAATAACATATTATATACCAAATATGAAATAAATACAAATAAAATATAGTGTTTGCGCCTATTCAAACTTAATACCTTTAACATTAGCAAAGAAATAAAATATTATATTATAAAGTAAATGCCTATCTCAACGCTTAAATATTTCCGTTGAGAGGTAAAATAAATGTTATTGGCCTAGTTCACAATTATAATACAGTTAAAAACGTTGCGTTGTTTAAATTAATTATAAAAGCAATAAAGGCGCTATTTAAAACGATGTGTGGTGTGTGTGGCGCGTGGTGCCGCAGCCAGCAGTGGTCGCTATGCGGCGCGCGCGCCACCAATTTACATTAGACTTGTAAAGTAGCGGTCAAGGAATAAATCTAATAAATTCCGGTATTTGCACGACGATTGAATTCATAATTTGGTAGGTATTTTTCATACCTTTACATTAGAAATTGAAAGAAAAATTGTAGTTCCTTAACTAGGTCCTAAATCTCTGCAGTAAAAATAATTTATCTACATTATCAAAAGGATATTGTCTATAAAACTACGATTTTTTCATGAATTTTATAATACATACGCCCTTTAAAAAGCCCTTCAGTGATTATGATTAGAGCTGTATCGCGCGATCGACCGTCGATAGGCGTGCGCCCGCGCAGCCGCTTCGTCGCAATGTTAATCAGTAGTGACGCGAGTGATAGCACGACCACTAAGTAACCCACTAACTAAGCGCTCTGTCCACCTGTAGTTACGGGTTACAGTGTCAGTTTACAACTCCTACTGTATTTAAATAATAAATATTGCAGTAATCATTCTAAACGAACATAATTATACACGCCTAAAAGTCTACTACATTTACATTCTATTCTACTAGCGTTAATTTTAGTAGAATGGCCATTTGAGTAGGCCCTAAGATCAGATCAGATCAGTCAAACTCTTCATTCATGTGTCTATAGCTAATAAGAATGAACTCGCTGCATAAGTGCATTGCTCACAATGATATCAACAAAAACTTATTTCCATTACCTGCGAAAGTGGCCGAGCCTCGTCCGGAGCCCTTCACCGGACAATCATCGGACAAAAGGGCCGAAACAGTTAGATTGCAACAGAGCGTCAGCGGCCGGCCGGCGTGTCATTACCGCCGCCCGCGCACCGGCCGGCCGCGGCTCGCTCGGATCTCGAGCATTTGTGGTAGCGTAGCATAGTTTCTCCCAATTACATCGTCTCTAGCCAGCCATTGGTCGCCGACGAATCCGGCCTGTCGTGACTGTGATAAAAAACTGACGCAAATTGCCGATACGCCTCGTGCACACAATTTCATGCTCCGACTTATAAAGAACTGACTGGATTCGTCATATTTTCGACAATGATTTCAACTCTGAGTGAAGCTTCGTTGGATATGACAATTTAAATTTTCTTTTAGAATAAATTTTCGGTAAGTTTATGTAATAACTGAGATGTAAAATAGAATAAAAGAATACGGTCAAAAAAAAGCTTTGTCGTATTCTTATAGTTTTGTTCACTAGTTCCCCTTTTCTAAAGCATACTGAATAAACAACATAATATTGACTATCTCCCTTTACACTGGAAAAGCCTTCCTTCAACGTTATAATGGTTAAAATCCGTTAATGACAAGATCAATCTTTGAACTAGGAAACAAAAGATGACGTGAACCAGTTCACCCGCACTCAGCTCTACAATCCGCCAGTTAATTAATTAACGGCTTAAATCTCACGTAATGACTATTTAATGGTTGCCACTAAGGATGGGATCCATTCAATTGTGTTATATCTACTAATTGAAGTTTTTATTCCAACTTTTATAACCCGAAGACAGTCTCTAACTAGTGCAAAATTGAAATTTCAAATGTCAAATAACTAAACAATCTTTGATTCCAAATGTGACAGAAATAGTTTACTCCGAAATTTTACAGATCTCTCTGTGACGAATTGAAAAAGTAATTGTCCGAAGCCAGCGATGATTCTCAGAGTCCGCGTCGTCGTGTCCGTTCCGGAGTGCGTGACCACGACCATTAGAAACTCGTCTCGGATGCTAGGGACGCGGACGGGGAGACTGCGGTACCGCTCTTCCCACTAATCGAATTAGTAGATTTCTTTCAAATCGTAAAAGATGGCCTTAATCGAGTTATAGAAACATTTACGCCTTTTCAAATCCATTTCAGCAAAATTATAATGACGATAAAACTACCTTTGACTAAAAAAAAGTTTATGAACTTTAAGCCTTTGACAATTTTTTTAAATAAATTATCAGTATCACAGTAATATTTGTGTATATTAGTAGATGTCAACGACCGACACATTGGAAATTCGCAAGTTCAAGTATTGCCGAGGGAATTCTCGTTTGGCAAGGTCGCGGTGCCAGCTATTTCTAATAGTGACTCGCCTCTCCTGAGACGTTTGACCCCTGGCATTAAGGGAATTAAAAATACGTCGAGATGTGTACATAAATTACGCATTTCATGTTTATTATTAAACTCATTATCATCTAACCTTAAACCTAGAAATATTACTTAAGTATTACTTTTTATTAAATATATTTTCCTAAATCCATAGGTAGGAGTACAATGATTGACACGAGATAAGCTATATTTTGTTGCTATTTTAACAACGAATGTAGCCTCATAAAGAAGCTCAAACCAGGAAAATAGACAAACCAAATAGTTTTTTTTGGTGTTAATACCAAATTTCGTATTGTCACGGCAGGCGAGCGCGCGGCGGAGCGAGGCGGCCGGAAAAAAACAGCCTATTCATGGCACGATAATAGATTGTCTGCAGCACTTGGCCGAGAACGTGGCTCACCACACAATCAAGGAACTCTAGATGCTCTGTAAGAAATAGAAGATGTGAAGAGTGGCAATGGCAATCAAAGAGGGATGAGGGCTCTTGAAACCACTACGAGTGAAGGGTTTACTAGTATTTATTAGTATTTATTTATATAAAGCACATGTTACAGTATCACTTTCACATCAATAACTGAGATATTAGACAACTAGCAATGACAGAGCTTCAAGTGCTCGTACAATGATATCTATCATCTGTTAAAATATAAAGTCACGATAAAACAGAGCAATTCCAACCCGCTACAGCGAAATTTTTCCATGCAATGTAAATATAGAAAAAAACAAATATTTTAATCTTTGTGAATAAATTGAGAACTACTAGAATTTCATTTTACACGTGTTGGTACCACACGAATTTGTTCTTTACGTCTTCGGTATAGTAAGATATTTGATGTAGCTAAATGTTGTACAGAGGCTAGGCTCGCTGGCTGGCGCGACTCCGCGCCGTCATTTCGGTGATTCGTTCCCGTACGATTAATTGATTGGACACGTTTCAGGAGCCGCTCTATTGCCTATCGCCAACTCGTTGCTAATGTTTTTGTGATTCCTCACTTCGATAGGAATTTTAGACTATAATCACTCAATCACATTTTTGATGGCGAGAAAAATTCGGTTTGAACAGTTGGAAAAACGTTATTCATTATTTTTAATATGCTTCACTTAGCACAAACGTGGTAGAGTCACAAAATATGTTTACACGCACAATAAATACCTTTACCACAAAGAATCTTGGGTTTAAGTATGACTCTTTGTAGCACACACACCGTACTTGAACTACCTACTTGCATTGCATGAAAGATATTGGAAAAACTTGTTTTTAAGTTTGTATCGGCCGGCTCGTTCACCTGACATTTTGATAAGCCATGCTGTTGTAGACTTGGATATTTTCAAAAAATTTCATTTGAAGTAACTGTACTCCTTTTACAGTATATTCTTTCAGGGGAATTTTATCAAAATTGCAACAATCGAAATACAAAAGAACAATGACCCAGATCAAGCAAAGATAACTATCGACGTGACGCATGTGTGGAATCGATAACAGTGTACACGCACGCACTCGCGGACGTTATCGCACCAATATTTACCGAAGTAACAGCAACATGCGAAATACGTGGAGCGTGTGAACCCGCCTCTAGCGCTAAGCGAGTTAGTGGAGCCCTGCGAGGACGAGGGGCGAGCTCATTCAACTGAACATGATGGGAAAATAAAACTTTACGTACCTTTTGAAACGACAGCAGCTGCACCGACACGGAACGGCAGATGCGCGTGAGCAACCGACGCTGTTATTACAGAAACGACAAAAACGGGGCCGGTTCCAAAGTCCGCGGCGCTGTCGCGGCGACTGCCGACGGTGGTGCCGCGCAGCACTCACTAGCACACGTGCACGAACGCCGCGGCCGCGCACCTGTCGCGGAATGACTGGCTATTTCCACATTAGTGAGTATTTATGAGCGGACGAGGCGCGCGCGCAGCCCGGCGCGCCGACGAGGACTGGCGACCGTCGCGCGCGCTACCTGTACCTGCGCCCACCTGCCCCCTCGCCCCTCCACCAGGAACCGGATGGTGCTCCAAAACAAAACGGCCAACAAAGGACGTGCCGCGAATGTTCGCACCACCGCGCACCGGCGCGGCGGCGAGGGTCGACGCCAGATACCACCTGACCGCGCACCACCGGCGACACCTGACCGGGGTCCTCGACCGACGCAGTGCCGACGCAGCGGGCCGCGTTATTGGAACTGAGCTGAGACAATGCAGCGGTCGATGCAGAACGGGCCGCAGCTGACTCGGCGATGTCGGAAGGGATTGCTCAACTGATTGTTGGAGCTCACGTAAACACAAACAATGGAGAGGATTCGAGCGATCGGTTTCGGGACCCGTTTACTCATAACACCGGTTGAGTGTCGGCGATTATTTACAAATCAGTTCCTGTGTGTTTGCCAATGGACGGACGGGCGGGCCTTTCACCCTTATCGAATTTATCACCGACCAATGCGATAACCATGGCAAATATAAGCACTATTCTATAGACGTTTAGTACAAAAAAACCGTAATTCCTTATATCGCTTGATCTAGAATGCAGATTGAAGCAACGTTTAAGCTCTGATAATCGACTCTACATTTGTAATTATTGCAAACATAAAGGCTTTCTGTTGAAAATTCTAACACGACGTCATTTAACAGTTTCATATCAACAGTTTTACTATTAGTTAACATTACACGCTTTTCATTTTATAGGACTCCTACAAATCTAGATACCTCACATCACAGCAAGAAAGAGTCTCTCTACTTAGGATCTCGCAAGACATCATCAATGATAATAGAAGGTAATGGAATGGAACACATTTAACTCACTGGTCGCTGCGCAGCGCCCGCGCCCGCGCAGGTCGCCGACCACCGTGCCTGCGCCCGCGCACCACGACTGAATTACAAGAAACCTTCAGGCCGCGATAAGCGCCGATCACTCGCTGCCATGAATTTACGATCCCACACCGTGATAACTGTTGAATAATACTTTTGTTTTTTGGTCTTCTACTCTACACTACAATAGTTAGGACAAATTTTTAAATTTGAGATTTTTGCATTCACAATGCTATTTTTACACAATACTAAATAATATACTAGAAAAAATACGACTCGCACCAGATCAATACTCAGACGGGAATCGAACCCGCGACCTTTGGATATATCGGATATCCATTATTTTTTCTAGTATTGTATTTAGTATTAGGACAAATTAATGAACTCAAGACTCTACATTTGAAATTTTGGAAACATATAGCGATCAAACGAGTATAAAATTAAATTAATGTATGATTTATGTAATGATTACTATTTGACTTCGAGGAGTCCTCTTGTATATCTTCGAAGTTCAAGGTGCAATATCAATGAAATTTAAATGCGACTACTCTTAAGTTAAGGTATACCCTTTCACACCAAAAATGATCATCAATCAGTTCATAAACAAAGTAGTTAATGCATGAAAATTTGTAAAAACTCGTGCGATGGTAAGCTAAATATAGGTATGTTTCAGGATTATGAAAACGTTTCTACTCTGTAATTTTTTTTATGGGACCAGACCTGAAGTATGTTCTTTTAGATAAAAAAGAATTATTTAAATCGGTTAACAACTGGTGAAGTTATCGTAAAACATGCATAAAAAATGCCTTCGACTTGATAACCTCCTCCTTTTTTGAAGTCGGTTAATAAAATCAAGCCAGCTCCGTCACTTGCACAATTGACAACATTTCATTTTTTCCCTGTGTTTTTAATTGTTATTTAGAAATTAGTAAAAAATGAAAACATGTCAATTGCACAGTGTAAGAGTACTGTTATTTAATTCTGTGGATAAAGAAACAATTTAGAGTTTTAAGAATTTGTTTCAGGCACAAATTTTTCATACATTATGTAGTGATGTATGTTACTGTATTGATTCACCCATATAAAAGTTATTCCCTATTTATAATTGAGTTCTTTATGCAGTTGCGCACAGTGTAAGAGTACTGTTATTTGATTCTGTGGATAAAGAAACCATTTAGAGTTTTCAGATTTTTTTCAATTTTTCAGAAATTATGCAGTGATGAAATAGAAATAGAAATTTATTTATTGCATATAATAATATATTGAAATATAAATTTATTTGATGTACGAGTATGTTACTCTGTTGAATTGTACACCCATATAAAAGTTATACCCTATATAAATTTCTTTATGCAATTGCAACAGAATTTTTATATAGTACATTATGAGACAAGTTAGCTTAGGTTGCTCATTGCACACAAGGCTGTGGATTGCAGTTGCAGCCCGAGCTGCAGGCGAGGGCGTAACTCAGCCGAGTGTGCAATAAGAGCTCACGAGTTGCTCACTTTACGAGCAAGTGTGTTGAAAATTTACATATACACAACATGTTAATGAATGAACCCAAAACGGGAAAACTGTTTCTTCGGACCATACTGAATAACTGTTTCATATGTTTTAATATTTTCGTTATATTTTTTTGTATGAAACAGCCATTTTTTTCTTTTTCCATCTTTCACAAATTATTTTCGCCTAAACTTATATCCCAGATCCGAGACGAGGAATGTAAATTTTTATCCCATCCTAGATATGGCTCATCAGAAGCGGCGACGGCCGCCGGATATCGCGGTTAGCGCAGCGTCCGGCGTCCGGCGCCTGAACCATGCAAAACCTACGAAAAAAGATATCTTTGATTTTGTGTCAAAGATTGATTGACTATCTTCAAAAAATAAATTGATACGCAAGTTAAATGCACTATCATGCACGTGCACTTAGTGTATCGAAGTTCATACATTACTACCTATGTTATTGCACTTGTTTACAAATTGTGTTGTTTCCGTCATTCATTGGCTTGTACGTCGGACGTACGGGCGACGGTATTTATTTACGAGTAAGTATATTATCTACATACCTGACAGCCTGAAGCCGACTGCAAGAAGGTATAGGTCATTCATTTTAGTTTACTGTTTTTTTTCAAGAATGAACCATATTCATCAATGTCAGACGACATTTCCCAACCAAGCAAACGTCTCGAAATTGAAAGAATGCTCTTCTTCGGTCAAAGAGGAACTCATAATACAACAAATTGCATGAATTTTACAAATAAGTAGCTCTTTTCTTAATAATATTGATTGGCCCGTTGACATGACGTCGAAGTTCCACCTCCGATCCCAGCATAAAGTTAATATACATTAACTTTATGGCCCCAGCATAAAGTTATATTAACTTTATGGGTCCCAGTCGTCATATTTTGATCTGTCCAGTTTGTCTATATTGATGATTATCTGTTGGGCGACACCAAATCACTAGTTGTCATTTGTTGTCCAGCGTTGAAATTAATGTTGTATAAAGTCTTGAGGAGCTCGGTGGCGCAGTGGTTTACCGCCTGGCCCAGCGATTGCGGAAGTTAAGCAACGTTCGCAAGGGTCGGTCATGGGATGGGTGACCAAAAATGTATTATCTTGAGCTCCTCCGTGCTTCGGAAGACACGTTAAGCCGTTGGTCCCGGCTGCATTTGCAGTCGTTAACACCCACCAATCTTCATTGGGCCCGCGTGGTGGGTTATGGCCCATCCTCCTTACGACCCAGGAAGGCCTGTGCCACAGCAGTGGGGACATCAAAAATGGCTGATGGACACAAAGTCTTGAGCCACAGGTGGCCCTGACAACTTGTCATCACAGTATACAACATAATTAAGTTTTTTAGGTTTACTATCATCAGTAAGCCACTTTTGAACCATCAGCCATTTTTAAGTTGCTTTTACAAAGATTAATATTATTTTCATAAAAAATATTAATAATCCGCATATTTCCCTTTTTTACCTGACTGCATAAGAGGGTTATTTATTTATTTAGTTATTTAGTTATGTTTTAATATTCCCTGAGTTTTTTTGTGTATTGCTAACAATTTATGATCCGTTTATCGTATAGTTCGCCCGATCAAAGGACGCCGGGTGCTGATAACCCACTATCAGCAGGCGGCGCGACTGATCGAAATCTCTCCTCGAATTCATTCCGAAATATCCGCCAGCAGGAAGACGTCATTTATTTCCTTTTCACCCGCCATGTGAATGTTCGAGACATTCTGAGTCATTGTGATGTGTGCTATCTATGTATCTTTAAAATCTGCTTACATTACAACGCGAGTTATGCGAGTAGTATTGAAAAGAAGAAAATTTTCCCACCACCCGTCACGCGGATACCTAACTGAATGTTAGAGTTAACCACATGCCCGTAGAGACCGAATTAGTATTGATTTTCAATATTTTTTCTCATAAAAAGTACGTTTGAAAGTTTAATCAGCTTGAGTATATATTTCGCTGTATTATTTCTCAACTTTAGACCTAAATCAACAATGTTTAACTTGAAATATAATTATTGCAAAACCCGTTTTGCATCATAGCATATCGTAACAAAGGTTGTATATTTTTCTTTCTTGAAAACAAAAATTCCTCTTTCTTCTTATTCTAAAACAAATTACAATTATAATTCTTCTTCTTCTAGTCTTTTTTATTTAGTCAGCAGTTAGGTAACAAATTGCGATAAAATAGAAAAAGCTATTAGTAATTTGCCACGAATAAAATTTTGTAGGTCTCTCGTCTCTACAATCGGGAAATGAAATACATTCTTATTGATTACATACAATTTTTCTTTAATAATATTATAGGTGTTTCTTAAGGAGGGCCGTGGTGATGTCCATTTCTCCAGATAGAAGTACAGTGCCAAGTTATGAACCGATGAATGAATCACTATCTCCCACGGTGTGTCAGCGCCTCACCCATCATCACACACTTGCTAGTGGAAAATTATTAGAATTCTTTGTATGTCGCCAAATGTCGCCACTTATATGGATTCGTGATTCAGTGTATCGCCGATAATATATTGCTGAATCTACATATTATTATATAAATAGACTGTACTCGTCATGTCATAAACTATTCTTAAAGTAAATTGTTTTCGCGAAATTCTTAAAGTGTTTATTGACTTTCAGAGTGTTATGTAATCTGTGCTTTCAGTTATGGTAGGATACTTAATTTTCAATTATATTAAGTATCTTAATATAAAAATAGCATTGTGAATGATTTAAATCCAAAAAAAGTTCAATAATTTCAGTTATGGTGTTACTCTAACTCACAGCATAAAAATTCTCACAGTTTAATTATTTATCAGAATAAATTAAACTACAGTATAAGTACTTGATGGCTAAGTAAATTTACCATTAATCCTTTTGTACTCAGTCACTCCGTTCTACTTCTGGTACTTTAACTTTACGTTATTTTTATAGGACTTTTAAGTAATATTGCGTTACAAGAAAATAGTTTAAGCGATTCTGCAAATTGCATTGTAGAGCAAATCATTGAAAAAGTGATAGATATAGATGGATAGTAATTTGTGGCAACGTATTGAGGGAGTAAGTAGCCAAAGTGTCTTAAAAATGTGTTATGAATAAGTAACTTAATTATTTTCCTAGTTAACTTATTAGGCTGCGAACGCGAACAAGGGTTGCCACCTCTTGGCCGTTTGAATCCTTGAGATAGAAAACTTCAAAATAAAAAAAGAGTAATTTTTATGATACTTTATTATTTTTTGAACTTATATTTTTCATTTGTTCGTACAGATTTCATTTTTTTTTGTTTAGAACCAACTCACAAATCGCAAAAAAAACTCTACAATTCATTCGAAAATTGTCGAATATCTGGACTTCTGGAAACATATTCTCCATTTAAACGTTTTTTCTTTATTCTTATATCGACGAAAACGATGCTAAAAATGCGCTCGCAAGGAATTCAGAAATCGAAAAAAATCTGCGCTCCATTTGAATATTGACGAATTTAATATTCCGGGATAATTTGGATTATCTTGAAATAATTCCGGGAGACGGGAGATTTTTATTTTCAGGACACGATTCCGGGAGACTCCCGGAAATCCGGGAGAGGTGGCATGGCAACCCTAGTTACCACACTGGTAGGTGAATCGCTAGGATAGTCGCCTTGGTCTCATAGTCTGTGAACGTTCGTTTTACTTGGTTACATATATTATCTAGGCTCTAGGCACCTATTGGTGCATAGGCGGCCTTAGGGTAGGGTTTGACCCGAGCGTGAGTGCTGCGGGCGCAGGATCGTATGCCGCGCCCGCCCGCCGGCCGCCCCCGCCCCGCGTAGTCGGCAGCAGTCAATTTTTTTTATATTAATTTCGGAAACTTTTAGTGCGCCCCACGTATAATCTATTTAGATTTGAAAAAAGTATCTGAAAAAATTACTGATTTTAAATTTATTCATTAGTTTATTTATTTTTTGTTTTCGCATTCAAAATTAAAACAATAATTATTTATTTTATTTATTCAGGAAAACATACAGTCATATACTTACAAGTTTTTACATAATTATAATAGTTTACAAATAGACCAGAGACAGTTCTATAAAATAATTAAAAATATTTAGTCTGCACAAAGGTAGCGACATAGTAGAATCAAATTGGTAGCGATTAGTACAGTACCACATAGCAGTAAATGCAAGATTAGGGTTTTATTATTTAAGAGGTTCTTTATTAAATACAATTTCTCCCACTTTTCGTTTAAACATTAATAGCTCCAAGTAAAAAACATCAACATTTTTTTAATTTTTCGTTATAATATCGACACGAGCGTATTTTATAAAAATGTCTTTTGGCGTAGTTTGTAGTAGATGGGGGATAATAAAATGTATTAATGGAACGTGAGGAGATTCTTGGAATTTTAATAATGCGCGTTTACATGTCGTATGGTAAAGATGTCAGATCACCTTTGACAGGCGGAGAGAGATCGCAAATCTGCACCAGTTATTTGCGGTATTACGTGGCGCGATTTTAAAGATGTTAGATAAACAGCAATATAATAGGGATGTTGACTATTTTTTTTATTTTATGTTAAATAAATTACCTCTCAAAAAAAGAAACATTGGTAAAAGAATTAATTCGCTAGCATGAAAACTGCCCGAGATATCACAGTGTGAAATGCGCACAAATGGACTCGATCAAAAACGCTCCATACTAATGGCTTGCACGTTATGACGTCACGCCGTGCTAGTTTGTATGCAACGCATAGGAAATTTGTTCAGTAGCTATATTAAATATTGTGTTAATCAAAATGGTTTCTTCGACAAATTTGCTATACATTTTACGGACTAATTAAAGGTATCATTTATTTTAATAAATTTTATACTTTTTAAATGGACTTGTCCACCCAACTTTGAAGGGTCATAAAACAAATAATATGCAATATATAAAACCAAGAGGTATACAAGCTACTCTAAAAGTTTAATATGTTTACGATTTTTATTAGTATTTCGTTATTTTATTCATTAGTCAACATCCCTATTGTACTCAACATCAATAGTATAAAATTTTCGCGTACCAAAACCAAATAGTATTTTACACCTTCCTTGCCATTATATCAAATATGTATGATGGTGGGTGATGTAAGCGGCAGGGGCATGCGCGGGCACCGGGCAGGCTGCGCGGGCGCATCTGCGCGCGCAGCTGTCGCGCACGTGGCGCGTCAAGGGCGCGCGGTTCAATACTACGTATGCTGCGCGCCGCGCCCGCCGGCAATGTGCCCGGCTCTCTACAACTCTACACACCAAATGCTGTCAATACGAATAATTGAATTAGACTTCGTATCTCTAAGGTGTGAAATACCTACACATAAGAGATGCGGCGAAGATAAGGCGCAGATACGGCGGCGATACGTGTATTTCCTTTGCCGCCCGTCTAAACCGTAAACCGTGCCACAGAATAGTATCGCCGCCGTATCTGCGCCTTATCTCCGCCGCATCTCTTCTGTGTATTTCACGCCTAAGCCGTAACTCCATCTTATTTTTCTATTATAACTACCGGCACGTAACTTGGCAAAACAAGGATGAGACAAAAGATGCGCAGCAGCTACAAACACTAAACTTGGCGCACCTTTTGTCTCATATTTGTCTTGCCAAGTATATAAATACCGGTACCTATACGATAGTCAAAAATGTACTATTTGCTGGTTACATAACATAAATCAGACCGAAATCTATTTATTTTACACATTGCCGGTGGACCAAGGTACTTTATACAATCCCTGGGAATTGTATACATTAGGTACAAGTATACCACCTAGGTAATGTACTCGTAGATAGGTATATGAGTAATGGACAATAATATTCATAGCCGGCGACTTCGTCTGCGTGCATGGAAAGTTTTTTTCAGCTTCACTGAAAGAAAATGAAATGAAATGAAACATTCTTTATAAACTTAGAAATTGAGTGCTTTTTTTCTATATTTTCCAACCACTCATTCGAGACTTTTTTAGCTGACAAGAAGACGCAAGAAACTTGTCAGCTTTGTCAGAAATCAAAGTAACGATATTCACAAAGAAATTATATCGTTACCAAAATTTGGTAACGATATAATTTACCACCACCATAAGTGGAAGTGGATATGTCCCCTAAGGACATAGGGTACCCTATGTCCTTCTTTGTACCCCTGACAACGTGTAAGTATGTATTTCATGAAGATCGGTTCAGTAGTAAGACGTGAATGCGTAACATAAACAAACAGACGAACTTCTCTGCTCATAAAGCACGGTACTGCAGTGCACCATTAAAGCAGTTATTAGTCGCATTCAGACTATTTATTTTACTATCCTGTGAACCGACCCACGAACGAGCCGTGGTCACACCAACTTCCCACACCGGTGTGACTACCGACCGCCAACACTGCAGTATGAAGGCAAGGGCGACTCGCCCGTCTCAGTATCTATCTCGAGCAAGCAAGGATATCATCATAGTACTAATGTTTAAAGAAATTGTAAGAAAGGGTACCATTTATGAGTACTTAGTTAGGTTCGTTAAGTGCGCGCGCGCCCAGCACAGTCACTCTACTAATGGCGATGGCGACCATAAGCCCCACCCGCCGCGTTCCGCCAGCGATTGCTTCATTTGCTTAATTGACTGTGCACCTGCACCACTGTGTTGCTGTGATACTATTGTAAATTAAAATTATACTTCTTATATCAATATGGTGACAGCAGGATAATACTTAATGAATTGCTCAAAATAATTATGGTACTGTACTTATCAGAGAGCCGATCGCTTTGTTTCCAAAAACTGATGAAACGGCTAGGAAACCGGGGAGGGTTAGCAGTTTTTTTAAACTTATTTATAAGTTTTCTTCGTGAAGTAGACGACATTGCAAAAAGCCGTTGTAAGATACTCTTGAATATATACAATAATAATATCAATCTTTACGTTCGATTCTTTGATGCTCTTGAATGACTTTACAAATACAAATGCAAATTCTTTATTGTCTCATGAGTTTTACATGGTGGTAAATATTGATGATATCATGAACCCCGTTAGAGCACTACAATTTTTCAATTAAATTAAGAACTCGCCTAATTAGATTTTTAAATATATGTCGGAAAAGAACCCTCTTGAGCGTTCTCTCGCAAATCAGACATGGCGGAAACCTAGTACGTCAAGTGAATTGGGTCGTCAAATGATACAACGTTTTATTTGAATTTCACTAAATCACTTGTAACACAACCAAACTAATTAACGATTGCAAAATTGATTAAACTAGCGAGGCAAACGATCCGTCTGGAGTTGTGCGTGTGCACCGAACGCCAGTCGAAATCAAAACTGACTGCCGCCCGGCGGTGAGCAGACTCCGACGTTCCGTGAACCCGTGCCCGCGCCACTAGCGACTACTGTCGATGCGGTAAACACGTGCTGTGCCTCGGACGGATGTAGTCAAATCAGCAACCTTTTACCGTTTCGCCCACACGGCCTTCCTGACACACGCACGTCCTCGTGCGTTACTCATCTGTGAACAGAAAAACCAAGCGGTATCATCACTTTCATTTAACAATCAGTCGCGGCTAAACAAGCCAATACACTGCATACAAAACTTCACTATAAAAACTCTCATCATTATCCCACTTCTGATGTCGGAAAAGAACCCTCTTGAGCGTTCTCTCGCAAATCAGACATGGCGGAAACCTAGTACGTCAAGTGAATTGGGTCGTCAAATGATACAACGTTTTATTTGAATTTCACTAAATCACTTGTAACACAACCAAACTAATTAACGATTGCAAAATTGATTAAACTAGCGAGGCAAACGATCCGTCTGGAGTTGTGCGTGTGCACCGAACGCCAGTCGAAATCAAAACTGACTGCCGCCCGGCGGTGAGCAGACTCCGACGTTCCGTGAACCCGTGCCCGCGCCACTAGCGACTACTGTCGATGCGGTAAACACGTGCTGTGCCTCGGACGGATGTAGTCAAATCAGCAACCTTTTACCGTTTCGCCCACATATATAATAAATATAACATACATAACATACTTAGTACCTAGAATACAATTTTTGAAAATAATAATTTTTTGTTGTTAAGCAAAGCAAGTCTCTGACTCTACAATTAATTAAAACTATATTATCAAAACAATGGAAAGTTGGAGTAATTTTAGAATTAATCACAAAATGAGTAATGAGTGTAACAGCGTCGTGCCCGTAATTGGAACCAACCAAGCACCTACTTAGGTACCTACGCGTTTGATTCCGCCCGTGAGCACGCTAATTGGTTTGAGACTGAGAGGCTTCAGGGAAACTTCGCCCTCTAACTTGTTATTATCATTCTACAGTTCTGTTTTGCAATCTTTAAATACAGGTATTTTCATTTCATAATTATTTTTCTTAGTTTTACATAGTTCGACTTAACAAGCCTTATTTCGCGCATGCAATAGAATAAAACAAATTACATAGAAAATTACTTCAATTTCAAGATGCACTATAAAAAAATTAAATGAATTATTTGAAGTACTTAAATGAAGAAAATTCATTTGCATTTTTAATACATTTTTTTAGGCTTACATGAATGAGTGACTTTTTGAATTAAATAAAGGGATCGTTGTTTGAAGATAGCCCAGTGCACAGTGGTTGAGCGCAGCGGCGGCGGCGGCGGCGGCGGCACGGAGGAGCGCGGGTTCAGAGACCACGGGCGCGGTGAACGGTCGTTGCTTCACGCGCTTTGAGCAGATTTAATTAAACTAACTCAGGGCTGCCACTACGCCTTCAGCTTGCTAACTCAGCGTCACATAGCGTTCAAAAGTAAAGAGGAGTGACCTCCTCGGAGGAGGATCGTGACTCCTTGCAAGGACGTCTTGCACGAGGTGTTCCACCTGTTGCGGTCTTGTGCTTGATGCAGTGCGACGTTCCCTGGCATATTATCCAGATTTTTTGACACCTGCCCATCTACTGCCTTAAAAATAAGCCATAAACTATAAAATTACGTGTCGTAGGCTTGTCGATTCCATACAATACAATCAAACATACCTACAATACATACTTACAACAATGTGTGTGATTGACATAAACTTGCGACGTGTGGCTTGATCGTTTCATTAGAAAAGTGGCCATTTGAATAGGGGAGCAGTGGCCCTACCATGAGTTGATGAAAACTGTTTACGTTACCGTAAACTGTCGTTTGTGTGGCCCTAGCCACAGGTCTGACCAACGAGCCAGCCACAGGTCTGACCAAAAATCAGTGCTTTGCTTTAATTAAAGCAAAGATATCACTGAGTTTTTGCCTTTTTCTGTCGATGCGGCACACAGTCTAGTTTTTTTTTCTTCTTTATAAGTTATGGAGTCAATTATCATCTGTGTACGTATGTGATGGAAATAAACGATTTATCTATCTATCTATCAACGTTTTGGGTTTCTGCCTCTCGGTCTTTTTCCTTCTATCTTGCCTTGACGATGAGCCAATCTATGTTGCCAATCTATTCGCGATGTGGCCAAAATATCGCAAATTCCGTTGCAGGCAGACAGTGGAAAGGCGGTTTTAACTTTCGAGCTTCAATTCTTTCAGGATAGATTCATTGGTTATTCGTGCTGTCCACGGAATTCGGAGAAGAGCAATGACTTATCCTTAAAATCATTGTTATCAGTACATAATATATATGTACGAGTATTTTATATGATGAGTCCCTCTGTTGATTTCAAACTGTCTTCCCTTATCTCGTTATTGATAGTTTATTGCGGTAGAGCTAGAAAAAAACGAGTTCGAGTGGACAGTGCATATAATATTTTCACAGTTGCATGGTTGAATTGAAGCTTCCTTAGCAATTGGATCGCCACAATGAAGGCTACGGCTCGTTACACAACAACCGCTTGTAACCTTTACAGGTCGTTATCGCTCATTTTTGAAACGCCTTTTATTCATTTTGAATGTAAAGTCGTATTATAATGTAACGTATCTATTACGGGAAAGAAGAAGGAAGTAGGTAGTTATAATTCTGTGAATAATGCATTAATGATTTCGATGTACGCCGGCAACCCTACTGCAGTGCGCTATGGTCGCCATCGCTCTACAAAAACTATGAATCATATTTTTTATCATAGATTCTCAGATCACCTGCTCGTCTAATGAATTTAGTAATTAGTGTAACATATGCCAAATTAATAATAAGTATAATTAGCTTTTGATATCTGACATACCAATGGCATGAAGGCTAGAGACAAACTTGGCGCATCGACTCGGGTTAACATGTAATGATATTCCGCTCACATTAACTCTGAAATATTATCATTACACTTGAAAAAAGAATTCGGCAGATTCCACATTTATTAATGAGTTTTCAAACCTAATTCCCGCACAAGTGCGGCAAGTAATATTCCGCATTCAAAACAGTAGAAGTCATCAGCTAGCGTTATTTTTTATTAAACTGTATGGCTGCACAAAAAAAATACGAAGAAAATGTTATTCGACTACGACTTTCCATACAAACGTCCGAACGGCTGATCGAGGTCTGAAAACTCGTATTTTTCTGAAAGACGTATAACAAACGTTGTTATTACTTTATAAGTTGTTGGTGTTTTGGAAATAACCCTGCCTGTATAGATACGGTACATCGCAGTTAGATGGTTAAAGCCGTGATATAATACCTAGCGATATTATTACGATATACTTACAACTATATTACTAATAAATTTATATATAGATACAGAAGGCCATTTACAAGTTTCCACTTATAGTTATTGATATAAAGTTAAAAACTTTTAATGATAGTAAATTTTACAAAAACGTTGATTCTGGTCGCATTTCTATTCTACATTGCGGGCTGTTATCATGAAAATTTAAGTTTTTTTCTATTTGAACCATTTCTGTACAAAGTTGAAACTCGTGGCTTACCCTTGTCTTTTTAAACACTGTTGAATGAACGAAATAAATGTACCTTCGAATATAAAAAGCACTAAGTAATAACAGTTTAGGTTAATTAATTATGAGTACTTACCGTTTTTAATTAGCGTTTCAGACATATTTAAAAAAACACTGAAAAGGCTGTGAAATAAAATTTTACTAAATTTTACCCCTAAATAAGTAATTAAAAGGAAATTACTCCTTAAAGATATCTATAATACAATAAAATTGTAACTGGCCGATGTCTGTACATTAGAGATACCTATTTCAGAAAAAATAAAATAAGGGGTCTATAAGACTAATAGGAGCTATAACAATTATTTTTAGAATTTTTGTCTGACTGTCTGTATGTTTGTATGCGCGCGTTTGTATCACGCAAAAACTTGGTACTATACGAAATTAGACACGGTATTACGGTTGTATTCCGAGAATCTAACTTTAAAATCTGGTGCATGTTGCATTTTGATACGCCAACTAGAACAAAGTCAGGGGCGGCTGCTATAGTATTTATTAAGTGCCATAAAAGTTCTTGGCCCATATGGACCGACTGTCGGCGCCATAAACCAGCGGCTAATAAAACGAACATTACTTAGAGGTGATTAAAAGTTTAAATATAATTACTTAAATTGGGTTGTTTGCGAGTTTGACGATACTGAAGTATCAACAGTTTGTTGTTGTAGCGGCGGCGCCGGCTCAATAATGAGCTGATGAGAGGACGGACTACTTAATCAAAACAGCAAGAAGTTATTCTGACCCTATAAAAAATGTTGCGAAAAGACTATACTTATTTCAATCTAGAAAAAAAAGGTTTTCACTTTACAAATCTCTATACAGTTGAGATAATCATTATCTCCCCGGTTAGTTTCCAAACCTGAGCCTAATCGTTCTCATGAGAAAGTGTCGTTGCGTTTAGATCCCGAAATTCCCGGGAGTCGCGCGGCGTGGGAACTGCGCCCGCGCAGCTCGGGATTGATGGCAGTCCACGTGGAGGCTGCCACACCGGCATCCGACGCAGGCGCGTTTACTCGACTGTTTCCCTTAAAATCTTAACATTTCTCTTTTAGCTCCTGTCGTAACCACGCTAACCTTCGCCATGAACACCTATTCCTAACTAAGTAGTTAAATCTTTAGATTATATAGATCTACTATTATTTTAAAGTGCTGACAAAATTGTTAAAGTGCAAACCATTATTTTTGTAGTGATAGTATTAAATTATAGATCTCTCATTATTTTAAAGTGATGATATACAATTTTAAAGCTGGTTTCATCAAATTTAATACATCCCGTTCCCGAAGGATAGCAAAAAACATTCCACGCAGACGAAGGTCTGATCTAATTTTGTTAGCCGCGCGCCTTGCAGTATCGAGTACTCGCAAAGATTCATTCTACCGGTTTGTTCGTGGACCCTGTTTGAGACAAAGTTATTTTATTTGATCGTCGACACGCTCTGAGTCTTGCCGCCGTCACCCTGTCCTGCTTATAAGTTTGACACCGCACATAGGGTTCGCGTTGAAGGATCCTGAAAAATTTTAATTACTGTGCGATCTCAAATTAATGTAGCTCCTTATGGAAAAAAATCTATAGCCTTGTCGGGGCATCTTGCGATAGTGTTGGTCGCTAGGGCAATTTTATTTAATTTTTCTTGAAAGTGTTGAGATTTAATTTGTACTTGTTAACGTAACGCCTAGCCTAGCCTAGACACGATTTTTCAGTTGTGGTAGGAAGGTATCAACATCATTACAGTAAAGGGAATAATAATTTTTCTCCCAACCCTGAAAGCTGGACGTTTATGGATTTCGGCGGTATTTGGAGAGTATGTAAAACTAAAAAGGAACAGGTGCATATTCTCACCTGATGCAGATAGCATCTGTAGCGGAAGGTGTCTGCGGCCGGGCCGGGCCCGCCCGTTGACTCACATATCCCTAAACATCTCTTCGGAGAAATCCGTCTCAATAGTTTTAGCTTTTCAGATTCGAAAAATATCAGACTTTGATCTAAAGAACGAACTTATAACAAAGTCAAGGTTGCTATGGCTGCCGAAGGCAGAAGGAAAGCTTCTTGGAGCTGGTGTACCCACAACATCTGAACTGTATTTTGCCTTGAACAGTATTGAAGCATTAGAAAGCAGTAATAATAGCAATAAATAGTGGGGTAGGTACGTTATAGATTTTATGGTTGTACTAGTAAGCGGCTTAAGCCATAAGAATAAATCAACTACTTACATTCAATATTAAAATGTGATTTTATACGCCGTATGACTCTGTTATGTAGTAAAATTATAAAATATACCTCTATAGTAATTACTTGTACCTACTTAATGTTAACAGTCTTTATAATAAGGTGTAATACTCATTTGTTTAAATTAGGTTCGTTCCGTAGCTCGTAGTCGTAGCGGTCGCAGGCGCCCGCACTCGCGCCGCGTCCGCGCCGCATCCGCGCCGCGTCCGCCCCGCGTCCGCGCCGGCCGATGCGAAGCACGTATCAAATACTCATTTCGCGCTGTTACTGACATTTTGTTAAATTGCGTTGAGATATTACTAAAGTGACTACGCGGAAAGTCGCTGCAAGTAATCACGCGTGGAGCTGTAATAAAACTTTCTTCTAATAGCATTTCTGTAAAGCTTGGGAAAATTTCGATTGAAAAATTGCTTCTTTAGAAATTAGTCAATCAATGCCTTTCTAACAGTTTTGTAATAATCTGATTCTAACAGAATTTTTATTTGTAACGATTTGAAGTGATTTACACTGACAGTCATTTACAGTGACAGTCATTTTACAACCAACATTGAAAGAATGAAGATTACATTATACTTATTCAGTTTTTTTTCTGTGCCTGTGTTTTCTATGTAGAATTATTTTCTATCAATTAATCCAGTCAAAAATATATACCTATGGATGGGTGTACTAAGAATTATGTCAGCGAAGATAAATACTTCGCCATGTTTTAAACATTATTTTCAGCACGTAATAATCATTTAGCTTAAAAACTTAACATTCTCATAACTCAGATTACTTAATTAGAATTGTTTTTTGAGAAACTTCATTTGGAAACTAACATTAACATGACGTGATCAGACAATCAGTAGGACCATAGTAGAGACGCTAAACACCTGCAATGGAACAGTAGCAAGTGACGACGTAGCAAGTAGAAGAATGTGAGTAACACGCTCGGACGGGGGAGCGCTGACAACCTAGTGCCGCCATCGATCGACACCGCTGACAGATCGTCCGCACGGTGATCACCGCGCACGCGCGCGCGCACGCATCGCCCGACGAAGACATTTTAATTCACCGCAGCGAGCCGACGACGGACGCAATCAAAATCCCATCAACGCTAAGTGACCGCTCGACAATCGCGAAGTATGTTGTGAGGATTATTTGAAATATTATATTTTTAGACAAGGAAAATTGCATCTAAAGGTTCTGCCATCTGCCATAACACTAAGAAATAATTGTAAGTTTTCTAAGGTATAGCTAATAGACCAAGCTCACGCTGCATGAAAGGTCAGAAATGTGTTGCAGTAATAGATATTACTGGATTTTAGTGGGTTGCCATCGCATATCGCAAGTAATATCAATTACTGCAACACATTTCTGAGCTTCCACCTTGTGAGGTAAGGTTTCATGCAGCGGGAGCTTGGCAAACAATCCCACAGAGAAATCTGAGGTACTCTGCAGACAATTTGCTGACATGGCCTCCTGAGGCAGCGGTGCGGTGGCGGCCGGCCTGTGATGTACGCTACGGGAGATGATGGCCGCGGTGACGCGCGCCGCCATTACGCGGGCATGTGGCGGGAAATGCGATCGGAAGAATGCGATCACTTTAAATGTAATACTCACGACGATATTGCTTCCCTCTTGCTCCGGAATGTTACATCCTCTGCGTAAGTGCGAGACGAGATAGTTAGCAGTGGTTTTTAGATCACTGGAAAACGTCGAAGGAAATTGACGTTGAGAACATTAAATAAATAAAAATAAATAAATAAATAAAATATTTATTTTCTCACACAAAATAAACATTTACAGTATACAATATTTTAGGTTGCAAGGGTACATTAATAACTAATTCTACGGTGCACTGCACTAGTTCGCACTCCAGCGCGGGTATCGGCAATCGGAGCGCTCAGTGACAATGTTTTGTTTACATTATCGATATGCAGCGCTGCTGGCGCGCGAACCGGTTGATCTCAGAATCTTAATGGAGGTGAAAATTTTCTGCAAATATACGTAAACTTACGTTCCTACCTACATTTGGTATAATTTTCTCCTGCTCCTGATTAGTTAAGAATCGTTAATGCTATGAAAAAATTAACGAAAATGAATAAAATAAAACTTAAAATATCTGTGTTCCCATATAATAATCATAGGGCCAAATCAAATTGTTCCCGATTCGCTCCGAACTGCGTTCCTTCGTGCTCTCGTCTATTCGATGGTGAATCGATTCGTCTCGTGAACAAGCGACGGCGACGTGCCCGCCATCCAGCCCGTTGACCCCACTGAATACCTATCGCATAGATTTTTTGCCTCTCAATACTCCGCTTCGAACCAAATTGATTCACTGTTTTGAATAGTAGTACCTACATCTCGCTCAAAGCAGATATATCGGCTCAATAAGTATAGTTAATCGACGGCTAATAGAAACACGTGTTGGAAGCTGTTAATATCACACTGGATGAAGATCTTCGTGGCGATAACACATTACAACATAGTAAAGTCGGCTAACGACTGCTTTATATTCTCCACACGCACGCCTCGGATTATATTATGGCTATATACAAACTGAAACAATTTCTTTAATAACTCTCCATTTAATACATTTGTATGTAAGACATTCACTAAGTAATTCTGACAATCATTTAGACTATTTTAGACCGTCTATACAGGGTTATTTGTAAAACACTAACAACCTCGCAGGGGTAGATTACTAACATCATAGACAACAACACTTTGTTTTACGACTTTTCCGAAAACCGACAAAAAATCGACTTTTCATACAAAACTCGATCAGCTGTTCGGGACATTTGTATAAAGGTAGGAAAAGTTGATTTTTACCATTGAAAATGGTTATCAGATGCAAATCGCCTAAAACGTATTTTTAGCCATACCTATCTCCGAGGATTTTGGGAGGATCGAGATGGGAATAGTACCAAAAGTTGAGGAATTTTTCGAGACACTTGTGAACGTTTGTATTTTGATAATCTACTGGTAACTTTTTCGGAATTTTGCAAAATTCAGGTAAATTCGGGGTTTTTGGGGGGTGTTTGTCCACTAAATTGTAAAAAGGTATTAATCACAACTGCAAAATTATTACATACCCCCGAGTTCCCGACGGATTTTTCTTGTTTGTAATGGTGGATAAATTGTAAGGTATACTTTTAGTCGGGGGATTTTCTTGAAAAAATATTTTGATATTTATTATTTCAATAAGTAACAGTAACTAACTATTTACACGCCGTGGTTTAAAAAAGAAATCTTGCGATTCCTTAAAAATACAATTCGCAAATTTTATTTTTGACAAAGTAAATAATATCAAAATAGTGAATACCGCTGTTAATGACAGTAGTAATTCCCATTAAGACGGATTTTATACACAGTTCAACTAAGCCGCTCTTTAACGGGATAAATATTGCTCTGTTTACGGCGACTGCACGCCAAGCTCGTCCGAGAGAGTTCCGGTACATTTAAGTAAAACAAATTTTAAAATAAATCATAATGAAATAAAATAAAATCTCGGTCCGTCTGTCGGCGCGATGTGGAGCGTAAATGTTCGCAATGAGTGATTTCTCCGGCGACTAACGGAACTGTGAGATATTATCGTACACACCGTATGTACTACATAATTGCATTACAGAAGCAAAACTTACACGTTAAGTATATTCATCACCACAGATCACAGAAATAACTTTGTTTCTGAGTTCATCACACTTTATTGTGCGGTGATCCGGCCCGAGTAATTCAATTAGGTAGCTTGTACTAAAATAAGAACTTCAAATTATTAAAGTAATCGCAATTTTCACAGGATATCTGATCTGTCAGTACCTACCCATTTTCACTATGTAATTGTTACAAGTTATTTTGAAAAAGAAATATATGTAGCTTACTTCCGCAAACAAAATATGCAAGATGCACCAAACAAAAATATGCACATACACACCACAAAATATAAGTGCAAAATACTTGCATTTAGCAAGACAGCAACACACCTTGCACCTTCACCAATTAGGCTACTCTACACGTGTTTCGCCCCAACCCGGAGCATCCTCAGGAGTTAGATCGTGCGTAAACCAACACTGATTCGGTGGAAGTAAGCTACATATATTTCTTTTTTCAAAATGGTTTGGGACTTCCGCCAAGTGACGCCTGATTCAATCAAATTGTTACAAGTTAGGTTATTTTAAATTTTATCGTAACAAAGTTTGTAAAATATAACATAAGACTTCATCACGATTAATAATTAATATGTATTTGAAAAAAACAATGTTGATGAAAATTCACTGGAAAAAGCACGAGCGCGGTAATGGCACCTCAAACCGTTCGTGTATTCATTACTTTAACATTAATTTTTTAAACAATTTTTTATTTTTTTTAAACAATTTTTTATTTTTTTATTTTTAGTGTAGGTACCTTGTTAGTAAGGTATATTATATATGTAGAAAAATCTGCTCAGCCAAACGTAAGATGATCGCGGAGAAACATACTTAAATACGGGTCAAACTGAGAACCTCCTTTTTTAAGTCGGTTAAAAACTACACTTAAGATATCCCTCTTCCAAGAAAAAAATAATTATCTTATTCAGTTCATAAACAAAGAAGTAATACGACTAATCATCGAGGTAATTCACACAAAATCATACTATTTCCGTGCTTTTTTCAAAATTACTTGAAAAGTACTGAACCGATTTCCAAATTTTAAAAAATGGGACCAACTTGGGAGTGTACCTAACGTAATAACGTTTGAATCATTTCAATCGATCCAGCCGTCTTCGAGTAATCGGTGGACATACACAAAAAAAAAACAAATATACAGACGAACATAGAACCTCCTCCTTTTTTGGAAGTCGGTTAAAAATTAATATTTGCCTTTAAGATATCCAAAGGGAGGTCGAAACCTTTCCGAGTTTTCTTTCGTCACTTCTTTCTACGAAAGAGGCCTCTCAATTTGTGAATTGGTGGTAGATTCAGTACCAAATAAGCATGATATGACGAGTTTGGAATATTACCAGTTAGGAATGTGTCGAATTAGGAATATGACCAATGTTTTTGGTACCTATTTTCAAGAAAGTAATTCAATTATTATTAAAAAACATCTACTTTTATAAGATAAGTAATTACTTAACCGTATAATTACTTAATTATTTTTTTTACAGCTGCCCCACTTGCCAACATGTTTGTTAAAGTATTCCAAGTTGACAAAGACCGATACCTACCTACCTAGCACCTTTAGTGGTAGGTTGCCATCCTCTCAAAATGGTCTCATTTTAACAAAGCCGCTAGTACTTATTTGTACTTAGTTTGTTTGAACGTTAGTAAGCTGCATTTATTATACGTACGTAGGTAATTGAACGCCATTTGAAGGCGAGCACGGCGCGGTTCGGAGCGTGACGGGCCATGCACAGATTAGATGGGATCTAAATGAGGCGCGCACCAGCGCCGCGCCGCCCGCCCCGACGCCGCCCGCGCCCGCCGCCCGCCGTCATTATCATATCGCTGGAGAGATGTGGAGCTTCACGCCCAGCGAACTGCTACGCACTCGTTCCAGACATTTTTCTAGTGTATTCGATGAACAAAACCAAAATGTTCGCGTTTCACAATTTTTTTTCTAGGAAAATCTATAAACTAAAGAAGATTGAATGTTGAAATATAACAGTGTAGAGAACATGCAAACAATAATCCGCGAGTCATATTTGGGGCCCTATTATTGGTATCAAATTTTTACTTTGGCTAAGGGGGTTTGCTATTTTATACGATTATGAACTCGAAAGGCTGAATGAACTCTTTCTGTCTGCGCGGGGCCTTAGGGCGGGGCCCAAATCAAGAAAGCTCACTGAAAGCTTCAAATCAAGAGTTTTTAATTGTCCTCATTGGAAAACAAGCTAGTCGGCCAAACAACCTCTGCAACATCGCGGCGGCAGCGTCGCACGCGGCTGCTCGACGGTGGTGCCGGGGGGCGGCGGCGGCGGGCGGCTGCGGCCTAATCGCCGGGAAAACTCCACGCCGACTCATGCCACCGGACGCCGCCCAATCAGTGGCCGCGGGTCAACAGTTCACCGGTAAAACGATCTCAAATCTATTGTTTCTATGCCTTCGAACTTGCGTCAATGCACATTTTCAATAGTTTTCCTTTGGAGAACCATAACCCTCCGTAAAACAATAGGTACCTATGGCGAGTTTCTTTATGCCTTAACGTATTCTGTGGCCTACTAAGCGCAGCAAACAAATTTCACGTACGTAGTTGTAATATTTGTTATCGCTTCATTTAAAATTACTAAACAAACACTTTACTTCATTTTTAATGTCATTCCAACTTATTATAAGTTTATGCACACACGTAGCGGTACTAGATGCACGCACCACACTAAATGTAGAAACTGAAATCAGTGATTTTTCCATTAAAATACTCGTAATGAATATTCCATATCCATCCGTTTTTTTTCGAGTCTGCGTCACCACCAATTCGCCACGGCACACAAAACCGTTGTTTTACGATTCCTTGTATCTTGTATAGCTATATTTTTTTATTTTTCCACCGTTTTAATCCAAACATTATACAACACTTTCATCATCATCATCATCATCATATCAGCCGCACGACACCCACTGCTGGGTATAGGCCTCCCCTAAGGATCTCCACGACGATCGGTCCTGCGCTGCCCGCATCCAGCGGCTTCCCGCGACCTTCACCAGATCGTCGGTCCACCTTGTCGAGGGCCTACCCACGGAGCGCCGTCCGGTGCGCGGTCGCCATTCCAGAACCTTTCCGCCCCAACGGCCATCGGTTCTTCTCGCTATGTGTCCCGCCCATTGCCACTTCAGCTGAGCAATCCTTCGAGCGATGTCGGTTACTTTAGTTCTCCTGCGGATCTCTTCGTTTCTGATTCGATCACGCAGGGAAACGCCGAGCATACAACACTTTATCTGTTCCTAATTACAGTTCTTCTTGTACCACAGTTTTGTACTAAGTCTTATAAATTCTCGTGCGTGACCTATTACCTAGGTACGAAGAAACTTTAACACTTTTACTGCTACAAGGCGACGTCGTTTACTTATAGTTTTTTTTATTTGATTTTTATTTCCCGACATTATTGTATCCATCTTGCTTGGCTTCATTGCTTTCCAACTCGGATCGGTGAACGATTATTCAGAGCGTCAGTCCAGTCACCGGTGACCGGGCGGGCGGGTCAGCCGGGCCGGTGGCATGGCAGTGGCAGCACGCACCAGCGGAGACAGATTTCTTTTCCTCCGATTGTTGTAGCGGACGCGCATGCGCAGGTGCCACGGATTGGTTCCTCCACCGGCACTAATTCCTTAACCTACAGCCCGACGATAATTGAATCCGACCAACACTGACGCAGTTTTTCTGAGGTATTCTTCTCTCGATCTCGTTTAGGAATGGAGACTTTTAATGTGAAAATTGTGTCATGGGGAAAACGAAGCTCCTCCTTAGGTATATAAATAAATATTAAAGCTCCCCGTCCGTGCTATGAAAGTTATTGCATGAGAGATTTTAGAAAAGATAAGATAAAAATAATATTATAATAACAAAGAAGGAGTACCTAACTTAGAAGACATTTTTTCAACATTTAAGTAAGGATAGATAAAGAAGAATCTTTTTATAACATACTACCTAGTTGTCGTTTTTTTACAACTACCTACCTAGCCTACCTATACCTACCAGCTACATATTTAAAAAGCATACTTTTTATAACATATTACCAAAACATTCTTTCTGGTATTTAGAGGTATTTAAACATTTATATTTAAGTAATGGTAAACACTTTTGAAATTAAAAAAAAAAGCCTCTAAGATTGACATTACGAACAAATTTTTATGCGTTTAACCGCCGGTTTGATGAGGGCAATTTATTCGGTACCGCTATTCTACGTGCATGACAAAACAAAAAGGCAACAAATATTCTAAATTGACACTTTCTAGCTGCCTCCGAATAAGGTTCAAATTCGGCGAGCTCAGCTAAGCTAGCGGTAATAGTCATGGTAGCTGTAGGTAAGTCATTTTGGCAACACGAGTTTTCGTGATTTCGTAAGTTTTTATTAATTTATTTTTCTGAGATGAAAAAGCGTCACCAGGGTCCATGGCCTGAGCCGAGCAATTTAGTTTAGGTAGGTACTTCAGATGAATATGCTCCACAATTAAATATTGCTCTTGTGATTTATAACTTTATTAAAAAATAATGCTAATGACTCCGTTCCACCTGGTGTGAGCTGGATGTTGGGTCTGGGTCTCCGATTAAAGTCTGGGTGCGTAACCGCCTCGTCCTGAACTCCATTTTTGGAAACATTTAGGCTCACTTCGTTTGTTATTTTAGTAGCCACACTAGATTTCGTCGGTATTCGTATCAACAAAACCAGATTATTACCTAGTTTAGTAAGTAAAAAGTGGAAATTAAAGTGTAAAGATATGAGCTTTTCATAGCTCTCCTCGTTATACTTAGAGGTATAATAATGAATATTAGGTAGCTGTTGAAATGGACAATTTTGGCAATTTTGTGTGTAAAACAATAGACCGTTTAAGTGATGTATGACGTAAAATTGGGTAAAAACAAACACGAGAATGTTGGCACTTTGCTTTGTTATGAAATTATTGAGTTATTTTGGTGTTAGGAATTAGTTTTATGCCCTCCTGGGTGTGATTCCATGTCTCAAGAAGAAGAAGAGAAACTTCATTGTTTCAGATGTTTGTTTTTACCCAAAATGTCAAATTCCGCCGTAGCCTATGTCCGCCATTATGTGACGTCACACTTCCACGGCCTATTAGATTATGATCTTATTTTGGAGGTGTCCTGAAAAAAGGTTTATAACTTTCCATGTCGCATAAGTAGTAGTTATAAGAAGACTATGCCTGGGTCCTAACTCCTACCTAACTAGGTAGATAGATACAAAAAAAAACTAAAATTAATTAAAAACGCACTTGTTTCCTTCTGTCTATAACGGCAGACTTTGTATAATAAACACCCTACTGGTCCAGCCGACCGTTATCTATTCCACAAACAGGAATTTGTATTGACATTTAGTCATATAAGCGAAATGGTATTTAGATTGGAACGTAAACGGGCGCAACGCTGCATTACCAGCGTCGCCACAAAAACCATACAAATGGCATTTGTGAGAAATGCCAACAACCGGCGCAGGCGCAGCGTCACGCCGCGCGCGCGCATTATGCACCCTCCTCGCCCTCCATAGCAATGGCAACAGCCTTCGAGGAGTCACGGGACCTGCCGACCAGAACTACCTGCTAATTGGGATCAAGCGGACAGTTATTTTAATTCCCTCTAATATCATTCATTTGCGTTGCGTTGCGTGAAGCCAAAAAGTCATAATTTTTTCTCCACCACATAGGTATCTACATAGGTATCTATTTAGAGAAGGTTTCACTGATTCGCGACTTAGGTATTCTTTTAGACTCCAAGTTGCATTTGGATGCTCATATAGACTATATCACCAACAAAGCTTACAAACTTTACGGTTTTATCACTCGGTCCTGTTCTGCCTTTAAACGGCCCAGTTCTTATATATACCTTTTCAAGACCTTAATCAGATCACAGCTTGAATATGGTATCGTCATATGGAATCCTTTTTATAACAAATATCATAACCAACTTGAATCCGTTCAACGTAAATTTCTAAGATATGTAAATTTTAAATGTCATCGTTCCAAAGCCTCATATGAGAACCTATTACATAAATTTTCACTTAGTACATTAGAAGTTAGAAGGTCACTCCTGAGCTCCATGTTTCTGCATAATTTGTGCCATAACAATTTTGACTGCACTAATTTGGTAAACAGATTAAACTATCAAGTTCCTAGTCAATCTAAAAGAATTCGGCAGAAGTATCAGCATCGCTTATTTTCACTCCCTCATTGTAAGACGAACGCCGGAAAACGTGCTCCATTGTACAGAATAATAAAATTTTACAATGAAAATCTAAGCAATGTTGACATACTCTGGTTGTCTACTTCTTTGTATAAGAACAATGTCACTTTGTCCCTCACGCAATAGCATCTAAATCTTATTCCATTCTGTTTTGTTTGTTACAGTATTATAAATAATTAATTGAAATTCAAAATTGATAAAATTTATGTGATTTAATCACTACTGAAGCGCACAGCATATATTTACATAGACTTTTAAGTAACTAGTGGATAATGAAGTTGGTTGTACAATAATATAAGATGTCACCTGTAACGCATAATTGTATGACTAAAACACATTGTATAACTGTTTTTTGTCCCAAATAAAATAAAATAAAATAAAATCTACCTAGTTCAGATTTTTTTAATTACCTATCTGTACGGTTCGTTGTCGAATCATGAATATGATACATTGGATTCTCAGCTACTCGGTTATTATTAGTGTAATACAAGCTTTACATTTTTTTACCTTTCTTATCTCCAAACATTTTTATTAGTTGTAAAATATCATACAGTGAGCTTCGTTGAATCATTTTGTTAGGTATGAGTGTATGACATAAGATGCCCAAAAATAAAACAAACCTATCAAATGTCTGGAAAAAAGACCAAAGTTTTAAAACCGACGACCGAACAACTAGGCCGCAGAGGCGCCAGAGCTCATTTCTGGCAGTCAACGCCGAGAGTTAAGTACACTACTGACCCTTAGCACGAACAGTGGCCCTACCATGAGTTGATGCAAACTGTTTACGTTACCGTAAACTATCGTTTTCTCTCTTTCACTCGCATTGACTGTGAGCAGTATATTCGATAGTTTACTGTAACGTAAACAGTTTGCATCAACTCATGGTAGGGCCACCGCTATCGAAAAAAACAACGCACGTAAAATCATTCGATAGTGCCATTTAGTATGGAAAATTTGTACAACGCCATCTACCGCCGAATAGCGAAACTAAAATTTCCATAGATAATTCTCTATCGAGTAATTTTACGCACGTTTTTTTTCTCGATAGCGGTTCGTGCTAAGGGTACTGACTGACGTCTCGGTCAAAGTAATTTCGGAGACTTTATTCGGAATATTTTTATTTTACTGGTGGCTCTGTGAGCTGTAGACCTCGCGAGTCAATGTTCATTCTTTAAAGGGCCGTACAACGTCAAATTCACATAATTTCACACAGTGCCGGATACGTTACGTTTATACGTTTATACGTTCTTTTAAATATCTCCGCCATTTTGAAAAATATCGAAAAACTGTCTCGACAAAAAAATTCTACATAATTATCAAATTTATCCACAAATCTTCATAGAAATCGGTTGAGAAATGCGACCTGTAGAGGAGAACAGACAGCGCCGGAAAGCGGGACTGAAATATGGTTTTTTACACATATCTCCGAAATTAAAAAAAAAACAAAAAACGGGCTAGACAAAAAAATAATAAAATTTTTGAACCTAGTCATAAAATTTTACGAGAATCGGCTGAGAAATGCTATTTGTAGAAGAGAACAGGCAGAGCTGGAAAGCCGGACTGGAATATGTATTTTTAACATATCTCCACCAATTAGAAAAAATTAAAAAAACTGGCGTGACAAAAAAATTTCATATTATTTTCAAACCTGCTCACAAAATTTCACGAGTATCGGTTGAGAAATGCGACCTGTAGAGGAGAACAGAGAGCGCTGGAAAGCCGGACTGAACTCTGTTTTTTTAACATTTCTCCGCTATTTCGGAAAATTTCAAAAAACTGGCTTGACAAAAACATTCTATATAAATTTCGAACCTGCTGACAAAATTTCACGAGAATCGGTTGAGAAATGCGACCTGTAGGTTGGAACAGACAGCCGGACATACGAAAGAATGTTTGCCCAAGCTGAAGCAGAGACGCTTCGCTCGCACTTCGTGCTCGCTCGGTCAATTATTTTTTCACTGACGATTCGGACACTTTAATAGTTATAGCGATAGTCAGAGAAAAAGTTTCATATTCCTAGAATTGTCCGAATCGTTAGTGAATAAATGATAAAATTAATAAGTGTAATTTCTAACAAATTGTCCGAAATTATTTTGTCCGAGACGTCAGTACAGATACCGGCACATAACTTAGCATAACTTGGCAAGAGAAAGATGAGACAAAAGATGCGCTGAGTTTAGTGTTTGTAGCTGCTGCGCATCTTCTGCCTCATCTTTGTCTTACCAATTTATATGCCGGTATCTGTAACTCAGCGCATGATCTGCAACAAACAGCACTATGCTCCGCGTGATCTGTAAATATGGAATAAGCAAGCTAGGTGACGCAGTGTACTATGCTGCATGAGGTCGTGGATCGTGGAACAGTTGCCCCGGTCGTCGGTGCGCGGTGGCCGCGCGGGCGCCGCAGCCCCGCAGGTGCGCTCCCACCTGCCCCGCGCCGCCTGTGTGTGCACCCGTGACCTTTACCGACGATTACTGTTAAAACCAACGATTGGTTTAAACGCTGCATTTGTTTTTGTACCATATAATAATAAGCTACTTCTGTAGTACCTACTGTACTATGTAGAGACAATGCACTCACTCTACGCCCAAGTACAGTACCTATTAAAATTATTCAGGACAGCTCTAAAATATAGAATCACTTTGTTTATTTGAAATTGATCAGTTATTCCATATTTATTTGATTCTAAAATTCCCTGCTCAGGTTAAAAAAATACAAAAACATGAACCAATGTTGGAGTCCGCCATATTGCTCTCTATCTCAATAAAGTGCGGACGTCAGGCATCAATCGATGCTGATGTCAATGTCATCATCCAAATAAAACCAGCAAGCTGGTGGCGGTGGATAGGTGACTCCGCTAAGGATGTAGTAAAAAATATATTCGCCGTAAACTTAACTAATAATTCGACATGACACAAAAGCATGACCCGTGAAAATCATAAAATAAGTACCTAGTGCACACACAACAGTCAGTGGTTTATGATGTGGTGGTGGTGCTGTGCCATTTACCTCCTTCCCGCCTAATTAGGCACCTCGTGGTAATTAAAATTAATCGACATCTTCTATTATTACATGCTGGGGAGCACCGGAGCGCGCCGCCCGGCCCGCTTTCTGGTCGCACCCGTCGCGGTCACCGGCGGTGCCTGCTCGCCTTCAGCCTGCCTCTCTCCTTACCCTTTGGTTGGTCTTTTTCACTTACTATTATTTGCTGCAGTCACGCTCGACTCTAAACTTTGAATTGTAGAGTTGTGTAAGTACCTAGGTGGGTACTCTATATGAGCTATCTTTGAGCAGTTATAAACATGGAATGCTCGAGTACCTAAACTAGCGGTCGCTCGATTACTCGACCATAGGGGTTATGGGTTGATGGCCAAATGCCCCGGTCATCCCCTAGCAGCCGGGCTCTGTGAACAAACACCAGGGCTGCACAGTGCTTGAGACCCCGGTCCCGAAAGCCTTGTCTGTTTGTTACAGCAGGGTATTAGGAGGTTTTTAACTGATATGCCATTGATGCACTCCGACTTGAGCGACTCTGCTCGTCGGAGTGAGACGCAATGGAGAGCTCAATACCCTTAGCACGAACAGATATCGAAAAAAAATAACGCGCGTAAAATCATTCGATTGTGACATTTTGTATTGGAAATTTGTACAACGCCATCTACCGCCAAATAGCGAAATTAAAATTTTCATAGATAATTCTCTATCGAGTAATTTTACGCGCGTTTTTTTTTCTCGATAGCTGTTCGTGCTAAGGGTACATACAGAACTCGCCGGCCCCCTCCTGTCGGATCGGAGAATGGTCTTGATGGGGTAGGTCAGAAGGTGATAAAATCGTGTTTCCTCCTACAAAATAAGGGGTTATGGGCATGAGAAGTTTTATTTATTATTATGTTATGGGTTAGGTATCTCTGTACCCAACAGCCACAGGCACAGCTAGGTATTTTCATAAAAAGAAACGTTAATAAATGTTCAAATGTAGAGGTGTCGGGGAAAACATAAAAATGAAGCATTACGATTTGTGGGCAGTGGTCGGCATCACGATTTCACGGGCTCGGTAATGGCCACCATTAGATACGTAGCGACACGGAAAATGGCGGACGACGACCCGTACCACAAAATAATCAGTCAGTACCCTTAGCACGAACAGCTATCGAAAAAAATAACGCGCGTAAAATCATTCGATAGTGCAATATTGTATGGGAAATTTGTACAACGCCATCTACCGTCAAATAGCGAAACTAAAATTTCTATAAATAATTCCCAATCGAGTAATTTTACGCGCGTTTTTTTCTCGATAGCTGTTCGTGCTAATATTTTATGCCCGTAGGTACTGCTTGCTGCTTGGAATTATTCGAATTCAACGAGAACTTAAGGAGGTGCGAGTAATAAATAGACAACTTGAAACATTTTGAATAGTGGAGTGTTAAATGCTAGATTGCAATCAAACTATGTATGATTTCTAAAAAAAAAACTTTTTAAGGACAAACAGGCTAGGTTAATCCACAAATTAACTCCAACCAATCTTCGTATATTGTTTTCTGAACGTAGCGTTAAACTTGTAGGTACTATATTCTTTAGCGTTACATAGAGTTTCTCATCTCATACTTACATGAGTTTTCTGGGGAAAAAACGTATTCTATTGCATTAATAGTAGATTGTTATACAAGACGCTAAAATGACCCATTGCATACGAGGTAGTTTTATTCCCGAGCTTTAGCGAGGGAATAAATAGAAATCGAGTTAAAATGGGTTTTAGCGTCGTGTGTTACACTATACTTTTCACTACGATTGCGAGAAAATAAAATAAAGTATTAAATAGTTTATACCTACTTCCGTCAACGAATCCACTCGTTTTTCGATCCTCCACTTCATAAACTTTTTGTACATTATTTAAATTTAAGTCAAACACAAATCATTTGATTTGTGTTTGACGGCAAAAGATTAAAATTATTTCTTTCCTAATACAGTCACACTATTCAATCAGTTTGTAATTATAGAAAAATTCTAAAGATTTCGCGCCATGGTACCTTTTTTTAATTTCTGCTGTAGCAGCTAAGCAACACAAACACTCATTCTACGATTCACTCTGTGCACAGAGTATAAATAAGTCTATGATTTCACCGAAGAGATGCTTTTAGTTCCATTTTCAAAAATAAGAATGAGAAACAGTATTATCTATGTCGAGCGAGTTTTTATTCGTGATTATGAATAAAGACTTGGCTCATTGGTAATAGACAAACATTAAAAAAGAAAAAACTTTATCCCCTAGGGGTTATTATGCTATTTTATCTCGACTCTTGTAAGTAACAATGACGGACTTTTTGAGCAAGAGGAGTGAAAAATTAGTAAGTTCAATGGAAATGCATTGCGCTACGAGATCGCTTGATTCTTAACTTCGTACGCATCCTAACTACCGAACGAGATCTGCATGCTAAATTTTCTAAATTGCAAGAATGGAACACACGCTTCATAGTAAGGAAAGATAAGGCAAAACGGCTAACAACAGTTGGAGAGTTGGAGCGCGGCAGATTGTTAGCTCAGTCTGCTCAGTGCTCATCGACCGGCGCGCTTTGTTCCGCTGGTTGCCAGCGGGCCATTGCATCCTAATTCTGAGCTGCTGTTGAAATTGTTTTGGACTTAGATTTCGGTTAAAATTCAAATAACTTCGAGAAAAGGTAGTTACCTACTTACTTAGATAAACTTTTGAAAGGCTTGAAAATTTTAAGCGAAGAATTTCCACCTAATGCATTCCCAAAAGTGTTCTACATCTTGGCATGGACCACTTAAAAAACCGCAATTCTGACTACATGGAAAATTTCTCGCCAATTAAGTAGTCCTAAGTAACTAGTCCCACTTTTTCGGAATTAGTCCCAAAAAGGACTGAAAGATATAAGCGACTTAAATGGTCCATGTCAATGCCAAAGCAAACCTTCATTTTGGCAGGGACAGGCTATAATATAGCCTATTATCTAGTGAACCATAACACCTAGCCAGGATCTGTTTATTCAAAAAAAAAGTTCCTTTTTTATGGATCCCGCAATGCCTAGAATCAAAACGAAATGAAGCGCCGCGCCGTTCAAAGTATATAAAGGAATGATTTGGTCCGTGCCAAAATCAACCTACATCTTGGCGAGGACTTTTGAACCAGAAAATCTGCTTATTGGAATCGATTCGTGTAAATTAGTCCCAATTAGTCCCAAAGCCACAAAACTAGTCCCCCTTTAGTTAAGGAGAAATTCAGATTTTTTATTTAAGTACAGTTACGTACAAAAGCGTACAGTAAAAATTAATTACTTACATAAAACTATTCCGTTCCGTAATGCACAGTGTTCCGATTGTAAAACATTAAGCATCTGCTCTTGCGGCTCTTTGCGAAAGCTGCAGCCTTTTATATGAACTTTTGTAGATTGAGGAATGCATTATTTCCGTTACACCCTGTAGGTAATGCTCTCTTACCTTATCATCACTAGAGAAACCTATACAGGGTTATAATTAAAAACATCACGTAGGATTTATCAGACCATCAAACTGAGCAACTATAATTATGGGACCAACCTCGAAATCACGAAAAAAAGGTACGCGCTAATGTAGCAGTCATCCGTCTCCACTCCACCACGTCTCGTATCGTACCTAACGTAAGAATAGGTATGTCAAAGAAGCAGTAATGACGCCATCTTTTTGTAGTTCATACCAACGTAGAATGACCGGGGTGGCGCGTCACACTTGTACTATTATATTCTGTCTGTGGTGTCACGTCGTCGGGCGCGCATGTAGCCCAAGTTCAATTATGGGTCGCGGGGTCAAGAGCGCCGCCACGTGCCGGGCGGGGGCGGGGGTAGACAACAAATAAATTATCCGGCGCGTCGCGCGTCGCATCGTGTCGGCGCGGGGAACCCTTTGCTTCGCAGGGGTTACCATAGAATACTCCATATTTTATCATTTTTATATTGATCGATCGCTAGTATGCCTATAATGTCACAAGTTTTTCCTTCATGGTTGAAACTTTTTTTAAGCTTTTTTAAAAACGTAGTCTCTTTATACAGGGTGTATTTGTAACCACTCTCCAAATTTTAAGGATGTGTTCAGTCCATGAAACTGAACAACTTTCTCCCATGAAACATGTGTCGAAATACGCCAAAAAATGTTGGTCATCCCATACTAAACTGATCACGTGATCTCTTTGATTTGTATGAAAAGTCATTTTTTTTTATTTTTTTTATTGAACATTGTTACCACAGCATTTACAGAGCATTAACGCAAGTATAATTATACAATACATAAGCCAATTACGGAAACAACATTATTTGACCCTATGTTTCATGGAGAAAGTTGTTCAGTTTCATGGACTGAACACATGCTTAAAATTTGGAGTGGTTACAAATTATACACCTGTATATTATCTTCTCTTCTGTCCATTATTTATATTACTTACTACTCTTCTGTCTATTATTTTTCATGTAAAAATTGCGTGTAGTGTAGGTAGGTAAGTACCTACCTACTAAACATACGTAAATAAAAAAAGTCCCTTTTTCCATTCCGATCAACTATTTGCGCCGAATGAGACCCTGATTACTTACCAGTATTGTTGTTTCAAGTCTTTAGCTAATGGGGAAAATGAGTGTAATTATTTTATAATATAGAAAAATCAAACGTAAAATCTAAAAAATATTGGTGAAAGAATTTTTTAGATATCTCAAAAACTGAATTTTTTATTAATTTTCAAAGTTGAATGTTTTTAAAATCAGCGCGGTCTTGACCGTTTAAGGCGTGACGTCACATCGCCGGTTACGTCCGCCGAGATGTTATAAAACAAAGTCTTTCCGCCGCATCTGTCTATCTGTTCGCGATAAACTCAAAAACTACTCAACGGATTTTCATGCGGTTTTTACCAAATGATAGAATGATCCTTGAGGAAGGTTTGTGTATAATAAGTTAAGGTTTTATCTAAATTGGTAGAAATATGACGATAATGGTTAAAGATTTTGCCAAAAATTAAGCCGACTGGGAGCTTGCATCGAAAACGCTGCATAAAAATTTTGAGCTATAACAAAATAATGTATGATGGAATTGTTTTTCTTTTATAGATCTACAAAAAAGTCCGCGATGGCATATATCTATCTTTTAAGAATAGCTCACTATACCCATTATAATCTTCTAAAAAATCGGTCACATACAATGCGGTAATTTGGAAAGCTATTTAGAAGGATACAGTAGTAATCCTTATCAACTTAAATACGTCTGTTACCTAAAGCATTTCATGCACATTATTTTCATCTTTAACACCATACTATTTAAATGAATATCTTAGGAGTTGTCGCAAAAAATAACGCGAGCGAAAATAAATTCATGCGCGTCTTCTGGAGCAAAGGTAAACAACTGTACGATATTTGTTTTATTTTTGGGTGTGCAAAAAAAGAAAGAAGCGAAGCGAGGGCGGGTCGCTAGTACACTTAAAATACTTGTTTAAAACATTGTATTTTTTCAAGACAATATGAGACTATGATGGAGCCAGAAGGTGGCCATGGGAACTCTGTAATAAAATGAAGAAAACCTATCGAGTTTATGCTCGTTTGATTCGTCTTGACATGTACTCTGGTACTAGATGATAACCAAGTTCTGATGATGGAGCCAGAAGGTGGCTACGGCAACTCTGTAATAAAATGACGAAACACCGTCGAATTTAGGCTCGTTTGGTTTGGCTTGACAAGAACTCTGGTCCTAAAAGATATCTAGGGTGATGATGGAGCCAGAAAGTAGCCATGGTATCTCTATAATAAAACGACACAAACCAGTGAGTTTGGGCTCGTATAATTTGTCTTGACAAGGACTCTGGTTCTAGATGATATCCAAGGATTATGATGGAGCCAGAAGGTGGCCGTGGGAACTTTGTAATAAAACCCTGACAAAACGACGAAACACCATTGAGTTTGGAGTCGTATGATTGGTCTTGACAAAAACTTTAGACAAAATCCAAGGATGATGGACCCAGAAAGAGGCCATGGGAACTCTGTTATAAAATGATGCAATACCCTAGAATTTAGGCTGGTTTGTTTGAAACAATCCCAAATTCAATGGTTTTGTGTCGTTTTATTACAGATCTCTCATTACCACTTTCTAGCTCCATCATGAGACCCTGGGAACCATCTAGAAATAGGGTCTAAGGTCTTAGTCAAGACAAATCAAACAAAACCAAACTCGATGAAGTTGTATGGTTTTATTGCTGTGAACTTCTTCTGGCTCCATTTTGAGACCCTGGAAACCATCTCCCATCATACATAGTACTTGTCAAGGCAAATCAAACCATTCTAAACTAGAGCATGGTGTTGCATGGTTTTATTACAGAGTTCCTGTGACCTTCTTCCGGCTTCATCATCAGAACCTAGAAACCATCTCCCACCATAGTACTTGTCAAGGCGAATTAAACGATTTCAAACTAGAATATAAGGTTGCATGGTTTTATTTCAGAATTCTTGTGCATGGCCTTCTTCTGGCTCCATCATCAGACCCTGAACAATTTTTCCCAACAGTGTACTTGTCAAGACGAATCAAACGAGCTCAAACTTGACTGGGTTGCATGGTTTTATTACAGAGTTCCTGTAGTCTTTTGCAGGTCCATCGTCAGACCCTGGACACTGTTTCCCAACAGATTACTCGTCAAAATGAATCAAACGAGCCCAAAGTCGATAGGGTTTCATGGTTTTGATACAAAGTGCCTGTGGCTTTCTTCCGGCTTCATTATCAGACCCTAGAAACTATTTCTCAATAGAGTAGGTACTCGTAAAGACGAATCAAACGAGCCCAAACTGGATGGTGTTGCTTTTTTATTACAGAGTTCCTGTGACCTTATTTCAGCTCCATCATCAGACCCTGGATTCTATTTTCCAACAGAGTACTCGTCAAGCTCAAGACGAATCAAATGAGCCCAAACTCGATGGGGTTGCATGGTTTGAATACAGAGTTTCTGTGGCCTTATTCTGATTCCATCATCAGACTCTGGAAATCATCTCCCATCATAGTACTTGTCAAGGCAAATCAAACGATTCCAAATGATATCAGACCCTAGAAACTAATTCTCACCAGAGAACTCGTCAAGATGAATCAAATGAGCTAAAACTCGATGGGATTGCATGGTTTGAACACAGAGTTCCTGTAGCCTTCTTCCGGCTCCATCATCAGACCTTGGACCTCATCTCCCATTCCTATCAAATGAGTCAAATGAATCAAATGAGCCCAAACTCGATGGGGTTGCATGGTTTGAATACAGAGTTCCTGTGGCCTTCTTCCGACTCCATCATCAGGCTCTGGAAACTATCTCCCATCATAGTACTTGTCAAGGTAAATCCAACGATTCCAAATGATATCAGACCCTTGAAACTACGAGTATTTCTCAACAGAGAACTCGTCAAGACGAATTAAATGAGCCTAAACTCGATGGGGTTGCATGGTTTGAACACAGAGTTCCTGTAGCCTTCTTCCGGCTCCATCATCAGACCTTGGACCTCATCTCCCATTCCTATCAGAGTAACTACTTGTCAAGACGAATTAAACGAGCACAAAAGTCGATGTGATTGTATGGTTTTATTATAGAGTTCCTGTGGCCTTCTTCCAGCTCCGTCATCAGATCAGCTCAATGATGATCAGCGTTGTCTTACAGTTCTGACCTATATTCAAAGTTTCAAGTCTAGCTCATTATAAAAACATTCCCAGTAATTAAACAAAGAAACAAATAATCGAGATAACGACCTAAGAAAATAAAAAATACCTCAAAAAATACCTGTAAAAAACGTCAACTTGCGAAAGATACGTATCCGAGGAACTCTATGAAACTTTCTGTACCTACCTAATTTTATTGAAAAATACAGTGGTTGTATGAAAAATGTAAAATAACAAAACAAAAGTATCGAAATTAACAAAAGTAAGTTTACAGAGCCTGTCAATCACATAGTGTCGCTAAGCTTCCATACGCCCGCCGCCGCCGCTGTCCATCGTACAACCGGCGACGTGACGTCATAGCCATTACTCGAACGACGCAATCAGATTCCGCGCGTCCCCAAATTGATTTGCTTATAAAAAATTCAATTTTCGTGATATCAACATATTTTTTCCACAGTTAGTCTTATAATTGCTTATACTTTTAATTAGGGCTAAAAAAATTGAATAAATTTTTATTTACATCTTCCCCAGATACGTAAATGTGTCTTATTACGCTATCCCTAGTAACTGGGATCGATATCTGCCCCAGTGGCACGGTCAAGGCGAGCGCGGGGCGGGGTAGAAGGGCGCCCGATCCAACTGGGGGGTGATTCTATTGTTATTTTTATAATAAGAATTTCTCTTCTTAGGTAGGTATTAATATTAAACGTGGATTCCAGTACGTAAAGTAATGGCACAGAATATATAATAGTACTAAGTAATGGGTTCAATCGCATATTGTACAAAGGGTCTTAGTTAAATGTTAAAAGTAATAACACCCAATTATATATTAAAGAAACTTAATAATGATGAGAAAAAGCTAGGTATTTAATTATTGTAATGTTATGAGCATATATGAAAAAATTGAATACCTAATCCTTATTGAATCTTACAATCCTGATTATGTAATAGAAAAAATAGACCTAAGTATTTGAGAGCAGTGTCTTACCTAAATAAGTACCACCTACCCAAACACACCAACTTGTATGGGAAAAGAGTTTCCAGATATTTAATACCTTTTTATCTAAATAAGTTGCCCTGTGAACTACAGATTACATACCTACAAAGAAAATATCAAAGTATTTCGGTTTAAGCTTAAACAGTATTATTTACCACCTAAAAACAAAATTTATGTAGAATCAGCGACACGCCGTCCGTCACCCAGATAAACCCTGTGAGGTTTTCGTGGTGCGGCAGTGTATGTAAAATGTATTGAATAAACGAATAATAAATAATAAAAATAGTTCATTTTAAATTTATGAGTTTTGATTTAACTGCACTTGCCTTTTTGAATGATTTTAATATAATATAAAAATTTTAGTAGTCTGACAAAAAAGTAATGTAAGAGTCACTTTCTTTGCCATTAGACTTGTACTATTATGTATTCTGTGCCATTAGTGTTATTGGTTGACAACGCTCCTCCTATTTTAGTTCAGTTTCTAATCTTTTTTGCCAAGCTGTATGATTTATATTCATCCCTATACGCTTTAAATTAAAATGCAGAAGAATAGTATAAAAATATTTATTAACATGTTCAACAATAAAACTATGTGGACACATACATTTATACACTGTACAGAGGTTTAGCCTATATTTACAGGGCTGTAAACTATCACTTTGGACCCTAATAAGTGCTTCGATGTTGCGTCACCATTGTACCTCTCGGGAGCCAGACGTTTTGCGAATAAGCCAAACGGACTGATACAGATTACAGACTATAGTGACATAGAAATTCGGAAATGAGTACTTATTTATAATAGTATATAATTCAATTATTTATGCATTCATACATTTTGTTAATAAGCTAACAAATACTTGATTGCACTGATGATTCTCGTAATAAGCTTGGATCGGGTATAAAAACAATTTGCACGAAAAAAAATATCAAGTGGTGTATATCCTTTCTCAAACGAATCTTCAAGATACAATGTAGACACATCGATCCAATTTCACACCTCAAAATTGACGAAGTAAAATGTTTACTTTTTCGTTAATTTCGCTACACAAGTTCTATGTAAAAACCATGTATGAGTATCCGCTCCAGGCAAATAAAAATCATAATTTTGATTGTATAGGTACCTTAAAAATATCACTAAGCACAAAACCATCTTCACTTTAGTACATGATACATGATTTAAATCTTAAACTATAAGTATTTACAATTTACAAATAAAAGAATTACTTACCTACATTAACAACAAGTACAGCACAAGGTATACAATATAGTACATTACCAGACAAATTATTAAGTCAAATAATTAAAAACATTATATCAATCACAGATTAGGGTTTTTACTTTTTTCTAAATAATTAATTAATTTTAATATGACACTAATTCTTTTTTGGGTAATTTACTAAAACAGAGTTACCTTAGCAATTAGTAGAAGAGAAAGATATTTTCTTGGATTGAAAAAGCAGTGAAATGCATGAAAATGTCGTGATTATAATATTGTGCGTACTTATCTTAAAGTCTGTTTTTCTTACTTGTCCTATTTGGTAATATCTACATTTTTTTTATGAAATTAATTATCATTTTAAGTTTACCATACAAAGATTTTATTGTAAAACAAGTAAGAAAAAACCTGATGAACTGAATGATTATAGTATGTCATATGTGATAAAAACACGAAGAAAACCATACATTGTCGGTCTCCTTGCAAGTTCACTCGTGTATGTTTGGATGCAACCTGTTTATTTTTCGCCACAGCCACAACACTCGTGAGTGATCTCTTCGAAAATAATAGTACCTATAGAAATTTTCACGGCTGCTTTTGTTATAAACCCATTTTATAAAAATTAAAATTATTAGCGAGTTTTATTCGTAATTTAAAAGTGTAGTTGGCACTAGTTAGCTCCAGTCAACGGATATACTCGCTAGTAGAGTTACCATACGTCCTGATTTCTCGGGACATGTCCGGACTTTTGGGCTCGTGTTCGGTCTAGTTTGTTTTAAAACTCGACGTATCGATCCATTTTACGGGGAAATATGAGCAATGGGCAGGTCAGTCAACAAACTACACACGAAGAGATAGTTTGCCATCCATTCTTAAATAATAATGATAACATACAACACGACAGGCGGCTTCAACTATCATATTTTACTCGTTAAATACTAATTATTTAAATAAGTAACAAATACACCACAGAAAAGGGTAGAAATAAGATATCGTCGTTTCTCATCGAGACGGTAAGCTTGGTATGAAAATACTTTTGATGTTTCAGAGTCAAAGTATATCGAAAGGACTATCTAGGATGTTCTTTATCTAGGGCCCAGATAATGGCTTCACGAACTAAAACAGTACGCAAATATGGCACCGACTGACAAAACTAGTAAAGCGATTATAAGCTTGGACTAATTTGTGCCTTATCTGCTAACTATAAAGCGCAGTTTTGTTTGCGTCAATATGTTCCCAGTTTGAAAGTGGGGCGCTAATCCAAGGTGCCGTATTCGAGACTGATATCTAGGGCAGTGTTTTTCAACCTTTTGAAGTAAGTGACCCCTTTACAAATAATAAAATTCTAGCGACCCCCTAGGGCCATAAACAAAAAAAAAATTAGTGATTTGAAAGACTATAGGTACCACGACAATGTAACAATTTTGTCAATACGTGACGTAAATTGTTAAAAAACAAGCAGGTCTAGCCTTCTTACGAAGTAATAATGTTTTTACTCTGTAGGGCCTAAAACACTTGCATTTTTTTACCCCCGAGTAAGGCTTCGCGACCCCACAGGTTGAAAAACACTGATCTAGGGTATTCTTGATGGGATCCCTTCGCCGGGCGCTTCGCTCGAAGCGCTCATGGCGGAACTGACGCGCTCATGGCGGAACTTGACAGACTGATCGTACTCGAGCACGTTTGTTAAGCAACACTCAGTCCGGCCAGGTGTCGGATGGGTGACCGTTAAGTGGCATTACAACTGAGCGCTTCTAGAGTCTAACACCAGAGGTGGCCACTATTCCTCATTCGATGAGAAGAAGCCGCGCGCCTCAACATGTATTGTCAGTATGTGTTCCTCAGCCGACGCAGCGCACGCGACCGGAGTTCAGCATACTGCTTGTACCTATAGACAAATTTACAATATTATTATTGGGGTAAGAATGGTCGTTAGCTTATCGTTAATCGTTATCATTAATCTCCATCGAAAAAGTACACAAGAGTACCTATAACAATATCATACATATTTTGAAAAGTTGGATTGAATTCGTTAATTTAAAACTCGTTTGATTTCTGTACGCGAACTTTTATCAAGCAGCCTTTCTATCGTCTAAAGGAGTCATTATAGATAGTAACCTCTCATTTAAACAACATATCACATCAATTTCTAATAAAATACGTAAACTAATAGTAATTTTAAAAAATCTGCGACATGTTCTTGACGTGCGACTTTTAAAATCAGTTTACTTTGCCCTCTGCCAATCAGTTTGCACATACTGCATCTTAATATGGGGAGGTGCTGGTAAAACTATTTTGAAGCCTCTTGAAGTATCACAAAGAGCTATTCCTTAAATATCACACTTTCGTCCCTTTCTCTATCCAACCAATCTCTTATATCAGGAATGCGAAGTACTGACCATTCGTCAACTGTATATTTTAACCGTAATCTTAAAGCAACACGGGGAGACTGTTTTTGACCCAGATTTATTGCGTAAGCGAAACACTTATAATGTATGTAAACAAAAACTAAATACAACACATGTTTTGCTCAGAAGTTTTATGGTTTCTTAGGTCCTCATCTGTATAACAAAGCAAACCATCAATTATCAATTTATTCTAACACAAAATTTCAATGCAAAAAAAAACTTATGATGTGGCTACTAACTCTGTCATATGATGAAACAGAAAACCTATTAAATATATTAAAGTAAATAATATTATAACAATATATATATATATATATGTATATAATTTACACACAGATACACACACACACACAGACATACACACATGCACACACATACTCGTACAATTAGTACATATAAATAGATAGTTTATAAAATGTACTTATAAGTATTAACAACAATAAAGTTAAAAAAAAACAGTTAAAAATAAATAATTACAACTAAGTATTACACACCCACTAAATTATAGAATTATAGAATATCCTTAATCCTTATAACTTTTAATTTTTTAATCACCTCACAGATAAAACTGTAATAACTACATAGACTGCTTCAACATTATGTATATCGAGGAGAGCCTGGACATCTGTAGCACAGGTTCGTCCTATTTCGGACTCCAGACTCTCACAAGGATAAGAAAAATTACATGTTAAATATTACGAAATGTACATATTCTAAAAACCTTGTGAGAAGTGAATAAATTTCTTTTTATTATTATTATTAATTTAAAAATCTATCGCCATCGCTTTCAGGATGTAACACATTGAAGCTTCTTTATGGCACAAATAAAAACTTACCAAAGAAATGCAGCAATGTGTCACATCCATCTGTCAAACGAAAGCGATTGCGATAGATTTTTAAAATTAGACAACAGCCCCCCAGGTCAAATATGCCCCAATGACCTTCGTCTAGGTAGAGGGGAACGCGGTATTTTTATTTTTTGTAGAAAATAAGTTAGGGAACCCCTGTCTAAAAGGGTACTAATGATATGAATGAGAATCAATAATAGGTGTGGGGCACTCGCCTAGGTGTCGTGGGGCGCGCGCTTGGGGCGCAGCAGCAGCAGCTTGTCGTCGGGCGGCGCGTCGTGCAGCGTCTCGATGGTGAGCGTCATCTTGTCGTCGCAGCTGTCGTCGCCCGAGTCCGAGTACAGCGACGTCGCCTGCGCACACAACACCGTGACGTCACTGCGAGCGCACGACACACGCCGCGAGACCGCACGCGGCGTCTCGCTCACACGCCGCAAGACCGCAGGACACCGCACGCGGCGTCTCGGTCGTAGCGTAAAGCCGGCGACTGACCTGTAACATTTCGTCGTAACGTAACGTTACGTTACGACGAAATGTTAAAGGTCAGTACAGCGAGCCGAGCCGCCGCGTGCTCCACCCGACTGTCGGTATTTTGGCGAATCCCTTTGAGTGTTACGTTACGCCTTAATTTTAGGTCAGTGCGACCCCGAGCGTCCGTCGTCGAGAGCGCATGTAAATCGGGCATCGGAGTGTCTTTTAGTTTTGAATTTAGTCATTGACGGTAGTTATATTTTAGTAATAATTAAATAATTAAGTAAAATCATAGAATCCAGAAACACGACTTCTTTATCCGACATTTCCGTTGCGTTGCACAGTCGAGCGCAGTGCTCGCCACGAGCAAGGGTACAAGTTAGTCAGGCAATGCCGTAACGTAACGGCAAAATGCTCCAGGTCAGTCGCCGGCTTAAGGGTATCGTAATACGCGCGTCGTACGAGAGCGACACGAGCACGTACATGTTCCAACAAGTCCATACACGAAGCGTTGTTGCAGCGTATCGCATGAATTTTTAATTGTCATCACGACGGTCGTAGCGTCAGTACGCCAGTGCGCAAAACGGCAAGCGTAGAAAATACTTTATGTCCGTTTGGTGACGAGTGAAGTTAGTGAAGTTAGTGAAGAATAGTTTAAATTTTGGAACAATATTTACGCCTACGCGACGATTGGTGTGTAGAACTCTGCTCGTCTCGTACTCGCGCGTCTTGACGATACGCTCACGAGCCGTGTGTGGAGGGCTTTAAGGCGAGGCAGTTCCCGAAATTTACTCTTTCACTATGTCTTTAGAATAAGGTTGAATATTGCATTGCTTTAATTGTCGCTTCGCCAGAAATTTGACGAAATTTAGTACATTTTTATTGATTTCTGAAATACTGGATCATTTATTAAAAATGTACTCGGTTAGTGTTAGATCAATAAAAAAGCTATCCTTTTTGCATAAAAAATCATATCACTGTCGTTGAAAATAACGAAATCTGACGATTTTAATTTTTCTTTTATGGTGTTATTCAGGATTTATTTACAGAGTAACCAAGCCATTTTTCAATATTCTGTTCGGTTATTGTGTTTCTTTGTTTCTTTTTCAGTCTACAGTAATTTTTGTGAAGTAGAATTCTACATCAGTTCTTCACATTGGAAGTTCAAAAATCAATCTTTTCATCAAACCGTGAACTGGCCTCGCCTAAATATCGGCGGCAGCGCGAACGATGCCGTGTACATAGATACAAATTATTTTTATCGTTAAAGATATCACCGGGAATAGCCCCGATTCGAGTGGTTCAGTGGTCAAAGAGCCGGTCTACCAGGTGAGAGGTCCCGGGTACGATCCCCAGCCGGACAGAAATACAAAATGATGAACTTTGATTTCTGTGAAGGTTTTGGGTGTTACTATAAAGTATTATTATGAGTAAATATTTTAAACAGGGATTGAAATACCGTTAAAAAAAATACGCTACAAAAAAATAACGTTCAAAATACCGTTAAAACATTTTATCGGTAAATTTATCTGTAAAAATAACGTTAAAATTATTGTTCCGGTAAAATTACCGTTAAAAATAGTGTTAAACTTTACCGGTACAATAGTACCGGTAAAATTGTCGGTAAAAAAGTAACGTTATTAATTAGAATAACGTTAAAGTAACGTTATTAATTAGAATAACGTTAATTTTAAAGTAACGGTAACAAACAGTAAGAAATAACGTTAAAAGTAACGTTATTCATTGAAATTAGATAGATAGATAGATAGATAGATCGTTTATTGCTGCTTTTTAACACACATATAACACAATTTACAGAAAATTTTAAAATACAAATAAAAACAAAACATGATCTTATATAATATGTGTGCAGCAGCAACAGGGCCAAGGCTCAGCGTAATATTCGCGTAATTACGTACAAGTTAGGTGTGAATTTGAGTTACTGCATTGCAGCTGTCCGCAATGTATGTCCATATATCATAATATACTCATCAACTTTGTCTAGGGATAGTAGGGATACAGATGTTATTTTCATACAAACGAGGTAACTTTGAAGCCTTGGTTTTCTGCCAGGGATGTACCGTGCTGGCCATCCAGAGAGTGAATAGAGGAGATTCAGATCGCTATACACACCCAACTGATCTGATCAGCATTCTAAAAAAACCTTTGGAAGTGTCAGAGTTCTCAGTTTGAGGATCCATACATCATGCTATTTTCGCAGTTTTTTTAAACATATCCTTCAATCTTTTAGAATGCTGGTCAGATCAGTTGGGTGTGTATAGCGATCTGTATCTCCTCCATTAACTCCCTAGATAGCCATCATCAGATCACAGCACAGTACATCCCTGGCAGGAAACCAAGGTTTCAAAGTTACCTCGTTTGTATGTAAATAACACCTGTATCTCTAGACAAAGTTACTGTTGATGTGTGTATAATATATCTTAAGATATATTCAGCGTAATTACGTTAATTTTAATGTTAAAAGTACCGGTAAATAAAAGTAAGAAATAACGTTACATTTAAAAATAACGTTATCAATCCATGATTTTAAAATATATAATTAAGTAGTATATAAATCGACTAGCATCCAATTACAAGCATCTCTTAATTTGGGGCTCGATGACGATGTTATATGAAATAGTCCAAGCATTTTATTGATCGATGTATAGTGTGTCGGCAGTCGGGCGCATAGTTACCGTGATGCGGTTCTTGGTGTGTATGCGCACGTGCTTGGCGAGGTGGTCGGAGCGCATGAAGCGCTTGCTGCACTCGGGGCACTCGAAGCGCTTCTCCCCCGTGTGCGTGCGCCGGTGCCGCTGCAGCTCGTCCGACCGCGTGAACCTGCCGAGAGCACTCGGGTTAATGCCGTCTTTAGGTGGACGACTGGTTAAATGAGACCTCGTCCGCGAGGACCGGGAGAGGAGCGGGCGGTAGGCGCCAACCACGAACAAATCAAAACTAAATAATCCTAAAGTAACATCTGAGAAGGGGCGCTCGCGGGGTGCCAGCGCAGGTGCGAGGTCTCGCCGTACACTAGTTACCTCTTGCCACAGAACAGCCAGTTGCAGGAGAAGGGGCGCTCGCCGGAGTGCCAGCGCAGGTGCGCGCGCAGGTGCGAGGTCTCGCCGTACACTAGTTACCTCTTGCCACAGAACAGCCAGTTGCAGAAGGGGCGCTCGCCGGAGTGCCAGCGCAGGTGCGAGGTCTCGCCGTACACTAGTTACCTCTTGCCACAGAACAGCCAGTTGCAGGAGAAGGGGCGCTCGCCGGAGTGCCAGCGCAGGTGCGCGCGCAGGTGCGAGGTCTTGCCGTAGACCTTGTTGCAGCCGGGGATGTGGCACACGTGCTGCTTCTTGCGGTCCACGGCGCGGTTCTCGCCCTGGTCGCAGTTGGGGCAGGTGCACGCCACGCGCTTCATGAGCCGCTTGGCGCCGCCCGGGCTGTTGGGGCGCGGCTTGGCCTCGCACTCGCCGCCCGACCCCGCGCTGCCACCGCCCCCGCCCCCCGCGCCGCCACCGCCCCCGCCCCCGCTCACCGTCACCACCTGCCACTTGCCCGGCTCGTTCGGGTCCTGCTGGATCTGTTGCCCTGGGAAATGAAAAGACCGTGGGTATACTTTCACCGAAAAAAATGTATGAAAATCATTTTTTTATTTATTTATTTAATTCAAGCAACTAGGTCCATACAATATATACCTTACAGACTAACATACAATACATATACTTAAATTACATTTTTACAACTATTTTACACGCATTGATCGACTATACCTAGAAAACCAATCGCTACGTAGTTATTGAAGGCCGAAAAACCGATGGCCGTTGGGGCGGAAAGTTTCTGGAATGGCTCGCGCGCACCGGACGACGCTCCGTGAGTAGGCCCCCGACAAGGGGGGACCGGCGTGAGGAGATCTTTGTGGCCTATAGTGGCCCAGCAGTGGGTGTCGTGTGGCTGATATGATGATGAATAGAATTAATTGAAAAGCGATATAATTTGAAGTGGGTCCCCTTTCGATCATGTAATAAATGAATTCGTTACGAGTATTACCTATGATAGAGTGCTGTTGTTGTTGTTGTTGCTGCTGCTGCTGCTGATGCTGCTGCAGCTGCTGCAGCTGCACGGCGGGCAGCCCCAGCGCGCCCACCAGCTGCACGCCGCCGCCCACGCCCAGCGTCGGCACCTGCACACGTACCACACGTTACACCACGTCCGGTACCATCATCATGAACCCTATTTTTGAATCCTTCCGCTGACATCGAACGCTCTTTACTACTCATTTTTATTCATTCAACATAGCAAAATCTGTACTATTGAATAGTTGGTCAGCCAACGACCCAAATCTGCTATTGTTGACGTCATAATCGTGTTTGAGTTCTAATGGTAATGCTTTTTGTCACAGTTCTTGTTTCTTAAACCCAAAATCAAGACACAATGTGTTTCCGTTTTGGGTTTAATAAACAAGAACTGTGTCAAAAAGCATTACCATTCAAACACCATCGAACTACGATTTTGACGAAAACATTAACCGACTTGACCCCCAGTTCTTGTTTCTTAAACTCAAAAATTTTATGACTCTTAACGATTATGACGCTAACAATAGCAAACTTGGGCCCCAGTTCTCCTGTCAGTCATGTCTTTCTTCTTCTTCTTCTTAATGAATGGCTTGCTCTGTGGTCTAAGCACAATTCCGCCAATGTCACGTTAGTCATGTCTCTGGTCACCGATTTTGGAGTGACATTTGACATTGGAGTGTCAATTATGCCATTATGCCGCATGCGACTTAAGTCACACGAACGATATCAAACGAATTATTCAAAAATAGGGCCTCATACCACACGCAAGCTACACACACGTGATCCACGCCCAGTGGCGGCACCTACGTCAGACTATACCACTACGAGGGCTGTCGCAGACACACCACACGCAAGCTACACGACAACTGTACGATGTACGTAGTACTCGCCTCCACCCATATTGCAAGACACTAAATAATTATTATAAGACATGTTCCACTTTATTACTGAGGATGCTGTGACCACACTCAGACAACGCCATTATTTATTGCGCCTAAGGGAAATACATTCATTACTTACAACTCAATAAAAAATCGTTAGACATTAATAAGCCCAGGCACAATACACCTATTACTGCTAAGCTGCTGCAGCAAATATAAATATTATGATTTGCCGCAAGTGTACTATAATCAGGGATTGATAACGTTATTTTTAAATGTAACGTTATTTTTTACTTTTTTTACCGCTACTTTTACTTATGTCAATAAATAACGTTACTTTAGAAAACGTTACATTGAAATTAACATTATTTCCGTAAATAACGTTATTTTAACGTTATTTCTTACTTTTTGTTACCGTTACGTTAAAATTAACGTTATTCCAATTAATAACGTTACTTTTGTAACCGATAATTTTACCGGTACTATTGTACCGGTAAAGTTGAGCGCTATATTTAACGGTAATTTTACCGTTACAATAATTTTAACGTTATTTTTACCGGTAAATTTACGGATAAAATGTTTTAACGTTATTTTTTTACGATATTTCAATCCCTGACTATAATATTATAGTCGCTAGCTAAACTAGTATGCACGTAATGTCGCGGAAAATATTGCAATAATAGTATATGACTAGCCCTCAGGATTACAAAACAACGGTGGTGTGACAATTTAACTTTTAAAGTCAACTTTAAATGTTGCCATTTCATTTTATTTTAAAGTGTAAAGTTTGCAATTTTTTTCAGTTTTTAATCTGTGAAACAGATCGCGGGTTCGATTCCCGTCTGAGTACTGATCTGATACGAGTCGTATTTTTTCTAGTATATTATTTACTAGTATTGTGAAACAGAGCTAAAAAAATCTTACTGTTAAAGTTTAAAGTCGGACAGCTGCAAGATTACAGTTTCCAATATTACCCTAGCTTAGCTACTAATCGTGCAGTGAACCAAACAAGCATTGAGCATTAAAGTAACTAATCAACAATAGTTTATTTTTTTGATATTTCCAAAAACTATTACTTTTTACCACACTTAACAATTTTTTGGTCCAACACTTGGCATAAAGCATTAGATTCAATATATCATTCGACACTTTCATACTATACAGCCTTAATTAATCTATAACATGAACAGTTGATAGTCACAATATTGGTAAATGAGCGATTTATATACCAGACGGCCTTATCACCTGTCGAGGTCTCAGAGTAAAGATACTAAAAGTGTTGATGCCTGAGGAGTATTTGTGAAGTCTTTATCGTGTGTGAGTGTGTGTGTCGACTGTTTTAACAACATGAGCAATAACTACCCGATAGTTTAAGATATTGTTAATAGTCCATTGTACTACATAGAGGTAACACTAGTAAGTAATACCGTAGGTGACTTAACACATTAATGTCGCGGGCACCAGACACAAAAGTAAGTATAGTGATCGTGTGTGTTCTGTTTGTGTTAGAGGCGATACTTGCAGCCGTCTGGTATATATATATAGCTGTATGCGTGTATGTATATATGTGTGTGTGTGTTCTGTTTGTGTTAGAGGCGATACTTACATTGCAGCCGTCTGGTGTGTGTCTGCGTGTGGGCGTGCGCATGTGTGTGTGTGTGCGTGTGTACCTGCAGTACATTGCGTACATTGTGTTGCGGCAGCACGGCGACGGGCGGCGCGCCGTCGGCCATCGGCGCCGCGCCCACCGCCTCCAACAACACCACACCACATCACACACCACCACCACCACCACCGCCACCACCATACTCAATCTAACGGTCTACCAGGATTGCCAGATTGTGGGCTCTTTCCGCAATTTTGAGGAAAACTTCAATTATTGAGGGGGGCAAGAACGTATAATTTTCGAGGAAAAAAAATCGTGTTTAGGATATTTTCTTCGTACAAATTGTTTCATTTTAGGGGAAAATAAAATGAATACGAAATTGATATCTGGCAACCCTGCGGTCTGGCCACAAAACAGACCGATACACGCCGACAGTGCAGCGACTCACCGCCGGTCACGCTGTTGCGTGGCCAGATTGTAACAAGTGTATCCGAACGCTATATACTTACGGCCGATTTCAATAACCTATCCTCAGTAAGAGATAGAGCTCTCGCAGACTACAGACTTTCTATCGGCCGATAGTTGGGTCGGACCGTTTATAATATGAAGAATCGGCCGATAACCGAATCGTTGTAATGAGCGCACTTGCATACTTCTTCATACCGATTGTAGGCCCGACCAACTATCGGCCGATAGTTTGATCTGTAGTTTGCGGGGACTCATAGACTTACTAAAGATTTGTTGCCTAGATATTTATGTTAAATGACGGGAAATAATAAGTTGCCTAGTAACAGCCCCCTGATTACGTAACTTGATTGAAACCGCAGTTACATTGCTGCTTTAGTAGGGAGGTTGTCACATTTGTTCTTACTAAAACAGAGATGGAACTGCGATTTCTGTAACAAAGTTACAAAATCAGGGGGCAGATTCAATAGTAGGCCTATTGAAATCGGCCGACAGTACACAGTCGACCACTCCGGTGGTAAATGGTGGTAAATGTGTAAAATACAAACTGAATTTTGAGTTTATCACTACAAAATCTATGAACCAAAAATATGTTCGAATCTTGTTGATGATAATAAAATAGTGAATTCTCAACGCTAAATTCTTTACGAAATTAATCAAAAACCATTTTTGAAGAATGAAAAAGAAACTGGTTTTTTAAATTATTTAACACCTACAGTCAAAAAATAAACGAAACAGAATACAAAACTACATGCAACCGAATCATTCATGCGCAAAAGCGGAACTAATAATAATAATAAGTAACTCGTCAAAAGTAATGATTAACCGACCTGGGCCTCGTCTATGTTCATACACATACACCATCTCAAAAGATATAAAAAAAGATTTTGAGAAAAATGCAATTAATTTCATAATATAGATAATGCACGGTTAAGGTGATTAGTACCCTCAAGTGGTGCCCTCACCTTAATTATATTTATTGCTCGCTAAGTACATAATGTATTGAACATTCAAACGTTGCGATTGAAGCTAAAGTTCTATAGTTTATTTACAAATAATAAACTTTCTAAAATATAGTTCGTTGTAGTAGTAGTAGGCAAGTGTTACAAGCGGGCACTTTTTGCTCTTTTGCCTACTACTACTACAACAAACTATATTTTATTGAGGTAATAGGGATGTTGACTAATGAATAAAATAACGAAATACTAATAAAAATCGTAAACATATTAAACTTTTAGAGTAGCTTGTATACCTCTTGGTTTTATATATTGCATATTATTTGTTTTATGACCCTTCAAAGTTGGGTGGACAAGTCCATTTAAAAAGTATAAAATTTATTAAAATAAATAATACCTTTAATTAGTCCGTAAAATGTATAGCAAATTTGTCTAAGAAACTATTTTGATAAACACAATATTTAATATAGCTGCCGAACAAATTTCCTACGCGTTGCATACAAACTAGCACGGCGTGACGTCATAACGTGCAAGCCATTAGTATGGAGCGTTTTTGATCGAGTCCATTTGTGTGCATTTCACACTGTGATATCTCGGGCAGTTTTCATGCTAGCGAATTAATTCTTTTACCAATGTTTCTTTTTTTGAGAGGTAATTTATGTAACATAAAATAAAAAAAATGGTCAACATCCCTATTATTTGTAAATAAATTATAGAAACTTAGCTTGAATCTCAACGTTTGAATTTTAAGCAATATTTTTTTTTAAGGTGAGGGCGCTACTGTGAGGAGATTGATTATTATACAATTAAAAAAAAATTATTTTTTACGAAATAAGGCGTCAAAGATGACACAACCTTTACATTAAAACACTGTCACTGTCATAGAGTCTAGTCTGTGGTTCCGTTACGTTTTGGTTTTCGTTGTCTTTAAAGTTGAGTTTTGCAAAAATCGAAATGTCATCTGATCAGACAGAACTGACAGTGAGAGCCAAATAGCATCAAAATCTCTATTAGTAACCTGAGACGACATTCTCCACAATGATATTTTTTGTGTATGTTTGCATTTTTACACAAATTATTCCTATCAAAAAAATAAAACAACTTTAGAAAAATTGGATAAAAAAACTGTTTATAGTATCTTTACCATTTTTTGGTATACTGTAGGTACATAGACGTGACCCAGACTTATACATTATAAGTAGCCGTAGTAGACTAGACGATCAAGCATTTCTTGTCAATCATTTACATTGCATTACCACCACCACTAGCATTTGGGGGCGTGGCCTACTTTTGATAGGCCACGGTAATCTATCTTTTCCGTGGTGCTTGTTAATTAAACATCGCTCCTAAACGATCTAAGTGTGATTGATAAGCCGATGCAATGTAAATTATTGACAAGTAGTTTTGATCGTTTAATGGGTGATTAGGACATCTCTTTTATAGACGAAAGCGGTGTTTTCATTTTATCGGTTAGTTTATACCGATAAAAATTGCGTATTCTAATGAATTTCCATATTGTCAACATTTTATTATTATTAATATCTCAAGCTGCTCTTAACGATGATAGAGACAACAAAAATACCGCATTCGTTCAATCTGTGAGAAAACTATTACTGATCAACAGCGTGAGCGCACTACTCACTCATGGTATGTATTTCGATCATTTTAACTTTAATTTCGAAAATAGAGGAAATATTCGAGCAGACATTTGTCGAGATGAGTGCTAGAGCGCCACACGCATAAAAATCACAGCATTTACAATCCATACAGTAGCGTAATGAATGAATGTGAAGAAATGTGACATGATACAATTTCATTTAGCAACATTAAAAGTCTGTCCCCACATATCCGGGCCGGGACGAGTCAGTGGCCCAAGTACGTTGGAAGTGCTAAGATTCTGTATGTGAAACAAATATACGTTGAGCTCCGTCATCGGCGGCTTCGTTTCGGTTCCGGAGCTCAAGATACGTCGGTCCGTAATGTAGAACATAGAGACGCCCAACATAGCTTGGGCCCCGGACACGGCCCGGGCACGTTATTGGTCGCACTGCTGTATGGAATGCGATAGTGTGGTACAATAGAATGGTACATAGTGACGTGTCGTACCTGCAGCGTGATGGTGCCCTGCTGCTGGCCGGCCTGCGCGCCGTTGCCCTGCGGAGGGGACATTGAACCACATCTGTACCTCATCTGTACCACATCTGTACTGTCACTAACCCCCAGATCCAATAATCAATCCACAGATAGGCAGGCTGATTATCTAAATAATTAAAAAAATAGTTTAAAAAAAACAAAAAACCGACTTCAAAAAACCTACCTCTAAAAACAAAAAAATATATTTGTAATAATAAAAATCCGTCTATTGAAGTCGGGTGGGGCTGGAGTACAAATTCCTTTTTTTATTCTAAAAGCCCCACCCGACTTCAATAGACGGATTTTTATTATTACGAATTTTATTTCTTGCTTTTTAGAGGTAGGTTTTTTGAAGTCGGTTTTTTGTTTTTTTTAAACTATTTTTAATTTTTTTATTTTTAGTGTAGGTACCTTGTAGGTAAGGTATATGTAGAAAAATCGGCTCAGCCAAACGTAAGATAATCGCGGAGAAACATACATACGGGTCAAACTGAGAACCTCCTTTTTTAAGTCGGTTAAAGAACTACAAAAAAAATATTATCTTATTCAGTTCATAAACAAAGAAGTAATACGACCATTATCATCGAGGTAATTCACACAAATCATACTATTTTCGTGCTTTTTTCAAAATTACTTGAAAAGTACTGAACCGATTTCCAAATTTTAAAAAATGGGACCAACTTGGGAGTTACCTAATGTAATAACGTTTGAATCATTTCAATCGGTCCAGCCGTCTTCGAGTAATCGGTAATTCGGAGTAACCGGACATACACAAAAAAAACAAATATACAGACGAACATAGAACCTCCTCCTTTTTTGGAAGTCGGTTAAAAACCATCTAGCGACCAGTGGCAATGAGGATCAGTAACGACTTTTGTTTAGTGGCTTATCAGAAAGCTTATGCCACCACACGATTAACTGTGAAGAATACGAGCTAAAACACTATTATTTTGTGGAGTCATTATGACGTCATCGAGACGTACGCGAACCTTATGTCGTATGTAATAAAGCATATTAAAACTCTTATAACTCGACCATTTCTAAACGGATTTCAAAAAATCTTTCACTAAGTTTCATAGCTATGAATATGTTTTTATATTATACCAATAAAACTATAGGATTCAAACCTGTTACCGATCCTCATTATGGAATCGTCGCTGAAGAAATCGAGAATTCGTCGCGGTCGCGTCACGGTTACCGAGTTAGATAATACGAATTTTGGAGCATTTTCTCGCGGCACTAACAGGAACTTGATTGCTGGTACGAAATCGAGTTTGACAGCGACGATTCCGTAATTATTACGGGTCGTTAAATGGTTTTTAGTTAGATAATCAGCCTGCCGGATTGCCGGTTGCTAAGCAACTGTCGTAATTTTTTTATTAATGTAAAGAAAATCACTCATTTATTTTAACTGTTGCTTTTCTTAAATTTTAATGATGTTCTGAGAGTTTGAATTTGCCGCGTTATCTATGGAAGTCTACCAAATGTCGCAACTGACAGCTGTGACATTGCGAAATATAAAAGTAAGGTTATAAACGGTTGTAATTATTAGAAACGCAATTTCGTCTTTGTTTCATTAATCTCCATTGAAAAGTACACAAGAGTACCTAAGTACCTACAACAATATTATATTAATATCAACCGTTACATAGCAATTAATCTGGCTCAGGCCTACCCCTATCTGTGGATCGATTATTGGGCCTGGCCGCAATTCACAATGCAATGTCACTACTGCCCTAGTCAGATAAGGGGCCATCCATAAATTACGTCACACGTTAAGGGGGAGGGAGGGGTCAACGAAATGTGACAAGGGGGTGGGAGGGGTCCTAAATTTCGTGACGTCACATTTCAAAATAATTTAAATTGAAATTTTGCTTATTTATTCAATAATTATTTCAAGATGTTAAAATATGTGACGTCACACTAGGGACCTCACAAGGGGGTAGGGGTCTCACAAATGTGACCAGCTGGGACGGGGTAGGGGGTCAACAACCATGAAATTCGTGTGACGTAATTGATGGATGGCCCCTAACTGAGAAACGTTGCGTCCCGATTAAACCCAGCCCCCCTTAAACCCAGCCCCCCTCACATGATCACCGAAACACGATATACAACGTGTTACAAAATAACCCTTAATACCGAAATATGGTAGATAGGAACCATCAAACTGAACAACTTTTACTATGGGACCAACTCTGAAATCGCGAAAAAAATCAGCTGTTTCATACAAACAATAATAACGAAACTATCAAAATGTATGAAACAGCTGACTTTTTTTCGCGATTTCAGAGTTGGTCCCATAGTAAAAGTTGTTCCCTTTCTATCATATTCGGCTTTAGAGGTTACTTTGTACCACGTCAAAGTCTATTAGGGAGCAGTTATAGCTATGTACCACGGGCAACAGCGTCGCTTAACCACTCTTAAGAGGATTGTCAAGTAAACGGTCTCCATACAAACGGCGATAACGTTTCCCATCCTCAGAACCTTAACCTACAGCAATGAATTTTTGGTATGTTATTGAAATGCCTAAAAACTAGGGCTGTACGTTTTGATTTTTAAAATATTCATTGTAGATTTGAAAATATTGGCACTTCTGTGTTTTGTATGAAATCACTAAAATGCAAATATTTCGAAATCTATTATAGATATTTAAAAAATCAAAACGTTCAGCCCTAGTATTTAGGCATTTCAAAAAAATACCAAAAATTAATTACTGTAGGTTAAGGTTTTGAGGGTGGGAAACGTTATCGCCGTTTGTATGAAGACCGTTTACTTGACAATCCTCTTAAGGTTAAAACCGCTCGCACGCCGCGCCGTCACTTAGTTTAGTTCGCGCAGGGCGATACAAGCGCACACGATTTTTTTGCTAAATGGTTAAGACTTCGTAGCGATTTTGCCGCTGATTGCCGCTCGCTCAAGAATACGGACATTTCAACATATATTTCAGTTTCGAGTTGCTGAAGTACAAAAAGTTATCGTATTTGCCAGTTCTAATAACTGTTAGAAACGATAACTTTTTGTACTTTAGCTACAAAAAACTGAAATATATTTTAAAATGTATGTAATCTTATATGCGAAAAGTGTCCGAGACACATATTTCAATTGCTCACACAGACTTAAGAAATCTTGAGAAAACATGAAATGTAGCTTCAGTCGGCGACAAAATCGCTACGGGCTCGTAAGCGACGCCTTCGCCCGTAGCATGTTGAATGAACGAAACCATATAAAATAACGTAATTAGATGAAGTAGGTATGTGTGTGTGCGTTACCTGCACGTTGGCGAGCGAGGCGATCTGTATCTGCTGGATCTGGCCCGACGGCGTCAGCACGCTGGCCATCTGCGGCTGCTGCATCTGCGACCACACACACCGCACCGCACAATACAACACACGTGGTTCAATAAAACTATATCAGACTGATCAAACGAGCGGGATGGTTCGTTACGATGAATTTCACAATACAGGGGCCGTACCGGCTAACGTTCCGAACTTTGGCAAGTCTGCCGGGCTTCAAATTAATACAGAGAAATCGAGACCCAATCAGGAGCTAACCTTACCGGCTAACTTTTCGAACTTTGGCAGCTCTGCCGAGCTTAAACTTAAAACAGGTAAATCGAAGTAAGGAATTCCGTATTGTACTGTTTGCCTAAGTTGTTTGGAAGATAGGTATCGATGTTCGTGTGACATCATGAATTGGGGTTCACCATTTTGGTCTGATTGGGTTTCTAAATTGAATCCCTTGAGAAACTGCACATTCTTTAATATCATTCGATCGATTGGTCGATTTATCTGTTTTTATTTGAAACCCGGCAGACTTGCCGAAGTTCGGTGAGTTAGCCGGTAGGCCAGTGCAGCCCAGGCCAAAATGGCAAAACCCCGATTCATGATGTCACTCGAACATTGATATCTACCAAATAACTTCGGCAAATAGTACAATACGAAATTCCGTATTTCGATTCATCTGTTTTAAGTTGAAGCCCGGCAGATTTGCCGAACTTCGAAAATTTAGCCGATACTTCCCCTGACTAATAAAATGAACAGGGTGGTTCGTTACGATGTAGTACCGAGTTTTTGCTGGTCAGAAACAAATAAGACACAATGAATTTCTCAATACAGAGCAGGGCGTATCGACGGGCTCATCTCTAGTATGTAGTGTGGTACACGTGGTGCCCTCCCCCCTAATACCTGGTGTAGCGGCGGCAGCAGCTGCAGCGGCGGCGCGTGCAGCGGCACGTGCACGGTGTGGTACACGTGGTGCCCGCCGCCCACGCTCACCGGCACCTGCACCGGCACCATGCCCCCCACGGCGCCCACTCCCCCCACTCCCCCGACGCCCCCCACTCCACGCACCGCCACGCCCGCACCTAAACCACACACGCAAACGATATTATACTTTCCGCTAGCACTCGCCCACTGAACTCTGTAACCCACCATTTACACTGTTCTTCATCGACGTGTTTATAAAAATACGAATTACCAAAATCTGATACCTAAAAACTGACTGAGTGCTTCGCGGACTCGCGGTACGCGCATATTGCATCGAATAGAATTCAATAACCCGGCAAACCTTTCAGTTTCAAGTGTACATTTCCCATAAATGTACACCGGTCTCAAATAACTTCCCAAAAAGAACATTTCCCAAAATGACCATATCCCATAGTACATTTCCCAAAATGTATCTTTCCCAAAATGTTACACTCTTAGAATTAGAACAGATAGGAACAACTGATTGGATACATTTTAAGTATCAGGTCAGGAGTACATAAATATGGAAGGTTAACTTCTATTATTAAAAAAAATCTTTTTCTAAATATTTTTTTATCCAATCAGTGATTCCTATCTGTTCTAGGAGTGTACATTTTGGGAAAGATACATTTTGGGAAAGATACATTTTGGGAAATGTACATTACGGGAAGTGTACATTTTGAACCTGAAGGCGTCAAACGAGTACGTCAACTGATCTGTGTATTAATATATTTGTAAGTCGTAGGATATTCGTACAAATCGGATCTTTGTACAGTAAGTAGCACATGATGTTATACAAACTGTCAAAAATCTGTTATTTATTTTGAACCTTAATAGCTTTGCATTTAAGTATAAATCTGATTGAATATCATTCCCCTGTCGTGGAAGCCCAGCGGGCCGTTCACTGTACTTATCTTAGTACTTTTAGAACTTCAAAGTACACCAGGCAACTAGACGCGGTATACAAGCTGCTTCGGATCCAAGAGTTGACCCGGGACGGTTTCTTAGTATTTGTTTTTATGTATCTTACTGCTGTTTGCAAAATGTTTCTTTTGTTTCTGTTTTCATAATTATGTTTTATTTATGTATTCTCTTTTATATACAACTTTTATAAAATAGATAAGATAGTGAATACATGATATATATATTTTTTGCATTAATATTTATTTTTCCTAAATTAGTTTATTTTACATCTTTTTTTCTGCTACCCGCGTATCGCCATAGGGTGATGGCTGAAAATCGGAGTTTCTTGCTTTCAGCGAATATTACGCTGAGCCTTGGCCCTGTTGCTGCTGCACACATATTATATAAGATCATGTTTTGTTTTTATTTGTATTTTTAAAAATTGCTGTAAATTATGTTACATGTGTGTTAAAAAGCAGCAATAAACGATGTATCTATCTATCTATCTAGTATGATTGTATCATCTAACATTGATGTAATGTAACCTTTGTGTAAAAGACGAATAAATAAATTATATTATATTATATTATTGTAAAGGACCGGACAATTAGAATAATCTAAGACAGACTTGTGCCCTTTGTTATAATTGCATGTATATCAAAGCATCCGTCAGTCCAAAATGTTGACGTCAGCAAATCAAAATTGTGGTAATTCGCGATTTACCTAAGATACGCTGGGTTTTCGTAAGGTAATCACATTACTCGGACGATTGTAAAAACTGGATAATTAGAATCTGAGATAGATTCTAATCATCCAGAAGTAGACTTCAGATTTCATAAAACAAAATTATTAATTTATTACAATATAGGTACTTTACAATCGACATTAGAAGTGCATGTTAATCACATTTATACATTTTATACATAAATCTCGTATTCGCGCTTACGCGCTCACTAGACATGAAATAAAACACTTTTTAACGGACACTAAGTACTTATATAGATAATTAGTTGGAATTTGATTTTTATTTATTTATTTTTATTTTATTTATTGAACATTGTTACCACAGCATTTACAGAGCATTAAAAAATCAAAAATAAAACCAAATACCAATTATTTACCAAAGTTATCCGTTTAAAAGTGTTTTATTTCACAAATCTCGTAAGTACGAGTATGACACGTTTACAAGTAAACGTCGGTGTTTGAACTTATCTGTTTGATCGGTAAGCGAAAAGGCAAAATTAAAAAATCACAGGAGTAAAATGTCGTTTCGAAAGTAGCGAGGCCCGCCTAGAGTATAGCAGAAGCGACGGTCGCCTCGGACGCGCGGACGTCCACGGGCCGTCCGTATCCGTCATTTACAAATAACTACGATCTACCTACGTCGACGAAAACCGCGTGATCGATCATCGAAAAAGTGTGAAAGTGAAAGGAGTGATGAAATAATGAGGTGGAAAATTAACAAACAAAGCAAAGAAACAGTAAGTATCGCAAGGTAATTTATTAGGTAAGCGGGGGTGTTAGTCTGCGGGCACGACAACGGCGACGACCGAGCGGCGGCGACCGCGGGGGGGGGCCGCGGGGGGGACCGCGGGGGGCGTGGCCTGGCCATGTCGTCGCGCGTCGCCGCCGCTCCGCCGTCGCGCCGCCCCGCCGTCGCTCGGCCGCCGCCATTCTCGTGCCCGCAGCCTTAAGAGCCCGTAGCGATTTTGCCGCCGACTGCAGCTCTCTCGCTCGCACGTTTCAGGTTTTCTCAATATTTCTTAAATCCGAGTGCGCAATTGAAAAATGTGTCTCGTCCACTTTTAGCAATATAAGATTACGGACATTTTAAAATATATTTCAGTTTTTTGTTGCTAAAGTACAAAAAGTTATCGTTTCTAACGGTTATTTGAACCGGCAGATAAGATAACTTTTTGTACTTCAGCGACTCGAAACTGAAATATATTTTAAAATGTCCGTGATCTTATGTTGCGAAAAGTGGCCGAGACGCGATTTAATTTACGCACTCGGATTTAAAAAATCTTGAGAAAACATGAGATGTGCGAGCGAGAGAGCGGCAGTCGGCGGCAAAATCGCTACGGAGCCTTAAGGTATGATTCCGATCTCCGCAGCGAGCAGTGCTGCCGCAGCACTGCGCTCCAAGTGGAAACGTAACATTAATCGAAAATGGCTCAATCGCAGCGAAGAAGTGTCGCGACCGCATAGCTGCGCGGTCGCGTCACTTTTCCGCTCACTTCAAATTGAGCCTTTTAATCATAACATTACGGTTCAATTTGGAGCGCAGTGCTGCGGCAGCACTTCTGGAGATCGGAATCAGACCTTTAGACGGGTCCGTCCGGCAGAGGGGGCCGAGGGGTCCCTCCGCGGGCGGCGACGGCGCGGCCACGTACCTTGCGGCGTGGGGCTCTCCGGCGACTTGGGCTCCTTCTTGGCTTCGGTGACGGTGAGCGTGCAGGCGGGTGCGGGCGCGGGCGCGGGCGCGGCCAGCTGCAGCGGCGCGGCGCACGACACGGGCACGTGCGCGCCCAGCTGCAGCGGCAGCGACACCATGTGCGCGCCCGCGCCCGCCACCGCGCCGCCCACCGCGCTTATGGGGATGGAGAGGTTAGTGCCCGCCAGCGTCAGCGTCGCCTGCTGCTCTGTGACGCGAAGCCCCCAAACACGTTAGTGGCCGGCGCGCGGGAGGGGGGGGGGGGCGAGCCAGGGAGGGGGAGGCCGGTGAGATCAAGGAGGAACATTGTTATACTAATATGATCGGCGACATGGTCTGGCCGCTCGCTGAGCAGATTTAACACCTCACGCGTATGTTAACTCAGATTAATCTAGGTAGGGAGAAGTGAAAATGAGTTGAAATAGCAGATTAATCTAGGTAGGGAGAAGTGAAAATGAGTTGAAATAGCAGATTAATCTAGGTAGGGAGGCGAAGTGAAAATGAGTTGAAATATTATGAGAAAGCGAAAGTGTACCGAAGTGAAGCTGTTGAAAGGTGATACTGCCGTAATTATCCCAAGCAAAGATATGAATTAAATATTTCGTATTTCAAATCTAGCCTTAAGTGGCGCTTGCGAATGGTATTGCCACAATCGCAGAAATTGAAGTCAATCAGTCAGTGGACGCTGATCATTTACACTCGATCCCGACAAATGCGTATAGTTTGCAAAAAAACACAAAAATAGAACAAGACAACACAGAATAGAATGAAACTAAGTGAGTGATAATAAGATGTCATAAATAAACATTTTTTTTTTTTATTAAAAAAGCAAAATACGTGCTGTACGCTCAGTTCAGGGTGCAATAATTAATGCGATTATGTAAATGATAGGTGATGATGGTAAAAGGCAAATAGTGATACTATAGTTATTTACAGTATTTTCAAAACATTGTAAGTGGTTAAAATGTAGCACTCCGAACGAAACGCAAACCCTATTATCATAATATTAATACCGTCAATAAAGTTTTAAAGGTCTTCAAAACAAGAGACTTATTTCCTAATTCTAACAGAGAATGTTTGTATTTGCGTAACATTAAAAGCAGGATAACATCAAGATCAGTCTTTGTGGGAGCGACGCGTGATTATACAGGTAGTCCCACGATATGGCTTTCATTTATATTTTTTCAACAAAAATATAAAACCAAATTAATATGTTTAGTTTATCGCGTTAGAGCACGTATGTTGCTGATCGTACGTAGCGGTAGTGCACTGCGTGCGAGTGATGTCATGTCAGTGTAGTGTAGTGTAGTGTAGTATGGTGTGGTGTGGTGTGTAGTTACCGTGCGGCAGGTGCATGACGTTGTGCAGCAGCGCGTGGGGCAGCACGCCCGAGCGCACCAGCTGCCCGTTGACCAGCTGCACGCTGCCGCCGCCCAGCCCCTGAGGGACGATCATACTGTCAGATACACCACCAGTACTCAAACTATTTCACCGGATCACATGCCGTCCGTCAGATACGCAAGTGGTCAAATACGCATTTCGTTCGCCAGATTTCAAAACGAATACTCAACTCGTCAGAAATACAACTCGCCAGATACGAGGGTGGGTCAAAAAGTTCGCGGAATGGAGGGGAAAAATTAAGAAATTAAACACAAAATTATTTTTCCTTTTCAATATATTCTCCCTTAACTCTAATACATTTATCAGATCGGTGAATTAATTTATTAATACCCTCGAAAAAAAATGTTTTATCTTTGTCGTCAAAATAGGCCTGCCTGCCCTGCCTGCCCCTGTCCCTGCCTTGCTTGAAGAGGTTGTGCCACTTGTAAATCATGGTTTTACCAGGACAAGCATCCCCATAAACAGAAAACATCTCATTCCAAATGGTTTGAGGAGGTTTTCCTTGCTTGGTAAGGAACTTTATGACTGCACGAAATTCAATTTTTTCCATGTTTTAAATTTTCTTCCGGATTGACTTGTTGATTGACGTGTATCTCAGTGAATAATGACCTGTTTTTAATAAAAAAATATATTTATACCCTTAATGAGTGGCACAACTAGTGCAGGTAAAAAAAAGGTGAATTAATTTATTAATACCCTCGAAAAAAAATGTTTTATCTTTGTCGTCAAAATAGGCCTGCCTGCCCTGCCTGCCCTGCCTGCCCCTGTCCCTGCCTTGCTTGAAGAGGTTGTGCCACTTGTAAATCATGGTTTTACCAGGACAAGCATCCCCATAAACAGAAAACATCTCATTCCAAATGGTTTGAGGAGGTTTTCCTTGCTTGGTAAGGAACTTTATGACTGCACGAAATTCAATTTTTTCCATGTTTTAAATTTTCTTCCGGATTGACTTGTTGATTGACGTGTATCTCAGTGAATAATGACCTGTTTTTAATAAAAAATTATATTTATACCCTTAATGAGTGGCACAACTAGTGCAGGTAAAAAAAAGTGACCTTTTCCCCCTCCATACTCCCCATTCCGCGAACTTTTTGACCCACCCTCGTACTGTAGACTTGCGTATTTGACCTGACGACATGCGTGTCAACCTTAATATGCTCACCCATTGTAGGATTGAAGTAGGGTAGTATGGAGAGAGTAGGACAGGTAGCCACTAGTAGGAAGGCCAAATGGAAGATCTTCCTCCGGGCTGGGTGGTATTATCCCGGGGACCAACCGATGATGGTTGGCAGTTGTTATATATGCTGCGTTGCTGACTAAACTCCGTTAGCGAGATGTAGGTTTCTCCATATATTCTCCATACTACGAGGTGCTATTCCTTACTAATCTTTGTGTTTATTCGACACTAGCGCCATCTAGTGTCACACTAGTGTACACGGTGATGAATCTTGTTGCAAACGTGTGTTGGTAATGTGCGGCGTTAGGTAGGTGCCGCTACATCACTTCCCCCCCTGAGACCGGAGGTCGACAGTCCAAGGGTAGTCCATGCTCAGCTGTCAGTGCGTCAAAGCTATGCAAGTGCCAGAGTAGAGTGCTGCAGGAGATGCCCCAGTCTGCGGTGAGTCGAGATAGTATTTTTCCGAGCCTAATATGGTTTTCCATACCATCTTGCTTTTGGCCACACAAAAAATTGCTGCATAATGTCGGGCCTAATTTAGTCACACAAAGAGTGGCTGCCCAATATTTACCAAGACAAATGGTCACAGAAATAAAACAAAACTAAAATTACATTTTATTTTTACGAACAAGTAGAGGCTTGTTTCACTTCCTTTCGTTTATGCACTTCATGACATTGTATTAATACGAAAGAAGTGACGAGTTGCGTATTTGACGAATTGAGAAATCTGACGAATTGAGAAATCTGACGAGTTGCGAAATCTGACGAGTTGCGAAATCTGACGAGTTGCATGTTTGTCGAGTTGCGTATATTTGACGAATTGAGAAATCTGCCGAGTTGCATGTCTGTCGAGTTGCGTATATTTGACGAATTGAGAAATCTGCCGAGTTGCATGTCTGTCGAGTTGCGTATATTTGACGAATTGAGAAATCTGCCGAGTTGCATGTCTGTCGAGTTGCGTATATTTGACGAATTGAGAAATCTGTCGAGTTGCGAGTCTGTCGAGCTGCGTTTTCTAGTGAAACGCGTGTTTGACCACTTCCTTTTCTGACGATCTGCTGGTGATCCTTTGCTAAAACGTTAAGTACGGTCGAGCGCTCGCTCTCTCTACATATTAAGTAAATACATTTAAAGCGTCCGCTGCGTTAACCACACGCACACGGCCCGCACGCCGCCCACGCGCACGGCGCCCACGCGCACGCCACGTGTTGGTCCGTACCTGGTGGTGCGCGGGGATGAACAGCGCGTCCTGGCCGTCCACGCACACGGCCTGCACGCCGCCCACGCCCACGCCGCCCACGCCACCCACGCCGCCCACGAGGCAGCCGCCGTACTGTTGCTGCAACAAATACACAATTTACTTATTCCCTGCGTTTCGTAACTCTTGGTCGGGAATCGAGAATCTGTTAATTTGTATTAAAGGCGATTTGTTTTATATTTAGTAGCAGGGCTTTGCGACTCCGCGCGCGAGTATGAAGCGCTCGGCGTTCTCTGGTAGGACAAATTTCATACGACAGAAAATATAAGACCTACGCGATAGAAAAGTGGCAACTACTAAGTGAATGTTCGCAAAGAGCGAAGGGAGCGCTGTGCGCCCTGAATTGCACTTTATTGTGTCGGAGCAAGAGTCGCATTTTATTTAAACGATTTAGCGGAGTGCAACTTCTGTACGCTAGTACTATTATCTATTCTGCGGTAATACCTGCAACAGCTGCGGGTGTATTTGCAGCAGCTGCGGCGCGCCGCCCTGGTAGCCGCCCTCGCCGCCCAGCAGCGACTGCAGCTGCTGCATCGAAATCACCTGCACATAAATTAGTGGATAACTAACCATAGAAAAGAAAGTACACCAAAATATAAAATCTTTTATTTATTTGTGAAATAAATCTCATCTCACCTGTGGTTGTTGCACTTGTATACCGTTGGGGACGGTATTTGCGGCGTTGACTATCGCCGCTGACAACTCATTGCCCTGTAAAATTAAATATATTTTGGATTAGGTGCGATTAACAACGCATGCATTGACAAATAGTCAGTTGTGAGTTCCTTACGACACAATTGCAGTTTATCTCTAAGTTATAAGTGTCGATTAAAAGTAGATAATAATAAAAAAAGATAACAAAAATTGAAAAATTTTAAAAACCCCGACAAACGGCTGATCAGGTCATGGTTACCTTACCATATACTTCAAAGCTTATTGAAGTAACACGGTGCCAAAATTCGAATCGATAGGACTTATGGAAGGTAGTCAGATCCCCACATCAACTATTAAAGAGCCGATGATCTTCAAACGGCTGATCAGGTCATGGTTACCCTACCGTATACTTCCAATATCATTGTGTCAGATCCCCTCATCAACTATAAAAGAGCTTCAAACGGCTGAACAGATTTTCATGAAACATGGCTAAGAACACTCCGGATAAAATTATCCATGACACAAAAAAAACTAAACGAAAATCGGTTCATCCGTTTAGGAGCTACGATACACAGACAGATACACAGACACGTTAAACTTATAACACTCCTCTCTTTTTGCGTCGGGGGTTAAAAAATGGCTCGCGCGCACCGGACTCGGCTCCGTGGGTAGGCCCCCGACGATGGGGACCGGCGTGAGGGGGGAGGTCGCGGGGCGCCGCCCGCAGGCGGGCCAAGCAGGACCGAGCCAAGTGCACGGAGATACTCGGGGAGGCCTATACCCAGCAGGGGGTGTCGTGCCGTGCGGCTGATATGCTTCGGTCAGAATCACGTCATAAATGTGGTGTGCGCGGCGATTACCGAGAGTCCCTGCGCGCGCAGCTGCTGCACCACGGCGGAGGAGATGACGCGCAGCTGCGGCTGCTGCTGCTGCACATACTGCTGCTGCAGCGCCGCCAGCGTGTTGGCGTCCTGCTGCTGCAGCAGCGCCGCCTGCTGCACCACCGCATGCTGCGCGGCCGCCTGCTGCACCGCCTGCTGCGCCGCCTGTTGTTGCGCCTGCTGTTGGGCTTGTTGCTGGGCTTGTTGCTGCGCCTGTTGTTGAGCTTGTTGCTGCGCCTGTTGTTGGGCTTGTTGTTGGGCCTGTTGTTGGGCCTGTTGTTGGGCTTGTTGCTGAGCTTGTTGCTGAGCTTGCTGTTGAGCTTGCTGCTGCTGCTGGGGACCTGGATAAATGTGTTAAGTGTAATTTTAATGTCCATTCTGATTATTTTAGGTATTCAAATTAAATAGAAGTTCTGACCACACACAATTTTATTAACTTGTTATCAACATAAAAAATCTTTTTATATTTTTTGTAATTTCAAAATAAAAATATAAAACAAAGTTTTTTTTTAAATAATAGAAGTTAACCTTCACCATATTTATGTGATCTTGGTACTTTAAAATCAGTAAATCCTATCTGTTCTAAGAGTGTATATTTTAATAAGTGAATATTTTGGCACTGATGTAAAAATGTTAGCTGTTGATATGTGTTGTGACTGACTGTAGTGCTGTTGGTCCTTGTCTGCGGGCTGCAGGTCGGGCATGGCGGGCGCGGCGCCCAGCCGGCTGCACGTGGCCGCCAGCAGCGCCAGCGGCGACTGCGTCCCGCTGCCTTCCTGCGCACACAGCACACATCACTACCACACCTCGGTCACTCTCAATGGAATCCATACAACCGTCCCATTACAACAGATGACTTTTTTTGTCTGGGGCTACCGTGCAGTTTGTAAACATTGTGTTGACAGTTAAGGATGGCAAGGACGCACCTTTTGGCCAGGGATTGAAATACCGTTAAAAAAAATAACGATACAAAAAAAATAATGTTAAAAATATTGTTAAAACATTGTAAAAATAATGTTAAATATAACGTTAAACTTTACCGGTACAATATAATAATTTTTTTTTTTTTTTTTGTAATTAGCAGTTGTTCGTTAGTCTGTTTGCCCATTGGCAAAGGGCTCCTCCATTTGGCGCCACCCATTCCTATCTATGGCCTCTCTGGTCCAAGCTGAACCCGCTAAGGCCCTTATCTCGTCAACTTATCTTTTGTGTGGTCTTTCCTTTTTTTTTTCACCAGTACCAGTAAAATTATCCGTAAAAAGTAATGTTATTAATTGGAATAATGTTAATTTAAAGCACCGATAACAAAAAGTAAGAAATAACGTTAAAATTAACTTAAAAAAGTAAGAAATAACGTTACAGTTATCCCTGCTTTTGGCAATCAGTAACTGTGAGGTAACTGATCGCGGGTGGGGGCGCATTCAGTGGAAGGCAGGGAGCGGCTAGTACTCATTATTATACTATGTTACTTCTGTCCCACCACAGAGCACCCCGATTAGGAAACTACTCTGTTTAGAAAGGAAACACTGACTATGTGCTCATAACAAATTTTTATCAAAAGTTCTTTTCATTGTCATCGATAGTTGCATGATGCCAGATTAATGTGCATAAATTCCTATATAAAACAACAACAATAAATCATACCGAAATGGAAAAGGCATAGTAAAAGGCCACTACCAGATTGCATTTGTTGCAACATCCATAACTCGGGAACAAAAACTTTTTTATGCTCATCAGACTATGTCTCGAATCAGATTCAAATCCGGGACCTTTGACTGGCAGGATCGCTCCTATTGCATGTTGTTAAAACTGTGTACTCTAAACAATACTTTGATCAATTAGATTATACTTAGTTAATTTTAATGCTTAAGGTACATTTTCGACACTTTTAGCAAACTTACGAAGTCGGTAACTGCCTGCTCACGACACTGCTTTTAAATTTGCACCGGTTCCACCGACTATTTACTTCTGAATGCCAAATAAATGGTACATAACAGAAACTATATTGCATGGAGTCCTTTGCATAATATAAATAACTAACTAGTGACTGCCCGCAACTTCGTATGCATGGTCAGTTATTTCTCTATCCCTCGGGAACAGTAATTTTTTCAGAATGAATAGTAGCTTATGTCCTTCTCTGTACCTCTGAATGGTTTAAAATTTCATAATGATTGGTTCAATAATTAAAACGTGAAGGTGTAACAAACTGACTTTTGCATTTATGTGATATTAGTAAGGAAAAGCATTATTATTATTATTACTAATATAATAAATTAAATATAATTAATTAATATTATTATAATAATAAGGAAAAGTAAGGATAAATTGCAATAACAAATACCTACTTACAAATTGCTGTTTTTAAATACAACAACATTAAACATGACAGAGCTTTCATAATAGCTATGGTAAAAGCTTTAGTTAGAGCTTTTTTAGAAATAAGTAAGCTTTTACAAGCTTTTTATGGTTCAGTAGGTGAGGTACCTACCAGTAGGTACAGTCAGCAACGAAAGTCGCTTAACACTTTAGTACTTTGTCATATCAACTTTTTTAATAGACGTGTCAAAGTTTGAAACATACCTAATTGAAAAAAAGTTGCTATGACAAAGTACTCTTTCGTTGCTGACCGTACCTCACTGACACCTACCTTTATGCAAAGATCAATGATATAGGTACCTACTTATTAAAATTTTGTTTTATTCATAAAGATTAAAGACAAATATTTAAATCTTTGCCTTTATGTAGTACAGTCAACAGCCCACTGGGCTGCCACGGCAGTCAGTTTCAATAAGTCAATTAATTTTATAAGTTCCCACTTAGGTATGTACGAAGACAATGGTAGCGATGCTACCCTACCTTCTGCCCCAAAGATCCTGGGTTTCAATCCTGGTAGGGGCACACGTCAGTGTGATGAGCACAAGCATTTGTTACCGAGTCATGGTTGTTAATAAAATATAGTTATTTACGTATTCTACTATACGTTAATTAGTACCTACCCATAGTAAGTCTCTGATTAGTTTGGGGCTAATAAAATTGTTGTGGATTGTCCCGAATTTGCAGATTTTGACATATTTGTATAACTTGACGTGCTGCTAACTGTACAGACAATACCTCCTCACTCTGATAATTTTGATAGAAATCTATCGGAGTCAGGTTCGGGATCTTGACAAAATTAAAGGTATACATTTTATTTAAGAATAAAATATTTGATAATAAGCTAGAATATCCCCACACCATGCCACACTTGATTAATCACTTTCTTCATTGACAACGAAGAGGAAATAAAGAAAATAAATCACAATTACATATTCACAACTAGGTAGGTAGGTAGTACTTACAAACGTATTTTTATTTTTAATTTAAATTTACCATTAATAAATAAACATTCCACGCTTGTCTTGTTGCTATTGTTTGTTGGTTTATTAATAAATTCAGCATGAAACTAAAATTGACTAAAAAAAGTATGTATTGTAATCAATCATTGATGTATTGTCAAAAACTAGACTAGAGGTAGGTACCTAGGTAATCAATCTGTGAGCGAACGAATAAATTAATCTTTAATTCCATAGACAAAGTCATTCATTCAAACTTTTTCCATCATTCATTTTATTTTCAATTTGGTTTGGTGACCACATATTATTAGTACCTAGATGATAAGTACTTACTGTGCAACAGTGCAACTTCTTTGTGTAAATTTAAATATTTCACAGGAGACATTAATCAGGAGGACCCACAAGCATACCCTTTGTATTTTCAAGAAATAGAGTGCCTCGAAGTGCAAATGACAAAAGTTTTAAAGTTGCAACAATTTGTTCATTTATATATAATACTTAGTAGTATGGAGTCGACACGCCTTTTCCTAACAAGTGCCGGGAGTCGACGCACGCAAGGACACCGCCGCCCTTTGATCCACCCACCTCAAATCGCGTGACTGTGATTTTATGCAGCTGTTGCTAACTAGAATCCCTCAAACATATCGACCATCATGATTGTTGATAAAATGTTAATACGTGAAACGCTTTGTACACATGAATTTGTGTCTCAAGTTCTCTACATTAACAGCTACAGATAACAATTTAACGGTGAACAAACAATTTCGATTAAAAATGGCGAATAATGCTACGTGTAGACGTGTAGTGCAACACTTGGATAAGTAAGATTTAGATCTGTCATTGTCAATATTCTAGTATAATGATGATCATAAATTTGGAACACGTGGTAGTTTTAATGAGATTGGGTGGGTGTCAAAACCAAAGGAGGACACTGACGCTATTTCGGCAAGGGAGTTGCTTGCAACACGGTCACAACCTCCTGCGTGTGGCCTGGCGGGCCCCACACGGCTAGGCCCGCTCTCGCCCCGCCCTCCCCCTGCGCCGACACGAGACCGCTGCCCGCTGGCGTCCGATCAGTTACACAATAACACTGCCACATTCCACTTATCACACATTACCTTGCTATTTTTGTCCTCGTTTATATATTCCACTTGCGCTTTTGAAGGCTCAGACGACATTATCTACTCTACACTTAAAAACAGATATTTTTCTTTGTTCACGTACGGAACACACCATTCTCACGACCGGCCGCCAAACTGCGGCGAGCATACTGTCGATTGGAAACGATCGCTGTCGGCAACGTTCGGAGATCCGCCTCCTATCGCGGTCAGATTTGTGCCAGTTTTATGCATATTTAGAAAAATAAAATTGAAAAATATGAACAGGTAATAGAATTCTATCAATTTTCAACTTATGATTTGCCTTAAAAACAGCTTTTCTAGTTAAATAACTAATCACAACTATCATAATTTATCACTTCAAAGTTTATTGTTATCTCCGTCTCTCTCTAACAAAGACAGGTCTTGATTATTGGTAGGCAGCAGCTGCGCCTCTCCCTCCTCCCCTTGACGGGTGCGGCACTGCCGCCCGATAATAATAATTGAAAGTAGGAAGGACGTAATAATGGGTGTATAACCTCTAGCCCGCGGCCTCCTTGGGCGGGCAAAAAATGCACACATGTCGTTTATCTCCATTCAATATTCCCGCCATGCACCTCTATAGAATGGACGGACCATGCAAACATACGACTAATATCAAATGATGAAAGCACTTCTGATCAAAATACAGTGTCTCATATTCTGGGTCGCTGATATCTTAGTTCTTAGATAGTCTTATCTCCACTAAATCATGCTCGCATTGCATTGCATACCAGACTCGTAAAGTTTGAAACGGCAGAGCAGAATGGATCTTGCTCTATTATACATGATTATAGATACTGAGACAGTAATTTTATACAGAGTAAGATGAATGTGTCCAGTATTAAAAGTTATTTTATTTCTAACAAAATTAAGTTTGTGTATAAAGAAATGTTACGAATTTACAAAACTTAAAATTATTTCTTTATTAACAATTTTAAATTCTTTCTGCAAGCTGTTTCTCATTATTTATGAACGCAAACGGGTTCAAAATGAGAGTGAAAGTCAAGCTACGTTTTGTCAAGCGTCAGTCGCGTCGCCCCGAGTCCATTATGCACGAATGAACAGTCGCCCCGAGAGAGCGTGTGTCCCCGGCTTAATTATTGACCTTGTTTCGCAGCAATAATAAGCCCTAAGCAATAGAACTTTGAGTTCTAATCTCTTTGATCACTTCGATATAACCATACAAGACCAAACAAATGACATTGTGTTATAATGTTTCATTCAAAGTTAAGCCTTATTATAGTTGATATAAGGTTCATATCAGTCAATATTTCATCGAAAATCTAAGCTGTTTTTGTCTGACTGGTTCTATTATGGGTGTACCGCGGTGGCGTGGCACGGCACGCAGTGATAGAATGATGTGTTATTGTTTACGTACTTGTGTTTAATTAGTGGATGACCAAAGGCGATGAAATCATAGTTTTCGTAGTTGAAATCATTGTTTGTCTGTATCTTCGGAATAATCTACTACTCACAATAGTATCAGTATGAGACAGTTTTGGCAAAATCAACAATAGTCTATGATTTTTAAAACCTCTAGGTAGGTAGGTTGTACAAGCTTTTTTTACTAACGCGATGCTGACCCGCGCACCGAGCGAGTGCTCCGTAGGTACAAATTAGTGTCTATAATGATTTAGATAAATTACTTAACGTAATACAATAATACTTTAGTTACATAAATTTTCTACTTAAATAATTTCTTTACTTGTGAGTTGTGTTGGTGCTGGAAGAGCTTTTCTCTTGCTTGTCAAATTTCATAATTCAATGGAAATTATGTGTATTCAAGTCTTTCTTTCTTTCAAGTACCCAAGTCTTGATTTATTGCCAGTGTCAAAATATACGATGTAGGTTGGCCATAAAGAGTTGAAATTAAATAAAATGGAACTAAAATTTTTCAGTACAAAATATAGTCAGTGTTGCCAAATTATTCACTTCTCAAGCTTACGCGCACTAGACATGAAATAAAACACTTTTAACGGATACTAGCGCGGTTTTATTGAAAGTACTTTGGTAATTAGTTGGTATTTGGTTTGATTTTTGATTTTCCCGACGTTTCGGCACCTTTGCAGCTGCCGTGGTCACGGGGGACTGAAGCTACTTGTGAGCCTACCCTCAAGCGATGATTTTTTTTAGAACGTTCAGAAATTAAAATTTATCAAATTTTTAATTAGTTTAAGTTTTGGTTTGATTTTAATTTAATTTTATATGTTAAAAAGAGAGAATCTACTGAAACTGAAAACATATAAAAGATGCCTACCTCTAAAGTTTAAATGAGTGCAGCTTGTTTAGTGGAAAGCCAGAGTCACACAGAGTGCTTGTGCTAATAGATAGACGGAAGCGGAAGTAACGGTGGGCGGACCGGACCGCCCGGGCCACCCGCCCCCGCGCCCAGACACGCCCTAGCTCTTATGACTCATACTGCATTTAGTACTAATTAGCACAAAATAACAATCATCAACTCCTTAATCTTCATGTTATTATGATTAATCTATAAGTACCTTTGTTGCTTTGATTTCATCAAGTCTGATGCCCTGTATCGTATGATGATACGATGCGATATGACCCCTGCAGACCCACCGTTCGTATTCGTACCCCTGGAGGGTATTTTAAAGTTTAACTATACCACCAACTAATAAGATTCTTTGTCAACATTTAAAAATAGTTCTATAATCAAAACATAATGTTCTCTTAAAACTCTAATTTTTACTTTTTGCTATACTTAAACATTATAACCGTTTTATTATCCTTGGACCTTGTTATTATCTTTTTGCAATACTTATACATTATTATCTAACTATCTTTAATTATCTAAACCCTAATAATTAGCTGCAGTAAATTGGCATTCAAAACGTCAAAATGTTAAATAATGTCACGCACGCACGACACTATACTCCTATAACACAGAGAATAAATTTTGTATAGTCAACAGCACATCAGAATGTTTAATCATGTTGACCTTGAGGCTGTCTGTCTTTATGCTGTAGAATAAATAAAAGCTGCTTCCGCAGTTCAATTGTTTAACTTAACGTGCTGGCATGTCTACAGTATTTGGTTTTGTTTGATCAGGCTGCTAATAGGCTGATATAATAAAATTGTAGTAACAGACACATTAATTATGTTAATTAGCCACAGTATGATGTCAAATTATTATATTTTTTGAACCATTTTTTAAAATGGAGTTGGTTTGGCTAATGTGAGCTTTTACGTCGCATTTGGCTGAACGTATACCCTACGACCTACAACTCTTTCATACTGATGAATTCAATAATATAATCTATGCAATGATAATTGTTGCTTTTGCGGCTAAACATAGTTTGCCTCGGTAGTTTAAAAATACTAATAATTTCAGCTGGCTTAAAGATTTTCAATTCAGATTAAAAGCTTAAGTATACCTATTTCTTTTTTAAAAAAATATACATACCTGCATGTGAAATATCCGCAACGAATTCTAAGATTAAAAATGTAAAAGGTTTTTGAATATTTATTTCAAACGTCAAACATAATAAATTACTTTCTTGATTTAAATATTTCACACAAATAAATAAATCTCCTATTTTTAAAGTGTCAGTTCTATTTTTAATATAATAGTTTAGATTATAATTAATTAGAATCAGAGTCAAAAGAACGCGGAAGAGCAGCGCCCACCCACCACCGCCGCCCGCCCGCGACACTAGCTCACAGGGGCGTATCCACCGCCCTTCGCCACGCGGCGACCGATTCAACATTGCAACTTTTTCCCGCCAATTCTGAACACCATCGTCTTTAGTTCCACAAACGTTTGGCGGTGGGCTTTTATAAGTACCGTATTCAATTAAGTTTTTATTTGGACTAATGAATAATTATACAATAAAAAATGTACACCATACCGTACTTAATAATATTTTATTTTTGTTTATAAATATGAAATTCTTAATATTAATAATATCATTGTTATGGTTTTTTTTAAATTGAGTTCCAAGTTTTTTGGCTGATGAAGGAAAGGTTACTAAATTATTAGTTTATTTCATAAGCTATCATGTAGGTACCCTCGGTGGCCATACATACACGTAACGATATACCTACTTGGGCAAGTTTAGACTTGCACAAATAAACGTTATTCCCGAGTCTAGAAATTTGCTCAATAATTTTCTAACACACTCTAGTCTAATTTTCTAACAAGTCTAGTCTTGCGCAAGCCTATATCGTTACGTGTATGGCTAGTGGCTACCATTATTGAAAAATGTACGTAATGCTTATTCATAAAATATAGCCATAAAGTCAGACAAGGTAAAATTCAAAATAAAACACTTTATTTTGAAAACGCTCTATCAAGGATACGGAAAATATTTGAATTTTATTTCATTTACAGAATTCGTACTTTTTATTACATTTCCACATAAATGAAAACTAGAGTTCTATGACATCATTCATTTTCATTAGGTGTCTTATTGTCTATGACATAACATGACATTATTTTGCCATTCATTCAAAATCGGTCTGTGCTAGAAAAATCGGAAATTGGGAACCGGAAACAAACTATCGTCGTGGTTTTGAAATTCAAAATCTCAAACCAAAAATTGAGGTAGGGTAGGGTAGCTCGGGTCACCTACAGGCATAGGCCATAGAGTACATTATTATACCCTATCATTTTTAGCCGGTAGACCCGCTGGTTAGCAGTAAAGTTCAAGAATGGGCATCGGAAAACATCGGAAATTCGGAAACAATATTACAATTTCAACTTTATTGCAATGAACTAAAGTAAATGCCCATATCTTTATCTTGAAGTAGGTAGGTACTAGCTGTACAGTAGTGATTATTTCCTCTGTGGCTGTACCCAGGTGACCCAGAGTGAGAATTTGGTGATTGTAGATCAATTTTTGTGTGTGCAACAGCGTTGCCAGATGTACCGCTTTTCCACTTTTTACCCCGCCTTTTTGACAATAAATCCACTTTCCACTTTTAACCTACGCGGTTCCGCTTATTTCGAATCTACAAAGTATGAGGAATACCTATTATCTTATTTTTTTTTGACGGAGTGGGGATAACGACTTGGCTATTTTGCGTTTCTGATATTATGCGCCTAAGGGGCCCAAAATACGCGTTCCGCGCCACCCGATTTCAAGATATTTGCCTCGTACTTGTACTAGCTAGAACAACCCCTTTTTGGCGGTTAGATGGCACGTCGAAGATAATAGCTGCTCTATGTACTTAGTTCATTTAATAAAGAAAGGACTGTTATTTTTGTTTTTACTTTAATTTGCAAACAAATTCCATTGCCTTTGTGTGAAAAACAATTGATTGATTGTGCTTATCAGCACACAAATCGTAAAAGAAAAATCGATGTAAGTAAATGTTAAAACAAGAAATTCCACTTTTTTGTTAAAAAATCCGCGTTTTTTAAGCACAGCTACCGCATTTTTATATTGCTCATCTGGCAACACTGGTGTGCAATGTCCAGTGCATGAGTGCAATACTTAGTGTTTTTTTATGGTGAATACATGACTTCTATCTGCTATCCTTGGTCATGGTAATTTAGATAATTTTGTAAATTCTGTGCCATTACACGATTGTAGATTTGTAGAAAGAGGAAATCATTATGATCGTCGTCATAATCATTCATTACTAATATTCGACTTTGTTTTCATTTTTAGGTACCTATAGATATAAAATAAAAAGTGATAGGCGGCGACTGGCTGGCGCCACCAGGCTATGTGTTGTCGGGGCGGACGTCGGCTGGTTACTGTTACTGACTGGCGGGGTGGCGGGCAGCGCAGCGCAGCGGCATAGCGGCACACGGCACGGCTGGCGGACGACACACGGGTGGCCCCTACTATACTATTTTTTCAGGTATAATAATATGTATGTATGTTTATCCCTCTGTGCCCTATGGCCCTATACCAGGAGCCCTACTCAAAGCTTGCCAGAGCGATAGCAACGCTCTGTCCGTCCTTGTCATATCATAAACACGATAACAAGGACGGACAGTACACTGACGTCATAAACCAAAGCTAGAGTCAAAGCGAGACCCGCAGGGGTGTCAGTCTGATTTTACTAAAGGGTCTTTATAACTTTATAAGTGAAGAGTGTGTTAGCGGTCAGAAGTCAGAGTCAGAGCCGCCAGACTCAAAAATAAAAACTCCAACACATATTAAATTAAAATCTTTATTTTCATACAAAGATATTAAAAACCAAGTGCCAAGGGCCAAGTGCGTGTCGGTTCACGCGCAGTAGGGTTCCGTAGTTACGTTATACCATACCATCTATCATTTTTCGTCTGAAAAAATAACTTTGTTTTTAACAGTGTTTGTATGAATGTCAAAGTTATATTTGCGGTTGTGGAAAATGTACTATATCTCGAAAACTGTTACTGTATCTCGTTCAAACCAATTTTCTTTGAAAGTGCATATATATTTTTTTTGTTTTTCACTCTCTTACTTTAAAAGTTAGAGAGGGGGCACACATTTTACCACTTTGGCAGTGTATACATATCTTTCAAACGGTTGACTTTGAGAAAAAATAGTTTTAGGAACCTCAATGCCATTTTTAAAGACCTATCTAAAGACACCCTGCAAGTATTGGTTTGATAAAAAAAAAACAATTTCAGTTCCATGTAAGTATGGGGAGATTGGGGAGCTCCCCTTAATCTTTATTTTTGTGTAAAAATCGTAAAGCGGTTCACAGAATACATCTACCTAAAATACCAAGTTTCATTCAACTGTGTAGTCCTAATACTTTCGGAATAAATTGGCTGAAAAATACGGACGGACAGACAGACATGACAAATCTATAAGGGTTCCGTTCGCCTGGTAACAGGTGCTATTACTGGTCATGGACAATTTTACAGACATCTTTTTAAATTAGGTGTCACGGACAGTCCCCTATGCAGAGGATGCATGGGGGAAGAGGAAACAGCCGCCCACGTACGTACTGCTGGAGTGCAGAGGGGTGGCCCCCTACCCTTGGAGCGTTCCTGGCTGAGCTGGGCTGGCTGGAGTGATCCGGCCGCACATCCTCCAACGCAAAATAGGCGCAATAGACGTCGAGTTGCGGAAACCGCCTGCATTGACAAGAAGAAGAAGGGTTCCGTTTTTTGCCATTTTGGCTACGGAACCCTAAAAAGGAGTTATCTTGAGCTTGAGGATCCAGATACCTGATGTCTCTTATTTTAATATAACTAACAATAGGTAGTGAATTCGAATGCCGTCTAACATTGTGTCATTATTTGATCACTGGTAGTCAGTTGACAAATTGGAGTGCCAACCTTCCACTGGTGGTGGGATTTGGTGGCCCGGAAGGTAAAATCCTCACTGGATAGATTCTGGTCGCGGGCCGTATCTTTGACACCCCTGCCCTACTATACCTATCTAACCTTCCCAAGCGTACCGACTTGTTTGGCAACTAGGTAGGTATATAGCTATACCACAGAATATATAATAGTACTAACGGCTATACTTCAGCTTGGTTTAGTTTGTTGATACAAAATGCACTGCCTGGATTGGATATGTTTTTAACCGACTTCAAAATTATGAGGAGGTTCTCAGTTCGTCGGAATCTTTTTTGTCCTACTATTTTTATTATAGGTAAAAATACTTAAATTTTTAAAGGTATCTTTAGATTATAATGAATTCCTTGAAAAAATGTTGCGTCTATTTTTTATGTTTGCGTTGTTTTAGTTCGCGAAAAAAGTTCTACTTAACAAGTCGAGTCGAGGCGTCCGTCCACTCGCAAGTATTTAATATTATACTGATTTAAGAAGAATAGGATCAAGTCAAGAAGCTCAAATACTCAACAACTCGCCGCGCCGCGCATCTAGCAGCGCCATCTGTTGTGCATGTCGGTATCCACCAGACAGGTTTGCTGTAGTACTGGCTGGTGGCGTGTTATCATTGTATTCGCGGCTATACTATTCACTCGGATATGCTCGGGCTCGGGGGACACTTGGAATGTCGGTCGGGAGAATCCAGACGAATCACAACCATCTGGCAACCCTAGGTTACGTAGGTAATGCTAAGGGAATTAATTAATTGGGTGACTGGAAATAATTAAAAGCGACTGTTAATGGGATGGAAGCTACCTTTCTGGTTCTGGGTGACCAAATAACTAAACAAGCAACTAACTGTGGATAACAAAAAATACGTAAAACGGGCGACTACATGTGGGAGACAAATAATTTTTACCCAACTGCAAGAGGGTTATGTTTTTCGCGCGTATCTTGTATGTTTGTTCCGCATTGGGCCCGCGTCATAGTAGAATCAAATAAGTAGGCCAACTCGCGCCTCGAGCGAGCGATAATAGCCTAAACACGTAGCCCACGTAGGGCTGTCGCTAGTTTATTCAATCGTCAAAAATGCATAGTCAATCTCAATACAAAAAATTTTTTCCTTGTAGGTATGGTAAGCATCAGGGATCTATAATACAAAGTTTTTTAATTATTTTTTGTACATAGACCAGAAACTGTCTACAATGTTTTTATTACATAGGTACGTCATGTTATGTGATTTGAAATTGATTTGAAAATCACGGTCGAAATAGGATTAATTAAAACGTAGCTTTACTGAATCATGTATTTATTCAAATAAAATAAAATGATTATGAAATTGTATTTTTTACACTATTAATTTATTCCTTTTACTTTTTCATTTACCTACACTTATCAAAATAAAATTATAATCTTTAAATTCGGAAATTGAATATTTTACAATAACCTCAAATAATTGACATTAAAATATTTTTTCCTGTAGGAATTTGTGATTTTGTAAACAAAATTACACAATTGTTACTTACAGAAAAAACGGCTGTTTCGACAAGTACAAAATGCCTTATTATTTATATGTAAAATAATCCTCATTCTAACAAATCTTTTTTGCAAAAATATCTTTGGAAAGCATGGTATGTACTGTAGGTAGGTACACGTACAAATTATCACGAGCGGCGCGGAGCGTGCGTGAGCAAAGAGAATATAATCACTACGTTTGGCGCAGCCACGACTGGCGCATCTTTATCATCTATAAATGTTGTCAGTGTGTGCGTGCGACGCTCATACGTACGGGCCGCGCTCACATACAAACCGCGTGCGGGCGTATAATGAGTAAGACGACTTACTTATTTGATTCTACTATGCCCGCGTGGTGGGTTATGGCCCGTCCTCCTTACCACCCATAAGGAAGGCCTGTGCCCCAGCAGTGGGGACATCAAAAATGGCTGATGGACAATAAAGATATACTTAAATAAAAATAAAAAAATTAAAAACTTGCCTGCATAAAAAGACAAGTCAACTGAAAAGATGGAAACAAGATTAAATATTAAAGGCAACATAATAACATGCAGTCTGAAGCATACATATAATTAAAATCATTCATAATGTCACTTTCTTTATGCATGCCTCCGACTGCATGTTATTATACTGTTGCCTTTAATATTTAATCTTGTTTCCAGCTTTTCAGTTGACTTGTCTTTTTTTAAAGTTCTTACCTACAAAACCGCTTTTGAAAAATATCTGTTTTACGATATTAATAGATCAATAAGTAAATAGTTTATAAAAAGCATGGTTAACTCAGGGGACAATTTCTCCTTAGCTTAAAAAAAAATAGGGCTTGTCCCCTGGGTCACCAATGTTTTCTTTCCAATCACATTAAAAAAATTATGTCTTTTGAAGTATTGCAAATACAAAATATTGCTCAAGTACGTAGATATTTAAGAAATGTCACTAAACAACAAAAAGCTGATTCTCCCAATTACGTTTTCAGTCAACGAATGAATATACGCATACCTAACGCACAAAGTTGAAGGTGACTACCCAACTTGAAACCAATGACTACCATGTTGTAGGTATAACGCGTTTGCTTCTTGCATGTTATCTAGCTGCTGGTTGCTCGTATGCATTGCATGTCGGTTCGGTCACTCAATCAAGGTAGGTATTGAATTATTGCGTCAACGCGACGTCTATTGGTACACACGACACGACGCGCTTCGCTTGCTATATAGGTAAGGTACTTAATAAGAAACTTTAAGAAACTTAATGACCTGACTTATATGTATACTTTGATTCAATGTGATTGATAATCTCGACTACAAGAAAATGACGCTTTCGCGGAATATCTCATGCTCGTGCTTCCTGCTTCATAAGATGAGGAATAATGATTCTAGATTAACCTCAGGTGGCTCGACTAAAAATATGCGTCTTATTGTGTGTAAAAAACTTTTGATTGACAGAAGAAATAACTAGACTAGGCTAGGAAAAAGGAAGAAGTCAATAATTATAAGGATTCCTTATCTTCTTTGAGGAAAAGAACCTTAAAAAAATGTAGATAATGTAGGTAAGTCCTACCTAAAACAGCGACGTACCTACCTACGAGTATATGCAGCGAGCTACGCCTTCGGTTTATTAAGTATAACAATAAATAAAACACTTAATTGTATATTGCATCATGAGATACTTATGTTTAATAAAAGTAGTGGTCGTGTTATAATGATGGACAAATTCTTTTTACAAAATCATACAAATAATAATTGTATAATATGAAAACTTAATACTATCACTACCTATTTAAATAAATTACAAATTGTATCAAATCCTTCACTCTTATCTGCTCTTATCATAGGTAGGTACTTATTTACAATTAAAAAACAGCTAAAATAACTTACTACTTGCCTAGTGCAAAATACAGGTACGTACACTATTAAAATATAAATTTATAAAAATGTAACGTAAATGGTGAAAAATATCTTACCTCCAATAAATTGTTTCGAGATATTCTTTTTTAATTATTATTTTGTTCAACCATATTCTGATCGAAGATATAAGTAGGTAGTTTAATAATTATGAAATCATCATTATCAATTAATAAATCCATGTAAAACGATTTTTCTTTTATTAATAAATAAATACATAAATGGTAACAACAAACAACGTGTTTTAGACTAAACTTTAAAATAATACTTGTGACTTGAGTTGATTTAAAGAGTGTAGGGAGCGTTTGATGATCCAAGTCCTCCTGAGAAAAAAAAGAAACGGTAAATTAGGTGTGTGATAATGATGATACAAGGATAGTGATTAATCCAATCCAGTGCGGATGGTAGGCGGTATCAATCTATAAAGCCGAGAGAGAGCTTCCATCGAGAACAATGGCAGTGTAAGTACGTCCATGGAGTGATTGTATCTGAGTAAAAACCAAAAAAGCTACCACCATATGAAAATGCTTGTACTCGTTTTATGGCTTTAGTACAGACACAGAATACATGTACAGATCGGTCACATAATATATCGGTCCATACTATGTATAGTATTATATTATCTGTGATACTAGTTATAAATCAATTGTAACATCTCTGCAAAGAGCATATGGGTGGGCACGAAAAAAAACTCTGCAATTTTATAAAAAGGAAGCAAAGGTAGAAAACCAATGGACCAACCGTGTGTTGTGGGCGCGATGTGCGCGGCGCGGCTAGAGGCCGCTAGAGGCCGCCGCCGCTGCGCTCGACGGTGATCTTCTTCTTGAGCGCCTCCTTCTCGTGGTGCTCCTCCTCCATCTCGGCCATGCGCGCGAACCGCGAGTACGCCACGTGGCCCGACTTTACGGCCGACATCATCTGCGCGACACAACCTCGTCACTCCTCACGTCACACATACTTTTCTCTACACTATGCCCACGGGCACGTCGTGTGACAGCCGAGCGAATAGGCACAACTTTTGAGCGAGTTAATATTTCAATATATACAACATACCTATGTGTAAATAAATAAAAGTAAGTATAAAAAATCAAAATAAAGTTAAATTCTCGAAAAAAAATATAAATCTATCCTAACTGCTAAAATAATTTAAATTTAAAGGAAAATATGGGTAGGTAATAAAATAAATAATGCTTTACTTACGAATTATTTTCATTGTAGGAAGAATAATGAAAGATAAGTATGCAAGTGCAAGTATAAAAAGCGATGAAAACTTATCAAGCTATTAATATAAACAAAACCATGCAAAACTTAGTTTGTTAATAATAAATAACTAACAATAAGAACCTCCGATATAAAAAAAAAAACAATAATTATTATCTGGTCTAGATGGATTCGACCTATAGCTCTATGTTCAAATCAAAAAGTGTCCATACCAAAATATTTAAAACTTTATTTTTTTAAATAAACAGCCTCCCAAAAAGATTTATTTTTTTATGAATTTTATACAAATTCATTTTCATCCTTTTTTCTTTTCATCCAACTTGTCACTGTCTCGCCAAAACTAACCATGTTACTTATTTAAACCAGTCGTAGGTAGCTCGTAGCTACTGTCTACTGATATAAATACCGAGTCGAATAAAGAGAGCACCAGCGTCACAGTGTGAGTCATCTAACGCTTAGCATAGCTCAGTGTCCATCAATTAATTTGGAATTAGAGCGCTAGGTGATATCTGTAACCATATTCCCATAATTATGCCTTTTATGTCGTACACTCGAACCTAATTTAATCATTTATTTCAGGCATCAATGGTCCATACAATAAATACTTTATAGACTAGCATACATGTTAATATTACAAACAAAACACACATAATACTTCACATACCAAAGCAACATGCAAACAAAACAATACCCAAGCAAACGTTATTTTGGTCCAACCAACGTTACCTGCAATGCAAGGGCTGCAAGCATTAATTGAGAAGAACACTTTACGGACGGTTCACTATCACAAGTAGGTATATAATTACACCTCAGTTTAGTTTTAAGTATCTAAGTAACTCACTGAAGTAACAAGTTATAATTTTTTATAGTTATACTTTAAGAAAATACGAAATGATTAAAAAAAAATGCAAAAAACCATGCTCTTCGCTCAAATTGGCAAGAAATCTGACAGAAAACAAAATTTAAATCATCGTTAAGTTGTGGTACTCTTTGATGTTAACAGCTAAAATATAAAATGAGTTCAAGTAAGAACCAACAGCCTGAATGCAATCCGACTGATTCAAGCAGTGGGAAAAAATGTTATAATGTTGATAAAAATATAAATGTGATTGTAATACAAATAATTTCTTCTAATTGTGAAAACTGTTTAAGGCTTTTTGTTTTTTAAGAAACACTGTACTAATGTTTAAGATAAATAGCCGTTTGTTTTCCATGAAATATAAAAAAAATAATGCTGTAAGTATACTTTTTAGAAAATATCGCGATTTGAATAGAATTGAAAATGTCGGCCGTGTGTGTATCGTGTTTCATAAAGTTTTTACAGGACACTACACAACTCGGTGATTTCTGGTCGGATAGCTGTTAGAATAGAAGTGGCGTGTCGATCGCGCACCTGCAGGTACTCGTCGAGCTCCACCTGCCCGTTCATGTTGGTGTCGATCTCCTTCAGGATCTCGTGCAGCTGCTCGCCCGTCACCTCCTCGCCGTAGTTCTGCGGACACAACACGCTCGTACAACCGCACACGTACACAACGCAACTAACACTTAATGCGGAACGATCACATTTACCCCATTTTACGATGATGTAGCCTGTTTCATTCGCTTTTGTTAAAACATACTATCCTCGCAAATTGGCAATACGATGGAACCTTGTCACTTTAACAACCATGTTGACGTCATCCACAACTAAAAATGACATGTAGCAATAAAATTCTAATAAGTAATTTAATATTTTTTTTCAATAAGATAGGGTTTAGGTAAATAATAAAAATTACAACTGTTTTTCGTTTTCGAGGTTAAAAACATGGCCGCCAGGTTCATAACCAATTTGCGGGGATAGAACCCGTTAATTAGTTTGAATGATCGACAGAGCATGATACACAGAAATGCAGTGCTACATCTGCGCTAAGCAGCAGCCAGCCGGTGATGTGAGCCGCTACCTGCAGGTAGTCCTGGATCTCCAGCTGGCCGTGGTACGTCACGTCGATCTCCGACAGAATCGAGCTAATCTCCGCCTCGCTGGGCTTCAGGCCCATGCTCTAAAACATTGCCGGTAAACATTCGCGTCAAATATTACTATGAACTGCCACAGATCTTACTTTATTTGAGTTTATGGGTACATATATTTTGTGCGCACCTGTAAGAAGTTCAGGGTTTGTAGTCTTATTACTAATTAAAAAACTACTTCTAAGTATTTTAACACGAGTAGGATATTTTTTTATTGCAACAGATTTTTTATCGTCAACATCGTGTTTCTTGGATAGTGATGGGCTTTTGGTGGGTTACCTTGAGACTCCTCCTGATGTCGTTGATGGAGACGAAGCCCTTCCGGTCTTTGTCGATGATCTGGAAGCGCTTGATGTAGGTCTGGATCTCCTCCTTGCTGAGGTTGATCGGGATCTTGTCGCGGCTGGCGCGGTTCACCATCTGGCCCATCTCGTTCGCCAGGAAATCACTCGCCATTTTAATTTGTTTCTGGAAAACGATTCGCATACGGCGCGTTAGGAGACTTTTCTTTCTTATCGTATGAAGATTAGTGGCCACCTCAGCCTGCCTAGCATGATCGATTTATATCGCGTGATATAGCGTTTTATCACGTTTAACTGTCAAAAAGACAAAGGAGTTTGACAGTTGAGTGTCGATAAAATGCTATATCACGCGATATAAATCGGTCATGCTAGGCAGGCTGGTGTGACGAGTTTATCAAGCCGCCTGTAAGGCCTCTAACTTGGCTTAACGACTGTTATCAGATGACAACAGCTGGGACCGACGGTTTAACGAGCCCTCCGAAGCATGTAAGCGCTCAGCTGCAATGCCACTTAACGGTCACCCATCCGACACCTGACCGGACCTAGCGTTGCTTAACAAACGTGATCGAGTACGATCAGTCTGTCGAGCTCCGCCATGAGCGCTTCAGGTAAGGGACTAAACGGTGGGTACGGCGTCGAAGAGTTCGCTCGTCTCTTATCTGTAATCAATAGGCTAGTTGACAAAATTTCAATAACTGCTTAATATTTTAGCTTATTAGGCATTTTATCGAAAAAAAAGGTTTATTTATTTTTAATCGAGCGTTTACATTATAAATTTCGCGTTTTAAAAAACCAATTTTAATTTGGTTCCAAAACGCACAAGACTGTCATGGCGTCTTGAATGACGTCACGCCGTGCGAAACAAACCAAAGAGCGATCGTGTCTTCGTACGTTATAGCTAGTTTTTATCGTTTAAAAATGAATTTCTCATATTATAAGTACTGTATAGTGCCCCAGTGTGATAGCACGACTATAAAAACACCAAACCAGTTATTTATAAGTATATGTTCCAAACAATGGAGAAATACGGAAAAAGTGGCTAAAACTTGCGTTCGGTTGTGGTTAGGTTGCACTCGGAGTGTAGGTTTGGAACGCGCCTCCGGTAGTGATACTCGAAACGTCAAAGACAAGATTGGAGTTTCGCACGGCGTGACGTAACGCTTTCTGATTGGTGTTCACTGTCACGTGACTAAAGGTTTCATTTTACGAAATTTATTTTTTAAAAATATTATTAATCTTTAACGCTTTTAATAATTAAAATTGTTTGTTATTTTCTCCATAATATAATTAATCATTATAAACCCCTATCCATTATATTTATTCTTAATGGAAACAAGCCTATTATCATCCATTTGTCGTCTATTATAGTTCCTATCAAGTATAGTTCGTTTATCGCATCGCGTGCGATCGCGGTGGATATTAACCTAACTATCTCTAGAGTCAGGCACAGGATGGTCGGGTAAAAATGTATCTTGGGCTCCTCGGAAAGAACGATAGCTGTTGCAGTCGTTAATACCCACCAAACCGTATGGAGTTCAGCGGTGGTCTGGTCACGTCGGCTTTAGAGCCACGTACCTGCTTCTCAAGCAGTTACACTTTTTAATAAATTGCCAACTGGATTGAAAAATATTTCAATCGTTAATGTTTTTAAATCCAGACATCCTATCTACTGGAGAAAAATTTCTATAGTATAGAAGATTATTTTCAGTCAATGGTAAAAAGTAGAGTACACAACGCGTGAAAAAAAAATTTCATCTCGGTCCTTTGTATCCCTCGCTTCGCTGCTCCCGGGATCCAACTGACTCCCTCGAACTAAATTCCCTCTTTTTTTCACTTGTATAATCTACTATTATTATTATTCTACAGCTCTGCAGTGTATTTATTATGATGGTACGGGAACCCTCTGTGCGCGAGTCCGACTCGCTCTTGACCGGTTTTTTTTTATTTTGTATACAATTTGCCCTGTAGCCGATGTATAATAATAATAATTTAATTGAATTCAATGTTTAATGATGAGATCTTATTGTTTGTTGTGATATAATTTGTTATTTTATGTATCTAAATTTCCGACACAATGTATTATTGTTTTAATGGAATAAATAACTTATGAACTCTGAGGCGCTCCAGTTGAGCTCCTCGGCCATGATGTCGACGATGGCGGGCAGCGCCTCGGCCGCGGGAGCCACGTACCTGCTTCTCTGAGGCGCTCCAGTTGAGCTCCTCGGCCATGATGTCGACGATGGCGGGCAGCGCCTCGGCCGCGGGAGCCACGTACCTGCTTCTCTGAGGCGTTCCAGTTGAGCTCCTCGGCCATGATGTCGACGATGGCGGGCAGCGCCTCGGCCGCGGCCTGCACGTTGAGGAAGGCCAGCCGCAGCCGCCGCGCCACCATGTCCACCGCCGTGCACGCGTACTCGCGCACGCCGTACCTGCACACACACGCACGCACACGTTATGCCGTGTATCGACATCGCAGCGGCGCGGCGATGGAGGTTATGGACAAGGGGAAGAGAGGAAGGGTAAACAATTTAAAACAGTCCGGTATGACATTACATTCTGATTAATTAAGAAATATTTGCTAGCCATAAAATGCGGACCAACTAACTATTTTGACTGACCGAATATATTTTTCCGCTTACCAAAATACAAATATTGTGTCCTATTCGCCGTTATTCGAAGCCTTGGTAAACAGATTGAGAATAGCGGAGCCTTCCCGTTACCGTTCAGCATCATTATTATAGGTCTATCTTACTAAATTACGTCACATCCGCATCCGTGTGACGTCATATCTCACCCCACTATGTTCACCAGGCCGCCGCCATTGCGGGTTTCCGCGCTCATTGGCGTCCTTTTTACCCGACTGCAAAGAAAGGGTTATGTGTTTCGCGCGTATCTTGTAAGTATGTTTGTATGTTTGTATGTATGTATGTTTGTATGTATGTTTGTATGTAATATTCTTTATTACCTCATATCTTTCAAACGGCTGAACGGATTTCTATGATTAAGATATCGTTAGATTGGTCTTTTCAGCCCAAGTGTTCTTAAGAAGGTGGCGTTATAAAAAAACCAACATGGCGGCTGTACGGTGCTATTATACGTAGTGAAAAAAAAATTTTTTTTTTAGAATACTGCAATATGGGTGTCAAATTAAAGGGCTTATTATAAGGATTTCAAAAAGGTATATCATGACCATAATATAATTATAAAAAAAACAATAAAATAAAAAAAGTAAATTATATTACGCAAATGCGAGCGGCCGCTATAAACATGTCAATGAGAAATTTATATTTTGTTTGTGTATGTTAGCCACATTCATGATGAAAAAATAGGCTATAATATCATCCCAAAATCCCTCGGGATCGAAGCCTCAGGCTATGCCGCATGGCACGGCTAAGTTAATCAATAGATGGCGCTGTAGCCGAGTACATCGCGGTATGGTTTTGTATTCATCATCAATAGATTTCTAGTTGCATAGACCATATCAATAGATGGCGTTGTAGCCAAATACATCTCGGTATGGTTTAGCTCTCTGTAGATTATATAAGGTCTTTTGTGTTTATACTGAAAATATAAAGATAACAATAAAAGAATCGAAGAAACGATAACGAGAAATAAGAAGAAAAACTTTTTTAATTGATAATTATTTTAATTCGATTCCATCTAGCTAGCTAGAGTACATTCATTATTTATTATACTAGATTCCATCTATCTAATTGGAACGCGTGTTGCATTACTTTACTTGCATTAATATTGAAAAAAATATTAAAGAAGTAGATTTTGTTAGGTTTTGTAGCAAGTATACCTAGTTTAGTTAGGACTAAGGAATAGGGTGTTTAGGAATATCTTATTACTGAATTAGTGATTAATTACATTCTCTTTGATATCGATAATAGTACATTACAGCCGTGAACGGGAAGCTAGCGATTGCATTGTCGAGGATGGTTTGAAGCCCGAGCCGCAGGCGAGGGCTTTAATCATTCGAGGCAATGCAAGTAGCTTCCAGAACAAGGCTTGTATAGTGCTATTCTCAAGAAATGCGAGGAAATAAAAAACTTTTCAATTGAAACTTAATTAAATTTAATTAATATTAAAAATGAGTAATCAGACAAATCCTCTGAGTAATCTTGAATTACGTGCAGCGCCATCTACCGCCGAGAAGCAAAACCCATCTCATTTCGCTTCTCGGCGGTAGATGGCGCTGTACATAATTCTCTCGCAGGGCTTGCTGTCAGTTGTCTTGACCCTAAAAAAATCTTATTTAAACCACACGATGAAAATTCTTTTAAAGAATTAGACCGTCTACGTAATTTGTAAGGAGAATATAACTAAAAAGACGTAAATAAAAAACAACTAAATTTAAAAAATTTAAAACCCGCCTGCCTAAAAAAAGACAAGTCAACAGAAAAATAAAATAGAAAAACTAAAAAACCCACATGCATCAAAAAACAAGTCAACTGAAAAGATGGAAACAAGATAATATATAAAGGCAAACTTAAAAAATATTGATGGTAGTGTTTAGATTAAAGGCAAACTTAAAAAATATTGATGGTAGTGTTTAGATTAAAGGCAAACTTAAAACATATTGATGGTAGTGTTTAGCACTTTTGTTCAACATAATTATTACCCGACTGCGGGTTATGTATTTCGCGCGTATCTTGTAAGTATGTTTGTTTGTATGTAATATTCTTTATTACCTCATATCTCTCAAACGGCTGAACGGATTTCTATGATTAAGATATCGTTAGATTGGTCTTTTCAGCCCAAGTGTTCTTAAGAAGGTGGCGTTATAAAAAACCAACATGGCGGCTGTACGGTGCTATTATACGTAGTGAAAAAAAAAATTTTTTTTTAGAATACTGCAATATGGGTGTCAAATTAAAGGGCATATTATAAGGATTTCAAAAAGGTATATCATGACCGTATAATATAATAACTAAAAAGAGATAAATAAAAAAATAAATTAAAAAAAATAAAAAACCCGCCTGCATAAAAAGACAAGTCGACTGAAAAGATGGAAACAAGATTAAATAAATATTAAAGGCAACCTGTCATAATAACATGCAGTCGGAGGCATATAATTCAATTATTCATAATGTCACTTTCTTTATGCATGCCTCCGACTGCATGTTATTATGACAGGTTGCCTTTAATATTTATTTAATCTTGTTTCCATCTTTTCAGTCGACTTGTCTTTTTATGCAGGCGGGTTTTTTATTTTTTTTAATTTATTTTTTCGCAACCGTTCACATCTAGTCAAACGCTGTTAGCGTTCGAAATTTAAAAATTTTCCTAAGTAGGTCAAATGCTGTTAGCATTCGAATTTTAAAGTTTTCTAAAGTAGGTCAAACGCTGTTAGCGTTCGTGAAATTCTTAATTCGTAATTTAGATTTTATATCGCATATTTTTGTTAAAAATGAACATCTTTCGATTTATTTTCGGTTATTAAAAATGCGTGTGCGTAGAAATTTTAAAACCATACGTAAAATCAGTGTTAGTTGGGTCCGACTCTGTGTCGTCTCCGTTTTCGTCGTCATATTCGATCGCGGAGTAGCAGAGAACGAAGGCGAGGGCATGGATTTAAAGTAAATACGACGCAGGATTTGAATTGAATTGAGGTAATCTAACGCCTCGCCATAAGGTCAGTGAAATTTTCCATATTTTATAATGGTATGATTCTACCCACGATATGTTGAAAAATATTTTCTGTTGATTCTAACATTCGTTAAATTGCCGTTCATGAGTTTTATTCGCTTTTGGCCTATGCGATCTGCTAAAAGATTATAATTTTGACAAATTTAATGCTTATGAAAATTTTTACGTTACGGAAAACATGTTTCGTAAGATTCCTATTCATTGTTGGTAAAGCATATTATAGTACATTGTGTTGAATGTGAGCTGAGCACACAAATCCTTGTTGTGTTCCTCAAAATATGAGAAAGTGTATGCAGCTTGAATCCTGGCGCCATCCTGGCGCTATCCGGCATTTCGTTCGACTCATAGTTTTACTTGACCAGTGATGAGATTAACCATTGCGCCCTATTTTATTTCGAGATGTTGTTTAGCCGTAGTCGTTTGAACGAGTATTCATTTTTTTTTTTTTTGAGAAAAGCTACTGCTTTGTGAATCATAATAGTGATACGTAACGAGGCGCTTTGAACAAAAATAAGTATTCAGGGTTTTGCAAAAGAATGTTGCCTTTATATTGGTTTTTAATAAAAACATTTATACGTTACTATTTATACGTATATATTTATATTACATTTAAACGATATCAATGCGCAAAATTACTCGGGTTCAATTCCCAGTAAAATGAGCGTAGGTACTAATCTTGTCTGGTGTTGTGTATAAATAAAAATGAATGCTTTATATTTGCTTTCTATGCTTTCCAAAACCATTTATTTGATTGTGATGAAACTTGAAGGACCGATTGTCCTGGCCCAAAAAAAAAAAACGTGTTTTAACCTTTGATTGAATAAATGTGTGGTATATTAAGCTTGTCGGGTACAGCTAGTTATTAATAAAATAAATTGTGGTAATTGTTTTAAAATAAAAATATATTTTAAATTGCAGGCAATTCAAAAGTTTATCATAGTAATTAGATACTTTCTATTATCATTATACCCCTCGGTTCCAGCTTGTTCCGCAACTGGACCGGGGAAGGTCTATCGGCTGCTCCTGGCACCGTTGACACAAGTTTATGAAAAGTTGTATCTACATAATTTTCTATAATTAAAACATGCTGTCTACTTCCTCTATGGTAGTAATCCCCACATGTTGAGAGCTGTGTGAGTTGTAACAATATTTTTAATATTGATTCATCCGGTCGCTTCTGAGCACCGTTGATTGATACTTTGATAATTTGAACTCTGGCGGTCACTCCTGATGGATACCGTTGATTAAGTATCTTACTATTTAACATAAATTCGGTCGCCCTCTGGTGGGCACCGTCATTATACATATAGTTATGTAATGTCAATAAATATATTTACATTCGATAAACATTTATTATGGTTTTAACATAAATTCGGCCGGTCGCTCCGGAGCACCGTCGGTTGATGTTTTGACATAAATTATTTCGGTTGCTTTTGATGAGCACCGTCCAGGCACCGTCGATATGTACATAATTTAAATCATTTTATCTTATTATTTTATTTAATTATTCTGTATAAACACTGTCCCTGAGGGAGAGGAACTTAAAAAGGGGATCATCCAAGATATTCCCGTACTTCTAGTGGGCACCACCAATGAATGAATGATAGAAATAAAACTTTATTTACATAAGCTCCATGTTTTTAACAACCACTAGTTGCTGCTTACAGAACAACCAGAAGGATTTTGAAAGTTTCTTTGGGGAGTTATTTATTAATATTCATTTTTATAACCGTGGGCCAGTCAGTGGCAACAAGTTATTTTGATTGAAATATTTCAATCAATATATTTTCCTGTTATTTAAAATGTGTCTTTATTAAAAATATCAAACCGGGTGCAAAGTCCGGGTGTCGCAAAGAAGGTTCACCAACAGTTGCATTCTGGTGCTTCACCGGCCGCTGCCGTGGCACACTCGATGCGCTCGCTCAGCTCGCGCTTTATTTTGCCGTTTTGTGATCAAAAGGTCACAGTTTTAATCTAACCTATTTATTGTGTCCCTTTTGGCTACACTGTAACCAAAATAACTAGCAGATATTATGTTTTGTTTGAACATTTTATATTCATTTGTATTCTTTGAAGACTGATATTGTCTCATGAGACCGATGACAGATCAGATATCCCAGCTCGTTTTAGTTAAGTGGTCACTGCAAGGGTTGTGCCTGTTTTACATTTTAAATTTTATGAAAATTTAAGTCTGATGATGTTGGCTTTATTACAAAGTGCATTGATAGCCGATTTGACGGGGGCGTGTAATGTGTGTGTACATAGATACATAAAGTGCTAGTTTTTATTGTACTTTGACCACGTTATTATTTACATTAATAGATATGAATTTAACAAATCACTTTCATATGTATATGTTTTGGGATGTAAACCCTATTAAATTTGTGGGGGAATCTCTTTTTTACTCAGACCTCGATTGAATCATTCTATATTTTAATTATAATCATAGCACGGTGTAGAGTACTTGTTGAATATTTCAGTAGAATATGAAAACACTTTTATTTAGCTACCATAACATGTAGGTACCATATTCTGGAAATAACTTTAAAATAATACACTTAAGCACTTTGACATTAGTCAGTTGTTGTAAACACTGTCGCTCTGATGTTATATTGGTTGGTGTCTGCGAATGATTTACTTAAATATACTTTCCTAAGCAAGCTTAACTACCACGGGGAAGCACTGGCACACTGCTCTTGTTTATTTATCCGGGTGATGATACTTGATTTGTTAGATAACAGAGGTAATCTCGGTGGATAATTCCAAAGTATTTATGTGATTTTAATTAAATAATTAAATGAAAGTATTTTAATTGTAATTATTATTACTATTATTATTGATATGCATCATTTTTGCTATATTGTTTGAAATTCAAGTTTAAAACGAATATAAAGTTGATGCTGCGTGCAGCTTTTCCGATGGCCATATGACATTTAGACACTTGATTGTTTTTTTTTATATTTATTTTATAGATTGATTGAGTGAAAAAGAAAATATTTTATTTATTTACCTTTATCTTTGTGTACTGAAAGTAAAGACATGTTGGAATAATTAAAGGCATATTTCTTTACTAAATAATTATTTCTTTCTTTGTTATGCAGTACGGTCATATTAATTTGTTCTTTTAATGCATCTTTTAATTTTATCTATTATATCTATTATAATCTTTACCTAGTATTTTGATTCCCAATGTTAAGATGTCATTTAATTTTGCGATGATAATTAAAAATGTGTCAGTTAGGTGTAGTGGCTACTTACCTATTTTTTTTTTGTTTGTTTTTGTTTTGGGCTAACACGGCTGCTGTGTGCTGACCAATCGAATACTAAATGTTTTATTAAATGAAAAAATTCAAATGGCCTTGTAAATGTTAATTAACATTCGATAGCAATTTATATAACACTAGTCTGACATTAGCAACAAGATGTCGCAAACAGTGGCGCACACAGACGCTAGCTAGTCGGCCTAAGTGTATAACACCAAAGGTAGTTAGCCTACCTTTGGCTTAAATCAGTCATATAACGTTTATTTTTGGGTTGGTATTTATTGAGTTCAGTTCGCAGTTTACGATTAAATTAATTTAATCAAGTATTTGATATAAAAGTAATAACTTTGTGACCGCGTTCACAAAGATTTATTTGATTATGATATCCAAATCCAGTTAAGGATTTTATAACGACTTTTTTTTTTTTTGCAGAGCAAAAGCTCAAAGAATTGGTAAGGTTTGTATCTTGAAGTGAATTAATTGTGCAGCAACTGATATCACATTTGTTATAAAAGAATCTGCGAAGAAAACGTTGTTTTGTCCCAGATTATTTTGAAGTAGGCGTACGACGCGGTTTAAGCAGAGATGCACTGTCAGCCAGCAGTCATATTAAACGATAACACGATTGAAATATTATGAGTTAGATAATTTATGTTAAATAATTATGTAAAAAAATAATAATAATTAAGTGAATTTATTTAAAGCTGATCTGATTTGTCAACTTGTTCGACTTTATTTTAGTTTTAATTATTGCTTTTTTTGTATTATAATTTTTTCTTCCATTTACTAATTTAAAGAAAGCTTTCTTTTGATCTAAATTAATTAATAAATTTCAAGAAAAATAAACTAGTTATGATAATTAGAGTGTCACATTGGCGTCCTGTCCCTGTTCACCAGGCGATAACAAACAATGTCTCAATCTGTTTACCAAGGCTTCGAATAACGGCGAATAGGACACAATAGGAGCGTTTTACCTACCATTAAAACGCATATTGTGTCTGAAGCCTTATTCGAAGCCTACCTTCAAGGGCTGCCTGGTATGCATTTAATGCTCAATAGTTGTAAAGTATTTTTCAGATTTTGAGACTGCAATGAGCGCGGAAACCCGCAATGGCGGCGGCCTGGTGAACATAGTGGGGTGAGATATGACGTCACACGGATGCGGATGTGACGTAATTTAGTAAGATAGACCTATAATAATGATGCTGAACGGTAACGGGAAGGCTCCGCTATTCTCAATCTGTTTACCAAGGCTTCGAATAAGGCTTCAGACACAATATGCGTTTTAATGGTAGGTAAAACGCTCCTATTTTGCTAACTATTTAAACCACACTTTATAAGTATGTCAGTGAGTTTTACAATTGTCGTTACTTTAATTAGGGACAATTATGTTGTGAAAGAGATATAATATTTACCAAGTGGAATTATACAATATTATACTACTCAAAAGAAATCAGAGACGATGATTTTCCATACAAAATAGCTATTATCTAAAAAATACTTTTATGATAAATTCAGATTGATTCCAAACTGACCGTTCCAGCTTTCGAAACGGTATTTTTAATTTTACTAGCGTCTTGGTTAGAGTAGAAATAAATTTGAGATTCATACAAAAATACGCAAAAAGTTCTAACTGACACTCGGCGAATAGGAGAACTTATACAGAAAATTCGACGGTAAAGTCCGCAAGGTGACTATTCTACAGCTTTTGAACACTATCAAATTAAAATACAATCAGATTGAATTAGGGTGAATTATTTTTATCTTGTAAGGAAAAATCACCCGTGTGTTTTTAAATTAAAATAAAACTAGATAACTCTTAAAAAAACACTGTTTTATGATATTTAGATTCATAGCCAATATAAAAAATATTTAGTTTTGTACAAAAATAATCAATAGTTTATAAAAACATGGGCAACCCAGGGGACAATTTGTCCTCAAGTTTTGTATTAAAATAGGGATTATCCCCTGGGTCGCCAATGTTTTTTTATCACATTAAAGATTTCATGTCTTTGAAGTTTTCTTATAAGATAATCGGCTGAGAGTATTTGCAATTACAGTTTAAAAACATGGATCAAATTCCACAAAACAACAAAAAGTTTATTCATTAAAATATGATGATTTTCAGAAATTAACCTTATTGTATAATCATAGAGTAGACACTGCTTTCTTTTGAGCAGTTTACCTATATTTATTTATTAGGAACACCAGCATTTATTTACACAATTTAACACTACTTGTCCATCAGCCATTTTTGATGTCCCCACTGCTGGGGCACAGGCCTTCCTTATGGGTGGTAAGGAGGATGGGCCATAACCCACCACGCGGGCCCAATGCGGATTTGTGGGTGTTAACGACTGCAAATGCAGCCGGGACCGACGGCTTAACGTGCCTTCCGAAGGACGGAGAGCTCGAGATAATAAATTTTTGGTCACCCATCCCATGACCGACAATTGCGAACGTTGCTTAGCTTCCGCAATCGCAGGGCCAGGCGCTAAACCACTGCGCCACCGAGCTCCTCAAAACTACTTAACTAGTAACAATAAAAATTAAATCTAATTATTGCCAAGAGTAGGTAATACATTTTACAGGTAGGTATTTAGTTACCTACCTAGGTTATATATAATATTTTAACAACACGTAAAAATGATTAAGGTTACCTACCTAATTTCAGCGTCGATGTAGGGGAACTCGGGGTGGATCTTCTTGCCGATGATGGGCCACCGCTTGCCGGTCATGGCCGCCATCTTGGCCACCGCGAACGCGCGGTCGCCGTACGACTTCGACAAGTGCTGCGCCACCTGATAACGTGCACGATCAACGTTTACATAAAGCATTTCAACGTTTTAATCAAATATTAGAAGCAAAAGTACAACAAAAGCAGATAGCAGGTATACCTACAGCCGAGTTGTGATACTACAATAATAGCCTGTTGACGCTCTGGCTTTTGTAGGTACATATATTTTGTATAAAAGGTCAGATACAGGGTCAAATACAAGATGTTTGGTAAAAGCCTTATGAAACCAAATATGGTAGATAGGGACCATCAAACTGAACAACTTTTACTATGGGACCAACTCTGAAATCGCGAAAAAAAAATCAACTGTCTCATACATTTTGATATTTTCGTTATTAATTTTGTATGAAACAGCATATTTTTTATCGCGATTTCAGAGTTGGTCCCATAGTAAAAGTTGTTCAGTTTATCGGTCTCTATCCACCATATTCGGCTTTATAAGGCTATTACCAAACACCCTGTAGAGGATACCATGGGTGTAGATAAATTAATATCATGGGTGGGTAAGGCATAAAAATATTTAAAAAACTAAGTACAAAACTAGGTAGGCATAGTCTATCTACAGTGTAGTGTAATCTCTAGACAGAAGCAAAGCGAGGTTCAACACGCAACTCGGCCAAATAACTTGTTCCAACTTAAAAGCCTGTTGATTTCGTCAAGTAGCTGGCCGAGTTCAACAGGGTTTTGTAGTATCGCTTTGGGCAAAAACATTACTCTTATATCCTTTTGATTTTGGCTAGGTACTTGGCCGAAACGCCCTGGCTTTTGTAGTAAAAATTTTTACTACAAAAGCCAGAGCGTTCTGTCCCTACCTACCCTACCTACCTGGCCGAAATCAACAGGCTTTTGTAGTGTCGCAGCCGGGTTACGTAGATACTTACTTCCATTTCTAATCCGAAATCTTGCACTAATCTAATGTACATGGTAGGCGTCCAGCCGTGCGCGCCTTCTATATAGAATCCGTCAGTTTGACATTCCTTATACAGCGGCTTGAGGTTTGCACCTGAAAAATACCACAAGAGTGTAGTCGAAACAACGACTTTAACAATAATTTTATTCGGATTACCAACAGCGAACAAACATTAACTGGAAATATTTTCTTAATTTTTTTATTTTGCTATTTACAGGTATTTTATTTATTTAAGACACAATAACAGACATCAGACAAAAAACAAATTTACAATAAAAAATCCTATACATTAGGTGCATGTCTGTGCCCAATTACAATTGTGCACAAATTTTATAGAGAAACGACATAACAGTAAGTTATCTACTTGTAAGTTATCTATTTGCATTATTGCATATAGAATTAATAGGTATTCGCTTATTATAGATACTTTAACTATGAAAGAAAGTTAAGCGTGTTTCGTATCGTAGAAGTAACGAACGACCGCATCGCACGACAACGCAGATAGCGTATGTCGCGTGGCGTACGATGCCGAACCGAGGACGTTTAGTTAGTAGAGTGGAGGGGCGTGGCTCGTGGACTCACTTTCGACGGCGGCGTCTACGGTCTCGGCGGCCATGGAGCGGTAGGTGGTCCACTTGCCGCCCGCGATGGTGACGAGCCCCGAGCGCGCCACGTGCACGATGTGGTTGCGCGCCAGCGACTGCGTGTCCGGCTTGTTGGGGTCCGACACCAGCGGCCGGATGCCCGACCACGCCGACAGCACGTCGCCGCGGCGCACTGCAACACACACACGCTACTATAGGACCACCGGCGGCTGCGTGTCCGGCTTGTTGGGGTCAGACACCAGCGGCCGGATGCCCGACCACGCCGACAGCACGTCGCCGCGATGCACTGCAACACACACACGCTACTATAGGACCGGCGACTGTGTGTCCGGCTCGTTGGGGCCCGACCACGCCGACAGCAATGAACGATGAGATGACTCATGCATAAAAGTGAAGAATGGAAAAGAAGGAAGTACCGTTACCGACCACAAAATAATAAACTGTAATTAGGGAGATTATGAGCACGACGATAGTATTAAGTCAATTAGAATGTAATGCGTCACCTTCTACGTCCGGGTTGAGGTAGTTCTTGACCTCGGTGAGGATGAAGAGGATCTCGTCCTCGGTGGGGCGCGGGGAGGGCGTGACGTCACACGGCAGGTCCGTGGTGCCCGCGATGGTGCCCTTCAGCCACGGCAGGAAGAAGATCACGCGCCCGTCCGACGTGGCCGGGTCCAGCAGCCCCATGTGCTCAGGGCTGCGCACATGCAATGCCAGGATAATTTTGCTGATTCACAAATCGTCCACCAATCGATGCAGTACCGCCAATATATATTTTTTTTTTCAATTCATAATTATCTCACCAATTTTTTTGATTACTTCCTTGATTTTGTAAAGAGGTCGCTAAATTACCCTGTATAAATTTTTCTTTCAACACATTTTGTTCTATTTTCAATCTTTAATTTGTTTACTGTCTGATTTCCATAATAATTATTTATTAGTATCAACCATTTTTAAATATAATTTAAAATAAATTGGAAAATCGGAGGTAAATGCCCATACAAAGGTATCCAAAGCAGTAGCGCCACCAAGCGGGATAAATTTTGTGACATCCCCCCATTATGTACTCTACACGAATCCCCAAGACCAAGCTATCGGCCGATAGTTGGGTCGAGCCTTTAATCAGTATAAAGAAGTATGCAAGTGCGCAGCACATTACAACGATTTGGTATCGGCCGATTCTTCATATTAAAAACGGTCCGACCCAATCGGCCGATAGAAAGTCTGTAGTCTGCGAGAGCTCTAACATTCAACCCCTTCAATGTCACTGCTTAGCACAGCACATTCGGCTTGAGATTCCAGCCGTTAAAGAGAGGTTCCCTCGGCATCGGCAGTCACTGTAGTTTTTTTTAAAGAAATATATGTAGCTTACTTCCGCAAACAATATATTATGCAAGATGCACCGCCCGCCCGCCCGCAAAAATATGCACTTGCACACTACAAAATATCAGTGCAAAATACCTGCATTTAGCAAGACCTCTACACGTGTTTCGCCCCAACCCGGAGCATCCTCGGGAGTAAGATCGTGCGTAAACCAATGGGTTTATGTTCAAAATGGTTCGGGACTTCCGCCAAGTGCCGCCTGATTCAATCAAATAGTGACCTGTAGTATCCGGGCAGCACGATGTGCACGCCGGACGAGGGGCAGCAGATCTCCTTGATGCTGGGGTCGTCCATCTTGCGGATGCTGTCCGTGAAGGGGCCCGTCGCGTTGATTATGCACTTCGCCTGCACGTCCCACTCCTTGCCCGTCATTTCGTCCTGAGAGCAAATGAAAAATAATAATTACTTTCTAAAAGATATTACTACGATTTTCGCGGAATGTAATGTCGGCACGAGCACGCGCGTACCCGGAGCCTGGCGCCGCTGAGCTTGCCGGCGGTCTTGTGCAGCTTGGTGACGGCCACGTGGTTGGCGATGGTGGCGCCGTGGCGCGCGGCCGTCAGCGCGATCGCCAGGTTCATGCGCGCGTCGTCCTGCTGCCCTGCAACAACAACATACCCGCTGATACCAACCAACCAGGGCTCTGTCACTCCGCGTGCGAGTTTGAAGCGCTCGGCGTCCTCTGAGAGGACTAATTTCATACGTCAGAAAAGACAAGACCTACGCGATAGAAAGAGAGGCAACTACTAAGTGCATGTTTTGGAGCGAAGGGAGCGCTGTGCGACGAGCAAGAGTCGCAATTTATTTATACGCTTTTGCGGAGAGCAACTTCTGTACGCTAGTAATATTATAACAAATTAGTGTCATACGATTAGTTTCATTGAGAAAACTTAAGTCATGTCAACTTTTATTCCACTGCCTAAAATAGTAAATTGACTTAAATGGTGTCAACTTTTATTCCGCTGTCTAAACTTTATACTAAACTGTGTAGCTGAAGCGAGATTACAAAAGCCTGTTGATTTGGGCCAGGTACATGTACGAAACGCTCTGGCTTTTGGACGACCTTTTTTTTACTCCAAAAGACAGAGCGTTTCGGCTAAGTACCCAAATCAACAGGTTATTGGAGTAAATTATATGAAAAAGTGAGACTGCAAAAGCCTGTTGAATTCGGCCAGGTACTTGGACGAAATCAACAGGCTTTTGTAGTGATTTTTTTACTACAAAAGCCAGAGCGTTTCGGTCAAGTGCCTTGCCAAAATCAACAGATTATTAGAGTAATGTTTTTGAAAAAAATCTGGAACGGGTGGTAGGAAAATAAAGACGATTCAAAAGTTCGTTTTAGGCAGGGCAATGACGTGTTTTATTTTAAGCCAACTGGAAGTGGTCTATCTTTTTAATGATCAGCGAGTCAGTGTGTGACTGACGAAATATTGAAATTTTGATGAACGATTTTTTTTGTAAACAAACGATTTTTTTCGTAGACGAAAAAAAATCGTTCATCAAAATGACTTACTTGTTATTTGGAATATACACTGTCTACATTACGTAGACAATGCAATATAAATTTAGGTAGTTTCTTCATTCCCTTACAACTATAGTAGATTGTTATACAAGACGCTAAAATTACCCATTGCATACGAGGTATTTTTATTCCCGAGCTTTAGCGAGGGAATAAATAGAAACCGAGTTACAATGGGTTTTAGCGTCGTGTGTTACACTATACTTTTCACTACGATTGCGAGAAAATAAAATACAATATTAAATAGTTTATACCTACTTACTTCCGTAAACGAATCCACTCGTTTTTCTATACTCCACTTCATAAACTTTTTGTACAATATTTAAATAAATGATTTGTGCTTGACGGCAGAAGATTAAAATTATTTCTTTCCTATTACAGTCACACAATTCAATCAGTTTGTAATTATAAAAAAAATCTAAAGATTTCGCGCCATGGTACCTTTTTTTAATTTCTGCTGTAGCAGCTAAACAACACAAACACGCATTCTACGATTCACTCTGTACACAGAGTATAAATAAGTCTATGATTTCACCGAAGAGATGCTTTTAGTTCCATTTTCAAAAATAAGAATGACAAACTGGGGGCCTATTACGAAACTTGGTCACGATAGTCGTCCGCAGTTCGTCGGTTATAGTTATTACAAATATTTTCAATGTAGCTATCGTCGTCCATAGTCTATTGAACGAATAATGACGGATCCACTAGAGAGAAACTGTCAAATTTACGCAATCACTTTGCAATATCGCATACGCAAGTGCTTTGTAATAGGAATCAATCAGAACGAAGCACGGACGCAGCCGCGTGTATCGCATTAAACTTTTCGTAATAGACCCCCAGTATTAAGTCGAGCGAGTTTTTATTCGTGATTATGAATAAAGACTTTTTCGTTTTAGTACGCTCATTGGTAATAGACAAACATTAAAAAAGAAAAAACTTTATCCCCTAGGGCTTATTATGCTATTTTATCTCGACTCTTGTACGTTACAATGACGCACTTTTTGAGCAAGAGGAGTGAAAAAGATATAAACTTGTCTGTTTGCTCAACTGGCTTTGGCGAGGGGCAGTGCCGTGCCCTTGATACTACTAATTAGAATAACTAGGAACTATGTTTTATTTGTGTGTGTTTTTTTAGTGGAGCTCGGTGGCGCAGTGGTTTAGCGCCTGGTCCAGCGATTGCGGAAGTTAAGCAACGCTCGCATGGGTCGGTCATGGGATGGGTGACCAAAAATTTATTATTTTATTTTATTTTATTTTATTTTAATTATTTGGAAGACCAACAGCTGAATTCATCACAATAGTAAGCTTATATAGCACTTGGAAGCCAATTACAGGTCCCCACCGATAGAAACAATTTATAAAACTAAGCACTTATTGAGTAGGTATCCTACGCATTCCACGTGGTAAAACTTACATAATTATGAAGACAAGATATTTCGAGCTCGAGCTTTCGAGATTATCTCGAGCTCCTCCGTGCTTCGGAAGGCACGTTAAGCCGTTGGTCCTGGCTGCATTTGCAGTCGTTAACACCCACCAATCCGCATTGGGCCCGCGTGGTGGGTTATGGCTCATCCTCCTTACCACCCATAAGGAAGGCCTGTGCCCCAGCAGTGGGGACATCAAAAATGGCTGATGGACATGGACATGTTTTATTTTTACTGTTTACATATAAGGTACATAGATTTGTTTATTTTTAAATTTGAGATTTTTGCATTCACAATGCTATTTTTACACAATACTAAATAATATACTAGAAAAATACGACTCGCACCAGATCAATACTCAGACGGGAATCGAACCCGCGACCTTTGGATATCCGGTCCAATGCTCTGACCGCTGAGCTACCGAGTCACTAGTGACATCGCCGAATTTCCTCTAGTATATCCTACTCTTACGCTGCAAGCCAGCGTTATTTCACCAATGTGAGGAATTACCTCGACATTCAATTGAAATATCTTTCCAGATATTTTGGCAATCGATTAAGATGAAATAGCTATATAATTTTTTAATTTGAGATTTTTGCATTCACAGTTATAATAGTTAGTATAGTACATTATAAAGCTATTTCATCTTAATCGATTGCCAAAATATCTGGAAAGATATTTCAATTGAATGTCGAGGTAATTCCTAAACTGAGGGACTTTCATACAAACTTTGGACCCCCGTTTCACCCCCTTGGGGGGTGAATTTTGAAAAATCCTTTCTTAGTGCACCCCTAGACCTCATAAGGAACCTATGTGCAAAATTTCAAGTCTCTAGGTTCAGCGGTTTGGGCTGTGCGTTGATATCTCACTCAGTCAGTCAGTCAGGACTTTGAATTTTATATATATAGATTTAATTCATGAGTCGTCATTCCTTACATTTTATTGTGCCAGAGCTATAATCTCGGCTACCTCGTTATTATTACTAAGTATAATTTTAACGAAACAAGTATTTTATGGTGTAACATCATGTAGGTAACTTTTTCGTAGCTATACGCCTCCAGCCATTTGTCTGTTGGCAAACATAAACGCTGCTCACCGTCGTAGTAGACGATGCCCCCGCACAGGTTGTCGGACTTCAGCATGGGGAACAGCTCCAGCGTGTTCTTCTTGGACAGGTAGTAGGAGCTCTTCACGTTGCGGTCGCCCGCCACCAGATCGTACATCTTTATACCGAACCAGTAGTACGGGACTTGCCACCATCTGGAATTTATAATACTTACATTAACTATCTAACTAAATAATGGTCAAAATTGTAAAGATAAACAACAAAAAAATTACTACTTGCTCGGTGTGCCGCATCTGGTGCGTCGCCCACGCGCTTATGAATATGTAGGTACCTATTACTAGAGTAGTGCAGTATTGCAGTTATTGCAGCTATCACAACTAGGATGATATGATACTTGTTAAAATCAATCAACCCCTTAGGCACAGAATAAGTACATAATAGTACACTTACAGTCAGTTGCAAGATCGATCTTTAAAGTTAATGCGTCATTAAAGGTATCACCGTCCTTTACTTCTTTTGAAAGAAGAAAAAGATGGCGATATATTTAATGAAGCATTAACTTTAAAGATCGTTCTTGCAACTGTCTGTTAGGCAGGTAACTATTTGGGTACGTATCAGAATGTCTAAAGTTAGAATGTCTAAACTTAAAATGGCAAAGTTCTAAATGTCAAATATTAAAATGCAAATGGTTTAAAATGTCGAAAATCATCATGTATAAATCAAAATAGCAAAATTCAAAGTGTCAAACGTATCAAATACTTGACGAGTTGAAATATCAATGGTCATTAAGATTTATTTGAATTGGGTTGGATCTTAAAACGAATCGCCTTCTTTGAGGTTAATTGAGCCTGTGGAGGTCTTTGGGCTTCGTCTGAAATGCTTTATGAAGGCGATGTTGTGAAGGGTAGCTCGACTATGTATGAGGTAGTGCTCACTTGTAGACGGGCAGCAGGATGGGCAGCGGGCGCGTGAGGTGCGGCGCCACCTCGAGCATGTTGGCGCGCTCGTGCAGCGCCTCCTTCACCATCTTGTACTGCTCGTAGTCCAGCTGCATGATGGCCTTCTGCAGGTAGCGCACGCCGCCGTGGATCAGCTTGGTGCTGCGCGACGACGTGCCGCACGCGAAGTCGTCCCGCTCCACCAGCGCCGTGCGGAGACCTGCGCTACCACACACATACGCTTATTATTCCGAGCATCCCGAGTGTCTCAGTAAAGTCAGGTCAGTATCAGAAAATACAAGAGAAACTGAGGATTTAAGTAGCAATTTTGGCCTTTTATTGCTAACTGAATTGCATCGTATAGTAGATACCTACTTAAGCTATTCTTAAAAGATAGATATTGCCATCGCGGCCTTTTTTGTAGACCTAATAGAAGAGGAACAATTCCATCATACATTGTTTTGTTAAAGCTCAAAAGGTTAAAGCAGCGTTTGCAATGCAAGCTCCCAGTCCGCGGAGGACATTGTTTTATAATATGTAGTGGTAGTTGCCTCTGGTGGTGGCGTCGAGCGCGCAGCCGGCGCCCGTGGCGCCGCCGCCGATGATGAGCACGTCGTAGGCGAGCCCGGCCTGCAGCGCCGCCACCTGCTCGCCGCGCGACGGCACCGGCCGCTATAGTATAATATGTAGTGGTAGTTGCCTCTGGTGGTGGCGTCGAGCGCGCAGCCGGCGCCCGTGGCGCCGCCGCCGATGATGAGCACGTCGTAGGCGAGCCCGGCCTGCAGCGCCGCCACCTGCTCGCCGCGCGACGGCACCGGCCGCTATAGTATAATATGTAGTGGTAGTTGCCTCTGGTGGTGGCGTCGAGCGCGCAGCCGGCGCCCGTGGCGCCGCCGCCGATGATGAGCACGTCGTAGGCGAGCCCGGCCTGCAGCGCCGCCACCTGCTCGCCGCGCAACGGCACCGGCCGCTATAGTATAATATGTAGTGGTAGTTGCCTCTGGTGGTGGCGTCGAGCGCGCAGCCGGCGCCCGTGGCGCCGCCGCCGATGATGAGCACGTCGTAGGCGAGCCCGGCCTGCAGCGCCGCCACCTGCTCGCCGCGCGACGGCACCGGCCGCTATAGTATAATATGTAGTGGTAGTTGCCTCTGGTGGTGGCGTCGAGCGCGCAGCCGGCGCCCGTGGCGCCGCCGCCGATGATGAGCACGTCGTAGGCGAGCCCGGCCTGCAGCGCCGCCACCTGCTCGCCGCGCGACGGCACCGGCCGCTATAGTATAATATGTAGTGGTAGTTGCCTCTGGTGGTGGCGTCGAGCGCGCAGCCGGCGCCCGTGGCGCCGCCGCCGATGATGAGCACGTCGTAGGCGAGCCCGGCCTGCAGCGCCGCCACCTGCTCGCCGCGCGACGGCACCGGCCGCTATAGTATAATATGTAGTGGTAGTTGCCTCTGGTGGTGGCGTCGAGCGCGCAGCCGGCGCCCGTGGCGCCGCCGCCGATGATGAGCACGTCGTAGGCGAGCCCGGCCTGCAGCGCCGCCACCTGCTCGCCGCGCGACGGCAGCGGCCGCTTCGTGCGCTCCGTCTTCGCCGCCACCGCCGGCCTGTACCATGCCTATACAAACGTGCGATTTGCTTCCGCTGGTTACGTTTGTTTGTTAATAAGGTGGGTACACACACTACTCACTTAGGTTCGCGAACCTCGTTCTCCGCGAACCTATGATGCAGGTTGGCGAAGCTCAATGTCGTACACGTAACTATATACACACTATTGCGCACCGTGTCGCAGGTTCGCAGAGCGCAAGGTTTGCGAACTAAGTGGGTAGGTACCCACCCTTACATAATAAAATAGGTAATAATATCCTATTGTCCTAACTTATAAGAAAGCGATTGCTTTTTTGTTAGCAGAAGGATAACTTAATTCGTTATTTTATAACTTAACTGATACATTCTTTTTTCACTTAACTTTAGTTAGATTAAACATTTGTGCATAAAAAATTTCAGAACGTTAGCTTTTATGGTTGTTAAATAAATTAAGAAAATGTTAGTATGGAAAATACAAAACGGGTTTTAATTTTAAAAGGTATATAGTGCTTTTACTCGATACTAGATGGCGCAATTTGAAACTCAAAATTGCCATATTGACAGTTTGACTAGCTAGGGTTGTTGATGACGTCAGAGCGACAATAATTGTACTACTGACCGGTGTGGAGTCGTCAGCGGCCAGCGCCCAGGCGGCGAGCGCGGCGCCCGCCAGCCCCGCGCCGCCCGCCACCATCCGCCCCCGCGACATCTGCGTACAACCACCCCACATCACACTGTTACATGGTTACTGCCTTATCCACACTACCCACCATCTCGTCTTAGCCTGGCCGCACACAGGCGTTTTCCGCGAGCGGATTCCGCATTCGTTTTCCGCGTCGCGCACGCGTTTTATTTAGACAAAAATGCATGAAATACAACAATGCGGAATTCACCTGTGGAAAACGCCTGTGTGCGGCTAGGCTTAGGTCCGTATTACAGATCGAGACTCAAGCCTTGATTAAGTCGAGTATTAATTCTAGAACTCAGCTTGAGCAGAGATGCAACAAACTAAACTCAAATTCAGATTATGCTAATTTTAAAATCAGATTACAGCTTATTTTAGAACGATGCTTGACCGCGTAGGTTAGGTTTATGTTTTCGTTACGGTTACGGCGGTTTACGTTTCTATTAGTTAAGGTAAAATTTAGGGCCAGGGGTGGATGGGAGGGAGAGAGGGGACCTCTTCCCACCTAAGCCTAGCTTGTTTGTCGCATACTTTTATGTTTCGATGATGCTTGGAAAATAATAATGGTAACTAACTTGTCTGTATACCTACCTACATTTATGGATATCAGTGACGAATGTGTAGTGTACGAATAAACCTTTCTGGTTTGTGTTGCACTATTTAGACTAAGATAAAAATGTAAATTTGTTTATTTAAATAAAAAAAAATAAAAAAAAAAAAAAAAAAAAGCATTTTGTGCGGAAGTGCATAGTTTTTTGTTTAATTGAACTTTGAAATTTTACTAATACTAACCTCAAAATGTATGAAAAATCATTTAAGGGGGTGAGCGAGGGGAAAAGAATAGAGTAGAGGGGAGACTCCCTACAAAATTATATAACGCCAATACATAAAAAAGGTCCTAAGGATTGTGCTGAAAATTTCAGACCGATCTCTAAACTGTGTCAACTTGCCAAAGTACTTGAAAGGTTAGTGTACGACCAGGTTTACAATAGTTTAAAGTTAAGCTTTAGCCCTCAGCAACACGGGTTTTTGAAAAATCGTTCCACAGGTGACTAACCTTGCCGTGTTCACCGACTATTTGACGGATCAAATGGATTTGGGCAACCAAGTTGACACGGTTTACACTGATTACGCCAAGGCGTTTGATCGTCTTGATCATAAAATGTTATTATTAAAGCTTATTATGATGGTAGGCATTAGGGGGAATCTATTTAGATGGTTTTCATCGTACATTGACAAAAGGTCTCAGGCGGTAGTGCTCAGTGGATATACGTCTTCGTGGTCACTCATACCCTCTGGGGTTCCTCAAGGCTCCCTGCTTGGTCCTTTGCTTTTTATTATTTTTATTCACGATATAGGTCAGTGTTTTCTTCATTCTAATTATCTCTTATTTGCAGACGACATGAAAATTTTCAAAATTGTTAATAATAACGACGATGCAGTTCAGCTTCAGGATGATCTCCGAAGGTTAGACTCATACTGTTACTTAAATAAACTAGATTTGAACGTATCCAAATGTTTTTCCATAAGTTTTACTCGTAAAATCAATCCCTTTAATAGTAGTTACAGAATCAAAAACGAAAAATTATCCATTCGTCAGGAAGCTAAAGACCTGGGAGTCATCCTTGATTCTAAACTGCAATTTGATAAACATATTATTGTCAGTACTATTAATAAAGCATCTCGGTCACTAGGGTTTATTATGCGTCTGTCTAAGCCTTTTAAACGCATGAACACCATCAAAATCTTTTATTGTGCTTATGTCCGCAGCCATCTTGAGTATGCCAGCCAGATTTGGAACCCCTGTTACGTAACATACATAAATGATATAGAGAAGATCCAGAAAAAATTTACTCGGTTCCTAAATTTCAAATTCAAAATTCCGAAAACATCTTACGAAGACCGTTGTACTAAATATCACTTGCTACCGCTTTCTGTTAGACGTAATATTGCAGATTACTTTTCTACTCAAGTTGATTAGAGGTTCAGTAGATTGTCCGGAACTACTTCATAAAATTCGTTTTAAAATACCTACAAGAGCACCCCGCAACGATTCATATAGACCATTTAGTATTCCTTCTATGCACACCAACTACAGGCATAACAGTTTCCTTATTAGAGCTTGTTCCGCCATTAACCACGCTGACGCCAATATTGATTTATTTTTCAACAGCATCACGACTGTTATTAAGTTATTGTTTAAAATTTAGTTTATGTTACTATTTTACGCACCTGTCCTTTCTGGGCTACGATTACCTACTTTACGATCAATTTCTTTTGAATTCTACATGTGGTAGCTTGTCAATAGCTTTTAGTTATATATAATTGTTGTTATCTGTATGTTTATAAGCTGTTAGCTATCCATAAACGATAAATAAATAAATAAATAAAAAAAAAGCTTTAATGGGTTCTTTATTAGGCATGATATTTTGTGTTGTTTGTTAAAAAAACATGAAAATTAAATTTCTAACCTATCACATCACTTGACAAACTTAAGGGGGGATGGGAGAATCCCCCCTCTCTACTCTACTCTTTTCCCCTCGTTCGCCCTTAGTTTTGAGGTTAAGTTTGGTAAAATTTCAAAATTCATTTAAAAAAATCAAAAGGCTTTGATAAGGGGTAGGGGGGCTCTCCCAACCATCCGCTCTCTTAAATTCGACCTTAACTAATCTATTGTAAATATGAGCCCAAATCAATGCTCAAGCGTGGTCTCGATCTCGACCATATTTACGTAAACAGAGATCAAATTCTTTCTGAGCAGAGATTTTAGTTCTAATTAGTCGAGCATTGCTCGAGTATCGTTTGAAAATTAGCATGATCTGAGTTGAGTTTAGTTTGTTGAATTGATGAGGTCGAGTTTATCATATTCCGTTTTACGAAAAACTTACTGCAGTGACAAAACCACCCATTATAATATTCGCAATATTCCTATAATTCGAGCATTGTTTTGGAATCAACAGGGTGCTGTATCCAGTAGCGATGGATCCTGTAAATGTGGTGTGTGAATATTGCGTCCAGTAACGATGAACCGTTAAAGACGGTCCTGTAAAAACGAACTGCTGTGTGAACGGGCACTAAAGCTAGGGTTTCCCAGGATGACGTTGCCGTTATATTACGGCCGTAATTTAGCGGCGTAGAACGTTGTCTATGTAAACAGTACGGCGCGCCATATTGTTTTCATAGACAACGTTCCACGCCGCTAAATTACGGTCGTAATATGACGTCGTCCTAGGAAACCCTGCTCTTAGGAGGCATATTTTGCTAATGCGAGAGGTTACTAATTTGATTTTTTGTATTACAGGCAGCCAGTGTTAACGCAGTGTGGCATTCATGCCAGAAAAATGTAAGAACATCAGCTAACTGATTTTGCTGTACAAGGCTCAGCATGTAACTTTAGCCATGCGATTACAATATTTTATGCGCAGGAATAATTTTTGGGTTTTTGGCGGGAGACGTGGTGGGGGGCTACTGCAAACATGCGCAGTAAGTTATCCCCTCCAGCGGCCGCATGCAGCCAGACAACAATAGAAAATGTATTGTCTCATGTTTTTCTCTCACCGCTAAACTTACGTGCGGCGGCTTATAATCCAGGGCAGAACAGGTGTGATCATTTAGCTAACTGATATTGCTTAAGATACTTAGGTTCGGCTATCTGTAAGATAACTTCCGGGTAAATAATGTCGTCGCTGCAGACAGCTAGCTGTGCAGCGTCATCGGGGCGGCTCGAGACTGCGATAACACCAAGGTCGCCGGCGCACGTGTTACGTGTATTTTTATCCTCGTTATGATTATCCTTATCAGTAAGTATCACTAATCGTTGTTCCCAACTATTTTAACTAATGTTGTACGGATGCTCTTCTATCAACGCCAAACGATGACATAGACAAGTTAGACTAATGACTTCCTTTGTTTGCTCAAAAAAAACGTTATTCAAATAATCTTCCAGCGATAAGGCCGCCTTTGCCCATTATAGTTTTAATGTCTTTTGTAATTATTCCTGTAATTTGTGAGCAATAAAGAGTTTTATCTATCTATCTATCTATCTCAATAAAATAGAAATTAGAATAGAAACTCTATGGATTATACAAGTGAAACAGCAGACAATCATCATAGGAATGTTTGCATTCCTCAATCAATAGGTAGTACCTACCTTACCTACCTATAGGTTTATTTTTCAACTTGAAAGACAAATGGGATTTCAAGAGGCTGCATCGATTATACTTAGATTCGCTATGAAAAAGCGCTTAGGTATTAGAATGTTCAGTTCTAATTCTTGGTCTGCTTTTTTATAGTTAACTAGGAAAACTAAAGGTAGATAATAATAGGCAAAAATTCTAAGCAAGGAAAGAATGTGACTGTATAATCGATCGACTTCATAATTATTCCATGTAGGTACAATCTTGATTGATGAGGGGACTTCAGTAATCTGTAGAGGCAATGTTAGCACGGAAACTGGTTCCCCAAGGTCTTTGAGAAGTTATTGACCGGCATGTTATGTCACTAATGCAGTGATAGCCGCAAAGAAAGTTGGCAAGAGATCGACGTTTGGCGAATCCAGTTCCAATTATATTTGAGACATCGACTCGGTGGCCGGGCTCGGGCGTGCAGCGCGCGTACCTGCCGCCCCACAGAATACAATCATGTGCCGCCCGCTCCGTGCTCGGTCCGTTTATATCTACTTTGTAAGGCTAAGTACCGTGAGAATACACTACGCATCACCTACATCCAAGCCAGAACCCAAAATAGCCTCAGCCTGTCAACTAACGTTCACACAGTTAAATTTGAAGTGGTCGCAGTTTTGATTATAATAATAATAATAATAATAATAATAAATCTTTATTAACAAAATTAACATAAATAAAGCGAAAAATGTGTTACAAAAGTTTTTTACATTATTATCAGAATAGACTATGTTAACATTGTATCGTGAAACGCATCGTAGCTAGAAATTAAATGATTTCTACACTATAAATAGGAAGATACATTTTGAATACATTAAAGATCCAGTTTGCACACAATTCGTCTACCAAGTATTGTGCCATAGAGGGAGACCTTCATTAATAGCCACTACGATGATGTCATACTGCCGGCACATTACCATGACACATCTATACCTACATACACCAGACACGCTTGCACTGCTTGATTGCATGAAACAATACAATTAGTTTTAAGAATATCAGTAATTATTACTACGTTGATACGTTCGTGATAAAGTGAGTATTTCATTCGCAGTACTATACTTAAATAAATCGCATTGACCATTTTAACAAGCTAAGTACCCAGGCCTACTACAAATAAGGAAAGACGAAACTAAATAATATAATAATTAATACTTAATAATAAACCAAATTATCATAGCTAGATTTATTATTATTTTGTGTTATTATTCGCAAATGCCACAAAAACCTCACTCACCTTGAACAAACTTTATCGAAGTAAACTATGAGAGAAACATGTAAACACAAAAACTAAAATCTGACGTTATGCAAGGGCGGCGAAAAAGATTGCACTTTTTTCCCGGGCAGCCAAATGTAAAAAATATGTCGCAAACATTAATGAACTAAGTCGGTTTCGACATTTGATCTATTACTTATGTAAGTACTCAAGTGTTAAACGGCACTAGAATTAACAATAACTGTATGTATCGCTCGATAGAACTCGACAACGCGTGCAGGTGCGTGAGGCGCGCCGTGAACCGACCGCGACCGAGCGACCGACCGACTGCCACTGCCTGCCCACGGTCGGCCGTTCGATCTTGAATGTGACCGCGCCGTGACTCACTGTTCCCGTCCCTTGTCATGACGGCTCACTATTTCCAACCTAACGCCATCTATCGCGGAATAGACGCACTACCACAAAAGGCAATAAAAGAAGCCACTTTGTGCTCTCGTGTTTACTGCTGCACTTCTATAAACAATTACCAACCTCCAATTTTACTTCAAATGGTACATGGTTTTTTATAAATCAATATAGGTACTTGGCGAGTAATATTTAAGTAGGGAGGCGCCACTTCCACATAATGATACATAAGATCTATAACATCACTATTTTATTTTATTACTAACCGGACTATTTATTTATAACACTATGCGAGTACTATGTTTATGGGCGCAACCCACTTAGTTTATGCATAACATAGATTTTCTAAAAGCCTTGTCTAAATAAACAAAAACGCCAAGTCGATTTAAGATAGTTTCATTTGTATTTGTCCACCAAATAATATTTAAAGAAACTTACATGAAACAGACGATACCTATTTATGTTCTTCTTTAATCATGTAAGTTAATCTTATATCTTTTGCACCCACCACTCTCCCTTTGTCCTTTTATTAGATACTTTATTCAAAGTTGTCTGGAAGAAATTGCTATTTTTATTAACAATAAGTCTGCCTCTTGTGAAGATTGATTTTCTTCTGTAAATAATAAATAAAGAAAATCAATTATATACAATTATATACAGGTGTCCCAAAACTGTGCCACACGAAGGGAAAGAAAGTACCTAAATATTTAAGGTAGGAAATTTTAGGGGAATATATAAATGCACTTTAAAATAATGTAACACACTTTAAAATGTTTAGCTTCAAAATTTATTGAATGAACTATAAAAATAATGGTTGCCACTATAAATATGCTAAGCTTTAAAATTAATTCTTTGCACTATACAATTTAATTGCTTAGCTTTAAACTTAATACTTTGCACCATACAAATTAATTTTATAACTTGTTACTCGGAGTGGTAACTCTGGTAAATGTGAAGCTCAGTGGCGCAGTGGTTTAGCGCCTGGCCCAGCGATTGCGGAAGTTAAGTTAAGCAACGTTCACAAGGGTCGGTCATCGGATGGATGACCAAAAATGTATTATCTCGAGCTCCTCCGTGCTTCGGAAGGCACGTTGAGCCGTTGGTCTCGGCTGCATTTGCAGTCGTTAACACCCACCAATCCGCATTGGGCCCGCGTGGTGGGTTATGGCCCATCCTCCTTACCAACCCATAAGGAAGGTCTGTGCCCCAGCAGTGGGGACATCAAAAAATGGCTGATGGACAGTGCTGGTAAACAGACGACTAGGTGTGAGTGTGACGACGAGCGGGCGCAGCGAGAGAGGAGCCGAGGAGGAGGTTAGGTTCCATTGTGACCAACAACGCCAGAACCGATCTGCTGGCATGCATGCATTATGCCTAACGTGACCATACGTCCCGCTTTGGGCGGGACTGTCCCGCTTTCAGACTGTCTGTCCCGCTGTCCCCAGTAAGAGCAAAAATGTCCCGCTTTAGCTTTAGGCGTCAAGCATCGCATCAATCATCATGCATCTATCGTTAAATGTTACAACAGCGCGGGTGACAACGCGCGGTGATGCACGAGCGGGCGGTGTGGAGAGAGCGAATGGAATGATTCATTCCGAATGACAGACGCGAGAGCGGGATGGATGATTGATTGCCGTTTAATCCACCTACCTTCACTCAGCGAAGTTTTGTTTTAGTTCGCGTCTGTCAGTGAGCGCACTGCCACATTTTAGTGATTATTACATTACAAAAATGCCTAAACGAAAGTGTACCTTTAACATTACGTTGCAAAATAAGTATCCATTTATAAAACAAAGGAGTGGTGCAGCAGATGTTACGTGTGAAAAGTGTCGCACTGATTTTAGTGTTGGACATGGTGGTGCCAGCGATATTGAGAAACATTTGAAATCGGAAAAACACAGGCTTTCCGATCAAGCTGCTGCTTCAAGCTCGTCAATGCGTGATTTCTTTAAAAGAACCGATTTGCCGACTGCTAAAGATTTTGATATAGCTGCAGCGGAGGGTGCGTGGGCGTATCACACGGTGCAAGAAAATCACAGCTTTCGCTCAAATGACTGTGCTTCTAATTTAATACAAACATGTTTTGAGCAAAAATTTAGATGTGCTCGTACAAAATCTCAGGCTATTGTTGTAAATGTACTGGCACCTATGGCGACAGATGAATTGAAAAAGCACCTTCGCGAAGCACATTGCGTAACATTACTAACGGATGCTTCAAATCATGGCGCAACAAAATTATTCCCTGTTTTGATACGTTATTTTTACCCTACGAAGGCGTGAACGTCAAGATTTTAGAGTTTCAAAACCAGCCAGGCGAAACATCCGATATAATTGTTGATTATTTAAAAGAAATTTTATCATGCAATGATTTAAATAAGAAAATTGTGGCGTTTTGTGGAGACAATACAAACTGCAATTTTGGAGGAAAGAACAGAAAAGGGACAAATAATGTCTACGCAAAATTAAACCTATCTCTTGGACGAAAGCTCATTGGAATTGGATGTGGGGCCCACATAGTTCACAACGCGATCAAAACAGCCGCCGATTGCCTTCCTGTTGACTTCGAATGCATCATTGTGAAAATTTATTCATTTTTCTACATTTATAGCGTTCGGGTAGAATCTCTGAAAGAGATATGTGATTCTAGTGGCACAGAATATCAGAAACTCTTGGGCTACAGTAAAACAAGGTGGCTTGCGTTAATGCCGGCGCTTGAGAGAGTTTTGAAAATGTTCGAGCCTTTGAAAAGCTATTTCTTGGGCATCGAAAAATGTCCAAATATTTTAAGAGCATTCTTCGAAAATCCCAGCTCTGAGTTGTGGCTGTATTTTTTGCATGCACAAGCATCGACTTTTCATCAAGTCGTGTTGAAAATCGAGGGTCAAAAGATATCTGCAATAGAGACTTCGAAGGAAATTAATCGTCTGCGAGACAACTTGGAACTTAAAGAGAATTCACTTTTCCTTCCTCACACTGTCCGTAGTCTACTGGTAAAATTACAGGAAACTGATCAGGCAAATGTGAAAACTTCAGCGGCTGAATTTTATAAGACAAGTAAAGAATACTTGGAGCAGTGGTGTCAGTTCAATGCAGAACTAAAAGTATTTGAATGGACAAATTTGACAAAAGTACCTACTTGGGAAGAAGTACAGAATGTGACGGATTTGCTGATTACGCAAGGATTTCTTAGCAGCAGCCAAGATACGGAAGTGTTCGACGAGTTTTCGCTTATTTGCAATTACGCCACAGATGCAAAAATAACAAGCTGGAACGGTGATAATGTTGCTGCTGAAGACCGTTGGGTGGAATTGTTCACTCACTTCCGTGCTAACAATCTGAACTGTACGAGCTTTTGTATAATTATTGAGTACGTTTTATGTCTGCCTGGAAGTAACGCACCTGTCGAAAGAGTTTTTTCTCTAATGAATAAAATATGGACAAGTGAAAAAACACAGTTGAGTGTTGCAGTTTTGAAAGCTATGTTGATCACCAAAACAAACATCAACAAATCATGTAATCAGCTCCATTCTTACTTGAAAACGAGACCCGATATTTTGAAACAGATTTGCTCCGCCGACAAATATAAAACAAGTGACTAGAGACGTTACATTAATTAAATTCATCCGTTTATCTCCTTATTATTAGTAAATAAAAAGCAATCAAGTAGGTATCTAGTTCTTATTTTGTTCTAAATTCCGCATGTGTCCCGCTCTGACGAAAAATATAAATGGTCACGTTAATTATGCCACAAGTTATCATCTTGCCTTCTCATTTTCACAGTGGTCAGTCTGACATAACTGGACAGAAACTAAATGGTTTCGGAGTTGGGACACAGTTATAGTGCATACCATTATTTTTGTAGTGATAATATTAAATTATAGATCTATTATTATTTTAAAGTGCTGACAAAATTGTTAAAGTGCAAACCATTATTTTTGTAGTGATAGTAATAAATTATAGATCTATCATTATTTTAAAGTGATGATATACAATTTTATAGCTGGTTTCATCAAATTTAAAGTGCGATTAAATACATCCCGAAATTTTACTGAAATAAGACTTTATTTTGATTTTATAAATAATTGGAAATGCATTCAAGGATTATTTTGCCAAGGCATTCTGATAATGGGTAACGTCGAAATCTTGTTTCTTAAACCCAAAACCGAAACACATTGTGTTTTAAACCCAAAATGGAAACATAATGTTTCCAAACATAATGTTGGAAACTAATACAAAAAAAATGATCATGCTGCCTCGTCACAAACATTCGGCCGATTGATTAAATTTTATTATTAGTCGCGTAGCTAGAGAAAAATTACCTTCGATAATACTAAAAGTTTTCGTTTTTGCTGAGTGTATAGATTATGTGCATTGTGAGCTATTTTTGAAAAGTTAGAAGTTTTATGCCGGTGCTTTAGGTATAGTTAAGGTATTTCGTAATATTTCGTTTAACTTCATATATATAGAATTAAAGTTTGAAATGTTGATTGTTTCATAATAAGAACTATGTTATCATCATGTTGTAAAAAAAATTAGAAAGTTAATTTAAGTGTAACTGCGTAAATCACAAAATTACTCTTTTGTGTCCGAATAAAATTTTAAAGTTTCTGAAATCTTATTTTAAGACTTTCAGTGGTTAGATATAGCTGTTGAACAAAGTTTAGAAAGTTAAGTGGTGTGCTTCTTTGATATTTTCATTTTTCCTTTATAACATACGGAATAATGAATAAAAATTGATAAGATCGCTCTAACATGACCTTTTCAATGCACTTATATACTACACAAAAAATTAGAAACATACATAATGTGGATTTTGTTTAATTACGGATAAATTATTGCGCTTAAATACGAATTATGCGGGACGCGCAAGCGGGTCCATGCAGGGCCCGCCGACTGCCACGCGCCGCGCGGGCAGGCGCGGGGCCACAAACTATAAGCTACTCTCGCCGCACGGCAATAAAGTACAATTTCAAATTGCACAGCGCTGCGTGCCTGATATATATAAGCACCTACGAAGCGCCTCTCTTTCTGTCGCGTAGCTCGCTAGTCGTTCTTACCGATGCCGATATCATAGAAAACATCCGTTATGTATGTCGATGAAATACAATGAAATAACACAGAATACTTATAAAATAAAATAAATCTACCTACCTACTAAATGAGCTGAGCATAATTGTATTTCTAAGTTAGTTGGGCGAATCAACTTTTGAGGCACTCCTTTCAGAGCATTTTGAAACAGAAAAACAAAATTAAATTCAATCGAATTTACAAGAATTTATATTTTATTTTTTTAATTTTATTTATTTATTTATATTCAGGCATCGATGGCCCATAGATATATAGGTACCTTAAAAACGAAACATATATAATTTATAAAACAATGTTGTTAGTAAATAACTTAAAACATATGTTAGTAAAAAAATCAAGTACCTAGACACTTTGTGTGTCGAATCAGTGGCACAAGGGAACGTCCCTCTGAAGCGCCTGTACACCACGCCCTGCGGCCAGAAGTCCTCCTTCATGAAGAGGTCCAGCCTTGCTGTCGGGATGCGCACCACAAACGCCTTAAAATTGGTATTATGGCGCGACTCCGGTGGCTGAACTCTCAAACAAAAGTTGGATTTCTTCTTTATGTACTCGATCATGTCTTGCACTGTGGTGGTATGGTGCAGGCGGGACAGGTACACGGCCGTGGTCGGTATGGCAGCTCGCAGCAGGAAGTTGGGCCCTGTCGGTGCGGTGCCATGGTGGTTCTTGCTCTCTCGCTGACGACGTCGTTTTTGTTCCGAACCTCGAGGAAACCGTCTTCATCTTGGCCCGGTACGACGGCATTCAGCAAAGGTATAGATTCGATTAAAGTTTGTATCATTTATCTAAAATTTAGGTTTTAAAGGTGGCCACGATGTTTGACGTTTAGTTTTTGAGATTTTTGAGAATAACAAAGGATCGTCGTAAAAATTTCCCCTCTGTTACTGTTGAGTTTTTTTTTGTGAATTAAAATGACACTTCAAAGAAAATCTGTACATTAAGTATTTAAGTAATACAACAAGAAAGTATCCTATTAAAATAATGTATCTATGTAAATAATAATAATAGTTTCTTAAGATTGACATTATTTTAACTACACTGCGTTACTTTGACATAAAGTAACGCAGTGGAGTTGATTAGTAACTGATTGTTAGTTTTCGCACTAACAATCAGCGGGTAATAATCGGTACCGCCTATAGGCCACAATGGCAGGACCCGGGTGTATTTTTGGACGATATTGCGGATTCCATTGCCTCTTTCAGAAACTACGATGTGTTGATCCTGCTGAGTGATTTCAACATAAATCTGCTTGATGTTAGTACTGGTAAATACAAACAATTTATGCAGTTTCTTAGCTGTGTCAACTTAAAACAAATAGTTAAGGAACCCACACATTTTACCGATCACAGTTACAGCTTAATTGATGTAATATGCATGGATACTCGGGCTCTAAATGTCACTGATAAACACATCTCTGAACGTGGTCATGGAATGGTATTAGCTGAATTTATGGTCAAGAAAGACAAAATATGCCCACGATGGGTGACATATAGGCCACTAAAAAATATAATGGTGGACCAATTAAATCGGGATCTTGATGCGATCAATTGGGATGATTTTCATAAACTTGATAACATCAATGAGCTTGCAGAATCCTTTACGGCTTGTCTCATTACATTATTTGATTTGCATGCTCCAACCAAGGTGCAAAAATTCAAACATCCACCGCACCTCTGGATCACTGATTCTATCAAATGTATGATGCAAACTATGGATGATTATAACATAAGATCTTTGGACGAACACCTAACTTTTAAAAACCATGTCGCTGAGTGCTCACGCAATTGTTTTTATAGACTTAAGTTACTGTTCAAAATAAGACCTTATTTGGGTGAGGAACTGAGGGTCACACTGTGCGAGGCACTGATTTTGTCAAAACTAAATTACTGTGACATTGTTTATGGGCCGTGTTTGATGTCCAAGACGAGTAAGCTTATCCAGCGGGTGCAGAACGCTTGTGCGCGTTTCTGTTTTCATGTACCACCCCGATCGCATGTGACTCCCTTTCTGGACTCTGCAAACATGATGAAAATGGAAGCGCGCAGGAGACTTCATCTCGCCACTCTCTTGTTTGGTATATTAGATACGGGAAGGCCGTGCTATCTTTATGAAAAATTGGTATGGTTTGGTGACTTGAGCAGGTTCCCAAAGAGAAAAAATACTAACATTTTCGCAATTCCAAAGCACGCGACAATGGCGTTCCGCGGTTCTTTTAAATTCGCCGCCTCGAAGTGCTGGAACGATATTCCACCGCCGTTACGTGACCTGAAAGCGGTTAAAACATTCAGGAACCACCTTAAGAAATATCTCACCACGTTGCAAAAACAAGACTCACTTCGGGGTTTTTCACGATAGGAGCCGGGTTGCGTTCCAGCCTTGGGGGTTGTGTGTGTCGCCTTGAGGCGGACACCTGTTTTAATTTATTGTATTTGTCACCCATATATTATTTTGTCAGCATACAATTTGCTTGGATGTTGTTTTGTTATTGTTGTTTGTTTGTTTTGTGGTTCCGAGGTTGTATTATATCACACTATTCTGTAGTTGCACTTTGTATGTAATGTAGGTTGCGATTTCTTTTTCTTTTTTTAATTGTTTGAAATGATGTATTTTTGCCATATTAACCAAATAAAATAATCTCTTCGTAAATAAAATCAAAACGAAAAATATCAAATCAACCAAAGAGTACTTCGATTTGTCTGACCAAACAGCTCTTTTATATGTCCATCAGCCATTTTTAATGTCCCCACTGCTGGGGCACAGGCCTTCCTTATGGGTGGTAAGGAGGATGGGCCATAACCCACCACGCGGGCCCAATGCGGATTGGTGGGTGTTAACGACTGCAAATGCAGCCGGGACCAACGGCTTAACGTGCCTTCCGAAGCACGGAGGAGTTCGAGTTCTCTTTTATATATATTTCTTTTTATTACTATGTAGATCAAACTGTCATGGAAGAGGCAAGGAGACCTAATTCCATACAGCCATTAAGTTTTTTTAATTTTTATTCCTCTTAAATAATATTTTTATTTTGTTAGTGTTGGTGATGATAGAATCGATGCTCGTTAATATTTATCTATTACTTCGTTAAAATTATTGTCTATTGTCTTCTGAATTGTTATTAAATTATAATTTTTGTTTGTCTGTTCGCTGTCGTCACCAAGTAGGCTCCTCCAGAATACCAGCGTTGCAGTGGCATACTCAGGTTTGCCTCTGTAGCATTGCTGAGGTTGGGGCCTAGTTGGCCGCACTGTAATTAGTCCTAAGTTTGTGTAGGTACATTATTTTCTTTTGTTTTGCGGTCAATAAATGATTTTTCTTCTTCTTTCTTAAACTTTAAAATAATTTGATATTAAACAGCCACTTGAAACTTACTTCTATGTCAGGCAGTACTTTTCTTTTCTTTATAATTACGTTCACTGTATTGTTTACAAGGGGGACACCAGGGTAACACTAGAGAATAATATATAGTAACTAGTAACTCCGGAGAAAAAGAAAGAATTTGAGAATATTATATTGTAACTAGCGACCTGTCCTTGCTTCGCTTCGGTTCCTTCTTTTTTTGCTAAATGCAACCTTCCAACAACACCCAAAAAGATAAAAAAATAATACCTAACAGTCCTCACCTCTATTTGCTCTAAAGTCTTTTTCTCTCCCGTTCGTCCCGTCCCGTTGTCGGTATAAGAGACGCGTTTGATTTATATTTGCGCGTGTTAATTTTTTGCGACGACTCCTACGATATTCATTTAAATGGTATGGTGTTAAAGGCTAAAATAATGTGCATAAAATGCTTAAGGTAACTAACGTATTTCATTTGATAAGGATTAGTACTTTATCCTTCTAAATAGCTTTCCAAATTACCGCGTTGAACTTGATAATTTTTTTAGGAAGATATAATTGGTATAGTTAGTTATTTTTAAAAGATAGATATATACCATCACAGACTTTTTTGTAGATCTATAAAATAGGAATAATTTCATCATAAATTATTTTGTTATAGCTCTAAAGGTTACAGCAGCGTTTTCAATGCAAGCTCCCAGTCGGCTTAATTTTTGCCGACCTCTTCAACAATCATCGTGATATTTCTACCAATTTCTATAAAACCTCAACTTATAATACACTTAAACCTTCCTCAGGAATCATTCCATCATTTAGTGAAAACGCCGCATGAAAATCCATCCAGTCGCTATGTCCCATGTATGAAAATGTATTTTTTTTTACAATTTAAGTGATTTTTTCGCCAAAACCTACCTGTTACCTTTATAAAAAACATCGTATTATTTTTTTAACGATAAGTTTGAGCTTAATTTCACGTCTTTTCATTTGTGCACTTAATGACTGGGCACATGGTATATTTTTAAAATTGCTGAAAACTCGACTATATTGATATTTGATTCTATTTTAAAATCAGAGCTCAAACCTCATCAAACTGCAGCGAGATAACAACAAGACAAGGAGCCGTAATGTATTTTTTTAGGTTTCTGGACTGGAATTAATTCGGCATCAGCATCAATGGCGAGCACCTAGGAGGCCTTCATTTTGCTAATGATGTAATTCTTATAGTCAAGACCTTAAAATACTGGGAAATAATGTTTTAATATCTCAGTAGTGCTCCCCAAAGTGTGGGAATGAGATGAACATGATAAAGTTCAATAATAAGTCTGAAGGAGATCGGGAATTTCTATTCCCTTGCAGATTCGATGACTTCACCTTCCAAACAAGCCGGTTCCCAAGCAGGCACCATTAGACCATGACCAGGGGCCTAATCGCGCTAATTTTCAACGATAAAACCAAAACTAAATTGTTACCGTTTCAGTTTCGTTTACAGAAAAATACTCGCTTTAGTTTTGTTGTTGAATACTCTGCCTAAGGAGTCTAGGATTACAATCTAGGACAATTTAAGTGAAAATTATGAAGCTAAACCAAAGATTTTTAGGTACCTAAATATAACCTAAATGACAACGTTACGTTACGTTTTTGTTTTATCGTTCAGAATTACCGCGATTGAGCTCCAGGTTGCACAGAGCACCGAAGAGTATCTGCTAAGAGTTGGTGTTCATGAACTATGAGGATAAGAATACAAAACTGGGTAGATCGGACACTTCCGTTGAGTGACGGTGGGTCCGAGCTGCTGGTGTGGTGCGCAGAGCTGCCACGCCGGAGTGAGGGCCCAGTGATGCTCCAGTAGTGGGCTGCGAAGACCAGGTCGGGATAATGCCGTCGAGAGTTGCCGAAGGTCCAAGAAAGCGTCGTCAATGATGCTGCGATGGAACCTTGAAGGCCTGGCTTGCTGTGCTTCTGCTTGCAGTGTGACTGCTGCGGATGCTGGGATAAGGTATGGGGAGTGATGGCTGCGCTGCGTTGCTTGCTGAAGGTGCTTGATGTGCTCCGTTGGGGTCACCAGTGTAGTGAATGAAGTAGGTATGGTAGGTATGGAGAGAGGTGACCACTAGGAGGAACGCCAAATGGAAGATCTTCCTCCGGGCTTGGTGGTATTAGTCCAACCGATGATGGTTGGCAGTTGTATATTATGCTGCGTCGCTGACTAAACGTCGTTAGCGAGATTTAGGTTTCTCCATAATTATTCTCCATACTACGAGACGCTATTCCTTACTAATCTTTGTGTTTATTCGACATTAGCGCCATCTAGTCACACGGTGATGAATCTTGTTGCAATCGTGTGTTGGTATGGTAATGAGCGGCGTATAGGTAGGTGCTGCTACACGGGCAACGCAGGACCGATTGTTGTGGAGATTCTTGGAGGAGGTTTTTTACACAGAAGATAAGATGATGATAATGAGTGTAAATGTAAATTGTAAATGTAAAACCAACCATTAATTTACTTCACTACAGTGAAGTAATCGGTTGATTATATTATATATATATATATACGTACAGTACATAAATTCTCTGGTGTTAACAGATATTTCTCTAGTGTTACCGGTAACGCGATGGAAAACATTGATAAAAGTACAAATAAGTAAGTAATCATTGCATATCGAACAACTATTTCAACTTGATCTTAAATTCCGATATTAAAGTTAATATCTTCACGTAATAATAATAAAATAATCCATGAACTTATCGTGATATCCGACGTAACACAGCAGAACAACAATAGACCCACACACACTCCTCGAGAGCTATCGCTAGAAAGACATTGAATGACAAAACAAGAATTAAAGTTAGACAAGGGGCAATACTAACGACGCTAGATAGGACCTTCATGCTAATACCATCACCAATTATTAATGGTCACGCAGGAGCCCTGATTTTTTAGATATTGTTGGGGACAAACCTTCGCAAATATTAATTAAATATTGTTTAAGCAAAATTACTAAAACTATGTATTGTAAATAAAGGATTGTTCAATATAGAACTTAAATATGTATAAAATATTGGGTATTCTGATACAATATTTTGAAGATTTGACATGATTTGCTTTGACCGGCTATGCCAGGTAACACAGATTCTTTGTATGGGGAGCGATTTTGTTCTCCTGAGATACTAGCTATAAAATGTTCAAAGGAAAAAATATTGTAATCTGTTGTTCTCGCATTGCTAAATGCATCTAATTTTAGATTAATGTCGAAAAATGTAAGGTTTAAACCGAGTTGTATGTAATAATATGATTTTTTATAGAGCGGGGACAAGAAAGGAGTGCCTTAAAAGTTGATTGGCCAATCTCTGACTCTGACTAAAGCAAACATAGCTTGCCTAGTAAAAAGTAGGTACTTGATAAAAATAAAAATATACTTGAAAAAGTATTAATCAAATTGTTTAAACCTACTAATTTGTTTTATTTATCTATGTACCTACTGTGCTCATTTCATAAAATTACTGTCGTCTTTTAGGGCCTATCTACATAATATATGTGGCAGTTGTATAAATTAGGTAGGTACGTTAGTTAGAGCTAGGTAGGTTAGAGTTGCACTATCCTTACTAATATTATAAATGCCAAAGTCCGTTTGTTTGTTTTTTTAACCGACTTCCAAAAAAGGACGAGGTTCTATGTTCGTCTGTATAAGAGATAGGTCAGATAGGAGTCGACACGTCTTAAGTAGCCGTAATGTTACGTTACGCCGAAATGTTACAGATCAATCGCCAGTATCGCCACCTAATTAATTTATTCATATGGCGCGAGCGGGCATAGTAGCTGGCCGCCGCGCCGGCGTAACGGCGCGGCGCGGGCGGCCTTTAGCGACGACAATGTATCTGTAATTAAACAAAATCCACTGTATGTATTTTTCTAATTTTTTGTGTGGCATATAAGCGCATTGAAGAGGTCATGTAAGAGCGATCTGATCGATTTTTAATTCATTATTGCGTATATTACGAAAGAAAAATGAATTTATCAAAGAAGCACACCACTTAACTTTCTAAACTTTGTTCAACAGCTATATCTAACCACTGAAAGTCTTAAAATAAGATTTCAGAAATTTTAAAATTTTATTCGAACACAAAAGAGTGATTTTGTGATTTACGCAGTTACGCATATATTAACTTTCTAATTTTTTTACAACATGATGATAACATACTTCTTATTATGAAACAATCAACATTTCAAACTTTAATTCTATATATATGAAGTTAAACGAAATATTACGAAATACCTAAACTATACCTAAAGCACCGGCATAAAACTTCTAACTTTTCAAAAATAGCTCACAATGCACATAATCTATACACTCCCCAAAAATTAAAACTTTTAGTATTATCAAAACTTTTTTATGAAATTTAATGTCCCACGACCGGACTATATGGAGGAAAGTTACATCGATTATTTTGATGTGTAACACGACGCGGTCACATCGGCGCGCGGCGTGGCGGCCAAGTTGCTATGCTGCCCATATGTGTTACAAAAATACCCCTAATGCTGAATGGTAGTAGATAGGGACCATCAAACTGATCAATTTTTTACCCGACTGCAAAGAAAAGGTTATGTTTTTATTATTATGGGACCAACCAACTCGAAATCGTAAAAAAATAGCTCTTTCATTTTGAAATTTTCGTAATAAATTTTTGTATGAAACATCAGATGTTTTTTCACGATTTCAGAGTCGGTCCCATAGTAAAAGTTGTTCAGTTTGATGGTCCCTGTCTACCATATTCGGCATTAGGAGTATTTTTGTAACACGTTGTATAAAACATACCTACAAGTAATGCTGCTGATATGTGCCACTATTATTATTGTTTAAACAATATTTTATAATTTAATTTAAGGTGAGCGAAAGTGGTGCCGCGGTGCATTATATTTAATATTATAAATCTTATACACAATTTTAAAATTTTTATCGTGGAGATTTTAGGGCCCACAGTCTAGTATTTTTAGACGGTATCGTTACATTCCCTCGTAGTCACTGCTAGAAGTAGATAGCAAAACTGCTAAAAGTGGCCGTTTTGACACATTTGCTATCTACTTCTATGAGTGACTATGAGGGCATGTAGTGATACCTTCTAAAAATACTAGACCATGGGCCCTAAAATCTCCACGAAAAACCTTATTAAAATATTTTTCTATTAATAAATTATTAAATAAAAACCTCTGAGGGCCCACTTTCGGTCCGCCGCCTTAATACTTTAGGGTAAATAATAAAAAAAATCACACTTAAGTCATAGTTTATTGAGACAGGTTATTCTATGTGAGAGCTCACAACAGTGACGTGCGAGTGCGTGAGAGGCGGACAGTGATCACTTCTCCTTCTTGTCGGCGGAGAGCGAGTTGTAGAGCTTGGTGACCTCGGCGAGCACGAGCGCCTGCACGACCGCGCCCTGCGTGTCGATGAACGTCGCAAACGACTTGGTGAGCGCCGCCTCGCGCGCGCGCCCTCCCGCCCCCGCGCCCCCGCCCCCCTCGCGCGACACCACCACCAGGTTGTACTTGTCGTCGTGCCTGCGACAACCACATCGACTATCAGCACAGAATACATGTAAGTACTACCACAGAATAGATAATAGTACTAGCGTACAGAAGTTGCACTCCGCAAAATCGTTTAAATAAATTGCGACTCTTGCTCCGACACAATAAAGTACAGTTTTGAAAATCACTTAATAAGTATTAATTATACCTAATCCAGATATCTTTAAAAATATAGGCACCAATATTAATATTGCCATCAAATACGCCTGAGCTTTCGTCAGATTCACTTTGCTTAATTGCAACTTGCGTAGTAAAAGCCAATTTTGATCTTATAAGAAGGTATAACTAAGAATTAAATAAATCTTTCAACAAATACGAGCACGCGCGCTCATTTATCATGCCCGCCTTTGGCACTCACAAAATACGTGAAAAACTTGTCATTAACATTTTGAAAGTTTTTAGTCAATCCACACAACTCCGTGTGTCTAATATTTTTTTGAGAATGGCATGTGCAACTTTGTCCAGTGCACACTGCACAGCCTTTGCAGCACTTAAGATAAGATATGAATTTAAAGAAAACTGAGAAACTGGGTCTTTTGTGAAAGTCACTGGTTTTCTAGTACTTGTACTATTATGTATTCTGTGCACTAGCACAGAATACATAATAGTACAAGTACTAGAAAACCAGTGACTTCGCCCACCCGTCCACCCGTGAAAGACTCAGGAGTCCCGGATTCGATTCCAAGTATTTTTTTTTAAAAAGGCTGAATAAATTGCATTTTTTCACTTACGCGGGTTAACAACTTGTTTTTGTATAATCAATAAATAATGTATAATTTTAACAAAACAAAATGAGCTTATCTCTAATACCATTTTATAATACTATTAGGCATTGATTGTCAGTTTAACGGTTGAGGGTAGGAGCTGAGTGCTACTGTGCTGGTGAATAAATAGAAAAACACAACACACAAGTCACAATTAAAAGTGGAAATTCTCCACATAAGTATTCCATAAAATATAGTTAAACTTACTTTTTAACATAAGAGCTGGCCTCCCAGACGCGGGTGTTATTGCCCACTTTCTCTTTGGCGACCACAAATATACCCTTTTCTTTGAATGTGGTGTACAGAGTCAGTATTCCCATGAGGATGAAATATGACGAAACACAAATGATGAGGACCAATCTGAAAGTAATATTACAATTATTTAAAAACAAACCTAAAAATATAATTTGTGTGACAAGAGCTGTTTAACTTAACGATGTTTTAAAACTTTCATTTTGAAATAAGTAATAATATTAACACATTCACTGCCATTTTAGTCAGACATAATAGAATAAGTATCTAATTTTTGTCAGTCGCTTGGCAGTTGGCAGGGTTAATAAGCTGTATTATTTTAAACATTTATCATGATTATGTAAGTGTTACTGACCAGCAACGTTACAGCCTCTTTGGATTTCTCTTTGGTTTACCTTCCAAATTCTCAGTGACATCTTTTGATGAAACAAAATGTAAAGCCGAAGCAGTTGACAATAAACTTCAATAAGGGAAAAACGTGGTTTTAGTCCTTTGGACGCATAATACCACATAGTTGCTCGTGCCCTATTCTGAACAGTAAGTACAAGCATCATGGTTACCTTGATTGTGGAAATGGATACAAGTAGTCCCAGAGCAGCGCATAGAGCGCCACGCCGACGGCCAGCGCGCACAGCAGCAGGCGCCCGTCAATCAGCGCAAAGCTCTCCTTGCACTTTAACTCCCCTGTGAAAACCTGTCATGACAAATTATTAAAATTATTATAATCTATAATGTGAAAGTGTATTTATTTTGACAATGTAAGTATACATTATTGACCAGTTTTTCTTTGTAACCTACCTCTCTAATAGCGTCGTCTATGGCATTTTTGGCAGCTGCTCCATCCCATTTGTTGATTTTTACTACCTGAATGAGGACAAAAATTATTATTATGATAAATTCAATATGAGAGATGTTTGCATCCAACTGTGTAACTCTAGTATTCATCACAAGCACTTCGGACCTGACTCTCCAACTATTAAGGGGCCACAACACCATAAACACATTTTTTAACAAAGATTTCACACAGTATTACTTGATTTATCAGTCCCAAAAAATTATGTAGAAAAAAGATTATGGTAGGTACTCAGTTTTGTAATTTATAGAAACATAAAACTAAAACTTAGCTAAAACTTTTCTTGATAGAAAAAAAATGTAAAGTGACCTAAAATACAATTTTATAGTTTTCCTCTGACGTCAACCAATAATAAACCTATAATCTTGATTGAAACAAAACAAGATTATAGGTTTACTTTAAAACTTTAACTTAGTTATCTAGTTTAGTGATTGACAGTTTTCCAAAATAACAAATTTATAGTTAAGTCTAATAGGAGATAAAATGCTGGAAGCTTGATAAAATGTTGAGTTACACAATAGGCCTCTGGTCGCTCTGGTCTTGTTAAAATATTGCACACCGGACTGGTATTGTGACCGAGGCCTAGAAACTAGTAAGCATAATAGAAACCTAATAAGTTTATAATGTAATAAAATATAATATATATAAATTCCGGATCTCGTTTTTTCCTGATGCTAATAAAATGTTAATAAAGGAATGGTAGAGAAGTCTACGTTTGAGGAGATCAACAAAACCACCGGCCAACAGTGTTCGCAGCACAGCCTATGACGTGTCATTTGATTTTAAGCACACTATCTGCAAATGTCTTTAACCTAATTAAATTTACCTCTGATGTTTCTGTCATTTTAAATTAATAAATATCAGCACTAGATATTTTAATTTTGAGTTAATTTAATTATAATTTGGGTAAGTAAATGACGCGTGGACAGGACAGGCAGGAGCACAGATTACTAATTTGTAGGAGGGAGCAGTGTTGCCACTGCCTCTCAATCAAATCCCACACACATGGCTCCTTGATTACACAACCTTACACACATGGGCATATCTAGACGTCTTTTCATGAGGGGGGGGGGGGTGTTTCAAGACGAATGAAGGACCACTGTCAAAGTAGCGCTACGTACGCTTGTTCCACAAAAACCGTCAATACAAAGGGCGTTTACAGTACGAGGCATGTATCTTGAAGAATGCCTTAATTTGGCTTTCAATTTCAGCATTTGCATTGTGGAATAGTCTTATATATCCATTTTTGGGCAATGGGTCCTTTTCGGTAAAAAATTCCACAAAATAAATATCTATTTTCCCACAGATTTGTTCTGAACGGCTACTATCTTAGGAACAAGCGTACGCAGCGACATCTACAATTAGCTTTGGGTTGCCATCCCCACTGCTCATTTATGAAATATTCAGAATACACAACCAACAATGCATGTGTAGCGTGAAAATGTATCAATCAAATCAAGAGCTCGTTCTTATACGAGTTCACGAAAGTTTCACTTGAAGAATTGGTAAAATAATGTCGTACACACAGCTGGAGGCACGAGGAAATACCATTGTTTAATTGCGACGCGACTTCGTAAGGGTCTTCCTGGTCGTAAGAAAACGCCTTTCCTTTGCGAAGTGTTGCCAACCAACATAACTTTTGTTAGTGGATTTCGTAGGTGATTGTCGATAAAACGCCTTATCACGCTGCTTAACACGCCTGCTGCTTTTGTTTCTTAAAAAGTGACAAACAAAAGGTGCGTTTCTTTCCACGCAGAAATGTTTCATTTCTTATCTATTTGTAAATTACGACCAAGTATGTAATTGTACACAATTACACACATATTCCTATTACACACGGCTTACACACGAGAGTTCTTGATTCCACACAAAATGTGTAATTACACACAAAACGGCAACACTGGGAGGGAGTTTCACAGTGACAGTGACAGTCAGTCAGGGTGCATTCTGAATCGCGGACAGCATAGATATAGTATATTAAAAGGGGGCGGACAGCGATGTCTTCTTCTTATTTTTGTTATGGCAATCTACTCCTCTTCAGGGGGCTTACCATCAGCAAATAAGAAACCATTCAGTTCAAAAGCAGGCCGTAAAAAAGACTGCTTAAGGCCTGCTTTCATACTAACCGTTGAGATCATGGTACGAAAAAGTAAGGCCGTTCAATATAAGTCCTGCTTTAGGAGCTCATAGTAAGGCCCCAGGTAGCAATTTTTGCCAGTGTCAAGTGTTAAATAATTCAGTGGTATTGTTTCAGTTTACATTAGTGCACCGCATTCCAATGCTGCTTGGAGAATTTGGCATCAAATATATCGATACAGTTTACTCGGTAAGTTCTGCCGAGGTAGCCACCACAATAGAAGTCTCAGCTTCACACAACCAAGATCGCACCTGTTTCAATTATCCCACAAAATTGTTCAGATGCGTAGACACCTTGTACCACTAAACTGCACCAATTTTAAGACACAATATCCACTATAAAACAATTTGCAAATAATTAAAATAGCCACCAAACTGAACCCGACAAAATATCGCCAAAAACTCCGACAGCGATGTCATCGCGCTGGTGTGCGTTCCGTGGCTTCGCTCGCGAGTGCACTCGAGTGCACTCCGGTGCGCGCTCTAGCCGTTCCGTGGCTCGGTGAAATTTTACTCTGATAGCTGTCAGGGGGCTTACCATCAGCAGTTATGAAAGTTCAAAAGCAGGCCTTAAACAGGACTGCTTAAGGCCTGCTTTCAGACTAACCATTGATGTAAGGCAGTTCAATATGCTATAAATAATAATTAGTTTATATTTTATTTATTAGTTATCAAATAAAAATCTGTTTTATGAGGAGAAACCATGAATTTTTTGAAACATAGACATCAAAATAATGGAACCCCTAACGATCAAAATTGCTTGTCAATCATTTATATTACATTGCTTGTCAATCACATTTTGATCGTCTAAGAGCGATGCTTGACAAGCACCACAGCCCCCCTAGCCAAAGTAACATTGCAAATTTTCGTTATCGCTTCGCTTCGAAACATGTATGGATTTGACGTTTTAAAATTCGATTGTTAACGAAACCTTATGTCAATCCCATACATGTTTCGAAAGCGAAGCGATAACGAAGATTTGCTAATGTTACTTTGGCTAGGCCCTCAGAATAGATAGATTACCGTGGCCAATCAAAAGTAGGCCACGCCCCCAAATGGTAAATGCAATGTAAATTGCTTGATGATTGACAGACACACAATGATTGACAGGAAATGCTTGATCGTCTAGGGGCTCCATTATAGTGAGTCAAGCATCTGTGGAGTCAAGTACTAAGTGAAAAGCCCCTGGCCGCGCCCATGCTCCGACGAAGCATAATCGTGGCATAATCACTGTGAGCGTTCTGTCATAGTAGAATCAAATAAGAAGGCCAACTAGCGATAATAGCGTAAACACGTAGCCCACGTAGGGCTGTCGCTAGTTTATTCAATCGTCAACATTTTTTCCTTGTATGGTAAGTATCAGGGATCTATAATACAAAGTTTTTTAATTATTTTTTGTACATAGACCAGAAAGAAACTGTCTACAATGATTTTATTACATACGGCATGTTATGTGATTTGAAATTGATTTGAAAATCACGGTCGAAATAGGATTAATTAAAACGTAGCTTTAATATAATTGAATATTTTACAATAACCTCAAATAATTGACATTAAAATACTTTTTCCTGTAGGAGTTGATTTTTTAAACAAAGTTACACAAATTGTTACTTACAGAAAAAACGGCTGTTTCGACAAGTACAAAATGCCTTATTATTTAAAGTTTAATATGTAAAAGAAATCCTCATTCTAACAAATATTTTTTGCAAAAATATCTTTGGAAAGCATGGTGTGCTGTAGGTAGGTACACGACAGTACACGTACAAATTATCACGAGCGGCAGCGCAGCGGCGCGGAGCATGCGTGAGCGCGGGCGGGATCACGTATGGCGTACGGCGCAGCCACGACTGGCGCATCTTTATCATCTATAAATGTTGTCAGTGTGTGCGTGCGACGACGCATACGTACAGGCCGCGCTCACACACAAACCGCGTTCGGGTGTATAATGAGTAAGACGACTTACCTACTTATTTGATTCTACTATGGTTCTGTCAAAAGTAGAGATGGGCGGTGGGTAAATACCCGATGGGTATTTACCGGGTAAATACCCAATTTGGGTATATACCGGGTATTTACCGGGTAAATACCCAAAAGCATGGGTAAAAACAATAAGCACGATGTGGTTTAGTAGTATTTTTTCTTTTCGTCTTTCTTTTTATTCATTTAAGTTTAGTTTTATGTTTAGGTACAAAAAAATTATATTATCTTGATTATTGACTAAACTAGAGAGATGATTTTCATTTCCGACTATTTGGTTAGTTGTGTTCTATAACAAAAATAAATTAAAAAATAATAATTTAGTTAGTTACATTATGAATTGAATTACTTTACTACATAATTTAAAAAAAATGGATATTGTACTGGTAGTTACGAACAGTCATAAATAATTATAGCGGTATTGTTGTTAATCAGTCTTTTCAAAATATGCCCTACCCTAACCGCTCGGTTGCCCCGGGCGCCCGTCGTAATCACTCGAGCTTTGCCCGTCAATTTTCCACCCTTGCCGGCCCCTCGCCACCGGGCAGCTCGATTCCCGTTAAAGCGTTCATTGCGACTTAACTCGATATGTTACACTATCAAGTGTTGTGTTTTTATGATAAGTAGGAATACAGCTATAGAATGCAGTTAGTGGGGCCGAGAATCGATAAAATTGTGCGCATCGTGATGAAAGATGATGAATTTTTACCATGCTTAGGGGACACCACTGTGATTATTTTTAGGTGTGGAGGCTATCTGGATTTGACCCCTAACGTACTTTAGAGGTCAAATTCGATATAGAGGACGTTTTATTCCGTATTATTCCGTTTTATGTCTTTTTACGAAGCTAATACCCTTCCTATTTAGCTGAAAACTAACATATGAAAACACATCTACACATCACCCCCTTTCCAATGACACCTCAATCATCAAAATCGGTTCAGTAGTTTAGGCAGCAAAAGTGATTTTTTACATTTGAGAGATATTCAAATGAGTACTGAATTGTACTGATTACTGGTTGCTGAAAGAAAAAAGTACAAATATCGGCATAAAAAAATATGATTAGAAAGCCACATTAATACAGATTTAAAAAATATAAGTTTAATTGGAACTCTGTGATACCAGCACCAAATTTTTAAATGTTGTTTAACATTATGTTTTCTCTTAAAAACCGTCGGGAATCCACCTATGAAGTGCCTTGTTCCAGAGACATAACGTCATCAAAATGGCGACGAACGTATTTTGAAAAAAAAATGATAATTATGATTCTATGAATCCTATATACATGTATGGGGCACTATGGGGTGTCAGATTAAAGGTAATGAAGTGTTCTATAATGTTATAATACAAAACATAAGCTGAGTAGTACAGTTACGAAAATATAATAAAACTATATGGAAATTCAATCTTTAAAAACTCCCCATCTTTTATTTTATTTTAAAATACCGTAAATATTAAACTGATAATTTTAGTGCAAACAAAAGATATGTTGATAAATTCCATTTAATGCAGATTTAAAAAAAATATTTTTTAATAACCTTTACAAACAATAAATAGCGATTTTTTTTAAAATAATATCTTTTTATTTCAAAATTTCTTATAAGTAAATTAAGTAGGCTTTACAAAAGTATAGGACCAAGTAACTTGAAAAACGCTTCATTCATATAGTTTTTTTGAAGAAACTGAAAAAAATGGTAAGTTTTTCGAGCAGCAAAGGGTTGCAGAGCTGCATACTTCGGTATGAACTACTTTTAAGGGGCATAACAACATTTATGCAATCGTGTTACATGTGCGATTTTTGCCTTTTTGTGTTGATTTTGAGTGGCCTTTTTTGGTTTTTCAAATAATTTACAAATATATCGTACTTTTTAGTTTTCATTTTTTTTAATTTTCTTTAAAACAATAACATTAAAGTATTATAATATTTATAGTATATTTGGAAACAGCTATTTATTAGCTTTCATTGGATAGCCATATTGTTATACTTTAATACAAAAAACCTTTTATAATGGAAATAGACGGCGCGCGACGTTTATATTTTTTTTTTCGCTATTTATTGTTTGTAAAGGTACTTGAAAATTATATTTTTTCAAATCTGCATTAAATTGAATTTATCAACATATTTTTTGCTTGCACTAAAATTATCAGTTTATTATTTACGGTAATTTAAAATAAAATAAAAAATTAAAGTTTTTAAAAATTTAATTTCCATATTATAATTTAATATATTTTCGTAACTGTACTACTCAGCCTATGTTTTGTATTATAACATTATAGAACACTTAATTCCCTTTAATCTGACACCGGATTCATAGAATCATAATTATCAGGTTTTTTTTTCAAAATGCGTCCGTCGCCATTTTGATGACGTCATATCTCCGGAACAAAACACTTCACAGGCGGTCTCCCGACGGTTTTTAAGAGAAAATAAAATGTTAAACAACATATAAAAATTTAGTGCTGGTATCACAGAGATAACTGTAACGGCCTTTAATAAAACGCATTTTTATGATTTTTTTATGTATTGCCGCGCTGTGTATAATATTTTTAACCGACTTCCAAAAAAGGAGGAGGTTCTATGTTCGTCTGTATATTTGTTTTTTTTTTGTGTATGTCCACCGATTACTCAAGACGGCTGGACCGATTGAAATTATTCAAACGTTATTACATTAGGTACACTCCCAAGTTGGTCCCATTTTTTTAAATTTGGAAATCGGAAATCGGTTCAGTACTTTTCAAGTAATTTTTAGTATGTTTAGTATATGTATTAAATATTTTATCTATGTGTAAGTAAGTATATTATATTATCTATGTTATATATAATGTATGTATATAAGTATAAGTTTTTGTAAGTGCCTACTTCGAGATACACACAGACTGCCCTTCTCAATGTTCTTTCCTGTCCCGGGCCAGCTGGAAGAAATTTCAATATGAAATAAGCTGTGCCCTTGTACTACTCTTCTGTCCATTATTTTTTTCATGTAAAAATTGTGTGTGTACTAAATAAATAAATAAATAAATAAAATAAATAAATAATTTTGAAAAAAGCACGAAAATAGTATGACTTAAAAAAGGAGTTTCTCAGTTTGACCCGTATTTAAGTATGTTTCTCCGCGATTATCTTACGTTTGGCTGAGCCGATTTTTCTACATATATAATATACCTTACCTACAAGGTGTACCTACACTAAAAATAACAAAATAAAAAATTGTTTAAAAGAAAACAAAAAACCGACTTCAAAAAACCTACCTCTAAAAAGTAAGAAATAATATTCGTAATAATAAAAATACGTCTTTGAAGTCGGGTGGGGCTTTTAGAATAAAAAAAAGGAATATGTACTCCAGCCCCAAAATATTTTTTTGTTAATAACATTTTCGATTTTTGGGGTTCGGAATTACGGTTATTTATTTTCTAGTATGTAAAGGTTTGTTTTTATTTTAGAAATCTATTGGCCGTCTTTTATTTATCCGAAAATGATACCACACTTGCCCTAGTAGCTGTAAATTTGCAGTTATTACGACAAACATCATGCGCGTCGAAATGATAGGTCCGTGATGAACAATTTGACCTCTATAATCTGTTAGGGGTCAAATCCAGCTTGCATGCATCCACATCTTAAAACGATTACTGTAGTGTAACTTACGAATGGTAAAAGAATCACGCTTTCATCACAATGTGCACAATTTTAATGAAAATAAGCGATTTCCGGCTCCACTACGTCTTTTGTTTCTCAAAACGCGATTCCGGTAAAGTATTACGATGAGGTAAACATTGAGATGGCGCGTTTTAGAGCGCACTTTTATTAAAAAATTCGTACTATAAATTAAAGCGATGACCTATGGTTTTTTATTTTAAAATACGTCAATAAGATAATAAAGATTGTTAAAAAATAAAAACATACACTTGTCTATACAAAATACTAAAATCACTCAAAACACAGAAAACACAATACACTTTTCGACAGACCACCACGTTCAATACGAATTGTCATTTTTTATTCTCTCAGAGACCTAATGCTTGTTTATGGATTGTACAGCTAGCAAATTACAGCACAGAATAACGAGACAAACGTTCAGAAATGTCCCTAAGAGTAAAAGAGATAAGTATAATTCAATAAATCGAGGCCTCTCTCACGCGCTAGCCCATGTCAACCAGTAGTTGACACGGGCATTTCAGGTAGGTACTCAAACTCGTGTCAACTACTGGTTGACATGGGCAAACTAATCGCATTACAGAGTAAAAAAGTCGTTGGACCTGTTTTTAGCAAACATGCCAGATGCTCTACACCTCTATGACAGATCAAGCAACATTTAAATAGTATAAGAGACTAATAAGAGACTTAAAAAATAGTTGGAAAGTAAATACCCACCCTTTGGGTATTTACCTGGGTAAATACCTTGATTTTGGGTACGTTGGGTATTTACCCGGTATTTACCGGGTAGAATCCCATCTCTAATCACAACACAACACAACTGTCTTAGTCATAGATATAGTATATTTATTTATTTATTTATTTTATTTAAAGGTACTCCAACAATGTACATACAATAACGTAGATAGGTATAAACAAACATTTGCCACTCGAATGCTTGTATGACATCAATTACAGGTGTACTCAGCATGCATAAAAAATAAAATGTTGGCCTTTAAAACTAATTAATAACAACAAGTTGTGCTTACAATAAATAAATTCCTAACAATTGACTTATGAATATAAAAAGAAAAAGGTAAGTTAAGGTAAGTTAAGTAAATATATTAATAATCCGGTTAAACAATAAATTTTTAGGTACCTACATAATATTATAATTATAAAATTTGATAATTAAGTTACTGTAAAATCCTGTGGCCTGAGGCATTTAAGTTTAAATATTCTATGGCTATCAGCAAAAACATATATTAAAGGGGTCTTAGTACGGCAAAGTGCGTGTGCGTAGTATAGTACCTATCTGTTCTGAGTTAATTAGTAGTTAGTATTTGAACTTAGGCTAGGTACTTAAGGCGCCGTAGTACCTACTACTAGCGCCCTCAAAACCAATATTAAAGTGTTCCACTAAGCTTTCTCATCAATATAGTTTTTAAATTTATCGAAATCGGTCCATCCGTTGCGATTTTATAACACATTTTATAAAGCAAATATTTAACGACTAGCTTCCGCCCGCGACTTCGTCCGCGTGGACATTCGATAAAATCCTCATGTTTTAATTTCATTAAACTCTGATCAGCCGTTTTTACGTGATTAGGCGGGTTCCCACCAAGCGCGCTGCCTCGCGAGGCAGGACGTTTGCCGCACGAGCCTCGCACGAGGCTGCTCGCTTGGTGGGGACCCGCCTAATCACGTAAAAACGGCTGATCAGAATTTAATGAAATTAAAACATGAGGATTTTATCGAATGTCCACGCGGACGAAGTCGCGGGCGGAAGCTAGTTTATAATATTCAGAATTGTATCCAGAGATATTAGTATTCCGTTCCCGTTCCCGTTCCCGTTCCCGTTCCGTTCCCGTTCCGTTCCCGTTCCCGTTCCCGTTCCCGTTCCCGTTCCCGTTCCCGTTCCCGTTCCCGTTCCCGTTCCCGTTCCCGTTCCCGTTCCCGTTCCCGTTCCCGTTCCCGTTCCCGTTCCCGTTCCCGTTCCCGTTCCCGTTCCCGTTCCCGTTCCCGTTCCCGTTCCCGTTCCCGTTCCCGTTCCCGTTCCCGTTCCCGTTCCCGTTCCCGTTCCCGTTCCCGTTCCCGTTCCCGTTCCCGTTCCCGTTCCCGTTCCCGTTCCCGTTCCCGTTCCCGTTTTCATTATCTTCATTCACTTACCCCATTGTGACGTTTTGTCGTTGGGTAGTAATAAATTCATTTTATTGTTATGATTTCAAATGAAATTGAAAGGATAATAGTATCTTCGTTTAATAGCCTGGCAACACCGCAGCTTGGCTCCACCGTTACCCGCCACATTTTCCCGCCATTTTGTAGTGGAATGGGGTGGTAAAGTGGTGGGGATAATCGGCGGGACGGTCAACGAAAGTCAGTTGCAGGCTCAGTCACTGTTCAACCGTCGAGAAAAGAAGTAGTTAGGGAAAACTGCTAACGTACTGTTGCTATAACCTAGTTAATAATAGTCATGATGTATTCCTGTGGAGAAAGTAAAAGTGGTTCACCGTTATTATTGTAGTTTCATTAAAACCAGCAGTGGAAGAACCAAGGTATGTACGCTCACGAACTTCTTACTTATCTAACGTTTTAAACCGAGCTAAAATTACGAAATTAAGTTGGGTAGTTTCAAGTTTTAATAAACTGCATATACACCATTGCCATGCCGTGCATACACACCATTATTCATAAACATTGCACGTGATCGAGGCTACACTTCGGTCGTGCATACACTGCACACAAAACTGCACGTGATCGAGGCTACACTTCGGTCGTGCAATACACTGCACACAAAACTACACTCAGTCGTCAGTCACCATGATGAAATAGTGCATGTATAAAGCGAGGTCATGAAATTAAAGTTTTGTTATCTTTACTGCCCAACTGTAACTTTCGTGATTTAAACTCTGGAAATGCATTAATAATGAATTATGGAAATAGGAACTGTATATTTTCAGTATCTATGTTACTGAGTATTTTTATCTAGGACAATGTGTTCCGCAGAGGTTATCAAGTTTTTTTTTTTTATATTTCATACCATTGTAGGTAATTGTCGTTAGTAGTCTACCTTAACACTGTACTCTGGGGATGTACGGATACGGAGAATAAAACGGATGTGATACTTATTGTAGAATTGGCACCAAGTTATTTTGACCTTCAAAAGGGTTTTAGTGGTACCATGACGCTATTGTCGTAGCTTAAGGCTCCGTTACGCAAAAACATTTATCTGTCTTTTACTTAACTTGTAAAGAGTATGGAAAATAACCTCACTTTTGTACTTTTTCGATGACTTAAAATTGCCGATTTCACTAATTAACGTGATTTTAACGAAGTGATCTCAGTTAACAAAAAAAAACTGTACCTACCTACAAGTAGCTCATCTTTCATGAATAAAATAATACGAAAGATAATTTCATTATCTGGTGTACGAGCTACGTTTTTATTTTTTTTTACATGGTTTCGATGCGCGGTATGTTTACTAGTAAAAGATTATAATTTTGGTTTCATTTTTATTTGTTCCTAAATGAATGATGTAAGTTTACTTTGAAATTTTCCTAATTTCTTAGTTTGAAGAAATATACTTCGGTTGAAATGAAAAGGCTAGACGCGCCTACAGTTTAAAAGACTAGACGCGCCTACGGTTTACAAGGCTAAACGCGTCTTTGCTTAACAAGGTTTAACTTTTGGTTTTCTATAATACATAAGGATGGGTCCAGTGAAAACTTCAATGAAATTAAAATTAAATTCATTTAAGTATATGGAATTTATGAAATATTTCAAACTAAAATGAGCCTTATTCTAAATATTTCACCCAACCCTAAGCAATTTATACTAGATATTTATATGAACAAAAATTTATTTTGACTTCCGAGGCTTGATGCACATTCAGTTTGTAAGGCTAGGACAAGCCTAAACGCGCCTTCGACTTAAAGCAAGGTACTTACCTATAACTTTTGTTTATTTATTTATTTATTTAGGTAACAAACAGTCTTTAACAATTAAATTAACAAATATTAAACACAAATAGACCTACAGTACCATTATGTTATAAACAAGATTTTATATAAATGGGTACGTACTCAAGAAACAAAGAAATGTTTAGTAACTTACAAAAAGGAAATTAATTTGGACATAACAACTTGATGTTTGATAATAAATTAAATTTAAATTACAGTTTCAGCCTTATGTAACAACAACAATTATGCATCGTGAACTAGTCTTTTATAATTTGGTAAACTTATGAAAAAAATATCGACATTGTTTGTTTTCATACTAGAATGATGAAGCGGTTTGAGAATTTATAAGGGTGAAGCTTTTTAAACGTTAGATGTGCCTTTATTTGATTTATTTATTTATTTAGGTAAAAAAACAGTCTTTAACAATTAATGTTTAAATTTTACAAGGTTAATTGTGCGTTTATTTTACAAGGTTAGATGCGCGTTTATTTTACAAGGTTAGATGCGCGTTTATTTTACAAGGTTAGATGCGCAATGATGCGCATGGAAAAGGATGGAACAGGTTGGAACAGGATAGAACAGGATAGAACAGTTTAGAACAGGATGGACAGGATGGAACAAGATAAAACAGGATGCAACATGAAAAAACAGGATGGAACAGGATAGAACAGGATGGAACAGGATGAAACAGCATGCAACATGATCAAACATGATCAGACAGGATGGAACAGGATGGAACAGGATGGAACAGGATGTAACAGTATGGAACAGGATGGACAGGATGGAACAGGATGGAGCAGGATGGAACAGGATGGAACAGTATGGAACAGGATGGAACAGGATGGAACAGGATGGAACAGGATGGAACAGGATAGAACAGGATAGAACAGTTTAGCACAGGATGGAACAGGATGGAACAGGATAAAACAGGATGCAACAGGATGCAACATGAAAAAACAGGATGGAACAGGATAGAACTGGATAGAACAGGATAGAACAGGATGGAACAGGATGGAACAGGATGGAACAGAATGTAACAGGATGGAACTAAGACCGAGACTGAGACTGAGTTTAAGACTGACACTGGGACTGGGACTGAGACTGGGACTGAGACTGAGACGGAGACTGAGACTGAGTTTGAGACTGAGACTGGACCAATATGCAACAGGATGAAACAGATGAAATAGGATTGAACTGGATGGATCAGGATAAAACAGGATGCAACATGATAAAACAGGATGGAACAGGATAAAACAGGATGCAACATGATAAAACAGAATGGAACCGGATAGAACTGGATAGAACAGGATGAACAGTTTGGAACAGGATGGAACAGGATGGAACAGGATGGAACAGGATGGAACAGGATGGAACAGGATGGAACAGGATGGAACAGGATGGAACAGGATGGAACAGGATGGAACAGGATGGAACAGGATGGAACAGGATGGAACAGGATGGAACAGGATGGAACAGGATGGAACAGGATGGAACAGGATGGAACAGGATGGAACAGGATGGAACAGGATGGAACAGGATGGAACAGGATGGAACAGGATGGAACAGGATGGAACAGGATGGAACAGGATGGAACAGGATGGAACAGGATGGAACAGGATAGAACAGGATAGAACAGTTGAGACTAGGATGGAACAGGATAAAACAGGATGCAACAGGATAGAACTGGATAGAACAGGATAGAACAGGATGGAACAGAATGTAACAGGATGGAACTAAGACCGAGACTGAGACTGAGTTTAAGACTGACACTGGGACTGGGACTGGGAACAGGATGGAACAGGATGAAACAGTTTGGAACAGGATGGAACAGAATGGAACAGGATGGAACAGGATGGAACAGGATAGAACAGGATAGGAGACTGAGACTGAGACTGAGACTGAGACTGAGACTGAGACTGAGACTGAGACTGAGACTGAGACTGAGACTGAGACTGAGACTGAGACTGAGACTGAGACTGAGACTGAGTTTGAGACTGAGACTGGACCAATATGCAACAGGATGAAACAGATGAAATAGGATTGAACTGGATGGATCAGGATAAAACAGGATGCAACATGATGAAACAGGATGTAACAGGATGGAACAGGACGGAACAGGACGGGACAGGATGGAACAGGATGGAACAGGATGGAACAGGATGGAACAGGATGGAACAGGATGGAACAGGATGGAACAGGATGGAACAGGATGGAACAGGATGGAACAGGATGGAACAGGATGGAACAGGATGGAACAGGATGGAACAGGATGGAACAGGATGGAACAGGATGGAACAGGATGGAACAGGATGGAACAGGATGGAACAGGATGGAACAGGATGGAACAGGATGGAACAGGATGGAACAGGATAGAACAGTTTAGAACAGGATGGAACAGGATGGAACAGGATAAAACAGGATGCAACATGAAAAAACAGGATGGAACAGGATAGAACAGGATGGAACAGGATGGAACAGAATGTAACAGGATGGAACTAAGACCGAGACTGAGACAGAGTTTAAGACTGACACTGGGACGGACACTGAGACTAAGACTGAGACCGAGACAGACTGAAACGGAGACTGATGCAACATGATAAAACAGTTTGGAACAGGATGAATCATGATAAAACAGGATGCAACATGATAAAACAGGATGGAACAGTTTGAAACAGGATGAAACAGAATGATACAGGATGGAACAGGATAGAACAGGATGGAACAGGATGGAACAGGATGAAACAGTTTGGAACAGGATGGAACAGAATGGAACAGGATGGAACAGGATGGAACAGGATGGAACAGGATGGAACAGGATGGAACAGGATGGAACACAATGGAACAGGATGGAACAGGATGGAACAGGATAGAACAGGATAGGAGACTGAGACTGAGACTGAGACTGAGACTGAGACTGAGACTGAGTTTGAGACTGAGACTGGACCAATATGCAACAGGATGAAACAGATGAAATAGGATTGAACTGGATGGATCAGGATAAAACAGGATGCAACATGATAAAACAGGATGTAACAGGATGGAACAGGATGGAACAGTTTAGAACAGGATGGAACAGGATGGAACAGGATAAAACGGGATGCAACATGAAAAAACAGGATGGAACAGGATTGAACTGAATAGAACAGGATGGAACAGAATGTAACAGGATGGAACTAAGACCGAGACTGAGACTGAGTTTAAGACTGACACTGGGACTGGGACTGAGACTGGGACTGAGACTGAGACTGAGACTGAGACTGAGACTGAGTTTGAGACTGAGACTGGACCAATATGCAACAGGATGAAACAGATGAAATAGGATTGAACTGGATGGATCAGGATAAAACAGGATGCAACATGATAAAACAGGATGGAACAGGATGGAACAGGATTGAACAGGATGTAACAGGATGGAACAGAATAGAACAGGATAAAACAGGATGCAACATGATAAAACAGAATGGAACCGGATAGAACTGGATAGAACAGAATTGAAGTAAGATGAAAGTAGTTGGTTTGGGGATGCTTCAAGTAAAACCAGTAGATTGTGGTAACATGTTGTATTGACGGGTGTCACAACAGAACAGCCCAATTATAACTTATTACAATTTATTTAACTAACTAATTAGTAGGTCATCAGCGACATACGTCATGTTGCAGAGCGTAACGGTAAGTTACGGTGCAAGTGTTAATACGGCTATTACACCTCCCCCGAAAGTCAACCTTTACCCCCGGAGAAGAAGAAAAAAAATGTGACGTACATCGTTGAGGATCCTTCTATTACGCTAAACAAAAAAACATTATCTTAATTAAGTACACATTTTTTTTAATACAAACAATTAAATTAAGTACAAAATAATTTAGTATTATTCTTATGAGTTATATATTCTTTATTTTTAAGAATTTTAACATTAGGTGACATATCCTCTAAAACTAAAAATGGACCGTTCCAAATGGGATCTAACTTATTTCCAACTTGATTTTTAATAAGTAAAAAGTCACCGGGTTTGTATGTTAATGTATTAATTTTCTTATCGTAGGTTAATTTCCTCTTAATCTTACTTAATAACAAATTATTCTTAGCATCTACCTGTGCTTTCTGCAATCTATATTTAAATTCCTTAGGGTAACTATCGTAATTATAAAGAGGGTCGACAGAAGTTTTTAAATTGGATGGTAAACTACACAATTTTCCGAAAACTAACTCATGAGGAGTGTATTGTGTCTCTGTATGAACTGTGGTGTTAAAAGAAAAACACCAATAACTTAACCAACTACTCCAATCAGTTTTGTTATTACTACACATTATTCTAAGATAAGCTCCTAAATGTTTATGTGTGTTTTCTAGTGCTCCCAGTGTTTCATGATGGTAAGCAGTCGAATTTATTTTTTTAATTCGCAATAAAGTACACACATCTGTAAACACATTACTCATAAACTCGGTTCCCTGATCAGTTATGATCTCCTTTGGGACACCATAGCGCAATATAAAATTATTCACAAATAACCTACTAACCGATTCTGAGTCTTTCCTTTCTAAAGGGTATGCTTCGACAAACTTAGTTAAGTTACACTGAATAGTTAATATATAAGTAAAATTAAAATTATCTTTATCTAATGGGCCCACTATATCTAAACTAATTCGCTCCATCGAAGTGTTCGGAGTCGTAGTAATCACCATCGGTTCACGGGTGTTCCTATTTGTGTGTTTCTGGATTTGACATTCCTTACACTTATTGACGTAATCATTGACGTCACGGCTCATATTTGGCCAAAAATAATATTGTTTGATATTGTTCATCATCCTATTAACACCAGCATGGCCACTGGTTGGCAATAAATGAAAATCATTCAGTACAACTCTAATTTCATCTGAGTCATTTAACTTTGTAACATTTTTTGTTACGAGAATACGAGGATAATCGCATTTGCGCTCTAAAAATTTATTTAAAAATATCGTATTTTCTTTATCTTTTACAATAATTACCTCGTCAACATTTAGTTTTTTGCAGAATTCTTCTAATTCCCTCGCTAACACGCCTACGGTAGATAACGATCGGGATATTAGATATATGCAAAACTTAGAAGGCACATATACAAAGTTACCTTTATTGCTGAATACTTCCTCTTTTTCTTTCCTATATGCCTTTCTATTCAATAACAATTCTATACAATTTCTTGGTCTTTTGAGAATTTCCACAGTTTTCGGTTGATCAGGCCTAGAACTAGTGGAAGCCTCAGTTGTCAAGTCAGTTTGGTTGTTGTTGTTATTTTTAATCTTAATTGTTTACGACTTTGGGCTCTCGTCGTGACTGATACAACGTGTTCTTTTTTTTTTTTTTTTATTTTATTTGGATCACCAACAGTTGATACATTTATACTTATGCAAACATATTATTGCGAGAACTAAACTTAATGTACAACTACTTATAGGTGAACGCAGCATGCACTAATAATATAGTTTAAGTAGGTAGGTACTTAGCGCCTAATTAATAATAATAATAACAATAATAAGTGTGTAAGTTTGTGTGATGGAATGTTTGTGAATGTGTATGCGCGTGAGTGTGGGTGGAATGAGATGAATGAGTTAGAAATCCTATGAATATAAATGAGTATGAAATTACGAATTTGAGAGATCGAGTATTTTTTTTCGCATCGAACTCACCGAATCATGATGGATGTCAACAATGTCACTGTATTTGTTTAGAGTTCGGCATAACCTCGCGACGGGGGAGCTGGATCCAAGTACTGTTCTCCTCAGTGGCGGGCAAAGTGGTGTAATTGGTTTACGTGGGATTCTGGCAGGTGCTCGGAAGTTGAAAAGGCTAGCAGCTGTGGGCAATCTGACATGTTTCTTACTATTTTGATTAGGAACATCATATCTAGTAAATCTCGTCTATCCGATAACGACAACATACCAAAAAGACTATGGCGACCAGTGTAAGAACGAAGTTCCTTAGCTTTGCCGATAGAAAATGCTAGATATCTTACAAATCGTTTTTGAAGCCTTTCTATACGAAGCGAGTGAGTGGCATAATGAGGTCGCCAGACTACACTACAGTACTCTAAAATACTTCGGACGAGACTGTAATACAAGATCAGTTTAGTTTTTGGGTTGCGAAAAGGTTTGCTGTTTCTCATCACAAAGCCCAATAGTCTGGATCCCCTTTTAATCACGTTCTCCATGTGTGGAACAAATGTCAACTTCTGATCGAATAGAACACCTAGGTCTTTAATTGTTTCCCTCTCTTCAATTGTACTGTCTTCTATACGATAACTTGATATGATTTTTGCATGTTTTCTTGTAAAAGTCACAAGAAAACATTTTTTCTTGTTGAGAAACATCTGGTTTTGAGCACACCATTTCACAAGCCTATCTATGTCAGTCTGCAACAATGCGGAATCTGCCCTGGAATCAATAATTTTACCAAACTTTAGATCATCGGCATACATGTATGGCGTTGAGTGATGGAAACAATCGGGAAGGTCATTTATAAATAAATTAAATAAGACAGGACCTAAATGGGACCCCTGTGGTACCCCGGATGTGATGTTACGTGATGAGGAATTAAAACCATTTAATGCCACATAAAAAGACCGCCCACTCAGATAAGAATTCAGCCAGTGTAACGAAGGCCCACAGATGCCGTAGACCGACAATTTCTTCAGCAAGATTTCGCGAGAAACTTTGTCGAAGGCCTTGGAAAAATCTGTGTACACCACATCGAACTGTTTTCCAGCGTCGACAGCCCTAACCAAAGACTCTGTGAATGTCACTAGGTTGGTGCTAGTGGATCTTGCACTTACAAAACCGTGCTGGTGGGTGCTGAGATATAGTTTCATGTGTTCCCTTAGTGGATCGGAAACTAATTTTTCAAGAATTTTGGCAAAAACTGATAGTATAGAGATAGGCCTATAGTTCAAAACCATGGTTTTATCTTCTGATTTAAATATTGGAGTTACTTTAGCCACCTTCCACAAGGCAGGAAAAATACCGGAGGACATGGAGGCGTTATAAATAATAGAAAGAGGTAAAACTAAGGCTGAGGCACACGCGACTACAAATATCGGCGGAATCCCGTCGGGGCCCGCCCCTTTTTTACAATCCAATGCCTTTAATTTCTCTAGTAAAGCGTCCCCAGTAACAAAGGGTACAGTGAAATAATGGCTGTTAGTCCTAAGAAAACTCTTGTTAGCAAGCTGGTCAGTACATGAAGACGAATCAGACGTGAAGACAGAGGAAAAGTATGAGGCAAAAAGTTCGCATATGTCAGGCCCTTCAGACGTAGAAGTTACACCATCAGACATGGGAACTGGATAAGAGCTAGTCCCGCCACGTTTGCCTTTAACATAAGACCAAAAACACTTGGGGTCATCATGTATTTGGTTTTCTATTTTATCATTATACGTATTATAACAGTCAGATGCAAGTTTTTCACAACGCTTACCAAGTGTTTTTAATTCTATGTGATCCATGGGATTACCATATTTTTTGTAACGTAATCTTAATTTATGTTTTTCATTCAATCGCCGCTTGAGATTTTTACTAAACCATACTGGAAAGTGACTATTTTTAGGTTTGCAAAGAGGTACATGGTCATGAATCAACTTTTGTAATACATCATAGAATTCTTTTACCATTTCATTGACATTGTTTAGATCCCCTAATCTTTGTGACCAGTCTATTTCGTTTAAATTTTCATTAATTGCTTCATAATTGGCTTTAAAATAATTTCGCTTTGAACAAGACAAGTTATATGGAAGAGATGTTTTTTCAGTTGACGATAAAGTTACATCTAATGGTGGATGAATACGTTCGATTTTACTAATACTTTTTCTTTTTCTCTAATATTTTTCAAATCTTTACTGTTAACCGGAAGCCGGCTCAATGCGTCTGCAGCTGCATTTTGCCGTCCCGGGATATATTCGATATCAAAATCGTATTCTTCTAAATATAATCTAAATTTATTTAATCGACTCGATGGATCAGTCATTCCGAAAAGATAAATTAATGGCCTATGGTCTGTTATAATTTTGAACTTTTTACCATAAAGATACGGCCTAAAATGTTTTGTGGCCCATACAATCGCCAAAAGCTCTAACTCTATTACTGGATATCGCGTTTCTGCTGGTTTCAAGTTACGACTGGCGTACGCGACAACCTTGCCGTTGCTATTAGACAGTACGGCGCCTAAACCTATCTTTGATGCGTCAGTATTTAATACAAAGGTGTTATTTTCTGAAAAATCCGGGTAATCTAAAACTTGAGGGCTTACAAGTGCTTCTTTTAATTTCAAAAATGCAGTTTCACATTCAGATGTCCAATTAAATTCGACGTTCTTTTTTGATAAATAGTTTAATGGATAAGCTATATCTGCGAATTTATTAATGAAACGTCTATAATAATTTGCAAATGCAACGAATCTTTTGACGTCTTCTGTACTTTTCGGTCTTGGGTAATTCGTCAAAGCGATAACTTTCTCAGGATCTGGTTCGACTCCCTGTGAAGTTATTTTGTGACCTAAATACATAATTTCCTTTCGTAAAAATTCGCACTTTAATGGATTTAGTTTCAGATTACTACTCCTAAATCGTTCTAAGACACTAACTAAGTTTTTATTATGGTCAAATATAGAATTTCCTATTACTATGCAGTCGTCCAAATAAATAAAACATTGCCTATAATTGAGACCTGACATGGCTATAGTCATAAGCCTTGAAAAAACACTAGGACTTGTCTTAAGTCCCATAGGACAACGCTTCATTTGGTACATTTTGTCGGTAGTAAAAGCAGTGTATTTTCTGGATTTTTTATCTAAAGAAAGTTGGTAATAACTTTGGGATAGGTCAAGTTTCGAAAAATATACACTACCTGACAAGGAATCTAAAATTTCTACTATGTTAGGTAATGGAAACTTGTCGTAAACTATTCTATTATTTAACTGTCTGTAATCGACTACTAATCTCCATTTTTTCTCTCCATTTTTGTCCGATTTTTTAGGAACAAGTAAAACAGGGCTAGACCACTCTGAAGTAGTCTCCTCTATAATGTCGTTATCGAGCATTTCCTGAATCTGTTTTTGAACCTCCTTTTGCAAAGCGTTTGGGATTCTGTAAGGCTTAACGTACACTGGACTTGTATTATCTTGCAACTTTATGGAATGCTGTAACAAGTTTGTAGTACTAAGCTTGTCTCCTGGCAAGTGAAAAACGTCAGCATACTTAGCACAAATCTTTTCAATACTTAACTGTTCATCTTCATTTAAGTATGAACTCAAGTTAAGCAACCCAAACAAAGTTTTTACTCTATCGACACTTATTCTTTGTTGGTCAAAACTACATTCGTCGAAAAAATTTAAACTATGATATTCTAAACTTGATAAATTTATCTCTATCTCGCTATCATTAGTATTTAAAATACGTATAGGTATTCTACCATAGGTAGGTTTGGAAATCAAACCTGCAACAAATACACCTTTTTGTATTTCTTGCGCCAGCGTGACACAATCATCGCGTTGACTGGTAGGTATGTATTTGATAATTTCACACCGTGGCGGAATAATATGAATAAAACTACTGTTATTATTATTTATAGATATCTCGACATTACAACTATTATGACATAATGATAAAACGTTATTCCTATAATTAATTATCGCTTTGTAACGCTGGAAAAAGTTTTGACCTAATATTCCGTCAGCATAACAAGTCAAATTCCTAAATACATAAAACTTTTGATTACAAACTAAATCATTAAAATTCAAATCTAAATAAATATAACCTTCCGAGACTAAATTTCCACTAATGCCCTTAATAGTTATTTCTTCTTTATTAATACTTTGCAATAAATCTGGGTAACTTTGAAGCCATTCGTATTTTAATACGCATAAACTGGCTCCACTGTCTACTAATAAATCAATCAAATTATTATTAATCTATTGTTATTAAAATGGTGGGCACGATAGGGACGGTGCTCCTGCGAATAATGAGCGACCTGATCGTGTCCTGAAGCCAAGACTTGTTCATCGACAGCTGTTCTAATGGCCTCTGACAAAGATGAAAATTGCCTCGAAGCAATTATGGTGCTAAGTCTTGTATCCGCTAACCCATCAGCGAATCGCTTTATCGCCGTCTTCTCGTTCAGCGATCTTAAAAATTCGAACTTGCTATCATCATTATCTGCTTGCGTGATAGTCAAATTCACGAAAAGATCTTCGATTTCGGACCCAAACGATTCTATGGACCTACGTCCCTGTCTTGTACGAAACAGCTTGGCCTGAAGGGCTTCTGTCGACTTCTTAGGAAGTAAAAATTTTCGCATGTCTGAAACTAGATCTGCTACGCTAGCATATGCGGACTTTAATCTTAACTGAGCGCTAGATGATAGTCTAGTTTTTAAAACGAAATCCACAAGTAACCCCTGTGATTCCTCATTAATAATAGTACTATACATATTAATACCATCTATTAATTTTTTCGTGGTATCCTCTTGTCCCGTCATGTTGGGTAACAAGGCGATGGCCGTTTTTATATCAAAAATTGACTTTGCCATTTTGCTAGATATCAAATTTTTGTGGCCGCTTTCAATAACTTTATCTTTGGAACTATTACTACTACACGGCTCACTCACTAATTGTTTAATTTTACTATAAACTAATTTGATATCCCCAAGTAACGAATTAATTAAATCTACTTCGGAAGAATCCAATGAAACTAATTTTAATTCCTTATTCAATTGAGACACAATATACTCAACGTTACTGTAAAGATTTTTCGCTTCCTCTAATTTTTTAAAACCTATTTCCTTCTGTCGTCTCTCTGGACCTAATTTAACTAAACTTTCGCGTATATAATTAAACTTTTCCAGTAATTCTGTTAACTGTTGAGACATGCTATATTACTTTAAACATTTATATATTTACTTACTATACTTATTGCAAAAATATTTTTTTTTTTAAATCAAATACTTTAACTCATATTTTAGTAATTAAATAACTTAACATAAAAATACCGTAAATAAAATGTAAAGTGACGCAATAGTGCATCGCAGCGATGTGGCGAGTTGGGGCGACGTCATGTCGACAGCTCGATGCACGTCGGCAGCTGGATGTAGGGCGAAGGCGGAAGCACGTGGCACGTCGGCAGGAAGTTGGCTGCTCGATGGTTGGGCCGGGCTATACCCTGGACTCCGTGGGCCGGGTTAATCCCTGGACTCCGCTCCAACTGGGCCGTACGCTTCTTTCTTCACGTGTTAAATTCTTCTATAACAATTGTCTTCAAAATTGTGTATCTTCTTATTTTTAGGCCTTCATATTTATACTTCTTTCTTCAAATAATTTATTTCTTCAATTTTTTAATTTTCATTTTCTTGATATAATATTTAATTTTCTTTTGTTCAAAAGTCCAAATTCTTGATGCAGGGTCGCCATGAAGTAAGATGAAAGTAGTTGGTTTGGGGATGCTTCAAGTAAAACCAGTAGATTGTGGTAACATGTTGTATTGACGGGTGTCACAACAGAACAGCCCAATTATAACTTATTACAATTTATTTAACTAACTAATTAGTAGGTCATCAGCGACATACGTCATGTTGCAGAGCGTAACGGTAAGTTACGGTGCAAGTGTTAATACGGCTATTACAGGATGAACAGTTTGGAACAGGATGGAACAGGATGGAACAGGATGGAACAGAATGGAACAGGATGAAACAGGATGCAACATGATCAAACATGATCAGACAGGATGGAAAAGGATGTAACAGGTTGGAACAGGATAGAACAGGATAGAACAGTTTAGAACAGGATGGACAGGATGGAACAAGATAAAACAGGATGCAACATGAAAAAACAGGATGGAACAGGATAGAACAGGATGGAACAGGATGAAACAGCATGCAACATGATCAAACATGATCAGACAGGATGGAACAGGATGGAACAGGATGGAACAGGATGTAACAGTATGGAACAGGATGGACAGGATGGAACAGGATGGAACAGGATGGAACAGGATGGAACAGGATGGAACAGGATGGAACAGGATGGAACAGGATGGAACAGGATGGAACAGGATGGAACAGGATGGAACAGGATGGAACAGGATGGAACAGGATAGAACAGTTTAGAACAGGATGGAACAGGATAAAACAGGATGCAACAGGATGCAACATGAAAAAACAGGATGGAACAGGATAGAACTGGATAGAACAGGATAGAACAGGATGGAACAGGATGGAACAGAATGTAACAGGATGGAACTAAGACCGAGACTGAGACTGAGTTTAAGACTGACACTGGGACTGGGACTGAGACTGGGACTGGGACTGAGACTGAGACTGAGACTGAGTTTGAGACTGAGTTTGAGACTGAGACTGGACCAATATGCAACAGGATGAAACAGATGAAATAGGATTGAACTGGATGGATCAGGATAAAACAGGATGCAACATGATAAAACAGGATGGAACAGGATGGAACAGGATAAAACAGGATGCAACATGATAAAACAGAATGGAAACGGATAGAACTGGATAGAACAGGATGAACAGTTTGGAACAGGATGGAACAGGATGGAACAGGATGGAACAGGATGGAACAGAATGGAACAGGATGAAACAGGATGCAACATGATCAAACATGATCAGACAGGATGGAAACTGAGACTGAGACTGAGACTGAGTTTAAGACTGACACTGGGACTGGGACTGAGACTGAGACTGAGACTGAGACTGAGACTGAGACTGAGACTGAGTTTAAGACTGACACTGGGACTGGGACTGGGACTGAGACTGAGACTGAGACTGAGACTGAGACGACTGAGAGATGCAACATGATCAAACATGATCAGACAGGATGAAAAAGGATGGAACAGGTTGGAACAGGATGGAACAGGATGGAACAGTATGGAACAGGATGGAACAGGATGGACAGGATGGAACAGGATGGAACAGGATGGAACAGGATGGACAGGATGGAACAGGATGGAACAGGATGTAACAGGATGGAACAGAATAGAACAGGATAAAACAGGATGCAACATGATAAAACAGAATGGAACCGGATAGAACTGGATAGAACAGGATGGAACAGGATGGAACAGGATGGAACAGGATGGAACAGGATGGAACAGGATAGAACAGGATAGAACAGGATAGAACAGTTTAGAACAGGATGGAACAGGATAAAACAGGATGCAACATGAAAAAACAGGATGGAACAGGATAGAACAGGATGGAACAGGATGGAACAGGATGGAACAGAATGTAACAGGATGGAACTAAGACCGAGACTGAGACTGAGTTTAAGACTGACACTGGGACTGGGACTGAGACTGAGACTGGGACTGAGACTGAGACTGAGACTGAGACTGAGACTGTGACTGAGACTGAGACTGAGACTGAGACTGAGACTGAGACTGAGACTGAGACTGAGACTGAGACTGAGACTGAGACTGAGACTGAGACTGAGACTGAGACTGAGACTGAGAACAGGATGGAACAGGATGAAACAGTTTGGAATCCGAATTTCAGTCTCCGTTTCAGTCTCAGTCTCGGTCTCAGTCTTAGTCTCAGTCTCAGTCTCAGTCTCAGTCTCAGTCTCAGTCTCAGTCTCAGTCACAGTCTCAGTCTCAGTCTCAGTCTCAGTCTCAGTCCCAGTCTCAGTCTCAGTCTCAGTCCCAGTCCCAGTGTCAGTCTTAAACTCAGTCTCAGTCTCGGTCTTAGTTCCATCCTGTTACATTCTGTTCCATCCTGTTCCATCCTGTTCTATCCTGTTCCATCCTGTTTTTTCATGTTGCATCCTGTTTTATCCTGTTCCATCCTGTTCTAAACTGTTCTATCCTGTTCTATCCTGTTCTATCCTGTTCCATCCTGTTCCATCCTGTTCCATCCTGTTCCATCCTGTTCCATCCTGTTCCATCCTGTTCTATCCAGTTCTATCCGGTTCCATTCTGTTTTATCATGTTGCATCCTGTTTTATCCTGTTCTATTCTGTTCCATCCTGTTACATCCTGTTCCATCCTGTTCCATCCTGTCCATCCTGTTCCATCCTGTTCCATCCTGTTCCATCCTGTCCATCCTGTTCCATCCTGTTCCATACTGTTCCATCCTGTTCCATCCTGTTCCAACCTGTTCCATCCTTTTTCATCCTGTCTGATCATGTTTGATCATGTTGCATCTCTCAGTCGTCTCAGTCTCAGTCTCAGTCTCAGTCCCAGTCCCAGTCCCAGTGTCAGTCTTAAACTCAGTCTCAGTCTCAGTCTCAGTCTCAGTCTCAGTCTCAGTCTCAGTCTCAGTCTCAGTCCCAGTCCCAGTGTCAGTCTTAAACTCAGTCTCAGTCTCAGTCTCAGTTTCCATCCTGTCTGATCATGTTTGATCATGTTGCATCCTGTTTCATCCTGTTCCATTCTGTTCCATCCTGTTCCATCCTGTTCCATCCTGTTCCATCCTGTTCCATCCTGTTCCATCCTGTTCCAAACTGTTCATCCTGTTCTATCCAGTTCTATCCGTTTCCATTCTGTTTTATCATGTTGCATCCTGTTTTATCCTGTTCCATCCTGTTCCATCCTGTTTTATCATGTTGCATCCTGTTTTATCCTGATCCATCCAGTTCAATCCTATTTCATCTGTTTCATCCTGTTGCATATTGGTCCAGTCTCAGTCTCAAACTCAGTCTCAAACTCAGTCTCAGTCTCAGTCTCAGTCCCAGTCCCAGTCTCAGTCCCAGTCCCAGTGTCAGTCTTAAACTCAGTCTCAGTCTCGGTCTTAGTTCCATCCTGTTACATTCTGTTCCATCCTGTTCCATCCTGTTCTATCCTGTTCTATCCAGTTCTATCCTGTTCCATCCTGTTTTTTCATGTTGCATCCTGTTGCATCCTGTTTTATCCTGTTCCATCCTGTTCTAAACTGTTCTATCCTGTTCCATCCTGTTCCATCCTGTTCCATCCTGTTCCATCCTGTTCCATCCTGTTCCATCCTGTCCATCCTGTTCCATACTGTTACATCCTGTTCCATCCTGTTCCATCCTGTTCCATCCTGTCTGATCATGTTTGATCATGTTGCATGCTGTTTCATCCTGTTCCATCCTGTTCTATCCTGTTCCATCCTGTTTTTTCATGTTGCATCCTGTTTTATCTTGTTCCATCCTGTCCATCCTGTTCTAAACTGTTCTATCCTGTTCTATCCTGTTCCAACCTGTTACATCCTTTTCCATCCTGTCTGATCATGTTTGATCATGTTGCATCCTGTTTCATCCTGTTCCATTCTGTTCCATCCTGTTCCATCCTGTTCCATCCTGTTCCAAACTGTTCATCCTGTAATAGCCGTATTAACACTTGCACCGTAACTTACCGTTACGCTCTGCAACATGACGTATGTCGCTGATGACCTACTAATTAGTTAGTTAAATAAATTGTAATAAGTTATAATTGGGCTGTTCTGTTGTGACACCCGTCAATACAACATGTTACCACAATCTACTGGTTTTACTTGAAGCATCCCCAAACCAACTACTTTCATCTTACTTCATGGCGACCCTGCATCAAGAATTTGGACTTTTGAACAAAAGAAAATTAAATATTATATCAAGAAAATGAAAATTAAAAAATTGAAGAAATAAATTATTTGAAGAAAGAAGTATAAATATGAAGGCCTAAAAATAAGAAGATACACAATTTTGAAGACAATTGTTATAGAAGAATTTAACACGTGAAGAAAGAAGCGTACGGCCCAGTTGGAGCGGAGTCCAGGGATTAACCCGGCCCACGGAGTCCAGGGTATAGCCCGGCCCAACCATCGAGCAGCCAACTTCCTGCCGACGTGCCACGTGCTTCCGCCTTCGCCCTACATCCAGCTGCCGACGTGCATCGAGCTGTCGACATGACGTCGCCCCAACTCGCCACATCGCTGCGATGCACTATTGCGTCACTTTACATTTTATTTACGGTATTTTTATGTTAAGTTATTTAATTACTAAAATATGAGTTAAAGTATTTGATTTAAAAAAAAAAATATTTTTTGCAATAAGTATAGTAAGTAAATATATAAATGTTTAAAGTAATATAGCATGTCTCAACAGTTAACAGAATTACTGGAAAAGTTTAATTATATACGCGAAAGTTTAGTTAAATTAGGTCCAGAGAGACGACAGAAGGAAATAGGTTTTAAAAAATTAGAGGAAGCGAAAAATCTTTACAGTAACGTTGAGTATATTGTGTCTCAATTGAATAAGGAATTAAAATTAGTTTCATTGGATTCTTCCGAAGTAGATTTAATTAATTCGTTACTTGGGGATATCAAATTAGTTTATAGTAAAATTAAACAATTAGTGAGTGAGCCGTGTAGTAGTAATAGTTCCAAAGATAAAGTTATTGAAAGCGGCCACAAAAATTTGATATCTAGCAAAATGGCAAAGTCAATTTTTGATATAAAAACGGCCATCGCCTTGTTACCCAACATGACGGGACAAGAGGATACCACGAAAAAATTAATAGATGGTATTAATATGTATAGTACTATTATTAATGAGGAATCACAGGGGTTACTTGTGGATTTCGTTTTAAAAACTAGACTATCATCTAGCGCTCAGTTAAGATTAAAGTCCGCATATGCTAGCGTAGCAGATCTAGTTTCAGACATGCGAAAATTTTTACTTCCTAAGAAGTCGACAGAAGCCCTTCAGGCCAAGCTGTTTCGTACAAGACAGGGATAGAACAGGATGGAACAGGATGGAACAGGATAAAACAGGATGCAACATGAAAAAACAGGATGGAACAGGATAGAACAGGATGGAACAGGATGGAACAGAATGTAACAGGATGGAACTAAGACCGAGACTGAGACTGAGTTTAAGACTGACACTGGGACTGGGACTGAGACTGAGACTGGGACTGAGACTGAGACTGAGACTGAGACTGAGACTGTGACTGAGACTGAGACTGAGACTGAGACTGAGACTGAGACTGAGACTGAGACTGAGACTGAGACTGAGACTGAGACTGAGACTGAGAACAGGATGGAACAGGATGAAACAGTTTGGAATCCGAATTTCAGTCTCCGTTTCAGTCTCAGTCTCGGTCTCAGTCTTAGTCTCAGTGTCCGTCTCAGTCTCAGTCTCCGTCTCAGTCTCGGTCTCAGTTCCATCCTGTTACATTTTGTTCCATCCTGTTCTATCCTGTTCCATCCTGTTTTTTCATGTTGCATCCTGTTTTACCCTGTTCCATCCTGTTCCATCCTGTTCTAAACTGTTCTATCATGTTCTATCCTGTTCCATCCTGATCCATCCTGTTCCATCCTGTTCCAAACTGTTCATCCTGTTCTATCCAGTTCTATCCGGTTCCATTCTGTTTTATCATGTTGCATCCTGTTTTATCCTGTTCCATTCTGTTCCATTCTGTTCCATCCTGTTACATCCTGTTCCAAACTGTTCATCCTGTTCTATCCAGTTCTATCCGGTTCCATTCTGTTTTATCATGTTGCATCCTGTTTTATCCTGTTCCTTCCTGTTTTATCATGTTGCATCCTGTTTTATCCTGATCCATCCAGTTCAATCCTATTTCATCTATTTCATCCTGTTGCATATTGGTCCAGTCTCAGTCTCAAACTCAGTCTCAAACTCAGTCCCAGTCTCAGTCCCAGTCCCAGTGTCAGTCTTAAACTCAGTCTCAGTCTCGGTCTTAGTTCCATCCTGTTACATTCTGTTCCATCCTGTTCCATCCTGTTCTATCCTGTTCTATCCAGTTCTATCCTGTTCCATCCTGTTTTTTCATGTTGCATCCTGTTTTATCCTGTTCCATCCTGTTCTAAACTGTTCTATCCTGTTCTAAACTGTTCTATCCTGTTCCATCCTGTTCCATCCTGTTCCATCCTGTCCATCCTGTTCCGTCCTGTTCCATACTGTTCCATCCTGTTACATCCTGTTTTATCATGTTGCATCCTGTTTTATCCTGATCCATCCAGTTCAATCCTATTTCATCTGTTTCATCCTGTTGCATATTGGTCCAGTCTCAGTCTCAAACTCAGTCTCAAACTCAGTCTCAGTCTCAGTCTCAGTCTCAGTCTCCTATCCTGTTCTATCCTGTTCCATCCTGTTCCATCCTGTTCCATCCTGTTACATCCTGTTCCATTCTGTTCCATCCTGTTCCAAACTGTTTCATCCTGTTCCATCCTGTTCCATCCTGTTCTATCCTGTTCCATCCTGTATCATTCTGTTTCATCCTGTTTCAAACTGTTCCATCCTGTTTTATCATGTTGCATCCTGTTTTATCATGATTCATCCTGTTCCAAACTGTTTTATCATGTTGCATCAGTCTCCGTTTCAGTCTCAGTCTCGGTCTCAGTCTTAGTCTCAGTGTCCGTCCCAGTGTCAGTCTTAAACTCAGTCTCAGTCTCGGTCTTAGTTCCATCCTGTTACATTCTGTTCCATCCTGTTCCATCCTGTTCTAAAAAAAAAAAAAAAAATGGCGTGGTAATATTGATGGTTTATGTTTTTATCTAATACCTATCTTAAACTAAAGAATGAGATTCATTATTAGGTAGGTATATCACGACAGACAGCACCATCGCATTCCTCATCATCGCTTGATTTTACCTAAAGGACTTGGGTTAAAATGCTCGAAGGGAAGATAAGTTTGCGTGAGTTATCTAAATAGGCATTTAGGTATGTACCTACCTACTCATTCTGTATTCTATCTCTTACAATAGTACTTACTAGAAGTTTAGATATTATATGCATCATTTAATCAGTTTAGGATAATATTTAATTCCAATATGTTATTTAATATTAATAAAGTTTGAACATAAGTAATAAATTATTATATTAAACTGAAAATGATCTTTGGGTTGTAACGTTGCAATTTTTAACGTTACATTTTCTTACAAAATGGTTAAATTGACAATAAACCAAATTCTTTAATTTCAATGAGTTTAGTTCCAAAACGCCTCAATAGATGGCGCTAGCAGTCTCCCAAAACTTAGTAATTCGATACTGATCGATATTGTTTTGTCTGAGCCTATTATTTTAAAAAGTAAAAAGTCGACTGACATGCATGACAGCTGTCAGGAAGATGAGGAGCTTGTCGATGTAATAGGAAGAGCATTTTGGATTCCAAGTCTGTCGAAGGGTGGAGCCCCATTAAAAATTTGAAGAAGGCCTAATCCGGTGGGATCCGTCATGCCTTCCAAAATAAGTTTAAAATGGATGTGAAATAAATATTTTGGGTGGGTTGTGGATAGCATGATGTTCTGATGAAGATATTCCTAATACAATATAATCAGGAGGCATCTGCAATGGGATTTTCATATTTTATTTTTTGAATTATCATATTTTATATTTCATTTCTCAATTTTTATAATGTAATTTAATAATACTACCTTGTGATGTAATTATTTACAATCACTCACCTCCATTTTTCTGAAGAGAAGACACATTTCTTCCAACCAATTGATGCTGTTGTCGTTGAAATGGCTCTAGTAAGAAAGGGTTAGCCGTGTTGGCTACAAACTGAAGGTACCCGCTTGGAGTTATAAGATGGCAATCAGGTAGCTTCATCATCACTAAAGGATTTCATCAGGTCAGTCACCTCGTTCGATCAGTGGACGCTCAGCCCGGTATAACTTGTGTTATATCTCGCTGAGCCGCCACCGTTCTGGAGTTGGATCTTCTGGCAGAGTCCTCATGATAGAAATGGTGTAACTTCTATATAAAATTTCGTTCTATAAATTGGGATAGTCTGATCACAGTCGCGAATCAACATAAAGCGACCTTGAGAGTTTTAGTCTTTTGCATACAATTTAAATGAATAAAGGTTCTCCAGTAAAGTAATGAATATGTAATAAAATAGGGTGATTAACAATAATATTTCTAAGTCCATAATTATAGAATAAAGCAGAACAAAGAGTAATCTCTGTATGTAATAGTTATGCAGAAACAATAGGAATAAATGAGCTGGCTTTGAGACAACTACCATCTTTGATTTCATCACCCCGTCATTACATTTCATTATGTTAACTTTGAAACAACATTTTATATATTTTATAACCCTGGAGGAAACAAACCTTTACAATGGCGCCCCTAATTGTGATCAAATTAATCCCAATTTATGATATTTATTGTTTTTTTTTGCAAAATAGTTTAATGTGAAATTTAATTTTGTTCATTGAAGTGTAAACAAGTCATGGTTTGTGAACAGAAGTAACTTGTTTTGTAGTTTAAATTTGCAAACTCAAAACTTTATTTTGTAATTTGCTTCACTTGAGACAAATTGGAAACACTTTTTATTAGGTTTTGTCTCATTAGTCCACAAACTATACTTTTATTTTGTTATTCCAAATCAACAAAGTGTTGTTTAAAATTGGTTGATTTATTTCATTTTAAGGAAATAATAAAAGTGATTTATTTCTTATTAAAACTTTGTGTGGTTAAATTTATTGGTCTTAGTCAAACATTGTTTAAGCAGTGAAATATTTGTAAAAAATAATGCTTAACATAAATAAATGTTAACAATTAACATTGAAAGTTAACACATTGTTAAAAAATATAAATTAGAATAAGTAAGTATTTAGTGTTCAGAAACAGGTTAAAAGTGATTTTGTAGTGGTCACAAACATAAATTGTGAAAATATTTTATAGTTCATAAAGTAGGGTGACCACCACTTTGTAAAAATTTTTTTTTTAGGACAAAAATTTTTTTTTGTTTGTGCTACTTTAGTGGAGAATTGAATAACAATTAATACGTTAAAACTAAAATAACAAAACTTTATTTGTTTTAAACTTATTTAAAAAAAAAAAAAAAAATTCTTTCGATTTTTTTTTCGTTAAGTTCTTTCTTACGGTTAGTAGAACGGGATACAGCACGCCTATTCATGCCGCAGCAACACGGTTTTTTTTGCGTATTTGTTTTTTAGGTGGTATTTTTTTTAAAGGGGTGGCAATTATTAACCGCCATGCCTTATGCCATTTTTTTTGGATGTCGGCGTCTTTATAAGGACACGGCGATGCCGAAGCGAAACCACTAGGGTTTGGCTTAGGTTATTTATTTTAAATTTTTTTAGCACTGCACTCTTTATTTATTTATGTACCCCACATATTTTTCTATGTACACATGTATATATGTTTGTACATTTATATTTTTATTTTATTTTATATACTTATATAAATGTATGTAATTATGTATGTATGACCCGAGGGTTTTTATCTCCCGAAGACGGTTCATTTTGTGCTGTTTTTCACGCCTATTCTTCAGTTTACTGCGAATAGGGTAGTGTTTTTTTTTGTTGTTTTAACTCAACTCGAGGGCTTTATGCTGCGAAGACGGTTGTTGTTTTGTACCGGCCTAGCTTAAATTGGTTCGTTTTATCTCAACTCGAGCGGTTTTTTCATACTGCGAAGACGGTTGTAGATTCTTTTGTATCGCAACTCGAGGGTTTACCTGACGACGGTTGTCGATCCCTTTAGTGACCGCTTGTCCGTCCTAAGGAATAGGGGGTTTTACGAGTACCCTCTCTATACAAAAACTCAGGGGTGGAGATAAGAGAGTTTATCGAGTACCTCTATAATAAAAACTCAGGGGTGAATAAAAGGATAGTGGCGACGGCAGTTTTCAAGCTTGTTGCTACCGGGTAGGACAGATGAAGGATGATTGATGGAGTTTGATTGAGTTTTGGTAGTTGATGGAAACAAGGTGATGAATCTAAGGAGAATGAAATTGGTATGGGTATTTCTGGACAGCGGGGTAAGATAGGTTGAGAATAGTCCTGATGATGGCGGGGTATTGGATTGATTGTCTTTAGGTTTTTTTTTTCATGCGCACGATTGGACAATAATCGGTGCGGCGATATTTTTTTTTGATGGTGCAGTGCTGGTATTTATATCTATTTTTCTTTGATATTTATTTATTTATCATAGATTTTTTTTTTCATAGGTCATGGGTTTCCACTTAAGGCTACTAGTGTGGTGATTTTGTTGGTAATTTGTTTACCCACCATGCCGTAGTTTGTTTTGAGTATTTTTTTTGTTTGGTATTTTTTTTTGGCTTTATGGCTATGGTGCTTTTATGGTAATTTTTTTACCCACCATGCCGTAGGTTATTTTGGTGTTGGGATTTAGTTTTTAAGTTTTGTCTCATTGCCATGAGTTAGATTTTTTTTTACAGATGTGTTCTATTCGGTATTCGACAGTTAGGTCCATTTTTTTATTGAGGTTGTTCAATGTTTGTTCACCTCCGGTAGGATTTTCTTTAGTGACGCTGAGGGCAGCGTAGTTTCTCGCTGCGTTCGAAACTTTCGTTGGTAGGGGGGTATTGTAACGTTGCAATTTTTAACGTTACATTTTCTTACAAAATGGTTAAATTGACAATAAACCAAATTCTTTAATTTCAATGAGTTTAGTTCCAAAACGCCTCAATAGATGGCGCTAGCAGTCTCCCAAAACTTAGTAATTCGATACTGATCGATATTGTTTTGTCTGAGCCTATTATTTTAAAAAGTAAAAAGTCGACTGACATGCATGACAGCTGTCAGGAAGATGAGGAGCTTGTCGATGTAATAGGAAGAGCATTTTGGATTCCAAGTCTGTCGAAGGGTGGAGCCCCATTAAAAATTTGAAGAAGGCCTAATCCGGTGGGATCCGTCATGCCTTCCAAAATAAGTTTAAAATGGATGTGAAATAAATATTTTGGGTGGGTTGTGGATAGCATGATGTTCTGATGAAGATATTCCTAATACAATATAATCAGGAGGCATCTGCAATGGGATTTTCATATTTTATTTTTTGAATTATCATATTTTATATTTCATTTCTCAATTTTTATAATGTAATTTAATAATACTACCTTGTGATGTAATTATTTACAATCACTCACCTCCATTTTTCTGAAGAGAAGACACATTTCTTCCAACCAATTGATGCTGTTGTCGTTGAAATGGCTCTAGTAAGAAAGGGTTAGCCGTGTTGGCTACAAACTGAAGGTACCCGCTTGGAGTTATAAGATGGCAATCAGGTAGCTTCATCATCACTAAAGGATTTCATCAGGTCAGTCACCTCGTTCGATCAGTGGACGCTCAGCCCGGTATAACTTGTGTTATATCTCGCTGAGCCGCCACCGTTCTGGAGTTGGATCTTCTGGCAGAGTCCTCATGATAGAAATGGTGTAACTTCTATATAAAATTTCGTTCTATAAATTGGGATAGTCTGATCACAGTCGCGAATCAACATAAAGCGACCTTGAGAGTTTTAGTCTTTTGCATACAATTTAAATGAATAAAGGTTCTCCAGTAAAGTAATGAATATGTAATAAAATAGGGTGATTAACAATAATATTTCTAAGTCCATAATTATAGAATAAAGCAGAACAAAGAGTAATCTCTGTATGTAATAGTTATGCAGAAACAATAGGAATAAATGAGCTGGCTTTGAGACAACTACCATCTTTGATTTCATCACCCCGTCATTACATTTCATTATGTTAACTTTGAAACAACATTTTATATATTTTATAACCCTGGAGGAAACAAACCTTTACAGGGTTTTGATAAATGGATATAGACAAGTACTAACTAAAGTTGTCATTGTCATAATATTTTTATTGAATTCATTCATCGATAATCATAAACAATCAGGAATTGTTGCATTTAGGTGATTTAGGTATGAGTGTCGGTAAGGTGTCATATCACTACATCCGGCGCAACGAGGCGCGCAGCGAACGCGGTCGCTGACCGGTCGACTAATCGCTGATCATGCGTCTTGAATTGACTACACAATTTACTTCAAATTCTACCAATATTATAAATGTGAAAGATACGATGTTTGTATGTTTGTTCGATCATGCAAAAAACGGTTGAACGGAATTGGATGGATCCACACATAGTTTATAGCCTGGATTAAATCATAGGATACTTTTTATCTCCGTCAAAGGTTTCCTAGGGATTTTTTCTAAATAGGTACCTAGGGTGAAGTCGCGGTTGAAACTAGTTAAGTGTAATAATATAAATCAATTCACTGACAGCATCGACTATCACATTCATTAGAAAATGTAATTACGTTTTTTCAATAATAACTGTGGCCCTATTTCTGAATTGCTCGACTTGTGTCGAGCACTCGTTTCTACTGATTTTAGATAGATATTATTTAGATATGATTTAGTTTAGATATTATTATATGCAACCAAACGAAAGTGAGAGACTCGCGTTCAAATACATTGATTGTTGCGACGTAGCGGTGGCGAACTGCGAGGTGTGTGGTGAAAACAAAAGTATTAGATCATTACAAATTCGAAGTAGTAAGATATTGGGCTTTCTAACACACGAGTGAGGTCGCGTCGTGCGACCGAACGAAGTGAGTGTCGAGACAGTGGCTTTAATTAGAACAATACAATTTTTTATCTCAAACTTTTCTCTTAATTTTCTAGCTTTTCATTCTTTCTTTATATTCTATTATTTTTAACATTTCCAATTCTTATTATTTATCTAATAACACCAATTTCTTATCCGTTATGTGCTTCTATCAATACATTTTTACCTGCTTAAGACTATTTCTTATGTTATTACATTACATTTTACACTTTATATCTTATTTGTTTATTTTCTTTTTATACAAAGGTAGTTTCATATATATATATACTTCAGATATATATTACTATCCCGTTTCTTATCCTATTGTTATTTTTATATTCTTATTTTTGTTTGGTTTCACTCCATAATATTATTATTAATTTACTTTATACTATTTCCAAAACAATATTTTCCAACACATAATTTAAAAACTTTGTACCAATACGTTAAGGTTACCTATACCTTGAATACCAAATTTAACACATTATAAATAATTACTTTATTACGTTTCCTAGTTTGTCTATTAATTTTAAAATTTTGGATTAAATTTAAATTTCAATTATTTTTAACCGACTTCATCAAAAGGAGGGTCTCAATTCGATTGTATGTTTTTTTTTTATTTTTTTTTTATCGTTGTTCGCGCGTATCTTCGACATTTATGGACCGATTTAGATAATTTTTTTTTTGTTCGATTGAGTTTTCTTGCGAGATGGTCCCATTTCATTTTTTTTCAAATCGGTTCAGTAGTTTACAAGTAATCCTGAAAATACTATGAAATTAAATCAACTAACTTGACAATTTTTAACCGACTTCATCAAAAGGAGGAGGTTCTCAATTCGATTGTATGTTTTTTTTTTTTTTTTTTTTTTATCGTTGTTCGCGCGCATCTTCGACATTTATGAACCGATTTAGATATTTTTTTATTTGTTCGATTGAGTTTTCTTGCGAGATGGTCCCATTTATTTTTTTTTCAAATCGGTTCAGTAGTTTACAAGTAATCCTGAAAATACTATGATATTAAATCAACTAACTTGACAATTTTGTTATTTATGAACCGAATTAGATGATTTTTTTTGTTGGGGAAGGGATGCCGTTGTGTAGTCTTTTTAACCGACTTCGAAAAAAGGAGGTAAGTTTTCAGTTTGTATGTATGTATGTTTCTCCGCGATTATCTCACGTTTGGCTGAGCCGATTTTTCTACCTAAATAATATACCTACAATAATATACCAAGACTGACACTGGGACTGGGACTGAGACTGGGACTGAGACTGAGACTGAGACTGAGGCTGAGACTGAGACTGAGACTGAGACTGAGACTGAGACTGAGTTTGAGACTGAGACTGGACCAATATGCAACAGGATGAAACAGATGAAATAGGATTGAACTGGATGGATCAGGATAAAACAGGATGCAACATGATAAAACAGGATGGAACAGGATGTAACAGGATGGAACAGAATGGAACAGGATAAAACAGGATGCAACATGATAAAACAGAATGGAACCGGATAGAACTGGATAGAACAGGATGAACAGTTTGGAACAGGATGGAACAGAATGGAACAGGATGAAACAGGATGCAACATGATCAAACATGATCAGACAGGATGGAACAGGATGGAACAGGATGGAACAGGATGGAACAGGATGGAACAGGATGGAACAGGATAGAACAGGATAGAACAGTTTAGAACAGGATGGAACAGGATAAAACAGGATGCAACATGAAAAAACAGGATGGAACAGGATTGAACTGGATAGAACAGGATGGAACAGAATGTAACAGGATGGAACTAAGACCGAGACTGAGACTGAGTTTAAGACTGACACTGGGACTGGGACTGAGACTGGGACTGAGACTGAGACTGAGACTGAGACTGAGACTGAGACTGAGACTGAGACTGAGACTGAGACTGAGACTGAGACTGAGACTGGACCAATATGCAACAGGATGAAACAGATGAAATAGGATTGAACTGGATGGATCAGGATAAAACAGGATGCAACATGATGAAACAGGATGGAACAGGATGGAACAGGATTGAACAGGATGTAACAGGATGGAACAGAATAGAACAGGATAAAACAGGATGCAACATGATAAAACAGAATGGAACCGGATAGAACTGGATAGAACAGGATGAACAGTTTGGAACAGGATGGAACAGGATGGAACAGGATGGAACAGAATGGAACAGGATGAAACAGGATGCAACATGATCAAACATGATCAGACAGGATGGAAAAGGATGGAACAGGTTGGAACAGGATAGAACAGGATAGAACAGTTTAGAACAGGATGGGCAGGATGGAACAAGATAAAACAGGATGCAACATGAAAAAACAGGATGGAACAGGATAGAACAGGATGGAACAGGATGAAACAGCATGCAACATGATCAGACAGGATGGAACAGGATGGAACAGTATGGAACAGGATGGACAGGATGGAACAGGATGGAACAGGATGGAACAGGATGGAACAGGACGGAACAGGATGGAACAGGATGGAACAGGATGGAACAGGATGGAACAGGATAGAACAGGATAGAACAGTTTAGAACAGGATGGAACAGGATGGAACAGGATAAAACAGGATGAAAAAACAGGATGGAACAGGATAGAACAGGATGGAACAGGATGAAACAGCATGCAACATGATCAGACAGGATGGAACAGGATGGAACAGTATGGAACAGGATGGACAGGATGGAACAGGATGGAACAGGATGGAACAGGATGGAACAGGACGGAACAGGATGGAACAGGATAGAACAGGATAGAACAGTTTAGAACAGGATGGAACAGGATGGAACAGGATAAAACAGGATGCAACAGGATGCAACATGAAAAAACAGGATGGAACAGGATAGAACTGGATAGAACAGGATAGAACAGGATGGAACAGGATGGAACAGAATGTAACAGGATGGAACTAAGACCGAGACTGAGACTGAGTTTAAGACTGACACTGGGACTGGGACTGAGACTGGGACTGAGACTGAGACTGAGACTGAGACTGAGTTTGAGACTGAGTTTGAGACTGAGACTGGACCAATATGCAACAGATGAAATAGGATTGAACTAAATGGATCAGGATAAAACAGGATGCAACATGATAAAACAGGATGGAACAGGATGGAACAGGATGGAACAGTATGGAACAGGATGGACAGGATGGAACAGGATGGAACAGGATGGAACAGGATGGAACAGGACGGAACAGGATGGAACAGGATGGAACAGGATGAAACAGGATGCAACATGATCAAACATGATCAGACAGGATGGAAACTGAGACTGAGACTGAGACTGAGACTGAGACTGAGTTTAAGACTGACACGGGGACTGGGACTGAGACTGAGACTGAGACTGAAACTGAGACTGAGACTGAGACTGAGACTGAGACTGAGACTGAGACTGAGACTGAGACTGAGACTGAGACTGAGACTGAGACTGAGACTGAGACTGAGACTGAGACTGAGACTGAGACTGAGACTGAGACTGAGACTGAGACTGAGACTGAGACTGAGACTGGGACTGGGATTGGGACTGAGACTGAGACTGAGACTGAGACTGAGACTGAGACTGAGACTGAGACTGAGACTGAGACTGAGACTGAGACTGAGACTGAGACTGAGACTGAGACTGAGACTGAGACTGAGACTGAGACTGAGACTGAGACTGAGACTGAGACGATGGAACAGGATGGAACAGGATGGAACAGGACGGAACAGGATGGAACAGGATGGAACAGGATGGAACAGGATGGAACAGGATGGAACAGGATAGAACAGGATAGAACAGTTTAGAACAGGATGGAACAGGATGGAACAGGATAAAACAGGATGCAACAGGATGCAACATGAAAAAACAGGATGGAACAGGATAGAACTGGATAGAACAGGATAGAACAGGATGGAACAGGATGGAACAGAATGTAACAGGATGGAACTAAGACCGAGACTGAGACTGAGTTTAAGACTGACACTGGGACTGGGACTGAGACTGGGACTGAGACTGAGACTGAGACTGAGACTGAGTTTGAGACTGAGTTTGAGACTGAGACTGGACCAATATGCAACAGATGAAATAGGATTGAACTGGACGGATCAGGATAAAACAGGATGCAACATGATAAAACAGGATGGAACAGGATGGAACAGGATAAAACAGGATGCAACATGATAAAACAGAATGGAACCGGATAGAACTGGATAGAACAGGATGAACAGTTTGGAACAGGATGGGACAGGATGGAACAGGATGGAACAGAATGGAACAGGATGAAACAGGATGCAACATGATCAAACATGATCAGACAGGATGGAAACTGAGACTGAGACTGAGACTGAGACTGAGTTTAAGACTGACACTGGGACTGGGACTGAGACTGAGACTGAGACTGAGACTGAAACTGAGACTGAGACTGAGACTGAGACTGAGACTGAGACTGAGACTGAGACTGAGACTGAGACTGAGACTGAGACTGAGACTGAGACTGAGACTGAGACTGAGACTGAGACTGAGACTGAGACTGAGACTGGGACTGAGACTGAGACTGAGACTGAGACTGAGACTGAGACTGAGACTGAGACTGAGACGACTGAGAGATGCAACATGATCAAACATGATCAGACAGGATGAAAAAGGATGGAACAGGTTGGAACAGGATGGAACAGGATGGAACAGTATGGAACAGGATGGACAGGATGGAACAGGATGGAACAGGATGGACAGGATGGAACAGGATGGAACAGGATAGAACAGGATGTAACAGGATGGAACAGGATAGAACAGGATAGAACAGTTTAGAACAGGATGGAACAGGATAAAACAGGATGCAACATGAAAAAACAGGATGGAACAGGATAGAACTGGATAGAACAGGATAGAACAGGATAGAACAGGATGGAACAGGATGGAACAGAATGTAACAGGATGGAACTAAGACCGAGACTGAGTTTAAGACTGACACTGGGACTGGGACTGAGACTGGGACTGAGACTGAGACTGAGACTGAGACTGAGACTGAGACTGAGACTGTGACTGAGACTGAGACTGAGACTGAGACTGAGACTGAGACTGAGACTGAGACTGAGTTTAAGACTGACACTGGGACTGGGACTGAGACTGAGACTGGGACTGAGACTGAGACTGGGACTGGGACTGAGACTGGGACTGAGACTGAGACTGAGACTGAGACTGAGACTGAGTTTGAGACTGAGACTGGACCAATATGCAACAGGATGAAACAGATGAAATAGGATTGAACTGGATGGATCAGGATAAAACAGGATGCAACATGATAAAACAGGATGGAACAGGATGTAACAGGATGGAACAGAATAGAACAGGATAAAACAGGATGCAACATGATAAAACAGAATGGAACCGGATAGAACTGGATAGAACAGGTGTAGCGTTGTTTTTTTTGGTGTATTAAACTAAATGAATGATAGTTTAGTTGATTTCCCTTGAAAGAGTAGTTTTTCAAAGTATAAAGGTACTTTTTCCTATTAATGATAAAATTTTATTGTTTGGCAGTAAGCCTCATGTCCTTTTCCTTATTTCCGTAAAAAGTTCATTTTAAATTTTCGCGTCGTAATTAGGTTCTGGTTTAGGTACGGTGCTACTCCGGTGCGGTCTATCTTGTGGCGCGGATACAAACGGCCACAAGGCAGCACTAGCGCCATCTACTATCTTACTACGTACTACGCGTATCTATTTGGTTGTTATATTATGTATGTGAGCCGAGTGTTGGTGTTGGGGCTTGTCTAGTTTGTTGCGTTTTACATCAGTTTTGCTTGAGGGCTTGAAGGGATTAGACGACTGAGGTAATTTGGAAAGAGGAAAGTTAACACATTTAATCTGTATCATGCCGACACGCTTTGTCGTCGGTATTTGATATGTTTTTTGGCAATTTTACTACCGTCAGGAATTATAATGTGGGCATAGACAAATTAAAACGTCTATTCCACAGATGGACAATCTAAATTTTTTCAATCATTTTAAAGTAGTTTCAGGAGAGTCGAGCGTTCTTGTCAGTTATTGCGTGTCAAGCATCGCAATATTAGATCATGGGCTTGTCCAACACCCAGTCACTGAAATCATGTGCTCGTCAAGCATCAATTCTGGACGATAAAAATAGGACTGACAAGCCGACGCAAAATGAATGACTGACAGGTAGGTTTGATCATTTAGAGGGGGAAGCCGTAGGAAAAGTAGTAGAGGAGTAATGAGCAAACCCAACACCGCTCACAGGGGCACATACATTTTCCACTTAAATATGTAATTTTTTATATTTGGTTTTAGGTATGATAAACAGTAGGGTCAATTATTATTAAAATATTTTATATTAGTTTTTTTTTATGTATTGGTTTATGTAGAACACAACAGTCGAGTAGTTCTTATAAGTTTTGTTCTTTCAATTTTATAATTTGTCATATGTGACAGGCATTTACATTGACTGATGATGGATTGCTTTCTGCAAAGTAGGGTTATAGTTTATTTGCGGTGGAGCAGTGTGGTTGGACGTGGGCGTCCGGAGAATTCCCTACGTGAATTCTTGCGTGCCGGGGGACTACTGTAGCGTTGTTTTTTTTGGTGTATTAAACTAAATGAATGATAGTTTAGTTGATTTCCCTTGAAAGAGTAGTTTTTCAAAGTATAAAGGTACTTTTTCCTATTAATGATAAAATTTTATTGTTTGGCAGTAAGCCTCATGTCCTTTTCCTTATTTCCGTAAAAAGTTCATTTTAAATTTTCGCGTCATCGACTTTAAAAAAAAAAAAAAAAAAAAAAGAATTAGAATCGTATTTCCCATATAATCGACTCCCCCAGGCCGCCCACTGATCGGGGCGCGTGCAGTTATGACTTCCGATGTCCAAGTCTTGATGTTGAGATCCTTTTCTGTAGTCCTCAAAAGTTGGTTAGTTCCGCGAAGTTGTTTGACCGTAGTTCCGTTGTGTTCGCTGACGTCCATCGCTTCCTTGCGGGCTGCGCAGCGGGGTTTGAGTGGCGGCGATCTTGTCGGTCGGCGGTCAAGCCATACCAATCGCTGAGCTCTCGTTGGACCCGCCGGAATGTGTCCGAAATCTTGGAATGCATCGGAAGGAAAGTCGAGTCGTTGAACTTTAAAATATCAGCTGGTGTGATTGAGACATTACCTATTTAATTCTTCCTTCGAAAATAACTTCATTTTGATATATTTTATTCAGACCAGTGTCTGATTACGCTAAAAGTATTCGGCCTTTTGGAGCCTATTTATTCAGACCATCGAATTTGACCAGGTTTGTGGTTTTTTTTACTACAGATTTTCGTTGACTGGAATCTTGGAAATTGTTTTATCACGGTACCTATTCGTTGTTTACAGGGATTTCTGGGCTTATTTCGCTACTAAGAGAAGCTGCTGAGTGCTTGTACCCATTTGGTGGATTTAAAACCATATTTATCGTTTCACAAGGAGCCGGAGGTAACCTGAGACAATCTATACTTTATTGTTATTCCCTATTAGGTACCTAGTTTTAAATGCCTGGAATTGGTCTAATTACTACTCTCAATTTCAGATCTTTTAGAGTGTAAAAGATCCTTGCAAATTGAGAGAATTATTAATCTAACTCGGCCATCAGCCAAAATATTTTGACCTTTCATCTCTTTTTTTAGTCAAGTGAAACCTAATTTTGGCTGCAGGTAGAATCGTTAAACAGAAAATGCTTTCATGGATAATATTTATTGTCAAAACCAACACTTTAAACAGCAGGAATATTTAGCTTTCTTGTAATAATTATGTTCTTTAAAATTATGAGCTATTAGTAAAATCTATGGGTTGATCTGGGTCGCCGTTGTTAACCACAGTACTGTTCCCCGAATACAGGTGAAGAAGCTTATACGGGGCCACGTTCCCAGCCCACTGCTCCGTTCGTCCAAGTAGTCTGAAGGCTAGACGTCGAGAGAAAGAAGTCGAGTTATACCCTGACACTCGTCACTCGCTAACGGCTCCTAGGAATCAATAATCAGCAGCCGTCGAATCTGTTCAAATAGGTACTATTTAACTGTAAAATCTACCTAACATTTAAACTAACCGAAGCGGCAAGTAATCCTCGGCAACAGATAGTCTCCGGACTCTAATATTTAGGCATTCTAGTTAAGTCTCGAGCTAGATTTTTACAAGATACTACTGATTTACCTGATATCCTTAGGGCAGGCATTCCTTACCCACATTATCTTTGAGTTAGTTTTAAGAGTTAACCACTTTTCTTATATAACCACTGGGGAAGCAGACGATATTTTTATTGTGTTATTTATATGTGTACCTCAGTGAAAATTCAGCGGTTAACAGTCAGTGATTGCAAAGATATTTATTATTATATAGAATCAAAAGGAAGTTTCAATAAAACTGTATTTTGGTATTTACCTTACATGTAGTTGTGTTCTTTATTTTCCCTAAATATGTCATTATGGTAAGTACCGCATGATTTGTATTTACTTACTCTTCTTGAACAGAGGGCAAGAGAAAAACCACATTACATTTGGCGCCCGAACATTGTAGGAAAAAGGAGTGCCTGAAATAAGAGATAAGAAAAATTTTTCAGTTTTTTTTTTTTTTTTTTCTGTTTTTTCTTGTTGGTCAAGTAAGCTGAAATTGATTAAGCTCAACAGAAACCCAGGGATATCAGGATAGAGACAGGTTGTTTTAAAGTTAGAATAGTTGCATGTTATTACATATCTTTTTTATTGGTTGAAAATACTTTGATATTCATACATTGTATTGGCGTAGGACCGTACACATACATAAAAATAAGGAAGGATTGCCATACCTATTGTGTTTGTTAGCTTGTGGGATATCAGCTGAATCACAGAGACTTACATAAAATTTTCTCTTGTTTTTTTAACTACTTACTACAGCGGCTTTAATTTTTTTTAATAGTTGTCTGAGGAGGATCGCCTAAGTTACAATAATTGCTATCTTGAGTTAGAGAAAAGTCTTTATTAGTTCATTTTTGTTACATTGAGAATAAATTATTAGTACCTACTTGATCTTACACACTATTGATTTACTTGCTTAACAGAATAGATATATTTATAGTAAAGTGACAAGTTAAAATTACTTGCTAGGCATTGAAAATTAAATATACATACTTTTTTTTAACTAACTTAGTTTGCCATTAGCAGTTTTAAACTTGGTTGGTATATTGGTAATTTGCATAGTTAGGTACTTACATAAGCTTAAACTACATTATTTACTTAACAATTTCTTAAATAAATATCTATCTACATTTACCTACTTCTCTACTTCCTCATTACAAGATGGAAGAAGAGAGGCCTATAAAATTTCATTTATTACATAAAGATGAATTAGAATATGAAGCTAGGATCCGGGGTGCGGAGCCAGCGGGTAAGGTTACAGATCTTCGGGCCCAATTAAGGAAGCTAAGCAGAGAGCTGCCATCAGATGAAATAGCTGAAGTGGATCTTGATATTGTTTCTGAATATGCTGTGATTAAAGATAAATTAGCTTACGTAGACAATTTGATATTGGGGGCTGCTAAGCCGGGATGTTCACTAAAATCACTCAACCGGGTTGAGGCGGTTGCTCACCACCTGTTTCATAGGCTTGGTCGGTTGAACCCTGCGGCTGACTCGACAGTTACACTTGATCAACTGAATAGTTTGCGTGAAAATTTAGACCATATCTTACATAAGCTTGATAATATCATGTATAACTTCAAGAGTGGATTGTCGCAGAGACAACCCTCTATACAAACAGCATCAGTGGTGGATGAGCCCGCCAGCGCAGGGAGTGACATTCAGCCTAGCAGCCCTACTAAAGCGATAAAAGTTAATGAGTCCGTTTCAGCTATACATAAACTTGGGATTAGTTTTAATGGGACTACTTGTGTAAAAACTTTCTTACAAAGATTGGATGAGTTGTGTCGCTCACGTCATATTTCAGAGAGTAGACTGTTCAATTCTGCCGCTGAACTCTTTACTGATGAAGCTCTTTGCTGGTACCGGGGCAATCATACCGAGGTGAATGATTGGGGAGAATTAAGAGATTTGTTATTAGAAGAATATCTGCCTACAGATTATGATCATAGATTAATGCAAGAAATAAGGTCCCGCACCCAAGGATCCGATGAAAGCATAGTAAATTACCTTAGTATTATGCAAAATTATTTTATTCGTTTATCAAAACCACTGTCTGAGGAAGATAAATTAAATATTGTTCTATATAACATTAGGCCGTGTTACACTTCTCAATTGGCACTAAATCCAGCGGACTCTTGGGTTGATCTTAAGCGCAAATGCAGGCTTATCGAGATGGCTAAAGATAGGACTCATAATTTTGCTGACCCCCCCAAATCGAGTTCATCTTCTTTGGCTCCGGATCTCTGCTATAAGTATTGCCGGCCCACGCCGAAGGTAGCAGCTGTTCAAGCCACAAATGAGGGCTTTTGCGTGCGCTGTAGGGTTCAGGGACACAGTCTGAAGAGTTGCAAAGCTCCTTTCTGCGTGGTATGCTATAGATGCGGCGAAAGAGAGGTGACTGCAAGAACATGTCCCAAATGCCGGCAGACCAGGGAAAATGCCACAGCGAAGCTTGTGTCTGCGCCAAAAAACTCGCAGGCGTGAGTCGACGACGGTGGACCAAGACATCAGCGCAGGAGTGGTTAAATTGGCTGAAATTCCTGAAAAATTTCTATTATGAAAATAGGAAAAATAATATGTCAATGTCAGGTGTCATTTCCGAACGTCAATGTCACTCGTCGCCGACTCACGTATGTCAAAATAGGGATACCAGACCCTACTTAAAAATTGCCATATATGATATTACATTTAGGGGTTTATTGGACTCGGGGTCAGAAATTTCAATTATTGGCGGAAACGCTTTTAAATACTTTTCTGATATGGGCACAATCCATAAGTCTACCGATTTAGATATAATTAAAACCGCGAACGGTTCCGCTTCACCTGTAACTGGTTATGTATTTTTACCGGTCACAGTAGACGGGCGGACCGCTATTATTAAATTTTATATAGTTCCAGGGGTCTCCACTGAGTTGTTGTTGGGCATAAATTTTTGGAAAGAATTTCAGATAGCGCCAGATGTTCTGTCACTGTTGAAAGATAGGGAGTTCTTACCGTGTAATCAGCATGTTAGTGCAATAACTACGACGGATAAATTTTTAATCGATTTCGAATCACTTACGGAGGTCGAGCGTGAACAGGCAGAAGAGGTTATTAGCGAGTTTGAAAGTATTTCAGATGAGAAAAAAGGGCTCGGTAGAACTCATTTAGTGACGCACAAAATCGACACCGGAGATCATCCGCCAATTAAACAGCGTTATTACCCGATGTCTCCGGATAGGTTGGCCGAGCTGAACAAGCATCTAGATCAAATGCTGGCGGACGACGTCGTGGAGCCCAGCAACAGTGCATGGAATAATCCCGTCACTTTAGTGCGGAAGGCGGACGGAACGTCTCGCTTTTGCCTAGATAGCCGGAAACTCAACGCCATTTCTAAACACGATGCTTATCCTCTACCTTACGTGACTAGTATACTAGATCAACTAAAGAACGCGAAATACATATCGACAATAGACCTAAAATCGGCTTATTGGCAGATCCCGCTAGATGGCGCTGAGAGCCGTGAAAAAACCGCATTCACGGTTCCGTCGCGCGGCCTATATCATTTTAAAGTCATGTGCTTTGGGTTGACATCAGCGCCGGCTACTCAGCAGCGACTGATGGACCGGATTTTGGGGCCGGAATTCGCGAATAATGTAAGCTGTTATTTGGATGACATTATTTTAACTAGCTCAACTTTGACGGAACATCTGGAGTTACTGCGAAAGGTGTATAAGAAGTTAAAAGAGGCCAACTTAACCATTAATCTGGGAAAGTGCCAATTTTTTAGGAAGCAGTTAAAGTATTTGGGTCATGTAGTCGATGAACATGGTTTGCGCACTGATCCTGATAAGGTGAGGGCTATAGTAGATTTTGCCACCCCAACTTGCAGAAAGGACGTTAAACGCTTCTTAGGTACGGCATCCTACTACAGGCGGTTTATTAAAAATTTCAGTAACCGGGCGGGGCCGTTAAACGCTCTGACGTCAACACGTAAGGGGGCCCCTCCGTTCAACTGGTCACCGGAGGCTGAACGTGCATTCGCGGACCTCAAGCGGGCACTGACTAATGCTCCAGTCTTAACATGTCCAGATTTCACGAAAGACTTTACCGTTCACTGTGACGCGTCCAATTTCGGAATAGGGGGCTCACTTACGCAGTTGATCGATGGCGAGGAACACCCGGTCGCGTATTTTAGCCGTTCTCTTGCGCCCGCCGAACGTAATTACTCCGCGACAGAACGCGAGGCATTGGCGGTCGTATTAACTGTTGAGCATTTCCGCCCCTATTTGGAAGGTGACAGGCCGTTCCGCATAATAACGGATCATGCAAGCTTGAAGTGGTTTTTAAATCTGAAAAGTCCTGCCGGTCGGTTGGCGCGATGGGGTTGTAGGCTATCTCCATATAATTTTACTATCGAACACCGCAGTGGTTCTCAAAATATTGTACCTGACGCCCTCTCGCGATCTATGCCAGTGGGGTCTATAGATATTTCACAAATAAATGACCCCTGGTATTTAAATATTATAAAACGTTGTACCGAAAAGCCGCGGGCGTGTCCTAATTTTCAGCTCGTAGATGGTAGGCTTTATCGTTTTACTAAGTCCAACAACAAATTGAGTGGAGATTTCCAATGGAAAGAGGTAATGCCCAAAGAACTTAGGGAGTCTATTATACAGGAAAATCATTCTAAACCTACCGCGGCGCATCTAGGCGTCGCTAAGACGTATCAACGTTTGAAATTAAGGTATTTTTGGCCGGGTATGTACCAGGATACCGCGGAATTCATAAAAAAGTGTTCTATTTGTAACGCTTATAAACATAGCTCACAAGCAACACCAGGTTTTATGGGGGAACCTAAGGTTTGCGGTCGCCCTTATCAGTGTCTGAGCGTCGATTTGGTTGGGCCTTTGCCCGCTTCGCGGCAGCAGAACACGTATTTATTAGTAGTTGTTTGTTGTTTTTCAAAATATGTTTTGTTGTTTCCGTTGCGAAGAGCGACAGGTAAAGTTATTGCGCAGCGGCTCGAAGACCACGTGTTTTTAGTTCACGGCATTCCGCAAACCGTAATCTCAGATAACGGTTCGCAGTTTGTAAGTCATGAGGTGCAAGCGCTTTATGCAAAATACAATATACCACAGGTACATCTGGGGCCGGTATACTGTCCTCAGGTTAACACAGTCGAACGTTATAATCGTACCGTGATTACGGCGGTGTCATCATTTGTAGATAACGATCATAGGACGTGGGACGTTAACATTCATAAAATACAGTTCGCAATGAACACCTCGGTGAACGAGTCCACATCATATACGCCATTTATGCTAGTTTACGGCCGCGAGGCGATCGCCGACGGTAACATTTACAATGATTTTAAAGATGTCAATGAGTTAGTCTGCGCGCCTAGGGATGCTTATGCCTCGAGATTAGGTTACCTCAAAGACATATATAAAACTGTCCAAGAATCACTTATTAAGGCTCACAGTCGTAACATTAAATATTATAACCGAAAACGTCGAGACGTGTCTTTCGACGTTGGCGACTACGTCTGGAAGAGGACGTATAAACATAGCGCTGCGAATAAATACTTCACTGCCAAATTGGCACCTAAATACGAGCGTTGCCGTGTAGTTAGGAAACTATCTCCACTTGTATATGAACTGGAGGACGAGAAGGGAAAATTGATAGGCAAATGGCATGTGAAAGACTTCAAAACTATAGATGCGGGGAGTGATTAGTTTTTCTTAGTGATAAATATTGCTATTTACCTTACCTACTAATGATATAGCGCTGCGCGTCAAATTATGGTGCCTATTATTATTATTTTTTTTTTTTTCTTTCTTTGCACACTGTGTGTGGGCGGTGCAGAATACTCACACCGCAGTACTCCACTCTCTGCGTGTCGTAAGAGCCGACTTACGGGAGTAAAAGCGCCATCTACCATCGCGCCCGCGTATTACGTAGCAAGGGGGTGACCTCTGTGGTGCGGATTTCAAACGACCACAAAGGGCGGTCTACCTACATTACCTACGTACTACGCAGGAATTCGGTTGCTTGTCATTACGGTGCTACTCTGTGGTGCGGATTTAAACGATCATAGGGCATATTATAGCACCAATAATTACTATTTTACTTACATACTTATTATACGCAGTATACTGCTGCAATTTTTTTTTTTCTTTTCTTTTATAATTAGGTTCTGGTTTAGGTACGGTGCTACTCCGGTGCGGTCTATCTTGTGGCGCGGATACAAACGGCCACAAGGCAGCACTAGCGCCATCTACTATCTTACTACGTACTACGCGTATCTATTTGGTTGTTATATTATGTATGTGAGCCGAGTGTTGGTGTTGGGGCTTGTCTAGTTTGTTGCGTTTTACATCAGTTTTGCTTGAGGGCTTGAAGGGATTAGACGACTGAGGTAATTTGGAAAGAGGAAAGTTAACACATTTAATCTGTATCATGCCGACACGCTTTGTCGTCGGTATTTGATATGTTTTTTGGCAATTTTACTACCGTCAGGAATTATAATGTGGGCATAGACAAATTAAAACGTCTATTCCACAGATGGACAATCTAAATTTTTTCAATCATTTTAAAGTAGTTTCAGGAGAGTCGAGCGTTCTTGTCAGTTATTGCGTGTCAAGCATCGCAATATTAGATCATGGGCTTGTCCAACACCCAGTCACTGAAATCATGTGCTCGTCAAGCATCAATTCTGGACGATAAAAATAGGACTGACAAGCCGACGCAAAATGAATGACTGACAGGTAGGTTTGATCATTTAGAGGGGGAAGCCGTAGGAAAAGTAGTAGAGGAGTAATGAGCAAACCCAACACCGCTCACAGGGGCACATACATTTTCCACTTAAATATGTAATTTTTTATATTTGGTTTTAGGTATGATAAACAGTAGGGTCAATTATTATTAAAATATTTTATATTAGTTTTTTTTTATGTATTGGTTTATGTAGAACACAACAGTCGAGTAGTTCTTATAAGTTTTGTTCTTTCAATTTTATAATTTGTCATATGTGACAGGCATTTACATTGACTGATGATGGATTGCTTTCTGCAAAGTAGGGTTATAGTTTATTTGCGGTGGAGCAGTGTGGTTGGACGTGGGCGTCCGGAGAATTCCCTACGTGAATTCTTGCGTGCCGGGGGACTACTGTAGCGTTGTTTTTTTTGGTGTATTAAACTAAATGAATGATAGTTTAGTTGATTTCCCTTGAAAGAGTAGTTTTTCAAAGTATAAAGGTACTTTTTCCTATTAATGATAAAATTTTATTGTTTGGCAGTAAGCCTCATGTCCTTTTCCTTATTTCCGTAAAAAGTTCATTTTAAATTTTCGCGTCATCGACTTTAAAAAAAAAAAAAAAAAAAAAAGAATTAGAATCGTATTTCCCATATAATCGACTCCCCCAGGCCGCCCACTGATCGGGGCGCGTGCAGTTATGACTTCCGATGTCCAAGTCTTGATGTTGAGATCCTTTTCTGTAGTCCTCAAAAGTTGGTTAGTTCCGCGAAGTTGTTTGACCGTAGTTCCGTTGTGTTCGCTGACGTCCATCGCTTCCTTGCGGGCTGCGCAGCGGGGTTTGAGTGGCGGCGATCTTGTCGGTCGGCGGTCAAGCCATACCAATCGCTGAGCTCTCGTTGGACCCGCCGGAATGTGTCCGAAATCTTGGAATGCATCGGAAGGAAAGTCGAGTCGTTGAACTTTAAAATATCAGCTGGTGTGATTGAGACATTACCTATTTAATTCTTCCTTCGAAAATAACTTCATTTTGATATATTTTATTCAGACCAGTGTCTGATTACGCTAAAAGTATTCGGCCTTTTGGAGCCTATTTATTCAGACCATCGAATTTGACCAGGTTTGTGGTTTTTTTTACTACAGATTTTCGTTGACTGGAATCTTGGAAATTGTTTTATCACGGTACCTATTCGTTGTTTACAGGGATTTCTGGGCTTATTTCGCTACTAAGAGAAGCTGCTGAGTGCTTGTACCCATTTGGTGGATTTAAAACCATATTTATCGTTTCACAAGGAGCCGGAGGTAACCTGAGACAATCTATACTTTATTGTTATTCCCTATTAGGTACCTAGTTTTAAATGCCTGGAATTGGTCTAATTACTACTCTCAATTTCAGATCTTTTAGAGTGTAAAAGATCCTTGCAAATTGAGAGAATTATTAATCTAACTCGGCCATCAGCCAAAATATTTTGACCTTTCATCTCTTTTTTTAGTCAAGTGAAACCTAATTTTGGCTGCAGGTAGAATCGTTAAACAGAAAATGCTTTCATGGATAATATTTATTGTCAAAACCAACACTTTAAACAGCAGGAATATTTAGCTTTCTTGTAATAATTATGTTCTTTAAAATTATGAGCTATTAGTAAAATCTATGGGTTGATCTGGGTCGCCGTTGTTAACCACAGTACTGTTCCCCGAATACAGGTGAAGAAGCTTATACGGGGCCACGTTCCCAGCCCACTGCTCCGTTCGTCCAAGTAGTCTGAAGGCTAGACGTCGAGAGAAAGAAGTCGAGTTATACCCTGACACTCGTCACTCGCTAACGGCTCCTAGGAATCAATAATCAGCAGCCGTCGAATCTGTTCAAATAGGTACTATTTAACTGTAAAATCTACCTAACATTTAAACTAACCGAAGCGGCAAGTAATCCTCGGCAACAGATAGTCTCCGGACTCTAATATTTAGGCATTCTAGTTAAGTCTCGAGCTAGATTTTTACAAGATACTACTGATTTACCTGATATCCTTAGGGCAGGCATTCCTTACCCACATTATCTTTGAGTTAGTTTTAAGAGTTAACCACTTTTCTTATATAACCACTGGGGAAGCAGACGATATTTTTATTGTGTTATTTATATGTGTACCTCAGTGAAAATTCAGCGGTTAACAGTCAGTGATTGCAAAGATATTTATTATTATATAGAATCAAAAGGAAGTTTCAATAAAACTGTATTTTGGTATTTACCTTACATGTAGTTGTGTTCTTTATTTTCCCTAAATATGTCATTATGGTAAGTACCGCATGATTTGTATTTACTTACTCTTCTTGAACAGAGGGCAAGAGAAAAACTACATTACACAGGATGGAACAGGATGGAACAGGATGGAACAGGATGGAACAGGATGGAACAGGATAGAACAGGATAGAACAGTTTAGAACAGGATGGAACAGGATGGAACAGGATAAAACAGGATGCAACATGAAAAAACAGGATGGAACAAGATAGAACAGGATGGAACAGAATGTAACAGGATGGCACTAAGACCGAGACTGAGTTTAAGACTGACACTGGGACGGACACTGAGACTAAGACTGAGACCGAGACTGAGACTGAAACGGAGACTGATGCAACATGATAAAACAGTTTGGAACAGGATGAATCATGATAAAACAGGATGCAACATGATAAAACAGGATGGAACAGTTTGAAACAGGATGAAACAGAATGATACAGGATGGAACAGGATAGAACAGGATGGAACAGGATGGAACAGGATGAAACAGTTTGGAACAGGATAGAACAGGATAGGAGACTGAGACTGAGACTGAGACTGAGACTGAGACTAAGACTGAGACTGAGACTGAGACTGAGACTGAGACTGAGACTGAGACTGAGACTGAGACTGAGACTGAGACTGAGACTGAGACTGAGACTGAGACTGAGACTGAGACTGAGACTGAGACTGAGACTGAGACTGAGACTGAGACTGAGTTTGAGACTGAGTTTGAGACTGAGACTGGACCAATATGCAACAGGATGAAACAGATGAAATAGGATTGAACTGGATGGATCAGGATAAAACAGGATGCAACAGGATGGAACAGTATGGAACAGGACGGAACAGGACGGAACAGGATGGACAGGATGGAACAGGATGGAACAGGATGGAACAGGATGGAACAGGATGGAACAGGATGGAACAGGATAGAACAGTTTAGAACAGAATGGAACAGGATGGAACAGGATAAAACAAGATGCAACATGAAAAAACAGGATGGAACAGGATGGAACATGATAAAACAGGATGGAACAGTTTGAAACAGGATGAAACAGAATGATACAGGATAAACAGGATAGAACAGGATGGAACAGGATGGAACAGGATGAAACAGTTTGGAACAGGATGGAACAGAATGGAACCGGATGGAATAGGATGGAACAGGATAGAACAGGATAGGAGACTGAGACTGAGACTGAGACTGAGACTGAGACTGAGACTGAGACTGAGACTGAGACTGAGACTGAGACTGAGACTGAGACTGAGACTGAGACTGAGACTGAGACTGAGACTGAGACTGAGACTGAGTTTGAGACTGAGACTGGACCAATATGCAACAGGATGAATTAGATGAAATAGGATTGAACTGGATGGATCAGGATAAAACAGGATGCAACATGATAAAACAGGATGTAACAGGATGGAACAGTATGGAACAGGACGGAACAGGATGGACAGGATGGAACAGGATGGAACAGGATGGAACAGGATGGAACAGGATGGAACAGGATGGAACAGGATGGAACAGGATGGAACAGGATGGAACAGGATGGAACAGGATGGAACAGGATGGAACAGGATGGAACAGGATGGAACAGGATAGAACAGAATGTAACAGGATGAAACTAAGACCGAGACTGAGACTGAGTTTAAGACTGACACTGGGACTGGGACTGAGACTGGGACTGAGTTTGAGACTGAGTTTGAGACTGAGACTGGACCAATATGCAACAGGATGAAACAGATGAAATAGGATTGAACTGGATGGATCAGGATAAAACAGGATGCAACATGATAAAACAGGAAGGAACAGGATAAAACAGAATGCAACATGATAAAACAGAATGGAACCGGATAGAACTGGATAGAACAGGATGAACAGTTTGGAACAGGATGTAACAGGATGGAACAGAATGGAACAGAATGGAACAGAATGGAACAGGATAAAACTGAGCCCGAGACTGAGACTGAGACTGAGACCGAGACCGAGACTGAGACTGAGACTGAGACTGAGCGTGAGACTGAGACTGGGACTGAGACTGAGACTGAGACTGAGACTGAGACTGAGACTGAGACTGAGACTGAGACTGAGACTGAAGCTGAGGCTGAGACTGAGACTGAGACCAAGACTGAGGCATAGAATGGGACAGGATGGTACAGGATGGAAAAGGATGGAATAGAAGATTTAAGATTACAGGATTGAGCGGGATGTGTAATTATTAAATTCTTAAGTAATTAGGTTGGTTTAGGTTAGGTTCGTGTGGGTTGAATGGTGTTAGGTTAGGTTAGGTTAGGTTTTTTTTTTTTTTTTTTTTTTTTTTTTTTTTTTTTTTTTTTTTTTTTTTTTTTTTTTCTTTCCTTCTACCTCTAACATAGGGTCAGAGCCTGTTTTTACATTTTAATTTTTGTCTACTCTTTCATACCAGTTCTCGCATTAATGCCTCTCGCACATTCATACTGCATACTACACTTTCATACATCATCATTTATACTATAACGGCCGGGAAAGACCGCCTAATCTATCTATTAGCAGGTGGGACGCCTGCCTAACTCTAATTTTCCTATTCTATTTTTTATCTTATTTTTAATCTCTGGGGTTCTGAGGGAACACAACAACAACTTTTTCTTTATTAATATCATTTTGATACAATATTCTTACTTATTTCTAGTACATTATTTCTTACATGCTATTTTATTTCTTATTCTAATACATTATTTCTTACATGCTATTTTATTTCTTATTTTAATACATTGGTTCTTATTACACAAAATCTTTCTTTTACAAATCCGTTTTGCAGTTTTAATCCTATTTTGTTAACATTATTTCTTACACTATATATTTTATATGCTAAGGAATAATATACAATTATATTATTTTAACATACTTTGCTAATCAGTTTTGTTTTTCTTATTCACTTTTATGACTATATTTTTACAAAACGTCAGGAATGAATTCCTTTCCTTATCTGACATTATTTCTTCTATGTTTCCTAAAGTAATTTTACAGCCAAGTTTTTGTTCAACATTGAACCTTTCTATTTGAAACTGGGGACAATCAATTATTAGGTGTGGAAGGGATTCGGGAGTTTCGGGGTCACAGGAGCACGATGGGTTATCCTTGCACTTGAACCTATGCAAGTACTCGGAGAACCCACCGTGCCCTGTCATTGTTTGGGTCAATATGGGGTCAATTTCTATCTTCCTAACGATTCTATATGCCCTAGCAGCATTTGGGAAGAACAACTTGGTTACTGCAGCTGTTTTGCCGGTTTCATACCTGCGGTTCCATTCGTCAAGCGAAAGCATACGGATGTTTCGCTTGACGAACGAAATCGGGCAGAGGTCGTATTTTGGCCTAGTCTTTAATTTCAATGCCGCCTCTTTCGCCAGTTGGTCAGCGCGCTCATTTCCTACGAGCCCTACGTGGGCTTTGATCCAGAATAAACTGACTTGTTTATTCTGGTCTCTGGCTACCCTTATGTTTGCCCTGGTTTCGACGGCTAGGGCGTGCAGGCACTCTAAGCTTGTGACAGATTGGAGCGCGGCCGTAGAATCGCTGTAAATTGCGCAGGTGGTTTCTCTACGCTGTGTTATAAGTCTCACCGCTTCGCATATCGCCAAGAGTTCAGCCTGGTATACAGTACAGTATGATGGTAGAGCAAGTTTGACGGCCTTAACTTCGGTTTCTCTATTCCACAAAGATAGAGCTGCTCCGACTCGGCCGTCAATCTTGCTACCATCTGTAAAGATGCGCAGATCATAGTCGCTATTGGCATCAGTTTGGGTCTGATCTACCAGGGTTTGGAACTCGAGGCGCATATGTTCGGCGGGATGCGGGGCATCAAGCGCAGAGGCCGGTCGCTCGACCTCCCTATCACCCAGCGCTGACTGGGGCACTCCCTTTTTGGCCTCATATAATGAGGCCGCCTCACGAATTCGGAGGTCTAGGGGGAGGATCCCGGAAATGATCAGCGCTGCGTGCAGGGAGACCGTGCGATAGGCCTTGCAAATTTTTTGCGCTATTCCTCTCTGTACAGCATTTAAGTGTTTCTGCACGCCCAGCTTTGACGCGGCAGGAGCCCAGGCACTCGCGGCGTACATTATAATTGGCTCGACAGTCGCTATATAAATTGTCCTGACAACCTCCGGGTGCAGCCCCCAACTGACTTTTGCAGCCCTCGAGAGTTGCTTACTAATACCTATTGCCTTCTTGCATACATTAGCCACGTGTGCATTGAAAGTTAGTTTATCGTCTATTGTTAGGCCCAATATTTTTATTTCGCGGGATAGCATAATGTCCACCCCGCCCATGGTCAGATGTGGGGTGTCGTATTTTAACTTTTTTGTCATGACCATTGCGTTGGTCTTATTAGGTGCAAACTTTAGTTTATTCCTGACACCCCACATCCGAACATGCTCGAGGGTGGCATTAGCCTGCGTTTGAATTTCTTGGGCCGTATTCCCTACGAAAACGAGCACTACGTCGTCCGCAAATGCTTGGCAGTAGTCTCCCCTTTCCACTAAGCTTTTCAGGAGGGGGTCAAGTAACAAATTCCATAGGATGGGGCCTGCTATTGATCCCTGAACGCACCCCTTATTCGTTCCGGCACTGTGCTCTTCGCCACCATATCGAACCGAAACGGTCCGGTTTGAGAGATAACTGTCAAATACTTTTCTTATGTTGATGGGGCAGTTTTCTTCCGCTAGCCTCGTCCTAATCGCCGGCCACCATGCATTATCAAAGGCTCCCTCTATGTCTAGCGATACGAGCGTCACAATTTTCTTTTCTGCTAGTTTCGTACGTATGAGCTGCACTAGATTATAGAGGGAGTCCTCCGTACTTCTCTGAGGCATAAAGCCATATTGATTAGGACTCATCTTTGGCAGGATATGAAATTTAAGTCGTGCTACCAGCATTTTTTCGTATATTTTTCCGAGCACAGGTAGCAGTCCAATCGGTCGATATGCCTTGGGGATGCTGTAATTGTTTTTGCCCGGCTTCCTGAGGACCACGACTGTGGCTTTCTTCCATTCCAGCGGGAAGTAGTGAAGTTCGAGGCATTTGTTTATCAGGGCTAAAAATAGCGCCGGGTCCTCGTTGATGGCATGGAGGCAAATGTCCGCCGTAAAACCTTCCGCCCCTGGGGCCTTCTTTGGATTAAAGGAGTCGATGGCGCGCTTGAGCTCGGTCATTGTAAATGGGGGATCGCAAGATCCATATTGTTCACCCGCGTTTACTTCTTCCGCTTTCCGTCTTATTTCGCGATGCTCATCGTTATCCAATTCTGTGGTGTCCCTGGGGTAAAAAGTCTCGGCCAACAATTTGACGGATCCCCTAAAGTCCTGCGTTTCCCCATCCTTTACCAATGGAATATCTTCGTCCCGTTTTGTAGTTCTTCCTATCACCCTGTATATCCCTTCCCAAAGTCCCTCCTTGTCTTGTTTCCCGCAAAACCCTTTCCAGCTCTCAGTTTGAGCCTTTTTTGCCTCTTCTTCGTAATGTACCTTTCTCTCCAAGTACTCCTCAACCACCTTTTGTCTCCGAATGGGGGCAGCACATCTGATACGCCGTTTTCTGGTTATCACCTCTGCTTTTAATTCCTCCAGCTCCTTTGACCACCACGGGATAGTAAGTTTGTTGTCGTTCTTCTTTTCAGGTATGCTTACCTTACAGGCTTCTGTAATTATCTTGTTATACCTGTTTATTGCGGTCTCTATCCCTTCCACCGTGTTTATCTCACTTACCTCCGTTGGATTTAGGCTATCGTCTTCCTTAAATTGGGCGAATTTCTCATGAAATTCGCTCCAATTTGCCTTCTTCGTGTTGTATCTCCTTGTCGTTCTCTCAACCTTTAAGCCCTTGGATCTTTCCAACAGTAGGTATAGTGAGATTCCATTGTGGTCAGAGCCCGTTAGGTCTTCCACCACTTTCCAGTCGGCGACTCTGTCCAGTAGATCGGTGGTGCAGAAGGTGACGTCCACGAAGCTTGAATAGTGTTTGCCCCCTCGGATCGTGTCAAAGGTGGGAGTATCTCCTTGGTTTAGAATATGGAGGTCAAGTTCATGTATCATCTCGGTCAGATCTTGACCTCTATTGTCTATTTCTGGGCTACCCCACCAAGTGCTTTTGGCATTCGCATCTCCTCCTATGATTATTCTTCTGGCTCCGATTTTGGCGATGATTCGCCTTATGTGGTCGATGTAAGGTCCGATTGGTTGGTCTGGTTCAAAGTAATATGAGACGAATGTTGTCCGCCAGGCTCTGGTGTGGGCCGTCACTACCACGATGTTGTTTGTAGTGTAGTCCGGATATTGCTCGATGTTTAAATCCGGGTCCAGGATTACAATTGCTGCTTTGACGGCCCCATCGTCATTGCCTTGGAAGATTCTTGCTCCACTTTGCGTTTTCACTCTATTCACCGCACCAACATAAGGCTCTTGGATAAGTGCAATCGCCGCCTTCCTTTTGGTTGCCTCAAGCAGGAGTTCGTTTGTTGCCAGCTTCTTTCTCTGCAGATTAGCCTGTAGCACGAGGTAGGGATTTTTCACATGGGTGCCCTTAGCAATATGCTATAGTTTTGCGGGCTAATCTGTCCCACCTCTTCCTAACAGGGCATTCATTACTAAATGCATTATGGGTTCTCCCGGTTTGGTCAATCTTTTCCCTATAGCAGTTCTTGCAGGAAGGCGGGTCACCAGCTTTCCAGATGCTACATTCCGATTTAAGGTGGGGGCCTGCGCAGTGAATGCATATTTCAGTCTTACCATCTGTGCAGTGTCGCTTACTGTGCCCGTATCCCAGACACGCGGTACACTGAACTAGGGGCGACTGGTCTTCTACCCTTATCCTTTGCATCCCTATGTGAGCCGTGCCGTACTCAGTTGCTCTCTTCCAGATGGTGGGAGAAGTGGAAACTACCAGGTGCATCGTTTGAGGGTTCCTGGCCTTTCTACGGTACTTGACCTCTATTCTGTTATCCTCCTCTCCCAAACCCTGGAATATGCGTTGGTTTTGGTTCCTAATGGCGACTAGAAGCTCCTCATCCTTACGATCTGAAAGAACGTCTTTAAAGATTAGAAGAGGGTCCTTGTTTTTCATATCTTGGACAATTAGGTTCTTCGCGTCTTTCTCTATTCTATCTTTGACTTTCTTCCGTTCCTCTTTCGTGCTGCAACTTATTATCACCTTTCTGTCCTTTGCCTTTCGGACTCTCTCAACTGTCACCCATCCTTCTTCCAATTTCAGGGTGTTTTCGACTTTCTTCATCACTTCTTCACCCGTTTCCTGTTCCTCTGTGGAGGTTATAACCACAGAGTGGAGTGTGTTCCCGGCACCACTCTGCGGTTTGCCCATATTGGTAGACGCAGCTACATTCGCATATGTCCTCTCGGCCGTCATTTCACCTAACTTTTTTATTTCGTCGGTGACTACTTCCAGTTTAACGGCTACTCCTCCTATTTTTTCCAGCAGAGGACTGGCACAGGCCCGCACATTCGAATCTGTGGCGTGAAAGTGCCCTTCCATCGTTTCCTGGAGGTCCTCGAGGCGCTTTAGCAGAATACTAGCAACCCGCTGGTCACAACCCGAACAAGAGGACTCCGATGATTTTCTTGGTGACACCGCTGAGGCTAGGCTTGGGGTATGCTTTTGCGTCTCTATAATGGATATGTCCTGGGTGTTGTCACTTCGCATACTCTTTTCAATTTCAAGGAGTCGTAGCATGGACGATTCGTAACCTTTCCTCAGATAGTCTTTGATGTCATTACGCATACTCGGGAACGCCTTCACTTTATCAGGTATGCCTTCGATGAATTGCATAACCGTCTGGAGCATGACTTCGGTGCGCTCAGTTTTTATTTCTTCATAAATTTCGCCTGCGCTAAACTTGGTAACCAAACCAATGGTTTCCCTTTTTCTCCCAGTAGACTTCAAAAAAGGTCGTACGGCGCCGCTGGCAGACGGTGATGGGGCGGCAAACTTAGTAGTCAGATGTTTAGGGTCTACTTTTGTCGTTTTAGTGATGGGGGTAGAGTTCTGCGTCATGCCAGCCTCTGAACTCGCGTTTAATCCTTCGACAATCTTTTTAACGCCCCTTGTATGCGTCTTTGATGGTGATAACCTTGGGATGGGCTTAGGGTTAGATGGAGTCCTTACAGTACTCATGTCGTTAGAGGTATGCGTCAAAATAATATAATAATAAAATGCAAAATAATTAATGTAACAATTGTAAAAGTTGTAAAAGTTTAATAATTAAATTTGAACTTAAAATTAGGGGGATTAAAATTCGCCAAATGACGGATTCTATGTCAGCGGCTTGCGCAGTCTCGACTTAAGAACAAACACTGTCAATAAAAATTTAATGTAGGTAAATTTACCTAGGCTGTATGCAAAAAGGCAATGTCAGGGTTTTTTATGTGTAGAGTCGCAAAAAACGACTCTACGTCTCTAGTTTTTGGAAATGTCAGAGGGGGTGGCAAAATACACCCGCCAGTGAAAACCGCGAATTTTTGCGAATTTTATCCGCGAAGTTACACTTAAACAACTAAAAAACAAGATGGCGGCCAAAATGGCGGCTCCGATCGCCTTAAGTCCTACAGGGCGATTGTAGCCCTTGCCGAGCCCTACAACCCGACCCCTCGTACGCCCCTTTACGACCAATAGTTTCCGAGTAATCGGCGCCGGAAATTCCCGGAGAAACCGGATAAAAACCGGATAAAGGCCGATATCCCGGGAAGTATTGGGCGAAGTACCCGGGTATGTGGTATTTCCTGGTTCCTCTCACTGAGCCCGACCCCCCGGTGGGGTTTTTGGAAACTAATTTCCAAGGTCACCCTAGGGTGATATGACCCCACCAGGATGGTAGAGTGGGTCCGGGGAGACCAACCAGACAAATCCCCGTCGCTCTAGCCCCAATAGTTTGGGAGATATGGCCCTCCAAACTTTTTCAAAATGGCGTCCAAGATGGCCGCCACCAACTTTGGAGGGCTGTAGCTCCGGCCCTATTGGAGCTAGGTACCCGGTGTTTGGGTTTATTGGGGGTGCCCTGGCGAGATCTACCTCGCAAGCCGAAAAAATCGGGGTAAAAAACAAAAGTGGGAAAAATGGGGTTTTTGGGGTTGGAAAGGGTAGAGGGGGGAAAAATACACAGGATATTTTAAAGGTCCACTCTAATCGGGTGGATAGTTTGGGAGCTATAACGGTTCCAAAATTTGGTCCCCCAGGGGGACTAATGGTCCCCCTAATATTCCAAAAATCGTAGCTCCCAAACTATTGGTCGTAGAGGCGCGGGGTTTTCTGCGGCGTGTTGGGGGGACACTGGGCTACAATGTACACGGGCCAGAATCCGGATATAGACACTATATGGAGTTAAGCGTTCTCACCCCACCAGGCCGCAAGAGGGTCTAAAAATAGGCCCTACTGTGGAAGCCTCGCCTCTCTAGGACCAAAGACACAGAAGTTATTCAAGGGAGAAAATTTATCCGGATTTCAACAAAATGGCCGCCAATCCGGATAAAACGTAAACAAAGGCCTAGCCCACCGGTGTTTGGGCTTACTAGTGATGCCAGGGACACCTAAGACCTATGGTAGGCCGACCTAACCCCTATCTATATACCCCTAAAAAATAACACAGAAAATAACTTTAAAAATTAAATATCTAAAAAAGTATAACTCCTAAAAATATAAATGGGGTACCTAAAAATAGCACATACAGTACACAACAAAACACAAAAGAAATTTTGAAAAACGGACTTAAAGCCAAAGCACAATCGGTGGGGGAAGTTTCAACCCCTAACTTCAAAAATTAATAACTCCCTAATTATAGGTCCGAAAATTAAAATTTAAAAACTATATGAAAGATATTAACTAGTACTAATTTTCAAAATTTAGACAAAATTTACTGTCATACAAATTTTTTGAGATATTAATTTTTGAAATTTTTGAAATTTTTAAAATCTAAAAACTCAGCTGCTTCTTGTCCGATTTTGAAGATCGAGGTATCCAGTGACTCGCCCCGTTGCGCCGCTCCTGCTGAACACCTTCAAAACACCCGGCCGCGCCGGGAAGTCCGACCACGTGTTTTCAGGTTAGTTGGTTTTTCCCTTTTATCCCTTAGGATATTAACGGGAAAAATCTGGAACTCAGCTCGTTGTGAAGAGGGCGCAAAGGCGCACACGCCGACAATTCGCAATCCCACGCGTCTCGCAAATTGCGGACACAGTGGGCGAAAAACAGACGAAATTTTGCAACTTTTCACTTAACTTTTCACTTTTTCACTAATAACTTTTCCAACTGTGATCCGATTTTCAATACACTTGCACAATCGGATGCGCCTCGTCAGCGCGCAACTTTTGATATATAGCACGTCGCTGTACACTTTGGATTTACCACTTTTTTCTATTTTTAAGTGTGGAGCGCACGTGGTTTTGATGCTCTCGGTACGGCGGTCGGAGCCAGAAAAGGGTTAGGTTAGGTTAGGTTAGGTTAGGTTAGGTTAGGTTAGGTTAGGTTAGGTTAGGTTAGGTTAGGTTAGGTTAGGTTAGGTTAGGTTAGGTTAGGTTAGGTTAGGTTTTTTTTTTTTTTTTTTTTTTTTTTTTTTTTTTTTTTTTTTTTTTTATCTACTTCTCCCCAGACTCTAGGTCCAGGCCTTTCTATATCTAATTTTCTCATTCATGCCAGTTCTCTCAAGTATGCCTCTCGCACTTTTATGCTGCATTCTGTATCTTTCTTTCATTCTTATCCTCATAACGGGTGGGAATGCCCGCCTAATCTATATTCTGTACTAATATATACTTTATTTATTTATTTAACACGGAAAATAAGGGTACACTGCTTTTTTCAATCTTTTGCTTACAATTTTTCTTTTCTTAAACTTAATTCTTACTTCCTTATATTCTATTTGTTAATAAAGTCACACACAATTTTGCTATTTCTTACAATTCTCTTTTTCTTACATGATAATATCTATCAATATTTACTTAACAAAAGTTTTAACCTTATTACAATTTCTTTTAGTTACATTTGTTTTCTTACATCTATTTCATTTCTTATCCAGACATTTCTATATTACACAATAGTTCTGGTATACATTTTAAACTTATTTTCTATTTTGGTATCTATCACCCAGTGAGGTTACAGTTTATATCTTACATGATAGCATTTTACTTTGTTTCCTATATTATTATAATATAACATTTTAAGTTTATTAATTTTTAAGGACACATTTTACAATATTTCCTTTTTATTGACATTTTCCTTAAATTCTACATTGTTGATGAGTTTCATCTTATATCTATTTTACATATCTTGTAACTATTACCTTATCTTGTCTACTTACTTTACACATTTGTTGCCAGTACTTAGTACTTAACATCTATTACACGCTGTAATTATATATAGTTCTATATATTTTATTTTGCTTCTTTAATAACTAGGTAGTCGTTATATATGCCAATATATATGACACTATCCTATTTCTTAACTAGTATATATATATCTGTCTAATTGTTTTTTCTTGTAGTAGATTTCATTCCACTATTTGGCCTAATAGGGTTTTTATATTTATTTTAATTTAAGTTTTATGGTATATTTTAGTTTTTATCGAATTTCTGAGATTTATCGTTAAGTTATTTTAATTTAACTATTTTTGTGTTATCTTTATATTTATTAGGTAGTTTTTTATATATTTTCATAATATATAATACTTGCCTATTTCTTATACTTGGTATTTTTTAAGACTGTTTTTGTTTATTTATTATTATAGTTATTTATTTAATGTTGTTTACTATTGATTACTATGAATTTTTTCAAAAGTTTTTATTCGACTAATTTTTATTTATAGTTTTCAAAAAAAAAAAAAAAAAAAAAAAAAAAAAATTTTATCAAATCATATATGTCAATATATGTTTTTTAATTAAATTTTTAAAAAGATTTAATATGCATACATTTTAAATTGCAAATTTAATTTGTTGCATGTGTTTGTGTTTGTGAAGTGGAATGGGCTGATGTTATTGCCGTTCTACGTGTAATATGAGGTTGTTGACCTGGCCAAGTAGTCCCATTTTTTCCTCACTTCGCATTCTTCGCTGTAGGCGTTGTGTTCTACTTTTTTATGCCCCGCATGTGCACAGTTGCAGCACTCCGGCGGAGAACCAGCAAGCCAAACTTCACATTTGGCCCGCAGATGTGGTCCGCCGCAGTGACTGCATCTGTCCACGTCCTGCGTGCAAAACTTCCTACCGTGCCCATACGCCAAGCATCGCGAACACTGTATTAGAGGGGACTGGTCCTCTACTCTGACCCGCTGGAGGTCTATATGGAGTACACCAGTCTCCGTCATGTTGTGCCAGAGGAGAGGGCTGACTTGTAAGATGATATGTGCTGTTTTGGGGTTTCTAGTCCTTTTCTTGTATTTGATTTTTATTCTCTCTTGCTCATTACTTCCTTCCCAGATGTTCGGGTTTTGCCTTTCTATGGCCGCTATCATTGCGGCGTCATCAAGGTCATCACTGATCACGACGTCCTTGAGGATCACCAATGGGTCCTTATTGGGGATATGCGTGACTTGTAATTTTTTGTCCTGTTTTTCTATGCGTGTGACCACTTCTTTCAGTTCTCCTTTATCCCGACAGCCGATAATAACTTTCTGATCTTTGGCCTTCCTGATTTTATCTATTTTACGCCCTTCCTTGGTGGCGTCCACTGCTCGCCTCACTCTTTCGAGGACCTCCCCGCTGGTTTCCTCAGCGTCATCCGAGGTCACTACGACAGAGTGAAGCGCCGGGACTGGACGGTGTTTAGAGGCCGCGGCGATAGCTGCATACGTTGGCTTGCGAGATGGAGTCGCTGTTGTTGGCTGATGGTCTGCCTGTTCCAAAAGCGTTTGCATTGCTACCACTTTGTGTCCCACCTCTGCGGTGTTTTTGCTAATTGCGCCGGTAGTGACGCTCAAGTCCGAAAATCCTGCATGCATAGTCTCGCTCAGATCTTTTCGAGTCTCACAAATCTTCATGTTCACTGTGTTCAGTGTCGCGTCCATGGCTTCCAGCTTTGCAAGGTGCTTGTTGTTGTGATAGGCGATATTGCCCAAGCTTCCCTCGATCCCCTCCAATTTGCTCATTAGCTGTTTCCCCTCTTGGCTTGGTGTTATAGCCTGGGGTGGTGTAGACCGTGGGGCGTTTTCAAGCACAGTGACCTGAGTTGCCAAGATTTTATTCTGGTCCTGCAGTTTCTTCCTCAAATCCAAGTGTGACTCTGTGACGAGCAACTTGATTTCATCCAACTCCTCCTTCAAGGATTCCATCTGGCTACTCGCCACAGCGTCATCACTTCCAACAGTGGGTGCTTTGGATGTACTAGCAGCCTGCGCTGTGAGATTAAGCACTTCCTTTTCCAACTCGGTATATCGCTTGCTCAACTCGAAGAGACTCAAAAGGCCGCGTTTGGAATGATTTTCCAGAAATTCTCTAATGTCTCGTCTCATTTGCGAGTATTCCTTAATTTTTATTGGTACATTCTCCATAGAGACCATCATCTCCTGGAGAATGTCACCAAAGCTTTTCTTACTAAACTCCTTCGGGTAGTTCTCATACGTTTTCTTCATGTCTAATGACTTACGTTGGACATTTTTACGCCTGAGGAAACTTTCGGTTGGGTCCCAAGTCCCAACTGATGACTCCGAGGAGCCAGGTGGTGAGGTTCCCGGTTGTTTTTTGGGACTCAGAGCTTTCCCCGGTCTACCTGCTGGCGTGTGCGCGAGTGGCATTTTTGTGGAGTTTAGGCGACGAGACGTAACGGGTCAAAATACAGGGGGGAGAAGTATCGTCAGTTTGTAAATAAGTGTAAAAGTGTATATGTGTATATATGTATATAAAATATTTGTCAAAAACGTTGAGTACGTCCTGCGCAAGAGCTTTGTCAAAAATTATTGTCAAAAAAGCAAATTTTTTAGAAGTTTTCCTAAAATAGAGTAAAATTTTTTAATTTAAATATGTAGAGTCAAAAAGTGACTCTACGTCTCTACTCTTTTACGAAGTCAAGATGGGTGGCTAAATACACCCTCTGGTGAAAACAAAATATTTTTAGGAATTTTTCCCTAAAAGTTATAAAGAAATATCTAAAAAACAAGATGGCGGCCAATATGGCGGCTCCGATCGCCTTAAGTCCTACAGGGCGATTGTAGCCCTTGCCGAGCCCTACAACCCGACCCCTCGCACGCCCCTTTACGACCAATAGTTCCCGAGTAATCGGCGCCGGAAATTCCCGGAGAAACCGGATAAAAACCGGATAAAGGCCGATATCCCGGGAAGTATTGGGCGAAGTACCCGGGTATGTGGTATTTCCTGGTTCCTCTCACCGAGCCCGACCCCCCGGTGGGGTTTTTGGAAACTAATTTCCAAGGTCACCCTAGGGTGATATGACCCCACCAGGATGGTAGAGTGGGTCCGGGGAGACCAACCTGACAAATCCCCGTCGCTCTAGCCCCAATAGTTTGGGAGATATGGCTCTTCAAACTTTTTCAAAATGGCGTCCAAGATGGCCGCCACGAAGTTTGAAGGGCTGTATCTCCGGCCCTATTGAAGCTAGGAACCCGGTGTTTGGGTGTATTGGGGGTGCCCTGGCGAGATCTACCTCGCAAGATTACAAAATCGGTTGGGAAATTAGAGGTGGGAAATTTGGGATTTTCGGGGTTGGGAAGGGTAGGGGGGCAAAAAAGACACAGATTATTCTAAAGTCCCGATCAGATCGGGTGGATAGTTTGGGAGCTATGGCCAATTCAAAAAAGACCACCCCAGGGGGACTGAAGGTACCACTGAGATTCAAAAAATCGTAGCTCCCAAACTATTCGTCGTAGAGACACGGGGTTTTCTGTGGCGTGTTGGGGGAACACTGGGCTACAATACACACGGGCCAGAATCCGGATACAGACACTATATGGAGTTAAGCATCCTCACCCCACCAGGCCGCAAGAGGGACTAAAAATAAGCCCTACTGTGGAAACCCCGCCTCTCTAGGTCAAGAAACAAAGGAGATACACACAGGAGAAAATATATCCGGTTTTCAACAAAATGGCCGCCAAACCGGATATTTCGAAAACAAGGGCCTAGCCCACCGGTGTTTGGGCTTATATGTGACCCAAGGGACACCTAAGACCTATGATAGGCCGTCCTACCCCCTATCTATATACCCCTAAAAAATATCACAAAAAATAACTTTAAAATTAAAATATCTACAAAAGTATAGGTCCTAAAAATATAGATGGGGTACCTAAAAATAGAACATACAATACACGACAAAATACAAAAGAAATTTTGAAAAACGGACTTAAAACCAAAGTACAATCGGCGGGGGAAGTTTCAACCCCTAACTTCAAAAATTAATAACTCCCTGAATATAGGTCCGAAAATTAAAATTTAAAAACTGAATGAAAGATATTAACTAGTACTAATTTTAAAAATTAAGACAAAATTTACTGTCATACAAATTTTTTGAAATATTAATTTTTGAAATTTTTGAAATTTTTAAGATCTAAAAACTCAGCTGCTTCTTGTCCGATTTTGAAGATCGAGGTATCCAGTGACTCGCCCCGTCGCGCCGCTCCTGCTGAACACCTTCAAAACACCCGGCCGCACCGGGAAGTCCGACCACGTGTTTTCAGGTTAGTTGGTTTTTCCCTTTTATCCCTTAGGATATTAACGGGAAAAATCTGGAACTCAGCTCGTTGTGAAGAGGGCGCAAAGGCGCACACGCCGACAATTCGCAATCCCACGCGTCTCGCAAATTGCGGACACAGTGGGCGAAAAACAGACGATTTTTTAGCACTTTTTGGTGAAACTTTCACTTTTCACTGAATAACTTCGTGAACTTCGCTTGGATTATTGCACTCGATACACCACCGGATGCGCCTCGTCAGCGCGCAACTTTTGATATATATCGCCTCGATACGGTTAGAAAAACCCACTTTTTCTAATTTTTAACTGCGGAGCGCACGTGGTTTTGCTGCTTACTCGACGGCGTTCGGTTAGGTTAGGTTAGGTTAGGTTAGGTTAGGTTAGGTTAGGTTAGGTTAGGTTAGGTTAGGTTAGGTTAGGTTAGGTTAGGTTAGGTTAGGTTGGGGTGCTAGGCCAGACAACCTCCTCGTGGTGCACCCTGGGCGTCACCGCTCTGTTGCGGTGACGGCGAATAGTCTGGCGAGGTGGGGTCCGACCGGCGTCTTGGACGTTTCCGAGTAGCGGCGGTGCGGGTCGGAGAGTTGGGGGCCTTCTATAGGTCCAGCAGTCCTTTTTGGACGTAGTGTTGGGAACGCCGTAACCTCGTACGTGGTGCGGGGCCGGAGGCCGCCACTTCAAGTGGGGGCTGTGTGGAAGGATACCACTATAAAAAACCAAAACTTAGTGGAAAAAATCATGTAATGGCGAGTAGTAAAAATAAACTACCCCAGGAGGGTACCAGCTGCCCCGCAGTTGGAGAATCCCTCCCAAGCACTCCGGTGCTTGGCTGCCCCACGTATTCTGGGGGGGGCAACGATCGCCTTTTAGATAATCAATTGGACAGAGCACAGGGTCCGGACAAAAACAGTGCCATAGCAACAAAACCATGTGTCGTGCAGTTAAGTCCACTGTCGGAGCATACAGTGATTACCGCTTCATGCGGTCCCAATGAGTTTGTAGAAGGGCGAGAAGCACATGATGAACTCGCCGATGGGTATCAATCGGCGAGAGAAGACGGTGGGAAGGACATGTCTTCTGCGCAATCGTGCTCAAGTCTAAATCTGATAGAGGACAACAACCGTAAAAGGCCTCTTTCAAATCCCAGTTCAGATTCGGAGACTGAGTCGTTGAAATCATTTCCAAAAATTCCAGCGACTGGCCGTAGTCGAGGAGGTTCCAGAGTCTTGGGTCAAAACGTAGGCCTCACAAAGGCCAAACACGATTTGCAGCAAATCACGGCAATGGAGTTTGAAGAAGAGGCGGATAGGATTGTTCGTGAAGCACAATCACTAGACAGCAGTCCAACGAGGCTACGTAGATCTTCACGTCTCTCCCAGAATACCCCATCCTTCCTTAAGGAAATTGAGTCTAGTCAGCCTTTACTAACAGCAGACCCGATGTTAGAAAAGGCACTAGGAAGTATAGAGACTATACAAAAGGTAGCCAAAACGAGCAAAAATCTAAAAGGCACCTCGAACCGCGCCCTGACGGATGCAGCGGAATGTTTGAAAAAGGCAGTTGAGGCCTTATCAGCGCGCACCACAACTGACGAAATTCGCCGCCTTCAGACGGATAATGAGAGACTTTCGCATCAAGTCGAGCTTATGCGAAAAGAGATGACTGCACTTCGCAAAACGGTTTGTGAGAAAAGTCCACCTACAGACCAGTCACCAAAAGCAGTCAAACCAAAGCCATCAAACGCAAACGAGGCATTTGATGCACTAGAGACGTTCAAAAAGACGATCATGATGTCCGTCGGCACCATGATCAATGCTAGGATTGAAGGTTTGGAGGAGAGACTGCTTCCACGCCAACAAAGACGACCTCCGCTTGCGGCGGACAAGAAAAAAGAAGCCCAAAGTTATGCCAATGCGGCAAAGAAGAAACCAGCGCAAGAAAACAATGACGCTGCACCATCTACATCTGACTCCAGTGAACCAGCAACGGCGCCAGCACAAGTTCAAAATAATAACGACTGGACAGAACAAATGAGCAGAAAAAAGCGACGGACTGCCCGTAAGAAGGCGGCCAAAGAGGCACCTACAACCAAAGCGGCAACAGCCCCAACCAAGGCATCCGATCCGCCTAAGAAGAGTGCGCCTCCGACTTCCAAAAAGCCGACTTCATCTCCAGCGAAGGTTAAACTAATCCCACCAAAATCATCTGTGGTAGTAGTGACACTTAACCCAGAAGCTGCAGAAAAGGGAGTCAATTATGCCGAAATCATGAGTAAGGCAAGGCAAGAGGTAGACTTACCGGCCCTAGGCATAGAGGGCCTAAGAATAAAACAGGCTGCTACCGGAGCTAGGGTAATGGAGATCCCAGGGGCTACAAGCGGCGCAAAGGCGGACATTCTTGCCGATAAATTGAAATCTGTTCTGTCAGAAATCGCCACTGTAGCCCGACCTACTAAGTGTGCTGATTTACGAATCACAGGACTCGACGATTCGATTCAAAGTTCAGAAGTCGCGGCGGCTATAGCTGCCAAAGGTGATTGTCCGGTTGAACAAGTCAAAGTGAGTGTCATCCGCGTTGGTCCAGGCGGGATAGGCTCAGTCCTGGCACGTTGCCCTGTCTCGGCAGCTAAAACTGTAGTAGAAGCGGGTCGAATCTTCGTCGGGTGGAGTTCGGCACAAGTTAAAGCCTTGGAACCCAAACCCATGCGGTGTTTCCGCTGCATGGGTACGGGGCATACCCGCCCCAAATGTTCAGTTGCAACAGACAGAAGCACTCTGTGTTTCCGGTGTGGAGTAGAGGGCCATAAGTCAGTGAATTGCACGGCCAATAAATTGAATTGTGCTGTGTGTTCTGAAGCTGGGCGTTCTGCAGGACATATGATGTGTGGGAGGAATTGCAAACCACCTGCGACTAAGGGAAAAGGGGTCCGACTAACTCAGGCTCAACCAGCAACAGAGACGTCCGTAGAGGAAGTTGATATGACCAATGCCTAGACAACATCATACTAAAATCCTACAGGTGAACCTAAACCACTGTGCTACTGCCCAAGATCTCTTCATGCAGCACATGGCAGAGTGGGATATTCAGATTGGTATTGTCTCGGAACCCTATAGAATCCCGACTGGGCGTTTGTGGGCAGGCGACACAGCTGGCTTAGCTGCTATTCATGTCAGAGGGACTGCAAACTCTCCACCTCTCACACTTAAGGAAAGGGGTCGCGGATATGTCGTAGCTACTTATGGGGGAATAGCGATCATTGGAATTTATTTCTCGCCAAATGACAGCCTAGCTCAAATGGAGGATTTCCTAGATGAACTTAGCTCGGTTATCGGTAGGTTATCTCCAGCGCAGATCATCGTGGCAGGGGATTTCAATGCCAAGTCATCAGCGTGGGAATCCCCTGAGACAGATGTCAAAGGTACCCTAGTAGCTAATTGGTTCACAGCAAATGGTCTCTGCATATCAAACAGAGGTAATGTCTTTACATGCGTGAGGTGGAATGGGGGTTCAATAGTGGACCTAACGTTTGCCACTCCTGGCATTTCCTCACGAATCACAGATTGGAAAGTGTTGGCGGATGAGACAAGCCTTTCTGACCATAGATACATAAGGTATAATCTTTCAGCAAACCAACCAAACACCCAAACTTCAAACAACTCTGTAAGCTGTATAAATTCATTCCCCAGATGGGCAACAAAACAGCTTGACAGTGGCATGGTAGAAGAGGCAGCGATTGTGGCAGACTGGTGCTATCCATCACAAGATTGTAACTTAGAAGTAGATTTGCGCGCCGAACACCTTCGCTGTGCTCTCACCAATGTCTGCGATGCTTCCATGCCTCGTGCAAAGAAATTCAAGGGGAAAAATAAAGTTTACTGGTGGACGCAAGAGATTGCAAATCTCCGTTTTGTCAGCAACGAAGCTCGTCGTGAATACACTCGATGTCGTCGTCGCCAAAGGCAAGCTAGAGATGAGGAAGACACGCTTTACAGAGCCTACAGAGAAGCTATCACAGCTCTGCAAATAGCTATTTCAAACGCCAAAAGCATAGCTTTTGATGGGTTTATAGGGGAGCTCGATAACGATCCGTGGGGGCGTCCATATCGCATGGTGCGTAACAAAATGTGCCAGCAGGCACCTTCAACAGAAACGTTCGAGCCAGAACTTTTGTCAGCTGTAGTGACTGGCCTCTTTCCTGACAGAACAGACGAAGGACCTCCCACTATGGTTCCCACTGCACAGAATTCAACACCTGTAACTGTCCATGACTTTCCGCAAATAACCATGGAGGAGCTTAAAGATGCCCTGGAGCGCCTCAAAACATGGCGGAAAGCACCCGGACCAGATGGCGTTCCGGGTAAGATCATCCCACTCACAATCGACCAGTTGGGATATCGCTTCCTTGAGCTGTTTAACAAGTGTTTGGAAACTGGTTGTTTCCCCAAGATTTGGAAAAGCGGTAAACTTTGTCTGCTCCAAAAAGATGGACGCCCGCCAGATTCCCCTTCTGCCTATCGCCCGATTGTCCTTTTGGACGAAATGGCCAAGCTCTTGGAGAGAATCTTAGCGGCAAGAATAATTGAGCATTTGGAGTCGACAGGGCCGAATCTGTCTGAAAATCAGTACGGCTTCCGACGCGCACGCTCAACTATCGATGCCATCGCTGAACTAAAAAGGCTAACAGAGCAAGCGATTAAAAAAAGGGAATGCGTCATAGCGGTGTCTCTGGACATCGCGAATGCTTTTAACACACTTCCTTTTAACCGAATTATGGAGGCACTGCGCTATCACCAAGTCCCCCTTTATCTGCGACAAGTAGTTGAACAATACTTGAGGGACCGTAGTGTGCTCTACATTGACAAGGAGGGTAGAATGATTTCAAAAGCCATGCATTGCGGGGTTCCACAGGGATCAGTGCTGGGTCCTCTTCTGTGGAACCTCGGTTATGATTGGATCTTACGCGGAACTCTACTGCCCCGCACAAAGTTAATTTGTTACGCCGACGACACCCTTGTCGTAGCAAGAGGCGACGACTTCCAGGATGCCAGACGACGTGCAGCAGTAGGAACCGCATTAGTCGTGAGCAGGATAGAGATATTTGGCCTTAAGGTGGCTCTCTCGAAAACAGAGGCTATAGCGTTTTACGGCCGCGGTAATAGGCCCCCTGCTAATGCTCATATCATAGTGGAGGGGCAGCAAATACCAATTGCCCCTAACCTTAAATACTTAGGACTTGTCTTAGACAGCCACTGGCGCTTCAATGAGCATTTTCGTCGGCTGTCTCCCAAATTGACGAACACGGCCTCAGCTCTGAGTAGGCTACTTCCTAATTTAGGAGGCCCAAATTTAAGCTGCCGTAAGCTCTACGCTGGAGTTGTAAAAAGCATGGCGCTATACGGTTCCCCAATTTGGGCCAACTCCCTGAACGCCGAGACTAAAGCTTTGCTTCGAAAGCCGCAAAGGATTATTGCAACACGTGCCATCCGTGCCTATCGCACAGTTTCTGGTGCAGCAGCCTGTGCCCTCGCTGGAATGCCCCCATGGGAGCTGGAGGCTTCAGTCCTTGCGCAAGTCTACCAATGTCGTGCAGAAGCAAGAAGGCACAACGAACGTCCCACCATAGAGGACATAGTGCGAACGAGACGGCAAGCGGAGGAAATAGTGTTGGAGCGTTGGACCCAACAATTGGAAGCTTCCCTTTATGGACAGTGGTCACTCGATGCCTTAATCCCTGTTTTGGAGGAGTGGAAGAACAGGACTCATGGCACAATTAATTTCCATCTGACGCAGATACTTACCGGGCACGGATGCTTTGGTAAGTATCTGCATCAGATTGCACGTAGAGAGCCGACACCAGAATGTCGAGAATGCGGTGCTGCGGAGGACACGGCTCAACACACGTTAGAGCTATGTCCGGCTTGGGCCTCGCAGCGCCGAAACCTAAGATCTAGCGTTGGACAGGACTTGTCGCTACCAAATATAGTGAACACTATGCTCGAAAGCAAACGAGCCTGGGTTGCAATGACAGAATTCTGTGACAACGTAATGTCTCTAAAAGAAACGGCAGAACGCGAGAGGGAGCTTGATCCACTAGCGGACCCCTGCCGTCAACGACGCACGCGTAGAAGGCGGCGCGCATCAGGTCGCTTCCTTCCTCGCATAAACAGTGGAGTTAGAGGGGTTGGTCGGGAAGGTTGGTATAGCCCCTCTGCCTCCCGCGGAAGCCAGCGGGGTGTGGGTTTGGGAGGACCCACCCCTGCATTGCACAGGCCTCCGCTGACTCAGGGTGTCCCAAGTGTTCCGGGACACCCTTTGTCTCCCCAGAATTTTGGGGCTGACGGACGGGTCTACCAAGGGTGGACAATCACTGGCGGGGCCGCGGAAGTGTCCGTAAGGGTTCCCGTGACCTCGCCAGGTGGCAATGCCTCTTTGATCGATTTGTCGACAGATGATGACGAATCGTTCGATGAGGCATTGTCCCCAAGGTGACATGAAGGGACACCGTCAGGTTTTTAGTGGGTATGCCCCCCCTCCGGCCCCCCATCGAACCCACTAGGGGTTGGGTGGGGGATCGGCTGGGCGGAAAGTGGTGCCGTCGCAAGCTCGCGGCGGTTTCCATGGCGAGCCCCACATACCCCCGGCATTCTCCCGGTGCCGGGAAGTGCGTAATGCATTTTCCTGACGTTAAAAAAAAAAAAAAAAAAAAAAAAAAAAAAAAAAAAAAAAAAAAAAAAAAAAAAAAAAAAGGTTAGGTTAGGTTAGGTTAGGTTAGGTTAGGTTAGGTTAGGTTAGGTTAGGTTAGGTTGGGGTGAAATGCAATCCCCCCCAGACGAGGGGGAAGATCCTGGAGTCCAAGCCAAGGCCCCCCGATGATGGTACACCCAGTGTAGCTGGGCAGGAGGAGGCTATGGAATCTTAATCTTAATGGATTTAAGACGTCCATTTAGCTTCCTCCAGTGTAACTTAAACCACGCCACCAGAGCCCAAGACCTGCTGCTGCAAGCCCTGGCGGAGTGGTCCATTGATGTGGCCGTCGCTGCGGAGCCATACTTCGTCGTCGACCGACCCAATTGGGTTGGTGATCGGGATGGTCTCGTAGCTATTATTGTACGTTCAGCGCCTGGCTTCACGCCCCCCTCTGTGGTGGAAAGGGGCCACGGGTTCGTGGTGGCCGCCTGGGAGGGTATCACTCTGATAGGGACATACTTCTCCCCTAACAGGCCGCTTGTCGACTTCGAGGCGTACCTCGTATCGGTTGGAAGCGCAGTCCGTCGCGCAGCTCCGCGTCAGGTTCTCCTCATGGGGGACCTGAACGCCAAGTCAGTAGTTTGGGGCAATCGCTCCACCGATGCGCGCGGTGAGGCCGTGGAGCTTTGGGCCGCCGCCTCTGGTCTCTCCCTACTAAACAGGGGGAATACCCATACGTGCGTACATCGTCAGGGCGGGTCTATTGTGGACGTTTCGTTTGCTAGCCCCGCCCTCGCACGCCGGATCCAGGATTGGCGGGTGATAACGCAGGTGGAGAATCTCTCGAATCATCGCTACATCCGATTCGAGATTCCCACAGAACGCTCCCCGCCTTCCCAGGGCCCTCAGAGAGATCGCGCCCCCCGCTGGGCGCTCAACCGTTTGGACAGAGAGATGGCAGAGGAGGCCGCCATAGTCCAGAGCTGGTGTCTGCCGCCCATGAATAGTCTCAACGTCAATGAGAGAGCCACCCACTTCAGGGAAGCTCTCACGGAGGTGTGTGAGGCTTCCATGCCTCGATCACGCCCTCCCATGGATCGTCGGGCGGTGTACTGGTGGTCCCAACACGTGGCGGAACTCAGGACGGCCTGCACTCCTGCCCGTCGCTCCTACACACGCTACCGCAGGCGGCATGTTCGGGACCCGCAGGTGGAGGAGGGCCTATATAGTCATTACAGGGAGGCCCGGATAGCCCTGCAGGTGGCCATCGCTCGCTCTAAAGAGGAGGCAAGGGAAGAAATGTTGCAGGGCCTCAACCAAGATCCGTGGGGGCGCCCTTACAAAACTGCTCGCAACCAGTTGCGGGCGCGCGGCGCCCCCCTGACCGAGACCATGGACCCCGAACTTCTGTGCTCCGTGGTCCGGGAACTTTTCCCATCGTCTGACGGTCACTCTCCGCCAAGCATGGCTCCTCCGCGAGCTGTGGCGAGCGCGGTCTCTACTGAGGGCGACCCTCCTGCTGTCGATGAGGAGGAGTTTCGGGCGGCGATCGCACGACTGAAAGGGAAACGGACCGCTCCCGGTCCCGACGGGGTCCCGGGCAAAGTCTTAGGTCTCTCCCTGCGCCATCTCGGGGATCGCCTTCGCGAACTGTTCGATGCGTGTCTTCGCACCGGGCAGTTCCCGAAGGTCTGGAAGGATGGCATTCTGTGCCTCCTGCGTAAGGAGAACCGACCCGCGGACGACCCGTCTGGCTATCGACCGATCGTGCTGTTGGATGAGGTTGGCAAGGTATTCGAGAGGCTTGTCGCCCTCCGCCTCATCCAACATCTTTCTGAAGTGGGGCCAAATTTGTCCCAGAACCAATTTGGGTTCCGTGTGGGGCGCTCCACTATGGACGCGCTCACGGGACTGAGGGAGCTGGTGGAGGACGCCACTGGTAGAGGGGAGAGCGTGTTGGCGGTGTCATTAGACATCGCAAACGCCTTCAACACTCTCCCCTTTCGTACTATTCTAGAGGCGCTTCGGTATCACGGGGTGCCCCAATATTTGCTGCGCATCATCGGCTGCTACCTAGAGGGAAGGGACATCGTGTTCACTGGCCAGAGTGGTGTGGCCAATCGTCACCCCATGTCCCGCGGCGTTCCACAGGGCTCCGTTCTGGGGCCCCTCTTATGGAACGTCGGGTACGATTGGGTCCTTCGTGCCGCCCTCCCCCCGCGTGTAAAACTTTTCTGCTACGCAGATGACACACTCGTCACTGCGAGAGGGGGGGACTTAGAGGAGACCCTTAGGCTGGCCTCGATCTACACCACTTTGGTCGTGAGGCGTATCGAAGCGCTGGGTCTGAAGGTGGCCCTGCACAAGACCGAGGCCCTTCTATTTCATGGACCTCGCAGGGGAGCGCCACCAGGCCGAGAGATAACGGTGGCTGGCGTGAAGGTGACACTGTCGCGTCACCTAAAATATTTAGGCTTGGTGATAGACGGGCGGTGGGGGTTCGACGAGCATTTTCGTCGCCTCGAACCCCGCCTTTTGGGTGCTGCCGATGCGCTCGGGCGTCTTCTCCCAAATGTTGGGGGCCCGAGCGCCTCAGTTCGACGCCTCTATGCGGGCATAGTGCGCAGCATGGCGCTGTACGGCGCCCCGGTGTGGGCGGACGCTCTCGGCCCCCGGGCCATCGCGTCTCTTCATAGGGCGCAGCGCGCCATGGCTCTGAGAGCACTACGTGCTTACCGGTCTGTGTCCCACACCGCAGCGTGTGTACTCGCGGGTACTCCCCCGTGGGAGATTTCAGCCCACGTCTTGGCGGCCGCCTACCGCGTCAGAGTGGATGCAAGGGCGGACGACCGGCGCCTGGCGCCGAGGGAGAGGGCCTCCGCCTTGGAGGAGGCTATAACCGAGGCGTTCCGCGTGTGGTTTGAGGAGCTCGAAGAGCAAAGGGGTTCGACCTCGGTCTCTGGTACTTTGTCCAGGACCTTGGAGGCCATGCACCCCTTTCTCACCACGTGGGCGGACCGGCGCCACGGGTCGCTCTCCTACCACTTGGTGCAGATTCTCAGCGGCCACGGTTCTTTCGGCCGCTACCTGCACCGCATCGGTAGGGAGCCGACCCCCGAGTGCCACCATTGTGATGCGGCGGAGGATACAGCGCAGCACACCTTGGAGGTGTGCCCGGGTTTTTCTTCGCGGCGCCAGGAGTTGACCGCCGTCATAGGTGACGATCTCTCCCTCCAAAACGTGGTCTGCATCATGTTGGAGGGAGAAGAAATGTGGGACGCGGTAAACTCCTTCTGCGTAGACGTCATGACGCAGAAGGAGGACGCGGAGAGAGCCCGGGAAGAGGATCCCGAGGCTGCTCCCTGCCGCCGCCGAAGGTTGGGGCGGAGGAGGCGGATGTACGCCCGCCTACTTCCTCCTGACGGCAACCAGCGGGGTCCAGGCCTGGGAAGCCCGGGCCCTGCACTGCACAGGTTGCCGCCAGTCGCTGATCCCCTGGATGCCCCGGGGGATCACCGGCCCTCCCATTTTGGGGGGGTGAGTGGGGCTCGCCATAGGCGAGCAGTCGCCGACGAGGTCGTGGATGTGTTCTCGCGAGTTCCCATGACCTTGTCAGGCAGTGACGCCTCCCTCCCCGGCGTGCCCTCTTCGTCTGAGGACGAGGAGGATGCGGCGGTGATGGAGGTGCTCGCGTCAAGGCGTATGTGAGGGGCATCGGTGGGTTTTAGTCGGTAGGCCGCGGCATTGCACTTTCTGAGGGGCATTCTGTCTGCCCCCAGAAGCCGCGGAGAGTCCGACATATCCTCGCGTATCCCAAAACGCGGGGCATGCGTAAAGCATTTCCCATCGTAAAAAAAAAAAAAAAAAAAAAAAAAAAAAGGTTAGGTTGGGGTGCTTGGGGTGCTAGGTCAGACAACCTCCCCGTGGTGCACCCTGGGCAACGTCGGCTTGAGCGGAATCCATGCTCGCCGACGGCTAATGGTCTGACAAGTGGCCCCCGTAGAGGGGGGCGTAGTATGGCCACTTCATGTGGCGAACCGCTGTCGCGGTCTGTGGCGAAACCTCTCCTTCTTGTAATTAAGAAGGGGTAGAGCTTTCGCCTGGTGACCCTTCTGAGGTCTTTGTGGCGCTTGCGCCTGTCGATTGTCTCGGCTGGCGTCCCGGGGAGCCTGGGCAGCGGCAGTCGAGACGAGCTTGGTGGAGGCAGTAACGCCTGTCGTGGTGTGTCCGTTCACGGACGGGGCGGCTGTGGTATGAACTCCGTGCCACCGTCGGCCAACCCGTTACCCTGCACATGGTGCGGGGCCGGGGGCCGCCATCCTTCGGGGTGGGGGCCACAAGGAGTAAACCTTTTCAAAAATCACTTGACGAGGCCAGGTAGGGTTCCCTCGCCCGGAAGAGGGACATCGTAATGAAAATGTCAGATAATTTGGATCGTGTTATGTCATGCCCTCCCGTTGACGCCGGGCGCACTGAGGAAGCTGGTACCCAGTGTGTGAAATCAGCCACTAGCGGCCAATACGCTCCGGTAGGCCACCGGCGCCAGGGGAAATCCGGGACCCCTGGTGTGAAATCTGTTACCGAGGAGTGTGTGGTGGTATTAGAAAAAGGCCCTTTTCAGGGCCAACCCAAAGGCCCTTCTCAGGGCCAAATCAAAGGCCCTTCTCAGGGCCAAACCAAAGGCCCTTCTCAGGGCCAATCGAAGGTCAAATATGAGAGCGCCGGGGAGGCGCCTAGAGCCACGCGGTCGCGTTCTGGCTCGGCGGCTTCCACAAGGTCGACTCAATCGCGGAAGCGACAAATTGTCGAGTCTGACTCATCTTCGAAGTCGGCCCAGTCCGTTATATCGATGACGGATTCGGTGCTTGTATCAGAGAGTGCTTCTGACGCCGCGTCCAAAAACCCGCGACGCCAAAGGAGGAAAAAGATAAAGAAGGGCTCAGACGAGCAAAGTTCTGAGTCGGATATCGATGTCGCACCGAAAAAAGGGAAAGGGCATGGGCGCGGACGCCCCCCTACGACCGGGGAGTATGTTGGGCTCGCCAAAGCCAAGCAGGAGCTGGCAAAGGCTGAGCGAGAAGAACAACAGGTCCGCCTCGACCGCGAGATCGCCGAAGCAGAGAAGCGGGCCTACGAGACACGGTCCAAATATATGGAAAGTAGGACGGACCCCAGCGTATCATTGACAGCTCCTGCCCCTAAAACCTCCCTTGATATCGAGGAGGTGATAAAGGCAGATTGCGGGGTTATAAATGAGGTAGCAAAGAAGTCGTCGCACCTCAGTGGGCCTTTCCAAAAAGCCCTGAAAAAGGCAGCCCAGTCCATCCAGGACTGCTTTGAAGAGATGGCCCAGAGGTCCATCTCGGATGACATGAGGGCGCTCAAGGCGGAGAACGTAGCCATGAGCAAGGAGCTTGCTGAACTCCGGCAAAGTGTCTCCGACCTGACAAGGGAGCTAAAATCCCTCAAGAGGAAGAGTCGCACGAGTCCATTCATGAGCTGTGAGGAGGTTGAGATGGTGGTTGAGGTAACTCCACCTACTCCTTCTGCACCAGCTCCCCCGGTGCCGTTGCGTCCAACTACTGCCGGTTCTGGCACGGCAGTTGGACCAGATGTGAGCGAGGCCGAGCTCGGCTTGCAAGGCTTCGAGGCCCGGATTATGCGGGCAGTGGGCACGATGCTGGAGGCCCGGTTTGAAGGCCTGCAGGAGCGCCTCCTCCCCGAGAAACGATACCGTCCGCCACTCGCCGCTGACAAGAAAAACCAGCCTGCCCAACCAGAGCAGGCTGCGGGCACCTCCAAGAGTGATGCACCGCCGGCTAGAGAGGTAAAAGCGAAGGGCAAGGCTGCCGGTAACATCAAACCCGACAAACCTTCAAAGAAGAGTCCGCCGGTGCCACCATCTGCACCCGCGCCCGGGAAAGAGGCGTCCTCTCCAGCGACGAAGGACCCCCCAGTACCAGTGGAGAATGATTGGATCCCTGTCACGAATAAGAAGAGGCAGAGGAGAAAGAAGGGCGGAGGCGCCCCTGTAGAGGAGGCAGCGGTGGCGAGGAAGCCCACTTACTCCGAAGCGGCGAAAGCAAAGCCGGCGCGCCAAGGCGCCCCAGCCAAAACTCAGCCCACCAAGTCGGCCAATAAGCCCAAGCTGATTTCTCCCAAATCTGCCGCTGTGGTCGTCACACTTGACGATGCAGCGGTCGAGAAAGGGATGACCTACGGTGAGGCCCTGGGCAGAGCCCGGACGGCCCATAACTTTGATGAGCTGGAGCTCGGCAGACTGAGGTGTCGACGCACGGCCACGGGGGCCCGTATCATAGAGGTCTACGGCACCCAGTCTGCGGAAAAAGCGGGCATCCTTGCCGGCAAGCTGCGGGAGACGCTGTCAGACGTGGCAAAAGTCGTCCAGCCGGTCAAGTGCGCAGACCTCCGAGTCTCAGGCCTGGACGACTCTATATCGAAGGAGGAGCTGATGGCGGTGATTGCCAGGAAAGGCGAATGCCAACAGGACCAGGTCAAGGTTGGAGAAATCCGGACTGGTCCTGGAGGCTCTGGTTCGGCACTAATCAAGTGCCCAATCGACGCGGCCAAGAAAATCAGCGTCGGGCGCCTTCTCATCGGCTTCAGCTCGGCAAGTGTGACGGTATTGGCGGCCCGGCCCATGCGCTGCTACAAGTGCTTTGGAACGGGACACTCTAAACAGTGCTGCCCCTCCTCAATCGATAGGAGCGGGCTTTGCTTCCGTTGTGGAAAAATCGGCCACCAACAATCCACTTGCAGCGTGGAGCCACATTGTGCCGTTTGTTCAGCCGACAAAAAACCGGCCGGGCATGTCATGGGGGGGAGGAAATGCAATCCCCCCCAGACGAGGGGGAAGATCCTGGAGTCCAAGCCAAGGCTCCCCGATGAGGGTACACCCAGTGTAGCTGGGCTGGAGGAGGCTATGGAATCTTAATCTTAATGGATTTAAGACGTCCATTTAGCTTCCTCCAGTGTAACTTAAACCACGCCACCAGAGCCCAAGACCTGCTGCTGCAAGCCCTGGCGGAGTGGTCCATTGATGTGGCCGTCGCTGCGGAGCCATACTTCGTCGTCGACCGATCCAATTGGGTTGGTGATCGGGATGGTCTCGTAGCTATTATTGTACGTTCAGCGCCTGGCTTCACGCCCCCCTCTGTGGTGGAAAGGGGCCACGGGTTCGTGGTGGCCGCCTGGGAGGGTATCACTCTGATAGGGACATACTTCTCCCCTAACAGGCCGCTTGTCGATTTCGAGGCGTACCTCGTATCGGTTGGAAGCGCAGTCCGTCGCGCAGCTCCGCGTCAGGTTCTCCTCATGGGGGACCTGAACGCCAAGTCAGTAGTTTGGGGCAATCGCTCCACCGATGCGCGCGGTGAGGCCGTGGAGCTTTGGGCCGCCGCCTCTGGTCTCTCCCTACTAAACAGGGGGAATACCCATACGTGCGTACATCGTCAGGGCGGGTCTATTGTGGACGTTTCGTTTGCTAGTCCCGCCCTCGCACGCCGGATCCAGGATTGGCGGGTGATAACGCAGGTGGAGAATCTCTCGAATCACCGCTACATCCGATTCGAGATTCCCACAGAACGCTCCCCGCCTTCCCAGGGCCCTCAGAGAGATCGCGCCCCCCGCTGGGCGCTCAACCGTTTGGACAGAGAGATGGCAGAGGAGGCCGCCATAGTCCAGAGCTGGTGTCTGCCGCCCATGAATAGTCTCAACGTCAATGAGAGAGCCACCCACTTCAGGGAAGCTCTCACGGAGGTGTGTGAGGCTTCCATGCCTCGATCACGCCCTCCCATGGATCGTCGGGCGGTGTACTGGTGGTCCCAACACGTGGCGGACCTCAGGACGGCCTGCACTCCTGCCCGTCGCTCCTACACACGCTACCGCAGGCGGCGTGTTCGGGACCCGCAGGTGGAGGAGGGCCTATATAGTCAATACAGGGAGGCCCGGATAGCCCTGCAGGTGGCCATCGCTCGCTCTAAAGAGGAGGCAAGGGAAGAAATGTTGCAGGGCCTCAACCAAGATCCGTGGGGGCGCCCTTACAAAACTGCTCGCAACCAGTTGCGGGCGCGCGGCGCCCCCCTGACCGAGACCATGGACCCCGAACTTCTGTGTTCCGTGGTCCGGGAACTCTTCCCATCGTCTGACGGTCACTCTCCGCCAAGCATGGCTCCTCCGCGAGCTGTGGCGAGCGCGGTCTCTACTGAGGGCGACCCTCCTGCTGTCGAGGAGGAGGAGTTTCGGGCGGCGATCGCACGACTGAAAGGGAAACGGACCGCTCCCGGTCCCGACGGGGTCCCGGGCAAAGTCTTAGGTCTCTCCCTGCGCCATCTCGGGGATCGCCTTCGCGAACTGTTCGATGCGTGTCTTCGCACCGGGCAGTTCCCGAAGGTCTGGAAGGATGGCATTCTGTGCCTCCTGCGTAAGGAGAACCGACCCGCGGACGACCCGTCTGGCTATCGACCGATCGTGCTGTTGGATGAGGTTGGCAAGGTATTCGAGAGGCTTGTCGCCCTCCGCCTCATCCAACATCTTTCTGAAGTGGGGCCAAATTTGTCCCAGAACCAATTTGGGTTCCGTGTGGGGCGCTCCACTATGGACGCGCTCACGGGACTGAGGGAGCTGGTGGAGGACGCCACTGGTAGAGGGGAGAGCGTGTTGGCGGTGTCATTAGACATCGCAAACGCCTTCAACACTCTCCCCTTTCGTACTATTCTAGAGGCGCTTCGGTATCACGGGGTGCCCCAATATTTGCTGCGCATCATCGGCTGCTACCTAGAGGGAAGGGACATCGTGTTCACTGGCCAGAGTGGTGTGGCCAATCGTCACCCCATGTCCCGCGGCGTTCCACAGGGCTCCGTTCTGGGGCCCCTCTTATGGAACGTCGGGTACGACTGGGTCCTTCGTGCCGCCCTCCCCCCGCGTGTAAAACTCTTCTGCTACGCAGATGACACACTTGTCACTGCGAGAGGGGGGGACTTAGAGGAGACCCTTAGGCTGGCCTCGATCTACACCACTTTGGTCGTGAGGCGTATCGAAGCGCTGGGTCTGAAGGTGGCCCTGCACAAGACCGAGGCCCTTCTATTTCATGGACCTCGCAGGGGAGCGCCACCAGGCCAAGAGATAACGGTGGCTGGCGTGAAGGTGACACTGTCGCGTCACCTAAAATATTTAGGCTTGGTGATAGACGGGCGGTGGGGGTTCGACGAGCATTTTCGTCGCCTCGAACCCCGCCTTTTGGGTGCTGCCGATGCGCTCGGGCGTCTTCTCCCAAATGTTGGGGGCCCGAGCGCCTCAGTTCGACGCCTCTATGCGGGCATAGTGCGCAGCATGGCGCTGTACGGCGCCCCGGTGTGGGCGGACGCTCTCGGCCCCCGGGCCATCGCGTCTCTTCATAGGGCGCAGCGCGCCATGGCTCTGAGAGCACTACGTGCTTACCGGTCTGTGTCCCACACCGCAGCGTGTGTACTCGCGGGTACTCCCCCGTGGGAGATTTCAGCCCACGTCTTGGCGGCCGCCTACCGCGTCAGAGTGGATGCAAGGGCGGACGACCGGCGCCTGGCGCCGAGGGAGAGGGCCTCCGCCTTGGAGGAGGCTATAACCGAGGCGTTCCGCGTGTGGTTTGAGGAGCTCGAAGAGCAAAGGGGTTCGACCTCGGTCTCTGGTACTTTGTCCAGGACCTTGGAGGCCATGCACCCCTTTCTCACCACGTGGGCGGACCGGCGCCACGGGTCGCTCTCCTACCACTTGGTGCAGATTCTCAGCGGCCACGGTTCTTTCGGCCGCTACCTGCACCGCATCGGTAGGGAGCCGACCCCCGAGTGCCACCATTGTGATGCGGCGGAGGATACAGCGCAGCACACCTTAGAGGTGTGCCCGGGTTTTTCTTCGCGGCGCCAGGAGTTGACCGCCGTCATAGGTGACGATCTCTCCGTCCAAAACGTGGTCTGCATCATGTTGGAGGGAGAAGAAATGTGGGACGCGGTAAACTCCTTCTGCGTAGACGTCATGACGCAGAAGGAGGACGCGGAGAGAGCCCGGGAAGAGGATCCCGAGGCTGCTCCCTGCCGCCGCCGAAGGTTGGGGCGGAGGAGGCGGATGTACGCCCGCCTACTTCCTCCTGACGGCAACCAGCGGGGTCCAGGCCTGGGAAGCCCGGGCCCTGCACTGCACAGGTTGCCGCCAGTCGCTGATCCCCTGGATGCCCCGGGGGATCACCGGCCCTCCCATTTTGGGGGGGTGAGTGGGGCTCGCCATAGGCGAGCAGTCGCCGACGAGGTCGTGGATGTGTTCTCGCGAGTTCCCATGACCTTGTCAGGCAGTGACGCCTCCCTCGCCGGCGTGCCCTCTTCGTCTGAGGACGAGGAGGTTGCGGCGGTGATGGAGGTGCTCGCGCCAAGGCGTATGTGAGGGGCATCGGTGGGTTTTAGTCGGTAGGCCGCGGCATTGCACTTTCTGAGGGGCATTCTGTCTGCCCCCAGAAGCCGCGGAGAGTCCGACATATCCTCGCGTATCCCAAAACGCGGGGCATGCGTAAAGCATTTCCCATCGTGAAAAAAAAAAAAAAAAAAAAAAAAAAGGTTGGGGTGCTAGGTCAGACAACCTCCCCGTGGTGCACCCTGGGCAACGTCGGCTTGAGCGGAATCCATGCTCGCCGACGGCTAATGGTCTGACAAGTGGCCCCCGTAGAGGGGGGCGTAGTATGGCCACTTCATGTGACGAACCGCTGTCGCGGTCTGTGGCGAAACCTCTCCTTCTTGTAATTAAGAAGGGGTAGAGCTTTCGCCTGGTGACCCTTCTGAGGTCTTTGTGGCGCTTGCGCCTGTCGATTGTCTCGGCTGGCGTCCCGGGGAGCCTGGGTAGCGGCAGTCGAGACGAGTTTGGTGGAGGCAGTAACGCCTGTCGTGGTGTGTCCGTTCACGGACGGGGCGGCTGTGGTATGAACTCCGTGCCACCGTCGGCCAACCCGTTACCCTGCACATGGTGCGGGGCCGGGGGCCGCCATCCTTCGGGGTGGGGGCCACAAGGAGTAAACCTTTTCAAAAATCACTTGACGAGGCCAGGTAGGGTTCCCTCGCCCGGAAGAGGGACATCGTAATGAAAATGTCAGATAATTTGGATCGTGTTATGTCATGCCCTCCCGTTGACGCCGGGCGCACTGAGGAAGCTGGTACCCAGTGTGTGAAATCAGCCACTAGCGGCCAATACGCTCCGGTAGGCCACCGGCGCCAGGGGAAATCCGGGACCCCTGGTGTGAAATCTGTTACCGAGGCGTGTAAGGTGGTGTTAGAAAAAGGCCCTTTTCAGGGCCAACCCAAAGGCCCTTCTCAGGGCCAACCCAAAGGCCCTTTTCAGGGCCAACCCAAAGGCCCTTCTCAGGGCCAAATCAAAGGCCCTTCTCAGGGCCAAACCAAAGGCCCTTCTCAGGGCCAATCGAAGGTCAAATATGAGAGCGCCGGGGAGGCGCCTAGAGCCACGCGGTCGCGTTCTGGCTCGGCGGCTTCCACAAGGTCGACTCAATCGCGGAAGCGACAGATTGTTGAGTCTGACTCATCTTCAAAGTCGGCCCGGTCCGTTATATCGATGACGGATTCGGTGCTTGTATCAGAGAGTGCTTCTGACGCCGCGTCCAAAAACCCGCGACGCCAAAGGAAGAGAAAGAAAAAGAAGGGCTCAGACGAGCATAGTAATTCTGAGTCGGATATCGATACCCCTGCGGATGTCGCACCAAAAAAAGGGAAAGGGCATGGGCGCGGACGCCCCCCTACGACCGGGGAGTATGTTGGGCTCGCCAAAGCCAAGCAGGAGCTGGCAAAGGCTGAGCGAGAAGAACTACAGGTCCGCCTCGACCGCGAGATCGCCGAAGCAGAGAAGCGGGCCTACGAGACACGGTCCAAATACATGGAAAGTAGGACGGACCCCAGCGTATCATCGACAGCTCCTGCCCCTAAAACCTCCCTTGATATCGAGGAGGTGATAAAGGCAGATTGCGGGGTTATAAATGAGGTAGCAAAGAAGTCGTCGCACCTCAGTGGGCCTTTCCAAAAAGCCCTGAAAAAGGCAGCCCAGTCCATCCAGGACTGCTTTGAAGAGATGGCCCAGAGGTCCATCTCGGATGACATGAGGGCGCTCAAGGCGGAGAACATAGCCATGAGCAAGGAGCTTGCTGAACTCCGGCAAAGTGTCTCCGACCTGACAAGGGAGCTGAAATCCCTCAAGAGGAAGAGTCGCACGAGTCCATTCATGAGCTGTGAGGAGGCTGAGATGGTGGTTGAGGTAACTCCACCTACTCCTTCTGCACCAGCTCCCCCGGTGCCGTTGCGTCCAACTACCGCCGGTTCTGGCACGGCAGTTGGACCAGATGTGAGTGAGGCCGATCTCGGCTTGCAAGGCTTCGAGGCCCGGATTATGCGGGCAGTAGGCACGATGCTGGAGGCCCGGTTTGAAGGCCTGCAGGAGCGCCTCCTCCCCGAGAAGCGATACCGTCCGCCACTCGCCGCTGACAAGAAAAACCAGCCTGCCCAACCAGAGCAGGCTGCGGGCACCTCCAAGAGTGATGCACCGCCGGCTAGACAGGCAAAAGCGAAGGGCAAGGCTGCCGGTAACATCAAACCCGACAAACCTTCAAAGAAGAGTCCGCCGGTGCCACCATCTGCACCCGCGTCCGGGAAAGAGGCGTCCTCTCCAGCGACGAAGGACCCCCCAGTACCAGTGGAGAATGATTGGATCCCTGTCATGAATAAGAAGAGGCAGAGGAGAAAGAAGGGCGGAGGCGCCCCTGCAGAGGAGGCAGCGGTGGCGAGGAAGCCCACTTACTCCGAAGCGGCGAAAGCAAAGCCGGCGCGCCAAGGCGCCCCAGCCAAAACTCAGCCCACCAAGTCGGCCAATAAGCCCAAGCTGATTTCTCCCAAATCCGCCGCTGTGGTCGTCACACTTGACGATGCAGCGGTCGAGAAAGGGATGACTTACGGTGAGGCCCTGGGCAGAGCCCGAACGGCCCATAACTTTGATGAGCTGGAGCTCGGCAGACTGAGGTGTCGACGCACGGCCACGGGGGCCCGTATCATAGAGGTCTACGGCACCCAGTCTGCGGAAAAAGCGGGCATCCTTGCCGGCAAGCTGCGGGAGACGCTGTCAGACGTGGCAAAAGTCGTTCAGCCGGTCAAGTGCGCAGACCTCCGAGTCTCAGGCCTGGACGACTCTATATCGAAGGAGGAGCTGATGGCGGTGATTGCCAGGAAAGGCGAATGCCAACAGGACCAGGTCAAGGTTGGAGAAATCCGGACTGGTCCTGGAGGCTCTGGTTCGGCACTAATCAAGTGCCCAATCGACGCGGCCAAGAAAATCAGCGTCGGGCGCCTTCTCATCGGCTTCAGCTCGGCAAGTGTGACGGTATTGGCGGCCCGGCCCATGCGCTGCTACAAGTGCTTTGGAACGGGACACTCTAAACAGTGCTGCCCCTCCTCAATCGATAGGAGCGGGCTTTGCTTCCGTTGTGGAAAAATCGGCCACCAACAATCCACTTGCAGCGTGGAGCCACATTGTGCCGTTTGTTCAGCCGACAAAAAACCGGCCGGGCATGTCATGGGGGGGAGGAAATGCAATCCCCCCCAGACGAGGGGGAAGATCCTGGAGTCCAAGCCAAGGCCCCCCGATGAGGGTACACCCAGTGTAGCTGGGCAGGAGGAGGCTATGGAATCTTAATCTTAATGGATTTAAGACGTCCATTTAGCTTCCTCCAGTGTAACTTAAACCACGCCACCAGAGCCCAAGACCTGCTGCTGCAAGCCCTGGCGGAGTGGTCCATTGATGTGGCCGTCGCTGCGGAGCCATACTTCGTCGTCGACCGACCCAATTGGGTTGGTGATCGGGATGGTCTCGTAGCTATTATTGTACGTTCAGCGCCTGGCTTCACGCCCCCCTCTGTGGTGGAAAGGGGCCACGGGTTCGTGGTGGCCGCCTGGGAGGGTATCACTCTGATAGGGACATACTTCTCCCCTAACAGGCCGCTTGTCGACTTCGAGGCGTACCTCGTATCGGTTGGAAGCGCAGTCCGTCGCGCAGCTCCGCGTCAGGTTCTCCTCATGGGGGACCTGAACGCCAAGTCAGTAGTTTGGGGCAATCGCTCCACCGATGCGCGCGGTGAGGCCGTGGAGCTTTGGGCCGCCGCCTCTGGTCTCTCCCTACTAAACAGGGGGAATACCCATACGTGCGTACATCGTCAGGGCGGGTCTATTGTGGACGTTTCGTTTGCTAGTCCCGCCCTCGCACGCCGGATCCAGGATTGGCGGGTGATAACGCAGGTGGAGAATCTCTCGAATCATCGCTACATCCGATTCGAGATTCCCACAGAACGCTCCCCGCCTTCCCAGGGCCCTCAGAGAGATCGCGCCCCCCGCTGGGCGCTCAACCGTTTGGATAGAGAGATGGCAGAGGAGGCCGCCATAGTCCAGAGCTGGTGTCTGCCGCCCATGAATAGTCTCAACGTCAATGAGAGAGCCACCCACTTCAGGGAAGCTCTCACGGAGGTGTGTGAGGCTTCCATGCCTCGATCACGCCCTCCCATGGATCGTCGGGCGGTGTACTGGTGGTCCCAACACGTGGCGGACCTCAGGACGGCCTGCACTCCTGCCCGTCGCTCCTACACACGCTACCGCAGGCGGCGTGTTCGGGACCCGCAGGTGGAGGAGGGCCTATATAGTCATTACAGGGAGGCCCGGATAGCCCTGCAGGTGGCCATCGCTCGCTCTAAAGAGGAGGCAAGGGAAGAAATGTTGCAGGGCCTCAACCAAGATCCGTGGGGGCGCCCTTACAAAACTGCTCGCAACCAGTTGCGGGCGCGCGGCGCCCCCCTGACCGAGACCATGGACCCCGAACTTCTGTGTTCCGTGGTCCGGGAACTCTTCCCATCGTCTGACGGTCACTCTCCGCCAAGCATGGCTCCTCCGCGAGCTGTGGCGAGCGCGGTCTCTACTGAGGGCGACCCTCCTGCTGTCGATGAGGAGGAGTTTCGGGCGGCGATCGCACGACTGAAAGGGAAACGGACCGCTCCCGGTCCCGACGGGGTCCCGGGCAAAGTCTTAGGTCTCTCCCTGCGCCATCTCGGGGATCGCCTTCGCGAACTGTTCGATGCGTGTCTTCGCACCAGGCAGTTCCCGAAGGTCTGGAAGGATGGCATTCTATGCCTCCTGCGTAAGGAAAACCGACCCGCGGACGACCCGTCTGGCTATCGACCGATCGTGCTGTTGGATGAGGTTGGCAAGGTATTCGAGAGGCTTGTCGCCCTCCGCCTCATCCAACATCTTTCTGAAGTGGGGCCAAATTTGTCCCAGAACCAATTTGGGTTCCGTGTGGGGCGCTCCACTATTGACGCGCTCACGGGACTGAGGGAGCTGGTGGAGGACGCCACTGGTAGAGGGGAGAGCGTGTTGGCGGTGTCATTAGACATCGCAAACGCCTTCAACACTCTCCCCTTTCGTACTATTCTAGAGGCGCTTCGGTATCACGGGGTGCCCCAATATTTGCTACGCATCATCGGCTGCTACCTAGAGGGAAGGGACATCGTGTTCACTGGCCAGAGTGGTGTGGCCAATCGTCACCCCATGTCCCGCGGCGTTCCACAGGGCTCCGTTCTGAGGCCCCTCTTATGGAACGTCGGGTACGACTGGGTCCTTCGTGCCGCCCTCCCCCCGCGTGTAAAACTTTTCTGCTACGCAGATGACACACTCGTCACTGCGAGAGGGGGGGACTTAGAGGAGACCCTTAGGCTGGCCTCGATCTACACCACTTTGGTCGTGAGGCGTATCGAAGCGCTGGGTCTGAAGGTGGCCCTGCACAAGACCGAGGCCCTTCTATTTCATGGACCTCGCAGGGGAGCGCCACCAGGCCAAGAGATAACGGTGGCTGGCGTGAGGGTGACACTGTCGCATCACCTAAAATATTTAGGCTTGGTGATAGACGGGCGGTGGGGGTTCGACGAGCATTTTCGTCGCCTCGAACCCCGCCTTTTGGGTGCTGCCGATGCGCTCGGGCGTCTTCTCCCAAATGTTGGGGGCCCGAGCGCCTCAGTTCGACGCCTCTATGCGGGCATAGTGCGCAGCATGGCGCTGTACGGCGCCCCGGTGTGGGCGGACGCTCTCGGCCCCCGGGCCATCGCGTCTCTTCATAGGGCGCAGCGCGCCATGGCTCTGAGAGCACTACGTGCTTACCGGTCTGTGTCCCACACTGCAGCGTGTGTACTCGCGGGTACTCCCCCGTGGGAGATTTCAGCCCACGTCCTGGCGGCCGCCTACCGCGTCAGAGTGGACGCAAGGGCGGACGACCGGCGCCTGGCGCCGAGGGAGAGGGCCTCCGCCTTGGAGGAGGCTATAACCGAGGCGTTCCGCGTGTGGTTTGAGGAGCTCGAAGAGCAAAGGGGTTCGACCTCGGTCTCTGGTACTTTGTCCAGGACCTTGGAGGCCATGCACCCCTTTCTCACCACGTGGGCGGACCGGCGCCACGGGTCGCTCTCCTACCACTTGGTGCAGATTCTCAGCGGCCACGGTTCTTTCGGCCGCTACCTGCACCGCATCGGTAGGGAGCCGACCCCCGAGTGCCACCATTGTGATGCGGCGGAGGATACAGCGCAGCACACCTTGGAGGTGTGCCCGGGTTTTTCTTCGCGGCGCCAGGAGTTGACCGCCGTCATAGGTGACGATCTCTCCCTCCAAAACGTGGTCTGCATCATGTTGGAGGGAGAAGAAATGTGGGACGCGGTAAACTCCTTCTGCGTAGACGTCATGACGCAGAAGGAGGACGCGGAGAGAGCCCGGGAAGAGGATCCCGAGGCTGCTCCCTGCCGCCGCCGAAGGTTGGGGCGGAGGAGGCGGATGTACGCCCGCCTACTTCCTCCTGACGGCAACCAGCGGGGTCCAGGCCTGGGAAGCCCGGGCCCTGCACTGCACAGGTTGCCGCCAGTCGCTGATCCCCTGGATGCCCCGGGGGATCACCGGCCCTCCCATTTTGGGGGGGTGAGTGGGGCTCGCCATAGGCGAGCAGTCGCCGACGAGGTCGTGGATGTGTTCTCGCGAGTTCCCATGACCTTGTCAGGCAGTGACGCCTCCCTCCCCGGCGTGCCCTCTTCGTCTGAGGACGAGGAGGATGCGGCGGTGATGGAGGTGCTCGCGCCAAGGCGTATGTGAGGGGCATCGGTGGGTTTTAGTCGGTAGGCCGCGGCATTGCACTTTCTGAGGGGCATTCTGTCTGCCCCCAGAAGCCGCGGAGAGTCCGACATATCCTCGCGTATCCCAAAACGCGGGGCATGCGTAAAGCATTTCCCATCGTAAAAAAAAAAAAAAAAAAAGGTTAGGTTAGGTTAGGTTGGGGTGCTAGGTCAGACAACCTCCCCGTGGTGCACCCTGGGCAACGTCGGCTTGAGCGGAATCCATGCTCGCCGACGGCTAATGGTCTGACAAGTGGCCCCCGTAGAGGGGGGCGTAGTATGGCCACTTCATGTGGCGAACCGCTGTCGCGGTCTGTGGCGAAACCTCTCCTTCTTGTTATTAAGAAGGGGTAGAGCTTTCGCCTGGTGACCCCTCTGAGGTCTTTGTGGCGCTTGCGCCTGTCGATTGTCTCGGCTGGCGTCCCGGGGAGCCTGGGCAGCGGCAGTCGAGACGAGCTTGGTGGAGGCAGTAACGCTAACGCCTGTCGTGGTGTGTCCGTTCACGGACGGGGCGGCTGTGGTATGAACTCCGTGCCACCGTCGGCCAACCCGTTACCCTGCACATGTGCGGGGCCGGGGGCCGCCATCCTTCGGGGTGGGGGCCACAAGGAGTAAACCTTTTCAAAAATCACTTGACGAGGCCAGGTAGGGTTCCCTCGCCCGGAAGAGGGACATCGTAATGAAAATGTCAGATAATTTGGATCGCGTTATGTCATGTCCTCCCGTTGACGCCGGGCGCACTGAGGAAGCTGGTACCCAGTGTGTGAAATCAGCCACTAGCGGCCAATACGCTCCGGTAGGCCACCGGCGCCAGGGGAAATCCGGGACCCCTGGTGTGAAATCTGTTACCGAGGAGTGTGTGGTGGTATTAGAAAAAGGCCCTTTTCAGGGCCAACCCAAAGGCCCTTCTCAGGGCCAAATCAAAGGCCCTTCTCAGGGCCAAACCAAAGGCCCTTCTCAGGGCCAATCGAAGGTCAAATATGAGAGCGCCGGGGAGGCGCCTAGAGCCACGCGGTCGCGTTCTGGCTCGGCGGCTTCCGCAAGGTCGACTCAATCGCGGAAGCGACAGATTGTCGAGTCTGACTCATCTTCAAAGTCGGCCCGGTCCGTTATATCGATGACGGATTCGGTGCTTATATCAGAGAGTGCTTCTGACGCCGCGTCCAAAAACCCGCGACGCCTTAGGAAAAAGAAAAAGAAGGGCTCAGACGAGCATAGTTCTGAGTCGGATATTGATGTCGCACCGAAAAAAGGGAAAGGGCATGGGCGCGGACGCCCCCCTACGACCGGGGAGTATGTTGGGCTCGCCAAAGCCAAGCAGGAGCTGGCAAAGGCTGAGCGAGACGAACAACAGGTCCGCCTCGACCGCGAGATCGCCGAAGCGGAGAAGCGGGCCTACGAGACACGGTCCAAATATATGGAAAACAGGACGGACCCCAGCGTACCATGGACAGCTCCTGCCCCTAAAACCTCCCTTGATATCGAGGAGGTGATAAAGGCAGATTGCGGGGTGATAAATGAGGTAGCAAAGAAGTCGTCGCACCTCAGTGGGCCTTTCCAAAAAGCCCTGAAAAAGGCAGCCCAGTCCATCCAGGACTGCTTTGAAGAGATGGCCCAGAGGTCCATCTCGGATGACATGAGGGCGCTCAAGGCGGAGAACATAGCCATGAGCAAGGAGCTTGCTGAACTCCGGCAAAGTGTCTCCGACCTGACAAGGGAGCTAAAATCCCTCAAGAGGAAGAGTCGCACGAGTCCATTCATGAGCTGTGAGGAGGTTGAGATGGTGGTTGAGGTAACTCCACCTACTCCTTCTGCACCAGCTCCCCCGGTGCCGTTGCGTCCAACTACCGCCGGTTCTGGCACGGCAGTTGGACCAGATGTGAGCGAGGCCGAGCTCGGCTTGCAAGGCTTCGAGGCCCGGATTATGCGGGCAGTAGGCACGATGCTGGAGGCCCGGTTTGAAGGCCTGCAGGAGCGCCTCCTCCCCGAGAAGCGATACCGTCCGCCACTCGCCGCTGACAAGAAAAACCAGCCTGCCCAACCAGAGCAGGCTGCGGGCACCTCCAAGAGTGATGCACCGCTGGCTAAACAGGCAAAAGCGAAGGGCAAGGCTGCCGGTAACATCAAACCCGACAAACCTTCAAAGAAGAGTCCGCCGGTGCCACCATCTGCACCCGCGTCCGGGAAAGAGGCGTCCTCTCCAGCGACGAAGGACCCCCCAGTACCAGTGGAGGATGATTGGATCCCTGTCACGAATAAGAAGAGGCAGAGGAGAAAGAAGGGCGGAGGCGCCCCTGCAGAGGAGGCAGCGGTGGCGAGGAAGCCCACTTACTCCGAAGCGGCGAAAGCAAAGCCGGCGCGCCAAGGCGCCCCAGCCAAAACTCAGCCCACCAAGTCGGCCAATAAGCCCAAGCTGATTTCTCCCAAATCTGCCGCTGTGGTCGTCACACTTGACGATGCAGCGGTCGAGAAAGGGATGACCTACGGTGAGGCCCTGGGCAGAGCCCGGACGGCCCATAACTTTGATGAGCTGGAGCTCGGCAGACTGAGGTGTCGACGCACGGCCACGGGGGCCCGCATCATAGAGGTCTACGGCACCCAGTCTGCGGAAAAAGCGGGCATCCTTGCCGGCAAGCTGCGGGAGACGCTGTCAGACGTGGCAAAAGTCGTCCAGCCGGTCAAGTGCGCAGACCTCCGAGTCTCAGGCCTGGACGACTCTATATCGAAGGAGGAGTTGATGGCGGTGATTGCCAGGAAAGGCGAATGCCAACAGGACCAGGTCAAGGTTGGAGAAATCCGGACTGGTCCTGGAGGCTCTGGTTCGGCACTAATCAAGTGCCCAATCGACGCGGCCAAGAAAATCAGTGTCGGGCGCCTTCTCATCGGCTTCAGCTCGGCAAGTGTGACGGTATTGGCGGCCCGGCCCATGCGCTGCTACAAGTGCTTTGGAACGGGACACTCTAAACAGTGCTGCCCCTCCTCAATCGATAGGAGCGGGCTTTGCTTCCGTTGTGGAAAAATCGGCCACCAACAATCCACTTGCAGCGTGGAGCCACATTGTGCCGTTTGTTCAGCCGACAAAAAACCGGCCGGGCATGTCATGGGGGGGAGGAAATGCAATCCCCCCCAGACGAGGGGGAAGATCCTGGAGTCCAAGCCAAGGCCCCCCGATGAGGGTACACCCAGTGTAGCTGGGCTGGAGGAGGCTATGGAATCTTAATCTTAATGGATTTAAGACGTCCATTTAGCTTCCTCCAGTGTAACTTAAACCACGCCACCAGAGCCCAAGACCTGCTGCTGCAAGCCCTGGCGGAGTGGTCCATTGATGTGGCCGTCGCTGCGGAGCCATACTTCGTCGTCGACCGACCCAATTGGGTTGGTGATCGGGATGGTCTCGTAGCTATTATTGTACGTTCAACGCCTGGCTTCACGCCCCCCTCTGTGGTGGAAAGGGGCCACGGGTTCGTGGTGGCCGCCTGGGAGGGTATCACTCTGATAGGGACATACTTCTCCCCTAACAGGCCGCTTGTCGACTTCGAGGCGTACCTCGTATCGGTTGGAAGCGCAGTCCGTCGCGCAGCTCCGCGTCAGGTTCTCCTCATGGGGGACCTGAACGCCAAGTCAGTAGTTTGGGGCAATCGCTCCACCGATGCGCGCGGTGAGGCCGTGGAGCTTTGGGCCGCCGCCTCTGGTCTCTCCCTACTAAACAGGGGGAATACCCATACGTGCGTACATCGTCAGGGCGGGTCTATTGTGGACGTTTCGTTTGCTAGCCCCGCCCTCGCACGCCGGATCCAGGATTGGCGGGTGATAACGCAGGTGGAGAATCTCTCGAATCATCGCTACATCCGATTCGAGATTCCCACAGAACGCTCCCCGCCTTCCCAGGGCCCTCAGAGAGATCGCGCCCCCCGCTGGGCGCTCAACCGTTTGGACAGAGAGATGGCAGAGGAGGCCGCCATAGTCCAGAGCTGGTGTCTGCCGCCCATGAATAGTCTCAACGTCAATGAGAGAGCCACCCACTTCAGGGAAGCTCTCACGGAGGTGTGTGAGGCTTCCATGCCTCGATCACGCCCTCCCATGGATCGTCGGGCGGTGTACTGGTGGTCCCAACACGTGGCGGACCTCAGGACGGCCTGCACTCCTGCCCGTCGCTCCTACACACGCTACCGCAGGCGGCGTGTTCGGGACCCCCAGGTGGAGGAGGGCCTATATAGTCAATACAGGGAGGCCCGGATAGCCCTGCAGGTGGCCATCGCTCGCTCTAAAGAGGAGGCAAGGGAAGAAATGTTGCAGGGCCTCAACCAAGATCCGTGGGGGCGCCCTTACAAAACTGCTCGCAACCAGTTGCGGGCGCGCGGCGCCCCCCTGACCGAGACCATGGACCCCGAACTTCTGTGTTCCGTGGTCCGGGAACTCTTCCCATCGTCTGACGGTCACTTTCCGCCAAGCATGGCTCCTCCGCGAGCTGTGGCGAGCGCGGTCTCTACTGAGGGCGACCCTCCTGCTGTCGAGGAGGAGGAGTTTCGGGCGGCGATCGCACGACTGAAAGGGAAACGGACCGCTCCCGGTCCCGACGGGGTCCCGGGCAAAGTCTTAGGTCTCTCCCTGCGCCATCTCGGGGATCGCCTTCGCGAACTGTTCGATGCGTGTCTTCGCACCGGGCAGTTCCCGAAGGTCTGGAAGGATGGCATTCTGTGCCTCCTGCGTAAGGAGAACCGACCCGCGGACGACCCGTCTGGCTATCGACCGATCGTGCTGTTGGATGAGGTTGGCAAGGTATTCGAGAGGCTTGTCGCCCTCCGCCTCATCCAACATCTTTCTGAAGTGGGGCCAAATTTGTCCCAGAACCAATTTGGGTTCCGTGTGGGGCGCTCCACTATGGACGCGCTCACGGGACTGAGGGAGCTGGTGGAGGACGCCACTGGTAGAGGGGAGAGCGTGTTGGCGGTGTCATTAGACATCGCAAACGCCTTCAACACTCTCCCCTTTCGTACTATTCTAGAGGCGCTTCGGTATCACGGGGTGCCCCAATATTTGCTGCGCATCATCGGCTGCTACCTAGAGGGAAGGGACATCGTGTTTACTGGCCAGAGTGGTGTGGCCAATCGTCACCCCATGTCCCGCGGCGTTCCACAGGGCTCCGTTCTGGGGCCCCTCTTATGGAACGTCGGGTACGACTGGGTCCTTCGTGCCGCCCTCCCCCCGCGTGTAAAACTTTTCTGCTACGCAGATGACACACTTGTCACTGCGAGAGGGGGGGACTTAGAGGAGACCCTTAGGCTGGCCTCGATCTACACCACTTTGGTCGTGAGGCGTATCGAAGCGCTGGGTCTGAAGGTGGCCCTGCACAAGACCGAGGCCCTTCTATTTCATGGACCTCGCAGGGGAGCGCCACCAGGCCAAGAGATAACGGTGGCTGGCGTGAAGGTGACACTGTCGCGTCACCTAAAATATTTAGGCTTGGTGATAGACGGGCGGTGGGGGTTCGACGAGCATTTTCGTCGCCTCGAACCCCGCCTTTTGGGTGCTGCCGATGCGCTCGGGCGTCTTCTCCCAAATGTTGGGGGCCCGAGCGCCTCAGTTCGACGCCTCTATGCGGGCATAGTGCGCAGCATGGCGCTGTACGGCGCCCCGGTGTGGGCGGACGCTCTCGGCCCCCGGGCCATCGCGTCTCTTCATAGGGCGCAGCGCGCCATGGCTCTGAGAGCACTACGTGCTTACCGGTCTGTGTCCCACACCGCAGCGTGTGTACTCGCGGGTACTCCCCCGTGGGAGATTTCAGCCCACGTCTTGGCGGCCGCCTACCGCGTCAGAGTGGATGCAAGGGCGGACGACCGGCGCCTGGCGCCGAGGGAGAGGGCCTCCGCCTTGGAGGAGGCTATAACCGAGGCGTTCCGCGTGTGGTTTGAGGAGCTCGAAGAGCAAAGGGGTTCGACCTCGGTCTCTGGTACTTTGTCCAGGACCTTGGAGGCCATGCACCCCTTTCTCACCACGTGGGCGGACCGGCGCCACGGGTCGCTCTCCTACCACTTGGTGCAGATTCTCAGCGGCCACGGTTCTTTCGGCCGCTACCTGCACCGCATCGGTAGGGAGCCGACCCCCGAGTGCCACCATTGTGATGCGGCGGAGGATACAGCGCAGCACACCTTAGAGGTGTGCCCGGGTTTTTCTTCGCGGCGCCAGGAGTTGACCGCCGTCATAGGTGACGATCTCTCCCTCCAAAACGTGGTCTGCATCATGTTGGAGGGAGAAGAAATGTGGGACGCGGTAAACTCCTTCTGCGTAGACGTCATGACGCAGAAGGAGGACGCGGAGAGAGCCCGGGAAGAGGATCCCGAGGCTGCTCCCTGCCGCCGCCGAAGGTTGGGGCGGAGGAGGCGGATGTACGCCCGCCTACTTCCTCCTGACGGCAACCAGCGGGGTCCAGGCCTGGGAAGCCCGGGCCCTGCACTGCACAGGTTGCCGCCAGTCGCTGATCCCCTGGATGCCCCGGGGGATCACCGGCCCCCCCATTTTGGGGGGGTGAGTGGGGCTCGCCATAGGCGAGCAGTCGCCGACGAGGTCGTGGATGTGTTCTCGCGAGTTCCCATGACCTTGTCAGGCAGTGACGCCTCCCTCCCCGGCGTGCCCTCTTCGTCTGAGGACGAGGAGGATGCGGCGGTGATGGAGGTGCTCGCGCCAAGGCGTATGTGAGGGGCATCGGTGGGTTTTAGTCGGTAGGCCGCGGCATTGCACTTTCTGAGGGGCATTCTGTCTGCCCCCAGAAGCCGCGGAGAGTCCGACATATCCTCGCGTATCCCAAAACGCGGGGCATGCGTAAAGCATTTCCCATCGTAAAAAAAAAAAAAAAAAAAAAAAAAAAAAAAAAAAAAAAAAAAAAAAAAAAAAGGTTAGGTTAGGTTGGGGTGCGTGCCAGACAACCTCCTCGTGGTGCACCCTGGGCGTCACCGCGGTGTTTGCGGTGACGGCGAATAGTCTGGCGAGGTGGGGCCCGGCCGGCGTCTCGGACGTTTTCGAGTAGCGGCGGTGCGGGTCGGAGTGTTGGGGGCCTTCTACAGGCCCAGCGGTCCTTTTGGACGTTGTATCGGGGGCGCCGTAACCCCGTACGTGGTGCGGGGCCGGAGGCCGCCACTTCAAGTGGGGGCTGCGTGGACGGATACCACTATAAAAAACCAAGGGGAGCCTGACCCCTTAAAAAGAGGCTAAAAAACCCATGGAAATGGACAGTTGGAAAAAGAAATTACCCCAGGAGGGTACCAGCCGCTCCGCGGCTGGAGAATCCCTCCCGAGCTCTCCGGTGCTCGGCAGCCCCTCGTCTTCTGGGGGGGGCAACAACTGCTCAATGGACAATGTAGCGCTGGGTCCAGGTAAAAACTGCGCCGATTCAAAACCGCTTGGCCGTACTAGGTCGAGCCCGGCAGGGAGGTCGGATCGCTCCGTTTGTTTGACGTTCCTGAATGACATGGCTCATTCGGATGATCCAAACAAGAGGAGGAAATATAAATCTGTCTCGATGGAAAATTTGACGAAGGAAGTCAATATGGAGGTTGTCGCAGAGGCTGCCATTGGGGTGGCTGATGGGACTGTTAAGGGAGTGGTGAAAGGAGATGTTTATTTGGAGGAGAATCTGGGGAGTACGCAATTGAGTCGGTCGGCAAAGGCTAGCTCAGGCAGTGGGCCTGGCTCGGCTGGAATAGAGCAGGAGAAGCCTAGCTCAGGCGAGTTAAACGAGCGGCCGTCATCCGCGGGCGGAAGAAAAAAGAAAGGAAAGCCTAGCTCAGGCAGGTCAAAGGAGCAATCACCTTCAACGTCTGAGATGCGCACAGCTTCAGAAATGAACTCAGCGGCGGAAAGAATGTCAACTGACGAAGAAGATGATGAGGGCACTTCTAAACCCTCGAAACCAAGCCGAAGGAGAAAACGCCCGATAGAGGATGATTCATCGGGTGATACTAAAATCGTCAAATCTGGAAAGACTGGATATGGGCGTGGAGGAGGAGAAAGCCGTGTTCGCGGTCGTGGTCGTCCTGCTTATAACAGTACTAGTGTTGGGCTTGGAAAAGCCAGGGCGGACATCAAAAAATTGGAAGCTGAAGAGAAAAGGCAGCTTGAGGTGCAGCACTCTAACCGTCCGATATCGGAGTATGAGACGGAGGCGGAAGTTTTGGGAGACCTGGACCCGGCCTATGACCAAACGGAGTACTACTGGGAAGCAGCTAGTGAATCTGGCTCCCAAATATCTCTTCCGAGTCAGGAGGAAGACGGTGTAGCTTATTTCAGGAACGAGCTGTCACGGCACCTACAATCAATAAATATGGTGTCAGATAAGTCAGGGAAGCTTAAGGGCACATTCCAAAAGGCGCTAAAAGACGCGACACGGGGTATCTCCAAGGTGTTTGATAATCTCACAATCCGGTCTTCAGACGAAGAGATTCGCAGGCTTCATGCCGATAATGCTCGTTTAACGAGTCAGTTGGAAAAATTAAATGTGGAAGTAAGGTCTTTGCGTAGGACGTTCTCGGAGCGGGGCTTACCAGATCCGAAGAAGCCTGTGACGTCTGGGCCTGCACCAGCTCCAGTCACAATGTCGAAGTTGACAGACTTTTTAGAGGAGTGGCAACGCAAGGTGACCGTTTCTGTAGGGGATATGGTCAACACCAGGATTGATAGTCTGGAGAAGAGACTGCCACCAGCACCAATTATCAGACCGCCTTTGGCGGCTGACAGAAGACTGATGCCTCCTCCGGAGTCTCCAGCTCCAAAGCCTAAGCGGCCACAGGTTCCAGCAGCGGGTCCTACAACCGCACCAAGTCGGCAAAGTCAACCAAGCAGTTTGGCGACGCCACCCAACTCTGCCCCTGCAGAAGAAGAAGAATGGGTGGAAGGGGGCTCCAGAAAGGCAAAAAATAAAAGGCGAAAGGCGGCTTTGGCTAAAAAGCAGAAAGCATCTATTAACGACAGGGCTCCTGCTGCAAACCCCGCTGATACGGCTAAAAAAGCCAAAAAGAAGAAGAACAAAAAGAAAGCTAGCCTAGCTTCACCGCGCACAGCGGCGGTTGTTCTTACTCTCGAGCCGGAAGCCATGGAACAAGGCGCAACTTACGCCAGTATATTGGGAAAGGCTAGAACAGCGATGCAGCTTAAAGATTTTGGCTTAGATGGCGTTCGCTGTAAGCAAGCGGCTACCGGGGCTAGGATACTCTCCATTCCCGGTCCCGCGAATGGCGAAAAAGCTGATGCGTTGGCTGCTAAGCTGCGCGAGGTGTTGTCAGGGGTTGCAAAAGTAACGAGGCCAACGAAATGTGCCGATTTACGCATATCGGGTCTTGATGACTCAGTCAGGAAAGAGGACATTATAGCGGCCATCGTTGAAAAAGGAGGCTGTCCATCCGAACAAGTTAAAGTCGGAGAGGTGCAATTCGGTTTCGGCGGAATGGGGACGGCTCTTGCTAAATGTCCAGTAGCAGCGGCTAAAACTATAATGGAAGCGGGTAGGCTACTAGTAGGTTGGAGCTCTGCTCAAGTACGAACGTTGGACCCCATGCCCATGCGATGTTATAGATGCCTGGGCCTCGGACATACCAGTCAGCGATGTCCAAGCCAGACTGACCGCAGCCAACTATGCTACCGTTGCTGTGAACCGGGGCATGTCGCAGCAAAATGCCCTGCGGAACGCTACTGCTGTGCAGTATGTACGGCTGCTAAGCGACCAGCAGATCATAGGATGGGAGGTAGGAAGTGTAATCCTCCACATGCTAAGCCCAAAGAGGGCCCCGGTACCCGGGGCCCCCCCACTGTAGCGGAGCCGCTTCTGCCAGAAGCAGCTGAAATGGTAACTGATGACAATCTCAATGAATAGTACACCGCGTTTTAACTTCCTTCAAGCTAATGTCAATCACTCCACCCGGTCACAGGACTTGCTCGCGCAGTCTATGGTGGAGTGGGAATGCGATATCACGGTGATCTCGGAGCCTTATTACGTGCCAACCCTGCCCCACTGGGCTGGGGACTCACTCGGCTCCGTGGCGATTGTGGCGGACCCTAACTCAGCCTTTTCACTGGTGGTCAAGGAAAGAGGGCCAGGATATGTGGTAGCCTCCTGGGGGGAAATCACAATAATCGGGGTCTACTTTTCTCCGAATACAAGTGTGGCAGAGCTTGAGGCCTATATAAACCTTCTGGGCTTTGTGGCGGGACGATATGTTGGGCAACAGGTGTTGGTTATGGGCGACCTGAACTCTAAGTCGACTGCTTGGGGATCCCCTGTCGACGACGACAAAGGAGATATTGTGGCAGAATTTGTGGCATCTTTGGGGCTCTCTGTCGCTAACCGAGGACACGAGTGGACGTGCGTGAGGAGGAACGGGGGATCTATCATAGATGTGACATTTGCTACCCCTACGTTGGCCTCACGCATATCGGGTTGGAAGGTACTAAAAGAGGAGGAGTCTCTGTCAGACCACCCTTACATCACCTTTGAAATCGCTACCACGTCAGCTAGTCGGTCGTCTCGGGGGGTCGCGAGAGGTGGTGCTCGATTCCCGGGCTGGGCTCGTACTGAATTCAACCCAGACCTTGCAGAGGAAGCAGCAATAGTGGCTAGCTGGAACCATGATTCTCGCGACAACAATCGCCCTGGAAGTGTAAACGATCGAGCTCTCAGACTACGGGACGACTTGACGGCCATCTGCGACGCCGCCATGCCTCGATCTAGGGGCCCACCTCCGGGAAAAAGGGCAGTATACTGGTGGTCTGCAGAATTGGCTTCCTTACGCGAAACCTGCAACCGAAAGCGGAGGGACCACAAAAGGTGTCGTCGACGAAGGCACACGGACGATGAGGAACAGTTGCTCTATGATGCCTACAAAGAGGCTAAACGAGCCTTCCAGATCGCAATTGCAGAAGCAAAATCCAGGGCCCGGGAAGAGTGGTTGCAAGATTTGGACCGGGACCCCTGGGGAAGACCATTTTTAGTGGTGCGCAGTAAAATGCGAAGTGGGGCACCCCGGATGGAGGACTTTCAGCCACAGCAGCTGCAGGATGTCGTGTCCGGTCTCTTTCCTGAAAGACCAGCATTTGTTCCGCCTGTAATGGCCGCCCCAACTGGGGATCAAGAAGAAGTTGTAGAAAGGGTCGCCCGTGACACCCGTCACGCAGGAGGAACTTGATGAGGCATTGCAAAAACTACGGGGGAAGAGGAAAAAGGCCCCGGGTCCAGACGGGATACCCGGGTTTGTCCTGTTAGTAGCATCCAAACACTTGGGAGATCAGCTGCGAGAATTGTTCTCTTCTTGCATGGAGTCTGGAGAATTTCCTTCTTCGTGGAAGACGGGTAGGTTATGCTTGCTAAAAAAGGCGGGACGTTCTTCGGACTCCCCGTCAGCTTTTAGGCCAATAGTGCTTTTAGACGAAGTAAGCAAACTTTTTGAACGGCTGCTGGCGGCCCGCATTGTCCAACACTTGTCGACAGCGGGTCCCGACTTGTCGGACCAGCAATTCGGTTTCCGCGCTGGGAAGTCCACTGTGGACGCTGTCCAGGAATTGAAGGACATCTGTGAAATGGCGTCCTCGAAGGGAGAAAAGGTGTTGGCGGTGTCCTTAGACATCGCCAATGCGTTCAACACCATCCCCTTTGAGAGTATTCTCGAGGGTCTTCGATTCCACGAGGTACCAATGTACCTGCAAAAACTGGTGGCAAACTATTTGGCTGGTCGGCAAGTTAAATTTGTGGGGCCAGGTGGCGTTATGTTTAGTCGTGGTGTGAGTTGCGGAGTTCCACAGGGGTCGGTCTTGGGGCCACTCCTGTGGAACATAGGTTTCAATTGGGTCCTGCGAGGTCTTCTGCTGCCCCGGATGAACATTATCTGTTACGCAGATGACACGCTTGTTGTCTCCCGGGGCAGGAGTTACGCTGAGGTGGCACGATTGGCCACCGTAGGTACAACCTTAGTGGTGGAAAGGATCCGCATGTTAGGGTTAGAAGTGGCCCTCAGTAAAACCGAGGCTATTTACTTCCATGGTCCTCGGGATGGTCCTCCAGTGGACGCCCACATATCAGTGAATGGCTTTAGTGTCCCGGTGGGGAAAACAATGCGCTACCTGGGGCTGACACTTGACAGCCGCTGGGGATTCGAGCAGCATTTTACGAAGCTGGCCCCGAAGCTCGTTGCCACAGCACTGGCGCTCGGACGCTTGCTCCCTAATATCGGGGGCCCGAAGAGCAGCTGCCGTCGCCTCTATACAACGGTGGTGAGAAGCATGGCCCTCTATGGAGCACCAATCTGGGTAGAGGCTATGAACCCCAAAATCCGTGCGCTGTTAAGAAGCCCGCAGCGTGCAATGGCAATGAGAGCAGTAAGGGCATATCGCACGGTCGCTGCATCAGCGGCTCTTGTTCTTGCGGGCACTCCGCCTTGGGAGATGGAGGCGGAAGTGCTAGATATTGTCTACAAGCACAAGGTGGAACAGAGAGCGCGTGGAGAGCGCCTGACTATTGAGGAAATGGAACGAATCCGACAGGACGCACATGACGTCGTGATGGAGCGTTGGGCGGAGGATCTGGAGACAGCTGAATTTGGACGGCGAACTGTCGATGCAATAAGGCCAGTATTACAACAGTGGGTGGAGCGTAAACACGGGTTTTTGACCTATCGTCTTGTGCAGGTATTAACAGGCCATGGGTGTTTTGGCGACTACCTGCACAGGATCAAAAGGGAAGTCAGCCCAGTATGTCATGAATGTGGCGCAGCCCAAGACTCGGCGCAACACACCCTTGAAGAGTGTGACGCCTGGAGCCGGCAGCGCCGCTCTCTTGTAGCTGAGGTGGGAAGGGACCTCTCCCTGCCCAGCGTGGTTAAAGCCATGCTGGACAGCGACAGGTCCTGGGAGGCAATGGTCTCCTTCTGCGAAGAAGTGATTTCGCAGAAGGAGACTGCAGAACGGTTCCGCGAGGGTGATGCCCAGGCGGACGCCATTAGGCGAAGACGGCCGGGAGGTCGGCGACGGCAGTTTGCCAGTCAGCTTGCACTATAGGTGGAAACTTTGAGGGGGGTTTTGTACCCTCTAGTGGCGTACAGACGGTTAAGGCTGCAGATTTTGGTTAGGGATGCCAAAATCTGCATTGCACAGTCTTTTCCGTCTGTGGGGGCGTTCATGCGTTCGTGAGTGGACGTCCTCCGTAGGTGTGGGCCAGGTTCAACCTGGCCAGCCGGGGCGGGGTGGTCGATTCCCACAGGGAACCCATCTCGCCGCGCAACCGGCAAAGGTGTCACAACGGGGGGTTTTAACGGATATGCCTCCGTGTACATCCGACGGGCTTTGACCTGTCGGATGTGTGCGGAGGAGAGCTCCGGACTCGCCGGGGAGGAATCCCAGGCCCCGGAAGTCGATAACCCGAGGTCCCCTCGAAAAAAAAAAAAAAAAAAAAAAAAAAAAAAAAAAAAAAAAAAGGTTAGGTTAGGTTAGGTTAGGTTAGGTTAGGTTAGGTTAGGTTAGGTTGGGGTGCTAGGCCAGACAACCTCCTCGTGGTGCACCCTGGGCGTCACCGCTCTGTTGCGGTGACGGCGAATAGTCTGGCGAGGTGGGGCCCGACCGGCGTCTTGGACGTTTCCGAGTAGCGGCGGTGCGGGTCGGAGAGTTGGGGGCCTTCTATAGGTCCAGCAGTCCTTTTTGGACGTAGTGTTGGGAACGCCGTAACCTCGTACGTGGTGCGGGGCCGGAGGCCGCCACTTCAAGTGGGGGCTGCGTGGAAGGATACCACTATAAAAAACCAAAACTCAGTGGAAAAAATCATGTAATGGCGAGTAGTAAAAATAAACTACCCCAGGAGGGTACCAGCTGCCCCGCAGTTGGAGAATCCCTCCCAAGCACTCCGGTGCTTGGCTGCCCCACGTATTCTGGGGGGGGCAACGATCGCCTTTTAGATAATCAATTGGACAGAGCACAGGGTCCGGACAAAAACAGTGCCATAGCAACAAAACCATGTGTCGTGCAGTTAAGTCCACTGTCGGAGCATACAGTGATTACCGCTTCATGCGGTCCCAATGAGTTTGTAGAAGGGCGAGAAGCACATGATGAACTCGCCGATGGGTATCAATCGGCGAGAGAAGACGGTGGGAAAGACATGTCTTCTGCGCAATCGTGCTCAAGTCTAAATCTGATAGAGGACAACAACCGTAAAAGGCCTCTTTCAAATCCCAGTTCAGATTCGGAGACTGAGTCGCTGAAATCATTTCCAAAAATTCCAGCGACTGGCCGTAGTCGAGGAGGTTCCAGAGTCTTGGGTCAAAACGTAGGCCTCACAAAGGCCAAACACGATTTGCAGCAAATAACGGCAATGGAGTTTGAAGAAGAGGCGGATAGGATTGTTCGTGAAGCACAATCACTAGACAGCAGTCCAACGAGGCTACGTAGATCTTCACGTCTCTCCCAGAATACCCCATCCTTCCTTAAGGAAATCGAGTCTAGTCAGCCTTTACTAACAGCAGACCCGATGTTAGAAAAGGCACTAGGAAGTATAGAGACTATACAAAAGGTAGCCAAAACGAGCAAAAATCTAAAAGGCACCTCGAACCGCGCCCTGACGGATGCAGCGGAATGTTTGAAAAAGGCAGTTGAGGCCTTATCAGCGCGCACCACAACTGACGAAATTCGCCGCCTTCAGACGGATAATGAGCGACTTTCGCATCAAGTCGAGCTTATGCGAAAAGAGATGACTGCACTTCGCAAAACGGTTTGTGAGAAAAGTCCACCTACAGACCAGTCACCAAAAGCAGTCAAACCAAAGCCATCAAACGCAAACGAGGCATTTGATGCACTAGAGACGTTCAAAAAGACGATCATGATGTCCGTCGGCACCATGATCAATGCTAGGATTGAAGGTTTGGAGGAGAGACTGCTTCCACGCCAACAAAGACGACCTCCGCTTGCGGCGGACAAGAAAAAAGAAGCCCAAAGTTATGCCAATGCGGCAAAGAAGAAACCAGCGCAAGAAAACAATGACGCTGCACCATCTACATCTGACTCCAGTGAACCAGCAACGGCGCCAGCACAAGTTCAAAATAATAACGACTGGACAGAACAAATGAGCAGAAAAAAGCGACGGACTGCCCGTAAGAAGGCGGCCAAAGAGGCACCTACAACCAAAGCGGCAACCGCCCCAACCAAGGCATCCGATCCGCCTAAGAAGAGTGCGCCTCCGACTTCCAAAAAGCCGACTTCATCTCCAGCGAAGGTTAAACTAATCCCACCAAAATCATCTGTGGTAGTAGTGACACTTAACCCAGAAGCTGCAGAAAAGGGAGTCAATTATGCCGAAATCATGAGTAAGGCAAGGCAAGAGGTAGACTTACCGGCCCTAGGCATAGAGGGCCTAAGAATAAAACAGGCTGCTACCGGAGCTAGGGTAATGGAGATCCCAGGGGCTACAAGCGGCGCAAAGGCGGACATTCTTGCCGATAAATTGAAATCTGTTCTGTCAGAAATCGCCACTGTAGCCCGACCTACTAAGTGTGCTGATTTACGAATCACAGGACTCGACGATTCGATTCAAAGTTCAGAAGTCGCGGCGGCTATAGCTGCCAAAGGTGATTGTCCGGTTGAACAAGTCAAAGTGAGTGTCATCCGCGTTGGTCCAGGCGGGATAGGCTCAGTCCTGGCACGTTGTCCTGTCTCGGCAGCTAAAACTGTAGTAGAAGCGGGTCGAATCTTCGTCGGGTGGAGTTCGGCACAAGTTAAAGCCTTGGAACCCAAACCCATGCGGTGTTTCCGCTGCATGGGTACGGGGCATACCCGCCCCAAATGTTCAGTTGCAACAGACAGAAGCACTCTGTGTTTCCGGTGTGGAGTAGAGGGCCATAAGTCAGTGAATTGCACGGCCAATAAATTGAATTGTGCTGTGTGTTCTGAAGCTGGGCGTTCTGCAGGACATATGATGTGTGGGAGGAATTGCAAACCACCTGCGACTAAGGGAAAAGGGGTCCGACTAACTCAGGCTCAACCAGCAACAGAGACGTCCGTAGAGGAAGTTGATATGACCAATGCCTAGACAACATCATACTAAAATCCTACAGGTGAACCTAAACCACTGTGCTACTGCGCAAGATCTCTTCATGCAGCACATGGCAGAATGGGATATTCAGATTGGTATTGTCTCGGAACCCTATAGAATCCCGACTGGGCGTTTGTGGGCAGGCGACACAGCTGGCTTAGCTGCTATTCATGTCAGAGGGACTGCAAACTCTCCACCTCTCACACTTAAGGAAAGGGGTCGCGGATATGTCGTAGCTACTTATGGGGGAATAGCGATCATTGGAATTTATTTCTCGCCAAATGACAGCCTAGCTCAAATGGAGGATTTCCTAGATGAACTCAGCTCTGTTATCGGTAGGTTATCTCCAGCGCAGATCATCGTGGCAGGGGATTTCAATGCCAAGTCATCAGCGTGGGAATCCCCTGAGACAGATGTCAAAGGTACCCTAGTAGCTAATTGGTTCACAGCAAATGGTCTCTGCATATCAAACAGAGGTAATGTCTTTACATGCGTGAGGTGGAATGGGGGATCAATAGTGGACCTAACGTTTGCCACTCCTGGCATTTCCTCGCGAATCACAGATTGGAAAGTGTTGGCGGATGAGACAAGCCTTTCTGACCATAGATACATAAGGTATAATCTTTCAGCAAACCAACCAAACACACAAACTCCAAACAACTCTGTAAGCTGTATAAATTCATTCCCCAGATGGGCAACCAAACAGCTTGACAGTGGCATGGTAGAAGAGGCAGCGATTGTGGCAGACTGGTGCTATCCATCACAAGATTGTAATTTAGAAGTAGATTTGCGCGCCGAACACCTTCGCTGTGCTCTCACTAATGTCTGCGATGCTTCCATGCCTCGTGCAAAGAAATTCAAGGGGAAAAATAAAGTTTACTGGTGGACGCAAGAGATTGCAAATCTCCGTTTTGTCAGCAACGAAGCTCGTCGTGAATACACTCGATGTCGTCGTCGCCGAAGGCAAGCTAGAGATGAGGAAGACACGCTTTACAGAGCCTACAGAGAAGCTATCACAGCTCTGCAAATAGCTATTTCAAACGCCAAAAGCATAGCTTTTGATGGGTTTATAGGGGAGCTCGATAACGATCCGTGGGGGCGTCCATATCGCATGGTGCGTAACAAAATGTGCCAGCAGGCACCTTCAACAGAAACGTTCGAGCCAGAACTATTGTCAGCTGTGGTGACTGGCCTCTTTCCTGACAGAACAGACGAAGGACCTCCCACTATGGTTCCCACTGCACAGAATTCAACACCTGTAACTGTCCATGACTTTCCGCAAATAACCATGGAGGAGCTTAAAGATGCCCTGGAGCGCCTCAAAACATGGCGGAAAGCACCCGGACCAGATGGCGTTCCGGGTAAGATCATCCCACTCACAATCGATCAGTTGGGACATCGCTTCCTTGAGCTATTTAACAAGTGTCTGGAAACTGGTTGTTTCCCCAAGATTTGGAGAAGCGGTAAACTTTGTCTGCTCCAAAAAGATGGACGCCCGCCAGATTCCCCTTCAGCCTATCGCCCGATTGTCCTTTTGGACGAAATGGCCAAGCTCTTGGAGAGAATCTTAGCGGCAAGAATAATTGAGCATTTGGAGTCGACAGGGCCGAATCTGTCGGAAAATCAGTACGGCTTCCGACGCGCACGCTCAACTATCGATGCCATCGCTGAACTAAAAAGGCTAACAGAGCAAGCGATTAAAAAAAGGGAATGCGTCATAGCGGTGTCTCTGGACATCGCGAATGCTTTTAACACACTTCCCTTTAACCGAATCATGGAGGCACTGCGCTATCACCAAGTCCCCCTTTACCTACGACAAGTAGTTGAACAATACTTGAGGGACCGTAGTGTGCTCTACATTGACAAGGAGGGTAGAATGATTTCAAAAGCCATGCATTGCGGGGTTCCACAGGGATCAGTGCTGGGTCCTCTTCTGTGGAACCTCGGTTATGATTGGATCTTACGCGGAACTCTACTGCCCCGCACAAAGTTAATTTGTTACGCCGACGACACCCTTGTCGTAGCAAGAGGTGACGACTTCCAGGATGCCAGACGACGTGCAGCAGTAGGAACCGCATTAGTCGTGAGCAGGATAGAGATATTTGGCCTTAAGGTGGCTCTCTCGAAAACAGAGGCTATAGCGTTTTACGGCCGTGGTAATAGGCCCCCTGCTGATGCTCATATCATAGTGGAGGGGCAGCAAATACCAATTGCCCCTAACCTTAAATACTTAGGACTTGTCTTAGACAGCCACTGGCGCTTCAATGAGCATTTTCGTCGGCTGTCTCCCAAATTGACGAACACGGCCTCAGCTCTGAGTAGGCTACTTCCTAATTTAGGAGGCCCAAATTTGAGCTGCCGTAAGCTCTACGCTGGAGTTGTAAAAAGCATGGCGCTATACGGTTCCCCAATTTGGGCCAACTCCCTGAACGCCGAGACTAAAGCTTTACTTCGAAAGCCGCAAAGGATTATTGCAACACGTGCCATCCGTGCCTATCGCACAGTTTCTGGTGCAGCGGCCTGTGCTCTCGCTGGAATGCCCCCATGGGAGCTGGAGGCTTCAGTCCTTGCACAAGTCTACCAATGTCGCGCAGCAGCAAGAAGGCACAACGAACGTCCCACCATAGAGGACATAGTGCGAACGAGACGGCAAGCGGAGGAAACAGTGTTGGAGCGTTGGACCCAACAATTGGAAGCTTCCCTTTATGGACAGTGGTCACTCGATGCCTTAATCCCTGTTTTGGAGGAGTGGAAGAACAGGACTCATGGCACAATTAATTTCCATCTGACGCAGATACTTACCGGGCACGGATGCTTCGGTAAGTATCTGCATCAGATTGCACGTAGAGAGCCGACACCAGAATGTCGAGAATGCGGTGCTGCGGAGGACACGGCTCAACACACGTTAGAGCTATGTCCGGCTTGGGCCTCGCAGCGCCGAAACCTAAGATCTAGCGTTGGACAGGACTTGTCGCTACCAAATATAGTGAACACTATGCTCGAAAGCAAACGAGCTTGGGTTGCAATGACAGAATTCTGTGACGACGTAATGTCTCTAAAAGAAACGGCAGAACGCGAGAGGGAGCTTGATCCACTAGCGGACCCCTGCCGTCAACGACGCACGCGTAGAAGGCGGCGCGCATCAGGTCGCTTCCTTCCTCGCATAAACAGTGGAGTTAGAGGGGTTGGTCGGGAAGGTTGGTATAGCCCCTCTGCCTCCCGCGGAAGCCAGCGGGGTGTGGGTTTGGGAGGACCCACCCCTGCATTGCACAGGCCTCCGCTGACTCAGGGTGTCCCAAGTGTTCCGGGACACCCTTTGTCTCCTCAGAATTTTGGGGATGACGGACGGGTCTACCAAGGGTGGACAATCACTGGCGGGGCCGCGGAAGTGTCCGTAAGGGTTCCCGTGACCTCGCCAGGTGGCAATGCCTCTTTGATCGATTTGTCGACAGATGATGACGAATCGTTCGATGAGGCATTGTCCCCAAGGTGACATGAAGGGACACCGTCAGGTTTTTAGTGGGTATGCCCCCCCTCCGGCCCCCCATCGAACCCACTAGGGGTTGGGTGGGGGATCGGCTGGGCGGAAAGTGGTGCCGTCGCAAGCTCGCGGCGGTTTCCATGGCGAGCCCCACATACCCCCGGCATTCTCCCGGTGCCGGGAAGTGCGTAATGCATTTTCCTGACGTTAAAAAAAAAAAAAAAAAAAAAAAAAAAAAAAAAAAAAAAAAAAAAAAAAAAAAAGGTTAGGTTAGGTTAGGTTAGGTTAGGTTAGGTTAGGTTAGGTTAGGTTAGTGCTGCCCCTCCTCAATCGATAGGAGCGGGCTTTGCTTCCGTTGTGGAAAAATCGGCCACCAACAATCCACTTGCAGCGTGGAGCCACATTGTGCCGTTTGTTCAGCCGACAAAAAACCGGCCGGGCATGTCATGGGGGGGAGGAAATGCAATCCCCCCCAGACGAGGGGGAAGATCCTGGAGTCCAAGCCAAGGCCCCCCGATGAGGGTACACCCAGTGTAGCTGGGCAGGAGGAGGCTATGGAATCTTAATCTTAATGGATTTAAGACGTCCATTTAGCTTCCTCCAGTGTAACTTAAACCACGCCACCAGAGCCCAAGACCTGCTGCTGCAAGCCCTGGCGGAGTGGTCCATTGATGTGGCCGTCGCTGCGGAGCCATACTTCGTCGTCGACCGACCCAATTGGGTTGGTGATCGGGATGGTCTCGTAGCTATTATTGTACGTTCAGCGCCTGGCTTCACGCCCCCCTCTGTGGTGGAAAGGGGCCACGGGTTCGTGGTGGCCGCCTGGGAGGGTATCACTCTGATAGGGACATACTTCTCCCCTAACAGGCCGCTTGTCGATTTCGAGGCGTACCTCGTATCGGTTGGAAGCGCAGTCCGTCGCGCAGCTCCGCGTCAGGTTCTCCTCATGGGGGACCTGAACGCCAAGTCAGTAGTTTGGGGCAATCGCTCCACCGATGCGCGCGGTGAGGCCGTGGAGCTTTGGGCCGCCGCCTCTGGTCTCTCCCTACTAAACAGGGGGAATACCCATACGTGCGTACATCGTCAGGGCGGGTCTATTGTGGACGTTTCGTTTGCTAGTCCCGCCCTCGCACGCCGGATCCAGGATTGGCGGGTGATAACGCAGGTGGAGAATCTCTCGAATCATCGCTACATCCGATTCGAGATTCCCACAGAACGCTCCTCGCCTTCCCAGGGCCCTCAGAGAGATCGCGCCCCCCGCTGGGCGCTCAACCGTTTGGACAGAGAGATGGCAGAGGAGGCCGCCATAGTCCAGAGCTGGTGTCTGCCGCCCATGAATAGTCTCAACGTCAATGAGAGAGCCACCCACTTCAGGGAAGCTCTCACGGAGGTGTGTGAGGCTTCCATGCCTCGATCACGCCCTCCCATGGATCGTCGGGCGGTGTACTGGTGGTCCCAACACGTGGCGGACCTCAGGACGGCCTGCACTCCTGCCCGTCGCTCCTACACACGCTACCGCAGGCGGCGTGTTCGGGACCCGCAGGTGGAGGAGGGCCTATATAGTCAATACAGGGAGGCCCGGATAGCCCTGCAGGTGGCCATCGCTCGCTCTAAAGAGGAGGCAAGGGAGGAAATGTTGCAGGGCCTCAACCAAGATCCGTGGGGGCGCCCTTACAAAACTGCTCGCAACCAGTTGCGGGCGCGCGGCGCCCCCCTGACCGAGACCATGGACCCCGAACTTCTGTGTTCCGTGGTCCGGGAACTCTTCCCATCGTCTGACGGTCACTCTCCGCCAAGCATGGCTCCTCCGCGAGCTGTGGCGAGCGCGGTCTCTACTGAGGGCGACCCTCCTGCTGTCGAGGAGGAGGAGTTTCGGGCGGCGATCGCACGACTGAAAGGGAAACGGACCGCTCCCGGTCCCGACGGGGTCCCGGGCAAAGTCTTAGGTCTCTCCCTGCGCCATCTCGGGGATCGCCTTCGCGAACTGTTCGATGCGTGTCTTCGCACCGGGCAGTTCCCGAAGGTCTGGAAGGATGGCATTCTGTGCCTCCTGCGTAAGGAGAACCGACCCGCGGACGACCCGTCTGGCTATCGACCGATCGTGCTGTTGGATGAGGTTGGCAAGGTATTCGAGAGGCTTGTCGCCCTCCGCCTCATCCAACATCTTTCTGAAGTGGGGCCAAATTTGTCCCAGAACCAATTTGGGTTCCGTGTGGGGCGCTCCACTATGGACGCGCTCACGGGACTGAGGGAGCTGGTGGAGGACGCCACTGGTAGAGGGGAGAGCGTGTTGGCGGTGTCATTAGACATCGCAAACGCCTTCAACACTCTCCCCTTTCGTACTATTCTAGAGGCGCTTCGGTATCACGGGGTGCCCCAATATTTGCTGCGCATCATCGGCTGCTACCTAGAGGGAAGGGACATCGTGTTCACTGGCCAGAGTGGTGTGGCCAATCGTCACCCCATGTCCCGCGGCGTTCCACAGGGCTCCGTTCTGGGGCCCCTCTTATGGAACGTCGGGTACGACTGGGTCCTTCGTGCCGCCCTCCCCCCGCGTGTAAAACTTTTCTGCTACGCAGATGACACACTTGTCACTGCGAGAGGGGGGGACTTAGAGGAGACCCTTAGGCTGGCCTCGATCTACACCACTTTGGTCGTGAGGCGTATCGAAGCGCTGGGTCTGAAGGTGGCCCTGCACAAGACCGAGGCCCTTCTATTTCATGGACCTCGCAGGGGAGCGCCACCAGGCCGAGAGATAACGGTGGCTGGCGTGAAGGTGACACTGTCGCGTCACCTAAAATATTTAGGCTTGGTGATAGACGGGCGGTGGGGGTTCGACGAGCATTTTCGTCGCCTCGAACCCCGCCTTTTGGGTGCTGCCGATGCGCTCGGGCGTCTTCTCCCAAATGTTGGGGGCCCGAGCGCCTCAGTTCGACGCCTCTATGCGGGCATAGTGCGCAGCATGGCGCTGTACGGCGCCCCGGTGTGGGCGGACGCTCTCGGCCCCCGGGCCATCGCGTCTCTTCATAGGGCGCAGCGCGCCATGGCTCTGAGAGCACTACGTGCTTACCGGTCTGTGTCCCACACTGCAGCGTGTGTACTCGCGGGTACTCCCCCGTGGGAGATTTCAGCCCACGTCCTGGCGGCCGCCTACCGCGTCAGAGTGGATGCAAGGGCGGACGACCGGCGCCTGGCGCCGAGGGAGAGGGCCTCCGCCTTGGAGGAGGCTATAACCGAGGCGTTCCGCGTGTGGTTTGAGGAGCTCGAAGAGCAAAGGGGTTCGACCTCGGTCTCTGGTACTTTGTCCAGGACCTTGGAGGCCATGCACCCCTTTCTCACCACGTGGGCGGACCGGCGCCACGGGTCGCTCTCCTACCACTTGGTGCAGATTCTCAGCGGCCACGGTTCTTTCGGCCGCTACCTGCACCGCATCGGTAGGGAGCCGACCCCCGAGTGCCACCATTGTGATGCGGCGGAGGATACAGCGCAGCACACCTTAGAGGTGTGCCCGGGTTTTTCTTCGCGGCGCCAGGAGTTGACCGCCGTCATAGGTGACGATCTCTCCCTCCAAAACGTGGTCTGCATCATGTTGGAGGGAGAAGAAATGTGGGACGCGGTAAACTCCTTCTGCGTAGACGTCATGACGCAGAAGGAGGACGCGGAGAGAGCCCGGGAAGAGGATCCCGAGGCTGCTCCCTGCCGCCGCCGAAGGTTGGGGCGGAGGAGGCGGATGTACGCCCGCCTACTTCCTCCTGACGGCAACCAGCGGGGTCCAGGCCTGGGAAGCCCGGGCCCTGCACTGCACAGGTTGCCGCCAGTCGCTGATCCCCTGGATGCCCCGGGGGATCACCGGCCCTCCCATTTTGGGGGGGTGAGTGGGGCTCGCCATAGGCGAGCAGTCGCCGACGAGGTCGTGGATGTGTTCTCGCGAGTTCCCATGACCTTGTCAGGCAGTGACGCCTCCCTCCCCGGCGTGCCCTCTTCGTCTGAGGACGAGGAGGATGCGGCGGTGATGGAGGTGCTCGCGCCAAGGCGTATGTGAGGGGCATCGGTGGGTTTTAGTCGGTAGGCCGCGGCATTGCACTTTCTGAGGGGCATTCTGTCTGCCCCCAGAAGCCGCGGAGAGTCCGACATATCCTCGCGTATCCCAAAACGCGGGGCATGCGTAAAGCATTTCCCATCGTAAAAAAAAAAAAAAAAAAAAAAAAAGGTTAGGTTAGGTTAGGTTAGGTTAGGTTAGGTTAGGTTAGGTTAGGTTAGGTTAGGTTAGGTTAGGTTTTTTTTTTTTTTTTTTTTTTTTTTTTTTTTTTTTTTTTTTTTTTTTTTTTTTTTTTTTTTTTTTTTTTTTTTTTTTTCAACTGCTCCCCAGACTCGAGGTCCAGGCCTTTTTATATCTACTTTTCTCATTCATTCCAGTTCTCTCAAGTATGCCTCTCGCACTTTTATGCTGCATTCTGTATCTTTCTTTCATTCTTATCCTCATTCATACCTTTTTGCTGGTGGGATGCCAGCCTATCTAGCTACTTTTTATTCTATATTTATTAATAGCAGGGTAAATAAGTTCACACATATCTTTTCTTATTACTTACAAGTCTCTTGCATCAGAGTATAAACAACATTGTCTATAATTCCTAATTTTCTTTCCTAAATTTACATTACATGTTTTTATTGTTCTTAACATTACTTCTAATTTTCTTAATTATTTGTTCTATTTCTATTTACTACTTACAAGTTTATTTTTACTTTCTATCTACTATTTTACAATAGTTAATATATCTTAGATTTATACATTGTTTTCCTAATCTTTATATTTATTACAATTTAGCCGTTTACAAATAAAGGGCCCGTTAACAATTATTTGGCCTTTTTATTACTTCCTTAATTTCTATTACAATTTCTTATATCTACTTACTTATTACAAATTTGCTTAGTTGCAATACGCATGGTTCGGTCTATGATTCTTTACCTCTACTACATATTCCTTAAAATCTACGTTCTATTTTCAATCTTATTATTTAGGTAGTTTTTTATATATACTAACGATATATAGTACTATCCTATTTCTTTTCTTATGCTAATTTACAATCTTTAAAATTAGAATTCACTCCACTTTTGGGTTGACGGACTACTAATTTTTTAAGAGTTCTAATTACAATTTTTTAATTTTTTATTTATTACATTTATGCGCCTAATTTTTTTTTTTTTTTTTTTTTTTTTTTAAAAACGATTTTGTCTAATGGGGTTACAATTATTATCTAATGCGTAATGTTTGCCTAGTTATTATTTAAGTAATTTTACAATTATTTATATTATCTTATTTATTAACGTATTCTTTAATTTTAAGGTAGTTATTATATATTCTTTTTAATATATAATGCTATCCTTTTTCTTTTCTATTTATATTTGTCTTCTTATTTAATATTATTTTCAATACTTGTTTGTATAAATTTTAATTTTGAATTTTGAATTCTTAATTATGAATTTTACTATTTATTTAATAACTGTTTTTTAAGAAATTGTTTTATTTATATCAAAATTCATATATTCAAAATATGAGTTTTGAATTTTTAAGTGAAATGTGCAATTTAGTATCTACATTTTAAATTCCAAATTTAATTTGTAGTACGTGTTGTGGAGTGGTAGTGGAGTGAGATGGTGTAGGTGTTGTAGCCGTGTCATTCCGTGTAGTAGGATGTGGTTGACCTCGCTAGGTAATCCCATTTCTGCTTGACCGGGCATTCGTCGCTGTAGGCGCTATGGTCGGTCTTTTTATGCCCCGCATGCGCACAGTTGCAGCATTCCGGAGGAGACATAGCGAGCCAAGCTTCACAGTTGGCCCGCAAATGTGGACCTCCGCAATGGCTGCATCTGTCCGCATCGTGCGTGCAGTATTTTCTGCCGTGCCCGTACGCCAGGCAGCGCGAACACTGAATAAGGGGAGACTGGTCCTCCACCCTGACCCGCTGGAGGTCAACGTGGAGTACTCCAGCCTCCACCATCCTGTGCCATAAGATCGGACTTACCTGCAGTATTACATGCGATGCATGCGGGTTTCTAGTTCGCTTCTTATATTTTATTTTTATTCTCTTGTCTTCTTCTTTTATGTCTTCCCATATATTTGAATTCTGCTTTTCAATGGCCGCGAGCAGTGCTTCGTCATTCAGGTCTTCTGATATCACCACGTCTTTAAGTATTGTAAGCGGGTCCTTGTTCTCGATGTGTGTGACTTTTAGCTTTTGGTCTTGTTTTGCTATTCTGGTGGTCACTTGCTCAAGGTCTGCTTTGTGGCGGCATCCCAGGATAACTTTTTGGTTTTTGGCCTTCCTAATCTTATCTATTTTGATGCCTGCCTTCGTGGCGTCGACCGCGCGCCTCACTCTCTCGAGGACCTCCCCGCTGGTTTCCTCAGCGTCGTCTGAGGTCACTACGACAGAGTGAAGCGCCGGGACTGGACGGTGTTTCGTGGTTTTAGGAGCCGCAGCGACGGCTGCATACGACAGCTTGCGAGATGGAGTTGCAGCTGTAGGCTGGTGGTCTGCCTGTTCTAGAAGCGTATGCACCGTTTCCACTTTGGTTTTTACATCTGCGACATTTCCGCCCACCGCGCTAGTGGCGGCGCTCAGGTCCGAAATGCCTGTCCCTATGGTCTCGCTCAGATCTTTGTGAGCTTCGCAGATGTTCCTATTCACCGTGTTCAGCGTTGTGTCCATGGCCTCTAACTTTGCGAGATGCCTGTTGTTATGATAGGCGATGTCGCCCAGGCTCGTCTCGATCTCCACCAGCTTGTTAATTAACAATTTACCCTCCTGGCTTGATGTTTCTGCCTGGGATGATGTAGGCCGCGGAGCGTTCTCGAGCGCGGCAGCTTGATTTGCCAGGATTTTATTCTGTTCTTTCAATCTTTTCCCCAAGTCCATGTGGGACTCTGTGACAAGCAACTTGATCTCCTCCAACTCCTCCTTCAAGGATTCCATCCTGTTGCCTGCCACAGTGTCCTCACTTCCGGCAGTAGGCGCTTTCAGTGTTGTAGCAGCCTGTAGTGCGAGCTTGAGGTTCTCCTTCTCCATATCAGTATAACGTTTGCTCAAGTCGAAGAGGAGCAAGAGACCGCGCTTCGAGTGCTGTTCCAAATGTTCCTTGATATCCCTCCTCATTTGTGGGTACTCTTTGATCTTTAGAGGGACATTTTCCATTGAGACCATCAGTTCCTGGAGAACTTCACTGAAGGTCTTCTTGGCGAATTCGTCAGGAATCTTTTCATAAGTCCTCTTAAGGTCAATAGACTTACGTTGAACGTTCCTGCGTTTTAAGAAGTTTTCCGTAGGGTCCTGAATCCCGGTCAATGGCTCTGACGTGCCAGGTGGTGAAGATCCCGGTTGTTTCCGGGGACTCTGGATTTTCCCTATCTTACCCACAGGTGTATGGACGAAAGCCATCTCGGAAAAAGTCAAGGTATGGGGGGGAGCAGTATTGTCAGTTTGTATAAAGTGTAAAATGTAAAAATGTATATGTAAATATTATATATATTTGTCAAAAAGTGTCAAGTGCGTCCTGCGCAATATAGCTTGTCCAAATTTTATACCGAAAATTTCGTTTTTAAAAAGATTTTTACAAAGAAGTCAAAATATTTTGTTTTGTTATGTAGAGTCACAATAGTGACTCTACGTCTCTACACTTTTAAAATGTCGAAGGGGGTGATAAACTACACCTGCCCGTGAAAAAAGAAAATTTTTAGGAAATTTTTCCTAAAAGTTATACCTATTTTACATAAAAACAAGATGGCTGCCAAAATGGCGGCTCCGACCGGGTCGCGTCTTATGGGGCGTTTGTAGCCCTCGCAATGCCCTACAGCCTGATACCAGTCCCGACTCTGTGGGACCAGTAGTTCCCGAGTTATCCCAAAGGTAATTATTGGGTAAATGTTGCCTAACTTGGGTAAGTTTCCAATATCTCGGAAACTACTGGTCGCTCAGAACTAGGGTTTTGGGTTGTTGCATAGAGGGGTCGAAGGCCTATCGATTGGTGGGACCAGCTCGAAAAATTTACCGAAGTGGTAAATTGGTAAATTTACCCCACTAGGCTGGTAAAGGTCCCTCGGGGAGCCTCTATGCAAAAATCCCCAGCCCTGTAGCCCAAATAGTTTGGGAGGTACGACCCTTCAAAGTTTTTCAAAATGGCGTCCAAGATGGCGGACGCCAACTTTGAGGGGTAGTATCTCAGCCGTTATCAGGGCTAGAGTCCCCGGGTTTGGGGCAGTCAGGGAGCCCCGGCAAACTCTATCTCGCAAGATCGCTAGGGGGGGGGGCAAGAATAAAAATCAAAATTTAGGGATTCCAAGGATGGGGAGGGGTGGGGAATAAAATTCTTCGCACCCTAGCTAAAGACGCGACCGCGCTAGGACGAATATTGCGGGAGCTATGGCAAATCCAAAAAATTTTGAAAAATTTTTTGAGAATTTTCAAAAAATTCTCACGCCCAAACTATTGGTCCCAGAGAAACGGGGTTTCTTCTGGGAGGGTTGGCAGATCGTGGGCTACCCCTTCCACTATGTGGAAACGCGAAATTCCAACAATGTGGAATTTCGGGGAAATTTGCCCGGGGCCCGAAAGATGGACTATTTCCACTCCCTACTCTGGAAACCCCGGCTCTCTACGGCCAAAGACTTGAGAGATATTGGCGTTCCAATAAATTACCCGACTTGGGTAAAAATAACCAAAATGGCCGCCAGTCGGGTAAATTCTTGGTTTTAGCCCTAGAGCCCTGGTGTTCGGGCTTTTTGGATGTCCGGGGAGGAGTCCTAAGCAAATATGGACCCTCCAGCCCCCTACGTCCTACCCTAAAAAACCTATGTTAAAAATAAACCTAAAAATTAAAATATCTTCCGCGATATTCGTCCTAAAATTACAAACTAAAAACCTAAAAATAAAGCACACCGAACACAATAATACACAATAAACCAATTTCAAAAAAGTCCAAACACAAAAGCACAATTTGAAGGGGAAGTTTTTACCCTTATCTTCAAAAATTTATATCTTGGGACTTATAAGTCCGATTTCAAAAATTAAAATTTTGTATAGAAGGGCCTAATAGGTTCTAATTTTAGAAAATATAAACTTAGATAATCATGAATAAAAATTTTGAGATATAAATTTTTGAAAAATTTTAAAATTTTAAACTTAAATAACTTAGCTTGTTTCTATCCAATCTTGAAAAACGAAGTGTCGCGTAGCTCACCCGGCTGCCCCGCGTCTGCTGGACCCCTTCAAACCACCCGGCCGCCCCGGGAAGACTGACCTCGTGGTTGAAGGTTATTTCTTTTTCTTTTAATATTTCAGCGGGTATTGTCGCTAAAAATCTGCAACAGGCACCGGCGTGTAGGGCGCGCTGACGCGCATACGGCGAAATGTTGAGATCCCACGCGTCTTGCAAATTGCGGACACAGTGGGCGAAAAACAGCCAATTTTTTGCACTAAGCACGTGTCAATTTCACTTTTCACTTAATAACTTTAAGGGCACTGCACTGATTTTTGCACACGTTTCACTATCATGTAGAGCGCGTTGAGGCGCAACTTTTGGTATATCGCACTAGTTGCTGCGATAAGAAAAACCTATTTTTTCGAATTTTTTAGTGCGGAGCACACGTGTTTTAGCTGCTTATACTTCGGCGTTCGGAGTGCAACTGGTTAGGTTAGGTTAGGTTAGGTTAGGTTAGGTTAGGTTAGGTTAGGTTAGGTTAGGTTAGGTTAGGTTAGGTTAGGTTAGGTTAGGTTAGGTTAGGTTAGGTTAGGTTAGGTTAGGTTAGGTTAGGTTAGGTTAGGTTAGGTTAGGTTAGGTTAGGTTAGGTTAGGTTAGGTTAGGTTAGGTTAGGTTAGGTTAGGTTAGGTTAGGTTAGGTTAGGTTAGGTTAGGTTAGGTTAGGTTAGGTTAGGTTAGGTTAGGTTAGGTTAGGTTAGGTTAGGTTAGGTTAGGTTAGGTTAGGTTAGGTTAGGTTAGGTTAGGTTAGGTTAGGTTAGGTTAGGTTAGGTTAGGTTAGGTTAGGTTAGGTTAGGTTAGGTTAGGTTAGGTTAGGTTAGGTTAGGTTAGGTTAGGTTTCCAAGTGTTGACCGGCCATGGGTGCTTCGGAGACTACCTCCATATGATCGAGAGGGAGACGAGCCCCATGTGCCATGAGTGCGGCGCCGCTCGGGACTCGGCGCAGCATACCCTGGCGGATTGCGCGGCCTGGAGCAGGCAGCGTCAAACTCTCACCAATGTGGTGGGAACAGACCTCTCCTTGCCCAGCGTGGTTAAGGCCATGCTGGACAATGACGGGTCCTGGGAAGCTATGGTCTCGTTCTGCGAGGAGGTGATGACGGAAAAAGAGACCATGGAGCGGCTCCGCGAGGGTGAAGCCCAGGCGGACTCGATAAGACGCAGACGACCGGGGGGTCGACGGCGGCAGTATGCCCGCAATTTTCCCCCCTAACGTAGGTAGTGGAGGGGGCCTTCAGTCCCCTCCGGTGGTGTATAGACGGGTGAGGCAGCAGACGACGGCTCGAGATGCTAGAGTCTGCATTGCACAGCCTTTCTCCGTCTGGGGGGACGTTGCATTGTGACGTGACGTCCTCCGCGTGGTGGAGGCCCCGGCCTAAAAGCTGGGGCCGGCCGGGGCGGGGTGGTTGCTTCCCAAGAAGGAACCCATCCCGCCGCGAACCGGCAGTGAGGTCACAACGGGGGGTTTTAGCGGATATGCCCCCGTGCACATCCGACGAGCTTTTGACTTGCCGGATGTGCGCGGAGGAGAGCTCCGGACTCGCTTGGTCGCAATCTCAGCGGCCAAGAAGTTGGTAATCCGAGGTCCCCTCGACAAAAAAAAAAAAAAAAAAAAAGGTTAGGTTAGGTTAGGTTAGGTTAGGTTAGGTTAGGTTAGGTTAGGTTAGGTTAGGTTAGGTTAGGTTAGGTTAGGTTAGGTTAGGTTAGGTTAGGTTAGGTTAGGTTAGGTTAGGTTAGGTTAGGTTAGGTTAGGTTAGGTTAGGTTAGGTTAGGTTAGGTTAGGTTAGGTTAGGTTAGGTTAGGTTAGGTTAGGTTAGGTTAGGTTAGGTTAGGTTAGGTTAGGTTAGGTTAGGTTAGGTTTTTTTTTTTTTTTTTTTTTTTTTTTTTTTTTTTTTTTTTTTTTTTTTTTTCTTTCCTTCTACCTCTAACATAGGGTCAGAGCCTGTTTTTACATTTTAATTTTTGTCTACTCTTTCATACCAGTTCTCGCATTAATGCCTCTCGCACATTCATACTGCATACTACACTTTCATACATCATCATTTATACTATAACGGCCGGGAAAGACCGCCTAATCTATCTATTAGCAGGTGGGACGCCTGCCTAACTCTAATTTTCCTATTCTATTTTTTATCTTATTTTTAATCTCTGGGGTTCTGAGGGAACACAACAACAACTTTTTCTTTATTAATATCATTTTGATACAATATTCTTACTTATTTCTAGTACATTATTTCTTACATGCTATTTTATTTCTTATTCTAATACATTATTTCTTACATGCTATTTTATTTCTTATTTTAATACATTGGTTCTTATTACACAAAATCTTTCTTTTACAAATCCGTTTTGCAGTTTTAATCCTATTTTGTTAACATTATTTCTTACACTATATATTTTATATGCTAAGGAATAATATACAATTATATTATTTTAACATACTTTGCTAATCAGTTTTGTTTTTCTTATTCACTTTTATGACTATATTTTTACAAAACGTCAGGAATGAATTCCTTTCCTTATCTGACATTATTTCTTCTATGTTTCCTAAAGTAATTTTACAGCCAAGTTTTTGTTCAACATTGAACCTTTCTATTTGAAACTGGGGACAATCAATTATTAGGTGTGGAAGGGATTCGGGAGTTTCGGGGTCACAGGAGCACGATGGGTTATCCTTGCACTTGAACCTATGCAAGTACTCGGAGAACCCACCGTGCCCTGTCATTGTTTGGGTCAATATGGGGTCAATTTCTATCTTCCTAACGATTCTATATGCCCTAGCAGCATTTGGGAAGAACAACTTGGTTACTGCAGCTGTTTTGCCGGTTTCATACCTGCGGTTCCATTCGTCAAGCGAAAGCATACGGATGTTTCGCTTGACGAACGAAATCGGGCAGAGGTCGTATTTTGGCCTAGTCTTTAATTTCAATGCCGCCTCTTTCGCCAGTTGGTCAGCGCGCTCATTTCCTACGAGCCCTACGTGGGCTTTGATCCAGAATAAACTGACTTGTTTATTCTGGTCTCTGGCTACCCTTATGTTTGCCCTGGTTTCGACGGCTAGGGCGTGCAGGCACTCTAAGCTTGTGACAGATTGGAGCGCGGCCGTAGAATCGCTGTAAATTGCGCAGGTGGTTTCTCTACGCTGTGTTATAAGTCTCACCGCTTCGCATATCGCCAAGAGTTCAGCCTGGTATACAGTACAGTATGATGGTAGAGCAAGTTTGACGGCCTTAACTTCGGTTTCTCTATTCCACAAAGATAGAGCTGCTCCGACTCGGCCGTCAATCTTGCTACCATCTGTAAAGATGCGCAGATCATAGTCGCTATTGGCATCAGTTTGGGTCTGATCTACCAGGGTTTGGAACTCGAGGCGCATATGTTCGGCGGGATGCGGGGCATCAAGCGCAGAGGCCGGTCGCTCGACCTCCCTATCACCCAGCGCTGACTGGGGCACTCCCTTTTTGGCCTCATATAATGAGGCCGCCTCACGAATTCGGAGGTCTAGGGGGAGGATCCCGGAAATGATCAGCGCTGCGTGCAGGGAGACCGTGCGATAGGCCTTGCAAATTTTTTGCGCTATTCCTCTCTGTACAGCATTTAAGTGTTTCTGCACGCCCAGCTTTGACGCGGCAGGAGCCCAGGCACTCGCGGCGTACATTATAATTGGCTCGACAGTCGCTATATAAATTGTCCTGACAACCTCCGGGTGCAGCCCCCAACTGACTTTTGCAGCCCTCGAGAGTTGCTTACTAATACCTATTGCCTTCTTGCATACATTAGCCACGTGTGCATTGAAAGTTAGTTTATCGTCTATTGTTAGGCCCAATATTTTTATTTCGCGGGATAGCATAATGTCCACCCCGCCCATGGTCAGATGTGGGGTGTCGTATTTTAACTTTTTTGTCATGACCATTGCGTTGGTCTTATTAGGTGCAAACTTTAGTTTATTCCTGACACCCCACATCCGAACATGCTCGAGGGTGGCATTAGCCTGCGTTTGAATTTCTTGGGCCGTATTCCCTACGAAAACGAGCACTACGTCGTCCGCAAATGCTTGGCAGTAGTCTCCCCTTTCCACTAAGCTTTTCAGGAGGGGGTCAAGTAACAAATTCCATAGGATGGGGCCTGCTATTGATCCCTGAACGCACCCCTTATTCGTTCCGGCACTGTGCTCTTCGCCACCATATCGAACCGAAACGGTCCGGTTTGAGAGATAACTGTCAAATACTTTTCTTATGTTGATGGGGCAGTTTTCTTCCGCTAGCCTCGTCCTAATCGCCGGCCACCATGCATTATCAAAGGCTCCCTCTATGTCTAGCGATACGAGCGTCACAATTTTCTTTTCTGCTAGTTTCGTACGTATGAGCTGCACTAGATTATAGAGGGAGTCCTCCGTACTTCTCTGAGGCATAAAGCCATATTGATTAGGACTCATCTTTGGCAGGATATGAAATTTAAGTCGTGCTACCAGCATTTTTTCGTATATTTTTCCGAGCACAGGTAGCAGTCCAATCGGTCGATATGCCTTGGGGATGCTGTAATTGTTTTTGCCCGGCTTCCTGAGGACCACGACTGTGGCTTTCTTCCATTCCAGCGGGAAGTAGTGAAGTTCGAGGCATTTGTTTATCAGGGCTAAAAATAGCGCCGGGTCCTCGTTGATGGCATGGAGGCAAATGTCCGCCGTAAAACCTTCCGCCCCTGGGGCCTTCTTTGGATTAAAGGAGTCGATGGCGCGCTTGAGCTCGGTCATTGTAAATGGGGGATCGCAAGATCCATATTGTTCACCCGCGTTTACTTCTTCCGCTTTCCGTCTTATTTCGCGATGCTCATCGTTATCCAATTCTGTGGTGTCCCTGGGGTAAAAAGTCTCGGCCAACAATTTGACGGATCCCCTAAAGTCCTGCGTTTCCCCATCCTTTACCAATGGAATATCTTCGTCCCGTTTTGTAGTTCTTCCTATCACCCTGTATATCCCTTCCCAAAGTCCCTCCTTGTCTTGTTTCCCGCAAAACCCTTTCCAGCTCTCAGTTTGAGCCTTTTTTGCCTCTTCTTCGTAATGTACCTTTCTCTCCAAGTACTCCTCAACCACCTTTTGTCTCCGAATGGGGGCAGCACATCTGATACGCCGTTTTCTGGTTATCACCTCTGCTTTTAATTCCTCCAGCTCCTTTGACCACCACGGGATAGTAAGTTTGTTGTCGTTCTTCTTTTCAGGTATGCTTACCTTACAGGCTTCTGTAATTATCTTGTTATACCTGTTTATTGCGGTCTCTATCCCTTCCACCGTGTTTATCTCACTTACCTCCGTTGGATTTAGGCTATCGTCTTCCTTAAATTGGGCGAATTTCTCATGAAATTCGCTCCAATTTGCCTTCTTCGTGTTGTATCTCCTTGTCGTTCTCTCAACCTTTAAGCCCTTGGATCTTTCCAACAGTAGGTATAGTGAGATTCCATTGTGGTCAGAGCCCGTTAGGTCTTCCACCACTTTCCAGTCGGCGACTCTGTCCAGTAGATCGGTGGTGCAGAAGGTGACGTCCACGAAGCTTGAATAGTGTTTGCCCCCTCGGATCGTGTCAAAGGTGGGAGTATCTCCTTGGTTTAGAATATGGAGGTCAAGTTCATGTATCATCTCGGTCAGATCTTGACCTCTATTGTCTATTTCTGGGCTACCCCACCAAGTGCTTTTGGCATTCGCATCTCCTCCTATGATTATTCTTCTGGCTCCGATTTTGGCGATGATTCGCCTTATGTGGTCGATGTAAGGTCCGATTGGTTGGTCTGGTTCAAAGTAATATGAGACGAATGTTGTCCGCCAGGCTCTGGTGTGGGCCGTCACTACCACGATGTTGTTTGTAGTGTAGTCCGGATATTGCTCGATGTTTAAATCCGGGTCCAGGATTACAATTGCTGCTTTGACGGCCCCATCGTCATTGCCTTGGAAGATTCTTGCTCCACTTTGCGTTTTCACTCTATTCACCGCACCAACATAAGGCTCTTGGATAAGTGCAATCGCCGCCTTCCTTTTGGTTGCCTCAAGCAGGAGTTCGTTTGTTGCCAGCTTCTTTCTCTGCAGATTAGCCTGTAGCACGAGGTAGGGATTTTTCACATGGGTGCCCTTAGCAATATGCTATAGTTTTGCGGGCTAATCTGTCCCACCTCTTCCTAACAGGGCATTCATTACTAAATGCATTATGGGTTCTCCCGGTTTGGTCAATCTTTTCCCTATAGCAGTTCTTGCAGGAAGGCGGGTCACCAGCTTTCCAGATGCTACATTCCGATTTAAGGTGGGGGCCTGCGCAGTGAATGCATATTTCAGTCTTACCATCTGTGCAGTGTCGCTTACTGTGCCCGTATCCCAGACACGCGGTACACTGAACTAGGGGCGACTGGTCTTCTACCCTTATCCTTTGCATCCCTATGTGAGCCGTGCCGTACTCAGTTGCTCTCTTCCAGATGGTGGGAGAAGTGGAAACTACCAGGTGCATCGTTTGAGGGTTCCTGGCCTTTCTACGGTACTTGACCTCTATTCTGTTATCCTCCTCTCCCAAACCCTGGAATATGCGTTGGTTTTGGTTCCTAATGGCGACTAGAAGCTCCTCATCCTTACGATCTGAAAGAACGTCTTTAAAGATTAGAAGAGGGTCCTTGTTTTTCATATCTTGGACAATTAGGTTCTTCGCGTCTTTCTCTATTCTATCTTTGACTTTCTTCCGTTCCTCTTTCGTGCTGCAACTTATTATCACCTTTCTGTCCTTTGCCTTTCGGACTCTCTCAACTGTCACCCATCCTTCTTCCAATTTCAGGGTGTTTTCGACTTTCTTCATCACTTCTTCACCCGTTTCCTGTTCCTCTGTGGAGGTTATAACCACAGAGTGGAGTGTGTTCCCGGCACCACTCTGCGGTTTGCCCATATTGGTAGACGCAGCTACATTCGCATATGTCCTCTCGGCCGTCATTTCACCTAACTTTTTTATTTCGTCGGTGACTACTTCCAGTTTAACGGCTACTCCTCCTATTTTTTCCAGCAGAGGACTGGCACAGGCCCGCACATTCGAATCTGTGGCGTGAAAGTGCCCTTCCATCGTTTCCTGGAGGTCCTCGAGGCGCTTTAGCAGAATACTAGCAACCCGCTGGTCACAACCCGAACAAGAGGACTCCGATGATTTTCTTGGTGACACCGCTGAGGCTAGGCTTGGGGTATGCTTTTGCGTCTCTATAATGGATATGTCCTGGGTGTTGTCACTTCGCATACTCTTTTCAATTTCAAGGAGTCGTAGCATGGACGATTCGTAACCTTTCCTCAGATAGTCTTTGATGTCATTACGCATACTCGGGAACGCCTTCACTTTATCAGGTATGCCTTCGATGAATTGCATAACCGTCTGGAGCATGACTTCGGTGCGCTCAGTTTTTATTTCTTCATAAATTTCGCCTGCGCTAAACTTGGTAACCAAACCAATGGTTTCCCTTTTTCTCCCAGTAGACTTCAAAAAAGGTCGTACGGCGCCGCTGGCAGACGGTGATGGGGCGGCAAACTTAGTAGTCAGATGTTTAGGGTCTACTTTTGTCGTTTTAGTGATGGGGGTAGAGTTCTGCGTCATGCCAGCCTCTGAACTCGCGTTTAATCCTTCGACAATCTTTTTAACGCCCCTTGTATGCGTCTTTGATGGTGATAACCTTGGGATGGGCTTAGGGTTAGATGGAGTCCTTACAGTACTCATGTCGTTAGAGGTATGCGTCAAAATAATATAATAATAAAATGCAAAATAATTAATGTAACAATTGTAAAAGTTGTAAAAGTTTAATAATTAAATTTGAACTTAAAATTAGGGGGATTAAAATTCGCCAAATGACGGATTCTATGTCAGCGGCTTGCGCAGTCTCGACTTAAGAACAAACACTGTCAATAAAAATTTAATGTAGGTAAATTTACCTAGGCTGTATGCAAAAAGGCAATGTCAGGGTTTTTTATGTGTAGAGTCGCAAAAAACGACTCTACGTCTCTAGTTTTTGGAAATGTCAGAGGGGGTGGCAAAATACACCCGCCAGTGAAAACCGCGAATTTTTGCGAATTTTATCCGCGAAGTTACACTTAAACAACTAAAAAACAAGATGGCGGCCAAAATGGCGGCTCCGATCGCCTTAAGTCCTACAGGGCGATTGTAGCCCTTGCCGAGCCCTACAACCCGACCCCTCGTACGCCCCTTTACGACCAATAGTTTCCGAGTAATCGGCGCCGGAAATTCCCGGAGAAACCGGATAAAAACCGGATAAAGGCCGATATCCCGGGAAGTATTGGGCGAAGTACCCGGGTATGTGGTATTTCCTGGTTCCTCTCACTGAGCCCGACCCCCCGGTGGGGTTTTTGGAAACTAATTTCCAAGGTCACCCTAGGGTGATATGACCCCACCAGGATGGTAGAGTGGGTCCGGGGAGACCAACCAGACAAATCCCCGTCGCTCTAGCCCCAATAGTTTGGGAGATATGGCCCTCCAAACTTTTTCAAAATGGCGTCCAAGATGGCCGCCACCAACTTTGGAGGGCTGTAGCTCCGGCCCTATTGGAGCTAGGTACCCGGTGTTTGGGTTTATTGGGGGTGCCCTGGCGAGATCTACCTCGCAAGCCGAAAAAATCGGGGTAAAAAACAAAAGTGGGAAAAATGGGGTTTTTGGGGTTGGAAAGGGTAGAGGGGGGAAAAATACACAGGATATTTTAAAGGTCCACTCTAATCGGGTGGATAGTTTGGGAGCTATAACGGTTCCAAAATTTGGTCCCCCAGGGGGACTAATGGTCCCCCTAATATTCCAAAAATCGTAGCTCCCAAACTATTGGTCGTAGAGGCGCGGGGTTTTCTGCGGCGTGTTGGGGGGACACTGGGCTACAATGTACACGGGCCAGAATCCGGATATAGACACTATATGGAGTTAAGCGTTCTCACCCCACCAGGCCGCAAGAGGGTCTAAAAATAGGCCCTACTGTGGAAGCCTCGCCTCTCTAGGACCAAAGACACAGAAGTTATTCAAGGGAGAAAATTTATCCGGATTTCAACAAAATGGCCGCCAATCCGGATAAAACGTAAACAAAGGCCTAGCCCACCGGTGTTTGGGCTTACTAGTGATGCCAGGGACACCTAAGACCTATGGTAGGCCGACCTAACCCCTATCTATATACCCCTAAAAAATAACACAGAAAATAACTTTAAAAATTAAATATCTAAAAAAGTATAACTCCTAAAAATATAAATGGGGTACCTAAAAATAGCACATACAGTACACAACAAAACACAAAAGAAATTTTGAAAAACGGACTTAAAGCCAAAGCACAATCGGTGGGGGAAGTTTCAACCCCTAACTTCAAAAATTAATAACTCCCTAATTATAGGTCCGAAAATTAAAATTTAAAAACTATATGAAAGATATTAACTAGTACTAATTTTCAAAATTTAGACAAAATTTACTGTCATACAAATTTTTTGAGATATTAATTTTTGAAATTTTTGAAATTTTTAAAATCTAAAAACTCAGCTGCTTCTTGTCCGATTTTGAAGATCGAGGTATCCAGTGACTCGCCCCGTTGCGCCGCTCCTGCTGAACACCTTCAAAACACCCGGCCGCGCCGGGAAGTCCGACCACGTGTTTTCAGGTTAGTTGGTTTTTCCCTTTTATCCCTTAGGATATTAACGGGAAAAATCTGGAACTCAGCTCGTTGTGAAGAGGGCGCAAAGGCGCACACGCCGACAATTCGCAATCCCACGCGTCTCGCAAATTGCGGACACAGTGGGCGAAAAACAGACGAAATTTTGCAACTTTTCACTTAACTTTTCACTTTTTCACTAATAACTTTTCCAACTGTGATCCGATTTTCAATACACTTGCACAATCGGATGCGCCTCGTCAGCGCGCAACTTTTGATATATAGCACGTCGCTGTACACTTTGGATTTACCACTTTTTTCTATTTTTAAGTGTGGAGCGCACGTGGTTTTGATGCTCTCGGTACGGCGGTCGGAGCCAGAAAAGGGTTAGGTTAGGTTAGGTTAGGTTAGGTTAGGTTAGGTTAGGTTAGGTTAGGTTAGGTTAGGTTAGGTTAGGTTAGGTTAGGTTAGGTTAGGTTAGGTTAGGTTAGGTTAGGTTAGGTTAGGTTAGGTTAGGTTAGGTTAGGTTAGGTTAGGTTAGGTTAGGTTAGGTTAGGTTAGGTTAGGTTAGGTTAGGTTAGGTTAGGTTAGGTTAGGTTAGGTTAGGTTAGGTTAGGTTAGGTTAGGTTAGGTTAGGTTAGGTTAGGTTAGGTTAGGTTAGGTTAGGTTAGGTTAGGTTAGGTTAGGTTAGGTTAGGTTAGGTTAGGTTAGGTTAGGTTAGGTTAGGTTAGGTTAGGTTAGGTTAGGTTAGGTTAGGTTAGGTTAGGTTAGGTTAGGTTAGGTTAGGTTAGGTTAGGTTAGGTTAGGTTAGGTTAGGTTAGGTTAGGTTAGGTTAGGTTAGGTTAGGTTAGGTTAGGTTAGGTTAGGTTAGGTTAGGTTAGGTTAGGTTAGGTTAGGTTAGGTTAGGTTAGGTTAGGTTAGGTTAGGTTAGGTTAGGTTAGGTTAGGTTAGGTTAGGTTAGGTTAGGTTAGGTTAGGTTAGGTTAGGTTAGGTTAGGTTAGGTTAGGTTAGGTTAGGTTAGGTTAGGTTAGGTTAGGTTAGGTTAGGTTAGGTTAGGTTAGGTTAGGTTAGGTTAGGTTAGGTTAGGTTAGGTTAGGTTAGGTTAGGTTAGGTTAGGTTAGGTTAGGTTAGGTTAGGTTAGGTTAGGTTAGGTTAGGTTAGGTTAGGTTAGGTTAGGTTAGGTTAGGTTAGGTTAGGTTAGGTTAGGTTAGGTTAGGTTAGGTTAGGTTAGGTTAGGTTAGGTTAGGTTAGGTTAGGTTAGGTTAGGTTAGGTTAGGTTAGGTTAGGTTAGGTTAGGTTAGGTTAGGTTAGGTTAGGTTAGGTTAGGTTAGGTTAGGTTAGGTTAGGTTAGGTTAGGTTAGGTTAGGTTAGGTTAGGTTAGGTTAGGTTAGGTTAGGTTAGGTTAGGTTAGGTTAGGTTAGGTTAGGTTAGGTTAGGTTAGGTTAGGTTAGGTTAGGTTAGGTTAGGTTAGGTTAGGTTAGGTTAGGTTAGGTTAGGTTAGGTTAGGTTAGGTTAGGTTAGGTTAGGTTAGGTTAGGTTAGGTTAGGTTAGGTTAGGTTAGGTTAGGTTAGGTTAGGTTAGGTTAGGTTAGGTTAGGTTAGGTTAGGTTAGGTTAGGTTAGGTTAGGTTAGGTTAGGTTAGGTTAGGTTAGGTTAGGTTAGGTTAGGTTAGGTTAGGTTAGGTTAGGTTAGGTTAGGTTAGGTTAGGTTAGGTTAGGTTAGGTTAGGTTAGGTTAGGTTAGGTTAGGTTAGGTTAGGTTAGGTTAGGTTAGGTTAGGTTAGGTTAGGTTAGGTTAGGTTAGGTTAGGTTAGGTTAGGTTAGGTTAGGTTAGGTTAGGTTAGGTTAGGTTAGGTTAGGTTAGGTTAGGTTAGGTTAGGTTAGGTTAGGTTAGGTTAGGTTAGGTTAGGTTAGGTTAGGTTAGGTTAGGTTAGGTTAGGTTAGGTTAGGTTAGGTTAGGTTAGGTTAGGTTAGGTTAGGTTAGGTTAGGTTAGGTTAGGTTAGGTTAGGTTAGGTTAGGTTAGGTTAGGTTAGGTTAGGTTAGGTTAGGTTAGGTTAGGTTAGGTTAGGTTAGGTTAGGTTAGGTTAGGTTAGGTTAGGTTAGGTTAGGTTAGGTTAGGTTAGGTTAGGTTAGGTTAGGTTAGGTTAGGTTAGGTTAGGTTAGGTTAGGTTAGGTTAGGTTAGGTTAGGTTAGGTTAGGTTAGGTTAGGTTAGGTTAGGTTAGGTTAGGTTAGGTTAGGTTAGGTTAGGTTAGGTTAGGTTAGGTTAGGTTAGGTTAGGTTAGGTTAGGTTAGGTTAGGTTAGGTTAGGTTAGGTTAGGTTAGGTTAGGTTAGGTTAGGTTAGGTTAGGTTAGGTTAGGTTAGGTTAGGTTAGGTTAGGTTAGGTTAGGTTAGGTTAGGTTAGGTTAGGTTAGGTTAGGTTAGGTTAGGTTAGGTTAGGTTAGGTTAGGTTAGGTTAGGTTAGGTTAGGTTAGGTTAGGTTAGGTTAGGTTAGGTTAGGTTAGGTTAGGTTAGGTTAGGTTAGGTTAGGTTAGGTTAGGTTAGGTTAGGTTAGGTTAGGTTAGGTTAGGTTAGGTTAGGTTAGGTTAGGTTAGGTTAGGTTAGGTTAGGTTAGGTTAGGTTAGGTTAGGTTAGGTTAGGTTAGGTTAGGTTAGGTTAGGTTAGGTTAGGTTAGGTTAGGTTAGGTTAGGTTAGGTTAGGTTAGGTTAGGTTAGGTTAGGTTAGGTTAGGTTAGGTTAGGTTAGGTTAGGTTAGGTTAGGTTAGGTTAGGTTAGGTTAGGTTAGGTTAGGTTAGGTTAGGTTAGGTTAGGTTAGGTTAGGTTAGGTTAGGTTAGGTTAGGTTAGGTTAGGTTAGGTTAGGTTAGGTTAGGTTAGGTTAGGTTAGGTTAGGTTAGGTTAGGTTAGGTTAGGTTAGGTTAGGTTAGGTTAGGTTAGGTTAGGTTAGGTTAGGTTAGGTTAGGTTAGGTTAGGTTAGGTTAGGTTAGGTTAGGTTAGGTTAGGTTAGGTTAGGTTAGGTTAGGTTAGGTTAGGTTAGGTTAGGTTAGGTTAGGTTAGGTTAGGTTAGGTTAGGTTAGGTTAGGTTAGGTTAGGTTAGGTTAGGTTAGGTTAGGTTAGGTTAGGTTAGGTTAGGTTAGGTTAGGTTAGGTTAGGTTAGGTTAGGTTAGGTTAGGTTAGGTTAGGTTAGGTTAGGTTAGGTTAGGTTAGGTTAGGTTAGGTTAGGTTAGGTTAGGTTAGGTTAGGTTAGGTTAGGTTAGGTTAGGTTAGGTTAGGTTAGGTTAGGTTAGGTTAGGTTAGGTTAGGTTAGGTTAGGTTAGGTTAGGTTAGGTTAGGTTAGGTTAGGTTAGGTTAGGTTAGGTTAGGTTAGGTTAGGTTAGGTTAGGTTAGGTTAGGTTAGGTTAGGTTAGGTTAGGTTAGGTTAGGTTAGGTTAGGTTAGGTTAGGTTAGGTTAGGTTAGGTTAGGTTAGGTTAGGTTAGGTTAGGTTAGGTTAGGTTAGGTTAGGTTAGGTTAGGTTAGGTTAGGTTAGGTTAGGTTAGGTTAGGTTAGGTTAGGTTAGGTTAGGTTAGGTTAGGTTAGGTTAGGTTAGGTTAGGTTAGGTTAGGTTAGGTTAGGTTAGGTTAGGTTAGGTTAGGTTAGGTTAGGTTAGGTTAGGTTAGGTTAGGTTAGGTTAGGTTAGGTTAGGTTAGGTTAGGTTAGGTTAGGTTAGGTTAGGTTAGGTTAGGTTAGGTTAGGTTAGGTTAGGTTAGGTTAGGTTAGGTTAGGTTAGGTTAGGTTAGGTTAGGTTAGGTTAGGTTAGGTTAGGTTAGGTTAGGTTAGGTTAGGTTAGGTTAGGTTAGGTTAGGTTAGGTTAGGTTAGGTTAGGTTAGGTTAGGTTAGGTTAGGTTAGGTTAGGTTAGGTTAGGTTAGGTTAGGTTAGGTTAGGTTAGGTTAGGTTAGGTTAGGTTAGGTTAGGTTAGGTTAGGTTAGGTTAGGTTAGGTTAGGTTAGGTTAGGTTAGGTTAGGTTAGGTTAGGTTAGGTTAGGTTAGGTTAGGTTAGGTTAGGTTAGGTTAGGTTAGGTTAGGTTAGGTTAGGTTAGGTTAGGTTAGGTTAGGTTAGGTTAGGTTAGGTTAGGTTAGGTTAGGTTAGGTTAGGTTAGGTTAGGTTAGGTTAGGTTAGGTTAGGTTAGGTTAGGTTAGGTTAGGTTAGGTTAGGTTAGGTTAGGTTAGGTTAGGTTAGGTTAGGTTAGGTTAGGTTAGGTTAGGTTAGGTTAGGTTAGGTTAGGTTAGGTTAGGTTAGGTTAGGTTAGGTTAGGTTAGGTTAGGTTAGGTTAGGTTAGGTTAGGTTAGGTTAGGTTAGGTTAGGTTAGGTTAGGTTAGGTTAGGTTAGGTTAGGTTAGGTTAGGTTAGGTTAGGTTAGGTTAGGTTAGGTTAGGTTAGGTTAGGTTAGGTTAGGTTAGGTTAGGTTAGGTTAGGTTAGGTTAGGTTAGGTTAGGTTAGGTTAGGTTAGGTTAGGTTAGGTTAGGTTAGGTTAGGTTAGGTTAGGTTAGGTTAGGTTAGGTTAGGTTAGGTTAGGTTAGGTTAGGTTAGGTTAGGTTAGGTTAGGTTAGGTTAGGTTAGGTTAGGTTAGGTTAGGTTAGGTTAGGTTAGGTTAGGTTAGGTTAGGTTAGGTTAGGTTAGGTTAGGTTAGGTTAGGTTAGGTTAGGTTAGGTTAGGTTAGGTTAGGTTAGGTTAGGTTAGGTTAGGTTAGGTTAGGTTAGGTTAGGTTAGGTTAGGTTAGGTTAGGTTAGGTTAGGTTAGGTTAGGTTAGGTTAGGTTAGGTTAGGTTAGGTTAGGTTAGGTTAGGTTAGGTTAGGTTAGGTTAGGTTAGGTTAGGTTAGGTTAGGTTAGGTTAGGTTAGGTTAGGTTAGGTTAGGTTAGGTTAGGTTAGGTTAGGTTAGGTTAGGTTAGGTTAGGTTAGGTTAGGTTAGGTTAGGTTAGGTTAGGTTAGGTTAGGTTAGGTTAGGTTAGGTTAGGTTAGGTTAGGTTAGGTTAGGTTAGGTTAGGTTAGGTTAGGTTAGGTTAGGTTAGGTTAGGTTAGGTTAGGTTAGGTTAGGTTAGGTTAGGTTAGGTTAGGTTAGGTTAGGTTAGGTTAGGTTAGGTTAGGTTAGGTTAGGTTAGGTTAGGTTAGGTTAGGTTAGGTTAGGTTAGGTTAGGTTAGGTTAGGTTAGGTTAGGTTAGGTTAGGTTAGGTTAGGTTAGGTTAGGTTAGGTTAGGTTAGGTTAGGTTAGGTTAGGTTAGGTTAGGTTAGGTTAGGTTAGGTTAGGTTAGGTTAGGTTAGGTTAGGTTAGGTTAGGTTAGGTTAGGTTAGGTTAGGTTAGGTTAGGTTAGGTTAGGTTAGGTTAGGTTAGGTTAGGTTAGGTTAGGTTAGGTTAGGTTAGGTTAGGTTAGGTTAGGTTAGGTTAGGTTAGGTTAGGTTAGGTTAGGTTAGGTTAGGTTAGGTTAGGTTAGGTTAGGTTAGGTTAGGTTAGGTTAGGTTAGGTTAGGTTAGGTTAGGTTAGGTTAGGTTAGGTTAGGTTAGGTTAGGTTAGGTTAGGTTAGGTTAGGTTAGGTTAGGTTAGGTTAGGTTAGGTTAGGTTAGGTTAGGTTAGGTTAGGTTAGGTTAGGTTAGGTTAGGTTAGGTTAGGTTAGGTTAGGTTAGGTTAGGTTAGGTTAGGTTAGGTTAGGTTAGGTTAGGTTAGGTTAGGTTAGGTTAGGTTAGGTTAGGTTAGGTTAGGTTAGGTTAGGTTAGGTTAGGTTAGGTTAGGTTAGGTTAGGTTAGGTTAGGTTAGGTTAGGTTAGGTTAGGTTAGGTTAGGTTAGGTTAGGTTAGGTTAGGTTAGGTTAGGTTAGGTTAGGTTAGGTTAGGTTAGGTTAGGTTAGGTTAGGTTAGGTTAGGTTAGGT